>OX369291.1:3352266-4750359 GCA_947284805.1 Coleophora flavipennella
GAAAAGTATGCACAATGGAATTGGATCTGTGACTATTAGCACACCCGTCCAGTTCATACATCACTTCATACAACGGGCCAGAAATGACATTTCAAAAAAGGAATGATGAATGAAACAAACAAAACGGCGGCGAAATCCTATACGTTCGACAACCAAACTGTATCAATCTGGGTAACGAGGGGGTGAGGTTGCAATCTAGAGAGCGGCAGGGAGTGTCCGTACTGTATGTTAGTAGGTACTAATATATATACTTTGCTATTAATGAGATTTAGTCCTTCAAGCAGGACCTTGGACCTTACGAGGATAGACGAAGGCCAGTTCCCCATTGCTTTGAGGAGTCTTGGTAACCTCAAATCCACCTCCGTCATCAACACAACTTACAATCAGGTGAAATGATGCGAAAATAGTGGTCAAAAGCAGGGATGTTATGGATATGAAATTTCGGATACGGATATAGAAATGATTATTATACCGGATACGGATATGAAATTTTTTCGGATAATCCGTTAGTTTCGGATAAGGAAGGATATTAGATTTTTAAGTAATTTCAGAAGTAAAATATAAATATAAGACGTATGATAAGACGACAACAGAAGAAAACAAACAATGCGCGCGTGTGTCGACCGCTGTCCGGCCAATCAACAAAACAACCTGTCATAACGTGTCGCAATTAGGCTCCGCCCCTATCAGATACTATCCGAAACTTTCATTTCGGATTCGGTTACGGTTAAAGAGTACTAGCGTACAGTATGGTCACTCCCTGCCTCCCGTTGAAAGTGCCGCCCACCCCCGCTCAGTAGTCTCAACCGCAACCCTAGCATGTCTTATCTCATTCACACAAGCATGGTACGCGTTCATCTACACGAGCTTAGACTGTGTGCGCAGGAACGCGTTTGTTTCATACATTTGATCGTCAGTGACCGAGGTGTGGTTACGGTTATGGATATTATTTTATATCGGATATCCGATAGTTTCGGTCGAACAAGAAATAACATAAAAGAACAAGAAAAGCGTCGGTGGCTCAATCGGTAACGACTCGGTCCTTCTAACCAGAGGTACCGGGTTCAAATCTGGACGGCCAATGTACCAATGAGTTTTTCAAAACTTACGTACATATACTTACAGATTGCTTTAACGGTGAAGGAAAACATCGTGATGAAACCTGCACACGCCTGCGAAGAAACTCGAAGGTTGTGTGTGAAGTCGACCAACCCGCACTGGGCCCGCGTGGTCGACTATGGCCTGATCGCCCTAATTCAGGGTAGGCTCGAGCCCCTCGGTGGGGACGTATATGAGCTGATGTGAAGATCCGATAGTTTCGGTTACGGTTACGGAGCTCCCCAACATCCCTGGTCAAAAGTCCCACGAGCACCCACCTGCCAGCCACGTGCACGCAGCAGTGTAACCACGCGTGTAATTATGCAATACGGAGAAAACGCGCCCAGAGCGCGCGCGCATCGAATGCCGTGCGCGGACTGGCTGAGCAAGAAGCAGTGAACATCGATTGGCACACTTAACTTGGTCAACTCTGCTGGGCTGGCCGATATTCCGGTTCTGGATCCGGGCGGGAATGGACATTGCATATACAGGTGTTAAAGGACTCTACAGGCAAAGTATATAATATTAGTACTAGCATACAGTATGGACACTCCCTGCCGCTCTCCAGATTGCGACCTCACCCCCTCGTCACCCAGATTGATACAGATTGGTTACAGTTTGGTTGTCGAACGTATAGGATTTCGCCGCAATTTTGTTTGTTCCGTCATTCCTTTTTTGAAATGTCATTTCTGGCCCGTTGTATGAAGTGTCCAGGGTGTGCTACATGTTCTTGTACTCATTAAACTAAACAAGTTTTCCTATGAAACCTATATAGAATTCGAAAAAAATATTTGAACTTTATATACAGCATCCTGAAGGGGGATAGCTGACAGATATGATTCTTAACTCTTTTCGCACTTCATGCGTGTACTGGTCAGACAGTGGCCCTATGCTTCCTGTAACTGGTGAGCGCATGGGGTGTGGAAGGGTTGTTTACACTTTTATTGTTTGTTACTACAAATCAGCGTCAGTGGCGTAACGGCTAAGGCCGCCGCCTCCTGTCCGGGTCGCGGTTCGAATCCTGCCACGTACCAATATGATTTCGAATTTAGATTTCATATATGTACGTTTATCCGACGCTCTTACGGTGAAGGAAAACATCGTGAGGAAACCTGCACATGCCTGCAAAGAAACTCGCAGGTTGTGTGTGAAGTCGACCAACCCGCACTGGGTCCGCGTGGTCGACTAAGGCCCGATCGCCCTAATTCAGGGTATGCTCGAGCCCCTTGGTGGGCACGTATATGAGCTGATATGATACTACAAATCTGTGTTCTACTAACATTAGTCTAATAAGACGTTTGTGTTACTAACAAAAATGGACCAAGTTGTCTGACAAATAAAGATAATAATAATATAAAGGATGGCCAGGGAAGTCACGTTCAAAAATGGATTATTGCTTACATGAGAGTGACTCGGATACCCTTAGATATAGGGCATTCAAAAAATGTGTGCGTGTTAGTTCCGACGCGCGAGAGTGTACTCATGCATTTTTTTTTCGGTCTCCGACTTCCGACCTCGCTCGGAACGCTCCGGGCTCCGCCCTACGCGGAGCTCGGCCTCTGGACTAGCAGGGAGCGCTGGGGGCTTGAACTCGGCTTGCAGCCTATTAGGCGGCATGGCCAAGTTTCTTTAGCCTTCGTGACTGACAAAACGTAATTTCACCCCTCATATATTTTTCATATCGGGCTTTATACAATGTGTAACGGATAGGGTTACCGATATTTTAAGGGCATAATACACCATATTTCATCGACGAATACATTTATCCTATGTCACTCACTGGATCAAGACGAATCTAACGATACCTCATACGTTAAAATCCTTCAAGCCGTTAAGGCTGTAGCAGGGAACAATGTAATCTACATACATAAATACACTCGAAAAAACAACCCTCCTTCTGAGGCAGTCGGGTAAAAATTAACAACTCGTTGCTGCAGCAAAAACTCGCAGCGTGACACTTAATACCATAGTATTACGATATGGCTTACAGTAGCGCAACGCCTTTGATGTCGTACGATGCCGCCAAGGCACAGCAGTACTAGCCTGTATCCCGCCTGGTAAACTCGCGGAGTTTGGCAGGCTGTGCCCCGCCGCCCGCTGCCCCGCAAGTACCCTTCCGTTGCTCTGCGTAAGTACATTCGTTGCACTACTGTATGTAATATAGCATTGTAATACTGTGCCTATACATACGAAATTGATCTCATCGACCTGCAGCATACTTTGTGACTTCAAGAATGCAGTTCAACTTGACGAGCCTGGCCCTTAATTTGAGTGCAGTCAGGGAAAACAGCATTATTGGGTGTGGTATACTTCGCTTTACGTAAAAAATAAAAGTTTTTAAAAAAAACGATTCACTCAAAATTATGAAATAATATTTTATATACTAATACACGAAATTTACCAACAACAACGAAATCAAAGGTAGGTACGAAACAAATTAGGGGCCTACAATTTTATTTGAGGTCGATACCAGCACTTGTGACTCCTGTTTCATACAGAATTACGATGGCTTTCTCGCGGAAAAGAACTTTCTCGGATCGGTTAAAAATGTATCCTGTGTCACTCACGGGATCCAGACGGATCTAAAGATACCTCGCACTCCCAAATCCATCAAGTCGTTTAGGCTACAGGGCGTGCCAAAGAAAAAAATGAACATACACTCTAAAAACATTGCCCTCCTTCTGGCACACTGGGATAAAAAATGAGAAAGGGACGTTTTTGGAGTCCCTGTCCCAGGGCAAAGTATATATATTAGTACTAACATACAGTATGGACACTTCCTGCCGCTCTCTAGATTGCGACCTCACCCCCTCGTCACCGAGAATGATACAGATTGGTTACAGTTTGGTTGTCGAACGTCCAAGATTTCGCCGCCATTTTGTTTGTTCCATAATTCCTTTTTTTGAAATGTCATTTCTGGCCCGTTGTATGAAGTGTCCAGGGTGTTCCCAGGGTTCAGAATCTGCCGTCTAAACAAGAATGGGAGTGGCGGAACTTGCATTTTCGATTCTGGCGGATATATTCGCTCACTTAAATGAGCTCATCAAAAAAAATCAAGGCAATGTTTTTAGAGTCACTGTCCCAGGGTTCAGAATCTGCCGTCTAAACAAGAATGGGCAGCAAAAATTACATATTTCGATTCTGGCGGACATATTCGCTCACTTAAATGAGCTCATCGAAAAAATTCGAGGCAACGTTTTTAGAGTCCTTGTCCCAGGGTTCAGAATCTGCCGTCTAAACAAGAATGGGTGGCAAAACTTGCATATTTCGATTCTGGCGGACATATTCGCTCACTTAAATAAGCTCATCAAAAAAATTCAAGGCAACGTTTTTAGAGTCCCTGTCCCAGGGTTCAGAATCTGCCGCCTAAACAAGAATGGGGTCGCAAAACTTGCATTTTCGATTCTGGCGGACATATTCGCTCACTTAAATGAGCTCATCAAAAAAATTCGAGGCAACGTTTTTAGAGTCCCTGTCCCAGGGTTCAGAATCTGCCGCCTAAACAAGAATGGGGTCGCAAAACTTGCATTTTCGATTCTGGCGGACATATTCGCTCACTTAAATGAGCTCATCAAAAAACTTCGAGGCAACGTTTTTAGAGTCCCTGTCCCAGGGTTCAGAATCTACCGTCTAAACAAGAATGGGTGGCAAAACTTGCATTTTCGATTCTGGCGGACATATTCGCTCACTTAAATGAGCTCATCAAAAAAATTCGAGGCAACGTTTTTAGAGTCCCTGTCCCAGGGTTCAGAATCTGCCGCCTAAACAAGAATGGGGTCGCAAAACTTGCATTTTCGATTCTGGCGGACATATTCGCTCACTTAAATGAGCTCATCAAAAAACTTCGAGGCAACGTTTTTAGAGTCCCTGTCCCAGGGTTCAGAATCTACCGTCTAAACAAGAATGGGTGGCAAAACTTGCATTTTCGATTCTGGCGGACATATTCACTCACTTAAATGAGCTCATCTAAAAAATTCAAGACAGGAATTTCAATATTAATATAACAGTCATCGGACTAAATTGAAAGCTTTCGCGTCACTGCATTCGGTGCTATGGACAGTCACGCCACTATAAATAAAACCTCTAGAATTTCCTGATTTCTTGGTGTAGGTATATGTCGCCGGGATATTGTCAAAACCGCGATATTACAATCTCATCATATCATCATCATCATATCAGCTCATACACGTCCCCACCGAGGGGCTCGAACCTACCCTGAATTAGTGCAATCGGGCCTTAGTCGACCACGCGGGCCCATTGCGGGTTGGTCGACTCCACACACAACCTTCGAGTTTCTTCGCAGGCGTGTGCAGGTTTCCTCACGATGTTTTCCTTCACCGTAAGAGCGTCGGATAAACGTACATATGAAATCGAAATTTGAAAACACAATCACGTGTTTTACGTTTTCAATTTAAACTAACAGTTTCTCTGGCTTCCATGGTACAGGGAATCCAACGACGATATGATTTATAATATTATTTATTTAAGCGGGTATGATTTGTTTGCCCCTGAATACATTTATCAATACTGATATTATGAGAGCGTCGGTGGCGCAACGGCAAGGGCCGCTACCTCCTATCCGGGGGGTCGTGGTTCGAGTCCTGCCACGTACCAATGTATTTTTGAATTTCGATCTCATATGTACGTTTATCCGACGCTCTTACGGTCAAGGAAAACATCGTAAGGAAACCTGCACACATTTGCGAAGAAACTCGAATGTTGTGTGTGAAGTCGACAATACAATACAATACAATACAATATTCTTTATTGCATCACAACACAAAAAAAGAAATTCAAGACCAACCCGCACTTGGCCCGCGTAGTCGACGGTAATTCAGAGTAGGCTCGAGCCCCTCGGTGGGGACGAATATATGAGCTGATGTGTGTGTGTGATACCGATATTATAAATGTGAAAGTTTAGACGGGTGGATGAATGTTTGTTATTCTGTCGCGCCACAACAGCTGAACGGATCTGGATGAAAGGTAGGTAGACAGATTAGGACCTGGATTAACATACAGGATACTTCTTTTCCACGCCCACGAGCCGCTGCGGCTCGCACACCCTCAAAGATAGTCACAGAAACTTCGTCCACGCGTGCGAAGCTGCTGGCAAAAGCTAGTTTAGTCCTAAAACAAGATTAAGTCACACAAAACGAATGACGAACAAACACAATGGCGGCGAAAACCTATACGTCCGTCAACCTAACTGTAACCAATCATCAATCTGGGTGACGAGGGGGTGAGGTCGCAATCTAGAGAGCGGCAGGGAGTGTCCTAACTGTATGTTAGTACTAATATATTATATACTTTGATTTAGTAGAGGAGACACAAAACTCAAAATGAGATGCCATGTGTCTGTTTGGTAATATGGTCTTATTAAAATAATTACCGCAAAATTTATGCTTATTCTATGGATTTATTCAATAAATAAGTAACTGGCGACGTATCGTGTCAATTTCCTAATATATTTGAATAGCTCAACAAGGCCACATGATTGTGCGCAGAAAATGAAGTAGTGAAGTGAATAGTGATCTTGATCTTTACTTTGAATTTTGCTAATTAAGGCAGTAATATTAAGCGGTAAGGTTGAAAAAAAAATACCCTTATTGTTGATGATGTTCCTTAAAGTCGAAAGCTATTTGAAACACTAGGTTCAGAAAAGATAGTTCTACACCGTTACTTTCAACTCTAGTGAAGACTAATATTTAGAAGTATGAATTTTACAAAATATACAACAATATCTACAATGAAACAAATTATTATAATGAAAAAAATTTAATAGATTAACCTTTCACTGCCAAAGTTGGCCATAGTCGACAGCGAGTAAACATGCCATATATGTGATGTATGCCAATGTGGAATATTACGTCAAGAACTTTGTTGTTTCTAACAGCTTTGTATAATAGTTTGTGTGTACAAACTTCCGATTTTACACGCAAGGTGTGTTAATTTGCACAAACAAGCAGTCAAAGGCACCACCAAGGCAAAAACCAGACAAGTGCGAGTCGGAGTCGCCCACCGAAATTAGTGACCCCTCTTTAATTTTATCAATCATTGTAGATTTTGATTGAAACCATTGAAAAAGTGTGGTTATTTTCTTTTTTCTTTACACGTAAAGAAAGAGACAGCTGTTCCAACCAATACCTCGCCTTAACCTTACATAGCATTACTATGCTATCTGTCCATCTGTCTGTAAAAACTTTACAAGGCTTTATCTTTGGAACTATCATAAGTAACTGGCTGGTTTTTTTACAGAATGTGTCATTACGGAGGATTCACCAACAAATAATAAAAATTTAAGAAAGTGATTGATAAAATTAAAGAGGGGTCACTACTTTCGGTGGGCAACTCCAACTCGCACTTGTCTGGTTTTTGCCTTGGTGGTGCCTTTGACTGCTTGTTTGTGCAAATTAACACACCTTGCGTGTAAAATCGGAAGTTTGTACACACAAACTATTATACAAAGCTGTTAGAAACAACAAAGTTATTGACGTAATATTCCACATTGGCATTAATCACATATATGGCATGTTTACTCGCTGTCGACTACGGCCAACTTTGGCAGTGAAAGGTTAATCTATTAAATTTTTTTCCTTATAAAAATTTGTTCAATAATAACTTACAATGAAGGAAATAATTGTTGATGTTATGTAGCTGATTTTATTTACTAGGAAGAGGAAAAAGAAAAAACTTGAGTAATTCTCAAATCAAACTCTTAAAGTTTATTATTCATAGGAATGTTCAAAATTACAGTAAGTTAACCCAGGTGAATATTATGCATAGTAATAGAAAAGTTACTTAAAATTACATTTAAAAGACAATATCTAATTATGTACATCTATCTACTTAGTCTTAATTTTTTGTACTTTAGGCAAACATGTAGGCATAGAAAACTGTTGATAGTTGAAATATAGGAAAAATAGCATATAGTGACAGCAAGAATATACAGAAATAAGTAGAGGGAACAAATCTGGATACTTGGGTGGTGGTACTACGAAAACCGATGCTACAGTCAGCGAAATCATGCCAATAATTGATACAAAAAAGTTTACACTGACAAGACTTAAAAGCATTGAATTTTTATGTTCATTTGGTGCCGTTACTCTGTATATCCTATTAGCGTTCATAAAAGAAAGGAAACCAGCTTTCGGTTGCACTGATTGTAGAGATAAACTATAGAAACTTATGTAAATCAAATTAGTCAGTATAAATGGTGACAATAGATCATCTTTTATAAGCAGAGGCAACATACTAAAACTGGATACAAGCAAAAACCAAAAACACATAAACGGGTCTTCGTGAAAATGCATCGCAACAGGAATAGCGACCAACAGAATAGTTTTTTCATGCACATGAAATGAAAATAGGAAAAATGCCAATGATACGTTGATGAGACAGAGTACAAACTTTTTTCTGTTTATCCTGAAAAACAGGTCTAGACAAGATGGTAATGCTGTAATGGCTGTCAAACTTAAACACATCTTGGCCATTTGATCATTTGAATACACAGTTTTCAGCTTCACAAATACATTGAAAAAACACCAAAAATTAGCAACTTTGTCTTCGAAAATCCCTCTTTGTATTGGAAACACTCTACGAACAACTTGAACTATGTTATTCCAAGATCCAGAGAATGGAAACCATATTATAATAAACATAGAAACCACAGCTATTGCTAACTTATTAAAGTTATTGATTATAAACTTGATTTTCTCTTTATTTGGAATATCAATGAAACATTTTCTTAGTAAATAGAAGAAAAATGGCAAAGCATGGTACAGTTCCATTTGTTTATAGTTAAGCGCTAGTACAAAGAAAATTGTGCTAAGAATGTCATTCTCTATAGCAATTATAAAGAACGCAGCCCAAAGAAATAGACCTAACGACACACAGTTGTACTGAAAATGACCGTGATCAATAAGAATTATACCAGGATACAATAAAAACAGAATCGTAGCTATATTGGTTTGTTTAAACACATTTTTGCTTTCTTTCGACTTGAGACGTTCGCAGTCAATACACAGGCAAATAACAGCAGTAACATAGAAGTACACATCACTAAGGAATACCGTCCAGCGCATGAAAGTCTTATGATTATCATTTTCGTAGCCCCTCGAAGCAAACAGCCGCACTGATTCAGGATCCAACCAGTCAGCTACTAACCCCATGACCAGGCTATGATACGCCGTCAATGGTGGGTAATCTAACCCCCAATATTCAAGGTCATTTTGAGTAGTATTGTGGTACCAATAGGAAATAGGCGTATGAACAGTTATCTCCTGCCAATGTCTCTGAGCCTCGTAGTCTCCATACATGGGCGGCGTTTTGTGCCCAGAGTAAGAGTATGCAGCCACGCACCATCGCACAAGGAGAGCAAATAACACACCCGGGACTAAACCCTCTTTTGTCACCGCAAACCTTTCCGGATCAGCTCGACGTGTCATCACGTAGCTTAAATCACTATCAGTAACACAAATTTTTGTTCATTCATGAAAACTATGAGCAAAAAAACGCGACAACGCGGCAGCTGTATGTAAACCAAATTTTGACAGTTCAAAGTAGGTATAGACTTACGACATGAACGGCGTCAAGTTCCTTGCTGAGCTTCTCTTTGAGATATTCCTCCGTATACACCATTATCGTGAATTAGAATCCGTGAAACATGAAAGTAATATTTGGAAAACCATACACAGTTCACGAAATAACACTCCACACGAGAATTTGCACACGAAAACGATTCGCGACTGCTTTCCTCTTATTGCGCGGATGTTGGAATTGGAATTTTTTTTCGAAAGTCGAAAATTGTGGAAGAAAGTGGCACGCGAAACGCGAAAGTGAACTTGAAAATCTCGTATTGCGGTCGCCGAACTCACGAATTTCACTTTGGATGTTTCTATGAATGTAACCTTGTCGATTTACGTAACATTATTCTAAAGGTCAACTTGTATCACATTTTTGGATATTACATTTTGCAGCATTGTCGTGACCTTGAGCGAGCGAATTTGACAGCTCTTGGAAGTATAGTTATCTCATCTGTGGTATAGTGTTGTAGCTTTACATTATTCTCGATTGTGGATGTTACAATAAATTATAGTGACTAGCTGTCCTGGCGAACTACGTACCACCTTACACTACACTACACTAGCCTACCCTACACTACCCTACTCTACACTACGATACCCTACTCTACCCTACCCTACACTACACTACACTACACTACCTTACACTGCCCTACCCTACCCTACTTATGAACCTTCTCCTGTTCAAACGAATTCAACAATAAATAATTAGTGAAATCGGTCCAGCCGTTCTCAAGTTATAGCGTGACATGAAAATAAGGGTTCATTTTTATCCACGACGATACGGAGACGGTATATGCATTTGGGGTGAGAGGTTCTTTCTTAAATAATCTAAGGGTTGTTTGTACAAACCAATGTTCAACCAACACGTAAACTATTTAGGATTAGTAGCAATCTCTTTCATAAAACATTTTCTGCACAAAATGACAGAATAAATGACAAAGTGGGTCAAAATATTTAAATTTTTAACAGTTTTTAAGTTTTCTTAAATTTACATTTTGTAAAAGGGTTTTCAAAATTTATCCGCCATGAAAATGGAAGGAGAAAATAATACGCTGAAGAGAAATTTATCAGAGTGGAGATTTAGTCAATACCCGAAGTATATATTATTACCAATTGATGAAAATCATGATCAAATGAGGTCTAATATAAAAAATGTTGTGTTTTCTGAGGTAAGTAAATAGTAAATTATCACTTCTCTTTATTCCTGTTATTCTGTGTACCTAGTTACCAACCAATGACGCATACCTACATATATTTCGTTTTCCAGGTAACGCCACGTCCATTGGAACGCAACATCCGCCTTGTTTGTATCTCAGAAGATGCGCTGATGAATATTCTGGATATGGATCCGGAGATTGCCAATCGTGAGGAGTTCACCGAATTCATAGCTGGCAGAAAATTACCTTATGGAGCTCTTCCTGTAGCTCATAGGTTAGCGTCAAGTAAACAGCTGACTATTTGACGTGTACTTGGGTTTCAAATTGTAGTCATCAACACCGAGGGTCCATGGCAAGCCTACCTATCATTCATAATGCATCAATGTAAACGTTGGATTTTTTTTTCTTTAGCGACCACCCATCGTCTAATACGGAGATCTTTATTGACGGACAGCCATAAGGGTAAACTCGCATTACCATGTTTGTTATTTTATAACTATTAGTTATAGCAACAAGTAGTAAAATAACAAACAATATTTGCGCAAAATACTCAATTATATGTCCTTATGAATGAGTAAATTATTTATTTCTATTAGCGGCGTAATCGAACCACCTTAAGAAACCCCTAGTTACGCTTATCCCTATTCTTATTATACTACTAGCTTTTGCTCGCGGCTTCGCCCACGTGGACATAGTTTTTATGACTGTCTTTGTGGGTGAGCGATCCCTCAGGAACTATATCGGGCTATTCTAAATGGTAGTCTGTTACTTCCCATCCCACCCCCTCAACCAATTTTATACAAAAAATCACTTTAATCCGTTGCTCCGTTGCGACGCCGTCGTGCGCGAGAATGCAAATTAGTTTTCTCCAGACCCCTCGGGAACTATGTCAGGATATGTTAATAAGTAAATAATGACATCTTCCATCCCCTCAAACATCTGTGTGCAAGATTTTTTGCAACAATCCATTGTTCCGTTGCGATGGTAAAGAAATTAACCAAAAAAGAATATTGCTCTCAGAAACTGCATCTGACTTTTTTCACGGGATAAAAAGTAGCAAATGTCCTTGCCAGTGACACAAGCTACCTGCATGCCAAATTTCAACAAGATTGGTCGAGGCGTTGAAGCGTGAAAAGGTAACAAACAAACAAACACACTTCCATATTTATACTATTATAGTAAGGATTAACCCTTTTGTTTCGTACGGCTTTTTTTGGAGAATGTCTTGATTTTTTTTTTTTTTTTTTTTTGCACAATTAGTTAAACCCTTGACAACATCTCACCTGGTAGTAAGTGACGATGTTGCCGAAGATGGAAGCGGGCTTACCAAGATTCCCCAACGCAAGTGCACTCCAAACAATTACCTTGTGTGTATAGAAAGTCAGTAACCCCAACCCTTTGCACCTATCTATACAGAGCGCAATAATGATCGCATTATGTGATTCACTTACCCAGCTGTAGAGTCAAGGGAAAATATATCACTGTCACTTATGGAGAATTTTAAGAAAACAGCTTTCACTTAGAAAAGCCTTATAATTTGTTTATGAAAATAGGACAACACATTTTGCCTGAAGTAAAATAACTGTGATCATGTTTTTGGTATTATATAATGACATATTAACAAAAAAAGTTGATAATGCTTGTTTAACTTTTCTCCTGATCAGCCTCGATGGTTAAATATATTAATGATCAAAGTCTTACTAAAAAAACAACATAATTATTCCTGTGCACCCCACTAATGTACGCGGGCTGTTGGGGGTGGACCGCAGAAAAACACAGGGTGTCTCTTCAAGGAATTTCCCGGTATTTATTTTCTTCTCCTTATTTCATAGGAAGGACTGGATCGGAACTGAATATTGACCGTTTACAATTGCCCGAGGTCCTTAAGTTTTAGCAATACCGTAAGGAGAGCCCCTAATATTGCCCTAATTTTTGCGAACATTCTTACTATGATTTGGTCCCATTTCGTAACATAACTCTTAATCTAGGCTACTGACAATAATAAAAAAGTACTTTCTAGATAGCCTACGTTAATTCTTACTATAATACATTCTTTTTATTCTAAGAAATCTATACACTTTACTTTAATTGTTTGCACAAAATAGTCCTATCTACTTACTTTTTTACACTTCATCATTTTGCCTAGCTTCCATCCTAGCATTTATTACTAAAATATCTATTTATCCTGATATATGTCTTATTAACGAAGTAAAACACATGAAAACATAACTATTTATTACAAGAAACTTATGAAAAAGGGTGAAAAACCTAAGATATGAGACAGATTAATTGTTTAACCATACGGCAAAACTTTTTGAACTTTCAGGTACGGTGGACATCAATATGGCTTATGGGTTGGACAGTTAGGAGATGGAAGAGCGCTCATATTAGGTGAATACGTAAACAGGTAAGGTAAATACTTTAAGATAATAAAGGATTGAATGATAATATATTGAGTGAAATCAGCTCATATACGTACCCACCGAGGGGCTCGAACCTACCCTGAATTAGGGCGTTCTGGCCTTAGTCGACCACGCGGGCCCAGTGCGGGTTGGTCGACTTCACACACAACCTGCGAGTTTCTCCGCAGGCGTGTGCAGGTTTCCGTAGGATGTTTTCCTTCACCGTAAGAGCGTCGGATGAACGTACATATGAAATCTAAATTCGAAATCACATTGGTACGTGGCAGGATTCAAAACACGACCTCCCGGACAGGAGGCGGCGGCCCTAGCCGTTACGCCACCGACGCTCTCAAAAATAATATATTATATATAATTACAGAAAATACTTCAAAAATATAAAAATAATAATTAAGTCGACTAAAATCTTCTGAATGTTTCTGTTCATAATCTTCCAGATTCAAGATTTTGAACGCCAAATGAGTTTTTTTTATATCTCCCTAATTTTCTTTTGTGTAGGCTTGGTGACAGATGGCAAGTTCAACTCAAAGGCTCAGGTCAGACACCGTACTCTCGTATCCATGATGGACGATCAGTCCTTCGAGCTGCCATCAGAGAGATGATCGCATGTGAAGCCTGCTATTTTCTTGGGATCCCTACCACTAGAGCAGCTGGACTAGTAGGTAAACAAACCAAGAATTAATATTACGAACTGTGTCTTGCGAAACTGGACATCACTATCACTATCTGTGTGTTTGCTTAAATATATTTCAGTGAGTGACGAAGCTGTAATAAGAGATTTGTATTATACTGGAAATCAACGTCGCGAACGCGCAGCGGTACTACTTCGATTATCTCCGAGCTGGTTCAGATTTGGTTCCTTGGAGATACTTTCGAGAATGGGGGAGACAACGGTGCTGAGGCAGTTGTCAGACTTTGTCATAAAAGAGTATTTCCCAGATATTCATATGAGTGACGAAAATCGCTTCATACGACTATTTTCAGAAATCGCTCATCGTACTTTGGATTTGGTAGCTAAATGGCAAGGTAATTTTTTTATGATATAAAATAAATGAACATCTGAAAATTCCTGCACTTAAGAAGTCATCTGACTATAATAGTACATTGTGATACAAGGGTGAAAAGTAGGTTATACTTGTGACATTAAAAACCTTCGCCTTAGGCTCAGGCTTGTTGATAAAAGCTCGTTTACAATAACCTATACACCCGTCTATCACACTACGTTTTCAATACAATTGTGGAAAATAGTAAAAAGCAAATCAAAGAATTAAATATGTTTATTTCAAAATAAATACGTATACATAGGTAAATAGAAAATGAAAATTTACAGAACATGGCGCGGTTTTGCTACTAGACATTTGTTTTACAACGAAACTAGGCAATGGGTATCGTACGCGTATACAGTTTATTAGATTTGTGACAAATGTTGATGTGAAAATAATTAAGTTAAAATAATTAAATATGTTAAACAACTATTGAAAAGAATTTTGAGAATTAAATGCTAAGACGTACGGAGTCATTCATTTTTCATCGTATAAAACCTATCCGATTGTATTCTATGTATGAAAACTCCTTGCTACTAAACCTATTGAATTGACTTACTTTAAAATTAAACTGCAAAAGTATTGATCGAGCTAGTATAAGAATATGACGACCACGTAAAAGAAAGATGCCTATGCAAAAGATTTTATTTTCGAATCATAATTACAGCCTCTGAAAGTATGCTATGTTTAAAAACTGTATTGAAAAGTATATTTTTTGTAGGTTTAGGCTTCACGCATGGCTTGCTGAATACCGATAACATGAGTCTGCTTGGTTTGACCTTAAATTATGGTCCATTTGGATTTGTCGACTCGTACGATGGTGGCTTTGTTGCAAACTGCTCAGACGGCGAAGGACGCTATGCTTTAGCAAAACAACCTGATGTAAGTTTGAATACTAAATAGGTATGAAAATCAGGCCGCACAGCTATGAAAAAAGGCATTTTGGATAAGCCTTGAAGATGCTCCCTTTGTGTTGTAATGGAAGGTTTGAAAATTAGGCAGACTACGTATATTACACCCAAAGTGTTTAGAATTATACGCGCACCTTTAAATTATGCCAAGGGCACACCCCTGTTCTGCCACTAGAATTTTGTGTGATGCAATTTGGTTTTTTCAGATGGTAGTATGGAACATCGGTCAGTTAGCCAATGCTCTAAAACCTTTACTAAGTACATCCCAACAGGTTCATATGTCACACATATTGAAAACCTTGGATACTTATTGCAAGAACAAGATCCTGTTAGTACTTACTTATTTTCATCTAGGATCATTATCATCATCTTCCTAGCCTTGTTAATCTCAGTCTTACGGGGTCGATATATTTTCAACTAGGATCATTATCTTATCATTATCTTATCATTATCTTATCATCATCTTCCTAGTCTTACTAATCTCGACCGTATGGGGACGGCTTATTTTCACCTAAGAGCATTGTCATCATCTTCCTAGGCTAAGGTATGGAGTCACAATATTTTCACCTTCATTATCATCATCCTCCTAGCCTTATTAATCTTAATCATATGGGATCGGATTATTTTCACCTAGGATATGGTATGTAAATCGTATTTAACCATGAAATCTATACAAACAAACGTTTTTTTCTTCAGTGAAATGTTTTTAATGAAGATTGGTCTGAAAGAAGAGCGATGGGGGGATGAGCAGCTAGTAGAGAAACTGCTGGACATGATGCAGCAAACTGGAGCTGACTTCACAGCAACCTTTAGACAACTTGCTGAGGTGATCAATTGATTTCATATCTTATTCAATCAAATCTTCAGGTAATATTTCTCGCCTACATTGTTATCCATGCAAACGAATGAAGTGTTGTCAAAATACTCTTAATTAGCGCTTTTCCTATTAAAAACAAACAAATTCAATGCAATTATTAATAATTTGACTAGTTGGAGCCTTGTGAAATGGTCAGCAAAACCAAACTGGATGAAAAATGGTCACTAAAACGTCTATCGTCACACGCTTCTTGGGGCTGCTGGCTGGATCAATATCGGGAACGTCTCGAAAAAGAAGCCGGTAAGATGATTATGTACCTACGCACAAATCGTGTATACTTTCTAAAACGTCCAATATGTTTTACAACTTTAAGCTGTGCGTGAGCAGTCCCAGCCTCTGTGTTCCGGCCTTGTATACTTCCAAAAGTCGCGTTTATGCTAGTGGTACAGAACATATTTTGAGAACTTGCATGATCGTCAGTATTCTAATTTTTTTCAGTGGATGCAAATTCCCTCGGTCTGTTTGAAGATGAGCGCCGCAGGCGCATGCTGAGCGTTAATCCTGCGTATGTTCCACGTAACTGGTTGTTGCAAGAGGCCATCAATGATGCTGAAAAAGATGACTTTGGAAAAGTAAGGAACTTTCGTTGAGTCCTGTTCCACTTGAATCCAAATAATTATTTAATTTTTTATTATAAATTTTATACTTTTTTGAACCAAGAATTTAGTAAAATAATGTATCCTACTACCCGACCTGTGCGAATATTGTGCCCAGTGTGCGGCCACCGACAGCTGTCGTGCAAGTTCGTTGAACACATTGTCAACGGCACCTTCTACAATATGCGCTGACTCAATTCAAAGCGTTAGACAAAGGCACCGCCCCGCTTCAAAGGAGCGGATGCCGGTAATTTGACGATTTTTTAAAAGATAATTAAGTTTAAACTATTTATGTTTCGTCATAAGCGGAGAACATTATCTTTAAAATGTTTTACTTTATACAGTGTGTTACAAAATTGGTGTAGGTCCCCCGCGTTAACTGGGGGTTCTACTCATCATACTGATGAACAACTTTCCTCAAGGAACTCATAGTCAATTCTCAAAAAAAAAATGGAACCTCCATACTAAAATGCACAAAATCGGTCGATCAGCTGATCGATTTGTATGAAGGGTAAAATTTTTTTTTACGTTTTCAGCAAAGTCGTAGAACAACAGTTCTTCAGTATGATGAGTAGAAAACCCAGTTAACGGGACCTACATCAACTTTGTTACACCTTGTATAGTGTTAGGAAAATACTTCGCAGGCTCCAAATAGGATTTTGGCCTCCGTCAGGAAGTCACGCTATTTTTTTCTATCCTGCCCTTCTTCGTTCCAATCTGCTCATTCAGGTCCTTTTGCACTTCGTCATTCCAGTGGTACCTGAGGCGTTCAACAGGGTGTTTCCTAGTTGGTCGTCCCTTATATGCTCTCTTTACAGCACGGTCTTCTTACATCCTCTCTAGGTGGCCAAGCCAGCGAAGATGAGCTGACTTTGATTGGGCTTGGACACCAGGTCTTCAATTTCATCGTTCTTCCAAAGCCCATTCTCCCATCTAGTTGGTCCCAGAATTTTCCAAAAAATATTCTTTTCCGCCTTCCGCCACTAAGAGTTTGTTTTCCCTCTTTTGATGTTAATATTCAAGATTTTATTATATTATTCACTGTTACCTGTAACACAGTTTCTAACTACCACGGGTAACAGGGATTCCATCCGCTTTTGTAACTACACCTTGAGCCAATAAAGATCTTATTCTTATTCTTGAGATTCGCATCCGCACATCAAAATTGGCCTACTGACAGTTGTGTAGTGTCGAATCTTGATTTTTCTGCTCATTGAATTGAATACTACAAATTTATGGAGAGCTGCTGAACATCTTAAGGCGTTATGGAATCGAGTATCTATCTCTTAAGCCCTTTGGTTGGAATCAGTAACGAATTAACGATACGAGTGTGCAACCTAGGTATTTAAATCTCTCCACCCCTTATGCGCTTTGCACACGACGGGGCGGGTCGGGCCGGTCAATTTTGCCGCCAACCATAGCACAAAGGGAATCCTATACTACCAACGCACATGAAGGAAAAAAAGACCGCGCCTCCTCCATGTGCGTTGGTAGTATAGGATTCCCTTTGTGCTATGCTTAGCGGCAAAATTGACCGGTCCGCCCCGCTCCGTCGTCTGCAAAGCGCCTTATAGGTTTCTCCTCTCATCTGAAGATTTTTCTTCCTTCTCTGATGTTCTTGGAGCATTTCATCTGAAGATACTGTGGCTGAATAATAAATGATATAAAACAAAATGAATATTTATAAAAAAATAAGACTATAAACAGAGATATGCTATATATAAGGGGAGGTAGATAGGTTACATGCGTCTAAAAAGTGAAGCAAAAAAAAGATGCCAATTGGCATCTCTTTTCTTAGTAACATTCGGTGCAATAGAAGGGAACTACCTATAATAATGTGTGTGTAAATGGCTTCGATTTTCAAATGTTGTTGGTTAGTGCATAACCCATCTATGGTAACAAATCTCTGACTATAAAGCAGAAAATAATTACTTAAATATTTTTTCCTAGCACTTCTCGGAGAGTGGGCTGAAGAGGCGGCAGAAACGGTAGCAAGAAGCCTTAGAAGAGGCAGGATAGAAAGTTCAATCGCACTAAGGATGCGATATGAAATCGTATTTTAAAGTCACTATTAGGTCATTTTTAGTATTTCATTATGCGCTATTTGACCAAAATCACCCGTACAAACTGTTAATCAGTTCCTCAATGGATTTTAACAAGATTTTACCAGGAACTATGGCAGTTGTAATATCAGTCCATTGGTGTCCAGTAACTACCCCTTTTCGACCTTAAGGAGCAAGTCTGAAAACTCTCCAGCATGAACTCTCCAGGCGATGTACAATTTATTTTATTCACGGCTTTCTTGTGCACCATAGTACACTAAACCAAAACTATTGGACAACAGTCCTCAGACCACTTGGATTTTATCACTGTTTCGCGACACTCCACACACAAGAGTTTTCGTCTTGTCTAAATCTATAAGAACTTTGACAGTATTCAATGTAATCAATGCTGAAAATATTGATATTTTAGCGGGAAGATTTATATATGGTAGCTAGCCATTCAGTTTATAAAATGCACTACCATCAACCAAAGTGAGTAATTATTACAAAGTTAGACTTCAACCGAAATCTAACCTGCGACCTTATAATTTAACATTAAGCCACAACGCATTTGTTTAAAAATTTCGTTATTTTACAAAAAAAAGTTATACTGCAGTTAAAGTGCAAAATACGGTAAAAACTTCCTCATTTTATCAACTTTCCAACAAAGTAAAAAGTTAAAAAAATACAAATGAGTTGCTAAAAAAAACTGTGATTGTTGTTATAAGGGTGCCTCGAATCCCATAATTATTTTACAATAATTTTCTATGGAAAAAATTAAATTCGAAATTTTTGCATGAACATGTGAATTCAAAGTTATTCAATTATTCTAGAGGGTCACAGATGTCTGATAATGCGAAAAACATTATAAATTTTGGAATTAAAAAAAACAAGAAAATAATGTTTCTTGATAATTTGTATGGGACTTAGGGCACCCTTTTGAAAGCAAGCATTATTTTTTGTTGCAATGAATTTGTATTTTTTTAACTTTTTACTTTGTTGGAAAGTTGATAAAATGAGGAAGTTTTTACCGTATTTTGCACTTTAACTGCAGTATAACTTTTTTTTGTAAAATAACGAAATTTTTAAACAAATGCGTTTTTCATACAAAATCTGAAAATTAAAAAGCGGATATCTCGAAAACTGTGAGACTTAGGCTACAAGTGTATAAAGTCAAATGTATTCCAAATGACCGCCTCTGGCTCCCCTTTCAGTTTTCTGCACTACTTCCCAAAAAGCCTGTATACGTGCCTGGTCTGGGAGTAAACCGGTTCTGCTGTTGGTTAGTCCTTAGTTCACTCGCTTTACTCAGTAGGTCACGTGTTTGATTCCCAGCGGATCTTACTTTGTAAAATTTGCAAAGGATGGTGGTAGGGCATTTTTCAAGCCCGCCTGTCTAGCTGCCATCAAGTTATACATAGGTAACTTAGAAGCTTTACCTCCAAAACACCAATGTTAACAACACCGAAGATAAAATATCGAGTTATATATCATGGGGGAATCTTGGTAAGCCCACTTCCATCTTCGGCATCAGTAGTTTACTATTTGCTAGTTGGGGTTTTGTGCCTCAAGAGGAAAACACGAAAAAGTCGAATCACTCGTGTGTGTCTGTCCAGCCGTCTGTCACAGCCAATTTGCTCAGAAATTACTAGACCGATTGAGTAGAAATTTGGTATACATATGTAAGTCAGTAAATAAATAAATAAAGTAAATAAATTAATTTTAAATATGGGGGCCACTTTTAGGGGGCGAATTAGAAAATATAAAATAAAGTTTTGCAACTATATCGTGTGACATATCAAATGAAAGGACTTGTTGTGTGAATCTCAAATACTCTTTATTTATAATTTTAAGGTAGATAGTTTTGAAGTATTTAGAAAATAGGCAAAAATGGACCATATCTCCAAAACTACTGTAAAATTCTGAAAAAATCACAATATAATATGAGGTTGAATGCATTGATTACAGGGAAATATATGAGAAAATCTAAAGTCTTCCGTTCTTACAGGAAAAATGAAATTTCCAAAATACGATTGTTTAGAAACTAGCGCCACCAAGTGGGATCTAGTCGTATCTTCTACGTAGTTGATTTAGGTAGTAATACGAAAACGGCAATTATTTCCCTTTTACCTGTACCTATAGATGGCGCTGTAGATGAAAATAGTTTTTGGTACGGAACACCTGGTTCGCCAGTTTGACTCGCACTTGGCCGGTTTTTGTAATATATCATTTATATATTATCATGTTATTTCGGGATATACGCTGTCATTGTGCAAAGTTTCATCACAATCCGTTCAGTGGTTTTTGCACAAAGTAACAAACAGACACAAGTTCAAAAATTGTTCTAATCTCATATGTCCAGCAGGCGTAGCATGAGGTCCATTTGTCTACCCACTGGTCAAATGTAGACTTCGAAGCGCGACAAAACGGTTGTATCTGGACACTGAGCATGGCCCTCGCGAGATAAGACTGGTCTCGCTCTCATCTGTCATTTGTAGAGAGTGTGTAAAGATTTTTATCTCGTGCCGAGCATGAACGCACCGGAGAATAGGCTTACTTTGACGTTTGATTGAAGATATATAAGTCGGCACCCTCTTGTGGTGTCGACAAACTTCTAGCGACTGTTTATAGATTTTTTATGTTTTATTATTGTTTTATAATCAAATAACAAATCAGGTACTTACTTTTTCTTTTTATTTTCCTTTGCTTTAGTCTCAGAAACTTGCACGAAAAGTAACGGAGCCAGACAGTCCCCTCACCTCCAAAGAGCATATAATCACTACGTTTGCTCACCTCACAAACGATAACAGTTGTTTTTATGTCAAATTATTACTCAATCAAGCAAATTTTCATATCTCGCTCTCTTTTTGGAAATACAAACCAAGCAATTTGCGAACATCAAAACAAAATCATAACCAGATTTGTCGCCTATCAAACTGCCCTGTCGTCGCGACTTTTCACTCGCGACAAAAGCCCGTAGAAAGAGATAATTTTCTCTCGTCGCGCGCGACATATGTCTATGACCTCATTCTACGCCTGCAGTTACTCATTTTAAGTCGCCCTAGTTGTTTTTTTATCTTCGATTTACAGATTTTTAGCAATTAAGATTTTATTATATGTATATTGTATATGCAGATGACATAGCATTTTCATCCAGCGCTGAGCTATGTATTTTAGATATATAGAAATTCCTTTATTTATAATTAGCTTATCGGAAAGTTAGTTCAAAATTGATTTTAAAATTAGTTCCAACCTGGCAGATCGAGTATTTTTATTGTTATTATTGTTTCCCAACAAAGTTTAAAGTCTCTAAAACAGCATCGGGAAGTTAATTTAAAATCGATTAGATTTGTATTGAACAGAAAGACAAGAAAGCGAGCTAATAAATGTGTTTCCTTTGTTTCAGGTGCGATTTCTTTTACAAGTGATGCAAAATCCATACGAAGTTCAACTAGAAGCAGAGAAGCGCGGATTTTCTCAACAACCACCTCAATGGGCTTACGCATTGAAAATTAGCTGTTCCACTTGAAATATTTTTGAAAAAATAAATGAAAACCTTCTAACATTAAGAAGCATTTTAAAAGGTTTCTTTTCTCTGCATTCTAAACCTAGATTTTGTCCAAAGTCTTGTTCATCCAAATTACAAAAATAAAATTTGAAACAAATCTTTGGCAATGTCTAAATTGCTGCTAGCAGTAAACACTAAACAAACGCGTAATGGCTTGTCCGTTCGCTTCACATCTGGAGGTCGCGGGTTCGATTCCCGGCGTGGTCTAATCTTTGTAAGATTCTATTTGGTTGGTGGTAGGGCATTTTCTAAGATGGCTGGCTACCACCATCTTATGTAAGTCTTGCCGCCAAACATCCATGTTAACAGAATTGATGTGTTCCGGCATGAAGTAAAGATAGCCAGTTTCCCATTGCGTTGAGGAATCTAGGTAAACCCGCTTCCATCTTCGGCATCATCGTCACTTAACGTCAGGTGAGATGACGTCAAGGGTTTATCAATTGTAAATAAATCGGTAACTAATTGGCAAGCGAACTGTGACTCTAAACAAAGTCTGCGACTACAATCTTGGTAGGTACTGCCTAAACTAGAAAATAACTACCCAGACTTTTTAGTTCATACTAGTACATACCTACAGGTACTCAACGTATGTGTTAGTGCATAATGCTTAGGTAACCTAACTATCTTTTGAAGAATATATTTGCAAGGTAAGTACGAAAAACAAAATAAAATAAGTAAGTATTGCTATCTCTTACTTTAGTCCCGCCACAACACTAACTTTTCTAAAATGTTCGTCTTGTGGAACCCGAAAAAATAGTTTTTCGGGCACAGTCACATTCGTATTATTACATTTACAATACAATATTTGTATGCCGATAACGTTCCAACGACAGGCGCACACATATTTTACTGACAAAGACATGCTATTTGCGCGGCAACCAAGACATCGGGACTTGTGACGTGTCAATCGTGTAAATTTTTTTCACAGAATTATATTGTTTATGATGTTTTTATAAAACTGCATACTTGGTTCAAAACGTGATGACCTCATTATAGATAGCGCCGCTGTTGGTTCCTAAGATATATTTGTTTGCAAATGGCCAAACATGTAAACAAAAAAATTTATCATTTTATCTTAATCGCTTACATTTGGAAATTGAGCATGTTCCTACTGTCATTTTATTCACCTAAACAACTCTGTGTGTTCATTTAAGTCTTATATACCAATTGAAACTGGTTTATTTTTAAGAAAACACTTAACGTTTTGTTTACACGCTTGGCCATTTTCAAACAAATAGACTAAGTAGTATGCATGCGTTACACCTATGATGACACTCCGTACTTTGGACCAGAGATATGTACCTACAATATTACACGTTTGCATGTATGTGTTAATTTACTTTAGGGTTGTCAGTCGTGAAGGGATCACGGCGCGTAATTCAAATGGTTTCGAGTTTGTGTTTCTGATAAAGATGTTTTTTGAACATAAATGTCGAATCATCATCATCATCATCATATCAGCCGAAGGACGTCCACTGTTGGACATAGGCCTCACCCAAGGATTTCCACGACGACCGGTTACAGATGTCGATTATTTTATACTAAAATCAAGATTATCTACCATAATATTTGCCTAGAAAACTTACGCCGAATCATTTTGTTCCCGGCTTCGTAGGAAGAAAATCATGAATATGAACTATTTTGTTGACCTCTATTTTGTAATCGTCAATCATTAATAAACTGTATTTTTATCTTAACTTATATTATAAATGTAAAGATGTATTTGATTTTTTGTTTGTTTGTTACCTTTTCACGCTTCAACACCTTGACCAATCTTAATGAACTTTGGCATGCAGGTAGTAGGTAGTCTGTGTCACGGGGAAGGATCGTGAAAATAGCGTAGTCCGATGAAGTTTTTTAAGGGAACTGAAAAAAATACCTCGTTTTGATTAATTTCTATAACATCGCAACGCATCATAGGATTATTCAGATTTTTTGCACAGAGTTGGTTGAGGGGATGGGAAATGATATTATTTAAATTACTCATTTTAGTATATATTTACACAATTTCCACAGAAATTTAATAAAACTACACGTTATAATTTGTCAGCGACCGGTCTCGAACACCATCTTAGTATAAAATGAGTGATATATTTAATGTTCCACCAAGAAGTATCAACTATAATTAAAATTAATATTTAGACAATAAGGTGTTCGACCAGTATGTTTTGCCAGTGATGACTTACGGAACTGAGACATGGTCGCTTACTATGGGCCTCATAAGAAGGCTCAAGGTCACTCAAAGGGCAATGGAGCGTGCTATGCTCGGAGTTTCTCTGCGTGATCGAATCAGAAACGAGGAGATCTGCAGAAGATCCAAAGTAGCCAATATAGCTCACAGAATCGCTAATCTGAAGTTGCAGTGGGCAAGGCACATAGCTCGTAGAACAGATGGCCGACGGGGTAGTAAAATTCTCGAGTGGCGACCACTCACCGGAAAACGTAACGTAGGCAGACCTCCCACGCGGTGGACCGACGACCTGGTGAAGATCGAGGGAAGCCGATGGAGGCGGGCAGCGCAGCACCGGTTGTCGTGGAAATTCTTGGGGGAGGCCTTGACACAGATTACTAAATAGTTACGCCTTGTCCAGTGGACCATTTTCGGCTGATATGCCGATGATGATGATTTAGACAATAAACGTTTAAGATTTACTAATTACAATATCCTTACATAGTTCCCGAGGGATCTGTATTTAGCCCGTGTCCACGCTCGCGAGCCGCTGGCGGCTCGCGCACCACTCACTCTCAAAGACTGTCCATGCGGGCGAAGCCACGGGCAAAAGCTAGTCATTAATAAATACAATAAACTGCATTTTTTTTTAGGCAAGTCTTCACGCTAGTAATAATAGGTCATACTTGCACGCGTATTTGATTTAAAGAAAACTTTATAATAGTCGATACATAACAAAATCGCCTAAATCCTGCACTGGCACAGATTTAAAAGAAAATACCTACGCATTTATTAACTTACTCGTTCCCACTGTCTGACAATACACGGAAACATGGGTATTAAGGCGCTCGATTTAGCGGTCATAACTACGTACACGGGTGGCGCGCGAATCGCGACGGCCACTGTACGGCGTTTTAGCGCTAGGGTTGATTCATGAAAATTGAAATAAAAGTTTTACAAGTGATGGTTTTTATTTATTTGATAAGTTTTTATAGTCGTATTAGTTGATCGAACTTAGAAGGTGCGCTAGCTTAAAATGAATTACAATTTACCTTTCAGTTTTGTTTGGTTAAAAAAATATATGCGCGGTACTCACTAGGTAAATCCTGATTGACGATTTTTTTAATCCAAAATTGATAAGTCCATACTTAGGATCATCTCACCTGATGGTAAGTGACGATGATGCCGAAGATAGAAGGAAGCGGGCTTACCAAGATTCCCCAACGCAATGGGGATCTGGCTATCTTATCCTCAAGCCGGAACACAACAATGCTGTTAACACTGATGTTTGGCGACAAGACTTAGATATAAGATGGTGGTAGCTAGCCAGACAGGCTAAGAAAATGCCCTAACACCAACCAAACCGACACTTACAAGGTTGACCCCCCGGGAATCGAATCCGCGACCTCCTGGTGTGCAGAGAATCGACTAACCATTACGGCATGGAGGCGGTTAAAATTTACTTAACTTAGCTGTTTTTATCGGTACGTTGGTGATTTTTAAGGTTTTGTAGTCAAACTAAGAACCTTTATAGTTTCGCCATGTCCGTCAATAAATGATTCGGTTACGAAATATTAAGTTTTTTACAGCTGATTTTTGTTACAGTTTCGAAACCGCTATTGCAGGAAATCTGAACATGATTTGGAATAGTTGGACACATAATGAATTAACGAGAAAACATATCACGGCTAAGCAGTTTTCTTAGTTTAAGAGTGATAGTGGACTTACTTAAGGACGTGCAGTTATATTTGTAAAAATTCAATTCCTTACAAAATGTCTAAATTTGAACTGCAAAATTTACAAAGTTTATTATTCTAATTTAATTTTTTTTATCACTACGGAACACTACTTTGTTCATTATCTGACACGCACTTAGCCAGTTTTATTAGATCTGTTTTTTAATATTTTTTGTTACCTACATACCTAGCACATACATAGACTTCCACCATCTTCCACTTAGCACAATTCGGCCACACAATAATAATGATTACCTACCTACCTATCTCGAGGTATCTATACCTACACAAGACACATGGTGGCGGCCCGACTCACGAGAGCCCGTATGAGTGGGTCGCTAAGCGTAGGTATATTTTGCGGTAGGTATAGGCGAGTGACGGAGCACTGGTTGTGCCTCCAGATTTAGCAAAACGAAAGAAGAATGGAAATGCTAGCGATAAAGAACAGCAGCAGAAAGGGAAACGGTAAGTTTTAAGTACAATTTCGACTTTTTCAAAACATGGTTTTGCTTCGGGATAGCCATGTCATAATGATGACAGGGCTAGACTCAGGACTGCTTTGATTGGGATTGCTATGTATCTATGACCTGATGTAATGAGAGTAGGTAATTTTTTGAGGATCCTATCTAATCCTATAATATTAATAAACGAGCAATATTGTAATTGTTTGATTCTCCATTTGATTGATTTTTATTATTGGTTGTAAGTGTCCGTAAACTTGGAATTTAATTTGATTTGATTTTTAACATACTGATTTTCAGATTTCTTAGGTTGATTGCACCTATAAGTGAGAATTAATATCTAATTATAAAATAATATTATATTAGCTTTTACGAAATTGTTTTGGTGTACTATAAGTGTAAATAAATAAATAAATAAATAAATAAATAAATATATGTATAAAAATGGAGTCATATTTTTATTTCTTACTTTTTTATTTCCTGAGTTCGTACCCTGATCATTAAGTTGTAACAACCTCGCCTAAGTCCTATTACTTTATTTCAAACTCACGTTCAGAGTTAACTAAATCCATTATGCCTAAGTCCGTATTAATTTCATTGAAAACTATTTTTTCTAGCGGACTTGTTTGTTGCTATTTAAAATATTATGCATGCACTGAATATTTTTCATTTGCTTCTTTATGCTAAAAGTGACGACAGTAAAAAATCCTCATTTGCCAAAAATCTGTTAGATGTGATTTAGGCGCTGTTGATATGTTTCGACATTGTGTTTAAATAATAAAAAATATATTTGAAATAAGTATGTACCCGAGTACAGTTTCAAATAGGTACACGAAGGTCATTTGCGTGAGATCTTTGATTTTTTTTCTGTTATGGACAGCATAAAATCGATTTAGATTGAGGGGGGGGGCGTCGCTCCGATGTACTTTTAGGGTGGCTTTGCTGCCAAAGTTCTTCGGGGGGTGTTAGTGGGTAGTGCGGCTCGACAGCTGTGAGTCCCACATAACCGGTGCAGCTTTATCGCTGCACAGGTATACGTAAACGTATTCACCTCTCTCCCCACCTACCATCTTTCGGGGAAAAAAAAAAAAAAAAAAAGAAAAAAAAAATTAAAACTGGAATCACCACTATTCTAAAATGAGCGTAGATGACATTTAACTGTCATTGTCATTGACAAGATGTAAAGAAGTCAAATTGTTTACAAGTTTTACAACCGCGAAACGTATTTCCCAGGAAAAAAAGCAAAATCACGATGATTTTTGATAATAATTGAAATCTTCATAATAATCTACGATAATACTTACTAATGCGGCGAGCGCTTTGTGTTTGTGCGACGTTGCTTAACGATAAAAAAGTTGCCATGTCTGGTGCCAAGGTTTTATCAGATTTCAAGGAGTGGAAATTCAGGGATCCTCCAAGTTATGCAGTTTTGCCGATAGATACTAACCCAGAGTACAATATACCGGTCGCTGTAAAAAACGCTGTGTTCTCCAAGGTTGGTTTTACATCAAATAATTTGTTATACATAACGTGACCATTTATTTGTGGACTCAATACGGCACATCGCTCTCAGAATTGCTAAACTAAAGTGGCAGTAGGCGGGGCACATAGCTCGTAGAACAGATGGCCGTTGATGCAGTAAAGTTCTCGAGTGGCGATCGCGTACCGGAAAACGTAGCGTAGGCAGGCCTCCAACTGGGTGGACCGATGACCTGGTGAAGTCAAGTATGAAAGTTTACAGCATTAATGTGTACAGGCTTGAAGATAAAATAGCCAGTACCCCATTGCGTTGGGGAATCTTGTTAAGCTTACTTTTATCTTCGTGATCATTGTCACTTACTGTCAGATGAGACGATGCCTTACGATGATTACTAAATGAGGTTTTTTTTTATTATTCTGTCTTTGGGTGCATGTGACTTCTACAGGGTAAGCTTATGTTTCGAATTTCTTCCAACTGAGATGATGATGATTGATAATCATTAATATTGAATGATTCCAGGTTCCGACCGAACCTCTTATAGGCTCCTTGCATCTGGTTTGCGCATCTGACGATTGTCTGACTGAGCTGTTTGATTTGAACCCTAAAGTTGCTGAGACAGAGGAGTTCATTAACTTTGTGGCTGGCAAGTACCTGCCGGAAGGTGGACTCACTGTTTCTCACAGGTTTGTTGACTTGTAACAATGCATAATGAAAAACTCCAATAAATCAAACTGAATTAGGTATAGTATTATCATATTTAGTATTTTTTGGTGTTATCTTTCATTAATTTAAAAAAGGAAGTGTCTAGTCTTCCACCAGTGTTGGCCATTTTATAAAAATTAATATAGTGCCTCTAGTGGTAAGATGAGAAATAATGTTATTCTGCTGCTATTTCTTTACATCATTTTCTTAAACTTTAACTGGTCTCATTTTCACACTTGACACTTTCCTAACTCGTTACCTTTTTAACTCGCCTTTTTCTGCTATCCAAGGGGGTGGGGGGGAACTGTATAATCAATCAAACCTGACCGAACCTTATATAGCTTAGTTCGGTTGCTCATTTACTGTTTTTTACTCATGTTTTTGATAAAAAACTGTAAATGAGCAAGCAAATCGAGCGATATTAGGTTTCGTCGAGTTTGATTGATTATAAAGTCAAAGGCTCCTCCATGGGTAGCAGAATGCTTCGCAGAAGAAGAAATCATCGACCAAGAATAAGGTGACAAGATTGGAAAGTGTCAAGTTTTAAAAAGAAATTGTATTGCTAACTTCACTGCGTTGCTGATACTGATAATGTAATTTATGTGCAATGGTATAAGTAACATATTGTAATGACTAATAACTGTGGCAGAATAGCTCTTAAAATAAGAACTTGTCAATATTGTACTTTTAAAAATATACTTATATATTGATTTAAGGAACAAATAAATACTTGTGGCTGAATAACATTATTTCTTATCTTACCACTTGTGGCACTATATTAATTTTTATTAAATAGCCACTGGTGGCAGGCTAGACAATTCCTTTAAAAAGTAAAGAATCTTGTATTATATAAAAATATGTAATCTAAGCTGAGTCTGTACAACTGTTCCATCCAACCTATTTGCTTATTTTTTTAAAAAAAGGTATTGATGCATGGATTTGTCACTAATCATTCCCCGCGATGCGGCTCGCGTACCACGCACGTTTTAAGAAATCTAATACGAGTCCGTTCGGCAATTCTATCTGATTGATCTGCTTACTTAAAAAAAATTAAAGGTATTGTTGCACAGATTTGTCATCAAGCATTAGAAAACCCCGCGCGCCGCTGAAGCTCGCGCACTGCGCACCCTTTTATAAAATCTAATAAGATTCCGTCCAGCCGTTACATCCAAGGGATTCCCTCAACTTTTTTAAATGAAAGGTGGATGCACAGATTTGTCTTAAGCATTAGAAACCCTGCGAGCAACTTGCGGCTCGTGCACCGCGCACTCTTTATGAAGTCTAATACGAGTGGGTCGGGCCGTTCTATCTTACCAATTTGCCAATTTTTTTTTTAATGTATTGAAACTCGTAGAACAGATGGCCGTTGGGGCAGTAAATTTCTTGAGTGGCGACCGCGCACCGGAAAGCGTAGCGTAGGAAGGCCTCCCACGCGGTGGACCGACGACCTGGTGAAGATTGCGGGAAGCCGATGGATGCGGGCAGCGCAGGACCGGTCGTCGTGGAAATCCTTGGGGGAGGCCTTTGTCCAGTAGTGGACGTTTTTCGGCTTATATGATGATGATGATGCACGGGTTTGTCATCAAGCATTAGAAAACCCGTGCACGCTCGATCTTCACGCAGCAGAGTTGCGGGCAAAAGCTAGTTAGATATGAAGTTCATTATCTTTGAATTATCATAGACTAGATGAAACTTAACCTAGTCTAGGATTGAAAAGAATTCTGGTAGGCAATAAAAAAAAACAAAAGCTATAATTTATTTTTACAAAACAAAAATATGTATATAAATTGTAGCTTTTGTTCCTACTGTCCCGAGTTTGGGAAGATCCCCGTGGCCCAACAGTGAGGACATTATGGTGATAAGATTTGACCAAATAGCACTGAATGTACAATTCTGTGACATGCACTAACATTAGCCTACTGTCCCGAGTTTAGGAAGATCCCCGTGGCCCAACAGTGGGGACGTTATGGTGATAAGATTAGACCAAATAGCACTGAATGTACAACTCTGTGACATGAACTAACATTACAGATATGGCGGCTACCAATTTGGGTACTGGGCTGACCAGCTTGGCGATGGCAGAGCTCACGTACTAGGCGAATATGTGAACAGGTAGACACTTCTATATACATATAATAAAACTGTGCTATGCTCGGAGTTTCTTTGCGTGATCGAATCAGAAATGAGGAGATCCGTAGGAGAACTGTTAAACTTAAGTGGCAGTGGGCGGGGCACATTGTTCGTAGAACAGATGGCCGTTGGGGCAGTAAAGTTCTCGAGTGGCGACCACGCACAGGAAAATGTAGTGTAGGCAGGCCTCCCACTCGGTGGACCGATGACCTGGTGAAGGTCGCGGGAAGCCGCTGGATGCGGGCAGCGCAGAACCGGTCGTCGTTGAAATCCTTGGGGGAGGCCTATGTACAGCAGTGGAAGTCCTTCGGCTGATATGATGATGATAATAATAAAACTGTAACGGAACCGTGTCTGTAGATGAAATATTTTTGGAAAATAATAACTGTGGTGGACATTACTAACAATGTAGAGGCCAAAACTATAACTTGGTATTTTTATCTATCTTTCTGTCTGTCAGTTTGTTCGCGCATCACGCAAAAACTACCAGGCCGATTTTGATTAAATTTTGTATGGTGGTTTCTTATAGCCCGGGTCAACATATATGTCTGGAAGAAATCGCTTTGAGCGATAAGACCGCCCAAATTTTACCGCCATAGTTCCTTTTTTATACTGTGTTTGTTTTTTTATATTTTTTAAGTTAAGTTTTTTTCAAGTTTTTATAATTTGTTTATATTTTTATTTACTAGTGTGTACAATAAAGAGTATTTATCTTATCTTATACTATAGGATAAAAAGTATCATATAAGACTTATAGGATACTTTTTATCCCGAAAAATTCAAGAGTGCCCGTGGGAATATTCAAAACCTTATATTACATAATACACTATTTACTTCCACATTGCTTAGGTTGGAAGGTTACTTAAATTAAATGTTGACCTTCTTAGTATCGCCGTCGTATCAGCTCATATACGTCCCCACCGAGGGGCTCGAGCCTACCCTGAATTAGGACGATCGGGCCTTAGTCGACCACGCGGGCCTAGTGCGGGTTGGTCGACTTCACACACAATCTTCGAGTTTCTTCGCAGACGTGTGCAGGTTTCCTCACGATGTTTTCCTTCACCGTAAGAGAGTCTGATATAAACGTACATATGAAATCGATATTCAGAAACACATTGGTATGTGGCAGGATTCAAACCACAACAGGAGGTAGCGGCCACCGACGCTCTCAATATACATTACACTTTAAAAAACACTTTATCCGCCCTCCCTTGGGGGGGGGGGTCACTCCGATGAGCTTTTAAGGTGATTTAGCTGCCAAAGCTTAGGGGGAGTTTAGTGGGTAGTGTGGTCTTGGGTCTGTGCATATCTTAATATATATAAATCTCGTGTCACAATGTTTGTCCTCAATGGACTCCTAAACCACTTAACCGATTATAATAAAATTCGCACACCATGTGCAGTTCGATCCAACTTGAGAGATAGGATAGGGTAGGGTAGGGTAGTGTAGGGTAGGGTAGTGTAGGGTAGGGTAGGGTAGGGTAGGGTAGGGTAATGTAGTGTAGGGTAGTGTAGAGTAGTGTAGGGTAGGGTAGTGTAGTGTATGTAGGGTAGGGTAGGGTAGTGTAGGGTAGGGTAGTGTAGTGTAGTGTAGGGTAGTGTAGGGTAGGGCAGGGCAGTGTAATGTAATGTAAGGCGGTACGAAGTTCGCCGGGACAGCTAGTTTATTTATATATACCTTATGTATATAATGGGTATGTAAGCATATAGGCGCAGGGCTGTGAGTCCCACATAACCAGTACAGCCGGCTGTACTGGTATGCGTAAACGCATTCTCCTCCTTCCCTCCTCCACAGTCCGAGTGAGAAAAAAAAAGCATTTTGGAAGTTCTTAAAAAAAGTGATTTTTTCTTTTTGATGTAGTAAAGGCGAGAGCTGGCAACCCCAGCTCAAAGGCTCCGGCGAGACGCCATACTCGCGAATGGGGGATGGACGAGCAGTGCTGAGATCTTCTGTCAGGGAGATGGTAGCTTCTGAGGCGTGTCACTACCTGGGGGTGCCGACGACCAGAGCCGCAGCATTGGTGGGTAAGATTGTAATTTATATTATTTTGTTTGTATTAAAGTAGTTCTATAGACGTTATATAACTTTTTTTTAAAAAATGGGTCAAGTGCGAGTTAGAACCGCACACATAGGGTTCCGTACCATCATACTAGATGGCGCCAGTATCTTCACGTTATAAAAAAACACAATTTCACTTTTTTATATTTGAGTTGATTAAAGAAAGGTAAATTGCGATTTACGATTTATGACGTATTAAAAAAAACTACTTATCTCGTTCAAACCAATTTTCGGTGGAAGTTTGCATGGTAATGTACATCGTATATTTTTTTTAGTTTTATCATTCTCTTATTTTAGAAGTCGTCGTCCCCCCCCAACACACATTTTACCACTTTGGATGTTTCTCTCGCGCAAACTAAACTGAATTAGAAAAAAATGATATTAGAAACCTCAATACCTATCCATAGATACCCTACACGTATGAATTTGATGAAAAAAATTTTTGAGTTTCAGTTCTAAGTATGGGGAACCCCCAAAATATTTTGTTTTTTTTCTATTTTTGTGTGAAAATCTTAATGCGGTTCACGGAATACATCTACTTACCAAGCTTTACGATTTTCGAAGGTTTCCTTCGATTTCTCTGGGATGCCATCATCCGATCCTGGTTTCCTTATCATGGTACCACCCTTGGGATATCTCATTTCCAACAAAAAAAATAATTATCAAAATCGGCTCATAAACGACGAATTTATCCGCGAACACACAATATATTATTATATACGGTCGAATTGAGAAACCTCCTCCTTTTTTTTAAGTCTGTTAAAAATAAACTGTGGTGGAAATAGAATCAAAACTTGTTAAGTAGTACTGTATATGCCAGTTTACTATGCGGTCGTACTAAACTTGATTTGATATACAATAAGAATTGATTTTACCGCACTAGTGCGTATAACTTTGTCACCGTTTTTTTTTAAATCTACATTAACAAATCATCATCATCATCATATCAGCCACAAATCGTCCACTGCTGGACAAAGGCCTCCCCCAAGTATTTCCACGACGACCGGTCCTGCGCTGCCTGCATCCATCGGCTCCCCGCGATCTTCACCAGGTCATCGGTCCACCGCGTGGGAGGCCTGCCTACGCTACGTTTTCCGGTGTGCGGTCGCCACACATTAACAAATAAAAATTTTAATTACCAAAGATATGGAATGTTCTTTTTTTCAGACTTTTGAAAGGAGACTTTTCAAAAAAGATAGGGTGCATCTTTATGAAGAAAGGAGATTAAATTATCTATAGTGACCTGTGTCAGACAGAAGTAAATAGATTGATGAAGAATTGGGGACCAAGAGATGGAAACACCTTTTAAAATACAGATACGTTTTTATGTTTTGTTCGGTAGGTACAGATTGAGAATGGACGAACAACTCAGTACAGTGTTTTTATATATTAATGTTAATCAGGCGCCCTCTGTGGCATTTATGTGAAAGACAAATAGAATTTACATATTGTATCGATAGTAAGATAGGCGTTACGAGATGAACGTAGAAAATGAGTTACAGGTTAGATGGCGCTGTAACATGCTCCGCCTCAAAAAAAATATAATAAAAATAAATTTACGTATGTAATGGTAATGGGCAAATATTATTGAATGCACGCTTAATTGTCCCTCCTTGCGTTTTTATCGTAGCCACTCTGGTCACGCCATCCGTCCCGTCGTGGTTGTGTGTGATGCGGCCCAGTCGCCACTGGCAGGGCGGGAGTCGGTCATCCTTCACCAACACCAAGGAGCCCACTTGTAGGCCTGGACCCTTGGAGCTCCTCCACTTCGTTCGTTGTTGTAGCAGTCCGATGTAGTCTCTTGACCACCTTTTCCAGAAGTCTTGCTGGAGCTGTTGGAGTTGTTGGAAGTGTGTTAGGCGACTGGTAGGTATATCTTGGTAATCGTAGTCCGGCAGAGATGTGGCCGATCTACCTATCAAAAAGTGAGCTGGTGTGAGGGTGGGAAAGTCATCTAAATCTGAATTCGGAATCGGGCAAATTGGGCGGGAGTTTAAAATTCCTTCCACTTGGCATAACGCGGTCAAAAAATCTTCGTATGTTAACAATGCTTGACCTAATACCCTTTTGAGATGATATTTACAACTTTTAACCGCTGCTTCATGTAAACCACCCATATGAGGAGTATAGACTGGTAAGAATTTCCATGAGATACGTTCGGTAGCACAGGCAGTTATAATATCATTAGAGTAGGTATTTATGAACTGATATAATTCACGCAGTTCATTATTTGCCCCGTGAAATGTTGTAGAATTATCACTTACGATTTCCTTTGGTTTACCCCTTCGCGCTATGAACCTGCGGAGAGCAGCTATAAAGGCTTGTGATTCTAGACCTGAAATCAACTCAATGTGGATTGCTTTGGTACTAAAGCAAATGAAAATACAAATATAGCACTTATACGTTTTGTAACCACGACCCTTCCGATCACGGATCGTAAAGGGCCCAGCATAATCGACTCCAGTTGTATGGAACGGTGGTGACGGTGTAACACGTGCGTGCGGTAGGTTTCCCATTACAGGGGAGGTGGTACGTGGCTTGGCTCTGAAGCACGTCACACAATCGTATACTACCTTAGCGGCTAAAGTCTTACCATGTGTGGGCCAGAACTGCTCCCGTACTGATGACAATAACAGTTGTGGTCCAGCGTGGAATAATCGTATGTGTTGGTTTTTCATTATCAGTTTGGTAAGGGTGTGCTTATGGTGTAGAATAATTGGATGTTTTTTATCATGAGTGTAATTTGAAAGCTCTAATCGACCCCCTGTTCGAATTAAACCATTTTCCATGTATGGTTTTAATGCTAAAATGTTGGATTTTTGGGGTATTGGTTTATTTTTTTGTAATAGCTGATATTCTTTCGGAAAAGATTCTACTTGGGCGAATCGTACTAAATTTAATAGGGCTTCATTCAATTCCTTGACAGAAAACGGCCCTGTTTTTTTATTATTTGGATATTTCGTGTTGTGTATAAATCGGTATATAAAGGCGACTACTCGTGTCAGTTTTGTTTCACTTCCCCATTTGTTAAACAAATCTTGAACAAATGTATTTTTTTGATCTAGAGTTGTTATATTACAGATTGTTTCTGATTCGATTTCTGACTGAGGGAAGGAGGTTGTGACCTGACCTAAGTAAGCAGATTGTGGCTGTGACGGCCACTCTGCCTGCGGAGTGCTCAACCATAGTGGCCCCTCCCACCAAATATTATTTTTCAATAGTTTCTCAGCTGGGATGCCCCTAGACAGAACGTCAGCTGGGTTGTCCTTAGAGGCGACCCAGTGCCAATCCTCAGAGTCGGTTAAGGATTGAATTTCCATTACTCGGTTACTGACAAAACATTTTAATTTTTGAGGTAGGGTATTTATCCATGCCAAAGCTACATTGGAGTCTGACCATAGAAACGTTTTGTTTACCTTTGCCTTTAACCCTCTTTTTACGTTATCGGTTAACCTTGCCAATAGTAAACAGGCACATAGCTCGAGTCGTGGAATGGTTTCCCTTTTTGCGATTCTCGATTTTGAACATAATAATCGTACAAGTATATTGTTTTTTTTATCTATGGAGCGTACATAAATAGCGGCCCCGTAGGCGGACTTCGAACTGTCCGCAAACCCATGTAGTTCAATGGTTATGCAATCATTTATCATCACATGTCTTGGTATTATTAGCGAGTTTAAGTTAGTGATCGTTTTATAGAATTGCTCCCATTCATAAGCTAATGAAACGGATAGCGGGTCGTCCCAACCAGTTTTATCAGACCACAATTTTTGGATAAATAATTTTCCCGTAACGACCACGGGACCTAGTAGACCTAGTGGGTCAAATATGGTAGACAAAATTGATAATACCTTTCGTTTCGTTAATGGGTTCGGTGTTGATTGCCTTTGGAGTGAGAATTTAAGAACATCTAAATCACTATCCCAGGCTAGCCCCAATACCTTATGAGAACTGTCCCCAAACGTAGCGGTGGGACCACCATGGGGCGAGCTAGTATCGTGTGTATTTGATTGGTTACTCACGATATTTATAATGGTTTTTGAGTTCGATTTCCACTTTCGAAGCTTAAAGTTGGCGCTCTGGAGGATCTGGCTGACCTGGACAGCTGTCTCTGCCACCTGCTTCTCCTCATCGCCCGAGTGGATCATATCGTCGATATAGAAATCTGAAGCAATAACAGCTGACGCTCTTGGAAACTGGTTTTCGTATTCGATTGAAAGTTGAGCTAAACAACGCGTAGCCAAATAGGGTGCACTCTTTAGCCCAAAGCTAAGTGTAGTTAGTTTGTAGGTAAGAATCGGTTCTTGTGGGTTTTTCCTCCATAAAATACATTGTGTTTTTTGTTGGTTGGGGGTGATATAAATCATTCGGTACATTTTTTCTATATCGGCAATAATAACATATTTATTTTTTCGAAATCTCAATAATATGTTTATTAACTCATCCTGGTTCATAGTGCCTTTATATTGTATGTCGTTTAGTGATAACCCTGTATCGGTAGGACTAGATGCGTCAAAAACAACTCTAAGTGGTGTGGTGGTTTTTTGATAATTTATTACTGCATGGTGGGGTAGGTAGTTACATGAGCCATCAGGTTTATCCAGTTTAATCATATGGCCCGAATCTTCGAATTCTTGCATAAATTGCACATAATTTTTTTTGTAATCCAAATCGCGCGAAAACTTGGTTTCTAATGACTTAAATCTCCTATAAGCAACGTGTCTTGAATGACCAAGACAAGATATAGGGGATTTAAACGGTATTTCTACCACAAAATTACCATCAGAGTTACGAGTGTGTTTACTGAAAATTTTTTCACACTGCTGAATTTCATCATCTGGTAAATATGCACAATTATTTTCGTTTGAATCAAAAATATTTTGCATTTGGTTTTCAATAATAAAGTTGCACCGTGTTTTAGCGTATGGTTGCACATTCTTTATCGCGATCGCTCCGGACACTATCCATCCAAGACGGGTTTTTTGCATAATAGGTAATCCGTCACCGAGCTTGTGTTGACCGATACACAATAGGTTATAGAATAACTCGGCACCTATAATTATATCTATCTCACCGGCCACATAGAACTTTTCATCGGCTAATTTATATTTTCGCGGAATCTTAAGATCGGTTATATTATTTATTTTTGGTACATTACATATACTTGGCACAATAAAGCAGGACATACTAGAAGAGAATGAGTTGTCTGTTGATTGGAATGTGATATTACAATATTGGTTTATTTTGGTAACACTATCATTAAATCCCAAGACCTCCATATCTAGATTTCGGTTCGGTAAGTTAAGTTTCTGGAAGGCGCTTTGGGTAATGAAATTCGATTGGGACCCCGAATCGAGTAGGGCCCTAAAAGTATGTAATTGGTTATTACTATCGACCACATTTACGAGGGCAGTCGATAAAATAACATTCCTTTGTTGAATGTTACTATTCGGTTGTGTGAGGGTAGTATTTAGTACCTGAGTCGCTGTACTACGAGAACTGGTTGAACGAGGTTCGAGGTTCGATTCCTGCTCCGTGTACAAAGTCGATATTTGGTTTCGGTTATTCGGTTCAGTGCTCTGGACATTGTTTTGTGTTGATATCGGTGTGATATGCAACAATGTGTGATGCTTACCTTTACACGTTCGGCAAGTACTCGAACGGCAGTTAGCTAACATATGATTAGAGGCTAAACAGTTAAGGCAAAGTTTCAACCTCTTGATAGCGCGAATGCGTGATGGTACGTTCAGAGCCAAAAATCGAGGACATTGATTAATATAGTGGGGTTCCATACAATAAGGACATCGATCATTACTGGACTTACCCTTAATCCATGTCTTCACAGTCGGTTGGGTCGTGGTCACCAGTGCCTTTTTGGAAGGTCCCGCTCGAGCCTCGGGTTGCTCAGCTGCTTGGCTGGAGCTCGTTGCTTCCAGAAGATCAGCTCGGGACTTCAGGAATGATTTGAATTCCTGTAATGTAGGTAGCTCCTTTGAGTTGATTCTCTCCTCCCATTTAGTTTGTAATGTTTTTTCGAGTTTAGAAGATAGAAAAAATATAATTAATATATCCCAATCATCGGTAGGTATATTTAGCAATTTTATTGTTCTAATATGCTTGGATATGTTATCAACCAAACCTCTTAAGGAAGCTGGAGTTGATGGGACAGTATCAATGTTAAAGAGTGCCCTTAAATGGTTATTTACAAGGACCCTGGGATTATTATATCTCTCACACAAAAGAGTCCATGCAATTTTATAGCTTTCCTCTGAATACTCTAATGAACCCATAACTTCGAGTGCACTTCCCCTTAAGCAGCTACGAAGATACTTATATTTTTGTATAGGTTTAAGGTTACTTTGGTTAATTAAGGCGTTGAAGGTATCCCTGAATTCTATCCAGTCCTTTACATCCCCACTAAATTCTGGCAATGATATTTCTGGATATTTGATTGCCTCAGAGGTCTCTGTAGTGGTTGTGACAGGTACCTCTGTGACCTTAGTGCACTTTTTTGCTAAATATTTCTTTGCTAGAGCTATAGCTTGGTACCATGTCGTCTCAAAATTTTCTCTTTCTTCTAATTGTGCATCAACGTCTGAGCATATAGTTTCAATTTTATCTTGAAGCGAATCAAATTCATCAAAAATTTTAATAGCCCTCTCAGTTCTTAGTTCTAAATCGATTAATTGATCAGCGTTAATTTGTTTCGGATCCAGTGTATTCAGAAATTTTTTGAATAATGTGAGCTTCCTCTTAATTACACCACGTTTGCTAACTAAATCCTTTAACTCAACATTTTCAATAACGACTCCTTGACTTGTTTCGGAATCAGTAGGCATTTTGAAACAATTATTACTAAAAATAAGCTAATGAGAAATCTTTTTTTATTTTTTTTTTATTTTTTAGAGATGTAGGTAGGTAGGGAAGTAGGTATAGTTACTTAATACTTAGCACAGAGATTAGATAAATTATTAGGTAGTGAAATTAGTTCGGAATATTGAATTACGCCTTGTGGAAACACATTGAAAATTAATTAGGAACAAGATATCAACAAAGGGTCAACTCACTAATTGATGGGTACTTAGCTCAATCTGTCCGGTGATTTTTCACTCTTGCTGCGGTGACAAGATGATTCTTCTCGGTTGATTATTCGGTTAAACGTGCTGCAGTGATGACGATTCAATCTCTTTCAGGTCCTTTTTGGAAAAAAAATCCTTTTTGGAACGATTTTCTTGAAAATTTCCAATTTCAAGTTTTTAGCAGTTGAAAAAAAGGTCCACTCGGCTTCTGGCATGTGAAGAAGGGCTGGAAATCTCAGGAAACGCAGTGGAATTCCCACAACGACGCTATGTGGTCAGGAACTCAGGAGCTTGCAGCCACACCCTCGATCGGAATTCGTCTCTTCGCCGGCCGGCCCGCCTTTTTTGTCTTTTCTCAGGAAACAGAAAGTTGCCGTATCGATTTTGTTTGGTCTTCGTTTCGAAGCTCTTTGTTCGGGGTCACCATGAAGAATTGGGGACCAAGAGATGGAAACACCTTTTAAAATACAGATACGTTTTTATATTTTGTTCGGTAGGTACAGATTGAGAATGGACGAACAACTCAGTACAGTGTTTTTATATATTAATGTTAATCAGGCGCCCTCTGTGGCATTTATGTGAAAGACAAATAGAATTTACATATTGTATCGATAGTAAGATAGGCGTTACGAGATGAACGTAGAAAATGAGTTACAGGTTAGATGGCGCTGTAACAATTGATCACGCATCAAGCGCACAGATCATACTAAGAAATAGGTTGTCTCTGTTAAGGAGGTTGCATGCTTATACCTTAATATATCTATTTATGGTTACATGTTCGTGGGTTCGATCCCCACCCAGGGCAAACAATCGTGTGATGAACAGGTTTTTTTGCTTTATGCTTGGGTGTTAAATATCTATATCTGTATTTATTTAAACGTAAATATGTCTATAGTACGGAAACCTAGTTTGGTGTCAAGTAAAAAAAGGTAAACAAGTGTTATCTTTCTTAGTGACGTATTTCCCTTCTGTCTCCACCACAGTGAGCTTCGACCACAAAGTGTGGCGTGACAAGGCCTACACAGGGCTCTCGCGGCAAGAGCCCGCCGCTACGGTGATGCGGGTCTCTCCGGCGTGGTACAGACTGGGCTCCATCGAAATACTGGAGAAAAGGAAGGAACCGCATATAATGAAGACTTTGGTCGACTTCATAATTCAGGCAAAGTATATATATTAGTACTAACATACATTATGGACACCCCCCTGCCGCTCTCTAGATTGCGACCTCACTCCCTCGTCACACAGATTGATACAGATTGGTTCTCGAACGTATAGGATTTCGCCGCCATTTTGTTTGTTACATCATCCGTTTTTTGAAATGTCATTTCTCGCCCGTTGTATGTAGTGTCCAGGGTGTGATTCAGGTTTGTACAATTGCAATAACATACTATGACAAATAACGGAACCGAGACATGGTCGCATAATGGTGTCGTATCGGTGTTACACGACTTAACTTAATTGACAGGATTAAACTAAATTTACCAATTATGTACCAATGAGTTTTTCAAAAACTTACGTACATACTTACCGATTGCTTTAACGGTGAAGGAAAACATCGTGAGGAAACCTGCACACGCCTGCGAAGAAACTCGAAGGTTGTGTGTGAAGTCGATCAACCCGCACTGGGCCCGCGTGGTCGACTAAGGCCTAATCGCCCTGATTCAGGGTAGGCTCGAGCCCCTCGGTGGGGACGTATATGAGCTGTAATGATGAAACTAAATTTACACATTCTGTCTTATACTTTCTGTACCGAAAAGACAAGGATAGAAAGCTTAAATTTAGTTTCGTCCTGTCAAATAAGTTAAATCGTGTTAAACCGAATCGACACCACTATGGGCCTCATAAGAAGCATCAAGGTCACCCAAAGGGCGATGGAGCGAGCTACCCTACGCAATAGAATCAGAAAAGAGGAGATCTCTCGTATCGCCCCTCACCTCCTCCACGATTGTCCTTTCTAGACGTCGTCTGTATGGATTCTTTAGACTGTGGTGACTGTAGTGACGCGAGAAATAAAGCATTCGTGTCGTTCTACCGCCCAGCTAATGAAAGAGACAAACAAAGGACAATGGGAAACGAATGTATGGAGTCTGGGCCCACCCCTCAATAGTGACATGTGATATACCGTTGGATAGGGCTTTATAAGCGAAACATTATTTACTAATAAACCTATACTGAAATGATTTTACTTTCGGAGATACGACGTATTAAAGTTGTCTTAATCTAACATATTATACATGGATATTTATTATGTACAATAGTAATAATACATGTATTTCATTTTAAAACAAAATTAATTATTCATCCTGTGCATCAATAACAATTACGTCATTTAAAAAACCCACAGGGGCCACGAATGGTTGATATCTCCCAACTCCTAGATACCAAATCAAAGAGATCTATTGAGAGGTGGGCCCACCATTACTCATTGTCCTTTTATCCATTTCCGTGGCGTTCATTAACTTCACATCCGGAGGTCGTGAGTTCGTTTCCCGGCGAAGTTTGTTTGGTAGCGTTTCTACGCCCGCCTGGCTAGCTACCACCATTTTAATTAATTCCTGCCGCCAAACATTGCCGTTCATATTCATATTCTTTATTTGCATGTCACATGGTATACAAAGATCTTCTTAAAAACATGAACAAGACACATGACACCCCGTCGGGGCACCGCAAATGAGAGGAGCACTAACTATATAAAGATTTACATTAGCTAAAGTTAGGTTCTAATAAAATCATAGTAAACTTAATGAGGTATAGAGCTTAAATCTAGGTATTTTATATTATACGATAACATAACATTTTACTTTTACAGCTATAATTTTTAATGACTATGTATATGTATGGCATGGCACTCATTCAGACTTATCATTATATAATTCTTCTAAATTATAATATGCTTTATTTAATAAATACTTTTTTTAGGTTTCTGTTAAAGATATGTAGTTTTTCGTGATTTTTAACACTGTTTGGAATACTATTGTAGATTTGAATTGCCATTGAGTGTGGGCCTGATCTATATGAAGAAAGAGTAGTGACTGGAAGTTTTAGTTTATTTAAATTTCGATTGTTTCTTTTTATTGTTTTAATTGGAGAGTAAAGATGAAAATTTTGTTTCACGAATTTACAACACTCTAGTATGTATATGGATGTGCTTCATAAAAAAGGGTTTACAGGAATCAGTTTGTTTTATATTAGTCAGAATTCTGATGAATTTCTTTTGTAATACAAAGATATCCTGGGTGTCTGTACAATTTCCCCAAAATATAATACCGTAACTAAGTCTAGAGTGGATATATGCATAATATGCTGTAATGGCTGTTTTAAAATCATAAAAAAGGGTTTACAGGAATCAGTTTGTTTTATATTAGTCAGAATTCCGATGCATTTCTTTTGTAAAACAAAGATATCCTGGGTGTCTGTACAATTTCCCCATGATATAATAACGTAACTAAGTCTAAAGTGGATATACGCATAATATGCTGTAATGGCTGTTTTAAAATCGGTTGTCTTTTTAAGTTGAATTAACATGTAAGTGAGAGAGGACAGTTGTTTTGTAAGTATATGGAAATGGGATTTCCAATTTAAGCTAGTGTCAATATCAATTCCTAGTAGGGTAGCTGTATTATCTATAGATATATAAATATTGTTGTAAGTATACTTAAGGCACAGTATATATATTAGTACTAACGTACTTAAGGTTTAGTGATTGTTTTTGGAAAGGTCTAAATTCTATAATTTTTGTCTTTTTAAGATTTAACTTAAGGTTGTGTACTTCAAGCCAGTTTTGAATCTCATCAAAAGTTGTGTCTAATTTAATTTTTATTTCGTGAGTGTCTTGGCATGAGAATAGAATAGAGATGTCGTCCGCGAATAAGGTACAATGTTCATTTAAAATTTTGGGCAGGTCGTTAATATAAATTGAGAATAGGATACAACCTAGTACAGTGCCTTGTGGAATTGAATTATTTACGACAACCTTTTCTGATCTTACGTAATGAATTCTTCCCGTACTAAAATTATATTTTCAATTTTTACGTATTGATTGCGTTTTGAAAGATACGATGATAACCATGTGTACGCTACGCCTCTAACGCCCGTGCCATAGAGTTCGTGAAGAAGTATGTTGTATTTGACACGATCATAGGCCTTACTCATGTCAAGCAAGAGTACTTTCTTTTGTTTAGTGTATCTAATATATTTTGGGTATATTTGTGAACTGCCAGTGCAGTGGAATGTTTCTTATGGAAACCGTTTTGATTTTCGTCAAATATTTTATATTTTTCATAGAATGAATTAAGTCTTTTGCACGTTGCAGTTTCGAATATTTTTGCTGCCGTCGGTAATAATGAAATGGGTCTATAGTTGTTGGGGTCTACTTTACAGCCTTTTTATGAATTGGCTTTACAATAGCCGTTTTTAGAGAATCTGTATAGGCGCCTTCTGAGAATGATTGGTTTATAAGTGTAGTGAAGGGATATGTTAGAATGTCAGCGCATCTAAGTACTATTGGAGGGATTTCATCAGTACCGTAACTTTTGTTTTTTAGGTTCCTGATTATTGAGTTTACTTCGCGAGCGTTCACAGGTTGCAGATAGAGTGTGTTTTCGATATGATTGAGTACGTTTGTTGTTTTCAAGATATTGTTTGATAGCGACTTGTTTTCATTATTTACTTGAATGAAGAACTTGTTGAATGCGTTTGCAATTAATTTAGGGTTAGTTTCGTAGTTGTTATTAACTTTTGTCTATTTGGTTTACATTTGTTATTATTCGTCTCGTTGTTTATTATTTGCCAAATTGTTTTTATTTTATTGCTTGATTTGTTAAATTTATTTATATTTTTTAGTTTTTTTGCTCTGTGTACTGTTTTTTTAAAATTTTTTCATAAAGATTATAGTGTGTGTGCAATAACTTATTATTTGTCTGTGATAGGAAGATTTTTTCTATCCTTTTATTTTTACAAGATTTTTTTATTCCTTTTGATAGCCAGTTAAGTTTTTTCTTTTGATGAATTTTGACTTGTCTTTTAGGTATATATTTCTCTAATAATATTTTTAAAGTCTCCACAAATGCACCGTAGTTTTCATTCATATTTTTATCTGATTTTATAATATCTTGCCAGTTTACAGAATTTAACACAATTTTAAAATTTTCCATGTTTTTTTCGCTAAAAATTCTTTTGTCTGTAGTTAGGTGGCTTAAGTTCTAAGAATTTATTTGTAGTAATACGGAAATACCTTTGTGGTCAGAAAAACCATATTCCTGGACATGAGCTTCTATAGTTTGGTTTTTCAAGTTATGAAAAATTAGGTCTAGGCAAGTTGCAGTAGTTGCTGTAATTCTAGTTGGTTCGTTTATGATTTGTTTAAAGTTAGACGTTAACGTTAAATTACAAAGTCGTCTTTTCTGTTTGCTATTTCTTAAGTAATCTATATTGAAGTCTGCACCCAATACAATGGATTTTGTTTTAGGTGCAGACTTCAATATAGAATTTTTTATACTATTCGGGTAATACACAACTATTATAACTACATTTATTGCGCGTATCTCTATTGCGCAGGTTTCAAAAACATCTTCGACTTTTAAGTTGTTGATATCTTCACGTCCCGTAAATTCAATCAGTTCCTTTAGTAGTATACAGACTCCTCCTCCATCATGATATTGTCTACAGTAAGAAGCTGCTGTGTAGTATCCATTTATTTGCAGATAGTTGAGTTTTTCCTTATTAAGCCAGGTTTCAGTAAGGCATATAGCCTTAGTTTCCGGCTTTTCCTCTAAAAGTTCTTCCAGAAGGTGCGACTTCGGTAGTATGCTTTGGGTGTTCTGGTAGATAATTTTGAAAGTTTCGAAAATTATGTTTTGATTGACTATGTTTTCGTTCTTGCTGTTTTTCATTTGTCTGGTTTTGCTGTTTGTCTCTTTTATTATTATCGTCCCTTGGCAAGTCACTGTTTGTTGGGATTTCGGTGTTTGTTTGTAAAGTTTGGTATTGTAAATCATGTAAATTTATTTCTTTTCCATTTATCTGAAGTGTATTATTTCTTATCACTGCATGTTGGAATTCTCGGCGGGCGGTTTTCAGGGCGTTTCGTAGAATTATTCTCTCTCGTAGGGTTTGCTCGCTTAGAACTTTAGAAACTGGGTTTCTCCTTCCGATACGTGAAATTTCCTCAATACAGCCTGTGAGATCTATGTTCAAAATGTCGTGTAGGGCATAGATTACGCGGTCACAGAGTTGTTCTTCGGTTTCCCAGGGATTTTCCGTGAGTCCGTGTAAAACGAATGTTATGTCTATATCTAGATTAGTTACAGTTGCGTTTTGGTTTCCCTTTTGTTTCTCAATTTCAGATTGCAATTTTTTGTTTCCGTTTCCAGGTTTCTATATTGATGGTTTAATAGTTGAATTTTATGATCCAGGACCATTATTACTTTTTGGAGTTCTTCTTCATCATTTTGCCATTTGCCATTTCAGCATTATGTTTTATTTCATTTCGCAGTTCAGCCATTGCATCTTCAATTTCACTCTATATTACAGTTCTTATTTCTGAGATGATTGATTTGTTATTCATCTGTACAGTTTATTAATATCGGCTAGCGTAAGAGGTTCTTCTTTTCCGTTTTTTTGCATCGGAATGACCCTGTAAGGTGTCTCCAAGGACAATCAAGTCGTCTGAGATTGTCGATTCATTTAATGTTGGTGTTTTTGTCTCTTATTGTGACGTAGGATTTTTCAGGGGACTCTATAGAGTCAATTGGATAGATAGGTACATTTATGTTGCCTGTTTTTGACGCTCTGTAGCGGCAAGTTGTGCATATCCATTGTTTTTTCCTTTCTGGTGTCATTGTGTTGTAGAATCTTTTTACGGAGACTTGGGCACACTCTAGATCATATTTTTCATTGCATGCTACACAGGTAAGAAATTGTCTCTGTGATTAGTTTTAAACAGCCTGCACAGTTCAACGTCATTTTAGCTCTATATAAATAATTCCAATATTTGTCTAAGTTGTCGGTACTGTCCTCTAGTGGATATCAGTAGTACTAAGTTGAATTTCAGTTACACTAATCGTGTGTTACTGCATATGGCGCAGTATTGCTTCTCCTCGAATTACTTATCGTGAATTACCACAGGAGGCGCTGCTTCAGTATAGTTGCGTTGGTCTGTTTTATTGATAAATATTGTTGTTATGATGCGTAGTTTAGTTCAACTTTTAGGTTAAGAAGTATCAAAATTTTAGAATTTTACCTGGTAGATGTGTTAGGTTCTCTCAGTAACTCCAAGTTCTATAATAGCAAGATGGTTATTTTTCATCGTGAAACTCAACTTTCCAAGCTCGGTGCAGGGATATTGAACTGAAGGTTCGCAAATCACAATTACTAAGTTATTTTCCTTTCGTCTGCTATGCAATTGTAAAGTTTATTGGTTTCGTCTATTCGTTTCACAGCAATAGATTAATATTTTGTTTATCACCCCACTTGTTTCGTATAATAAGCACTTTACATATTTATTTAGACTAAAATATCGCGGAGCCGATGTTCACTAGCGCACTGTAGCGCCCTCTCTTCTTGTGTTCCTGTTTGAAGATAAGATAGTCAGTTCCCCATTACGTTGGGGAATCTTGGTAAGCCCGCTGTAGGGGTGATATAGAAAGAGTTTACCGAACATTTTCAAGATAAACTCTAACTGCTAGTGGTTCTTGAGTTTCCTTAAGTTGATTTATGATATCTTGGGCCAGCTTTTCACGTAGAATCAAAAAATATTAATTTACATGATTTTGTGTTAGTTAAAAGTTCAATTGACACAGTCGAAGACAGTTTAGAAACTATTCCCACGCGGCCGAAGCCGCGGGCAAAAGCTAGTAACCCAATAAATCGTTCCACGCAGAATTTCTGGAGAGGACGTTCCATGTGGTAAATTACCTTCAAGATCTCAGGATTAATAATTTATTTTTTGCCGTTTCCAGCACCATTTCCCTGAGATTGACTCTACAGATGAGGACAAGTATTCCAAGTGGTATTCAGAGGTCGCTCACAGGAATTTAGACATGGTGGCTACTTGGCAAGGTTAGTGATTTCCACTAGATACAGGAAATTTACTTTTTACAGTTCCTTACGTCATCATCATCATGTACAAGAGATGGAGGCTATGTGCAGTTGTACTGAAGTTGAAGGTCGTTCTCGAACGTATAGGATTTCGCCGCCATTTTGTTTGTTACATCATCCGTTTTTTGAAATGTCATTTCTCGCCCGTTGTATGTAGTGTCCAGGGTGTGATTCAGGTTTGTACAATTGCAATAACATACTATGACAAATAACGGAACCGAGACATGGTCGCATAATGGTGTCGTATCGGTGTTACACGACTTAACTTAATTGACAGGATTAAACTAAATTTACCAATTATGTACCAATGAGTTTTTCAAAAACTTACGTACATACTTACCGATTGCTTTAACGGTGAAGGAAAACATCGTGAGGAAACCTGCACACGCCTGCGAAGAAACTCGAAGGTTGTGTGTGAAGTCGACCAACCCGCACTGGGCCCGCGTGGTCGACTAAGGCCTAATCGCCCTGATTCAGGGTAGGCTCGAGCCCCTCGGTGGGGACGTATATGAGCTGTAATGATGATGATGAAGGTCGCGTGGAGATAATGAAAAGTGAATAAGTTTGCAGTTCACAAAAGTCCGAATTTATTGGATTTAAGTAATTCAAATAATAAATAAATAAATATTCTGGGACAAATCACACATGGTCATCTGGCCCCAAAGTAGGATTCCCTGTGTTATGGGAACCAGAGACTGATATACATACTTATATACGTTTAAATACACACATATATAGATATTTAACACCCAGACACAGAGCAAACAGATCTGCTCATCACACAAATGTTTGCTCTGGGTGGGGATCGAACCCACGACTCTCGGATCAGTAGTCATGAGCACTAACCACTGAGCCACCAAGTCGTCAATTTGTTTTATACAAAGATTTAGCGATGATTCTATAGCGAGACGCGGGCCGGGAACGACAGGCTAGTCGAGCCCAGTGCATTAGATAACTGCTTACGCAGCGCAAATAATAACTGCAGTGTATACCGCTACAATCATATCAGCTCATATATGTCCGCACCGAGGGGCTTGAGCCTATCCTGTATTAAGACGATCGGGCCTAAGTTCGTACAGTATCGAGTACTGTACAGCCAATGAAAAAAGAAACCATATAAGATCACTCATGTGTCTCTCTGTCCGTCCGTCCGTCCTTCTGACACACCCAATTTTCTTTGAATCTACTGGACGAAAAAAAATGTAATGAATAAATTTCGATATAAATAAAAACATTTCAAGTGCATCATGTAACGTATCAAATGAAAGGGCTCCGTATAAGAAATAAAAATATAATTTTGAAGTCATCAATCAGCATACATCCCCACCGAGGGGCTCGAGCCTACTCTGAATTAGGTCGACCACTCGGACCAAGTGCGGGTTGGTCGACTTCACACACAACCATCGAGTTTCTACGCAGGCATGTGCAGGTTTCCTCACGATGTTTTCCTTCGCCGTAAGAGCTTCGGATGAACGTGGATATGAAATCGAAATTCGAAAAAACATTGGTACGTAGCAGGATTCGAATCACAAAGTCCCGGACAGGATGTAGCGGCCCTATCCGATACGCCACCGAACTTTGAAATGCATAATTCATAATTATTCATAATTATTTATTCACATATTATTTGCAAAAGGAAGTTCACAGTACATGTGTAAATTAGATGTTATGTCAATTACAAATAACCTTTTTTAAGGCATTAGTGAAAATAAATTCCTATCTTTGAACACAATGCAAGAAATTAAAAATAAATGTCAATTTATAAAAAAAATGTCAATACCGTCCATCTTATACAATAAATACATAGTTTAGCCCTTATATCATAGCGCATATGATCTACCATAAAAGGTCGCGCGGATGACAGGCGTCATCCATTTGCGTGCAATGATTTATAATAATACTAGCTTTTGCCCGCGACTTCGCCCGCGTGTACATCGTTTTTTATGACTGCCTTTGAGGGTAAGTGGTGCGCGAGCCGCAAGTATATGAAAAAATATGAAAAAATAGTTTTCTTAACAAATTAGGAACACATACATTTTGAAGGCCGAAATGATAATTATTCTTACCACTTTTCAGGTTTCGGCTTCACCCATGGCGTTCTAAACACGGACAACGTCAGCATCTTAGGCCTGACCATAGACTATGGTCCTTATGGGTTCATAGACCATTACTACGAGAACTATGTGCCCAACACGTCAGACGATATGGGACGCTACGCATATAATAAGCAGCCTGAGGTTAGTTCTATCAATGACTATTTCTAAGAATACTGACAATCCTTATAATCCTATAATATATCCCTATAGTATGGTAAATTGCGTGATTCATTATTTTATTTGCGACTTTTAGTGAATTTAGTGATGACTCGTTAAAAGTAATATTAAATTGCTTGTTGGGGTTCGTGTCTTCGCATAGGTCGAGGTAATTCCAATAAATCGTATATTTGTGATTTTAAACGTATATTAAATAATTAAAATGATATAACAGAATCTAATGCCGGTTGTATGCGCAGAGATCGAGTCGACGTCTATAGGATTCTTTCACAGGCCTCTTTCATGTTTGTCTCCGCCCGTGGAGAGATGGCGCTAGCGTCAACATACCGCCCGCCTTGGAAGTTTCAACTTCCGAAGAATTTCGACGGTCTTCGTGCTGCACTGGTAGTGGGGAAATTTTGGAAAATGCGCGTCGAATCACTCCTGTCGCAGTACGAATTTCTGCTACCCTAGATACATTATCCTTGCCTGGAAACACACGTAGAATTCTACCCAAACGCCATCTTAGAGGGGGTAAATTTTCTTCCTTTACAAGGACGAGAGTGTTAGGTGTAAGGTCTTCCTTAAGGGTTTTCCACTTTGTCCTGCGCTGAAGCTCGGAAACGTACTCCATAGACCAGCGCTTCCAAAAATCTTGTCGTAGCTTCTCCACTCTATCATAGCGACTGAAACGATGATTTGGGACGTCCGAGAGGTCCTCGCTTGCTGGAGCGGTCAGAGGACGCCCGATCAGGAAATGAGCAGGAGTAAGGGGTGATAAGTCATCGGGATCTGTGGAAAGATTAGTAATCGGGCGGGAATTCAAGGCGGCTTCGATTGACGTCAACACCGTGTTGAATTCCTGGTAAGTTAAATGAGCCTTACCTACAATTCGTCTTATTTGATATTTACACGACTTGACCCCTGCCTCCCAGAGACCCCCAAAATGAGGAGCGTAAGGTGGAATAAAGCTGAATTTGATACCAGCCATCGCAGTCTCGTCAATGATTTTTTGTACATCGTTTTGTAGAAGCTTAGGGAATTCCTTCTCAGCACCTACTAGATTTTTCCCATTGTCGGAAAAGATTTCGAGTGGTTTCCCTCTGCGAGAAATAAATCGTTTTAACGCCAAAGTAGTCATTGGTGGAAAGGCTAGTAACAAGTTCTAAATGTATGCATCTCGTCGTAAAACAGATAAACAAACAAATGTAGCCTTTCTCCAGCTTAGCACCCCTGCCCTTACGGTTTAGTATGAACACTGGCCCCGCGTAATCTACACCTGTACGAATAAAAGGAAAACCAGGTTCTAGGCGCTCTGATGGTAAGTTGCCCATTATCGGTGTTAAAGTTTTACCTTTTATACGCACACAGGTAGTGCATTGATGCACTGTCTTTCTTGCCAGATTTCTACCACCTAACGGCCACCAACACTCACGTATGGTAGAAAGAAGGAGCAGAGGGTTTGCATGAAGCAATCGTTTATGTTCATCTCTAAATAATAGCATAGTTAATCGATGCTTACCACACATTAATATAGGATGTTTCTTGTTGTAATGGAAGCTAGACGAGTTGTCCAGCCTTCCGCCTACACGTATCACTTTATGTTTGTCCAAAAATATGTTCAGTCCTGAGATCTTATTGTTTTTAACGGTTTTATCACTCGCGTCGTTAATTAACTGTCGATATTCAGTGGGAAACGATTGGATTTGTGCTAGTCGTGTTAGTAAACACTGTGAGGCGGCTAACTCGTCAACAATTAGCGCACCGGTGCGTTTTTGAGCGCCTTGGCGACCGCGACAGTTGTTTACGAATCGAAGTAAATATGCCCCCACTCGTTTTAACTTGTTAAAAGACGAGTACCTATCGAAGTCGAATAACACATCAAAATTAACGCAGGGCATGCTTATTACCTTGTTTTTTAATTCGGGTAAATTCTTTGGATCGATTTCAAAGCGATTGTTTTTCCAATCAGAGTTCCGTCCGTGTAAATAAACCGGGCCGTGCCACCACAAGTTATTGTTTACTAACGCATCGAGATAAAGGCCCCTAGACACTAAGTCGGCCGGGTTGTTCTTGCTATCTACGTGCAACCATACGGAATCGCCCGTCAATTCATTAATTTCCGTTACGCGGTTTTGCACGAATGTTTTTATTAAATGCGGTGACATTCTTAACCAACCCATAATGATTGTGGAATCGGTCCAAAAATAGGTTGTATCGAATATAAATCGCGACGATTCGATGATAGACTTGTACAACCTTGCACCAATCAAGGCTCCACAGAGCTCCAAACGTGGAACACTAATCGCCTTTATAGGAGCTACTTTGCTTTTTGCACACAGTAGGTTGACAACGACCTCAGACTCATCATTATCATACGTACGTACGTATGCACAAGCCCCGTAGGCATCTTGAGATGCATCTGTAAATATATGCAGTTCGGTGTGGCCAGTGTATACGCTCCTTACGAATCGAGGTATTTTTATGTTAGGCAAGTACTGCAACTTATCTATAAACTGGTTCCATGATAGGGTGACGTCATGAGGTATCTGATCGTCCCAGTCGAGTTTACATAGCCATAATTTTTGCAACATAATTTTAGCTACTATTACTGCGGGAGCTAGGAGTCCTAACGGGTCGTAAACTTGAGAGAGAACCGAGAGCATCTCACGCTTAGTGACACCTGATGACACGTTATCGGTTTTCGTATTAAAATACAGTTCATCAGTATCATTTTGCCAGCCCAGCCCTAACGTTTTACTCTGCGTGTGCTCGCCGACGGACAGCTCCTTAGCGGTGGCTGTGGTGACGTCAAAGTTGAACGTCCACTTTCGCAAAGGAAAACAGCCAGACTTAAGCGCACAGGATACCGTTTCGCATATTTTCAGGAGAGTCTCACGGTCTTCGTGACCCGTGATTAAATCGTCTACATAAAAATCATCCTTGATGACCTTAGCGATGACGTCATCATTACATTCCTGCGATAATTGGTTTATACAGCGAATGCTGAGGTACGGTGAAGATGCACAGCCGTACGTCACCGTGTTCAGTTGGTAGACGTCAATCGGATCAGTATTATTTTCACGAAAAAGTATCAAAAGAAGATTTCTTTGATCCCTTTGTATTAAAATTTGTCGAAACATCTTTTCAACGTCGGCGCATGCTACGTATCTGTGTTGCCTGAAACGCAGTAGAATCGAGAATATGTTGTTTTGAAGAGCAGGCCCTATCAACTGTATATCGTTTAAAGATTTATTTGATGTAGTAGCAGCACTTGCATCAAATACCACGCGTAATTTTGTGGTGCTGCTACTCTCTCGGAACACACCGTGGTGTGGAAGAAAGTAATGAGGCTGGCCGTACTCTTCTACCCGTGTCATGTGCCCTAAGTCACGATATTCACGCATGAAATCTACGTACATCTTTTTATATTGAGGTAAACGGTCTAATTTACGCTCTAACGAGATAAAGCGCTTCCTTGCCATCATCAGTGAGTCACCGAGAGCATCAGCTGACTCCTTCAGAGGCATGCGAACTGAGAACCTACCATCCTCTTCGCGCTTAGTCGTATTGGTAAAGATGTCTTCGCATTTTTGTTCGTTTACTGTTAAAATACGGTCGGACTTAGGTACGTCTTCTAGTTCCCAAAACCTACGTAACTGGGTATCAATCGTTTGAGTGAAATTACAGTGAATTTTATCTGACTGTAATTTATTCGTATAAACAGGTCCCGAAACTAACCATCCTAACTTCGAATTTTGTAGGTAGGGCCCCTGTGATAATCGCATCTTATTATCCAATAACAGTTCCCAGAAAATATCCGCCCCTAACAGCAAGTCGATTTCTGAAGGCACGTGATATGTGGGATCAGCTAAGGGCATGTTATCTGGTATACGTATAGAACGGCTATCGATGTTTGTTGACGGCAAACTAGAAGTTATGCGCGGCAAAACAAAGCATTTAAATCGTTTGCAGTAATCGTTTACTTTTGATCGCATAGTTAAATCGCATGTGTGATTAGAGTGAGAGACCGATTGTCCTACACTTGTAATCTGAACAGTGGACTGTATTAAAGTCGAATTTAATCGTTTACAAAGTTTTTCTGTTATGAAACAATGCTGGCTGCCGTTATCGAGAAGCGCCCGCGCTGTGTGAAAAACATTGTTCTTATCGGAGATCTCCACTAACGCAGTGGACAGTAGGACCGACTGATGCACTGGTGATGAGTGCGCGTCAACAGCTTATCCGATTGCACGCTATAACTACTAGACACCGAATGCATAATTGTCGATGTAGTAGTGTGTGCCGCGTTTACACGATCTTTTTTTTTATTTTTTTTTAATTAAGAATTTGAGTACGTTTGGCTGCACCTCACCTGATGGTAAGTGCCGATGCAGCCGAGGATGTGACACGCAAACTCAAATAGTGCCTATTCACTCTCGTCTTGAAGATTCCTAAATTGTACGAATCGGGGAATACAGACGCCGGAAGGGAATTCCACTCCTTGGCCGTTCGCATGATAAACGAAGACGCAAAACGCTTCGTGCGTAAAGGTGGAACATTGACGACAAAGGGATGGAACAGCCCTCCGCGCCTGGTCGTCCGATGATGAAATGGAGAGGGGGGAATGAGGTTGTGAAGCTCCAGGGCACACTCTCCGAAATGAATCCTGTAGAACACCGATAGACAGGCGACTTTGCGGCGATGCTCGAGGCTTTGGAGCCTGTTTGATACAAGTTCCTCGTCGCCGATGAGTCTCCTAGCGCGTCGGTCGATAGAATCCAAGGCATCTAGCTGGTAACGAGCCGATCCGTCCCATAAGTGAGAGCAGTACTCCATACATGACCGAACTTGAGCTTGGTATAATATTAGAAGCTGCTCTGGTGTGAAGTAAAGTCTCACCTTCGAGAGTATACCAAGCTTTTTGGCTGCCGTTTTTGCCTTGGATTCAATGTATCTCCCGAAATTGAGATCGGATGTTAAATCTACGCCAAGGAGCTCAAGATGGTCGGAGATCTGGATAGATTCATCTCGGAAAGTAGGAGTCAGGGTAAAAGGACTCCTTTTAGCAGTAAATAGACACGCCTGCGTTTTAGAGGCATTAAACCTAACAAGATTGGTATCGCCCCAGTCAGAGACTGCCTTGAGTGTTAGGTTCACGCGCTCAATCATGGCCTCTCTCTGAGATTGTATATCCGGACCCCTAGCTCGAGCACTAGACAAGTATCTCTCCGCAACCGTGCTGTCGTCTGCGTACCCAAATATACCGGGTTTCAGCAGATCGTTTATGTGCAGCAAAAACAAAGTTGCGGAGAGAACTGAGCCCTGAGGTACCCCGGCATCAATAGCCAATAGGTCAGACGAGCAGCCATCAACGACCACTCGAATGAACCGTTCCCTCAGGAAGTCAGATATCCAGTCGCACAAACCAGTAGGTATTCCGTAGGAAGGAAGCTTACCAATAAGGCTAGCATGCCAGACCCTATCAAATGCCTTAGAGACATCGAGAGATACGGCAAGAACTTCACCGTGCTTCTCTATGGCTTCACCCCATACATGCGTAGCATACACTAGAAGATCTCCCGTTGACCGACCCCGGCGAAAGCCATACTGACGGTCACTCAGGAGGTCATTGTCTTCTAGGTATGCTAAGAGGCGGGTGTTCAATACACGCTCTATAATCTTACAGAGTATGGAGGTGATTGCAATAGGTCGATAGTTTGATGGGTCAGCACGACTACCTTTTTAGGCACGGGCTGCACGTTGGCAAGCTTCCAAGACTTTGGAACTATACCGGTTTTGAGAGAGAGGCGGTACAGGCGTGTCAGCACAGGAGACAACTCAGGAGCACAGTTCTTTAGAACTATGGCAGGAATACCGTCAGGACCGCTGGCCTTGTTCACGTCTAGACTGCAAAGAGTTTTAAGAACCTCTTTTTGGCGAATACGAAAAGAGTTCATTACAGTACCGCATGGAGGTATCTGAGGTGGTGTATTATTTGCAGTATCCAGACGCGAATTTTCAGCAAACATACAGGCAAATAAATTTGCATTGTCTGCAGCGGAGTGTGCCAGTGATCCGTCAGGTTTTACCAGTGGAGGCAAAGACGAGCGGCAGAAATTCGACTCGACCGACTTAGCCAAGGACCAAAATGCCTTACTCCCAGAAGGGTAGGAGGCAAGTTTTGATCCAATATGGCTTATGTGGTCAAAGCGTGCCCTGCGCAGTGTCTTTTTGTAGGACTTGGCAGCTTTATTAAAGGCTTTCTTCCGGGAACGCGTTTCCGGAGCTTTGCGAGCTCGAGCGTCAGCCCAGGCTTGATAAGCCGAATGCTTCAGGGCCTCAGCCCTGGTACACTCAGCACCAAACCATGGGCGCGCTTTGTATTCCAGAGGAATGTCGGAAAATGACCTTAGACTCGTACTGACTTGGTCGAGTAATTAAAGAGGAGGGCACATTGCCGCTTTCGTTACTCTCAGTATGGAGTAAGGAATTGTGTTTACTTTGGCACTGCTTACAGGGCCCGAATATGCACTCAGCAACTGAGTGTCCCGAAAGTAAACAGTTGCGACAAAGATTTTTATCTTCGACTAACTTGCACCTGTCCTTAACATGCAAGTTCAAGAAATAACTACATGTAAACAGAGCATGGTTACCGCTACACATTACGCATTGGGATGAGGTGTTATTAATTTTACTCGATTTAGTCGTAACATAACTGTGGACATGATTAGTTTGCGGTTGAAAATAATGTTTTCTAGGCTCGTGAGAAACTTTATTTTCAGTGGAGGGTTTTGTGTACGAACCCTTGTTCTGACTAATCATTTCCAGCATGTCAGCGCGATTTCGTAGGAAAGTTAACAAATCATCAAGTTTTAACTTGTATTTAGAGCGATCACCCGACAAACCAGAAGCGATAGTACCTTTTTGATTTTCCCACTCGCGTTCCGTGGACGAATCAAGTTTAGACACTATTAAATAGATAATTAACGTATCCCAAAATTCGGTAGGCTCGTTTAACGTTTTCAAAGCACGCAGATTACGCAATACGGTATCTATTAGCTTTCTGATTTGCGAAGGTGATTCTTTGTTAAGGCTTTGCATCGAAAATAGGGACTTGACGTGATTGTGAACTAGTAGCCTTTCGTTATGAAATCTAGACTCGAGTAGCTCCCAGGCGTGAGTGTAGTTAGTGGCAGTGAATTCGAGTGCACTGATAACCTGTGAGGCAGTACCAGTGACAGATGAGCGTAAATAGTGAAATTTTTCAATTGAATCAAGTTCAGCCCGCTTATGGATCATGGAAATGTAGGAGTTTCTGAACTCCAACCAGCGATCATAAGAACCATCAAAGGTAGGTAGTTTAATATCAGGCAATTTTATAGATTTTTTATTTATCGTAGGTTGCATACATACAGAACTGTTTAGATCTTTATCTTTTTCGTATAAACATTTAGCAATAGCCATGATCTTGTAGTATCTGTCCTCGAATTCTTCTCTATATTCCAAGTGGCTATCAAGATCAGGCTCATCTACCTGAAACTCAATTTTACTCTGGATTTCGTTGAATTGCTCAAAAATAGTGGTCGCAGTTTGCATCCGTAATTGAAATTCGACTTTTTGGGATTCGTTTAACGTTACCAACTCGTTTTTGGATACATATTTTTCAAAACCAGTTAATCGGCACTTTGTAGTGCCGCGCTGCCTTTTGAGCTCATTAAGGTCTGATGTTTGCATCCCGGAAGGTTTTTTTGGGTCTACGCTCATTTTGGGGTCTCAAAAGGAACACAAAGGGTACTCACGTAAAGGTCACCTTGAGCTTCTGAGTTGACGCGTAACTGAATTGACACCGTAAACTGCACAACTGGTATTTACAATTGCACTGGAAAGCCAAAATCACAACACGGTATTAGACAACAGTCGAAAGCACAGGAATCGGGATAGGAAGGAATGAAAACCTCTGACCGAATCTCGTAGTGTGGAACGTCGTAGGCGCGTAGTCGTCTCTCCCGGTCCCAGTCCAGCAAATCCGTCGCGAAGGACCAATGTTGGGGTTCGTGTCTTCGTATAGGTCGAGGTAATTCCAATAAATCGTATATTTGTGATTTTAAACGTATATTAAAAAATTAAAATGATATAACAGAATCTAATGCCGGTTGTATGCGCAGAGATCGAGTCGACGTCTATAGGATTCTTTCACAGGCCTCTTTCATGTTTGTCTCCGCCCGTGGAGAGATGGCGCTAGCGTCAACATTGCTGTTAAATGTAATATTAAATTGCTGTTAAAAGTAATATTAAATTAGAGTTAAAAGTAATATTATTTTTTTGTTAAAAGTAATATATTGTTGTTAAAAGTAATATTAAATTGTTGTTAAAAGTAATATTAAATTTCTGTTAAAAGCAATATTAAATTATTGTTAAAAGTAATATTAAATTGCTGTTAAAAGTAATATTACATTGCTGTTAAAAGTAATATTAAAGTGCTGTTAAAAGCAATATTAAATTGTTGTCAAAAGTAATATTAAATTGCTGTTAAAAGTAACATTAAATTGCTGTTAAAAGTAATATTAAATTATTGTTAAAAGTAATATTAAATTGCTGTTAAAAGCAATATTAAATTATCGTTAAAAGTAATATTAAATTGCTGTTAAAAGTATTATTACATTGCTGTTAAAAGTAATATTAAAGTGCTGTTAAAAGCAATATTAAATTGTTGTCAAAAGTAATATTAAATTGCTGTTAAAAGTAACTTTAAATTACTGTTAAAAGTAATATTAAATTGCTGTTAAAAGCAATATTAAATTACCTGTCTTAAATTGCAACGATATTTTAACCACATTTAGTCTTGTCTTTGATTAATAATTCACTAGGCTTAATTAATTTTTGTTTTTGTTAATGTACTAGTAAAGTATTAAACCGATTTCAGTACTGGTAAAAGGCATATTTAAATAATAATGTAAGATTCAACATGTTATGTTTTTTTTCAGATTATCATATGGAATTTAGTAAAATTCTCCGAAGCATTACAAGTGATATTACCAGAGGACCAAATGAAGAAAATCAAGGATATTCAAAGCGGATTTGAAAGTTATGTTAAGAATAAAATTCTGTAAGTTCTCTTCTCTTGATTAATCTAGAAATGTATGTCCTGAGTGAAAGTTGAACCCTTCAAGAGCGTCGGTGGCGCAACGGCAAGGGCCGCTACGTCCTATCCGGGAGTTCTTGGTTCGAGTCCGGCCACGTACCAATGTGTTTTCGAATTTCGACATCATATGTACGTTTATCCGACGCTCTTATGGTGAAGGAAGACATTGTGAGGAAACCTGCACACACCTGCGAAGAAACTCGAAGGTTGTGTGAAGTTGACCAACCCGCACTAGGCCCGCGTGGTCGACTAAGGCCCAATCGCCCTAATTCAGGGTAGGCTCGAGCTCCTCGGTGGGGACGTATATGAGCTGATATGATGAGTGAAAGTTGAACCTACGACGTAAGTTGGACTCACGAATTTTGATCGATCAGGCCAGAGCCAGAACTATCCACTACGCTACCAGATTATTCTGATAAATGTACTTATAAACCGAGAGTAGACTTCAGTAATTTTCGAAAAATTTAAAAGCTTTTTCGTACAAGCTATTAGTGTCACGCGAAATAAATATATACATGCAAAATTTCAGCTCAATCGAAAACCGGGAAGTGGGTCAAATGTAACTTGCAAGATTTTATTACAGACACTGGGACAGGTGAAACTAAATAAAAGTGGGACAAATGTAACTTGCAAGATTTTATTACAGACACTGGGACAGGTGAAACTAAATAAAAGTGGGACAAATGTAACTTGCAAGATTTTATTACAGACACTGGGACAGGTGAAACTAAATAAAAGTGGGACAAATGTAACTTGCAAGATTTTATTACAGACACTGGGACAGGTGAAACTAAATAAAAGTGGGACAAATGTAACTTGCAAGATTTTATTACAGACACTGGGACAGGTGAAACTAAATAAAAGTGGGACAAATGTAACTTGCAAGATTTTATTACAGACACTGGGACAGGTGAAACTAAATAAAAGTGGGACAAATGTAACTTGCAAGATTTTATTACAGACACTGGGACAGGTGAAACTAAATAAAAGCTTGTAAAAAGGAGGTTCTCAATTTGACCGTATTGTTTTTAGGGTCCCTTACATCCATAGGGTGAGACCTATCACTAGACTCCCGCTGTCCGTCCGTCTTTTAAGCAGGCTGTATTTCATCAACCGTAATAGGTAGACAATAGGCAACATGCAATATTTTTATTTTTGCTTTCATTTTAACGAACTCCATGCAGAATAAACCTATTATATAAATAAATATATTAAAAAAAAAAATTTTTTTTTAAATTTTAAATGCGGTTTTAAAGTAACCGTTTAAATTTGCGCGCGCAAACGGACGTATAGTTCCGATGACGTCACTCCTGTCTGTCACTCAGACCAAAGAGAATATAATACATTACAATTGTAACAAGTTTTTTTTATTTTTTTAATATATTCCTGGTTTATTCTGCATGGAGTTCTTTAAAATGAAAGCAAAAATAAAAATATTGCATGTTGCCTATTGAAATTTTCACAGTGTGCTCTTTTATTGCCGCTATAACATAATTGAAAACGCTAAACACGTTAAAAAACCGACTTCCATCGCAACAACTTTAATTTTAGCATTATTATTTTTGGTTTTTGTTAATTTTCCAATAAAGTGCTATACCGATTTTGATAAAATTTATATGGGACCACACGGGAAGCACTAGTTTTCAAATAAAAAAAGAATCATAAAAATCGGTTCACCCAGTCAAAAGTTCTGAGGTAACACACAAAAAAAAACATACAGTCGAATTGAAAACCTCCTCCTTTTTAGAAGTCGGTTGAAAAAATATTAAAAAATTGAAAAACTTAAAAATGACGGGGTCCCAATGCAAATAACGTGTTTTAATAGGTATTTTGGATTTAGCTGTATCGTAAAAACAGTAATACATACCAGGTATTATTTGTTATAGATTTGTGGAGAGGTATGGGTACGGAATTTGTGGAGAGGTATGGGTACGGAATTTGTGGACAGGTATGGGTACGGAATTTGTGGAGAGGTATGGGTACGGAATTTGTGGACAGGTATGGGTACGGAATTTGTGGAGAGGTATGGGTACGGAATTTGTGGACAGGTATGGGTACGGAATTTGTGGAGAGGTATGGGTACGGAATTTGTGGAGAGGTATGGGTACGGAATTTGTGGAGAGGTATGGGTACGGAATTTGTGGAGAGGTATGGGTACGGAATTTGTGGACAGGTATGGGTACGGAATTTGTGGAGAGGTATGGGTACGGAATTTGTGGAGAGGTATGGGTACGGAATTTGTGGACAGGTATGGGTACGGAATTTGTGGAGAGGTATGGGTACGGAATTTGTGGACAGGTATGGGTACGGAATTTGTGGAGAGGTATGGGTACGGAATTTGTGGAGAGGTATGGGTACGGAATTTGTGGAGAGGTATGGGTACGGAATTTGTGGACAGGTATGGGTACGGAATTTGTGGAGAGGTATGGGTACGGAATTTGTGGAGAGGTATGGGTACGGAATTTGTGGACAGGTATGGGTACGGAATTTGTGGAGAGGTATGGGTACGGAATCCTCTGAGCGCGAGTCCGATTCGTACCTGTCCGGTTTTTTTAATGTGTGGTACGCGATAGGTCATGCCTCCCAACTTGCTCTAAAAATGTATCAGAACTGGTTGCCGTGCTTGAAAATTATCCAAAAAATACATAATTATTATAGTACACAGTTGTTGCGATTGAAGGCGATTGTCAAAATTATTATCTTCTTTTATGCAGTGATTAAATTTAAGGTAGCCTTCTCTATTAACTTGGCAGCTTAGCTTTTTATGAATCGACATCTAACTAGGCCTAATTACAAGAGGTGTGAAGTTCACACTGCTTGCTGGCTCTTTCTGGCTCAACACAATGTCATATTATTGTCTCACTCACGCATCGATACGCAATGGACTATGGACACGAAAGCATGCGAAATGTATCGGATAGGGTTACCAATATTTAAGGGCATGTGAAACACCACATTTCATCGACGAAAAATCCCCCATTAGATGATCGCATCCTGGTCCCCTCTAAATGGCAGCCATTTTTCTTTCAGAGTAACGTTCGATTTGAAGCTCGGTCTGAAAGAGCTACAAGAAGACGACCAGGTCTTGGTGGACGATTTGCTGCAAATGATGCAAGACACTATGGCGGATTTCACGGCTACCTTCAGACAACTTGCCGAGGTATTTTGTTAAAAGCCCACACACACACGTCCCCACTGCTAGGTCACGGGTCTCTTGGTAAAGTCGGGAAGGAGAGGCCGTAATGCCTCCCCCCCCCCCTCCCGTAAGTCAAGTCCGGGTCGGTGGAGGTTGTAGGCGTAGTGGCGAACCCCACAGTCGGAAGTTTTTCAAGCCTCCTATAGTTTAGTTTTATTTATTTCACGTCACAAATTCATAATAGGTATGACGAATTCATAATAGGAATTACGAATGTTAGTCATGTGATTTACTTTTTATCATCTGTCAAAAACGACATTTTGAATAGAATAGAATAGAATAGAATAGAAATCGTTTATTTGCCCTTGAGTTGGGTACATAATAGTAGGTGGTACAAAATCTTTGTTGAAACGCCAAACTCAGCCATAAAAATGATAGCATGCAAACAAAGAGGAAAAAAAAACAAAACTAGTTACATTACAATTAATAAATAAATAACATTCAATTTAGTCATTATTAATAAATTTAAAATCCAGATTCCTTGACCGAGTAAAATGTATGCAGTAGCAGCCATCTTTTTAGTTCCACCTTAAACCTGTTTATTGGAAGTTCTTTTACAAATTGTGGTATCTTATTATAAATTATTCTGCACATCCAGAAACAGTTTTTTTGGTACCTAGTGCTTTTTGGTACCTCATCGTAAACTAGCCTATCTGGGTATCTTCTACTTCTAGTGTTAGCTGTTGCGTCTTTAGCCTCAATGTAGAATTTAGTTTGATACATCTTTACAAATGTGGCTGCTTCAAGAATGTACAAACACGGAAGGGGCAGAATTTGCAGATTTTTAAAAAATGGTTTGCACGACACGTCGGGAGCGACACCACAAATCGCACGTATGCACTTTTTTTGAGCCACAAAAACTTTTCCTACATCTGTGCTATTTCCCCAAATTATAAGTCCATACCTAAGTACCGATTCGATGTACGCGAAGTATGCAGTCATAGCTGTTGTTCTTGAAGCAACTTGAGTTATTTTATACAAAGGAAAAATGAATCTGTTTAGTTTGGTGCAAACTATGTCAATGTGGTCTTTCCAGATTAACTTTTGATCCATCATTATTCCTAGAAATTTAATTTTATCAACACTCTCGAGGGTTCCAATGTCGCAATATATATTAATCATGTCATTGTAGCTATTAAAATTAATGAATTTAGATTTATTTATATTAAGTGTCAATTTATTTTTAAGTAACCATAAAATTATGTTTTTTAAAGTATCATTTATGTCGTCCACATGCTGATTTATTGTCATGTTTTTGCTTGACGTTACTACTACCGAAATATCATCTGCGAAGAGAATACTTCTTTGATTTGTCACCTCTGGTAGGTCATTAATATAAATTAAGAACAGCAAAGGACCCAGTATGCTTCCTTGAGGGACGCCAACACTGTTATTTCTAGACCTTGAATAACATGAGACAGTTTCATGTTTTTCATTCAATTTCAAGACCTCTACACATTGTGTTCTGTTACTCAAATATGATCTGAGCCAATTTAAGGCAGGGCCTCTTATGCCATTGTGTTCCAGTTTAGACAAAAGTAAATTATGTGACACGTTGTCAAAAGCCCTAGACATATCAAAGTACAGGCCTGTGGTGTACATCTTATTATTTAATCCCTGCATGATTTCCTTAACTAAGTTGAACGCCGCAAGAGAGGTAGATTTCCCCTTTTGAAAGCCATACTGGTTTTCCTTGATTACGTCATGTTTATTGAAAAAGCATACCAGTTGGTCATGAAGAATTCTCTCAAAAATTTTTGAAAAAATGGGTATGAGAGCTATCGGACGATAATTTTTCATCGAATCTTTGTCGCCTCTTTTAAAGAGCGGTTTTACGATCGATAATTTTAATTTTTCAGGAAAGGTCCCAGATTCTATTGAAAGGTTAATTAGATATGCAAGTACCTTACTAATTTGAGTTCTACATGCCTTCAATACTTTAGTGCAAATGTTGTCATAACCCACTGAATTTGTACTATTTAGTAACATTATTGCTTTCTCAATAATTATTTCATTTACAGGTGATAGGTAAATTGAGTTTTGTAATTTTCGCTTAGAGTTAGTCAAAACATTATTGAATTCAGGATTGTCTATTGTGTTTGTCATGTCTATAAAATAATCATTAAAAGCATTTGCTATGTCATAAGGATCATTAATTATTGTATTATTATTTTGAATTATGTCAATATATTTATTCATGTCATTTTGTGCTGTTTCACATTTTATTATATCCCATGTAGCTTTTACAATATTTTTACTCCTAGCAATATATTTTGTATTATTGATTTTTTTAGCTTTATGGATACATTTCTTGTACAGATTTGCATAATTTAGATACGAATTTCTATTCTGATTCGTTTTATTTGAGTAATACTTATACCGAAGAGCCTTTTTTGTATCACAGCTCTTTTTTATGCCTTTTGAAATCCAACCCAGGAAAGGTTTTCTCGATGTTTTTACTTTCTGAATTGGAAAGCAAAGATCGTAAAACAAGCAAAACATTTCGTGAAATTCATTAAATGCTTTATTTAGGTTGATTTCTGAATACACATCTGAAAAAGAAAGTTTTTCTAAGCATTCTAAGAATTTTGAGATGTTCTCATAGGAATAGCACCTTTTAAAAATGTAATAAGCCTGGGATAGTATTTTTTTAGAGTCGACCGTGAACTGGAGTACTTGGGCCGTATCGTGGTCAGAGAGCCAAAGTGAAAGCGTCCTACCCTTCGCCTCATTTATATTACTTATCATTTGATCGATACAAGACTTTCCCCTGGTCGGTTCCCTAATATGTAGATTAAAATTATATGAGTTAACAGTATCTGTTAAGCGAGTAGTGGAACCATTTCTTTCCAAGATATTTATGTTCAAGTCACCTACTAACACTATTTTCTTTTTAGAATATTTTTTGACAGACTTGTACAGTAGTATGTCTAATTGCTCAAAAAAGCAATCCAAATGTCTTTTAGAGGTTGATGGTGTTCTATATAGACACACAATAAGAACATTACTCGACGGGATCAGAGTTGCACAACACTCGAAATGAAAGCTTCTGGCTAAGTCATTGAAAATATCCACTTTTTTCCACGCTAAACCCTTTCTAACTAATATACAAGTACCCCCTCTTTTCTTATTACGTGAATAAGAAGAGGCAAGTTCATAGTTACGAATGTGAATATTTTTTTCGTCCCCAAGTTTAGTAAAAGTTTCACTAAAACAAAGTATCTCAGGACTTATGTCTGTGTTAATATTAGACAAAGTGACTTCGATAAGTTCCTTTTTCGACACTAGACCCTGTATATTTTGGTGGAAAACAGTAAAAGTGGAGGTATTTTCTACTTTAGGGACGAAAATTTGTTCTAAAATGTTTGAAATACCTAGGCGTCATTTATGTACTCATTTAGTAATTTTGGTGAATTAAAAATCGAAGACTTGATGGAAAATAAAAGGAGTAAGGCTTTCCGAAGTTTAAGTAGGAGGGAAATTTAGTGATCGAGAGTTCATAATTTATTTCTGATGCTGTCGTCATCCCTATTATACATGTCAGGACATAAATTAAAATGTCAATAGTGATGTGATCGTCAAAGAAAGCAATACAGAGATTAAAATAATTAAATTCACAAAATGTCAAAATAAAGTAAAAAACTACATTAACACAGTAATAAAATACATATTGGTCATTTCCGGCGTTTGTGTTCCCCGATTCGTATAATGTATGAATCTTCAAGACGAGAGTGAATAGGCACTATTTGAGCTTGCGTATTTCATCCTCGGCTGCATCGGCACTTACCATCAAACGCACTCAAATTTTTAATAAAAAAAAGTAACTAAATTTTTTAACCGCCTCCGTGGCGTAATGGTTATTAGTCCATTCGCTTCACTTCAGGAGGTCGTGGGTTCGATTCCCGGTGGGGTCATCTTGTAAGACTCGGTTTGGTTGGTGGTAGGGCATTTTCTAAGCCCGCCTGGCTAGCTGCCTACCACCATCTTATCTAAGTCTTGCCGCCAAACATCAGTGTTAACAACATTGATGTGTTCCGGCTTGAAAATAAGATAGCCAGTTCTCCATTGCGTTGGGGAATCTTGGTAAGCCCGCTTCCATCTTCGGCATCATCGTCACTTACCATCAGGTGAGGTGATGCCAAGGGCTTACCAATTGTAAATTTTTAAAAAAACATCCAATCACACACATCCTGCTAAGAAACTCAAAAGTTGGGTGTGAAGTCGACCAACCCGCACTGGGCCCGCGTGGTCGACTAAGGCCCAATAGTTCCAATTCAGGGTAGGCTCGAGACCCACGGTGGGGACGTATATGAGCTGATATGATGACGAAGCCCAGAAACGGTAGAGAAAAATGCAACTAACAGTCAAACCCATCCAGGTAATGATATTGACTTAGGTCAGTTAACCGGCGAGATCGATGGTAAAAATTTGTATATCAATGATGCTGAGAAACAATGACTTCACGCCCGCCTTTCTTTTTCTCTCTGTAAGAAGTATCTGTATCTATGGCGTGTCTATGACTGTTTCAAACTTTTCTTCTATATAAATATATAAAAGGCAAACCTGACTGACTCATCTATCAACGCACAGCTCAAACCACTGGACGGATTGGGTTAAAATTTGGCACACATATAGCAATTATGACGTAGGCATCCGCTAAGAAAGGATTTTGGGAAATTTCCACGGGAACCGCAAAAATCGGGATCTGCGCGGGCGAAGCTAGTTAGTTATAAATAAGTTATAGTTAGTTATACGCTAGTTATAAATAAAAATTAAATGCTGGTCGTTGGTAAGTGCATTTTAGTATGGAGTAAATTTTAGTAGGGTAGTGTAGTGTAGGGTAATTTAGTGCATTTTAGTATGGAGGGTCAAAATTTGTTTTCGAGAATTGACTATGGGTTCCTTGGAGAAAGTTGTTCAGTATGACGAGTAGAACACCCAGTTAACGGGACCTGCACCAATTTTGTTACACCCTGTATATCAATCAAAACAAGCAAGGTAAACAAAAGTACTAAGTAAGTAAGTTTACATTATCCTTTTTTTTGGTTGATATAAGGTTTTAGGTATTGCTTATAAAGACCAACTTAAGAGGAAATTAAGGCGGAAACGTATAGAGAAATGAAGGAGATAGTGTGGGAGAGAGAGACCTGGAAAGAGCTACACCGACAAGAGCACTGCTCTTAAATTGTGATGACGAAGTTTAATCACGGTTATTAATCCACAATTTTGTTTTTGTTAAAGAGAACGACTAGAATAATATCGCTGTGTTGTTTTTGCACTAAATTTTGTAATTATCACTTGGAACTCTGAAAATAAACAAACCATGGCCGAGCTTAATTTTGTACGATAACACGTGGACGACAATAAAATTGAACTTATTAACTTTATTTGAAAACCTATAAAACTAGCTTTTATTCTGACTGACCACCTTTAAAAAAATTGGTCATCATCACCATCATCCATCATATCATCCGAAAAACGTCCACTTCTGGACAAAGGCCTCCCCCACGGATTTCCACGACGACCGGTGCTGCGCTGCCCGCATCCAGCGGCTTCCCGCGATCTACACCAGGTGTTCAGTCCACCGCGTGGGAGGCCTCTCTACGCTTCGTTTTCCGGTGCGCGGTCGCCACTCGAGAACTTTACTACCCCAACGGTCATCTTTTCTATGAGCTATGTGCCAAGATCACTGCCACATCAGTTTAGCGATTCTGTGAGCTATGTCGGTTACTTTGGTTCTCCTGCGGATTTTCTCATTTCTGATACGAATTCCGAGTATAGCTCGATCTATTGCCCTTTGGGTGACCTTGAGTCTTCTTATGAGGCCCATAGTAAGCGTTCCGTGTGTTATCACTGGTAACACAACTGGTCCAAGACTAAGTCTTGAGACACTGCGGTATTTGGGACGTGAAGATATTGCGAAGCTTCCCAAACGCTGCTCAGCCGAGTTTGATTCGACGATTGATCTCTTTCTTGAAGTTGGACCTACCTAGCTGGACTGTTTTGTTTGGAAAAAAAAATGGCCAAAATTGGTAAACATTTAAGAGGCGAAAATCGCTAACTCGCAGCTTTTTACAGTCCTTTGAAAAAAGGCGGGCTATTTACTAGATTTTAAGTCAATGGGACATAGATGACTATCTCATGTTTGTAAATTATATTTTTAGGTAGAAACGAAACACTTGCTGGATAAATCAATGCTAGAATCAAAATGGTCGTTAACCAAGCTATGTGAAGCGAGGAACTGGGAGCAATGGGTGAAGAGATACCAGCACAGACTGGAGACAGAACATGGCAAGTATCAAATGGCAATGGGCCGGCCTTACATCATATCAGCTGATATACGTTCCCACCGAGGGGCTCGAGCCTACCCTGAATCCTAGCCTGTCTAGCTTAGTCGACCACGCGGGCCCAGTGCGGGTTGGTCTACTTCACACACAACCTTCGAGTTTCTTCGCAGGCGAGGTTTACCCATGATGTTTTCTTTCGCCATAAGAGCGTCGAATATAAACGTATATATGAAATCGAAATTCGAAAACATATTGGTTTATAAATAAATAAATATTCTAGGACAAATCACACATGGTCATCTGGCCCCAAAGTAGGATTCCCTGTGTTATGGGTTACCAGAGACTGATATAAATACTTATATACGTTTAAACACATACATATATAGATATAATTTAACACCCAGACACAGAGCAAACAAATCTGCTCATCACACAAATGCTTGCCCTGAGTGGGGATCGAACCCACGACTCTCGGATCAGTAGTCAAGGGCACTAACCACTGAGCCACCGAGTCAGTTATGGTTCCGTACACCCAACGGGACCCTATTACTAAGCCTCCGCTGTCTGTCCGTCTGTCAGCGGGCTGTATTTCGTGAACCGTCATAGGTAGACTTACGTACATACTTACCGATTGCTTTAAAGGTGAAGGAAAACATCGTGAGGAAACCTGCACACTCCTGCGAAGAAACTCGAAGGTTGTGTGTGAAGTCGACCAACCCGCACTGGGCCCGCGTGGTCGACTAAGGCCTAATCGCCCTGATTCAGGGTAGGCTCGAGCCCCTCGGTGGGGACGTATATGAGCTGTAATGATGATGATAGGTAGACAGTTGAAATTTTTACAGAATGTGTATTTCTTTTGCCGCTATTACAACAAATTCTAAAAGAAAAAATAAGGGGGGTCGCCATACAAAAATCTTGTTTTTATAGGTCTTTAGAAGTATTTTTGAAGTACGTGATTATAGTACTTACTGAAGTAAAACATTTTTTTTTTTTTTTAATGCACAATTGGTAAACCCTTGACAACATCTCACCTGGTGGTAAGTGACGATGTTGCCGAAGATGGAAGCGGGCTTACCAAGATTCCCCAACGCAATGGGGAACTGGCTATCTTATCTTCATGCCGGAACACACCAATGATATCAGCATTGATATTTGGCGGCAAGACTTAGATAAGATGGTGGTTAGCTAGCCAGGCGGGCTTAGAAAATGCCCTACCACCAACCAAACCGAGTCTTACAATTGACCCCGCCGGGAATCGAACCCGCGACCTCCTGTGTAAAGCCAGTGAACTTTGCCTCTGAGCTACGGAGGCGGTTAAAATAATAAAAATCAGCCAAGCGTGAGTTGAAAAAAGCATATTTTTGTCGCTCGCGTTAATCTCTTTTGTTTGTAACGTGAATAATTATCATTGTCAATTACAATTATCAAGCAATCAATCAATCATTATACTTTGTAGTTGTGTGGAGAGGTGTGGTGATACGGAACCCTCGGCGTGCTAGTCAGACTCGCACTTGGCCGGTTTCTTAATGACCTCAGCATCTTAAAAAAAATATTTTTTCTAGTGAGCGAAGAACAGCGTCGTGCGAGGATGGTGCGCGTGAACCCGGTGTACATCCCCAGGAACTGGATGCTGCAAGAGGCCATCGCTGATGCAGAGAAGCAAGACTTCGGGAAGGTTCGACCTTTACGACTCTGTGCTTGGTATTGAAAATATGGTCGCTTAATAAGGTTGTAAGAACGTCGTTTGACAGATCGATTGGCAAAATGTCAAATTCTTAATGAGTTCAAGAACAATATCTTCTAACTAAATAATAGAATAGATAGAATATGCTATGAATTGATAGAATTTGTTAGTTCATCAGTATGAGGTATAAATACGTTTCCTGCAACGCACTGTAGCCAATAGCTAGATTCTTTCTTTGCATTATCCGAAAGAAGAAAACCAGTTCATAATTCTGAAAGGTGCCAACATTTTTAAGAATCTATAAAGTCCAGTTTTAGCGTCGGTGGCGTAATGGCAACGGCCGCTAACTCCTGTCCTGGAGGTCGTGGTTCGATCCTGCCACGTACCAATTTATTTTCGAATTTCGATTTCATATGTACGTTTATCCGACACTCTTACGGTGAAGGAAAACATCGTGAGGAAACCTGCACACGCCTGCGGAGAAACTCGCAGGTTGTGTGTGCAGTCGACCAACCCGCACTGGCCCCGTGTGGTCGACTAAGGCCCGATCGCCCTAATTCAGGGTAGGCTCGAGCCCCTCGGTGGGGTCGTATATAAGCTGATGTGATGATATGTCCTATTTTAATTATTTTTTTCAGATGTCCCGAAAAAGCTGTTTAGCTGGTTCACTTGACTCTAACAAAAATAGCTTAATATTTTGCAAAGCGATCCTTGAATCGGAAAATAGTTTTAGGACACCGTCAGTACGTTTGTAAGACCTATTCGACGATACGACACAAGAGGGTGCGTCAATGAAAAAAAAAATCGCCCCCACTTTACATGTAAGGGAGGTAAACTAAAAAGTATTTTTTAAAGATTTTATTATACCACTTTGTCGGCGTGATTAATATGCATACCCATACATTACAGCTTTCTAGTACTAATAGTCTCTGAGCTAAGCCGCGGACAGACGGACAGACAGACATGGCGAAACTATAGGGGTTCCTTGTTGATGCGCGACCACTGTAGGGTTAAACGGAAATAATTAATTTTTAATGTAATTAATTAGTACTTTTCGAAAGCTCATAAAGTGAGAAAGTTTTTAAGTATTTGGCGCGCTTACCACATTATGATTTTTTTATTAAAAATGCACGATGAATACTCGCAAATGACTATTTCATACAAAATACGAAAGTGTAAAAGGCTATCTCGGAAACCTTGAGGGTTTCAATTGACATCAAATTTTAAATGACAAAGATATATATGTTGACAAAGATATATATGTTGATTCTATAACAAATACCATTACCTGAGACTGTAATCTGAATCATGACATTATTTGTAATTTTATTTTTATTGTATTTTTTTTTTTGTTTTGACTATTTAAAAGTGTGTGTAAACACCTATTTGAAATAAATTGTTTTTGATTTTGATTTAAATTCTGATAGCTTATGACCTGAGCTACCCCTGTTTCCATTTGTACCAATACATACTGTATAAAACATAAAAGGTTTTCTACCCGATTACGCCAGAAAGAGGGTTATATTTTTCGAGTGTAATATTTTATTTTTATTCACAATTGGTGAGCCCTTGACAACATCTCACCTGGTGGTAAGTGACGATGTTGCCGAAGATGGAAGCGGGCTTACCAAGATTCCCCAACGCAATGGGGAACTGGCTATCTTATGTTCATGCCGGAACACACCAACGATATCAACATTGATATTTGGCGGCAAGACTTAGATAAGATGGTGATTGGTGGTAGCTAGCCAGGCGGGCTTAGAAAATGCCCTACCACCAACCAAACCGAGTCTTGTATAAATTAATATATATAATATATTTCTTGTGTATGTATGTATGTTTATTTAATTTTCACGCCCTGTACCTGTAGCCCAAACGGCTTAATGGATTTTGGAGTTAGAGGTTTCGTTAGATTGGTCTTGATCCCGTGAGTGACATTATTATTTTTATTATATCAGCTCATATACGTCCCCACCGAGGGGCTCGAGCCTATCCTGAATCAGGGCGATTAGGCCTTAGTCGACCACGCGGGCCCAGTGCGGGTTGGTCGACTTCACACACAACCTTCGAGTTTCTTCGCAGGCGTGTGCAGGTTTCCTCACGATGTTTTCCTTCACCGTTAAAGCAATCGGTAAGTATGTACGTAAGTTTTTGAAAAAACTCATTGGTACATTGGCTGTCCAGATTTGAACCCGGTACCTCTGGTTAGATGGACCGAGTCGTTACCGGTTGAGCCACCGACGCTTTTGTTTCCCGTGAGTGACATAGGCTACATTTTTACCCGACTAGCCAAAAAAGAGGCTATTTATTTATTTCTAAACTGCGTGATGATTTTGGAGTGCGTCGTGTCTTTAGATTCGTCTTGATCCCGTGAGTGACATAGAATACATTTTCTCCCGACTGGCCGAAAACTAGGGGTTGGTAAGGAGGCCGCAACCAGGCGCCCGATGCGCCCATTTTTTAGTTTTTATGCAGTCGGGTTTTTAATTAATTCCTAATTTATTTAAATATATGTCGGTATTAGCTGACCTGGTGAAGATCGCGGGAAGCCGATGGATGCGGGCAGCGCAGGACCGGTCTTCGTGGAAATCCTTGGGGGCGGGGGGCTTTTTCCAGCAGTGGACGTTTTTTGGCTGATATGATGATGATGTATTAACTTAGCGTATCGAGATTTTTCACTCAAAAAGATTTCATTTTTGACTATCGTTGTTTAGATAAACATTGTGATATTTTCAGGTGAGATTCCTGTTGGAACTGCTCAAGAGACCTTTCGAAGTGAACGATAGAGCCGAAGAAATGGGCTACTCCTCACCACCGCCGAGCTGGTCTTACGGACTGAAGCTCAGTTGTTCTAGTTAGTAAGAGATGGGTGGACCGTCTGCCGTTCCAGTGACACGTTCGCTTGGCGGCAGACGCTCGCGCAGGAAGGCGACGGACGCAGTAACAGACGCTAGTACTAATTCATCATGTCAGCTCATATACGTCCCCACCGAGGGGCTCAAGCCTACCCTGAATTAGGGCGATCGGGCCTTAGGCGACCACGCGGGCCCAGTGCGGTTGGTCGACTTTACACACTACCTGCGAGTTTCTTCACAGGCGTGTGCAGGTTTCCTCACAATGTTTTCCTTCACCGTTAAAGCAATCGATAAGTATATGTACGTAAGTTTATGAAAAACTCATTGGTACATTGGCCGTCCAGATTTGAACCCGGTACTTCTGGTTAGAAGGACCGAGTCGTTACCGGTTGAGCCACCGACGCTTTAGTACTAATTACTAGTAAACTAAAGGAGCGATGGCTGACTCTCGCGTTATACTCGTGACCGGGTGCTGAGTGTAATATGCACCTATTTCGAATAAATATCTTGAATCTAATATATAAGGTGTAACAAAATTAGCTGAAACTATTTTAACTGGTGCTTCTGCCCATGAAACTGAACAACTTTCCCCATGGAACCCGTAGTCAAATCGCAAAAAAAATTTGGCTCTCCCATACTAACTCGATCAGCTGATCAGTTAACTTAGTATGGGAATTTTTTTTTTTGAGATTTGACTATGGGGTTCATGGGGAAAGTTGTTCAGTTTCATGGGTAGAAGCACCAGTTAAAATAGATTCAGCTAACTTTGTAAGGCCTTATATACAGGGTGTAACATAAAGGTGTGGTGATACTTTAAGGTGGGCTTGTACTTATCAAACTGAGCAACTTTAGTTCTGTAACTTTACTGAAATCGCGAAATTTTAATCAGCCGTTTAATCAGCTGACTGATTTGTACGAAAAAAAATGCGGTTTCAGCAAAGTTGCAGAACAAAAGTGGTTCAAGCCCACCACACCTTTATGTTACACCCTGTATATTGTGGTAACAGTACAATGACTCAGCTCACGAGTGACGTGTCACGCGCCTACCGACAGGCGTGACGTCTCCATTAAGAGACCGTATAAAGTTATTTTTTGTCCTAATCGCTCTGGCACGATTTTGAACTTGCCATCCCGCTTAGAAAGCACAGCGGTCGCTGGAACAATGGGAGGTTTTAAGCAGGTAATATTACAGATTTTCGTTATTTTTGACGTCAATTACTCCTATACGATAGAAAACTCAAGGTTGAAAAAAAATGCTTATTGTTGATGATGTTCCGTAAAGTCAAAAGCTATTAGAAACACGATCAAGCAGTTTTGGCTCGATAGAAAAAAAACCCAAAGATAGATCTACACCGTTACTTTAAACTCTAGTTATGACTAATATTTTGAAGTATAAATTAAAAAAATATGTACAGCAATATTTGTTATGATAATACAAAGTGAGTAATGTTATTATTTTTTATACTTTCATTCAGAAAATTGAAACTAAACGAAAAAACATTAAAAAATGTGTGGTTATTTTCTTTACTCTTTACACGTGAAGAAAAAAACAGAGACAGCTGTTCCAATCAATACCTCTCCTTAATAAATAAATCAAGAATAAATAACTTAAAAAATGCTAGTAGAAAGTACCCGTTGGTCAGTTTTAAAGGTACCTATTTGATTTTTTGGGTCTTATATTTATACCGTATGAAAAATAAACTATTAAACACAATAAAATTCATTAAATAGCCCTCTTGTGTTTTCAGAACAATCTACTGATTTGTTTTCACCATAGTGTTTTCTATTTTTAATCAAAAGTAAAAAGCGTCGGTGGCTCAACCGGTAACGACTCGGTCACCCTAACCAGAGGTGCCGGGTTCAAATCGGGACGGCCAATGTACCAATGAGTTTTTCCAAACTTACGTACGTACATATACTCACCGATTGCTTTAACGGTGAAGGAAAACATGGTGAGGAAACCTGCACACACCTGCGAAGAAACTCGAAGGTTGTGTGTGAAGTCGACCAACCCGCACTGGGTGGGTCCGCGTGGTCGACTAAGGCCCGATAGCCCTAACTCAGGGTAGGCTCGAGCCCCTCGGTGGGGACTTATATGAGCCTGATATAATGAATGAAAAGTAAAAGATTACTACGTCAACGGCAATGAAAAATTATGACGTGATAGTTCAATATTTCGAACATTTTTAGGACAAAATCCCGTTTTTAACAGTTCATCATAAAAATAAGGCAGATGACTAGGAGGCCACATACGTAGCTGTTAATTTATTTTAATAGAGTTTTCTAGTGGGTCAGCCCTGGATATAGTATATTACCACAGTATACATATATATATATACTGTGGTAATAACACCCTCCGTTTTTTAGGAATGTATAAACTAAGCATAAATAAATCTTTCTAAAATATTAATTTTGTCTGTAAGTGTAAAAGTACCAGGCCGATTTTGATGAAATTTTCTATGGTGGTTCCTTATAGCCCGGGTTAACACATAGGATACTTTTTAACCGGAAAATGCAAGAGTTGCCGTGGGAAAATTCAGAACCTCCATGCGGACGAAGTCGCGAGCACAGCTAGTTATTTACGATTTTTACGATACCTACTCAAAAATAAATATGCAAAATGGCGTTAGCCTCGTATGTAGATAATTATATTAGTAATATTTCTATAAGTAATGTAGGTACTGTAAATAAGAACATTGTTTGTATCACAAGAATATATTTTGGTGTAAGGATTTATTATGTTTATATTCTGGTGAAAAGATTTAACATATACTTTTGTTTATTACAGTTTGAGTTTTATTTTAATATATTTAACCATTAGATGCAAAAATTACCATAATTGGAAACATTGTGAATTAAAAAAAACATTATTAAAAACCAACTTAAACACAGCTACATTCTTTTGTTTTTGTTAACATATAAGAAAAATACTGAACCGATTTTGATGGAATTCTATGAGACCATCTGAATATATAGCCATTCAAATAAATAAAAAAAAATACAACAGAATTAAGAAACCTCTTCTTTATTTTTAATTGGTTGCAAAATAATAAAACAAAATTCTACTCACATTATTTCTCATTTTTTTAAGCTATTTACAGATGCATTCTTAACGCATTTTCACTTATTCTAAAAATAACAGCTAGGTGCATAAAAAAAAAACATAAAACGAACTTAATTTTCCTTTGCCAGCAAGAAGTATTGTAGAAGAAACTAAAAAATGTCATATAAATAAATTCGAATTCTTCTGCTAATATTGCCTAAATAATCCTTATTCACTTCAAACTATTTGTACAGTCAACACTAAAATTTAATTTTTCTTACAATATAATGTCACAAAGTAAATACAGAGGGTCCACTCCATATAAGCATGCCACATGGCAACACCGCTACACACCTGGTTTATCAGAGTACCAGTTTATTCTGTACCACATGCACAAAATCGGTATAGTTTGATAGAAGTTTATTGAATCACCAGGACATACAAGTATACCAGTCCTCTAGCGCGTGTTAATTTGACTGAGAGCGCAAGTAGATGAACTGTTATGCAGTGTGACGATGCAATGTGACTGGTTCCGCAAGTAGGTGAAATGTTGTAGTGCGAAGGTATTGAATTAACATCAACAGTGGATCTCTGTATTTATTTCTTTCTGATTGAAGAATTCATTCATAATCTTCATCAGCACTATCATCGGGTTCGGAATAATCCTCATCCTCCTCAATCTTCCTTCTCTTTGTAACTTGTGTGTTCTCCTTATCTTCATCCCTTTCTGGTTCGTTTTTCGCTTCCACTTGAGCTGACCGATGATGAAATACAAATGAAATTGTCTTTGCTAAGTCCCAGCATTGCTTCAGAACTAAATCTGCTAAATTCTTTTTGTCAGCGCAGTGATACCAATTTGACAGATCAGATGTACAGTCAGAGTTCTCTGGGGGAATCTTAACTTGGATGTTGTTTATACATCTCTTGCATCTAAACTTGCTATGTGTGTCTGATAGAGTATTCTCCTCCAATCTGAATAGGTCTTTTAGATCCTCTGATGTGAAATGTCTTAATGACTCCTCATTCTGATCAACAACTGTGTCACTCAAGGCTTTTTTATGAGCTTGACGTTGGAATATCTTCTCCTCAATTGTACCAGTTGCGAGTAGCCTGTAGATGTAGCACGGTTTCTTCTGTCCATCACGCCATACTCGGGCCATGGCTTGGTCATCATTCGCTGGATTCCAGTCTGGATCAAACATTATAAGACGGTTAGCTCCAATGAGATTCAGACCACAACCACCAGCTTTAGAACTCAGCATGAAGATCCATTCTTTGGAGTCCTTACTATTGAAACTCTCAACAACTTTTGCACGTTTTTTGATGGTCATTGAGCCGTCAAGTCTTACATATTGATAGGACCGTTTCCTGCACAATTTTTCAAACAAATCTAGCGTTTGGGTGTAGTTGGAGACTAGGACAATTTTGTCATCGGTATTGGTCTTCAGATTGGCTAATATGCAATCCAAGATCATCAATTTTCCTGAGAATTCAGGTTTCACGTCTTTAATGTCGTAGTGACTTGGTAAAAGTGATCTTGCTTTCTCGAAACCTTCAGATCCTTCTATGATTTTATCGTACACCAAGTCTGGGTGATTGCAAAGTTTTTTCAATGTTGTTATACAGGACAACGCACTCAATGTATTTTTGTCTCCGTTACCAGCAAACTTGTTACGTATTGCATCAGAGTTTATAAAGTTCTTGTATATTTGAGTTTGAAGTGGTGTCATTTTAACACAAATGACCTGTTCAAACTTGACTGGCAAGTATTTAGTGAGTAAGCTGCTTGTTCTACGTATCATACACTTGTTAACAATAGACGTCAGTGTTTGTAGACACACTTGTGCTTTCTCTCTTTCTGACACACTCGCTAATGCATCTTGCCCTCTCAGAATTGGATTTTCATACTTCTTTTTGAACTCCTGTGCTGTTCCCAGTATACCTTCATTGACAAAGTGCACTAAACTGAAATATTCAGTCAAGTCATTCTGGATTGGTGTCCCGGAGATCAGAATTCTTCTCTTAGCTTTCAGTCCCATCAAAGCTTGGTATGTTTGGTTCTCACTATTTTTAAGTCTATGCCCTTCATCACACAAGACCATTCCTACTTCTGACGAATGCAGAATATTTGAGTATATCCTGAAAGTCTCATATGAAATGATCAAGACTGGTGTCGCTACTCTAGTTGCCGAGTAAGTATTCATGAACTGTTTTAATTTCAACGTAATATCAGCTTTAGAGCCTCCGTCCATTGGCAATGCATTTATTCTCTGTCCAAGCCACTTCCCTATTTCATTGTACCAATTCTTGACCAAACTACTTGGACAGACTATGATAGCCTTTGATATTGTCGGTTTGCAGTCTGGAGATTGCCTTAGCAAAGTCCATAGGAGTGTAATACACTGTAACGTCTTACCCAAACCCATTTCGTCAGCCATAATACATCCGAAAGCATTCTCAATCTGCTTACCAGTGACACAATCATACATGAACATGACACCCTCTCTTTGATGGGGCCTCAGTATGTTCCCAAGGACTGGATCGACGACTACAGCGACTTGAATGTCTTTTGGGTTCATCTTCATCCTTTCGTGCTCAGGAATGTAGGGCGGTCGGAACAAAACTAACGCATTTGGTTCGTCTGGATCATGTAGTGCACGCCTAACTTGAGTTCGCTTTAAACCTAGGCTTTTCCCGCAAAACGACGACACGTAATTCGGGATAGGCACTTTGAAAGGCTTACTGAGTATCTGGCGGATCAGGTTCTCGTGGTCCGAAGCAGTCATTGTTTGTGAAGGAGATTTTTGCGCAAGGGGAATCCTTGATGCACATATTCGCTTCTTTTTCTTGTCGATTAGCGGGCTTTTGAAGACGTTGTCGCCTGCGCCGACCTGGCTCGGCGCGAGGCTGCGCCTCATTTTAGTTTTGTCTTCGATTCTCGCAAGTATTTTAGCAAATTATTGAAATAAATCGCACTTTTATGACAACCAAACGAAACTATTCCTTTGCAAAACAAACAAAACCAGCCGGGCGGGCTGGGAAGAAACTTGAAAACTTTTGCTTGACATTGACAGTGACATTATTCAATGTTGCCCTAGCCACGAGCGTCTTGCGATCGGATGCACATTTAACACAGCCAAAGATGACCTATGCATAGTGTCCTTAGAGTATTCATGTAAATTATACTCAAGGATAGATTCCTTACATAAACAAGACCTTGTCTAAGCTGATGACTGACCGAAGGTTCGGTTTCGGCCAGTTATGGCAGAAAATATTGTTTCGGCCACAACTTCGGTTTCGGCCAAAAATTTGTCGAATCTTCGGCCGCGCCGAAGCTCAGTGCCCGTGAATTGTCGGGCTTCGTTCGGGTAAAAACGTGCTAAAACATTAAGGCGATGGGTTATACCACAGTATATATATTAGTACTAACGTAGTTATACTAACTAGCAACATTCGTATCTTAAAATGTTTTTATTTATTGATGTAGTTAATTAGCATAAATCGTCGCTCATTTAGAAGCCTAGTTTTAGTTTTTATCGCAAATTATCGTAAAGTTGAATTTTGAGAGTTCACTAACATACATTAGGTACTTACATGTATCGAATAAGGCCCGATCCCCTTAATTCAGGGTAGGCTTGAACCCCTCGGTGGGGACGTACATGAGCTTATATGATGATGATGAATGAAAGTTAATAATAAACATTTTTTCCTTCATACTTTTATTGTTGTTTTTAATTCATTCAAAACGTATTGACGTATACCATGCAAAATACACATACAAAACAAAATTTTAATATTGTCATAATACGTTTCAATTTCGGCTGAAAATGAGACTGAGGCAGAAGGTTCCGTTTTGGTGCTGCAAATCTTGTTAAAAACACTACTGTTTACTACAATGAATAAAAGTTATGAATAGTCTACTAAAATGTTCTCAAAAGTTTGGTAGGAAGGAGGATTCCAACTTCCAACAGTCTTCTTAGGGTTCTGTCTGTATCCGAAGGGTGACCAACGGAACCTTCAAACCTTGGGAATAACAACACGTCAATCAGTATTGTGGAGCGAGCAAAGCAAGCGATGATAGATTTACCCCCGCCCCTTCAGTGGCGTATCTGACATCGCTACCCTGACTGAACCTAACATTGCTCGCTTAACAATAGTGGTTGTCGCGTCGTAATAACCATAACAGGTTCACACTCTCTTTTTCTTTGATTTCATGTCAAAGAAGCCGTGTAATAGGTCATCCTTGGCCGTATGAAATGTGAATTTGTGCATCCTGTCGTGAGACGCTCTTGCCACCTGCGACACTTCGTTCTTTGGACTAGTCAAGTAGCTACACTTTTACACGTTTGCGTGTGAGCATAAATTCACTGTAGGGTTAGCAGCCGTAAAAGGATCACGGCGCGAAATTAAATGGTATCGAGTTTGTGTTTCTGTTTGATATGTATTTTGAACATACATGTCGAATGTTTTATATTAAAATCATGTTATACATTAGTTGTTTACACAGGGACAAATAATGCGTAACTCGTGCATGATGTTGGTTATTACAGATAGGTAGGTACCTTGATGTGTCGCAAATAATACCCAAGAAGGCTAAAAATGTTTATCTGAATATACTAATGTTTATATACTAACTGATAAAATATACTAACTGATAAAATATACTTAGGGATTCAGACAAAATACTAAGGAATAATGTGAGCCAATGTAACCTACTAACGTCACTAACTATGAGTACTCGCATATACCTTGTCTTAGTCAAGAAAATACAAAACATAAACAAACCAATTAAAAATACCTAAAAATAACACAATACTTTATTGTATTTTGTAATGCCTTTAACCCGTGGAGCGTAATTCGATTTTTTCTGCAAAAGTGCCTTGAGCTTGTTGAGCCATGGATGACGTAATTCAGACTCGGCTTGGAAATTATTTATTTTTGAATGAATTTCGAATTGCTGAACGATAAAAAGAGGATAGACAACATCATAGAGTTTGTGTATAAAAAGATTCGTTCCCATTCCGTCGGTAAGACGGCAACCAATCACAAAAGAGTTTTTTTGGCCTACCGGTAGTCCAAAACACGCTCCACGGAGACATTTTTTCTGGCCTACCGGTAGTCCAAAACACGCTCAAGGAGTTAATATTTGTATTCCCACATAAAATCCATTGAATCGGAGGTAGAAGCTTCTCAATTCCTTGCCTCCCTGACGTCTTGTGAGACGTTCTTTCTATGAAACTTTGTACTTATTGCTTACAAAACCTACATGTCATAATATTTGCCAAGAAAACCTACGCTGAATATGAAGAAAACCATGAATATGATCTATTTTGTTGACCTCTAGCTTTTTCTAAACATTTTGTACTCACAATATAATATAATAATTCATAATAATTTATTAGTAATATTAAGTACAAGTCAAAGGATAAAAACAATCTCGTCATTCATTGAAAAATACAGTAAACTGCATTTTTATCTTTACGATAATTTTACACAACTCATGGTGACGATCAGCGATACCATGATCTAATCACTAACATGATCACCGCCCCGCAGGCGACGATGATGATAGCGGGGGGAGGTGAGTGTCGCATCTTTACACTAGTAATAATAAGTCATCTTTGTCTTTACGCTAGTCTAGTTAGGTCATCTTTACTCGTCCCCTAGCCATCCCATCCCCCAAATAAAGTTTGTTTTAATTTGCGGCTTTGAGTTCGAGGTTGGAATTGTTTTGATATTTACATAGTAAAAAAGGGGAGCGACTTTTTATAACTTTTTTAAAAGTATATTTACTGAAAATACATCTACCTTACATACACATGAATAAAAATATGATTAAAGGTTGCAATTATAAATTAATAGATCATCCAGCGGTTGACGAGATGGTTCCAAACCATGATGATATCCAGCTGTATAGGGTCCAGAGTATTAAAGAGTACACAACTATTCGGAATGCAATATCCACCGCGTGCATCCTGTAACAAAAACAAAACATTCATCATCAGTTCTATCTACCCTCGGTATCTACCTATACTACGCCTTATAGGAAAAAGCTCCCTCAAACAAGCCAGGCATGTTAGGTTATCTTTGCCCACTTATACCGATCTCCTTCTTTTCAGCTATCGCCAGTAACCTTGGCACAAATAATCTACCTACTAGGGAGACACCCCATGCTAGGTTTGTAGTCGCCACAAAACTCGTTTTGTCCAGCTGTTAACGGTTCTGTGACGGATGATTTTTGCGGTAGGTAAAACTGGAGCGTTAAATCCCGGGAGGCCCGAGTTTCCATACAAACGTAGTCCGGCTTTAATATAAAAACTACACGCTGGATTGAATCCAAACCTTGCGAATATATTGAGTAGACACATATCGATGTTTCTAATTGGTTTTCGATGTTCTAATATAAGAGCAGTTTCAAACTTTCAGTACAAAATTAATTCAAGCCTTTGTTTAGCTATGTTTTAATTTAGTACGATGAAAGATAATTACAAACATCGATATGTGTCTACTCAATATATTTGAAAAGTTTGGATTAAATCCAACATGTAGTTTTTATATTAAAGCGGAACTACGTTTGTATGGAAACTGGAGCCTCCTGGGGACCCTTAATTTGCTTATCTGTGAGTTCGTTTAAAACCTACAACATCCACACTCCTAGGACTAGGGTCTCTTTCCAAACTCGGGAAGGTACGGCCATACTCTACAGAAGACGGTGCCAAGTCTAAATAGGTGGGGTTGTAGAGGGCTGGTGGCAAACAAACCCCACCTTCAGAAGTACGCGTATTCAAGTCGCCTATAATACCTCTAGCTGACATGGCCTAACTACTGCTTTCTACTACGTAATAGCACCCTGCACAAATGGCTTAACGTGCCTTGCCGTGCTTAGCTCTCGTTCTTGGCAAGAAGACGGCCGAAACAATTGCCACTATCAGTCAAATTCATCCAGGTAACAAATGCCACTATTAGATAACGGTGGTGACGGTGTTTTTTGGCAGTTAACCGGCGTGATTGACGTGACCACGCATATCGCACTGAGGCTACGACCATACTATCTACTGCCTATGAGTAGCTAAAAGTAAGTAACAAGTCATAAGAATGTTTGACCACAGGTAAAAGATCGGATCGATCATAATAAGACACGCTAAACACGGTAAAAAAACCGACTTCCATCGCAACAACTAAGTTGCATCATTATATTTCATCATCATCATTATATCAGCCGAAAAAAGTCCACTGCTGAACAAAAGCTTCCCCCAAGGATTTCCAAGAAGACCGGTCTTGCGCTGCCCGCATCCAGCGATCTTCACCAGGTCGTCGTGAAGGTGAAGATGGTCGTCACCATCATTATATTTGTTTTTTTTAATTTCCAAAAAAAGTACCACACAGATTTTGATAAAATTTATATGGGACCAACCTATTGAATAAAAAAAGAATTATTAAAATCAGTTCACAATCTTTTTTTCTGTTTTTTTTTATTCACAATTAGTAAGCCCTTGCAGGCATCATCTCATCTGATGGTAAGTGACGATGATGCCGAAGATGGAAGCGGGCTTACCAAAATTCCCCAATGCAATGGAGAACTGGCTATCTTATCTTCAAGCCGGAACACATCAATGTTGTTAACACTGATGTTTGGCAGCAAGACGTAGATAAGATGGTGTTAGCTAGCCAGGCGGGCTTTGTAAATGTCCTACCATCAACCAAAGCGAGTCTTACAAATTGACCCCGCCGGAATCGAACACGCGACCTCCTGGTGTGAAGCGAATGGACATTACACCACGGAGGCGGTTAATATCTGAGGTGTTGAGAGCAGAAGTGGCGTAACCCCAAAATCAAAAAATGGAGATATTTCAAAAATATTTTTTTCGTATTGTCAATTACCTTATAACTAGCAAATTAATATCTTATTTCACTATTTTATGTCGCACTAACATTAATAATGGCATATTTCTTATTATTCCATTTCATATTCTCATCTGAGTACAAAAAATATTGGAAATTGTGTGGATTACACCGTTGCTGTTGTAATATTTTTCATACATTTTATATTAAACATTGGGTTACACCATAACTGTGATAAACCAAATAGATTATAAAATAACTTGAAAGACATGAAGTCTGAACTAGTTACTAAACCTCATCCTCTGTGTATTCCACCAACTCTAAGTCTCTATTGGATCCAACAGATAAGTTTTTATAGAATTTGTGGTTGATTGCTGGAATGTACTGTATAAACTCTAGATGTCTTTTTTGCTTCTTTTATAGCATATCCGTTTAGATCCCTTATCAAGATCAGTAATTTTACCCGTTTGTTGTTTCTTCAAATCCACTGTTTTGAAAATGACTTCTTCATTGTTGCTGTATTTTCAGTTTATTTTGAATAGTGTCTCTTTTGAAAATTGTAGCCACCGTATTTTATGCCATTCCATTTTTCCGAGATTTAAGTTAATTTTTCTGTTCGTAATGTTTGTTTCCAATTTTCTTGTGGAGATGTACTCCATTGAACTATCCACCTCACCTTACTTTAAATGGGCTCTTTTTCCAGGAGCTGCTATAACTCTTTTCCAGTCTTGAGGGACAAATATTTCTTGGATTTTTTTTTCGAATATTTCGAAATCCTGATCACATGGCAAATAGCAATGACCACTAACCAGAAATTTGTGATCAATTTCATTGACTGTATAATCTTCATATGAAACAATATATTGGCAAAGAACAGACGTCTTTATATTTATATTTTGCCCACCTCATTGATCTGAATACATGATCAGTTTTGGTGTGGTGACAAAATATTTTATGTAATGTAAAATACAGGAGCCAATCTCTTGTGGACCTCTAGAACCTATCGATTCATTCCAAATGTACATCCTAAATTACATCATCTGTCACCAAATCATATTACCTAATAGTAGGTTCATAGTTGTCTTTTACTCATACTCCAGTTTCATCTTCATGATGTCATCATCATCATCATCTTGCGAAGGACCATTAGCTGAATTAGGATCATAATCATTGCAGAAGTCTTCAAATTCTTAATTAATGTCAGGTCATCACAACCTAGTAAAAATATATTCAAATTACCATCACTTATCATTGAATCCAACAAAATATTATTAAAATTTTCTTCTTTGAGTTAAGGAATAGCTTTTAGCTAAACATTTACCTTGTACTGGTGGAAATTTTAAACCTTCACTGCTATCTACATGACAGGCCTGAGGATGTTCTTCTAAATCCAAATCCTCACAATTAGTAGCATCATCATCATTGCCATATTCTACAAAAATAGAAAAGTAATATAGATATTTACTTTGGGCGCAATCTGTAATAGCATAATTAAAGCTAATAACTAAACATTCACCTTGTACTGGTGGAACTTTCAAATCTTCACTGCCCTCTACATAACAGATCTGTTCCTCCAAATCCAAATCCTCATAATCTTAACAATAATATAACAATAAATAAAATTATAATATCTGCGATTCTCTAAATTACACACAGTTCAATTCATATGTTTATTTATAAGTTCTGTTATCAATACCCTCTCCATTTCATCTAAGTAGCTGACTACTGAATGAGAGACAGACGAACAAACAGAACTACTTATCAGTAACAATACAAGTACATTCCAAAATCTTTGTTACCAACTTCCAATGACATAACCTCGAACATCTTTCTACGACTTCACATCACAATTTTCGGCGAGCTGATACAATTTAAAACCCAAACAGTTGTTCTCACTGCTATTATCATCGCTGTAACACTCTTAGCCATTTTTAAAACCGATTTATCAAATAATAAAACAAAATAACAGTTTTCAGTATGTATATTATTGTAAAAGGTATTTTTTTACCTTCAAGCTAGATTCCTACTTCAGACTTAACCAGATCAGGATTGTTTTCTTGATTCTGAGACTAGGTATTTAACATAACATTAGCTTCAGAAATCACAAATTTTGTGATAAAATATGTATATTCACCTTATAAACAGCATATCTATGTATATTTACATAAAATTTTATGAACCACACAACAGCAAACAACCAAAATTGACAATGGTAAAATAACGTATTAACATTGTCAGATGCAAAAATGGTGTAAGCGGAAATCAGGTTGAATACACCATTTTCGTTTGACAAAGTTGCCACGTGCAAAAATGGCGTATCGGCTTACACCACTATGGTATAAAATTAGGCCCAGTGCAGAATAAGTTTAGTGATGCCATCTCGTGATTTTTCGTACAACTAATGTTACACCAAAATTGCATTCAAACTTTATGGTTTTCTGAAGGCATACACCAAATAAAAATAAGTTGTCCAATATGTGGCTTACGCCACTTCTGCTCTCAATGCCTCATCTGTGAAGGTATCGCGTAACAAACATACAAAAAACATAAAGAGCCTCCTCCTTTTTGGAAGTCGGTTGGGAAGTTGCTCAGTATGATGGCTATTGGCTGGCTAAATGGCTCCTAAACCACAGATGAGATACTAGTTACTGCCTAAACCAGTTACAATGTTCTAGGCATCAAACTTTTGTACATACACTTTCATATGTCTCCTAGCAGCCGGGATCGTGTGCTCGGGCTCCTTCAGGATGTACAGGCGCGCTGCGCGGACGCAGTCCTCGAAGTATTTCGAGATGTCGGCACCTAAGAAGTAAAAGTAATAAGAGTACAAATACTTACATATAGGTATATAGTAAAAGAACGAATGTCCAGACCAAAACGGTTTTATTAACCGTTTTTAAAATTATTATTTATTGATTTCTACAAACATCTATCCTTACAGGCTTACCTAATTCGATAGACATGTAATTACTTAATCTCAACAATTAATAAAAACTAAACTACTTTACAATTAATTTATTTATAGAAAATAACACTAAGTAATACTTTTGCAAATTCACTCTTTGAGCACACGAATATATCGGTCCTCTCAGCCACTTAGAGCGCGAGGGAACGCCGCCTTAGCCAATAGGTTCGTATGTGCGGAAGGCACGGACAGCAGGCGTGGCCGCATCCACGATGAGCATACTTTCTGGAGTAGCTATCACCTCTGGCAAACAGATAATATCATCATCATCATATCAGCCGAAGGACGTCCACTGCTGGACATAGGCCTCTCCCAAGGATCTCCAGGTTCTGCGCTGCCCGCATCCAGCGATCGATTCGATCACGCAGAGAAACTCCGAGCATAGCACGCTCTATTGCCCTTTGGGTGACCTTGAGCCTTCTTATGGGGCCCATAGTAAGCGACCATGTCTCAGTTCCGTAAGTCATCACTGGCAACACATACTGGTCAAAGACCTTAGTCAAGACAAGACTTGATGTGTTTAAAACAATGGAATTGAAGCAACTGTTTCTTCTTAAGGCCGCATATTTTTACTGTTGTAACTATTACTATTGTAACTATATTCTTGTTGTAAATCTTTAAATAACTTACAACAGTAGTTACCTACCTACAACATTCGTTGCAAAACTACTTTAAATATGCGGCGTAAATAGGCTACTAGCTTAGAATTTGATTTCTAATGGTTTAAAAGGTTCATTATTAAATTTAAAAGGTCAGATTTCTAATGGTTCAGAAACGGATCTCCTCGTTTCTGATTCGATCACGCGGAGAAACTCCGAGCATAGCACGCTCCATTGCCCTTTGGGTGACCTTGAGCCTTCTTATGAGGCTTATAGTAAGCGACCATGTCTCAGTTCCGTATGTCATCACTGGTAACACACACTGGTCGAAGACCTTGGTCTTAAGACACTGCGGTATCTGGGACGTAAAGATATTGCGAAGCTTCCCGAACGCTGCCCAGGCGAGTTGGATTCGACGATTGATCTCTTTCTCGAAGTTGGACCTACATAACTGGACTGTTTGTCCCAGGTACACATATTCGGTAACAACTTCGAGTGTAGAGCCTCCAACCTTCAGAGGAGTAGGTATGACACAGACGTTTGTACAGATAATATAGGTAAACATTAAAAAATTCGCTAGTAGCAAAGAAAAGAGTCGTAGGTAATCAGACTTTTTACAAATAATAAGTTTGTGTGGAAGGAACCTTATTGCGTATTTTATGGATTGATTAAATACCCAGTATAATAAGGCTTTATTAAGTTTTAGTTATTTACAAAGATTCCTTAAAATAGTAAGAGTAATTTTTGAGAAAATTAACAAATAACCTTCGTTTGTTTGTAACGAAATAACGGGGCATTGGCTACGTAATTTCCAGATAGACTCGGTTATTCTTTGTTATTACGGTCACATATTAAGGATTGCCACACTAGGTCCTTTATTTTTAAGGACGTCCTTCATCTCAGACCCCAAAATGGGTCTCGTCCTCTAATTTGAAATCTAGAGTAGAGGGCAATGTATTTTTTTTAATCGTTTCATTAGAGAAAACGAAGAAGCTCTTAAAAAATAAGTAATTTGAATAAAGAGTTAAGAAGGTACTTGAGATGGGCTTGGATTTACGACATTGCGTATTAATATTTTTCTTTTTATTTATAAATGTTGCTTCTGATATCATTATATAGCAATTTACTGAAAACAATATGATGTCCTTCATGTTCTTTATTTAATCTTATCAAATTCTCTAAAACATATAACAAGAGCTGGCAACCCTTAGGACCCAGATAGCACACGGTGCAGTGTTAGCTGCATCTACGCACGTTCGGTATGAAAATAAAATACTTATTAATTATACTGTGATTTCTCGCAAGAAGGGGTTGTCTTTTTTCAACAGCTTTGTTTGAAATATGCATTGTATACTTGTGCGCAGAGATGTGGTCCGACTCGCACTTGGCCGGTTTTTAGATATGACTCTTAGGCACAGAGATGCAATCAGAGGGTCTGTGTTAAGAGGTGGTTCCTGCATTATTTTTTTAAGTGGTTAACCACGGTCTTATAAGAACCAGAATTTCCGTCCCTTTTCAGCATGTATTTGAAAAATGAGTTTTTTTGTTCGCCCTTTTAGCGATGCCTTATACATTGAGCGGGAAGAGGCCCGTGCCCCAGTAGTGGGGGGGGGGGGGATGTTATGGATGGATTCGTCATGGAGCGGTCAGTTAACCGGTAAGCAAGCCGGTCAACATGCAAATCTCTTCCTTTTCTTTGGAATCTGTAGATATGGTTTCGCATCTATCTCTGTCACATTACCTACATAGAACAGAAATAAACTTACCTATATTTTGAACAGCTTGTTTATCTGTTACCTGAACGTTTAACGTGCGGCAAATTTGACACCGCAGAAAAATCACTCGACTTGTTGGCATTTGATCCAACTAAACTTTCTTCTTTCAAGCCCATTTAACTTTCGTTGGTTCTTAATATGCTCGTACTAACTCTGCCTAGAGCTACCCGGCTAGGTGGAGTTCGCAGCCGGAACTGCGCAGGAACTGCGGGTCCGGCTGTTTGGATCAGGGTACTACGGGGTCGGGGGTAGCCCACCGCTTGCCTGCTGTCGGATCTATCGGGACAAGCGTCTTGGCGGCAAGTCCTACCGTAACTGGTCCTTGTCTTCACCTTATGGTGTTGGCAGGAATAGCGGCCCCCACTGTTATGCCCTCGGGTAGGTAAGTGGGGACGCTATATCATAAACCTGGTAGTTTTAGCGTATCTAGTAGATATACGAGAGGGATGTGTCGGACCTATCGCCTTCGGTAGGCTTGTCGGTCCCCGACTGGGTCAATGACTCGTAGTGGTAATGGGGTTAGTTGCAGGGGTTGGGCAATGTCTGATGCCTGGCAAGCACGTGGCGTCCAGGCGTCCTCCCCGCGCGTAACTAGTGTTGTCGTAGCCGGCCACGTGGGCTCTGGGCGAAAACAACACGGGGCACGTGAGTTGTCTATTAAGCGGATCTGCAGGTTTGTTTACTGGCGGGGGAAGTATCTCCGCCACTTGCCTGGATAGCAAGTAGAGCTACGCCAGTACTGCTCAAGCTGATACAGCCACGTAGAAGTAAGTCTGGACGGGTGCGATAAGCTCTGGGAAGTGAGCGTGCCAACAGCTCCGGTACCACACTAGAGATGTAGGAGCCAGCTTTTCTGGCGTCCCGAGCGAGGATCGAACCGCCAGCAGGGAAAGCCGCGGGAGAAGAGCGTGCCTACAGCTCCGGGACCTACCTGGTGAGTAGATAATAGTTCTCTTCCACGAGGCATTCGCCTTGCAGAGTACCAGGACAAGCGTCTTGGCGGCAAGACCTACTGTTGTTGGTCCATGCCGTCGCCTCCCTCCGTCGCGGCCCTCACTATACTGTATATGACCTTGCTGTCGGTGAGTGGGGACGCTATATCATAAACCTGGTAATTTAGCGTATCTGTTAGATTTACGAGAGGGCATGTTCTTAATATAGTAAGTAGGCATGATTCTTGCGGACCCTAGAAAGTGCCTTTTGTTGGGGGCTCCTGGCTTTATTGGATTCTACGGGCCCTTTTCTTGACTTTTCTCGGGCCATCATTACTAAAGTAAATCTAACCTCACTAGTTATTATAGAAACAAGACACTATAGGAGCTCTTAAATGACACCAAGATCGTTCTGATGGGGTCAATGGTTCCGAATGCGTCCTGTACTTTTCCGTTCAGGCTCATATGCCTGATACGATGATACAACCTCCGTCCCGCCATCTATTACATGTTTCTAGGTATAAGGCTCGCAAAATACATCCAAATTGTCTATAACGCATATCTGATATACACCCCCAGGTCACAGCGAAATAATACCAATTTGTAGCACGACTTAGGTAGGTACGGTACTGGGCGTGGGTTTAAAAAATAGATGCGTGCTTACAGTTCAATGATATATGATGATTCTATTGTGAAGTAAAGACCCAAAATGGGTCTTTTAGAGAATAAGTACTTATTAAATAAATATTTCAGAAACAATTTATGATGGTTATAATAATAGGTAGGATGATCGATTTTTTTAATGAAATGACAGCGCATGCGTTAAAAAATAAATAGATGGAATGAAAAAAGGTAAAATAAAAAAACAACGAATAACAGCGTACCGCGTTGCAAATTCACGTCAAAACAACGGACTTCATTCGCAACAATTACAACTTTGCTATACAGGATGTAACATAAAGGTGCAGTAATACTTTGAGGTGGGCTTCTACTCACCAAACTGAACCACTTTTGTGCTACAACTTTGTTGAAGTAGCGATTTTTTTTTGATTTTTCATCTAAAACAGGCCAATCAGCTAACCAATTTGTATGAAAAAAAATTCGTGATTTCAGCAAAGTTGTAGAACAAAAGTTGTTCAGTTTGTTGAGTACAAGTCCACCTTAAAGTATCACTGCACCTTTATATTACATCCTGCATATATTTTGTTTTAGTAATTTGCTAAAAAAATATTTAACAAATTTTAATAAAATTGGGTATTGAGACTGCCCTGAAATCTTCAAGATGAAAGTGAATAGGCACTATTTGAGCTTGCGTGTTACATCCGCGGCTGCATCGGCACTTACCATCAGATGAGGTGCAGCCAAACGCACTCAAATAAAAAAAATATATAAATAATAACCTAAAATAAAAGAAAGAATCATTAAGTCCTTGCATACCGAAGTCGCGATATCGAAAACAGACAATAGTTAAGCAAAAGACGGTTTTTAACTGCGGTATTGGAGCGGTTCAAATAGATTCGGCGTAGAAATCGCTTAACATTCGTACAAAAGCTTAGATACAGTCAAATTAAGAACCTGAGGAGTTTTTTGAAAGTTGGTTTAAACCCACGTTCAGTTTCTAGAGTTTGTTTACTTAGAAAAAGAGCCAAAAAAATTTAACTCACCATAAGAATCGACTTTGTACTCGGTCTTCTCCCGGTCATTGAGGCGGGTTCGCACCATCTGGCCAACCTCGCACTTGAAGTCCCATTGGTTGGTCGTGTAGTACTCAAACACGTCGAAACCTTTTTTTATGCGGCGGTGCACGCGAAGAAGTCTTTTAGTGGAAAAAAGAGAGGTAACTGGAGATACATTTTGACAGAATAGGCTGTATGGCTAAATGTGCTTTTGCCTTTTTAGTAAGAAAACACTGATCGCAAAGTTCCAGAGCCGTATCCAGGGAGTACGCTTTTATCGAGAACTCCCTCGAATTCATTATCTTTAAAACAGCTCGAAAAATTTAAACATCCTAATTGCGAAACATTACTGAAGCGTGAGTATACGCTAAGAATATGATTGAATAGGATTTTATATACTCTCTCTTATTGTGTGATAAGTATATTTTCATACAATTTGTATGAAAACTTTGGAAAGTTCATATCGTGTCCAAGCAAAAGCTAAGCGTTCTTCGTGGAGTTTCGTTTACAAAATTTGCAGGCCGTAATCTGATTTCTAATATGTGGTTTAGTCATTCTAAGGTTTTGATACTTGTATGTCTAATATTGCTTTCGACCAATGGTGGTAAAATCCCCTCCTCCAACCCTTGCTAAATCGTCTCAAATTTTCGTCTGTGTGTTGCATGTCGCGTGACGGTCGTTTTCGTCTGACGGTATGATCGTTTCGTCCTCTGTACCGTAGCGAGAGCAGCCATGATCGTTTCGTCCTCTGCAAAGTTTCACTTTTACCATGGTTTCATAAAACCACACACTTACTTTTTTTTCTTTAACTTTAAAACACTTAGAATTGTATTTAAAATACATCAAACTTACATATTTTGGACAGCCTCCTCCCCCCTCTCCCACTTGAGATTTCTTCAAAATGCTAGTTTTTGTTTTTGCTCTATCGTTAAAACGGTAATACACACAAGTGTGAAATTTGGTGGGATTATAGAAAAATCCCTCAAATATAACAAAAAATAATTAAAACCGGCAAAGTGTGAGTCGTACTCGCGATAAGGATCTCGAACTAAATGAAAAAAAAACTTTATTTCACTCTCGTTGGTGTCTTGATTGAACTGAATAGGTATCATTGTGGTACTTGTGGTGGTGGTGGTGGTTCAACATTAGTCATATCGAAGCCTGGGACGACACAGCATATATCAGAAAGCAGACTTTTTAGAGCATAAAGTCCAATTTCTAGATATTATTGATGTAAAAGGAAAAAAAATACGTACACAGGGTCGTATCTTAACAACACTAGAAGCCCGTCAACTAGTAATGCCGGTAGCCAATGGAACAGTATGGCACAAATGTTGTGTAAAAACCGAGAACTCTTCATTGAGCCTCCCGGGTACCTAGTGAAGAGAGGAATTTGTTAGAAAAATAAGATAGAAAAGCTATAGATATAAATACCTAGGTAGGTATTATAGCTATAAATACCTAGGTAGGTATTAAATTCGTATTAATGTGCAAAAATCCACTCAAATTCTTTGTATTCTCACATTCTTTGTTTTGCGTAGGAGAGCAAGAAATCGACAAGTTATGGCTCACCAAGTAAAATGTACATCCGCAGTGTACACTTTGCGCATTACTTACATTCACATTATATCGCCATTCAAAAGACGGCCACTGCTGAACAAAGGCATCGCCTAATTATTTCCACTACGACCGGTCTTGTGCTACCCGTATCCAGCAGCTTTCCGCGACCTTCACCAGACCGTCGGTCCACCGAGTGGCCACTCGAGAAGTTTACTACCCCAACGGCCATCCGTTTAACGAGCCATGTGCACCTCTACTGACATATTTGAGTTGAGCGATTCTCATATTGCATATGCACTAGATTATTATAGTGATTCCCACAGATTTTGTCGCTGATGCTGAGATTTGTGAGCTTTTGAAACTTACCAAGCGACACCATTGAGAGGAACCTTATTCAGAATGATTTCTCGGCCGAGCTCGATCATCTCCGCCCATGTCACCTTCACCTCCGCCGAGCTCGTGAAGTTGAAGATGCGTGACTTTTTGTCTCTGCGAAAGGTTTAAGTAAAAGGTAGTTCTAGATCTAGATGCCATATTAACATTGGGCTAAGTAGGTACTTATCATCATAATTTGAGGAACACATAATAGTGTTAGGTACTGAAGGAGGATGATTCAAGTAGGTTATTCTAAATATGACTCTATCTAAGGCATGAAGATTAGGCCAATTCCCCATTGCGTTGGGGAATGTTGATAAGCCATCAGGTATGATGATGTCAAGGGCTTATCAATTGAGGATGAAAAATATATAGGTATATCTAAAGATGGCTCTACCTAAGTGCAGGGTCATTCAAAAGATGACTCTAGCTAAGTAGAGGGTCATTTAAAATATGACTCTAGCTAATAGTGGGGTCGTTATAGGACAATACCAATATTTTTTTCATTAAAGCATGAGACTTGGCACACTTGTTACTAAGGTGGAACAGAGTCGAAAACGCCCGGGAGGCAGCGGGAGACACCCCTCTAGTGGGGAGGGGGAGGGGGTGAAGTTTTCCTACGCCACGCGCACTGTTGGTCGTCATAACTACTAAACTATAGCTACTAGGGAAAATATAGTATCATTTTCGGATAAATAAAAGATGGCCAATCATCTTCTAAAATAAAAAAATACACCTTTACATAAAAAAATATTGAAATACGGCCCAAAATTTAAAATATTTTGAGTAAAAAAAATCTTTAAAGGTCTATAATTTTTTAATGATTACCGATATCGGATTTAAAAAAATATAGTTAAAAAGGCGCATTAATACAGATTCCAAAACTATAAGAAACATTGCAAATATTTTTGAAAAAATTCGTTTAAAAATATAAAACACCGCGCGGCAGAGTCGTAAAAAATTCTTAGCCAATTATGAACAGCTTACAGGACATTAGCAACCTATAAAACGAATTTTATAGGTTGCTAATGTCCTGTAAGCTGTAACTAATAAGGATGTAGTTTTCATTACATATAGTATATCATCATATCAGCTCATATATGTCCCCACCGAGGGGCTCGAGCCTACCCTGCATTAGGGTGATCGGGCCTTAGCCGACCACGTGGACCCAGTGCGGGTTGGTCGACTTTACACACAAGCTTCGAGTTTCCTCGCAGTCGTGTGCAGGTTTCCTCACGATGTTTTCCTTCACCGTAAGAGCGTCGAATAAACGTACATATTAAATCGAGATTCGAAAACACATTGTACGCGGCCAGGATTCGAACCACGGCCTCCCGCGCAGGAGGTAGCGGTCTTAACCATTACGCCACCGACACTCTCTATATATAGTATATAGCTTAATTTTAATAATTATGTAGTATATAGCTCAATTTTAATAATTATTTGATAGAAGAAATTTTTTATCGTGTGTATAAGCATATTTAAACTTATGACTCAGCTGGGCACGATTTCAAGTGACCAAAAATCTATAATGATATTAAACAAACAGTATAGAATTTTACTTAAAAATGTTTATTATGTACATTGCCCCCCACAATCGCACAGCTCCGTGCACTTAAGTTGCCGCTGAAAGCACCGGCACCTCGAGCCGCTGCACCTCTTTTTGCATCTGCACCGGATCATTTCCATGCATGCATCTGCAGCTACGGGCAAGTCTGTCCATGTAGGTTGCCAGCTATCACTGACTTTTCTCCATCCCCAGTTAGATGGACAGGGAAGGTTTTGAGTCGGTGACATCTGACCCCATACATGGACTGCTTGGAACACTACCCGCAGGAAATGCTGGTAAAGAGCAGCTTTCGTCGGAGGTATATTATCCAATTGGCGGTCTTTTTTCGTGAATAGGTGCTTTCGGGCTTCGTTTACGGTTGTAAATGAACTGGCTCTAAAACAAAACAAAAAAGAAGTTTTCACTTCAAAAATTAGTTACTAGAATATTTTATTGTATTGTTAGTTATAAGAAGTGCTTATTACCGGTCATATAAAATGACGACAAACTTTTCGATTACTGTAAACGCCTCGCTAGTACTCCCCTCATATGCTGCCAGAAACCCTTCTGTGGCATTGGGAAATGCGTTCCATGCATCTATTGCACTTTTTTTTTCCTTTTTCGTTAAAATAAGACACAGTATCACAACCTGTGAAGGCATGGAACAGGGGGAGGACTTTCGCTTTTTGTGGCCTTGTAAAAGAAAATAATATGTTTTATATAGCCTGCCTAGCGTTATAGTCTCAGTGCATTCTATTCTAGCTAGTGGCTAGGGCGTAACGTAGATAAATACAATTTATAATTATTTTTTAACTAGATTTTTTGCTATTTCGTGACAAGGAAGGTACTGGTGGTGTTTACCAGTACCTACGTGTACCCACAGCTCCTCTAGCTCAGGTACTTGTAGCACACTTGCGACTGCCAGCACCACGACTTCGGTATCAACAGTGCGTATCATTACCCGCGTATAACCTTGACTTACTGCGTCAGCCATGTGCACTATAATTCTTGTATCAGCCTCTTCATGGTTACATGGAGCTAATCTTTACGTGTTGCGAGTGCTTTTTGTTAAGACATTGGGTCCATCTGTGATATAAACGTCTTTACTCTCATCGAAATCATGTAAATAGCAATTTTTAGAGAGTAAATGAAACAATTCCTCCTTATTAATGTTGTCTCTCGGGAAGTTTGCCCAACCTTTCGGTATTTTCGTGGTTGCTGTCACACGTGTTCTATATCCAGTGCCACGTTTTTCTCGGGTAAAATTTTTCAAGCTATCACTGTTGTACGTGTCCCAGACGATATCTAAACGCATTAACTTTGTAAGCTCTCTGTTCAGAAAAGGTACAAATATTGTACTTGCATAGTCACTAAATATCTTGCTTTGGCCTGGATTCAGCATATGGACTAGTGCAGATCCATCCATAATTTGGAGCATTCGACAAGGCGGAAGTATCCTCTGTGGAAGTATCACACATAGAAGTGAAAACTTTTAGTAAATCTGATTTGGTTCCAGACCGCAAGTTTCCCATTGAAGAAAGAGCTGGAGGACTAGCTTGGTTTTCGTGCGCAAAGAACGTAGCAAGATCACCAGCTCTGTGCTCACAAGTGGCAATGTAGAGTTTGCTGAACAGGCTGCAATCATTTTTAAGCCCGCTGATTTCATTGTTTGATTTAGCTTCTCGCTTTTTTGCCGAAGATAACAGCGGATATTTATTCAATTTTATTGGATCATATAAACTTTTTTTAGAACTAGTGTGCAATCTTTCGTAGCAAAATGTCACATACTATATAGTAAATCGAATGATAAAAACATTATTATTACCTATACGTAATTTTGCACAGCTCACCGTTTCTATTAGTGTTGCAGTTTCATGTATTTTCAAAATAAAGTTAGTACCTAACTACTTACCTAATTAATTGAGAACATTATTATTAAAGGGAAGTACCTACGCATTTATTGTTTAGGTACCAAATATAAGAAATCATACGCAAAACTAACAATTGTGTATAGAATTAAAGGATTGCAATACATTGGCAGTGCTTCACATTTTACAATAAACAAATTATGTAAATACAACATTCCTCACAACTTTTTACGACTCTGCCGCGAGGTGTTTTTATTTTTTTTAAACATCTTTTTCTTAAATATTTTCAATGAAACTTACATTTTTGGAATCTGTATTAATGCGTCTTTTTAAATATATTTTTTTTTAATCCGATATCGGTAATCATTAAAATTTTATTGACCTTGAAAGATTTTTTTTACTCAAAAGATTTTAGATTTTGGGCCGTATTTCATTTTTTTTCTATGTAAAGGAGTTTTTTTTGTTTCAGAAATAGATTGGCCATCTTTTATTTATTCGAAAATGATACCACACTTGCCCTAGTAGCTGAAGTTTAGTAGTTATGACGACCAACAGTGCGCGCGGCGTAGGAAAACTTCACCCCCTCCCCCTCTCCCTAGAGGGGTGTCTCCCGCTGCCTCCCGGGCGTTTTCGACTCTGGTCCACCTTAGTAACAAGTTTGCCAAGTCTCATGCTTTAATGAAAAAAATATTGGTTCCCATACATTGAGTGCACCTAAAAACCCCACTATAAGAAGAGGGTCATTCTAAAGATGGCTCTAGCTTAGTAGAGGGTCATTCAAAAGATGACTAGCTAAGTAGAGGGTAAGTCTTAAGATGGCTTTAGCCAAAGAGAATATAATACACGCTTTAGCTAAGTAGAGGGTCATTCAAAAGATGACTCTAGCTAAGTAGCGGGTAATTCTAAAGATGGCTCTAGCTAAGTAGAAGGTCATTCAAAAGATGACTCTAGTTAAGTGGAGGGTCATTCAAAAGATGACTCAAGCTAAGTAGAGGGTAATTCTAAAGATGGCTCTAGCTAAGTAGAAGGTCATTCAAAAGATGACTTTAGTTAAGTGGAGGGTCATTCAAAAGATGACTCTAGCTAAGTAGAGGGTAATTCTAAAGATGGCTCTAGCTAAGTAGAAGGTCATTCAAAAGATGACTAGTTAAGTAGAGGGTCATTTAAAAGATGACTCTAGTTAAGTAGAATATCATTCAAAAGATGACTAGTTAAGTAGAGGGTCATTTAAAAGATGACTCTAGCTAAGTAGAGGGTAATTCTAAAGATGGCTCTAGCTAAGTAGAGGGTCCTTCAAAAGATGACTCTAGGTAAGTGGAGGATCATTCAAAATATGACTAGCTAAGTAGAGGGTCATTCTAAAGATGCTAACTAAGTAGAGGGTTATTCAAAAGATGACTATAGATAAGTAGAGATTCAATATAAACATGGCTCTAGCTAGGTAGAGGGCCATTCTAAAGATGAATATCTAAGCCGGGTTGTAGTCCTTACTAGAGTTTTTCTACTCTATAAAAAATCTCTTTGAAACAGGATATACATGCTTTCACTAGAAGTCACTAATAAAAGTCAACAAGTCAATGACTTTGTACCCAAGTCAGAAGTAACACACTTACCCATAACCCATCAGATAGTTCCAAGCCACAACCATGATGCCGTTTATGAACACGTCAACAGGGAGGTAGTCAGCGTAGCTGTCCTTCCGGCAGTACATAGTGCGTATAACGCCTTTCCCTGCACCTAAACATATTATATTCAAATGATGATGATCAATGCTGAATTCGAAATTATCAAAGTGGGGCACTTCTGCAAACCAAAGGAGGCCGTAAGTTTGCCTTTTTTCCGAATGTTTCCACTACAGAGTATCTAAAAACTTTTCTTTGCTTACCAATAAGAAGGCCTGTAGGTCCGTTGATGTTGTCTGTCCACCCAGGGAGAGGCTCCCAAATGATTGGGATGACTGTGGAAGATATAAATATAGATGGTAACTAAAATACAAACATATGAAAAAAAGCAAGCTTAAGTCACACTTAAGTTTGGTATTACTCTAATGTAATGGCAGGTTTGTGTGTTTGTGAACTCTTTATTGTTAAACAAAATATACAATTATTAATACATAATAGCAGTAACATGCACAAAGGCGGACTTATCCCAAACAGGGATGTCTTCCAGCTAATCCTAGGTTGCACATATTCGTGGCATATTATTAGCTAGCAGCGATACTAAGTTGAAACAAAGAGATCGACGAAAGGGTTGCTCTATGAATTAACATTGAATGGACTCAAAACTAATATCGAACTACTCTTTTAACATAATATTCATTATTCATGTAACTGGACCCCCAATGTTTTCACTTTGTTTACGCTCCATGAACACAACACTGGATTTTTTATCTAGTGAATCTCCTCATCATAAATAAACTCAGTAAACTTACTCAATGATCGCGTCTTACTTAACCCACAATGGTTGGACTTTGAATACGATCCTAGGTTTTTGAAGTAAAACTTCTTTACGCACGCTTGACTTGGATAGTAAGCTGGTGGATGCGTGACGAGAGCGTTACGGAAGTGTGATCGGACGAGGCGACCGGAAGTTGAGAGGGATATATAAATTAGTGAAGATAGAAAGAGAAATACTATTTATTTTTGTTTACCAATAATATCGGTTGTCAAAACAATCAAATCAAACATATAAGATAAAAAAGATTTGATCATTTTTAGAGGATAATAAAACTCTTTTTATAAACTGTCTATACCTTCATGCCTATATGACAAAAAAAGAGTTGATTTTGATTTGATTTGATTTGATGATAAGACTAAGTTTTTCTTTCGTACATATAGATGGAGCTAAAGAAGTTTTATTTCAGTCGTGTGGTCTAACTCACCTATTGAGGGTCTTAGGATGATGACAGGCAATTTGTCCATGTACTCCACAGCCAGGGCCTCTCCAAGTGCCTTGGTGAAAGCATACGAATTGGGCAGTTTGTTTAGAAACCTGTGAAGTACTAATGTTGAGCTTCTCAATAGAGTTGTTATGAATATTATTAGGAATTCGAGTTGAGAGAAGAACCTAATTTGTTATAGAGAAGACCTATGGAAAAAAGTCTGTTTATTTCTTAGTTCCTTCAATAAATACTTATCTTTAAAAAATAAATGCATTTTGTTAGGTTTATCGTAAAAATCGATCGAATTGAAGCAATTTGCGTACTCACAAAGTATTCCATAAAAAGTGTACAGATTTATATGAATTCTGCTAAATTTGAAAGTAGGTAAGTACCTAACTATAGTGTAAAGATACATTCGCTTATTTCCCCTCCTTTGTTGTTGTTCTAACCGCATGTAATTTTCAACGTTAATTTAATTTTGATTATTTGTCGTGGATATAACGCCATTAAAAACTTTTTAGAAGCATTCTACGTTCGATCTTTGCCTTGCCAAACATTTAGAAACAATCGCTATAAAAATCAGCCAGCCGAGCCAGCAGAGCAAATATAAAGTGAAGGATACATATTAAAAAACCGGCCAAGTGCGACTTGGACTTGCGGTATGAGGGTTCCGTACCATCACACCTCTCCACACAACTATGACAATGATACCTATTCACGTGACAAACAAAAGACATAAACGCGAGCAACAGAAAAATACTACTAGCGCCATTTAGTGGTGTTTTAGTGAACTATAGTGAAGGCATTATATTGAGTTTACCACTTTAATTTCAATTCATAGAATTCTTAAAGGTTTCTACAAGCAATGAAATATGTATTGTAATTTTTTCAAAATTTTAGGCTCAGCAGTTTCGGATATCGAGGGGTCAATTTTCGTCTTCTTTCATGAATAAAACCAAAACTATTTATTTTACAATAATAACAAAAATATATTTGAGATCCTCATAACGAGCCATATCATTTTGACACAGTAAGGTTTGCAAAACTTTTTTTTAAATTTCCTGATTTTTTGGCTATGAACGTGTGCAACGCGACCCATATACATATCTGGTTATTTAGATGTGATGTGGATTATACGTTCTGATGATGATACTTACTTGCCAGCCATACATTCTAGGATAGAGTCATCAAACAGCTCAGCAGTGGCGATAACGCGATGGGGGTCCATCGGAGCAGGGTATGGCTTCTCCTCCAGAAGTTTTTCATGAAGGTGACAGTAGGCCGTCGATATGTGGATAAACAGCTGCGGAAACGTGGATTGTGATAAATTAGTTAGTGGAAGGGCGTTTCCTAAGCTAAGCCAGTCTGGTCAGCTGCTGCCATCACCTTATCTAAGCTAGTCTGGTCACCTGCTGCTACCACTTTATCTAAGCCAGTTTGGTCAGCTGCTGCCATCACGTCTAAGTGTTGCCATTGTCATGGAGATAAAATCGCCAGTTTCCCATTGCGCTAGGGATTGATGAGGATCGTCAGATGAGATGATGCCAAGGGCTTATCAATTGTTTATTTAAAAGAACACCTTCGACAGCACGGTTGGGGAATCTGGTTAGCCCATTCCCATCTTTGGCATCATCATCACCTACCATCAAGTAAGATGATGACAAGGGCTTATAAATTGAAGATTTTAAAAAACCTTCTGTGGCACGGTTGAGGAATCTTGGTAAGCCCGCTTCCATCTTCGTCATCATCATCACATCACTTACCACCAGGTAAGTTTATGCCAAGGGCTTACCAATTGTATATTTTAAAAGAATCCTTCGGCGGCACGCTCGGAGAATCTTGGTAAGCCCGCTTCCGTCTTCGGCATCATTATCACCTACCATCAGGTAAGATGATGACAAGGGCTTAATCAGTTTAAGATTTTATAAGAAAACCTTCGGCGGTACGACATCATGATCGCTTACCATCAGTTGAAGTGATGCCAAGTATCGTGGATGAAAATAATAATTGAAAAATAAGTGAAAGCACACATTTAGAACCCGACTACGGAAAAGGGATCGAAAAATAAGTTTTTGAACCACGATTTCAGATCATAACTAATTCAATTTGGTTCTAATAGTGCCGTAAGTATTTATCGAAATGTGAGTAACACTTAAAAACTATAATTAATACTCTTAAACTACCTACCACTAACGTGTGGCTCAACCGGTAACGACTCGGTCCTTCTAACCAGAGGTACCGGGTTCAAATTTGGACGGCCAATATACCAATGAGTTTTTCAAAACTTACGTACATACACTTACCGATAGCTTTAACGGTGAAGTTTTAACCGCCTCCGTGGCGTAATCGATAGTCTATTCCAGGAGGTCGCGGGTTCGATTCCCGGTGGGTTCAACTTGTAAGACTCGGTTTGGTTGGTGGTATAGGACATTTTCTAAGCCCGCCTGGCTAGCTACCACCATCTTATCTAAGTCTTGCCGCCAAACATCAGTGTTAACAACATTGATGTGTTCCGGCTTGAAGGTAAGATAGCCAGTTCTCCATTGCGTTGGGGAATCTTGGTAAGCCCGCTTCCATCTTCGGCATCATCATCACTTACCATCAGGTGAGATGATGCCAAGGGCTTACCAATTATGAATTAAAAAAAAGAGGAAAACATCGTGAGGAAACCTGTACACGCCTGCGAAGAAACTCGAAGGTTGTGTGTGAAGTCGACCACACCGCGTGGTCGACTAAGGCCTGATCGCCCTGATTCAGGGTAGCTTCGAGCCTCTCGGTGGGGACTGATATGATGAAACTACCACTAATTTAGAGATATGCGTGAATTCAACAAACCTTTACATGTTTGCACTGCTCAGCCAACTCCAGCATCAGTTTGGTTCCACGCACATTCAACAGTATTGCTTTACGCAATATCTCGTCAAACCTAAAAAAAAACAGTATCTAGATAATATCACCGAGGCAACTCTTGCTGTCTAGCGTCCCGCCTAATTGAATTCCTTTTGAAAACATTATGAACGTATTCACATTTTTTTCCCATATAAACTTAAAATTACTACTTCTTAAAAATGGATGGGCCGGTTCTAATGAAAACTGTATTTTTTTATTTGTGCGTGACCCGCAGATGATAAGTGTGATGACTTGATGAGATTAAAAATACAAGTATTTTGTATACTAGGCGGTTAGAAAATTATCATTTTTAGAAGTTAATCGTGCTTTGTTTCCTTGTAAAAAGAACTATACTTCCCCTACCTGATGGTAGCAGCGGCATGGATGATAATATCAACGTTGTCGATGATATACTGCCGATCTACGTTATTCATCCCGAGGTCGGCGGCCTGTGCGTCGCCCCACAATGGCTTTACTTGCGTAAGCAGTTTGTCTACGCCACCGCGGAGGTCTGACACTTTCTCGAACAGCTAAAACATAAGTGGGGTAGTTAATGACATCAAAAATGAATAAGGAATTAAAATTCATTAAAAAGCTGTCCTTCTGTAATTTCAGAAAAACCTACCTACTCGTTTCGTTTTTCATAACATTTTTTTTTAAATAACACATTTATATCAGCTCATATACGTCCCCACCGAGGGGCTCGAGCTTACCCTAATTATGCTGAGTCAGCGCCGTTTCATTGGCAGTACTCATCGTTCGTCCTGTTTGTGTTTAACTTAGTTTTTTTAATTTTGCTTTATTACGTCTTTTATTTTAATCTTGTTCTTTGTATCAAATGTTTAAACTGTCAATGAATAAATGATTTATCTATCTATCTATCTAAGTAAGTAAAGTCATAAAAAGTAAGTCAGAAGACTAGTAAGCAACTATCGGATTGGAGCGAGCTGAGCTACCCACCCAGTCACACCTTGCATAGAAGATCCTATCACTAAATTCTGCTTGTGCTAGCATTCTACAAGATTGCTTCCTTCGTTTCACAACCCATAAACGTCCTTAAGAGATCGTCGGTGGCGCAACAGCAACGGCCGCTACCTCCTATCCAGGAAGTCGTGGTTCGAGTCCTGCCACGTACTAATGTGTTTTCGAATTTTCGATCTCATATGTACGTTTATCCGACGCTCTTACGGTGAAGGAAAACATCGTGAGGAAACCTGCACACGCCTTCGAAGAAACTCGAAGGTTGTGTGTGAAGTTGACCAACCCGTACTGGGCCCGCGTGGTTCGAGGCCCGATCGCCCTAATTTAGGGTAGGCTCGAGCCCCTCGGTGGGGACGTATATATGAGCTGCTGTGATGAAACGTCCTCACTGCTGGAGCACGGGCCTAATCCTAAACCCCGAGAAGGTTTTAGACCCTACTCCACGTACGGGGGCCAAGTCCGGCTTGGTGGAGTTTGTAGGGCTAGTGGTCAACCAGTGGGCCCTCTGAAGTTTTTTAAGCCGCCTACTATGAGGTTTCTCACACGGCTTAACGACTGCCATCTACTAATAGCAACCAGCACGAACAAATTAACGTGCCTTTTGACGTTTGAGAAAAATGCTACTAACAGTCAAATCCATGCAGGTAATTACCGTGTTTCGGGTCAGTGAACCGGCGTGATAAACCTACCCAGGCAAAAAATGCTTCTTATCGGTTTGGAAATGTCAGAGATATAAACACGTTAACAGTCCAGCTAGTGTACCGTATGTGGTACACGGAGAGCGGTTCCGCCTAGTTCGTGTACCCTATGAGGCGCACAAGCCCTGTGTTACAAATATGGACATATGGCGTGTTTCAGAACACTTGTATGGGGACTGTTAATGTGTTAAGTTACAACTTTAGCTACTTTAATTACCAATTCATACCTATGTACCTACTAGATACAAAATAATATTAAATAAAGTATTTTTATTGACAGGAACAATACGGCACACTTACATAGCTCAGAATCTAAACGCCCTTTTGGGCCCCCACCCATCTCTGAGTCCGCCCCTGGCCAACAACTTACCGGATCACTGAAAATGACCTGGAGACGAGTCTTCGGTTCCATTCCTTTTTTGGTCCTCATCAGGAGTAGGATCTGTTTTATGTCTGGACACTTTCTGGGAAAATATGTATGTTTTTTTTCTTTGTAATAACTCTTTAATAAGTCGCTCACTATATTATTTAATAGTACTGAAAAGCTATACTAACGGTAAATCCCAAGATTTTGCTTTTGTTCTTAAATTTAAAAAATTTAACAACTTTTTGGCAACTTAACTTAATATTACGTACCTACGTACGTATGGACGTTTAGCCGACGCTGTTACGGTGAAGGAAAACATCGTGAGGAAACCTGCACACGTCTGCGAAGAAATTCGGAGGTTGTGTGTAAAGTCGACCAACCCGCACTGGGCCCGCGTGGTCCATTAAGGCCAGATTGCCCTAATTTAGGGTAGGCTCGAGCCCCTCGGTGGGGACGTATATGAGCTGATATGATGATGATGAATTTAATATCATTTTTTAATCAGATTTGGTTTTATATTTAAATTCATTCATTTGTTTTAACTTGTTTTATTTTTTTTAACCTAATTTTTTATAGAATGAATGTGATCTTTTTATACTTTTTTATATTGTTTTATGTAAATGTGATTTTTGAATTTTGTACCTTATGGATTTTTTAGTCTGACAATAATTATGTTATTATTTAATTTCATACTTTTACCAGCTTGTCTTTGGTTTCACCACACAGTCATGGTAAATGCTGAATAAGGTTCCCGTGCGAAGTAAGTTTTGACGGTTTAGCTGGTCAATTTTGGTAGTGAGGACCGACGCGACACGGCTTCCCGCGATGTTGTGTCGATAAATTATTATTACTAGAAAATGTGATGAACGGAAGGGCAGACCAAACTTATAGGGTCCCTTGTAGGGAGTTGGGACCCTTATATGGATAAGGAAATAAATTGAATTACCTGAGCAACTTCTCAACGAGCACTTTTCCCATGAAGCCAGTGCCGCCGGTGATGAAAACGGTCTTACCGCTCAGTGTGGCCGCCAGTCGGTCCGGCAGCTCTTCGGAATTCATCTCTGGCTTTTGTGGAGCCATCGTGTGAGAGCTGGAAGTCGGAAGGCATTGTTTATTCACGTATCAATAGTATAGTATAGTATATATAGGCAGTGATATGCTATGCAGCGTGTAACAAAATTGGCGTAGGTCCCGTTAACTAGGGCTTCTACTCATCATACTGAACAACTTTTGTTTTACGACTTTTTTACTCTTCATACAAATCGATCAGCTGATCGAACGATTTTGTGGTTTTAGTATGGAGGGTCTAATTTTTTTTTGAGAATTGACCATGGGTTCCTTGGAGAAAGTTGTTCAGTATGACGAGTAGAACCCCCATTAACGGGACTTACACCAATTTTGTTACACCCTGTATCTAAGTGGAGGTAGATAGGTTACATACATGCGTCCAAAAAATAAAGCAAATAAAATGATGCCAATTGGCATCACTTTTCTTAGTAGCATTCGGCGGAAGCGAACTGCTTGTAATGTTGTGTGTGTAAATGGGTTCGATTTTCAAATGAATATTGTTTGTTAATGCATAAGTTGCATAACCCATCTATGGTAACAAATCTCTGATGATAGATATATCTTTTTTCTCAAACATGCTTGGAAATTTGAGCATTATTTTGTCAACCTTCTTCGAGATACATCGAAATTACTGTATCTACTGGCCAAATACATGCGAGCAGCGGCCGGCAAAAGATGTATTAAAATCCATATATGTCTTGTTTAGCGGCCAAATAAATTACTATGTAAACTCATATCTGTCGTGTAATTTAAAAATGGAACTATATTTTACTCCGAAACATGGCAACCAAGGAGATATCATAACAAAGGTTTTATTTACATTTCGGACTGACTTGCAAATAGAACGCTCTGTTTATTAAAAAAAAACAAATGAACAATTGGCGCGTGAAAGTTATTGTTGTTCGTTGTTCGTCATTGATTTTGAAAAGTAATTATTGAAGTTTTAATTTCCGGGCATTAATTGAGAAAATGACTATACAAGGCTTGGCCACAACTAGACATAGACATAGACAATAGACATATATTTATTGGTAATTAATACTACAAGTCACATTATTATAATAACACATTTATAAAATTTAAGTAAAATTATTTTAAAGTTGAAACATTAAACATTATGAAACAATTCTGAAATAACATTTTATATTTAGCCCTTGTATGTCAAAAATTCGTTATATGTATAAAAGGACTGCTCGACAAGCCATTTCTGTAGCTTACTTTTAAAAGTGTCAAAACTGGAGGAGTTTCGAATGTCAACAGAGAGTTTGTTATACACCTGTGGGGTAACTAATTAGTAATCTGTGCTGTGGGCCCATAATATGTATAGTTCTCGCAGATTTCTTTAACCTGTGCGTTACGGCTGTGAGCAAGTTTGCACTCCGGAAATTGTGTCTATAAATTGTCAACTAGGCCTTGATTGACCCAAACGTATGTGTTTACACGTTCGTCCATCAATGCCTCTTTTGCTGGCCGCTGCAGTAATGTACTGTAGAGATCGTATGTCTCTACATTTATGCACTTCCAACTCCTTTGCTTATTTTCTTGCCAGCGCGAATCGAAGTTAGAATATTAATTTAAATTTGAATCGGTTTGTCAAACGAAAGCTTTTCAAAACAATAGATATAGATTCTATGGCGGACCGTGAGCCAGGACAGAGGTCCATTTTTCAATAAGTATATTTTTATTATCCGCGCGTCTGGGCTGAGTTCCCTAAAGTTATGGCAAGAAAGTGAGAGGAATCAATGAAGCTATAATAATCAGTCAGCCGACAGAGCCTTCTATCTTTTTTTTACGTGTTAAATATATGATCATCTCTGATGATTCTTTAATACGTATCCCAAATCTTTTATTCTGAGCTACACACCCCAGCGTCCCGTAGACGACGTTACAGTACTATTTTTACTTTCGAGCGACCGAGTGCAGCGAGGAAGCAAAAGAAAGTACATATTGTCGTCGTGTTACGATTTTTTTTCCTACTTACCCAAAATCAAAGTATACTATATAGTATATTAGTACTAACATACAGTATGGACACTCACTGCCGCTCTCTAGATTGCGACCTCACCCCCTCGTCACCCAGATTGATACAGATTGGTTACAGTTTGGTTGTCGAACGTATAGGATTTCGCCGCCATTTTGTTTGTTTCGTCAATCCTTTATTGAAATGTCATTTTTGGCCCGTTGTATGAAGTCCAGGGTGTGCCAAAATGTTTTCTATGTCACTAGTGTAAACAAAAAAAACATGTTTGTCAAAAACGTCCGTCCGTCGATAATTTAGTCCGTCACGCTTTTCCTAGCAGGTAAGGTAAACCAGCTATGCCTATGTCCAGCAGTGGACTTCCTTCGGCTGATATGATGATGATGATGAAGGTAAACCACTTGTTCGATTGACAAGAAATGGCCGTATGTCTTTCATAAACCCCCTTTCATAAGGTGACTGTATTTCATGAACCGTAATAGGTAGACAGTTGAAATTTTCGGTGGCTCAACCGATAATGACTCGGTCCTCCTAACTAGAGGTGCCGGGTTCAAATACGGACGGCCAATGTACCAATGAGTTTTTGGAAACTTACTTACGTACATATACTCACCGATTGCTTTAACGGTAAAGGAAAACATCGTGAGGAAACCTGCACACACATGCGAAGAAACTCGAAGGTTGTGTGTGAAGTCAACCAACCCGTACTGGGCCCGCGTGGTCGAGGCCCGATCGTCCTAATTCAGGGTAGGGTCGAGCCCCTCGGTGGGGACGTATATGAGCTGATATGGATGATGAAATTTTCAGTCTGTATTTTTATTGCGCTACAATAACAAATAATAAAAATTAGAAAAAGTGAAAATTTAGGGGTTACCACACAAAAAAAATTATAGGTACTTTAGAGGTATTTTTTATTTAGCATAATCGCGAAAATAAACGGTAATTATAAACACGAGATAATATAATAATATATATCTAATAATATGTATCTACTATATCTGAAGTAAAACAACAAATAATAAAAATTGGCCAAGTGTGAGTCGTACTGGCGGTAAGGAGACCTAAAAAAAACATTTATTCTGTCGCTCCCGTCGATGTTTTTGGTTTTTAATCTGAATAGGTATCATTGTCATAGTTGTGTGGAGGTGTGGTAGTACGGAACCCTCGGAGGACCCTCGTTCTGGTGGTTCCGTACCACCACACCTCTTCACACTAGTTCAACAATGACACCTATTCATTTCAATCAAAAGACATCAACGAGAGCGACATAAAAATGTTTTCTTTCTCACTTTCTCACACAATTGTTTCACTTTAGAGATTGTAGTTTGTACTACGATCACACCAAGTTCCACGCTTTAGAGCAAAAACAAAAACATTTGAAAAACTCGTTCCCCATACAGGGGAACCCCTAATTTTTTTATTTCTGTCATTAAATCCACCATAATCCTACTATCCTTTCCTTACTTACTAATATTATAAATGTGAAAATGTGTTTGTTTGTTACCTTTTCACGCTTCAGCACCTTCACCAATCTAGATGAAATTTTGCATGCAGGTAACCTATGTCACAGAGAAGGACATATGTTACTTTTTATCCTGTGAAAATATTCTGGTCCGAAGCAGTTCCTGAAGGAACTGAAAAAAATAGTCTTTTTTTGGTTCATTTCTTTAACATCTCAACGGAATAATGGATTGTTGTGATTTTTTGCACAGAGACGGTTGAGGGAGTTGGAAATGAGATAACCTGATCTAGGATAGGGACTAGGGATCTGGAGAAACCCAACGTCAACGCTCGCGAGCCGTTTGCGGCTCGCGCACCACTCACTCTCGAAGACAGTCCTAAAAATGATGTCCACGCGGGCAAAGCCAGTAATATTAAAAACGCGAAAGTTTGTAAAATGTATAGGTTTATGGATGTATGTTTGTTACTCTTTCACGCAAAAACTACTGAACGGATTTGGCTGAAATTTGGTAGGTAGACAAATTAGGACTTTTGTAAGACTCCCTTTGGTGGTACGGAATTTTCTTAGCGCCCCTGGCTACACCAATATCTTATCTAAGTCTTGCCGCCAAACATCAATGCTAACAACATTGATTTGTTGCGGCTCGAAGATAAGATAGCTAGCTCCCCATTGCGTTGGGGAATCTTAGTAAGCCCGCTTCCATCTTCGGCATCATCGTCACTTACCATTAGGTGAGATTATGCCAAGGGCTTACCAAATGTGAATAAAAAAAATACATTAGACCTGAAAACAATACATTTCTATGCCGTATCGTAATACTGTGGCAGTAGTGTAAAATACAACACTTAGATACGTTTTTCACCTACCAAATTTCGACAAAATGTCTTAAAAATCACGTGTTTCTGTCTTTCTGTTTCCACAACACTACACTGTCGCATTTTACCCAACACTACGTACGAGTTCGCAACGTGTTGCCTTTTCAACACCCCTCTTTCGTAGCGTCTCCCTGTAGTAGGGCTAGTGGGTTAGGTCCGCAGGTCCGCAGGTCCGCGGTCCGCAGGTCCGGCCGCAGTAAGACTCGGGCCGAACTATTTTGGAGGGGAACCATATTACACTCTAACCATATTTACTTTTTTTAACCGCCTCCGTGGCGTAATGGTTAGCCCATTCGCTTCACACCAGGAGGTCGCGGGTTCGATTCCCGGTGGGGTCAACTTGTAAGACTCGGTTTGGTTGGTGGTAGGGCATTTTTTAAGCCCGCCTGGCTAGCTAACACCATCTTATCTAAGTCTTGCCGCCAAACATCAGTGTTAACAACATTGATGTGTTCCGGCTTGAAGATAAGATAGCCAGTTCTCCATTGCGTTGGGGATTCTTGGTAAGCCCGCTTTCATCTTCGGCATCATCGTCACTTACCATCAGGTGAGATGATGCCAAGGGCTTACCAATTGTGAATAAAAAATAAGAATAAAAAGAAACACTACACTACCCTACCCTACCCTACACTACCCCACCCTACACTACACTCCACTACACTACACTACCCTACTCTACTCTACCCTAAACCTTCTTCTGACAAAGAGCTAATTTTCGACACTTTCATTCTTGTGAAAAAAATCACAGAGCGTGTAAAAAAATTGCATTAGGACCCGTACATGACCCGTACCTACCTCGGGATCCTACTCATAATACTGAACAGATTTTCCCAGGAACCCATAGCCAATTTAAAAAAAAAAACGAGCTAGCCTTTACTGTAACATATGATGTGTAACGTCTGACAGACATAAGTAAAAAAGCTGCCGGTCTTCTGGCCTCCGGCCTTGCATTAGGCGGCATGGCCATGTTTCTTAGCTTTCGTGGCTGAAAAAATAAGGCAGCATGGCCGTGTTTTCTTAGCCTTCGTCATTAAAAAAAACACTTCCTGTTACTCACTCAAATTTTTAATTAAAATAATTGAAAACGCTAAACACGTTAAAAAACCGACTTCCATCGCAACAAATTAGTACATTTTTGCATTATTATTTTTGGTTTTTGTTAATTTTCTACTAAAGTACTACACCGATTTTGATAAAATTTATATGGGACCACACGGGAAGCACTAGCTTTCAAATAAAAAAAGAATCATAAAAATCGGTTCACCCAGTCAAAAGTTCTGAGGTAACAAACATAAAAAAAACAAAAAAAACATACAGACGAATTGAGAAACTCCTCCTTTTTGGAAGTCGCTTGAAAATCAAGTGTTAAAATTATGCCATAAAATTTGCATCAGAGTTGCACACCAAACCCTACTTTAATTAAGCTTCTCTATTGAGAGATTTTCGTTATTCGTATCATACTTAAGGGATTCCAGTGTAGGTAAAGTTTTTTCGCTGAATTAGAGCTCCGTTCGGGTGTACTGCAGCAAATTCCCCGATCGTACTTTACCTAAAAGAAAGAATAGCGAGCAAAGTCAGCGCTAACGCTAAGCGAGCAAAGTCAGCGCTAGAAAATAGTGAAAAGTTTAGAATAGATTTAATAGCCTAACGTCTCTCCCTTATCGTGTGCCACAATTAACCGTGCTATCCAAGGGATAGACGGCGGTTGCCTGGTGTTGCACTTAACATCACCCGCGGTCACGTGTAGGGCATTTAGATTTACACCTACGGACGGACGTGTGCATCGCGACCATCATATTCATCTGGAATCAGATGTGCAGGTTTCCTCACGATGTTTTCCTTCACCGTAAGAGCGTCGTATATACGTACATATGAAATTGAAATTCGAAAACACATTGGTACGTGGCAGGATTCGAACCACGGCCGCCCGGACAGGAGGCATTCATTAAAAATTAATAACCCGATTAAGAGCGACGGTGGCGTAACGGTTACGGCCGCTACCTCCTGTCCGGGCGGCCGTGGTTCGAATCCTGCCACGTACCAATGTGTTTTCGAAATTCAATTTCATATGTACGTATATCCGACGCTCTTACGGTGAAGGAAAACATCGTGAGAAAACCTGCACATCTGATTCCAGATGTATATGATGGTCGCGATGCACACGTCCGTCCGTAGGTGTAAATCTAAATGCCCTACACGTGACCGCGGGTGATGCTAAGTGCAACACCAGGCAACCGCCGTCTATCCTTTAAATAGCACGGTTAATTGTGGCACACGATAAGGGAGAGACAAGAGCTCATGGGTTTGTATCAAAAAATAAAAAATAGCGATTTCAGCAAAGTTGAAAAACAAAAGTTGTTCAGTTTAATACTTTTGTAAGATATAAGTATCACTGCACTTTTACACTTTGTATATGTCACTCAAGTATCAAGACGAATCTACGACACCCCGCAATCTATCAAGCCGTTTAAACTACAGGCTGTGCTAAAGAAACAGACATTACATAAATACAATACAAGCTAAAACCATTACCTTTCTTCGTCTTGGGCAGATTAGTCTCACGAAACTGAGCCCTCTGTCTGGAACCGCGCCTGTACACGGGCTCGGGCCTACCCTGAATTAAGGCGCTCAGGCCTGAGTCGACCACGCTGGCCCAGTGCGGGTTGGTCGACTTCACACACAACCTGCGAGTTTCTTCGCAAGCGTGTGCAGACTGCAGGTTTCCTCACGATGTTTTCCTTCACCGTAAGAGCGACGGATAAACGTACACCTACATATGAAATCGAAATTCGAAAACACATTGGTACGTGGCAGGATTTGAACCAGGTACACGGATACTTGACCTTACACTTAACTACTCCATACCATTTGTAGCCCGTGGTCCTACTGGCAGGACCATACAGATGGTAAAATGTAGGACTAGATTCTGTGGTTAGTGCAACATGCAATAAAAAGAGTCTTGGGTTCGATTCCAAATTTTTATGTTAGAGTTATTTTTATGCACAGGTTAAGACGTGAATTCGATAAACGTCATCCCGGCGACCATTCCAGAAAAATAGCGTTACCAAAAATGATTACTATCGAATACTTTGAATAACAGATAGGAAAATAATAATTATACATAGTTACCACCTATTAAATCCATTCGGTGACAAAAACAAAGTACACAATACATATTTGGAACCTCCCTGTCTTTTGGTGATTTTTGAAGTAAAAACTTCTTTAAGCGTGTTGGGCATTTTTTGAGATGGGAAAAAATCATTGAACTCGCGACACTGTAACGTAACCGACATCTTACGTGTAACACTTTGTCAACCTAGTCGTTCGCCAGGAACAATCGGAAGGTCAAAACTTAAAAGTTTTCACTTCTGTCATCACTCCCGAAGTGGTTAGGTTTTTTTGGTGTTTTAAACTACCTAAATAGTTGACTGTTTTTAATATATAAGGTCTAACAAAATTAGCTGAAACTATTTTAACTGGTGCTTCTACCCATGAAACTGAACAACTTTCCCCATGAAACCCATAGTCAAATCTCAAAAAAAAAAAAAACTTCCCATACTAAGTTGGCTGATCAGCTGATCGAGTTTATAGTATGGGAGAGCCAATTTTTTTTTGCGATTGGACTATGGGTTCCATGGGGAAAGTTGTTCAGTTTCATGGGTAGAAGCAGCAGTTAAAATAGTTTCAGCTAATTTTGTTACACCATATATACAATTTTTTATTACCTAGCTAAAAATTATTTAGAAAGTAAATTCAGTTATAGATTTAAGGTTCAGCCTATTAGGGGAATGGAATGAAAATTTTAACCAACTCCGTGGCGTATTGGTTGAGGCCATTAGCTTCACATTAGGAGGTCGCGGGTTCGATTTCCGGCGGAGTCTAACTCAGACTCGGTTTGGTTTGTGGAAGGGCATTTTCTAAGCCCGCCTGGCTAGCTACCACCACCATCACATTAGCCGAAGGACGTCCACTCCCCCAAGGATTTCCACGGCGACCGGTGAACCACTCGGTGTACCGATGACCTGGTGAAGGTCACCACCATCTTATCTAAATTTGCCGCCAAACATTAATGCTAACAACGTTGGTGTGTTCCGGCTTGAAGATAAGATAGCCAGTTCCCCATTGCGTGGGGTAAACTTGGTAAGCCCGCTTCCATCTTCGGCATGACCGTCACTTACCATCAGGTGAGATGATGCCAAGGGCTTACCAATTGTGAATATAAAAAAAAGAAATGGAACCTAGCACTATTTTGTTGTGTTCAACGTTAGGACTTAGACCAGTATGTGGGTGTAGGTACTAGGTAGGCACGTATAGGTATGTCTGTGGTAAGCTGGAAATTAGATAAACAGGACTGGTTTGATCTTTGGCTTTTAGGCAATGTAAATGATGCTGCGTATTGCAACAAGAAGGGTATCTTTGCCTAGATTGGTAACTTTCTCGCAATAGAAATACCTACCTTTGACGCAGTATTACCAAAGTATACATATATGTATATTAGTACTAACATACAGTATGGACACTCCCTGCCGCTCTCTAGATTGCGACCTCACCCCCTCGTCACCCAGATTGGTTGTCGAACGTATAGGATTTCGAAGCCATTCCTTTTTTGAAATGTCATTTCTGGCCCGTTTTATGAAGTGCCCAGGGTGTGGTATTACGATATGGCTTCAGTAGCGCAACGCCTTTGATGTCGCACGATGCCGCCACGGCGTAGTTACTAGCCTGTAGGCAGCCTGGCAAACTCGCGGAGTTTTCCAGGCTGCGCCCCGCCGCCCGCTGCCCCGCAAGTACCCTTGCGTTGCTCTATATTAGTACGCGTAAGTACATTCGTTGCACTACTGTAAGCCGCTATATTGTAATACTGTGCCTTTGATGAGTTGGAATGTGATCTTGGTAAATAAATTAAAGATATTAAATACAATCTTTTCAAAAATAATTTATTACAAAAGAAAATATAATAAACAAAACTTAATCCAAGTATAATTATTTTTTCCAGTTTTATTGGTTCACATTTACACAGTAGGGTTTAGTACATCATAATCAGCCGAAGGACGTCCACTGCTGGACATAGGCCTCCCCCAAGGATTTCCATGACGACCGGTTCTGCGCTGCTCGCATCCAGCGGCTTCCCGCGACCTTCACCAGGTCATCGGTCCACCGAGTCTGCCTACGCTACGTATTCCGATGCGCATAATACATAAACTTATTTAAATGAAACTATTTTTTGCACACACAAATATTTAAAGCTTTTTTTTCAAATACATTATAGTATAGCTCACACGTTCCTTTGTACTTTTAGATGAAGAAAAAAATAATTTTAAAAACGCCTTGTTTAAAATACAAAATGTATTTTTGAAAGTTTTAGGTGTCTTACAATCTGGCGTTGGAGACACAATCACAGATAGATTTTGGGTTATTAGGTTTTATGTAATAATACTAAAGAAGCGTACATATGAAATCAGTAGGTAAAGTAAAAAAAAAAATATTTTTAAAATATTTTTTTACAGACAAATCAAATATTTATTCCAATGTTTGACGGACTATTTAGTATTGGAAACAACTAGTCAATAACAGTATGTAGTACGTGCCACTAAAGATTTTTTTTATTCACAATAGGGATGACGAATGTTAGTCATCTGAGTTACTTTTTATCATCTGTCAAAAACGACATTTTGTTCTAAAAATGTTTGAAATACCTAGGGGCGTGACGTTATAGTATTGCAGCGTCATTTATTTACTCATTTTGTGATTTTGGTGACTTAAAAGTCGAAGACTTGATGGAAAACTAAACGAGAATGATTTTCCGAAGTTTAAGTAGGAGGGCAATTTAGTGATCAAGAGTTCATAATTTATTTCTGATGCTGTCGTCACTCCTATTCCTGAGTATGTGCGTAATCTTAGGAATGCGTGGAGGTATCGAGTTGAAATTAAAGATGGCTGATAAAAATCAAACTTCGGAGTTGGACCTTTCTATGACTTTTCGAGGGTGCGCTGTATAGTAGTTGTAGCCTATATTGTGTTAATCAACGTCCTAATCTGTCTACCTACCAAATTTTAGCCAGATCCATTCAGTAGTTTTGTGCATGAAAGAGTAACAAACATACATCCATACATTCTTACAAATTTTCGCGTTAATAATATTGGTAGGATTTTCCTTTGACCTAGAACTATGAAATTTGGCCAGTAATACCGTCGTAAACTACAAATATAGGGAAAAATTAGAAAACTATTACATTTGTAATTAAATCATAAAAAAATGTCTTTATCTACACTCATGTCGTAAATCCTTCATTTACTTATCAGAAACGCTAAGCAAATGATATACCTTTCGATGGAGCCGTGACTAAGGATCCATACAAATTTCATTTCGTTATCGCAAAGTTGTAACAAAATGAAGTTTTTTTTTTTAATTTTTACGCAGATGCTTGCAATTTGAGCACACTAGCGTGTTTCGGAACGCAACCTTGGCGGCGCGCATGCGCGGTGCGATATTACTGCAAATTTATTTTCGCGCCATTAACGTTTGTATTTTTCCATATGCAGTTTGTATATAAACAATGATTACGATGGGTGCCTGGAACAAAGCCGCAATAGCCAAAACGGCAGTCTTTCGATTAAGCCATTTTCGTAATCTATGGACCTGAATACACCTTGTGATTTTTTTTTACATTTCTATTATGAAAACTCCCCGATTTAGCAAAATCACTATGGATTATATCTCGTTATTCTTGGCTCAAAGTCACAATTTTGTGTACTGGAATATTAGGACTATGGCGAATGATTAAAAGTATTTTTAACCTTATTACCGTACATGCTATTACAACTTTATTCCACGAAATAAAATAAATACGCTGATCAACAATAAGCGTTGCTGTAAAAATGTTTTAAAGTTTTAAAAGTAACAGTTATAGTGTTTCTTTTCATGACAATATGTTATAAAATAATTGGTATTGATTTTGTATTTAATTTTTGTATATAAAATTTTAAAACTGAGTTGTTGTTTAATAAGAGAATATTTACAGGAATAACAAAGTTATCAATGCAGTTTGATGAAATAATTTAAAAATTTAATGAAATTAGTAATAAAACTTTACTTGTTTCAGACTTTTACTTTTGTATTAACCCAACTAAGTATTGTATAGCAACGAGTGTTAAAATCATAATTACTCCATCTTATTTTACTACTATCTTAAACCTAAGTACAGACTACAGCCATACCGCTGTAGGTAATTTACCAAAATAGTGACGCAAATTACCGCACTGTATTTCACTTTACTAGTTTGAAATTAAATTCAAAGGTAATATTCATTGCGATGATATACTGTAAACATTACCTGTAACATTGTGTATTACTGTTAATTACTTCAAAAATAAAATAAAGTAGTATTCAATGCTGCATCTTCCAAATTAATGCTAGAACGACTTTGGTTATTGCGGTTTTATTCCAGGAAAAGTTTTGATAATGTCGCACACGCAATGGATATTATTTCTCTCCCGCCTTCACGTGTTGCTGTCATTATCGCACTCATTCCGTAGCCGTTATAGCTAATAGCTATCCTTTTCACGTGGAACGATTATGCAGCACGTGCTCTTGTTGACAAATCATTTTACTAATCAGTGCGTCTTCGGAAGCCGGTAAACAAATAAGTGCTTGCCAGAGATATGCTATATATAAGGGGAGGTAGATAGGTTACATGCGTCTAAAAAGTGAAGCAAAAAAAAGATGCCAATTGGCATCTCTTTTCTTAGTAACATTTAGTGCAATAGAAGGGAACTACCTATAACATTGTGTGTGTAAATGGCTTCGATTTTCAAATGTCGTTTGTTAGTGCATAACCCATCTATGGTAACAAATCTCTGGTGCTTGCGTGAATAATTGATTAGTGCTATCCATAATGAAGAAACGCGTTTTAAACAATCCCCATGTAAGAAGAAAACTGTCTAACTACTTCGGTGAAGGTAAGTTTTCTCATATTTTTAACTACATACCTACCTAACTGACAGTAATCTATTTAAACAAAATGCCGATCATTTTGTTAATTAGGTATAAGTACATAATTTAGATTTGATCACACTACAAGTTTATTCAACTAGGTAGTAATAGAAATGTTTGAAGGTAGGTAGTTATTACAGGTGCATAGGTAGGTAGGTTCAATGATATTTAACTGAGTAAGTAAGTAGGCATGATTGGTTGAGTTCTCGATATTTTTTGCCTAAAATAAGTAAGTATGTACTTGTCATATTTATTACATAGGTACACAAATAAAGTACTTTAGGGCACAGTTCAATTACCTACTTACCCAAAACCAGAATTAACAAAACTCGCGCGCTGAGCATTTGCATGAATAGTTGCCTACTAAGTAAGACAGTTTTCGGTGACTTGATTTGGGTTGTGTATACAATGTTATTAAACTATACTGTAATATCTTCATAAACTGGTGCACTTAGTTACCTATTTGATTAAAAATAGGTAATATAATATAAGTTAGGTTCCTACCTAGGTGTGTTAATGTAAATTATACTACCTATATAGAATACTTACCTCATATTATTCCGGTTTTCTGCTATTTCAGATTCGTATGATGTTAAATCAAACAGCACGGAAAAATAAACATATCACGACGAAATGACATCAAGAAGCGAGTACAATCTTCGAGGTTAGTAGATACTTATTTTAAACTGGCCTTTCACCCAAAGAGGGAGGCCTTTGCCCAGCAGTGAGACATATCAGGTTTGATAAAAAGAAGCCTTTCGCCTGCGGCTTCCCCCGCATGGACTACAGGTTATGCCCAGCATTGGGATAAAAAGTAACCTATGTGTTATTCTTATGTCCAAACCAAGAAAAAACCAAGAGTATACCCCGTCAACTAGCCTTGGAGGTGATTCAGAATGTTTAGAAGCTCTTGAAGCAAAATTGTCGCGTAGTCCCTCCATAATTTCAAATATTTCAACAATCCTCAATCAAATGGAGTGTTCCCCGTCAGAAACACTCATAGATGGCAATGTAGATATAACATTGAAACCTCCTCCAGAACTTCACTACTATCAGACTCATTATGACCCTGATAAGCCAAAATTCTAGTTCAGATAGTTAACCAGGAGCTTGTGTTGTTACTATAACAATAGAACCAATGATTCATGCGGTTGATACACTTTTGAATTCCTCTGAACCCCAACATGCCGAGAGCGCAAAAGATTTGAAGATTTCGATACAACTTTAAAGCCAGATGATGTAACAACCTCGGATTCGAATCAAACATTGTGTTGCATTTCAGATGAAAACAATTGTACACTTGAATCGCTACCCATTCAACCTACACAAGTTGGACCGGAAAATGCTGTCTCGTCTAATTTGGAACAAAATGCTACAATGCTGCAAGTTCCTAATCCCTCTGCAGATGTTGTCTTTTTTAGCTCTGAAAAAATATATATTCTCCTATACGACTTATAGAGCAATGCACTGTGGATGTTGTAAACGTTTTTGCACCCACAAATGATGAACCTGAACGTGAAAAAACTATTGTTACAAACAAGTACGTCGTCTTCTTCTGCTGAAATTCTCATAATTCCATCGCTAAACATCGTGCCGCCCATACCACCAGAAAGAAATGTACTATCACTTATTGAGCCGTATGATGTAATTGAATGTGTTAGAGATGAATTTGTTGTTGATAACGATCCTTCGCCTTCTCCTCAAACTGTTATACCTGAAAATAACTTACCTGAGTTAATAAATGAGATAGAAAACAAAAAAACGAGGAAAAGAAAAAGAAACGAAAAGGAGTGGGAAATCAACAGAAATAAAACACTTAAAGATTCAGGTCTGGCTTACAAAGGGAAACGTTCAAAAAAAGAGTAGACTAAAACTACTCGACTAAAAGCGTTGGGTCTGTCTGCAATTGTAAAAAGAAGTGTGGTGAACGTATCACTCCTGAAAAGCGCGAAAATATATTTATGAACTATTATAAATTGGCGAATCATGAGCATCAATGGCAATATATAGCAAGAAACGTAAAAGTTGAAAAAATCAAAAGAACAACAATAGGCCGCAAATGCAACCGAACACAGACATTGAAGTACTATTTTCCAGATAAAGCAAAAAAAATACAAGTATGCAAGAAGTATTTTCTTAATACTTTGAGTATTTCTGACACTGTAGTTTCTACTGCTTTAGAAAAACTACAGAATTAAGAGCATTTGACTGATCAGCATGGTCGCCATAAAAATAGACCCCATAAAACAAATTCATTATCTGAAGAGAGCGCAATAAAACACATTAAGTTATTCCTTACGGTAGAAGCCCATTATGTGAGAAAAGATTCCCAAAAGTTATATTAAAAAGAGGATCTCAATATTTCAAAAATGTATCGCTTATATAAGGAATGGTTTGCAGCTGATAATTTAAATTGTGAAATGGCGAGTGCACGTCAATACAGGAAAATCTTTAATACAAAATTTAATTACTCGTTCTTCAAACCAAAGAAAGATTTGTGTGCCTTATGTACACGTTATCAACAAGCAGACGAAGAAATTAAGAATAATCTGCAAAGCCGTTATGAAAAACACATAAGAAGCAAAGAGATGGTGCGCGAATTATAAGATACGGAAAAAGAAAACATTGAAACGTTTCAGACGATAGCCATATTCGACTTTCAAAAAGTGCTTTATGTCCCTAAGTCAGAAGTAGGAACTTTTTACTACAAGCGCAAGTATCCCGTTTACAATTTCACTGTGTTCGATGCAGGGTGTAAGGTAGGCTACTATTTTATGTGGCATTTGACAATAGCGAAGAGAGGAGCTATTGAAGTCGGAAGTTGTTTACTAAAGTTTTTTAAAAACGAACATGAACGCTCAATAAGTAACATATCATTGTATTCAGACGGTTGTGTAGGGCAAAACAAGAACCGATTTATATTTGCCCTGCGTTTGTATGCAAGTATAAAGTATAGGTTAACGATCACCCATAGATTTTTTGAAACTGGACACAGCCAAAATGAGGGCGACTCGATGCATGCGTGCATTGAGCGTGAGCTAAAGAAAAATAAAGTTCTTTACACGCCAGAACAAGTTTACTCAATTGCGATGAATGCCAAAGTTAGTGGAGAGAAATATAATGTTATAGAGATGGATCAGACTGATTTTTTCAATATAAAACTGCTCATTGAAAGTCAGAACTGGGTGCATGACTCAAACGGAAATAAAGTAGTGTGGTCCAATATTATGGAAGTAGAAGCAAGCCACACTCATGAGGGGATATTAAAATTTAAATATAATTTTGACGACGAGTACCTGTACTTAAATACACGTGACCTACACACCAGATCCGCTAACTCGTCAAGGGGTGTCCGGGTACGAGGTGGACACTCACGACGAGGTATCCGAGTACGAGGGCGTCATACACTTCGTCCGACTGCTAATCTTACTTCGGAAAATTCAGTCGTTTCCGAGTTGCAAAGAGCTTACATTCAACCACATCCTGTGCCTAAAGCCTTGCACTCAGACTTATTAAGTCTTTGTAAAAGACGAGACATTCCACGTCACTATCATGGCTTTTATGAGTCCTTAATATGCGAAACTAATGACAATGTAGCGGCAGTAAAAAACTCATCAAATTTTGACGATAACCCTCCATGTCCTGATGATTTATGTGATATGTTTTATTTTTGATAATTACCTTTATTGTTTGTTAATTTAGAAGGCTAATGCAGATTTTTTATTTCAGTACCAAAGACATTTGAGTTAATTATAAGTTTCTGTTCAATGTTTTCTGATAATTTCTTTATGGTGTCAAGTTTTATTTACTTGCTTAGTTTATATATCGTACCTCCGGTGCAACACTGACTTAACTAACAAAAAATTAACATTACGTCATGACAAAATTAACATAATTGTGTCTTTGTTGCTTCGAAGAGATGCGTATTTGAATTAAAAAGTCGTTTGGCGACTTAATCCCAATATCAAATTTTTTGCAGTTCAGTCACTGTTGCACCGGAGGTGCGATATTTATTTTTGATAGTTCTCGGTCATCAGTTAACATTAATAATTCAATTAAAGTATAAAAAAATGTGATGCACATTGTATATGAATAAAAAAAAAATGTTGATTGTAAAAAAATCGTTTTAATTATTTTAAATTTTGTGTCATATACCTGGATAAAGAGCATTAGTCTTTTTCTTTCCCAGCTCAGCATAGATTAAGCATTTACTTAACATTTATACGTAATACTGTTTTTTTTATTAAAACTGCAATCATTTGAATACTATAAAAATACACAGTATTAACAAATACGTGTTCTATGGCAGTCACTAAGTTCAGGTAATATAAAAGCAATAGGCTATTACAATATTACCATATATCTTTTATAACAGTTTAAAAAGTTGTAAGTAACTATTGCTGAATGCCTGATTTTGCATTTTTTTCTGGAATATAGCCGCAATAGGCTTTGAAGATAACGACTTTTAATGCATGAAGTGGCAATATCGTTTTTCCAGGTTTTTACCGTCTTCCTTATTTTCTATACACTTTTTGACATTTATGATACATTCGAAAAAAAATAACGCTTCATTTGACATACAAATTATTTTTCTCCTCCGCGTAGTTCAGGTGTTATTCAACATTTCACTAAATTCTTCCTCCTGTAAAGTTGCATTTTTACGATTGCGGCTTTGTTCCAGGCACCCATCGAACTTTATTTTGTCTTTAATTTAAATTTGTTGTATGAGTGTAGATAAACTATTGTATGCAACTGTACATAATTAGTATTTAACACTCGTGTATACTTTTATGAAACTCGCTGCGCTCGTTTCATAAACCACACTCGTGTTAAATACCCCTCATTATGCAACAGTTGCATAAATAGCTATTAGGGATCATTCAACAATTACGTGATCACCGGAAGGGGGGGGGGGTCAGATGCTTGTATATACATCTGGATTATTTGGGGGGGGGGAGGGAGAATCCATGATTACGTTATCATTTTATAAACTAAATATTTAAAATATTTACGTCCAATTTTGAAGTCTACTACTATTCATCTCATCAAGGATGTAGCTGAATGGTCACCGTCTCCATTTAGTCAGGAATAGTCTGTATTTACTTAATAATTTTATTTAAAAATGACAGTATATTAATATTAAAATGTGTAGTTACATGTTGCATTTTGACAAACACACCCTCTTCCCAAATTTAGGTCATTTAAGACTCATAGAAACATGACATACGTGTCAGTGTTAATAAACAGCAAACATTTTAAGCACGGACGAAGATTACGTAATCAAGGCGAGGGGGGGGGGTTAAAAAACAAAAGATTACGCTGTGATCACATAAGGGGGGGGGGGTTAAAAACGGCCAAAAATGATCACGTAATTGTTGAACGATCCCTTATTTAAAGTAAGTAATCAATTATTTATGCAAGGAACGGCCGGCGGTGCAAATTTTGAATTGAGGTAACCATGTAATGTGGGGTATCGTATGAAAGGGCTTCATAAACAGATTTTTGATTACTTTTATGATATATAGTTTTCGATTTATTATTATTTTTAAGGTTCCTTATCTAAGAGATGTGGTGGTACGGAATCCTCGGTGAGCGAGTCCGACACGCACTTGGCCGGTTTTTTGTTTGTTTGAGACAAAGGGTTATGAATCCTCTGGGGTTGGCCTTGTGACGAGATGTGCCTGACCAGGAGCCCGCTGGTGGCGATAGGGCTTCGCCCCTATACGTGCAGCCTGGCATAACTCCAACTATTATGTTCGGTACTAGAAAAACTGGAGGGCGCTTTGAATTTCGGGATAAAGATGCTTTTAAAGTTAGAAGGACTTTAGGACCAAATCGAGGGGACACCCGCAGACCCGGACGCTTCGCGCGACCAACGTGCGCTGGCGCGCATCTGCTTGAGTTGAAAGTCACATCTTTACCAGTATGTAAACGGCACGGAAAAAACTTTCGAAAGTATTTGAGGATCGTGGGTTGTATCGCAGTGTCTTGCTGTTACGTCAGCTTCACAAAGTGGAGTACATCCAACTTGATTGTATGTCAGAGTACATTGAAAAAGTTATATCCCTCATTCACCCACTTTCAGACATTGGCAAAATAATTGAAGATGAGGAAATATCTGAAATTCTTCTGAGTGGACTACCAAAAGAGTATGGTCCACTAGCCTCTAATCTGGAAACAATCTACATTTCGTCGAAGGTGGAAAGCGAAGAAGTCAGGGCAAGTTTACTGCAAGAAGCCCACCGCAAAGATGAGCTGTCAAATTCTACTTCAAACACTGCTTATGTGAGCACGAATAGGAAGTTAAAGCCGCTGATTTGCAGACACTGTGACAAGCCTGGCCACGTTAAAGCAAAGTGCTTCAAGCTCAAAAGAGAAAAGCAGCACCAGGAGAAGAAAGAAAATGAAGATACAGCAACAGCATTCCTCACTCGTAGTGCACAGGACTTCTACATAGACAGTATTCATGTCATATGTGCAACGATAAAAGTATTTAAAGCTTAAGAAACTACAAGACAAAACATTTCTGTCGTCAATAGTCACACCCTTACTTCAAACAGTATAGGAGATATAAAGTTATGCGTGAACGATCAACAGAAAGGAGAACAAATACTTACTTAAAAACTGTGTGGCCTGCCTTGAGGGTAAGCTAACGGACGAACCTCACCCTAAGGCTAGCTCCACGCGTGCTGCACAACCACAACAGCTGGTGCATAGTGATGTGTGTGGACCACTAACGGACCTGTTGCGTAATGAGTAGAAGTAGATTAGAAGTTTGTTGAATGCTGTTCGTTTTGATGATGCAGAAACTAGAGGGCAAAGTCGAGAGGCTGATCTGTCGGCTCCTATATCAGAACTGTTTGCTTTGTTTCTCCAGCAATGCCGAGAAGTCAACAACGTAGATATACCTGCGCATGTGTAGACATGTTAGTGGATTTCCGCGGTCGCTGCAGATTCTAGATGTAGCCAAAGGGGTATCGTATGAAAGGGCTTCATTGGCACAAGCTTAAACAGATTTTTGATTACTTTTATGATATATAGTTTTCGAATAGTTAGTTTATAGCTAAATGCGGCTTGAAAGTAATGTGCCTAACGGACGCTGGTTACCTTCTCGATGCCTACATTTATTTAGGCAAAGGTTCTGATGGGCTCACTTTGACTGCAGAACAACAGCGATTATCGAAGCCGACTCAAGCAGTTTTACGTCTCATCTCTGTTATTGAGAAAACTAACAGAAAAATCACAGCTGACAACTAGTTTTGCTTCATAGAACTCGTCAATATCTTGAAAGATAAACAATAAAATCAAAATTCGAAAACACATTGGTACGTGGCAGGATCGAACCACGACCTCCCGGACAGTAAACTAACAAATAATATGTTACAGTAAACCTTTTAGAAACGTTGTACGTACCTACCCTTACAACTAATCTCCTGTCTGTTGGAAACATCACTCAAAATGTTGGCACCGTAACTTTCACTAGAAACAAAGCCGCAGTTACAAAGAACAATAAAACGATGATGACTGCTGAAAAAAAAAAACAAATGTCAAAACGCAATTTAAAAATGGTTGCACAGTAACACCTGAAACAAACATGGTGAAAATTTAAGAAAACTCCATTGGAGACTGGCATAGAAAACTGGGACACATGAACGGCAAAGATCTTCACCTAGCGTTGAAAAACGAGACACTCATTGGCTTAAACTTCAGCAAGGACAAGGTATTGAAAGATTGTGAGGCTTGCATTCAAGCAAAAATTACGCAAGTGCCAAGTCCTTACCCAAAAACTACGCCTAGAACTACGCCCAGAACTAAGCAACGTCTACAAATTATACACAGCGACGTTTGAGGCCCTATCAAAACGCATAGTACTAGGGGGTAACAAATGCTTTGTTACATTCATCGATGAATAATGCAGATATGGCCGCGTATACTTCCTGAAACAAAAATTTGACGTACTGCAGAAGTTCAAAGACTACAAAGAAGAAATGGAAAACTGGCAACAAGATAAAATTTTGGCAAAACTGCAACGGTACCAAATACATAAACAAAGAACTTCAAACTACCTAAAGGCAAACGAGATTGCACAACGACTATCGGCAATCGGCACCCTACACGCCACACCAAAACGGTCTTGCAGAACGGAAGAATCGGACACTAGTAGAAAAAGCGAGAGCTATGCTAATTGATCCCAAAGCCCCGATGCCCCTATGGGCTTCAATTTGACGAACAACTGCATTCCTAAATAGGAAAGTCAAAGAACACATCTATATGAAACAACCTGAAGGTTTCAACGACGGAACCGACTGTGTATGCCTGTTAAAATGAAGCCTGTATGGATTAAAGCAAGCTCTGCGCTGCTGGAACACCTGTATCAACGATTTTTTATTACAATCAGGATTCAAACAGTCTGAAGCTGATCCATGTCTATATACAAGAGTAAGAGGGACAAAGAAAGACCATATTACCAGACCCTTTGTATGTAGCTGACGGAATCGTAGCCAGCAATAATATTGAGGCTGAAACCGAATTCATTGATGAGTTACAAAAGAAACTAGAGATCAGAACGTCACCTGCTACATACATAACACCTTGGAATGGAGATTAGCAAAGTGAATACCAAGATCACTGTCCGTCAAACATCCTATACAAAAAAAATCTTACAAAAATTCAACATGAGTAACTGCAACTCAAAGAAAACATGGGAGGAGATGAACAAGAAACACAAGCGGAACCAAGTTTTCCTTACAGGCAGGCCGTAAGTGCACTGACTTATTTAGCAGTGTCTACAAGGCCTAACATATCTTACATCTTACGCCGTCGAAATGGCATCAAGACATCTTGAAGCGCCAACCACTATAAGGATATTGCGCTCGTTAAACAAATTCTGCGCTATCTCAAAGGAACATCTGACATCGGTCTGACATACACGAAGGACACGCTTGATAATATACTTTGTTATAGTGACTGATTTTGCTGGAAATCAATCTACATCTGGTATGGCGTGCTTACTCTCCGGAGCTGCTATTAACTGGAAATCGTAACGGCAAAGTTTTTTATCCATTTCCTCGACGGAAGTCGAAACAATCGCAGCCAGTGAGGCTTCTTTAGAACTTATATGGCTGAACAACAGCCTCCTTAAGAACCTGATGAAACTGAACAAGCCTACGCTTTACCTAGATAATGAGTTGGCAATCAAGCTGTCAGAACCCTAAGTATGAGTACCACAAGCGTACTAAACACATCAAGCTGAAGCATTTCTTCATCAGAGAATGGCCAACGGAGAACTTGAAGTTAAGCAAGTGTCTTCAGAGTTACAGCTAGCCGATATGCTGACCAAACCTCTCTATGGGCGCAGACTGCAAGATTTGAGCAAAAGAGTCCGTCTTTTTACTGGCAATGCCTTATTCCACGGCTACAATTGAAAGGTCATTCAGTACACTCAATCGCGTGAAACGTGGTTGAGATCAACAATGATCATGGTCTTTTTATGCTCAGTGTACATAAAAAAACTTGTAAACAGTATGGGCGATTCTTTCACGGAAGACGTGATAAACCGTTTTTCTGAAGATCCTCGAAAATTACTTTTGAAGTAGAAGTCGAATCAAACAATTGCAATAAAATAAAAATGTATAGTCAAATTTACTTTTATTTATTTAACTACCTTTATAGCAGGATCATTTGCGGCTGTTTGCCCTATACACTAGACCACATATACCTACCTAATGTTAATGTAGGTGTCTTTGTGTAGTGTGTATGGCAAAAGAGCTGCGGACGATCTGACTTAAAAATCGGAATTCACCCATTAATATTATTAAAATAATAAAGAGTGCCTGCATCTGTAATGTGTATTCTGTGTGTATGGCAAAAGAGCTGCGGACGATCTGACTTAAAAATCGGAATTCACCCATTAATATTATTAAAATAATAAAGAGTGCCTGCATCTGTAATGTGTATTCTGAGAAATACAGCGTTTTCGGATACGGCTGTCTGGTATTCACCCATTGTAAAATAACAAAGAGTGCCTGCATCTGTAATGTGTATTCTGAGAAATACAGTGTTTTCGGATACGGCTGTCTGGTATTCACCCATTGTAAAATAACAAAGAGTGCCTGCATCTGTAATGTATTCTGAGAAATACAGTGTTTTCGGAAACGGCTGTCTGGTATTCACCCATTGTAAAATAACAAAGAGTGCCTGCATCTGTAATGTGTATTCTGAGAAATACAGTGTTTTCGGATACGGCTGTCTGGTATTCACCCATTGTAAAATAACAAAGAGTGCCTGCATCTGTAATGTATTCTGAGAAATACAGTGTTTTCGGAAACGGCTGTCTGGTATTCACCCATTGTAAAATAACAAAAAGTGCCTGCATCTGTAATGTGTATTCTGAGAAATACAGTGTTTTCGGATACGGCTGTCTGGTATTCACCCATTGTAAAATAACAAAGAGTGCCTGCATCTGTAATGTATTCTGAGAAATACAGTGTTTTCGGAAACGGCTGTCTGGTATTCACCCATTGTAAAATAACAAAGAGTGCCTGCATCTGTAATGTGTATTCTGAGAAATACAGTGTTTTCGGATACGGCTGTCTGGTATTCACCCATTGTAAAATAACAAAGAGTGCCTGCATCTGTAATGTATTCTGAGAAATACAGTGTTTTCGGAAACGGCTGTCTGGTATTCACCCATTGTAAAATAACAAAGAGTGCCTGCATCTGTAATGTGTATTCTGAGAAATACAGTGTTTTCGGATACGGCTGTCTGGTATTCACCCATTGTAAAATAACAAAGAGTGCCTGCATCTGTAATGTGTATTCTGAGAAATACAGCGTTTTCGGATACGGCTGTCTGGTATTCACCCATTGTAAAATAACAAAGAGTGCCTGCATCTGTAATGTGTATTCTGAGAAATACAGTGTTTTCTGATACGGCTGTCTGGTATTCACCCATTGTAAAATAACAAAGAGTGCCTGCATCTGTAATGTGTATTCTGAGAAATACAGCGTTTTCGGATACGGCTGTCTGGTATTCACCCATTATAAAATAACAAAGAGTGCCTGCATCTGTAATGTGTATTCTGAGAAATACAGTGTTTTCGGATACGGCTGTCTGGTATTCACCCATTGTAAAATAACAAAGAGTGCCTGCATCTGTAATATGTATTCTGAGAAATACAGTGTTTTCGGATACGGCTGTCTGGTATTCACCCATTGTAAAGTGCCCGCATCTGTAATGTATTCTGAGAAATACAGTGTTTTCGGAAACGGCTGTCTGGTATTCACCCATTGTAAAATAACAAAGAGTGCCTGCATCTGTAATGTATTCTGAGAAATACAGTGTTTTCGGAAACGGCTGTCTGGTATTCACCCATTGTATAATATTGTACAAAGAGTGCCTGCATCTGTAATGTGTATTCTGAGAAATACAGTGTTTTCGGATACGGCTGTCTGGTATTCACCCATTGTAAAATAACAAAGAGTGCCTGCATCTGTAATATGTATTCTGAGAAATACAGTGTTTTCGGATACGGCTGTCTGGTATTCACCCATTGTAAAGTGCCCGCATCTGTAATGTATTCTGAGAAATACAGTGTTTTCGGAAACGGCTGTCTGGTATTCACCCATTGTAAAATAACAAAGAGTGCCTGCATCTGTAATGTGTATTCTGAGAAATACAGTGTTTTCGGATACGGCTGTCTGGTATTCACCCATTGTAAAATAACAAAGAGTGCCTGCATCTGTAATATGTATTCTGAGAAATACAGTGTTTTCGGATACGGCTGTCTGGTATTCACCCATTGTAAAATAACAAAGAGTGCCTGCATCTGTAATGTGTATTCTGAGAAATACAGTGTTTTCGGATACGGCTGTCTGGTATTCACCCATTGTAAAATAACAAAGAGTGCCTGCATCTGTAATGTGTATTCTGAGAAATACAGTGTTTTCGGATACGGCTGTCTGGTATTCACCCATTGTAAAATAACAAAGAGTGCCTGCATCTGTAATGTGTATTCTGATAAATACAGCGTTTTCGGATACGGCTGTCTGGTATTCACCCATTGTAAAATAACAAAGAGTGCCTGCATCTGTAATGTGTATTCTGAGAAATACAGTGTTTTCGGATACGGCTGTCTGGTATTCACCCATTGTAAAATAACAAAGAGTGCCTGCATCTGTAATGTGTATTCTGAGAAATGCAGCATTTTCGGATACGGCTGTCTCTTCGTATTAGCTCATATAATTCCCCACCGAGGGGCTCGAGCCTACCCTGAATTAGGGTGATCGGGCCTTAGTCGACCACGCGGGCCCAGTGCGGGTTGGTCGACTTCACACACAACCTTCGAATTTCTTCGCAGGCGTGTGCAGGTTTCCTCACGATGTTTTCCTTCACCGTAAGAGCGTCGGATAAACGTACATATGAAATCTAATTCGAAATCACATTGGTTTATCGCAGCAGGATTCGAACCACGACCTCCCGGATAAGAGGCGGCGGCCCTAGCCGTTACGCCACCGACGGCTGTCTAGTATTTAATTTTGCTAGTTACCTCGTGTTAGGATCTTCTTTGTGCTCCCCTTCCTGGACGTCGGGAATTTTAGTATGTTTCAATCTTTAAGCAGGCTAAACAAGTTTTTGAAGGAATCGCTTAGGTCCCTGCCACAGATTACTAAATAGTTACTTGTCCCTGCTCACGCAATCTACACCATTCGTTTACTGACTCGGTGGCTCAGTGGTTAGTGCCCTTGACTACTGATCCGAGAGTCGCGGGTTCGATCCCCACCCAGGGCAAGCATTTGTGTGATGAGTAGATTTGTTTGCTCTGTGTCTGGGTGTTAAATTATATCTATATATGTATGTATTTAAAAAAAAACGTACATAAGTATTTATATCAGTCTCTGGTAACCCATAACACAGGGAATCCTACTTTGGGGCCAGATGACCATGTGTGATTTGTCCCAGAATATTTATTTATTTACTGGAGTACACTGGATTTTCATTGCAAGCCGATTTCTATATTTATAAACTGGAGTTATCACCTTATTGGAATACCTAATTACTCAAAAAAAAGAAGCCAAGTAGGTACTCAGTTATCCTCACTAATATTATTTTGAAAATGTGTTCGTCTGTTTGTTTGTTACCTCTTGACGCTTAAACACCTCAACCAATCGTGATGATATTTGGTATGCAAGTAGCCTGTGTCACTGGGAAGGACATGGGTACTTTTTATCTCGTAACTCAGATGCAGTTTCTAAGGGAACTGAAAAATTACTTTTTTTTTGGTTAATCTCTTTAACGTTGCAATGGAACATGCCCTCTCGTATATCTACCAGATACGCTAAACTACCAGGTTTATGACATAGCGGCCCCACTCACGGACAGCTAGGTATTTTTTTAAATTTACAATTGGTAAGCCCTTGGCATCATCTCACCTGATGGTAAGTGACGATGATGCGAATAATGATGTCATATAGTGATTCCTGCCGATAGTGTATTCATGCCAACGCCGTGAGGCGAGGGCAAGGACCAACGGAACAATCGATTGTTGTGATTTTCAAGCGACTTCCAAAAAGGAGGAGGTTATCAATTCGTCTGTAAGTTTTTTTTTATGTTTGTTACCTCAGAACTTTTGACTGGGTGAACCGATTTTTATAATTCTTTTTTTATTTGAAAGCTAGTACTTCCCGTGTGATCCCATATAAATTTTATCAAAATCGGTGTAGTAATTTAGTAGAAAATTAACAAAAACCAAAAATAATAATGCAAAAATGTACTAATTTGTTGCGATGGAAGTCGGTTTTTAACGTGTTTAGCGTTTTCAATTATTTTCACAAAGATGGTTGGGGGGTGGGAAATTGACATAATTTACAAATTAGCATATCCTGACATAGTTCCCGAGGGGTCTAGGGAAAACTCATTTCCACGCTCTCGCTCGTCGGTGTCGCAATAGAGCAACGGATTTAAGGGATTTTATATAGAATTGGTTGAGGTGGTGGGAAGTGTCATAGACTGCTAAAAAGAATAGCCCAATATAGTTCCTGAGGGATCTGGAGAAAACTCACGACCACGCTTGCGGCTGGCGCACCACTCACCCTCAAATATAGTCCTGTCCTGTAAAGATGTCCTCGCTGGCGAAGCGGCGGGCAAAAGCTAGTATGTATATAAAGTTGATTCGTTCAAATAGTGTCACTTGCTGTTTGTAAGAGACAGCGCGTGCCGCCGCGTGACAAAGGACGCCGCCTTGGCATCATAAAAAGCTGACACATGTATATTGTTTGATTCTGTATCTGTAAATTGTCTATTACATTAAATTATGAACTCTTGATCACTAAATTGTCCTCCTACTTAAACTTCGGAAAACCTTACTCGTTTTGTATTCCATCAAGTCTTCGATTTTTAACTCACCAAAATCACAAAATGAGTACATAAATGGCGCTGCAAAACTATGACGTCACGTCTAGGTATTTCAAACATTTTTAGAACAAAATGTCGTTTTTGACATAAGATAAAAAGGAAATTAGATGACTAGCATTTGTCATCCCTATTCTAGCATTTTGTTTAAACGAATGACACTGTTTACATAGGAATCTGGAGTTTTAACGTAAAAAGAAGCCTTTTCCCTAATTTTTAACGTTATTGAATACCTAAAAAGGAGTATTTATAACAATACAGCACCGACAAAAAATAGTGTTCACATAACTGGAGTTTTCACATAAAAAAGGAGCCTAGTAGGTACCTACTCACTTTTACTGGAGTTTTCACGTAAAAAAGGAGCCAAGTAGACACCTAGTCACTTTTACTGAACTGGAGTTTTCACGTAAAAAAGGAGCCAAGTAGGTACCTACTCACTTTTACTGAACTGGAGTTTTCACGTAAAAAAGGAGCTAAGTAGGTACGTACTCACTTTACTGGAGTTTTCACGTAAAAAAGGAGCTAAGTAGGTACGTACTCACTTTTACTGAACTGGAGTTTTCACGTAAAAAAGGAGCTAAGTAGGTACGTACTCACTTTTACTGGAGTTTTTACGTAAAAAGGAGCCAAGTAGGTACCTATCCAGTTTCACATAACTGGATTTTCACGTAAAAAAATAAGCTAAATTCTCAATTTTTTTTTAAACATCACTGGACTCTTCACATAACAAAGGAAACAAGTTTTCCTCATTTGGAGTTTTACATAAAAATAGCTGTTTGATTTTTTTGGTATTATTACAAAGGTAGAAAAGTTACTTCTTGGCGACACGAATCACTTTGATGTTGGACAGGTCCTCGTAGTTGCAGTCCGTTCTGGACGGGTACACGCTTTTCAGGTTACCCTCCAAGTCTACCACTTTCACCTGTAACAATCAAGTATTATAATATTAATATACAGTTGATGAAGAAATATTTGGAACGTTCAGACAGACAGTTATCATTATCATCATCATATTATCATTATCAGGGAAAAAAAGTCAACTACCCGCATCCGCGTCCACTCCTGCACAAAGTGGTCGGTCCACAGCATAGTAACTATCATCATCTTCATGTCAGTCCATATACGTCCCCACCGAAGGGCTCGAGCATACCCTGCATTAGGGCGATCGGGCCTGAGTCGAACACGCGGCCTAGTGCGAGTTGGCCGACTTCGCATACAGCCTTCGAGTTTCTTCGGAGGCGTGTGCAGGTTTCCTCACCATAGTACTGTGACGTCGTCAACGAGACGCCGGGGGTGTAACTCGTTTATATCATCATATATGTCTATGGTTGATGAAAATTATTTTTAACTAGCTGTGCCCGCAATTTTGTCCGCGTCACATTATTCAAGTCTTAGAATATTGAATAGTAATCAACTGCCGCAGTCTGATGATAGTACAGCATCTGTACGCGTCGGTGGCGTAAAGGCTAGGGCCGCCTCCTGTCCGGGAGGTCGTGGTTCGAATCCTGCCACGTACCAATGCAATTTCGAATTTAGATTTCATATGTACGTTTATCCGACGCTCTTACGGTGAAGGAACACATCGCGAGGAAACCTGCAAACGCCTTCGAAGAAACTCGAAGGTAGTGTGTGAAGTCGACCAACCCGCACTGGGCCCGCGTGGTCGACTATGGCCCGATCGCCCTAATTCAGGGTAGGCTCGAGCCCCTCGGTGGAGACGTGTTTGAGTTGATATGATGATATCAGCAGAAAGACGTCCATTGCTGGACAAAGGCCAAGGATTTACGCAACGACCGGTCCTGCGCTGCCTGCATCTAAGCGGTTTCGCGCGACATTCATCAGTTCATCGTTCCACCGAGTCGGAGGCCTGCCTACGGTAAGTTTTCCGGTGCGCGCTCGGCAATCGCAAAATTTACTGCCCCAGCTGCCATCAGTTCTACGAGCTATGTGTTCAGCCAACTGTCACTTAAGTTTAGCGAACGTACGTAACTGATGGTCGCTAGCTATGCCTCATAGGATGGCTCAAGGTCACCCAAAAGAACGATGAGGCGAGCTATGCTCGGAGTTTCCTTACGCGATCGAATAAAAAATGAGCATATCCGTATGTGAACCCAAGTAATCTAATTTATAGGTCACAGAATCGCTAAACCATCATTTGTGTACAATACATTTACACGCGATCACCGGATTGTAAGAGGCACATTGAATCTAAAGCACAGATGAGATACTAGTTACTTCGTATCAGATATTGCACTTCCTCATAAAACGAAAATACCTACGCATTTATTCACCTACTCCTTCCCATACACGGAAACATGGGTATTAAGGCGCTCGACTTAGCGGTTATAACTGCGCCGCCCGTGTGCGCCCGAATTGCGGCGGCGATTGTACGGCGTTCTAGCGCTGACGAGCGGGGACGAGCGGGGCCGCGCCAATGTGTAGGTACTACTCTCGCCTGCTCGACCGAGTGACGGGGACCTGTCTAAAGACCAAGTTAGAAAGATGTCGACTTATGAAGTCTACGCTTCGACCAGCGCCAATCCAGCTACATAACCCCGAAAGCTTTCAGCTCGAGTTGCGCAATTGCTTCGGATTCCTAGGAGACTGCGAGAATGTGGACGATTATAATGACAGATTGTTGAATATGTCCAAACGGTCGGGTCTAAGATTTTTAAAACTCGCCGTTCAAACAGAACCATAAAAACCAGCAACCTCATGGATAAAAGACGCAGATTGGTTTTACAGTCCTCTGAAGACACTACTCAGTATCGGCAACTAAACAGGCAGATCTCCAAGTCCCTGACTCGCGATTTACGCCAATATAATACAAATTGTATTAAAGAGGCGATTAAGCATAACAAAGGCTCGAAAGTGTTCACGAGAGATCTGTCTGTTGGACAAAGCCAACTATCTTTGACAATGAAGAGTTTTCCAACTATTTTTGTGCCTAAGAATTATTTCCTTACCTGTTGGACGGTCATGGAGTGGTACCCATTGTTCTCATCTGAGCCTCCAATACCGAGCTGCAAACACTCTTGAAGTAAACGGTCCATGATAGTCCTACAAGACCCCAGGGAGGCATGCGACGTTACTTCCACTAGCATTGACTTGCTATCCTGGGACATCTGGAAGATAATGTTTGGTTAGATTTTGGGGGTACTCTTAGAGACTTTCTTTATTTTACAGAAAAGGGCATTCCACATAATTTATTAACCACAAATATGTAAATTACTTTGAGATAGATTTAAGGAAGTAGACATTTTAACTGTTGCCGGTCAATTTATTTGCGAAAATATAATGTACGTTCGTAAAAACATAGATTTGTTTTCGAAAAACAGTGACAGGCACCATTGTAACTTGAAAAGTAAAAATAACTTTGCTTTAACCTTTTTCAAAGCTTAGCAAAGTGAAAAAACCATTTGTAACAAGACTTTGATAAGATAGTGGTACCTAGCCAGTTGGGCTTAGAAAATGCCCTACCACCAACCTATCCAAGTCTAACAAAGTTAGGCACTGTCCAGAATCGAACCCGCAACCTCCTGATGTGAAGACAATGGAGGTGGTTAAAGAAAACCCTTTTTCTGTCGCTGTCCATTGAAATGAATATGTCTCTTTGTTGTATTTGTGTAGTGGTGTGGTGGAATAGTTACAGAAGTCTTGGTGCATGGGTTCGACTTGCACAGTGCCAGGTTACTTTTGAGCATTTATGTCTACCTTGGTATCTTCAGAATTGGTGATGGGCGGGAAGCTGATGATTCTACCAGTGGCATCTTTCAAGCATGGGTACTTCGGCTTACCCTCCAAGAGGTACAGGTATCTGGAAAGAGGTGACATTGTTATACCAATTAGACTGTTTTGGTATGTGATGAAGATGAACATCATCACATCAGCTGAGATGTCCACCGAACGCCACAGGACTAATAACGTGGTACAATCAAGGAACTCTCAGCTTAATTTAAGATATAAAAAAGCGATCTCCGGTCTCTCTTTTGCGTTTACTTAACTTTTTAAGTGAAAAAGAAGAAGATCTATGCACAGAAGCAACACGAAGACGCCAAGAGTTTATTGATCACAATGATTTTAAGTGAAAAAGAAGAAGATCTATGCACAGAAACAAAGCGAAAACGCCAAGAGTTTATTGATCACAATGATTTCATAAGTGTCTAATGGACCACACGCACGGAACATTAGTGTTGGTTTTTTGGTTGGTTGAAAAACTAAGATAAATTTAATATAAACCGTTGTTACTGTTTTAATTATAAAAATGTCTAAGAAAGTGGATCGGTAAGTGGGGAAGCTATGTCATGAACCTGATAGTTTAGCGTATCTGGTAGATGTACGAGAGGGCATGTCCCTTAGTCTTATGACACACCCGCTATGGGTCGAATTATATGGAGCGGTTGAACCGCGAAAAGTAGCGGACGCGGCTCAGCCACTGGTCGCATTATATTGAGCGGCTGCGCCGCCTTATGTGACCTGACTTTATGTTTGGCATCGGACAAAGTAGGGCAACTTTCTCCGAAGATGTTATTCAATAATAGCGATATCGACGTGATCGTGTTTTAGTTTTCTGTAGTTGAAATTTAAGGGAAACTATAATATAGTAGATTTCGGTGAAATTATATGGGGTTTGGGATGCGGGATCTAATTGAATTCGATGAGATCCCGCTAGTTTTTCATGAAATTTGATGCGAACCCTGTAAAATTTAGTAGAATCTAATGGAAATCTGTGAAATCCAGAAGGATTTAATGATATCCCTATAAAATTTAGTGGAATTCAATGGAATCCTGAGTATTCTATTTAATTCAATGTGATCTCTGTAGTTTTTGGTAAAATTTAATGAGAACCCTGTAGAATCCAGTGGAATCCAACAGAAACCCGTGGTATCCAGTGAATCTATTGGAAATCGCTGGATTCCACAGGTTCCCAGAAGATTCCACTGGATTCTACAGTTTTCATAAAATTTTACAAAAGACTACCGAGATCTCTTTGAATTCAATTGGATCCTGCAGGTTTTCACCAGATTCTAAAGGAATTCCCTAAAAATTCCAACTGATTCTACCAAGATACCATTCAATCCTACAGGTTTCCATTGGATTCCATTTAAATTGACCAGATTTTGCCAAGATCTCATCGAACACAATAGGAAACCCATCTAATTACATCGGACCGCACGCGATTCCACCGAGTCCCGTGATCTTACTGGGTTCCACATGGTCCTTACCTACCGTGTTCAACATGTTTCTACTGAAATTCCATGAAGCTCGCTATCTCTGGGATACTCCCTCCCTGATGAGAAGCAGATTTCAAAAATCTGCAGGTTTTCCTTAAATCACTGGCACTCATCTTCAAAACCCACCATACATAATTTTTACCCTCCATAGCTTCTTCCAGGAGAACAATTATAATCGACCATTTTGTACAGGCTGCTCCCTTATGATGGGCAGGTTTTGAAGATCTGGAGCTATCTTAATACTCACGAGCACATAAAATACAAGTAGAAACTTTCTTCTTTACACTACAATACTAACATAGAAAAAAAATCTGCTTCAAACATTTTATGCGCATGGTCACCAGAGCTATGGAGATAAACAGAGCGGGCGAGCCGCTCGATATACTGCAATCTATTGAAACACGTAGAAAGTCGCGAGGGCGGATTCGATGCATTAAATCTCATGTAAAGTCGCGACAGGACGGCCCGGGCGCCGTTTTGAGCGGACGCATATAACTGGAGCCTAAGGAGAAGAGTTAGGGTGATACTATTCTAGGGCCACACCACAGGTGGACATTTTTATAATTGTTAGATATTTTTTCAGCCATCATATCAGCTGAGACATCCATCCTCTATTGCAAATGGAGTGATCGCAGAGCTAATGAAGCGCGAAGCCCAGGAAGTATGGGTAGGAAATAATAGTTGCAGACAAGCGAAAATGTTCCTGAAGGGAAGGAATCGCAGGAGGAGCAGAACATTACTATCGCTAGGCCGGAAAAGCCTGGCAATGGTCATGGGCATAGTAACAGGACATTGTAAGCTAAACAGACATATGTCCCTAATAGATAGGACCATTGACCCCTCCTGTGCCAATTGCGGAGAACCGGAGACCAGCCAACACTATTTAGCTGAGTGCGTCCTCTACAGCAGGCTAAGGTGGGAGACTTTTGGCGCCGATAGGATCAGGGAAGAGGAACTATGCGACCTGGAAATCAGTCACATAGCAAAGTATTGTAGAAGGAGCTCAAGGTTTGAGGGGGGGACGCCACCGGGGTCACAGTAACCATTGTACCACCATGGGAATAGGGTGTAATGAGTCCACCTAGTGACTTGAACACCCGCCTGTACCCCGCAGGTGTCCCACCCAATAATAATAATAATAATAATCCTCTACTGAAAATGGCCTCTCTCAACGTGATTCACAACGACCGGTCTTGCGCGATGCCCGCATCCAGTGGCTTTCCACAACCTTTACCAGGTCGTCAGGCCACCATGCCACGCTACGTTTTCCAGTGCACAGTCGCCACTTGAGAACTTTACTGCCTCAATGGTTGGATTGCGCTGGGTAGGAAGCCCACTATACAATAGACATCTCCCGGCTGAATGTTTAATGACGAAAATGGGCAGTATTGTGTGTTTAGAATGTATTGAGTGCATTTTGAGAAACAGAAGTATATAAAAATTTGCCTCCTACCCTTAACATGCAAAATTCTTAGTGTATGTAGGATTTATTATACGTGAGCTAAAATAGGGAGGAGAGGGGCCCGTAAACTTTTAAATTCAGATAATTTATTGCTTTCGAATGAGTTGATTCGATTGTGTAGAAAAAATTCTGACGATTCTGAACCTAAAGATGCAGATGAAGGTTCAATTAACTTTTGGCATTATTTCATTAATTGGATCTAACCACATCTCACTAAATCTCATCAAGGGGGTGTTAGGTCTCCAGAGAGCCATGGAGCGTGCTATGCTCGGAGTTTCTTTGTGTGATCGAATCAGAAACGAGGAGATCCGCTGTTACCGCAAAGTAACCGACATAGCTCACAGAATCGTTAAACTGAAGTGGCAGGTAGAACATATGGCCGTTGGGACAGTAAAAATAATTCATTGTTACACTATAATATTATTATACATATACTTACTATGCTACATCTAATTTTATGGTTTTTGTTTTCCTTAAATTTCCTGCCTCATTAGGTCTCCAGAATACAAATGTTATAACAAGCCAAATCTGAACTAACTTGTGAATCCCCGAGTAAACATTTCTCTTCTTTTCTTTCCTCAGGGCTTCAGCCTCAGCTGTCAACTGCTGGAACAGTTGCTCCCCGGAGTAGGGCCGGGTCCTAGTCAGCGGGGTCATCATTAGCTTGGCGGGAGGCAGCGCCGTGTAGAGGAGATCACCTGGAGAAATATATAGACAGTGTAAACTCTGTATAGTGGAACTCAAGGGACCAGGCATTTTGTGACGTTATTGAGAGTTTTCAATATACAGAGAGAAATTAGCATCAAAGTAAACCAACTGGAGCCAGAAAATTTTGACGTTTCATAGAGTGAATCGTTATATCAAGTAACTTTTACAGAGTTTACGCTGTATTTGTAAAAAAAAAACATACTCTATGGAAAATATTATGACTGTCAATCCTACATCTAGCTTTATTCAATACTAGCAGCCCGTCCCGGCTTCGCACGGGGTAGACAATTATTTATTTTTGGAAATTTGGATATAAAACACTTTTTTTCACAAATATTTTTATTTGTATTAAAAAAAATCCCACAGTTATATTTGTATGTAAGTCTATTTATGTTCAATTTCTTTGATGGTTTAAGTGGCGGGCACTTAAATAAGTAATATTTACATAGGATATTATATACATTTTTACTATGTTTTTTTTAAGTAATTAGAATAAAAGCAGAGTCGAATAAAATATATACAGTCTAAATTAAAAGTTGACAACTTTCAACTAAAAATGTATCTACGTATACATCTAGGTATTTCAAAGAAATTTTTGTTCGTGTCGATAGAAACTTGCCTATCATTATTTAGTATTTTCCTTACAAAATTTTTTTTTTTGTTTGGTTTTTGTTGTTTTGTGCTTTTTATTTTGGTTTTATATATATATATTTTATATATTATTAAAAAAGGGTTTGTCATTAATCATTTTCATTCTTATTATTACTTAATAATTTACATTTTTAGTATTTTTTATTTTACAGGTTTACTTTTACATTATTTACAGATATAATATTAAGGTAGATTTACGTTTGACACCGAAAGTGGCTTGGTCCGATCCTTTGTTGATGTATTTGCAAATATACTTAATTGCTTGGACGGAATGGCAGAATTCAACGTTTATGTGAGCATTAAAAAATCGCAATAAAATTGGAGAATATGGAACGATCCACCTGTTGTCTATGTTGACCGTTCTGCCTCGGATGTTTAAAGTAGCGACCTGACCTCCGTTGCTGGAGTCGCGACGTCGATATACGGGATATCCGTCCTCACCGGTCTGGGTCTCATTTATGAATCGTCGTGGGTATTTTTTTGAGCATATGCCATTCTTTATGCATGGTGAATTTAAATTTTCTTGCCCACATGGCCCATGTACCATATTTTTTGTAACTATGTCAAATAACACTGGGTCTTCGTCTTTATTAGGCAGCTCAGCGACGATTATTTCGTCGATCTGATCGGGCTGTATTTTTGTCTCCAGCCAAAACAACATATGACAATGCGGCAATCCTCTTTTTTGCCATTCAACACTAAGCATATAACATTTGACCGGTCCAAAAATCGCGTCTTTCGTGAATATTTTTATAATTTTTTTCATTTTAGATGGAATACTCGAGCAATGATGTCATGCCGGTCGAATGACCGTTGGCCGGGGAAAAGTTCCTGCTTTATCTCTTCCCATTCAGGGTTGCACGTAAAAGTGACGAATAGATCTGGCCGGCCGTGGTTGCGCACATAGGACATAGCATCATGCGTCTTTTCGTTTATAAACCTCGCACATCCAGTAAATGATGACGATAAGATAACGCGCTGTCCGATGTCGGCGGCATTCACGCTGGCGTCTTGGTTCAAAGCATCCCTCAGATGAATATAGTCATCTGCTCTAAGTTTTTGTTGGTTTCGCCTTATAAAATTTAATCGTTCCGAAATCATCTTTGCCATCATATCCACACAATATTGACTAAACAAATCCTTGTAATAGTGCAGCGAATTAAATTGACTGGTCCTAATCATTAAGCGGTATGCGTAATATTGCATGCATGATACAGTTTTATTTCATAAGGAATCCTGCTAAGGAATAGTTAAGTAATATCCGTCCTCTCCTGATACGAACATTAGCGGATATTGTAACGGATCATAAGCCCTATGCAATTCCGACACTCGCTTCAGCTGCCCGTCTCTACCGTGCAGCACTATATCTCTGGGGCCTTTGTCTTCATCAACCAAGAGAACGGCCACTTCGTTGACGGAAGGCGCGTTGTATCTGCCTCGGTGTTCTGCTTGGGTGTGCGGTCAGCGTGAATAATTAATTTTAAATTCTCTGGAGATGTCGATTCGATACTTTGTGTAAAACTTCGTATATCGCAAACAACGGCCACGGCGCTATGGCGGTTTTGTTTACTGTTTGAATTTTTTAATTCGTAATATCTTTTGAATGGAAAGTCCAATTTAAATAATTTAAAAACTATTTTATAGGTAGTTAAATGGTCTTGACCATAAAATAATTTATTTGGATAAGGATTAATATAAACACATAAATAGCATGTTTTGAATTTGTTTAGCATTTTCATTAATGTTTAAAATGAAAAAAGTTGTTGTAGTGACATAACTACAATAGTTGGACATATGCTACCGCGGAGTTTTTTATAGACATTATGATGTTCTTCAATATTGTTGTACATTATTTTGTTCTATCGCTAATAGTTTCGGCAGCACATTCGACGAAAGACATTTTAAGACTCATTTTTCTACACCTTCGGTTACATTGTTCAAATTTTACCAAGGATCCCTAATTTTGTAGCCTATGTCAAATTGGAAGAATGTAGCATTCTATTGGTGAAAGAATTTTTTAAATCGGCCCAGTACTTTTTGAGCCTATTCATTACAAACATACAAAAATAGGTACAAATCTTTCCTCTTTATAATATTAGTGTAGACTAGCTGTCCCGGCGAACTACGTACCGCCTTACATTACATTACACTGCCCTACCCTAACCTACACTACACAACACTACCCTACCCTACCCTACACTACCCTACCCTACATACACTACACTACCCTACCCTACACTACCCTACACTACACTACCCTACACTACACTACCCTACCCTACCCTACACTACCCTACATACACTACACTACCCTACACTACACTACACTACCCTACCCTACACTACCCTACATACACTACACTACGTTTAAACCTTCTCTGGACTTCCACAAATAATTCAATACTAAAATTAGCCAAATCGGTCCAGCCGTTCTCGAGTTTTAGCGAGACTAACGAACAGCAATTCATTTTTATATATATAGATTAACTCAACGTCAAAAAAATCGCACCACTTATTTCTCTTAGTACATTTTCATATTCCAAATAAGGAAAATTACTTTTTCAAATAAAAAAAACTAAAAAGTGACATCAGTAGGTAAGATTGCTGACTACAAAGGACATGTCCAAAAATGTATGGACCAAAAACCCAGAATCGACAGAAATGAAATGTATACCAATGAATTGACATATATAATATAATGTTACCAAGGGGGCAACCCTGAAATCGTCATAGTATAGGAGCTAGGAGCAAAATAAAATAAGTAAAAAATTCGTTTAAAACAATAATAAAAATAAGTTTACGTCATGTTGTGGCTTAATATGACATTGTTTTAATGTTGTATCACTTGTGTTACACATGATAATTATCATCAACACATTTCACAAGCAACAGCAACATAATAACAACATCATATTAAATCACAACATAACAAAGACTCTGTTTTTTGTATATTTTTTTCTTTTGGCCCATAGATACGGACCAAAAACCCAGAATCGACAGGAATGAAATGAATGGATTGACATTGAAATATAATATAATGTTACCAAGGGGGCAACCCTGAAATCGTTATAGTATAGGAGCTAGGAGCAAAATAAAATAAGTAAAAAATTCGTTTAAAACAACAATAAAAATAAGTTTTATTTTGTTCCTAGCTCCTATACTATAACGATTTCAGGGTTGCCCCCTTGGTAACATTATATTATATTTCAATGTCAATCTATTCATTTCATTCCTGTCGATTCTGGGTTTTTGGTCCGTATCTATGGGCCAAATGAAAAAAAATACAAAAAACAGAGTCTTTCTTATGTTGTGATTTAATTGATGTTGTTATTATGTTGCTGTTGCTTGTGAAATGTGTTGATGATAATTATCATGTATAACACAAGTGATACAACATTATAACAACGTCATATTAAACCACAACATGACGTAAACTTATTTTTATTATTTTTTTAAACGAATTTTTTACCTATTTTATTTTGCTCTTAGCTCCTATACTATAACGATTTCAGGGTTGCCGCTTTGACAAAATTATATTATATTTAAATGCCAATCCATTGGTACACATTTCATTCCTGTCGATTCTGGGTCATTTTTTGGACATCGCCTTTGTAGAAAAGCACATCATTCTACAGATTCTCGGAAACTCAGAACTCAAAATAAAGAACATGATTTTTTCAGCAATATGAATGGAAAACCACCATTTACCGTTTCTCTTCTGAGCTGTCTACTGAGTTCCCGTGGTTCTGCAGAATGTTGTGCTCTAAATTTGTAGCCAGGGAAAGATCTAACCTACTAATACCACTTTTTAGTTTTCTTTATGTAAACCTTTGCTTAGCCACTCCCTTGGCGCGGCCATTTTAGCAGAATATGCGGATATGTCGTCTACCAGTATCTAGCCGGGCGGGAACTTCACGCTTACGTCAAACGCCTGAATCTGCACGGGTCCCTGTACGCGTGAAGCGACTCACTTCATACCTGAGTATGGAGCGAAAACTATCGCTTCGTCTGTATAACGTTTGCTAAAGCTCCTTGGTAGGATAAGGATAGAGTTGGGAATGAGTGCAAATCCGACGGTGAATGATTTTCGATAGAAATCTCGATTGAATCAGTCAGTGCTTTCAGCTGCGCCCGGGCGGTGCGCGTACGTGTTGTTAAAAGTGATTGTTTTGTTGTTTTGCATAGAAAAACTTTGTGTTGTTGAAATTCCCAATAAACCGGGTAAGCAATACAATGTTATTATATTATCTATTGTTATGGTAGCATTCACATTTCACGTTTTTTTACATTCAAGTGCAATACCTACTAATACCTACTTACCCTATCTTTAGCTTAGACTGTTGAACTATATTTCACAAAGTTTCATACACAAATATTTTAGTCAGATAGTCAGTTTATGACGATTTCACCGTTATAAGTTTTATATATAGTTCCCATACAAAATCATTGAGAATCTGCCCCGCGCCAGTTGAGTGGATACAAAGTGGGGTCTTGTAGACTCCAACGGTTTTAAAATCTAATATTAAACAAAAATAATGTAACAGCACCGCACCTTTTTTTTTTCTTTTTTCGATCCAATCAAAATGTTTTATAAAACCCACATATACCTATTCATTCTCAAATATGTCTTTGTTATTATTGTAAAATAAATATTTTTGTTTTTATTCATCAAAAGGACGAAAATTGACCTTTCCCCCCCCTTTCCCTGATCTCCGAAACTACCTGAGCCCAAAAAAAAAAACAAAATATAGTTCATAGCTTGTAGATTACAGGAAAACCTTTAAGAATTCTATCAATTGAAAATAAAGTGGTAAACTTAATATAATATGTTCACTTACGGAAAATAGTTCACTAGATAGCGCTAGCAGTAGTTAGCTTGCGTCTTAATGTGAGGATTTCAAAATGTGATATTTTGTATTTGAGTTTGGCATTGTGCGGAACCCACTCCACGCGAGTTCAACTTGCAATTGATGATAAAAATGTTGGAATAAAATTATATTATCATTGACCAGTTGTAATGAGTCCACCCAGTGACTTGAACACCCGCCTGTACCCCGCAGGCACAGTATATATATTAGTACTAACGTACAGTATGGACACTCCCTGCCGCTCTCTAAATTCGACCTCACCCCCCCGTCACTCAGATTGGATGATTGGATGTAGATTGGGTACCAAACGTAAAGGACGAGCTACGCAAGCGCGATAAACGTCACTTATATTCACTTTGCGCGCCGCTGTGATTTCGTACACCGGAATAAAAAGCAACTAGTTACCGAAAGTAAAGGACGAACTACGCATGCGCGATTAACGTCACTTATATTTACTTTGCGCGCCGCTCACCGCTCAACGCCAATAGGCGGCCGCGGCTTGGCCGCGGCGTCTCAGCATGCCTCGTATCATGATTGGCTGACCACCAATATTATACGACCAAATCTAAGAACAATCAGTTCCTATGAATCTTCATACTAGCTGTATCTTTTTTTTTAGAAATATAGTTCCTTTATGTTTTTCATATGTCAGATGTCAGTTTGTTATTGTGGCTTGTGAGATATTTTGTTCGTGATGATTGTTTGTAATAATTTGATTAGATGGTGTGAAAGTATGAGTTGTATAGAAATATCTAGTGGTGTGATATTATAAAATGTGATCTCGGAATTATAGATTGAGATTGACTATTATTGTAGGTTGCTAAATGAGATTGTTTCACGGACAAAAGCTCCTGTGTTTGAAGAACAAATGAACAATGTTATCCATGTAAGTTAATTAATCATGTAAGATAACTGTTGATTGTTGCTTGCAGCATAGTATATATATCTTGCAGTGTGCATGCAGTAAATCACTAACAAACATTTCGTGACCAATACCGCCGGTGTGATTCAACCCTACCTGCATTCTTGCCTATAGATACGTCAGTTATAATTATGTATATCATTTCTCGCTCGTTTGTATGGAGTGTCCGGGGTGTGCCGAAGGCGTCCCACCCAATAATAATCATTGACCAGTTTGCCTACACCTCATATTTGATAAATGGACAAAGTAAAACATACCTTGTGGAATTTTATTCAAATCATGTGTCGCTATCGTCCCAACATTTCTCTTATCGCAAACCGAATCGTGCAACTTTGTTTGCATCTGAATAAACTTCTTGAACAATGCATCTGTAAAGTTTAGGTCATTTATGATACAGCATAGAATGTACGGCCTAATGTTGCCGACCTGAGATTCGTCGATTTTAACTTTTATCACGTCATCTTCAAAGTGGAATATTTTTAGAGAGTGGCACAGGTCAGAGATTGTCTCATCTGGCTGCAGTTCGTCCTGTTTCTTTCCTTTCTTGCCCTTGCCTTTGCCAGACGATGCTTGGTTTTGGTCCGATTTAGGACAGTGCTCTCTGATGTAATCCAGAACTTGCTTTGTACGACACTGATCTACGAGCTTCATGAGACGTTTGTCAGCCAGTTTGTTGCCTTTGAGGTTGAGTTCTACAATATAAATGATTTAAGGTCATAAATCCATTAGGAAAAATATCGGAATTCACCAGAACTTACAATAGGTATACAAAAAAAGGTAGCAAAAATATTGTTCATGCTTTTTAATTAAATAATATGCATTTATTTTGAGCATCATAATCCTGCAGGCCAACATATATTGCACACAAGATTGAGCACCTGGAGGGTAACAAGAGCAACCTACGATGGTCACATCTCTCAGTCATAAGGATATGACCAAGAAGAATAATCTGTAGTGTTAGTAAGATAATGTTTAAAAAACACAATAATAGGGTTAGCAGGTTAACACTCGTAAGATAAATTATTTGCCATACAGCCATTACCCCTTATGTGCTTTTTAGGGTTCCGTACCCAAAGGGTAAGAACAGGACCCTATTACAAGACTCTGCTGTCCGTCCGTTTGTCTGTCTGTCTGTCTTACAAGACTCTGCTGTCCGTCTGTTTGTTTGTCTGTCTGTCTGCCACCAGGCTGTATTTCATGAACTGTGATAGCTACACAGTTGAAATTTAAACTAAAAATACTAACCTTTTTACTAAACCTAAAAATACTAACCTTTTAACTTAGACATATTAGCCAACTCTCCCGGTACACTTTTCAACTGATTTTCACCAATATCAAAATTCTTCAACGATGGCAGACTACGGGCCACACAGCTCGGCATTGACTCAATAGCATTCCCCTTTAAGATCAGATCCGTCAAGTGAGGCAGATTTGCATCCTCCACATCCAGGAAACTGGTCAGTTTGTTGTTCGATATGTTCACAATTATCAAATTTGGAAAATCACCTAGCTTCGGCATTGTTTCAATCTCATTTGAACTGAAATTTATACTAGTCAACTCTTTCATCTTATTCAGGCTATCTGGGATGTTTTTGATATGATTCCTAGACAAATCAAGCACTTTCAGCTTGGGTAGAGAGGTTATGTTTTCATTGAATTCTGCAATCTTGTTCCCAAATAAGAGAAGCGATTGAAGGTTTACCAGGTTTTTGATGTCATTCGGGATGGAGTCTAGACATGTGTCGCTGATATTCAGGAGGTTTAAACCAGTAATTTGAAAGACAGTACGATCCAAACCAGTTTCGGCTATGCGCTTAGATATAGCCGACCCTGCAAGCTTTATTTCATGTCTATTCTCAGATTTTGCCGTGGAAACTTCAGGCCAAACACTCATTTTTATTTTTGTGTGAAAAAATATTGGAAAATTGGTAAAAATCACAAAATTTTCGCGACAAAACACGTTTACAATGCACGATGAGATGACTTCAACGGAAAAATTTACACTCAGACTCACTCACAGTGTGACCATCTCGAAAATGATGAATCTGCCCGACACTGGCAAAAAATCCGCCAAAACCTGCCAAACTCGACTCAGAAAATGCCAAAAATATGCAATCATTTTATTGCCTCCATGGGGATGGAAATGAATAAGTAATATACATAAAATAACTTTTTCAAAGGCATTCGAGATAATTTTGCTCAAATTATCCAGTAATAAAAACGGTAAAATTGTGTTCCACTAGCATAGTAGCACTAAAATTTTGTTCTGCTGTTTTCACTCTCTTTGAACTAAAATATCAAAAAACTGTTGCACCTGAAATAGTTGAATGAAATTAGTTTTTCAAAACTTACAATCTCCAGTAAAAACTGAATTAGAATAAAAAAACAAATAAGAACTAGGGAGGTAGAGAGCGCGCGGGTTACGCGGAGGGCTGGTGTACTTGTAGCGTAGCGTCGATAGTAATTTTTATTTTCTTTGATACTGCACGCACGCATACACACAATTTGAGTTAAAATGACACGACAAATGTAGCCAGCTCAGTAAGTAAAATATTTTCCTAAATTTTCTTACCTAATATAATAACTAATAAGTCATGAAAATAAAGAAGATTAAGACATAGAAAATTATAAGTTTTCTCAATGTCTATAAGGATTTCCTTGAAATCTGCCAAATTCTGCCCCTTTCTTTCTTGATATCTGCCAAATTGTGCCACTTTTTCTAAATCGTCCGCTTGTTCTGCCAGAGGTCAAATTTACAAGCCAAATCTGCCCAAATGGCAGAAATCTGCCATAAATGGTCACCCTGCTCACTCACTCACTCACGCGGGCGGACCACAGAACACTATTACGGGCGGACGGATTGTCAAAGTCATTTGTAAAGTTTTTTTTTAAAATGTGGCTTACGTTCTAGTATTTTTGCCTGTGATCACAAATGGATAAAGTCAGCTCCACACTTAGTACTAATATATAGGGTGACCTCAAATTAGTTCTTGATAGCATAGGATATGAATGTACTCGTGATTACAAACAACTTTCCCAAAGAAACAATATGTCTAATATAAAAAAAAAAATTTCGCCCTCGATACATAATAAGTTATCAAATCGGCAAAAATGTATAAAGGACCAAATTTTTTTTTTTCATATTTGACATATTGTTTCTTTGGGAAAGTTGTTTGTAATCACGAGTACATTCATATCCTTTGCTATCAAGAACTAATTAAAAGTCACCCTATATATATACTTTGTCCACACTTTCGGCACACCTCGGACACTTCATACAAACGACCGAGAAATGATATAGATATAAACAAACAAGCATTAATGTAGATTGGTTTGAATCACTGGCGGCATTGGTTTGTTAGATATTTACTACAAGTAACAATCAACAGTGGCTACTTGGTAGGCAAGTAAATTAAATGAATAAAATTGTTCTTCAAACATATTTATATGCAACTCATATCATATTTACACACCATCTAATTAAATTAGTGTTTCAATTACGAACAATCGTTGTAAATAAATAAAGTAAAGTACTTATCTTTCATTAGAATTTTCCAACAATGTAAACAATAACCTAACCTAAAACATAAATTATTTCTATATAAAACAATTCTGACACCAATGTTTTCGGTTATTGACGTTACATGTTATTTTACATTATTAACTTGTAACATTAAATTTAACTGAAAACATTGGTATCAGAATTGTTTTATAAAGAAATAATTTAAATTTTAGGTTAGGTTATTTTTTACATTATTGAAAAAAATGTAATGAAAGGTAGTTTACCTAAACAACATCCCACGAATGAACGAACCTACGAAACAGAAAACCAATCATACTGCCTTTCTAAAAGAATATACAACTTGCTAGAATGAAGTTTCATACAAGCTGATTGTTCTTAGATTTAGTCGTGTAATACTGGGGTGAACGACTAATCGTGATTCGAACCGCGCTGGTTCCAAAATACGAAATAATGAACTGGCTTTTTGTGTTGCTTTTTATCCAGAGGATAAAGTACGTACGTCGTACAGGCGTACAGTATTTTACATTTTGCCTGACCGTTTACATACGGACGAATTGCCTGACCGTATGTAAAATGACTTATCTTACAATATGCCTGCCACATACTGTGCTCTCGGCAAAACCAAGCAAAACTATTATACACTCTTTGACCACACGCACACGCCTGACGACGCCACGAACATCAGTGGCTTTAGCGAAAAGATTGTTTTTAGCGGCTGATGAATTTTTCGAATGGTTTAGTAGAATTCTATTTGTCCTAATTAAATGACGATTGAAAAACGAAACCATCTTACAATAGAAATTTCCAACAATGGAAATAATACCCTAACCCAAAAATTAAATTATTTCTTTAAAAAACAATTCTGATACCAATGTTTTTAGTTATTAATGTTACAAATTAATATAATAATGTAACAGTAATAACCGAAAACATTGGTATCAGTATTAATAAATAAATAAATAATTTAATTCTTAGGTTAAGTCATTGTTTACATTGTTGGAAATTTCTATTGATTGATGGTTTACATAAACCATTTATACGTCTTTAAATATATTTTATAATTAATTTCTGGAGTATTTATTTCTAATGTGTTGGCAACACTTCATCGGACATGACGTCAAACTCAAACCATAGAGACGGGGATTCCCGCAAAATATTTTTGGTAGGACTTATTAAAAATATTTGGCGGGAATGTAGGGTCTGGTAGTAAGGCGGGAAACGGACGGTTTATTCAGATTACTCCGTAGGTTTCACGAGTTCATGCGTCAACTCATTATGCCTTATGGCTAAATCACAATATACGGGGCCTCCGCTGTCTGACCGTCCGTCTGTCTGTCAGCGGGCTGTATCTAATTTTTGTTGATTTATTATTAGGTATTATTACATGACTGAAAATGTAAATAATTTCTAAATAGGTACACTGTTTCTTTTTGATGTGTAAAATCTCTCCTCTCGCTTTTCTGCATTTGCAAAGTTAGTATAATTTCGTGAAATGGGACGAAAGAGCGTAACAGGAAATGCGAACTTTTTTCAAGTTACGAAGGCTAAGGCTCTGGTCGCAATATTATAAATGTATAAATTTGTTTGTTTGTTACCTTTTCACACTTCAACACCTTGACCAATCTTGATGAAATTTAGCATGCAGGTAGCCTGTGTCACGGGGAAGGACATAGGCTACTTTTTATCCCGTGAAAATAGAAAAGTCCAATGCAGTTCCTGAGGGAACTGAAAAAAATAGTCTTTTTTAGGTTCATTAGGAATAATGGATCATTGTGATTTTTGTATAGAGATGGTTGAGAGAGTGGGAAATTACATAGACTGCTAATCAGAATAGCCCGATCTGGGATAGGGATCCTGAGAAAACTTTAGAATTTCGATTTAATATCCGGTGAAGGAAAACATCGTGAGCCTCACGAAACCTGCACTCGCCTCCTGCGAAGAAAGTCGAAGGTTGTGTGTCAAGTCAACCAACCCACACTGGGACCGCGTGGTTGGACTAAGGCCCAATCGCCCTAATTTGGGGTAGGTTTGAGCCCCTCGGTGGGGACGTATATGAGCTGATATGATGATTTAGAAAAAAGTCAAAAGTTCAAATGTTTATCATTACGATGTATGATAAGTAAATATAAATTAAATTGTATTTACGTGGTGAAACGTAAAAAATGATCGATTCGAAGTCATTCTTCTTGCTTTGAGTTTCATGATTAAATTCTCTTTTGGTTTTGTTCGTCTATGAAAATTTAATTTGAAAAGAAAAGAAAAGATGACCGTGATGTGTTGATTGTTGTGGCCTGTGGGTGTTTAAATTCGGATTTATATTTATATTTCGTTAAGGCCCACTATTTTATTCAGTGGTAAGTAATTTGTGTAAGGAAACCGCTGTGTGTATATTTTTGGTACTGCTGCGAACTTGATTTACATATGTCCGTAGGGTCTTTCACTCCCCCTGCGAGTTTGACGTTCCCGAAAATTCCTCCGATTCAAGAATGATCCTGGGATAGAGCTGCGCTAACCACCAGCCAGTCTTTTGGCCACACTGCCCGCCCAGCTGCTTGCCTAAAGGGAAGTAAATTCTGAATTAATACTTAATCCCGAGCGACTGTCTGGCCATTGGCCGTCCTAGAAGATTTCCTACCTCCGGGTTTTATCAATTTAGCTATTAGGTGTGCCAGACCCTATCAAATGCCTTAGAGACGTCGAGAGATACGGCAAGAGCTTCACCGTGCTTCTCTATGGCTTCACCCCATACATGCGTAGCATACACTAGAAGATCTCCCGTTGACCGGTGCCGGCGAAAGCCATACTGCCGCATGCCGATCACTTAGGAGTTCATTGTCTTCTAGGTATGCTAAGAGGCGGGTGTTCAATACACGCTCCATTATCTTACAGAGTATGGAGGTGATTGCAATAGGTCGATAGTTGGATGGGTCAGCACGACTACCTTTTTTAGGCACGGGCTGCACGTTGGCAAGCTTCCAAGACTTAGGAACTATACCGGTTTCGAGAGAGAGGCGGTACAGGCGTGTCAGCACAGGAGACAACTCAGGAGCACAGTTCTTTAGAACTATGGCTGGAATACCGTCTTGACCGCTGGCCTTATTCACATCTAGACTGCAAAGAGTTTTAAGAACCTATTTTTGGCGAATACGAAAAGGGGACATAGTACCGCATGGAGGTATCTGAGGTGGTGTATTATTTGCAGTATCCAGACGCGAATTTTCAGCAAACATACAGGCAAATAAATTTGCCTTGTCTGCAGCGGAGTGAGCCAGCGATTCGTCAGGTTTTACTAGTGGAGGCAAAGACGAGTGGCAGAAATTCGACTCGACCGACTTAGCCAAGGACCAAAACGCCTTACTCCCAGATGGGTAGGAGGCAAGTTTTGATCCAATATGGCTTATGTGGTCAAAGCGTGCCCTGCGCAGTGTCTTTTTGTAGGACTTGGCAGCTTTATTAAAGGCTTTCTTCCTGGAACGCGTTTCCGGAGCTTTGCGAGCTCGAGCTTCAGCCCAGGCCTGATAAGCCGAATGCTTCAGGGTCTCAGCCCTGGTACACTCAGCACCAAACCATGGGCGCGCTTTGTATTCCAGAGGAATGTGGGAAAATGGAATGTAGTATTCCATTGCACGACATATAACCTCTGAGACTGCTGTCGCGCAGCTCGACGGGTCGCTGGAAGAAAAGCACGTTTGCCGCCAAGGATACGATGCAAAAAAGTGGCGCATCTCATCCCAGTCTGCTGTTTTGTACCACCATACCCATCTAGTGCCCTTAGGACTATGATCGGGAGGTGAACATGACAGCACAGATTTCACCAGACAGTGGTCGGAGGTACCCAAAGGAGAGGATACTGACACACAATATCGGTCTGGTTCCGTTGTCAGCAGAAGGTCCAAACAGTTTGGCCGTTTGGTCGTCAACGTCAGGTACGCGCGTTGGCTGGTCGACCAGCTGGGAGAGATTTAGCATTAGGGCAAGTTTGAACGCCTCTCTTCTAGCGTGATCAGTCTTCTCGTACGGATAGAGCCACTGTTGATGGTGGGCATTAAAGTCCCCGAGAAGAACCAGCTGCGCGGTTGGGTACCTGAGTTGAGCCTCATCGGCGGCCTCACACAGATGTTCAGTTAGCCTGGTTATCTCCTGGTCACCATTGTGCGAACGGTAAACACTACCGTAGATTGAACCGTAGGGTCCTATCCTGAAACACTGGGTGGGCCTCCTTCGCAGTCCGTATGTCTGCATCAGAAACTAACTTTCTGATCCGTTTCTCAAAATTGTATAATTGCTTTTGCTGTTACTAGTATAGGTTAAGTTGTGTTCATACTAAAAAAATATGGATCTTTGGTCTGAAAATAAATAATTTAATTTATTGAACTTGAATTATTGTTTTTTTTTATTATTTATACCTGTTTGCCGATTTGACAACTTATTATTAGTATCGAGGACCAAAACTTTTTTCTGATTTGACATATAGTTTCTTTGGGAAAGTTGTTTTTAATCACGAGTACATTCATATCCTTTGCTATCAAGAAGTAATTAAAAGTCACCCCATATATGCTTTGTCAGCTGACTTATTATTGGTCTTTGAACTAAGCAAACTAGCTAATATATACTCTTGCCGTGAGAAAAACACATAATAAATAGAGTTAAAAAAAACTAAAAAAACACGCTTCTAAAGTACATCAGACTAAAAAGTAAAAAATAATTCTTAATATACGTTGAAAGTAATAATTAACGAATTACTAGTATTATTGTGAAAAAGCGTGGGGCGCTCTGTGCCATATTTTTCGTCTATCGAGCAACTAAAAAATAACAAAGTAAAAAATAAAAAATAAATAGAGTTAAAAAAACTAAAAAATACGCTTTTAAAGTACATCAGACTAAAAAGTAAAAAATAATTCTTAATATAAGTTGAAAATATTTTATTTTTTAGTTCAAACTTATGAAATTATTATATTTTCGCTAATTCTTGATTAAATCTGTCCGTTTAATGTGGGTCAAAATCGAGTCCAAAGGAGTCGGTTACGGTTACATACAAACATACAGGTGAAGCTAATAAAAGCGTGATAAAAAGGGGATCTCTGTTCTGGCGCGCGGTTTTCAATGAATATTACTTTTGATAAAGGACCTCTGTCCTGGCTCGCGGTACTCAATAGAATGAATCTCAACTGTTTCGGAAAGCTTTCGAACGACCTACTAGCACAGATTACTAAATAGGTAGTTACTTCGCTACTAGTTTGAATTTAAACTTAGGTTTTTAATACGATTCACGCTGGCAAGTATATCAAAGGAGGCGCAAGTGCGTAAATGTAAAGATATACGATCTTTATCTAAATTCTGAAAGATATACGATCTTTACAGTACCTACTAGGTAATAAAGTAAACCTTTTATTCTTTGAGGAATTATATACCTGGGACCACAGCCTATGACAAACAGTCAAGTCAATGAGGCCCAACCTTGAGAAAGAGACTTATCGTCGAATCCCATTCGGCTGGGCAGCGTTTGGGAAGCTTCGCAATATGTCCATGTTCCAGATATCGCAGCGTCTCAAGACTAAGGTCTTTGGACCAGTGAGTGTTGCCAGTCATGTCAAGAAACTGAGACATGGTCGCTTACTATGGGCCTCTTAATAAAAATATGGCCATCCAAACGAGGAGATCCGTAGGAGATCCAAAGTAAGCTAACGACATAGCTCTCAGAATCACTAAACTTAAGTAGCATTGGGCGGGTACATATATCATAGAAAAGATGGCCGTCGAGGCAGTACAGTTCTCGAGTGGCGACTGAGCTCCGGAGAACGTAGCTTAGGCAGGCCTCCTACTTGGTATACCGACGACCTGGTGAAGCGCACGACCAATTGTCGTGTGCAGCTGTGGACGTCTTTATTAGCTGATGAATTTTATGTGATGACTAGTGGGTGCCCGCGGCTTCGCCAGCGCAGATCCCGTTTTTTGGCGTTCCCGTGAGAGTTTCCCGAAATCCTTTCTTAGCGGTTGCCTACGTCTTCATAACTGTCTGTATTCCAAATTTCAGCGAAATCCGTTCAGTAGTTTCGGCTGTGCGTTGATAGATGAGTCAGTCAGGTTTGCCTTTTATATGTTTAGAGATGAGATACCTATTTTTTTAAATCGGTAATTAACGTAGAATTGTAGCTATTACCACAGATTACTAATTAGTTACTACGTAACTATTACCACTACTATACTTAATACATTTATATTGATACCTATTATGTTATGTCATCATGTTCAATGTCTGTATTATCTACCCCCATAAAACTTATCAAAGTTAATAAAACACGTTATACTCAAGCATTTAATTCGGTAGATCTACGTTTAATATCAGTTATCTGTAATAAATATATCAATTAAATTGTAAATTATGTACAGTCACTGGCTTTTAACAAGTCTAATGCGGTCTTTTCCTCATTTCTCACGCTGTTTTCCTTCTCAATTTTAACGATTCCGTTACGTAACAAAGAGTGTTGGCCAGTTATTACTACAGTATTACGATATGGCTTATAGTAGCGCAACGCCTTTGATGTCGCACGATGCGCCACCGGCGTAGGTACTAGCCCATACCAGGCCCCCGTCACTCGGCCAGGAGTGCGAGATAAGTACCTACACAACGGCGCGGCCTACAGGCCGCGCTCGTCAGTCGGTTGTCAACTCGTGCAGAAAGCGGAGCGATTATCGAGCAAGCGAGTGCGCAAGTTGAAACATGTTCGTCGCGCGGTCTCACAACCCTGCCGGTTGAGCAGTTACGACAACACTAGACCGGCCAGCGCAAAAGAATCTCTCACGCGCATTGATTCGGTTCATTCTTGCGTAAAAGCGCGATTGTTTATCGGTGTATGTATAGGTATGTTGAAGTAAAACTGGAGGCACTAAGCGCGGTTGCGAACTAGACTGTTCTTTATTACCGCGTAGCGAGAGTTGCTATTTATTTAAAGCGTCATTGCGAGTACTTCATCTGTACTTGTACTACTATTATTATCTGTGCCCATACTAGCCTGTAGCCAGGAGTTTGCCAGGCTGTGCCCCGGCGCCCGCTGCCCCGCAAGTACCCACCCTGCCGGTGCCGTTGCTCTGCGTAAGCACATTCGTTGCGCTACTGTAAGCCGCTATATTATATGGACGCTCGATTCTTAAATTTTATTTATTACTAGCTTTTGCCCGCGGCTTCGTTTGCGTAGGCATCGTTTTTATGACTGTCTTTGACGGTGAGTGGTGAGCGAGCCGCAATCGGCTCGCGTGCGTAGATATAGCATATGTCAATCAGAAATAATGTAGCTTTCTACTGGTGTAAGGACTTTCAAAATCAGTTCAGTAGTTCCAGAGATTAGTTCCTGCAAACAAACTTACAAACTTTACTTTTTTATAACATTAGTGTAGATTAAAATGAAAAGGATATTATGTCCCATACAATTTGTTTTCATCATCAGCATATCAGCTCATATACGTTCCCACCGAGGGGCTCGAGCCTACACTGAATTAGGGCGATCGGGCCTTAGTCGACCACGCGGGCCCAGTTCGGGTTGGTCGACTTCACACACAACCTTCGAGTTTCTTCGCAGGTGTGCTAAGGTTTCCTCACGATATTTTCCTTCACCGTTAAAGGAATCGGTGAGTATATGTACGTAAGTTTCGATGAACTCATTGGTACATTGGCCGTCCGGATTTGAACCCGGCACCTCTGTTTAGGAAGACCGAGTCGTTACCAGTGGAGCCACCGACGCTTCCACAATTTATTTCATTTAAACAAATTGTGTACGACATATATATAAAAGAATAATTTGTGACTGAGCATAAATTTTCAAGGATGGCATTTGTTGTGTTGACTTTGAGAGCATCGTGTGTTTGCGGTTTATTGGCACAGACCTGCGATTTAAGATAGCCCTAAAGAAAAATCTAGAGGCGAATTGTTTTTAGCTTTTTAACCGTACTAGGTAGCCAATTGAAGTGAATTTTTATCAAAACATGTGTTTTCCGCTGCTTAATCAGCAGTCAAAAGAAATTCATTGTGACTGTACTTAATAAATAAATTTATTGATTGTAAAAGTTATCTCATTAAATTCGCGACTTCAATAAAGCTTATCGAATGGAAATCCCACTACTTGGGCTGCTGAAAATAATATTTTTCTCAGTTAGAAGCCTCTAAAATGGCGTTGTGGACTGCTGTGTTTTTGGCTGCATTCGTCGGGTCTACGGTAATAATAATTAAATACTTACTCGTCGTCGGTCAGTCAACCGGTAACGACTCGGTCCCCTTAACCAGAGGTGCCGGGTTCAAACCCGGACGGCCAATGTACCAATGAGTTTTTCGAAACTTACGTGCATAATATACTCACCGATTGCTTTAACGGTGAAGGAAAACATCGCGAGGAAACCTGCACACACCTGCGAAGAAACTCGAAGGGTGTGTGTGAAGTCGACCAACCCGCACTGGGCCCGCGTGGTCGACTAAGGCCCGATCGCCCTAATTAAGGGTAGGCTCGAGCCCCTCGGTGGGAACGTATATGAGCTGATATGACTTACTCGTTGTTATCCCACTTGTATTAAGTTATAAAAATTGGAATTAAATAAGAAACCTAATTAACTAGGTACATAGCATATTGTATCTCAAATACCAAGACCACATTCCACTTGAGACCTGACAATGAGATGTGCCCCTGATTTACACTGAGCTACAGGGAATCGAAGCGTATATTCGAACGGATTCGATAATGGCACTTACTTTGGCACAGTATTACGATATTATTAATATTGTAATACTGTGATACTGATAATGGCAACCAGTCCAATTCGACTATTTCAACGAATTATTGTGACAAATCGAATTCGAGCTGGGGCCCTTAATGTTAATATTTTGACAAATCGAACTCGAGCTGGGGCCCTTAATGTTAATATTTTGACAAATCGAACTCGAGCTGGGGCCCTTAATGTTAATATTTTGACAAATCGAACTCGAGCTGGGGCCCTTAATGTTAATATTTTGACAAATCGAACTCGAGCTGGGGCCCGTAATGAAAAAAAACAGGCCAAGTGCAAGTCGGACTCGCGCAAAGTAGGTTTCCGTAAAATAAATGTATATGTTAAAAAACAAAATTATTTTCACAGCTGCTAGTAAAAGAACATTTTGTATGGAAAATGTATGAACTTTTTACAAATCCAACTAAAGATAATAAGTTGGTCGACTATTACTCCTAAACTAAGAAAGCCTCCTTAGCCGTGCTAGTTTTCCTTGTCCTGAAATAGCGGTTCGGTTGGTGGGGGAGGAAGAGGGGGTAGGAGGGCGGTGGAGGGGATACGGGGGAGGGGGGGGGGACACTTAACGCTACCAAAAATTAGCACTTTAAAGCCTTATATTTCGTAAACGGATCTCTGAATCGAAAAACGATTTTAGCGGATCCTCAGTAATTTTGGAAGCCCTACTATATATGTCCCAAACGAAAGGGTACGTCAAGGAAAAAAAAATGCACTCGCTCTTTGCATGAAGGGGAAGAACCCTAAAAAAGCTTGAACTTATTTAATTACTTTGTCGCATGCGGCTCGCAAACGTGGAAAAAAGTAACCTATGTGTTAATCCAGGTCCTAATTGGTACTTAGACCAACCTACCAAATTTCAGCCAGATCCGTTCTGTAGTTTTTGCGTGAAAGAGTAACAAACATACATCCACACATTCTTACAAACTTTCACATTATAATATTAGTAGAATGGAAAAATAGGGATGACAAATGCTAGTCATCTGAGTTACTTTTTATCATCTGTCAAAAACGACATTTTGTTCTAAAAAAATGGTTGTCTGTAAAGTCGGTTTACGGACGATAGTTTAACGTGAAAACGTCATAGCGTAACTGGACAATAAGTCATCCTTTTTCGTGCGTGCAGGCGGCGTCCATCGATTTATTAGACGTTCTCACGTCAAAAATGTTTGAAATACCTAGGCGTGACGTCATAACTTAGCAGCGTCATTTATGAACTCATTTTGTGATTTTGTTGAATTAAAATCGAAGACTTCATGGAAAACAAAACGAGTAAGGATTTCCGAAGTTTAAGTAGGAGGGCAATTTAGTGATCAAGAGTTCATAATTTATTTCTGATGCTGTCGTCATCCCTTTATATCAGTTTTTCTAAAGGTTTTATTATTTTTTTAGGTTGCTCTGACCCATCCCGAAGTTGCCAGGGACACGGGTAAGTACCTACTTGCATTTATTACCAAGTATGGTATGCTTATCAGCCCGCTTTGGCTATGTGATGATGATAATCACGCCAACCAAAAGACCGTCCACTGCTGGACATAGGCCTTGCACATTTGATAAGCCCCGGCTTCATCTCACCTTATGATAATAGAACAGGGCTTAGGGTTTACCAAGATTTCACAACGCAATTGGGAACTGACCCTTATCTTCAAGCCGGAACACATGTCGTAGCGATATCATAAAATTGAGGATTGTTGTATTTTATGATTTTATTCTATTATGTAGGCCTTGCACAAGTGAGTTTTTATACACATTTGATGACCCACGGTTTTATCTCACCTTATGATAAGAGACCAAGGCTTAGGGCTTACCAAGATTTCCCAACGCTTTTATCTTCATGCCGGAACACATGTCGTAGCGATATCGTAAAATTGACGATTGTTGTATTTTATGATTTTATTCTAATACATAGGCCTTGCACAAGTGAGTTTTTATACACATTTGATGACCCACGGTTTTATCTCACCTTATGATAAGAGACTAAGGCTTAGGGCTTACCAAGATTTCACAACGCTCTTATCTTCATGCCGAAACACATGTCGTAGCGATATCATAAAATTGACGATTTATTTTATGATTTTATGCTAATTATAGGCCTTGCACAAGTATGTTTTTGTACATATTTGATAAGCCACGGCTTTATCTCACCTTATGATAAGAGACCCAAGCTTAGGGCTTACCAAGATTTCACAACGCATTGGGGAACTGGCCCTTATCTTCAAACCGGAAGACATGTGGCGATATCATGAAATTGACGATTGTTGTATTTTATGATTTTATTCTAATACATAGGTATGCCTTGCACAAGTGAGTTTTTATACACATTTGATAAGCCACGGTTTTATCTCACCTTATGATAAGAGATCAAGGCTTAGGGCTCACCAAGATTCACAACGCAATGGGGAACTGGCCCTTAACTTCAAGCCGGAACACATGTCGTAGCGATATCATAAAATTGACGATTGTTGTATTTTATGATTATATTCTAATAAGTACATAGGCCTTGCACAAGTGAGTTTTTATACACGTTTGATAAGCCACGGCTTTATCTCACCTTACAATAAAAGAACAAGGCTTAGGGCTTACCAAGATTTCACAAATTTCTTATCTTCATGCCGGAACACATGTCGTAGCGATATCATAAAATTCCAATTTTATTTTTACTGCGTAGTATAGGCCATATATATTTTTAGTTACGAGTATGAGTTTCATTAAAATCGTTAAAGCGATTTTTGAGTAAAAAAATAATAGGTGATTTTTTACTATGGTGGCAACCCTAAAAAATCAAGATAAGGCAAATTAAAAAAAACGCCCGAAGATATAAAAATAATATTGCCCGAACCTAAATTTCACTCAAATCCGTCCATTACTTTGGGAACTAGAGCACCAGAAGGACGTACAGACACATTATTTTATTTTTTTGTTTTTTAGACTCTATTTGTGTAAGACAACCGATCTCCACCAAAATCTCAACTTAGTTTTTTTTTGTCATCACCATACCTTCTTCCCCCCTTCGACGCTCGAAAGCAAATAGTTACACTACTAAGTATTATAAAGATGAAAGGTTTGATTGTTTGTTTGTTTGTCTTGAATAGGCTCCGAAACTATTGAACCGATTTGAAAAATTCTTTCACCGTTGGGAAGCTACACTATCCGCGGTTGCTATAGGCTATATTATATTCTCAAAAATTACAGATCCTTTCTAAAACTTAAAAAATGTAACCCAAGGTGTGAAAAATGACCTAAAAATTCCTGCAATATGTACAAAAAGTAGTGTAGTTTAGTGGTAGTGGTAGCGGTAGGGGTAGTGTAGAGGTAGTGGTAGTGGTAGTGGTAGTGGCAGTGGCAGTGGTAGTGGTAGTATAGTGGTAGTGTAGCGGTAGCGGTAGTGTAGTGAAGTGTACTGTAGTGTAGTGTAAGGCGGTACGAAGTTCGTCGGGACAGCTAGTATGAGTGGCTTCTTCAGAACATGTTTTATTATGTTGACGATTTCTAATGCATAAGCAATGTTAATCTGTAGTATCATTATTTTATTTGAATTATGAATTTGGAAAATGTTGAATAATTACTTGGACCTACTTTATTTTATTATATTATTTTTGTACTTATAAAAAATATTTGCATGCTAATAACATTTAAGTAGCTAAATAAGTGATTCTGAAACTATTGTAAGACCTTTATACATACCTTATTTAAAAGCAAATAAAGCATTCTATTCTATTCTATATCTATAAAGAAGCAATGGTTTTTCACGGTTCAATGAGGAAGTGGAGTCTGGTAACAGATTTAGCGAAATGGGTGAAAAAATCAAACTTTTTTTTTATTCACAATTGGTAAGCCCTTGGCATCATCTCACCTGATAAGTGACGATGATGCCGAAGATGGAAGCAGGCTTACCAAGATTCCCTAACGCAATGGAGAACTGGCTATCTTATCTTCAAAATTACACAAACATCTGTCTTACTCTCACTACAGCAACCTATGAGAGCTGTATGCTGAATGGCAATCCCTACTAATATCCCTACTAATATTATAAATGCGAAAGTAACTCTGTCTGTCTGTTACGCTTTCCCGCAAAAACTACTGAACGGATTTGGCTGAAATTTGGTAGGTAGACAGATTAGGACCTGGATTAAGACATAGGCTACTTTCTACCACGCTCGCGAGCCGCTTGCGGCTCGCGCACTGCGCACCCTCGAAAAGTCATAGAAACGTTGTCCACGCGGGTGAAGCCGCAGGAAACAGCTAGTCCCTACTAATATTATAAATGTGAAAGTAACTCTGTCTGTCTGTTACGCTTTCCCGCAAAAACTACTGAACGGATTTGGCTGAAATTTGGTAGGTAGACAGATTAGGACCTGGATTCAGACATAGGCTACTTTTTACCACGCACTGCGCACCCTCGAAAAGTCATAGAAACGTTGTCCACGCGGGTGAAACCGCGGGAAACAGCTAGTAATTAATAATTAATAAATAAGCGTATTAGTATCTTAGTACTTTATTCTATGTAAGTAAACTGTCAATGAATAAATGAATTATCTATCAATCTATCTATCAATACTGAAACGTGGGGTAATTTACGTGACATAGAATTTCTCTCTGGATTAGCATTGCCATTCGTCCCGATACGTCGGGACATGTCACCGGTATTAACAGTGGTGTCCCGGCGTCCCGACAAGCTATAAAATGTCCCAACAAACATAGTCGAGCGCAGAGCTATAAGTTTTTAAAAATTGATAAAGCGCCATCCTCCATTAAAAAATGAATATACATAGATGGTTTTGTTTTAAAGATATTTTTTTAATTTGCGATGCGATGGCTTTGCTATTGCCCTTGTTTATATGAAACTCCCGCGCACCAACAAACACAGTAAAGACCCCAAATTGTAAAAGCCTTGGGGATTTATGGCACTACCCTAATCTGGACATATTCTAATATGGTTGCGGGAGCGATGGCTGACTCTCGCGGTATACTCGTGACCTTGTGCTGTCCGTGTGAACTGGCCTGTTCTTGTCAAAGGCGTTAATGACGTTTAATGATTTTAATGTATAACTTCTTGTGTTATATGCTTTTTATGTTCTGATAACAATTTGTTTTAAATCAAGGATTGGATTTTTACGTTATTAACTAATGATTGTTTATTTCTTGATTTTTCACACCTGACAATAAGTAATTACTATTTTATGACTATCAGAAAGAGTGTTATTTGCACCTATTTTTAATAAATATCTTGAATCTTTAGTCATTACTTATAGAAAATTTTTGGCTTTCCACTAGCAACCTATTGGCATAATGGTTAGACCATTCGCTTCATTCTTGGATTTATAAAATACCAGGTTCCGGGCCGGCGGGGTGTAACTTATTTAGACTCGGTTTAGTTGGTGGTATAGGGCATTTTCTAAGTCTGGCTACTACTATCTTATCCAAGTCTTGCCTCCAAACATCAATGTTATAACAGTATTGATGTGCTTCAATATGAATTCAAGAGAGCCATTTCCCGCATCTAGCTTTGGCATCATCTTCAGAACCTATCGTCAGATGAAGGCCAAGGACTTATCAACTGTGCATAAAAAATATGTAAAATAAAGATATGCCAACAAAGTAATTTTTTTTTTATTTTTAAGAAAATGAGTCACAAAACTAACAAATAATTAAGTAAGTACCAAATTCACAAATGAATAATAATCTAACGATGGCTTTTCTACTTTCCCAGGCTACACCGAAGGCCGTATCGTCTCAGGATGGGAGGCTGAAGAGGGCCAGATTCCCTTCCAGCTGTCTTTGCGTATGGTCAATGACCTGGGTACAGTCAGCGCGTGCGGCGGCTCCATCATCCACGAAGAGTGGGGGATCACTGCTGCCCATTGTACTGCTCAGTAAGTAGCGTCAATCACGTGACGTCAACACACGCCTCCAGCACCGCTCCGCTACCGAAGCACCTATTGAGTTAAGCGTTAGACCTGTAGAAGACACTATTTTTTCCACCCCTGCACCGCTTCTGGCCAATCGCCTATCTCCACTTCAGCAACACCCTGGATACTTTATACAACGGGCCAGAAATGAAATTTTAAAAAAGGAATGACGGAACAAACAAAATGGCGGCGAAATCCTTTACGTTCGACAGCCAAACTGTAACCAATCTGTATTAATCTGGGTGACGAGGGGGTGAGGTAGCAATCTAGAGAGCGGCAGGGAGTGTCCATACTAGCTGTATGTTAGTACAAATATATATACTTTGCTTCAGCTCTAGCAAATCCTGTTACAATTGCATGTACTACTTTAATTCCCTGCCTCAGCGTCCCAATAGGGATATTAGATACTACAAGACGCCATTCTTTTTGGTTCTGCGCCGTATCTTGCCACTCGGCTATCTGGAGTTCGCGCTGGTCCTTCAGCACTAAACCTATACAGCGATATCTGTGGCGTCTGACTGGGCGTTTCCCACCTAGTCATGACAAGGCAGTTATCTCTCTTCACAACTATACTTCATCAAATCAGCTCCGAGGGGCTCGACCCTACCCAGAATTTGGGCGATTGAATCGACGGCGATGACTCCACACACAACCTTCAAGTGTCTTCGCAGGCGTGTGCAGGTTTCCTCATGATATTTTCCTTCACCGTAAAAGCGTCGGATACTTCAGTACATATACTCACCGATTGCTTTAACGGTGAAGGAAAACATCGTGAGGAAACCTGGAACACACCTGCGAAGAAACTCGAAAGTTGTGTGTGAAGTCGACCAACCCGCACTGGGCCCGCGTGGTCGACTAAGGCCCGATCGCCCTAATTCAAGGTAGGCTCGAGCCCCTCAGTGGGGACTTATATGAGCTGATATAATGAAGTACAGTCGGACAACTGTACTTAACCCTTCTTTATTCCCAGACGCACAACTATGGTCCTCCGAGCTGGCTGCGTCAACTTGACCCGTCCAGAAATTCTGTTCGAGACCACGGAGTACTACAACCACCCGTCTTACATCGACGCCCTCCAGAGCGTCGTACAACCGAACGACATCTCGCTCCTCAAGTTCGATAGGCCCATCACTTTCAGCGGTAAGATTCTACTTCTTCTTTTGTTGTATCCTAAACTGTTTGTCTCTCTTTTTTAAAGTGAAACTTTTATTACATCGCGTCTCAATTTTTTCGTCTGTATGTTGCATGTCGCGTGACGGTCGCTTTCGTCTGACGGTATGATCGTTTCGTCCTTTGTACCGTAGCGAGAGCAGCCATGATCGTTTCGTCCTCTGTAAAGTTTCACTTTTACCGTGGTTTCATATAACCACACACTTACTTTTTTTTCTCATAGCGTGTGGCACAATTAACAGTGTTATCCAACCAAGGGTTAGACGGCGGTTGTCTACGTTGCTACATTTAGCACCACACGCGGTCACGTACGAACGTATGCAACGCGACCATCATACACATTTGGAATCAGATGTGTTGGTATTAACATACAGGGTGTTTGGGAAGTAGTGCAGAAGACTGAAAGGGGAGCCAGAGGCGGTCATTTGGAATAGATTTGACTTAATACACTTGTAGCCTAAGTCTCACAGTTTTCGAGATATTCGCTTTTAAATTTTCAGATTTTGTATGAAAAACGCATTAGTTTAAATATTTCGTGATTTTCCCAAAAAAAATTATACTACAGTTGAAGTGCAAATTACGGTAAAAACTTCCTCATTTTATCAGCTTCCAACAAAGTTAAAAAGTTATTTCATTGCAACAATATATTATATTGTTTACATTATCGCACTACTGTACCGATCGCTTCGCGGACACGACACCATGGGCTTTTCTGAAAACCAGCGCTGCAGTTCTCCTGCAGCTAATGCTGAGAAAAGTCCATTTTGACATCTCACCACACCGATTCCGTTGGTCTTATTTGTTTTTTGTGTTAACTTTTTTTTTCTGTTTCTATGTGTTTTACTTCTTTTTTATGTTGTGTAATCGGTGTGTGTTTGTGTCAAATAAAAATCTGTCTATTGTCTATTGTCTAAAAAACAATGATTGCTTTCAAAAGGGTGCCCTAAGTCCCATACAAATTATCAAGAAACATTATTTTCTTGTTTTTTTAATTACAAAATTTATAATGTTTTTCGCATTATCAGACATCTGTGACCCTCTAAATTCATTGAATAACTTTGAATTCACAAGTTCATGCAAAAGTTTCGAATTTATTTTTTTCCATAAAAAATTGTTGTAAAATTAGTATGGGATTCGAGGCACCCTTATGACAACAATCATAGTTTTTTGTAGCAACTCATTTGTATTTTTTTAACTTTTTACTTTGTTGGAAAGTTGATAAACTGAGGAAGTTTTTACCGTATTTTGCACTTTAACTGTAGTATAACTTTTTTTGGAAAATCACGAAATATTTAAACAATTGCGTTTTTCATACAAAATCTGAAAATTAAAAAGCGGATATCTCGAAAACTGTGAGACTTAGGCTTCAAGTGTATTAAGTCAAATCTATTCCTAATGACAGCCTCTGGCTCCCCTTTCAGTTTTCTGCACTACTTCCCAAACATCCTGTATATCCAAGTCTGTTTATTACAATCTGTGGTCATTCGACTCATTCATCATATATATATATATATATATATATATATATATATATATATATATATATATATATATATATATATATATATATATATATATATATCGTTCTATTAGATTCTTTCAATAAATAACCGTTTTTTGTAAGACTCGGTTTAGTTTTCTAAGCCCGCCTGGCTAGTACCACCGTCTTATCTAAGTCTTGCCGCCAAACATCAGTGTTAACAACATTGATGTGTTCCGGCTTGAAGATAAGATAGCCAGTTCTCCATTGCGTTGGGGAATCTTGGTAAGTCCGCTTCTATCTTCGGCATCATCGTCACTTACCATCAGGTGAGATGATGCCAAGGGCTTACCAATTGTAAATAAAAAAAAAGTTACACCGAGTACACGTTTTCTTTTCCCTGAGTCCATTTCCAATAGGTAATGCGCCCTTCTTCTTCTTTTTAGTCGTTACACTCTTGACAGAGTGGTCGTGGTCGTCATTTCGGTCGGGTGACCCGCCCACAGGAAAAAAAAATTCTTATCTGTGGACCCGCCTCACAATTCGTCGCCATTCTTCTCCGAGAGCTTCTTTTTTGCTGCACTGGTACAGGGGGTCATCCAGTGCTGCCTTGATTTATGTGCCTAGGCACTCCGAATTCCGAATAGTTGACCACGCACCGGATGACTCCCACTCGGTGGACCGACGACCCGGTGAAGGTATCGGGAAGTCGCTGGATGCGGGCAGCGTATACCGGGTCGTTGTGGAAATTGAATTTCACTTCGATTGACTAAAATATCTTATTTCTCTTTCAGCCCGGGTCCAGCCAATTAGGCTTCAGCGCTCAGAGGATATGAACCGCAACTACCAAGGAGTGAGGTTGGTCGCCAGCGGATGGGGCCTCACCTGGACCGCAGGTGAATATTTGATATGATTTGATTTATTTCCCTTACTTTACCACTAGCACTAATTTGTAATCGTGTAAGTATGTGGTGGCAACTGCAGTAAACCGCCACTGAACCTTAGCACAAGCGACGAGAGAACAAAAGAAATACGACATCTAGAACGCGCTATTAAAATTTTTTCAGCACTGAGTATGTATGTCGCAGTCAACTATAGTTAAATCTGCCATTTGATTGAAAGACTAGCCCGTTGATTGAATGGCAACGTTCAACTAGTTGGCTGATGGTAAGCTAGCCCGAACGTTGATTGATTGAACAACAGTGTAGTAGTGTAGTGTAGTGTGTAGCATGTAGCGTGTAGCGTTTAGTTATCAATTGTGGATTAAAAAAATCTACTAAGTAAAAAATGAGTAAAATGAGCGACCGAAGCGAGCGATATTAGGCTCGGTCAGGTTCAATTAATTAATATACAAAGAGATGGGTAGCAGAATGCTTCGCAGAAGAAGAAATCGTCGGTTTTATTTGGAGTTTCGTAGTTACGACTTAGCTAAATGACATTTAGTCAAGTCGTTGAACGTTGCATTCAACGACTTGGCCATTGTCCTTTAGTCATTCAATTGAATGTCGTCATCAACGGGCTATCTTTTCAATCAAATGGCGGATTAAACCAGATGCCTGCATCGGCACTTACCATCAGGTGAGGTCCAGTCAAACGCACTCAAATTTTTAATTAAAAAAATAAATACAAGTACCAACCATCAACGGTTGGTCCATGACCGGACCCCAGCCATACCTCCTCGCGTGGCGGAGACTCCTATGCTCTAAAAGAGTAGGAAAACACTGTTCATACAAGTATACTGGGAACAGAGGGTGGAATGGGGTGAGTGCGGAACGGGGCCACAGATAAAATAATAAGTTACTACAGAGCCCGCAAACGGTTTCCGCCACTCAGTGCACACACACAAACGTAAAATCCATATCATGGTGATTTAACTACACTTTTTAGGGTTCTGGAGCCAAAATGGCCAAAACGGAACAGTAGGTAATTAAATATAGTATACACAGATGTAAAATTATGACCCGATATGGAAAATGTCGTCCATATGTGAAAAATCCCCTAAAGTGCGAGACAGAACCGCGCACAAAGGGTTCCGTGCCGTCATACTAGATGGCGCTAGTTCTTACGTATAGTTTCTTTACGTTTAAAAAAACACGTTTTTTGTAGGGAGACTTTCACTTTTTCTAATTTTTAGTATAGTTTCTTAGTATTTAGTAGGTATCTTTGGGTGAGTTGTTTGTAAACACGAGTAGATGCATATCTTTTATTATCAAGAACTAATTAAAAGCCACCCTTTATAAGACCTACATTTATAAAATGTTTTACGTAATATGTACATTTTAAATTAAGTATAATGTATAAAATAAAAAATTGAGTCCTTTTGTCGAACAGTTTTTTAGGTGCCATGCAAGAAAAATCAAAAGCACGAAAAAAATATTTTCGTTTGGGTCATATTTTTGTCAAGTGTTTCGTTCCCAATATGTAGCTCGTCAAAATCAGTCGCTAAGAACGAAATTATTGGACCCAAGAAAATTTATTCCTGAAACAAAAAGTTTTCAAGTAATTACTCCGGAATTCTACATTATGCGTGGTTCGACACGCACTTTACCAATTTTTAGGGTTCCCTACCTAAAAGGTAAAAACGGAACTCTTAAAAGCCCCACGTTCGACGCCAGTTTTTTTTTTTTCCCCTCGGGCTGTGAAGGAGGGGAGGAGGTGAATGCATTTACGCATACCTGTGCAGCCTAAGGCTGCACCGGTTATGTGGGACTCACAGCTCTGCGCCTATATGCATACTTACACGTTATACACATAAGGTATATATGAATACGCATGCACAGCCCCAAAGACCGCACTACCCACTAAACACCCCCTGAAGAACTTTGGCAGCATAGGCCACCCTAAAAGTATATCGGAGCGACGCCCCCCCCCCCCCCTAGGGAGGGGGGGAGGGGTTTGGGCGCCAGTGCAGCACGTCGTCATAAGTACGGTAAGGGCGTGGTTCAAAAAACGATGCGTGCTCACAGATAATGTTTAAGAGTAAACGCGGTCTAAAGAATAGGTATTTGAATAAAATGTTGCTGTCTCCCTCCCCCAAACTTCTCCGTATACAGCAAGAAAGGGAGAACTGCAGCGCAGGCCGTTAATAGGCACTGAAATTGACCAAAACAGCATTTTGTAGTCCCCTATTTCCGCCTCTAAAACTTAAGCAATAATAATATTTTTTTCAAAAACAATTTAAAAAACTCTTTACCTACGCAGTAGTATCTCATCTGTGCCTATGCCTCTATGTTTTCGATTTATTGTTAATATGTGTTTATATGGGTTAATATGGGTGCCTAAAAATGACGTTTCAATTGGACAATTTTCTTAGCTTTTAAAGGTTCCTACTTCCTATTATTATTAGATTATGGGAACAAACAAAACATAGGGGCATGGCCATGGTAGATATAGGTTTGATGGAAAAAAAAAGTTTTCTCTATTGTCATTATCCACGGACGGAAACGGGGGACTACGTTTGTATTGAAAAAATGGCGCCCACGTTTTTTTTTATTAACAATTGGTAAACCCTTGACAACATCTCACCTGGTGGTAAGTGACGATGTTGTGAAGATGTTCCTCGTAATGACGAAAAATAAGACCTAAAAAGAAATACATAAGAATAGAAAAGGATTTCACTCGTTAAATTAACATCACAAATCACAAAAACATCATTGAAACATACCCAAAATGGGTCTTTTAAGAGAGAATAAGTTTTATGATCGGTAATTTAATTTATTTCACACTGAAATATGTTATGATATGATGATGAATGATAGATATAATTTTGAATCACATGTGTTTTTTTATTTTTTTTATTAAAAAATTGAGTGCGTTTGACTATATCTCACCTGATGGTAAGTGACGATGTAGTCGAGGATGGTACACGCAAACTCAAATAATGCCTATTGACTCTCGCCTTCACGCTTTGTTTTCAAAATTTTCAAAGTTTTCAAAATGTGACGCTTTGTTTTCAAATGTTTATGAGAAATAGATGAAATAGATCAAAAGAAAAAAAAGCTTAAATAACAGCGTTACCGCGTCCGTCCGTCCGTATGTAACAGCCAAATTGATCCAAAACTATTTACACTATTTGCACTGAGCTGGTGACCCAAAGTGGACCTGCAACGTCATTAAGTGAATTTTAAACATGGGGGCCACTATTGAGGGATGAATTAGAAAATTTAAAAAAAAGTTTTGCAAACTATATCGTGTGACATAACAGATGAAAAGGGTTGTTGTGAGAATCTCAAATATATAAATAAATAAATAGTATATGAGGTTGAATGCATAGATTACAGAAAAACCTATGAAAAAAATCTGAAGTCGTATCGTTCCCTCAGGAAAAATAAAATTTCCAAGGTACCAAATAAGTATATATATATAACAAAGTATATACTGTCTTGAGAGGTCTATAACCCCTATTTATATAACAAAGTATATACTGTCTTGAGAGGTCTTGTTTTGTTGGTACTTAAATTTATAGTGCGGAACCCTGCTTATGTGACTCCGAGTCACACTTGGCCGGTTTTTTAATAATGTTCTTGATCCAAATCAAGCAATACAAGCAATTGCGCGCAGCGTTAAAATCTCATATCATTGCAGGCTCTTCTCCCGAGAATCTGAACTGGGTGTACCTCGTCGGAGACTCGAACCTAGTCTGCTTCCTCTCCTACGGTGGCAGCAGCATCATCCAGGACTCTACCATCTGCGCCAGTTCCTACAACATCACCAGCCAGTCTACTTGCCAGGTATTCTATGACATTTATTTATTCGACGTCATCATCATCATCTTCATATCAGCCGAAAGACTTTCAATGCTGGACAAAGGCCTCCCCCAAGGATTTCCACAACGACCAGTCCTGCACTGACCGCATCCAGCGGCTTGCCGTGTCCTTCACCAGGTCCTCGGCCCAGAATAGGAGGTCTGCCTATACTTCGTTTTCCGGTGTGCGGTCGCTACTCGAGAACTTTACTGCCTTAACGGTCGTCTGTTCTACGAGCTATCTGCCCTGCCCACTGCCACTTAATATTAGCAATTCTGAGAGCTACGTCGTCGGTTACTTTCTATCTCCTATGGATCTCTTCGGTTCTGATTTCGCAGCGAAACACCGAGCGTAGCACTCTCCATTACCTTTTGGGTGAACTTGAGCCTTCATATGAGGCCTATTAGTAAGCGACCATGTGTTGGTTCCGTATATCATCCATCACTAGCAAACACGCAATAGTCAAAGACCAAAGACGTATTGAGACACTGCGATAATTGGAACGTGAAGTGATTGCGAAGCTTCCCGAACGGCTGCCCAGACGAGTTGGATTCGTCGATCCCTGTCTCGAAGTTGGACCTACCAAACTGGACTCTTTGTCCTAGGTACAAATATTCGTCAACAACTTGGAGTTAAGTGTCCAACCTTCAGAGGAGTGGGTGCGACACGGACATTTAACATTATTTTCGTCTTGTCTATGTTCATTTTAAGACTCACTTGTTGAGAGAATCTACTGAGGCCATCGTTTTTATACCGCAGGTCTCCTTTAGTAAGGCGTTTGGTTAATAATCGAGCATTGTGTTTAGGTCTTCCATAGTTTCGGAAATGATCACGATATCGTCAAGGAATCGAAGGTTGATCTATTCGCTGTTGATATTAACCCTCTTTTAACTACTGTTCTTTTAAAATAACATTTTTCCAAACAAAGATGAGAAGTTGTCAAGGGTTTACCAATTGTAAAATATATATTGAAATTGAAATATATATAGCCTATAGCAACCGTGGATAGTGTAGCTTCCCAACGGTGAAAGAATTTTTTAAATCGGTCCAGTAGTTTCGGCGAGCCTATTCAAGACAAACAAACAAACAATCAAATCTTAATATTAGTGTAGATGTAGATAATGTAGTTTTCTACTTTATTTTGACAATTTGTTAATTTAATTAGTTTATTCTCTGTATGGATTTCTTTAACGATCACATCACGATTGGCATTTTATATTATGACCTGACATTTATAATTAAGAATTTGTGACGTGAAATAAATAAATAAAACTAAACTAAATATATCAATCAATTGAATGACCTATTTTGTGCATTTTTGTATGAGGACCAATATTTTAGAGAATTGACTATCGGTTTTATGTTTGTTCGGAACCCCCGATAAGTAGAACCCCCAGTTAACGGGTCCTACACCATCTTTAGGGTTCCGGTTAAAGTTTTAGGTAAAAACGGAACCCTATTACTAAGAATTCGCTGTCCGTCTGTCACCAGGCTGTATTTCATGAACCGTGATAGCTAGACAATTGAAAACTTTACAGATGATGTATTACTGTTGCCGCTTTAACAACAAATACAAAAAATTAGAATAAAATGACAAACGTGTTTTTTTAAACTTTTAAATTGCGAATTGAGAACCTCCTCCTTTTCTGAAGTCGGTTAAAATAGTAGAGTTTATAGGATACGTTTTTAACCTACGTTTAACTTCAGGGTGACAGCGGCGGTCCCCTGACTGTGGTGGAAGATGACGGCAAGGAGACCCTCGTCGGAGTCACCTCCTTCGTATCAGGGACTGGGTGCCACAGCAACTTCCCAGCAGGTGAGGAATACATTTTAACATTCTAGATCAGGTAAACTGCACCTGTATTTCCGCGAGTTCCAGAGACGAGGGATATACAGGTGTAAGATAACAACGATAAAGACTTAAATCGCAGCAGTTACACTTAAGCTACATTTTTTGTTTTTGATAGTTTTATAAAAAAGTACTAAATCAATTTTGATAAAATTTATATGGGACTAACTTTGCAATAAGTACCCATCTAATAAAAAAAGAATTATTGAAATCAGACTGCTCTGTAAAAAATTATGCGTGTTCAAACATACAAAAAATAAATAAACAGGTTCCTTTCATAACATAAATTCACAAAATATATTGCGGCGTAACAGTGCAGACCAAGATTCTGAAATATCAGAAACATTAAATTAAACATAATAGGGGATCGGACTGCATCAAATATAAATTCTGAAATATGATTTCCTAAATAGCTCTGCTCTTGAAGTTTTAAAAAACCTTACTTGTTTTGTTTGTCCATAACGTCTTCGATTTTTAATTGATCAAATTCACAAAATAAGTTCGTCAATATCTATGACTAAAATCTATGACGTCACTTGTGGGTATTTCAAACATTTTTAGAACAAAATTTCGTTTTAGACAGATCATAAAAAGTAACTCAAATGACTAGCAGTCCGATCCCATATTATAATAAATGATTTTAAAAAAATACGAGTGTGCTTTAGACCACACGACCGAAGTAAAATTTTCATATGGAGGTAAAGACAGTTTACGAAAAGAGTTTTATTATCCTCGAAAATGATCAAATCTTTTTTATCTTATTATGTTTGTTTTGATTGTTTTGACAACCGATATTGTTGCTTTGGCAACCGATATTGCTGGTAAACAAAAATAATGGTATCTCTCTTTCTATCTTCACTAATTTATAATTATAACCCTCTCAACTTCCGTTTGCCTCGCTCGACCACACTTCCGTAACGCTCTCGTCACGCATCCACCAACTTACTCTCCAAGTCAAGCGTGCGTAAAGAAGTTTTACTTCAAAAAGACATAAAGCAAATTTAAATGATGGAACTTGCAGGCATCAATATTTCAAATACATTCTTACATTCGGTCATCCATCAAACACCCGAAGAGCTTTCAAATTGACCTGAGAAGTTTTTAGGTTGACTTGAGAACCTCCTTTTTTGGAGTCGGGTCAAAATTTGTGCAGGTAGTATCCGCTTACTGAACATTTTGTTCTAAAAATGTTTGAAAAGCTTAGGCGTGACGTCATAGTTTAGCAGCGTCATTTTGTGACTTTGGTGAATTAAAAATCGAAGGCTTGATGGAAAAAAAAACGAGTAAGATTTTCCGAAGTTTAAGTAGGAGGGCAATTTGGTGATCAAGAGTTCATAATTTATTTCTGATGCTGTCGTAATCCCTTTTCTACTCATCACACAGAAGGAACCACCTGCCTCAAGGAACCAATAGTCAATTCTCAAATATTGATAAAACTCTTCATACAAATCGATCAGTTGGTTGCTTGACTAATTTTTGTACATTGTTATAGGGTTATTATTATTTACTGCATCGTTCCAAAAAATAAGGTACATTTTTTTGTATGAAAATGTAGACTATTTATTTTTAAGAAACTTTTTATTTTTTAGCAATGGTAACACTGGTTATTTTTTTATGATTTTTCAAATTAAAAAGTGATGACGTCAAAGCCCTGATACTATGAAAAAAATGACTCCAGGCACTAATTTCAATTGACGATTATGAAATAAATTTTGTTATTATGTGTTATAAATTTACTTTTTACAGTATGTAAAATGGTTATTTCTTTTTAAGTTAATGTTATTTTTTTTGTTTGCATGCCTATAAAAAACTTAACAATGCCATTTACCTTATGTGTTCTTTGGGGAAAGTTGTTCAGTATAATGTGTAGGTAGAGCACAGATCACGCAGGTTAACTGATCATAAGCATGGTCTTCATCATCATCATTATATCAGACGAAACAGGTCCACTGCTGGACCAAGGCCTCCTTCTTGGATTTCTCCGACGACCGGTCCTGCGCTGCCCGCATCCAGCGGCCTCCCGCCATCTTCACCAGTTCGTCGAAAAGAGGGTTCATCACCACTAGCCCTACATTCTCAATCGACCTGGACATGGCCCCCGTGGGTGGAGTATGGATTTAAACTTCCCTAGTTTAGGAAGAGAGATTTATGCCCCAGTGGGGGGAGAAGGGGAAAACTTAATGAGTTGTTAACGAACTTATATCTATGCAGGTTTCATCCGCCCCGGCCACTACCACGACTGGTACACCGAGGTGACCGGCATCAACTTCGACTGGGAGCCAACTCCAGAGGTTGAGGGTTCCGGAGACAGTGAAGAGAGTTCAGAGAGTGAAGAGAGTTCAAGTTCAGAGAGTGAAGACAGTTCAGAGGGTGAAGTGATCAGTGAAATTGGTAAGAAAGTGTTAGTTGTGTGAAACTCACATAATTATTTTTTTTATTCACAATTAATAAGCCCATGGCATCATCTCACCTGATGGTAAGTGATGATGATGTCTAAGATAAAGCGGGCTTACTTAGATTCCCTAACGCAATTGGGATCTGGCTATCTTATCTTCAAGCCGAAACACAACAATGTTGTCGGCATTGATATTTGGCGACAAGACTTAGAAAACATGATGATCTTAAATAAGAAGAAAAATGACTCCTCTTTTAAACCAATCGATCGGCTGATGTTTGCATAAAAAGTAACTTTTTTGCGATTTTAGCAAACTTGTAGTAGTAATAAATAACATTTTAATTTTATATGAGTAGGGGAAGGTGGCTATGATTGTACCACTTAACTGTAAAATTATTATGTCTTATTGATTACAGAAAATAAAATGACCAGATCAAGAATATTATTTCTCATAAACTTTATTAACAACTAGCTTTTGCCCGCGGCTTCGCTCGCGTGGTCGCTTTTATGACTATTTTTGAGGGTGAGTGGTGCGCGAGCCGCAATCAGCTCGCAAGCGTGTACATGAGTTTTCTCCAGGTACCTCAGGAACTGTATCGGGCTATTCGGATTAGCAGTCTTTGTCACTTCCCACCCCCTCAACAAATTCTATACAAAAAATAACTTTAATCCGTTGCTCCGTTGCGACGCCACCGACGTGCGCGAGCGTAGAAAATACTTGTTCCCAGATCCCGCGGGAACTATGTCAGGATATACTTATTAGTAAATTATATCATTTTCCACCTCATTTCTGTGCTAAAAATCACACCAACTCATTTTTTCGTTACGATTTTAAATAACTTATCGAACAAAGAGTATTGTTTTAGTTTCCTCAGGAACTGCATCTGACTATGATAATTTCCACAGATATAAAGTTGGCTATTTCATTCCCAGTGATACAGGCTACCTGCATTCCAAATTTCATCAAGATTGGTAGAGGTATTGAAGTGTGAATAGGTAACAAACAAACAAACACATTTTCACATTTATAATAATATAAGTAAGGATTTCTAAATCTTAAATAACATATAGAGCGTCGGTGGCAGAACAGTTAGGGCCACTATCTCCTGTCCGGAAGGCCGTGGTTCGAATGCTGCCACTTAACAAAATCTATACGAATATCGATTTCATACTGGTATGTACGTTTATCCGACGCTGTTACGGTGACAAAAACATCGTGAGGAAAACTGCACACGCCTGCGAAGAAACTCGAAGCTTATGTGTGAAGTCAATCAACCCGTAATGGGCCCACGTGATCGTCTAAGGCCTGATCGCCCTAACTCAGGGCAGGTCGAGTGGTGGGGACGTATATAAACTGATATGATGAAATAACACACATACCTATATTATCGAAAAACTAATTCAAATCATTGTATCAATCTAGTAATAAAACTTCCTAAAAATATTAATATGGGTCAAATCCTCGAGTCGTACCAGCTTCAAAGGAGCCCATGACGCACTTCTCGTTGCCGCACTGGATGGCAATAGACAACCTTAGCAGCAGGTAGGACCTCACGTCACATCTCCTCTCTCGAAGGCGACGGCCAATCTCCTTTGTGAAGGTAAGCAGCCGGTTGTCTCACAGACCAGCGGCACAAAGCAGTAATTTGCCTTCAAGACCGAGTACTTATTATGCTTCTTTCTCGCCGCAAATTGAGCAGCAGTACCGTACATTTGTGAGAAATGAGGCAGAAAAAGTAGAGTCCCAAAACAGGCACGTTCCTCTCCTCCATAGCACCTGTTTAAACCCTCCGGCCTTTTGCCATCACATCGACTAAAGCCCAGTGGCTGCATCAAAGATGGAATATTCCATCTGGCCGATAGCAGTGCCCTCCGAGTGAGGTCATTAAGGAATTGGTGACGTGGGAATCTTCACAAACAGCGACCGCAACTCAGTGAGTGATGGCCAATTGCCACCACCGTGGACCCGCAAATACATTGATCAGGTTCACAGATATTGATATTGCAGGCGGATAGCAACTGCCACACGCAAATAGTCGCCGTCAGAAGAGTTCCTATATCTGTGCCTCCTGTTAAACGAAGCTAAACTCGATTTATATTGTGTTTTTAATTTTTTTACACGATTGCAATCTATAAAAAAAATACCTATCTGTTCGTCTATGAAACACATCGCTACGTGCCATAGTTTCAGAGAGTTGTGTAAAAAGCGTATGCTGAAAAATACATAAAAGAAATCCACTCAAAAGTATGAAATAATATTTTAATGTTTTAACACAACTTAAGCGCGTTTTATTACTCCTGCAGTGCCATCTATTGACATTTTGCTGCTATGATTATAATGTGTGGTATGTGTAGCTTATATTATGTTGAAAAAGTACTCTATTATTTATTATTGTAAGTATCTATAGATAATTTCCCACGGGACCTCTTTAGTTTTCCTGGATAAAGAATACCCGACTATACAATGATGTTCAAAACACCCCATCCCAATGTAATGGTTTCATATTGTTTATTGTTAGGTACGTTACAACAATTTTTTGCATTCCTGCAGGAATCCTTATTTTTTTTTGGATTCACAATGTCCCAGTTTTAGTTTGCGATAAGGGTATCAACGTGTAAAATTTGATTGTAATAGGTCAAGCCACATTTGCGTGGTGAGCCATTCTATAAATGAATACTTTTGATTTTCCCACGGGAACTCTTGAATTTTCCGGGATAAAAAGTATCCTATATGTTAACCCGGGCTATAAGGAACCACCATACAAAATTTCATCAAAATCGGCCTGGTAGTTTTTGCGTGATGCGCGAACATACAGACAGACAGACAGACAGACAGACAGACAAAAATTCCAAAAGTTGTTGTTTTGGCCTCTGTATCGTTAGTAATGTCCAGCACAGTTATTATTTTCCAAAAATATTTCATGTACAGACACGGCCCCGTTACAGTTTTATTATATTATAGATTATAGATAGTCTAACTCATTGCCTGTTCAGGCTAACCGTTTTAGAAATAAATTGAAAACAATATTTCTGTATCAGTTGTCTTCTTTGGACCATAGTCGCCATTAATGGACTTCGAGAATTTTGTAAGCCAGTTCTCCATTGCGTTGGGGAATCTTGGTAAGCCCGCTTCCATCTTCGGACGATGCCGTCACTTATCATCAGGTGAGAAGATGCCAAGGGCTTACCAATTGTGAATAAAAAAATTAAAAATATATATTTCTTTTCTTTATTCCTTAAATGATTTCAGCAAATATGTAAAATCTCACATCGTATTTTCATATTTCACAGGTGGAGTTGATGAGACCGATGGTGTTAAAGTAGAAGAAAATTCCATTGAATCGGAGGGTTTCATAAAATATTTCGGCAAATAAATAAACTGTCTCAGTGTGATTATTTGTAGAAATAAATGAAATTTCTAGAAAACTTTTGTTTAAATTTAGTAGGTTAGAGAAACCTCATTAGACAATAGACAATGTTTAATAAGACACAAACACACACCTATTAGGTATACAACATACATATTATATGTATATAAGGTGTAACAAAATTTGCTGAAACTATTTTAACTAGTGTTTCTACCCATGAAACTGAACAACTTTCCCCATGGAACCCATAGTCAAATCGCAAAAAAAAATTGGCTCTCCCATACTAACTCGATCAGCTGATCAGCTAACTTAGTGTGGGAAGTTCAAATTTTTTTTCGAGATTTGACTATGGGTTTAATGGATAAAGTTGTTTAGTTTCAGGGGTAGAAGCACCAGTTAAAATAGTTTCGTTAGTTAGACCTTATATAAAGAATAAAAAATAAAAAAAACTACTAAAATATAGAATAAAACTAACGAAATATGTATGATGCGATGTTAAAATGAACTTTTCCCAGAACAAGCTGCATGATGAACCACGGCGCTGTTTTTCAGTAAAGTCGTATCCGCTAAGACATTAATTAGATAAACTTTACACAACTACACAATAATTTACTCTAAAAATCGTTAAACACGTTAAAAAACCGACTTCCATCGCAACAACTTAGTACATTTTTGCATTATTATTTTTGGTTTTTGTTAATTTTCTAATAAAGTACAATACCGATTTTGATAAAATTTATATGGGACCACACGGGAAGCACTGGCTTTCAAATAAAAAAAGAGTTATAAAAATCGGTTCACCCAGTCCAAAGTTATGAGGTAACATACATTAAAAAAAACACAGACGAATTGAGAACCTCCTCCTTTTTGGAAGTCGCTTGAAAATTGAACGAGTTCCTTTAAACTACATAAACAGATGTAAGTAACAATAGGTAGAGAATAAAAATTACACTTGTCTTTTCATAAATCATTGTACCTATATTTGTATGTCCTAAAATAGAGGTTAGCCTAACCACTTAATCGGTGTGACAAGGTGTGACATCAATGCTTGGTTCAGTCATAGAATCTCGAGCCAAGCAAGTGTCATCATAGCTCTTCAAAGGGCAGTGGGGCAGCACGTGGCGAGCAGTGTTCCCAAAGGCATGAATTTAGAATTTCTGAGCATACATTTGATGACGGCCACTGCTCGTTTGTCGGTGTTTGAAGTTCATTAGCAGGGGAAATAAAAATAGGTGCATAGTGCACAGCGTCGTATTGCAGAGGCACGCTACTGCGCATGCGTGATGGGGTTGCTAGAGCTGGAAACAAACTACCCTGGAGTGGGTGATTCGTTGGAGAGAGAAAAGGGACGATTAAAAATAGGTATGCACGATAAGAAGTAGGTAAGTTTTTTTTGCTTGTGTGGGCTCTGAATAAATGTTTATCTTAACTTACATAAATATCGGTAGCTACTAATTTGGGGAGTCCCTTGGGATTTATTTCAATTTAATTAAGATTGCCCTGCTTTTGAATCGGTTGGAAAAACGTCATCGTCGTCGTGGTAAGGAAAATCCGAGTGGGGACTGTGGGACGGAAAACGCATTTATTATGGGTGTCAATTAAATGGTTAGCATAGTATTGTTATTTCTGTGAGCAGAAAAATATAATCGGTGAGCAGAAATAGCTAATTGGTCAGCAACTCATGGTCAGCAAACATTTCAAAATCAATCAGCAATTTATGTCATTCTGGATGGCTGTAATTATTTTAAACATCCCCGTACTACACTCTTCCTACAGTGTTGAGTGGTCGACGGAGCCCCTTCGGGGCTCCTACTTCTGTGTTCTCATGTTAAACCTAACACTACGACTGTGCGGGGAGGCGAGCTTAGCTCGCCTCCCCGCACAGTCTCCGAACCTAACGGATCCGAGTCGGGGTGCTCCGCAAGTCCGAGCTCGCTTCGCTCGCTCCCGCTTCCATTTAGAACTCCCCGTACCACACTCTTCCTACAGTGTTGAGTTGCTGCTTATAGACATGTTTTTCTGCCGCTCAATCATGAAATCTTGCCGCTCAAGTAGTTATTTTGCGGACTGAATGTTTATTATGCAGTTACATTATATTTATTCCATTTATTATTGGGTAGCGCTCAATCTCCAATTTGATTTAGGTACCTATACCTAGTTAATTATACTATTTTTAAAGTTCTATTTGATAATTATGACTATTTAGTAAAGTATAAATCAAAGTACATACTTCAAACGGTTACCTAATAATTAATATAAATAGGTATGTAAATATTTTTTCTAAATGTTATCTATGTTTATCTATGTTTTATGTGAAAATTATATCAACCGTAGATATAGGTATACCTAAGATTTCCACGTGACGAAACTCATTAAGACTTTAAGATGCCTCAATCCGAGCAGGTTGATACGTGTTAAAATAATATCGAATGTAAGTCTATTCATTTTATTTTTATTTTTTTATACTAGGCTTCAACGCGGCTGTTATGTTGAAACCTAACGCCCAATTTCCGATTTTTACATGTCTTTATTACTTTTTTATACTTTCAAATAAGTTTAAAAAATGTGTTCTATTAAAATGAAAGGTCTTAAAGTCACCGATTTTTGTGTGTTGGTTTCATTCAACATTAACTATTTGTTTTCGAGAAATTTGTAATTAACGCCAAAAACAGGGTCTACTGTATATTTTTTTACATCAAAAGTGGTATTACACATTTACACAGTCTTTCAACAATTTGAATTGAATATGGTCATTTGACCTATCTTAAGGCCTTAAAATGACATCAAATATAACCACATATCGTTCCCCAACTTCCGCCTACTAAGGAGTTTTCCCCCCCCTGGCAACACAGTGGAAAATTGGCGCGCGCGCGAAAGACACCACTTATCCAAGATGGCCGCCCACCGGAGCGCGCGGCTCGCGTCCACTTGATCCTTCGAAACTCGTATCTCATTCCATTTCCGTATACAAATAATACCGTTTCGCGCGTGTAAAATGTTATAGTGTAAAAATAGGGATATTTCAGTGGTTCAAGTGAAGTTTTCTGTGTTGCATGAGTGAAACCGATGGCCCTTGCGGGCGAAATGGAAGGAACTCGCCGGCCAGCACCGAACAGCTAACGTTAGTATGCAGTAGTTAAGTACACGAGCAGCACTCGACTTCGATCTCATTTCAATATTCTATACCTACCAAATTCAGGGAAATTTGGTAGAAAGAAATTTGGAATTTTGGAAACAGCGTCATAGTATGGAAAATGCAAATAGTAGTTAAAAACTATTTATATAAAGTAGTTCCAAATTATATTCTCCATAAAACTATTTTTTCGTTTAAATTCCTTAGGTCTCTACATCTACGTCCTACGCTTAATTAACCAATGGTAAAGCCACAGTCGGTGGAGCCAAGAATTCATAAGATTTTTACAGTTTGGTTAAGTCTCAGTGGATTCGCTTATCTGTGCCCTTTTTTCCTTTTAACCCTTTTCTTCATGGTGGTTACTTTTGGTGGTTACCGTTTTTTTTGTTTATCTTATCTTAAAAATATATAGTAAAAATATAAATAAAAAATCTGTGGTTAGCATGTTACCACCATGGAGAAAAGAGTAGCTATATCTGCCATTCATGTCTCTGTTTGTATGGAGAATAAATAATAAAAAAGTAAGTAAATACTATTTTTTAACTATCTAAGCGTTTATTTGAAATGCATGGTTCTATGCACATAATATCAATAGATAACAAATTGTTTACATAATCAATTGACCACGCTAACTTCAATTGCAACAGCAACGAGATATACAATATCTTTTTGTTGTTGTTAATTTACTAAAAAAAACTTTGCCGATTTTGATAAAATATATGGGATCACCCTAAAGCCTTATATATATACTTTGCTAAAATCGATTAAAAAATGAATCGTGAATTCGAGTAAAATAGGCTTCTCGCAAAAATTAAAGGAACAAAAAAATTTTCGAAATTTTTTGGCAATTTTCAACAGATTGTATTTTAGTGAAAAATGGACGTACAGGAAATAAAAAAGCATTGATTTTAAAGCTTGAAGACTCTAGTTTTCGAATTTTTTGGTTAAACATTTTTTGAAGCACCGGTAGCCATACAATTCTCGGATAAAGCACGAAGTTTTTTTTTTTTAATTTAAATTATTTTTTTTGCTCTACGGGCATGGAATGTTTTTTTTTGAGGTTAAACCAATATATAGGTCGCAGAGCCTGTTCATTCAGCTTCAATTTGATTTTTTCGGGAGTCAGATACGACCATTTGTCTTCGGGATATCGAATTTTGAATGCAAAAGGATTGTTTTTCATTCAACTGCCGATATCTCTGAAACTACTGGTCACCTAGTAAGCGGACAGGGGGTTTCGTTTTCTGCAGAAAATTTACTACAAGAATCTGTCATGATTGATTGGAAAAAAAAATTCCACCTGTAACGTTAACGTGAAAAAAGAGCAAAAAATGCCATTTTGGCTTTTTTTGTTTAATTCACTGTTTCTTCGACAATATTGGGAAAAAAGCTTAGGTTAGAAGAAAATTTTACAGTCTAATGTCTTACAGTCTCTTTTCAAAACTTTTCCACTTTCTTGGTAAAAAAACCAACCAACAGTTTTTTCAAAACTAACCTTTTTCGTTATTTTCAAAGAAGAAATTACTGACAGCAGCTTTTAAAATTTGATTCATGTCATAATGCCTCCCAGGCGACATTTATCTGCCCCAGAAGTCGCTCGGCTTGTGACTCTTGTTCAGGAGGGTTACAGATACAGGCAGGTTGGTGAACGACTCGGTGTAAGTGCTTCGGTTGTGTCTCGTGCGTACAACCGATTCCTGGAAACAAATGCATATGAACGACATGCTGGACAAGGCCGCCATCGAGCAACGACTCGTCGAGATGACCGGGCAATCATCCGACAGGCTATCCAAGACCCTTTTGTTCCAGCAAACGTTATCGCCCGAAACTTCCCAAACCGTCAACAACAACAAGAACAGCAACGGCAACGACGACAGCCGCGGAACATTTCTCGATCTACGGTAAGAAATCGTCTTCGCGAATTTGGACTCCATGCTAGAACTGCTACCCGTGGACTGATGTTGACCGTCGCACATCGTAGATCTCGTCTTCAGTACGCTCGGGACCATGTGAACTGGCAAATGAGAAATTGAAACAACGTTTTTTTCTCTGGCGAGTCTCGGTTTTGCCTGCATGGTAACGACAGAAGACCTCGAGCTTGGCGTCGTACAGGTCAACGTTATCAACGTTTTGTTCGTCCCATAGCTGCTTACGGTGGAGGATCGGTGATGGTTTGGGCTGCAATTTCACGGGATACTCGAACTCCTTTAGTGATTGTTCGAGTCGAGACACTCTCACTACTAGGCGTTATATCGACCGAATCTTGCGACCTCACGTATTACCTTTAGCACGGAACAGAAAAGGATTTATTTTTATGCAGGATAATGCTAGGCTTCATACAGCGAATATCACCCGCCAATTTTTTTAAAGAAACAACATTAGTTTGTGGAGATATCCTGCAATGAGTCCTGACCTGAATCTCATAGAACACGTTTGGGATATATTGGGCCGCCGATTGCGTCAAAATTATCCGAATCTGAATAATTTGGCAGCACTAGAGAACGCTTTGATAAGAATTTGTCGTCACTCTTTGGAAAATTAGTTTGGAGTCATTAAATACTGTGGAGGTGACAAACCACGGGGTCTCATTTTTTGCGAAGAATCATTTGCATTCAAAGGAAAGGAAAAGATCCCTTTGCATTCGAAATTCGATATCTCAAAGACAAATGGTCGTATCTGACTTTCGCAAAAAGCAAATTGAAGCTGAATGAACAGGCTATGCGACCTATACATTGGTTTAGCTCAAAAAAATTCATGCCCGTAGAGCAAAAAAAAGTAAAAAAAAAATCAAAAAAAATCTTTGTGCTTTATCCGAGGATTGTATGGCTACCGGTGCTCCAAAAATTTTTTATCCAAAAATTAGAAAACTAGAGTCTTCAAGCTTCAAAAAATATGCTTTTTTATTTCCTGTACGATCATTTTTCACTGAAATACAGCCTGTTAAAATTGCCAAAAAATTTCGAAACTTTTTTTGTTACTTTTTTGCGATCAGTGTATATTAAAAAAAAAATTGTACAACTACGCCGTGCATACTTTCACGCAAGGCCTTCGTAGTAGGTAATCAAATAAAAAAAAAAGTTGTACTCAATAGCAAGAATAAAGGTATGCCAGACTTGATGAAAAATGTCTGGTCTAGTACCGGACTACAACAAAGAGACACACGATTATGTATCGTATTTATTCACGAATTGAGTACAAAGTCGGGCCCTCTCTACTGGAACATATACGTTCCAGCAGGTTGGGGAGGTTCAGATTTGTCATGGAATAGTGAACTAAGTACCCAGTGTCATAAGAATTACTCGTTATTCCCAAAGTGACATTAAAATCGTTATTAACATTTTTGTGAAAAAGTAACAAATAACCTAATGGTAGCTTCATCGACCCAAAAAAAATTGGAGATTCAAAATTTGTAGTAACACTATGAGTTTAATCACTCATTTTAAATATGATATTTTTTTGAAGTGAAAACTTCTGTAGGCGCGTTGGAAATTTTTTGAAATGGAAAAAAGCATTGAACTCGCGACCGTTGCCGACACCGACAGGAACACTCGCAGGGTCAAAACCTTTAAAACTGTAAAAAGTTTTCGTTGATATCGCGGCACTCCCGGAGTGGTTAGGTTTTTTTTATTTGAGTTGAGTTGGCTTAGTTGGGTGTGGAGAGGTGTGTAGTATGGAAGCGTCGGTGCACTAGTCCGACTCGCACTTGGCCGTTTTATTTACACGCTCATACTAAACACATAACAAAACTTCAACATATCAGCTCATATACGTCCCCAGCTTGGGATTAGATCCTACCCTGAATTAGGGCGATCGTAGTAGCAGTAGTAGACTTCACACACACCTTCGAGTTCCTTCACGATGTTTTCCCTCACCTTAAAGAGTCGGATAAACGTAACATAAGAAGAAATCGAGCGCTGGTGGCGTAATTGCAACAAAACTTCGGATCAATTTAAGGCCCTAACAGCACTCAACCCGAGCAGGTTGAAACGTGTTTAAATAATATCGAACGTAAGTCTATACATTTTAAGTTCAAATCAATGCGAGCTTGAACGCGGCCGTTACGTTGAAACCGAACGCCCAATTCTCGATTTTTACATGTTTTTATTACTTTTCATCACTTTCCAATAAGTTTAAAAAAAATGTGTTCAATTAAAATGAAAGGTCTTAAAGTCGCCGATTTTTGTGTGTTGGTTTCATTCAACATTAACTATTTGTTATCGAGAAATTTTGCAATTAATGCCAAAAACAGGGTCTACAGTATATTTTTTTTTACATCAAAAGTGGTAATATGTTTAAAATTGTATTCAATTAAATCGATTTTATATTATATATTTTTCCCATGGTGATAGCTTTACACAATCTTTCAATAATTTGAAGTGAATATTGTCATTTGACCCATCTTAGGGACTTAAGTATTAATAACTGGAAACGCTAAACACGTTAAAAAACCGACTTCCATCGCAACAACTTGGTACAAATTTGCATTACAAACCTAAAAAAAAAGGTTTTTGTTAATTTTCTTAAAAAAGGTCTACACCGATTGTGATAACATTTATATGGGACCAACCTGACAGCATGTCCTATACAATAATAAATGAATCATGAAAATCGGTTTACAATCTGCGAAGATATCACGTTAAAAACATACAAAAAAAACATACAGTCGAATTGAGAACCTTTCTTTCTGGAAGTCGGTTGAAAACATGAATACCAAGCTAAACTAAATCGATTTAATCACAATGCACTCTAGTAATTAAGTATACAGTGAATAAAAGGGGTTTAACTTTCCCTGAATTGCGCATTGTAAGGGGAATCTAGGGAAACACCCTCCGTTTTCAACCCCTTTTCTAAACTAAACTATGTATATTCCGAAAAAGAACACGATAATTTAAGGAAGTAAATTAGTTAAATAAAAGTAACAAAATAATTAGTAGGTACTAAAAATAACATCTCACTAATTTAAGTATAACATTACCATAAGTACAGCGTCGGTGGCTCAACCGGTAACGACTAGGTCCATCTAACCAGAGGTACCGGGTTCAAATCTGGACGGCCAATGTACCAATGTGTTTTTCAAAAACTTACGTACATATATTTACCGATTGCTTTAACGGTGAAGGAAAACATCGTGCGTGAGGAAACCTGCACAGGCCTGCGAAGAAACTCGAAGGTTGTGTGTGAAGTCGACCAACCCGCACTGGGCTCGCGTGGTCGACTAAGGCCTAATCGCCCTGATTCAGGGTAGGCTCGAGCCCCTCGGTGGGGACGTATATGAGCTGATATAATAATAAGTACAGCGACAATTGATTTTGAAATAAACTTCTAAAAATTATATTTAAGGTGTGAGTTTAGGTGTTCCATTTGAAGTATTTCAGGTATTTTATTTTAGGTATTTTAGGCATTTTATTTTACGTATTTTAGTCATTTTATTTTTGGTGTAATTTGTAATTAGTGTGATAATTGTGTGAATAAATAACTTCCCACTGACTAAAAACCCAAAAAATTTTAAGTTCAAGCTTTTAATATTGCATTGTCACGCGATATACATATGCATGCAAAATTTCAGCTCAATAGGAAACCAGGAAGTGGGACAAATTTAACTTGCAAGATATCATTACAGACACCGGGACAGGTGAAACTAAATAAAAGCTTATAAAAAAAAGACTACATTCGTCGTTGCGACTTAAAGACCTCCTATATATGTAAAAAATGATCTTTAAGAGTTAATAATCGTAGATAAAAACCAACTACTGAAAAAAAAGGAAGCTAACTACAACAAAAATACAAGTGTTATAGGGTTTTATACTTTTTACTTTGCGACACTTAAGAGTTTTCGGTTGCTCGTTTTGTAACACATGAGAGCTTTTGATGTACAATGGATTTAGGAATTGAGATTAAAAACGCATGATGACAAACACAGAGCGTCGGTGGCGTAGCGGCTAGGGCCGCTACCTCCTTTCCGGGAGGTCGTGGTTCGAATCCTGCCACGTATCAATGTGTTTTCGAATTTCGATTTCATATGTACGTTTATCCGACGCTCACGGTGAAGGAAAACATCGTGTGGAAACCTGCACACGCCTGCGGAGAAACTCGAAGGTTGTGTGTGAAGTCGACCAACCCGCATTGGGCCCGCGTGGTCGACTAAGGCCCGATTGCCCTAATTCCGGGTAATCTCGAGCCCCTCGGTGGGGACGTATATGAGCTGATATGGTGATGATTTTCAATAAAAATAAGTTATTTATTTCTGATACTAATAATTGCATTGGTTAAATTTATGGAAAAAAGAACAAAAGAAATATTAGGAATACATCAACTCCTTAGAGACGCGGTGCCAATAAATGATACTTGTAATTGCGGTGCCAACATAAGGTATTCTAAGTGCCAACTTTATATGGGTAAGCAATTAGGAGATACTGAATTTAGTAAATAAACTAGCTTTTGCCCCCGGCTTCGCCCGAGTGGACATCGTTGTATGACTGTCTTTAAGAGTGAGTGGTGTGTGGACATGAGTTTTCTCCAGATCCCTCAGGAACTATTTCCGATTAGCACTTTATGTCACTTCCTATCAATTGTATACAAAAATCACTTCAATCCGCTGCTCCGTTGCTACGCCGACGACGTGCGCGAGCGTGAAAATAAGTTCTCCCCAGATCCCTCGAGAACTATGTCAGGATATGCTAATTAGTAAATTATGTCATTTCCCACATCCTCACTATCTCTGTGCAAAAAAATCACAACAATCCATGGTTCCGTTGCGATGTTAAAAGAAATTAACCATAAAAAGAGTATTTTTTCAGTTTCCTCAGGAACTGTCACGGGATAAAAAGTATAGCCTATGTCGTTCACAGTGTTGCACTCTACCTGAACGCCAAATTTCATGAAGATTGGTCGAGGTGTTGAAGCGTGAAAAGGTAACAAAGACAGACACATTTTCACAATTATAATTTTACTAAGGATAGCAATTTAAAAAGTTATTCACATGAACGTTTTTTTATTTATTGTTCCAATCCATTGAGTCTAACTTTCTTTAATTTTCTCGAAGATTACTCGAATCTTATGGGGAATTGCAAGAACATGCTGTGATAAATTTGAAATTAAAGTACATTTATTTTACCTTAACAATAGGCATAAATGTACCACCATTTAAAATACAAAAATTTAATGCTGTTTAACAATAATTTAATGCGACAACTCAAACTCAAACTCAAACTCAAATATTTTATTGCTGATTATTGGTTTACATTAGGTCTTAAATAAATTGTACTATGTTCGCAATAACCTGCCTAAAAAAAGCATGCAATATTATATGTTAAATAATTATAGATAATGTCAAAGAATTAAATTAATCAAAATAATCTGCTAACTATGTCGAGTCAGTTTTTACAAAATCGGTCCACTTTTTCTTTCATAAATTCATCGATACTGTAATAACATTTTTCAATCAGTAAATTGTAAACACTTGTTTTAAACCTAGGCAAAGACAGCATTTTGATATTTCCTGGTAGCGCATTGTATAAGGATACACTCATATAGATTACATTTTTGTGGAATAACGCAGATTTAGACCTTGGCAAAACTAAATCACAAGCATATCTAGAGGAAAATTTAGTAGTTGATTGTTTTGATTTGAACATACTTAGGTTATTTTTCACAAACATACAAACCTCGAAAATATACAAACACGGCAATGTTAATATTTTGTTCTCCTTAAAGTAAGGACGATATGATTCTATTTGTTGGAGATTAAAAATAGCCCGAATACAACGCTTTTGAAGTTTGAAAACCAGATCTTTGTTAGTGGAATTACCCCAAAGTAATATTCCATATCGAAGGTTGGACATAATATAAGAGTGAAATGCAAGAATAGCGGTTTTCCTCGTGGAGACATCAGATAGTCGTTTTAGAGCATACACAAAATTACTTAGTTTATTAACGATGTACTCAATATGATCTTTCCAATCTGTAAAACGATCGACAACAATTCCAAGGAACTTAGTGTTACTGGCACATTCAATTTTTTCACCCTCATAGCATAATTCAATATCCAACGGATTACCTTGTGGAGCATAAAATTGTATGTACTTCGTCTTTGTAAGATTGACTTTTAAATTATTTATCTCGAGCCATTTATTTAAATCATTGAAAACTTTATTTATTTCATATTTATAATCAGATGTATTGTCTTTGCGAATAACAACTGAACAGTCATCAGCAAAAAGTATTACTTTATGTTTTGTTATAAAAGGCAAGTCGTTAATATACAGTAAAAACAATAGGGGCCCTAGGATACTGCCCTGTGGTACACCATAGTTAGTCACGCGATACTCTGATCTGTACTCTTTTAAAGATTTGTTCTTGGAACAATATGATGATACCAACGTACATTGTTTACGTCCTTGGAGATACGATTTCAGCCAGTTGTAACAATTTCCACGTATGCCGTAATTAATAAGCTTAGATAAAAGTCTTTCATGACATACTCTATCAAACGCTTTAGACATATCCATGAATATCGCAGCTACAGGTACCGTGTTATCTCTACAAGTGGTCACTATTTTTATAAGTTCATATGCAGCCATTGACGTAGATTTATTTTTTCTAAAGCCAAACTGAGAGTTGGTGATAATTTTTTGTTTGTCAAGAAAATCAATGACACGCGAGTACATCATCTTTTCAAGTATTTTAGAAAATATCGATATAAGAGAAATTGGTCTGTAGTTATCGATATCAAGCCTGCTTCCTTTTTTATGAATTGGTTTTATTAATACATACTTTAGTTTTTCAGGAAAGATTCCTTGTTCAAAGGAGAGATTTAGGATATGTGTTAATGGATAAGAAAGTACGATGCTATTGTCCTTAATAACGTCAGTAGTTATGTTGTCGTAGCCGGTTGAATTAGTATTTTTCAATGTCATAGTTGTTTTCCATACTTCTGTGGAAGTAGCAGGTCTGAGAAATATTGTAGATTCTGATATTGGGATAGAATTGGTGATGTCATTGTTAAGATTAGAATTAGGATTAGAATTTTTTTTAAATTGATTCAAAAATTTATCGTTAAAAGCAGTCGAGATTAATTTAGGTTCATGTATTAGTTGATTTTTATCAGTTATTTTATCTATACTAATGTAGTTACTTGTAGATTCTTTATACTCCTTAATTACTTTCCATGTAGCTTTAACGACATTTTTAGAGACAAGAATACGTCTAGTATTTGTTACTTTGTGAGATCGTCTTATACATTTCTTTAGGGTTTTAGAGTATGTTCTATACGTTTGCTTATTTGAGTCTGTAGGATTAGTTATGTATTTTTTGTATAAAGTCCTTTTATTTTTTGATGCTGTTTTAATACCCCTTGTGACCCATTTAGTTTTCCTGTATCGCTGAATTTTTATCTTAACCACCGGGAAACATAAATTGAAAAATAGAGTCACCAGATCATGAAAGCATACAAAAGCTTCATTTGTATCAGTGCTTGTATACACTTCATTGAAACTAAGGCTATCCATACATTCTTTAAATTTAACTCTGTTTGAAAACGACATATCCCTCTTCCAAGTATACCAATATTTAATATGTTTTTTAGAGTTTACAGGCAGTGAAATTGTTTGAGCCGTATGATCTGATAGGTGAATGTCGTGAACAATAGCAGTGCCAGTTGCAAGTCTGAAGTTGACAGCAATATTGTCAATGCATGTAGCTGAAGTAGCCGTTACTCTAGTTGGTTGGGATATTGTTAAGTGAAAGTTATAAGATTTAAGGATAATTTCAAATTCATTCCTAACTTTTGTCTGCTTTAGTCTATCAATATTAAAGTCACCACATAGTATGACTTTCTGCTTGTTTTTCTTTACAAGTTCAGAAAGTAATTCATTAATTTTAATGAAAAATAATTCTATATTATGAGCATCAGGAATTCTATAAATACAGATAAGCGTTATATTATGCTCTTTAATGTCTACTCCACAACACTCAAACGCACATTCAACACACAAACACTTAATCCAATCTAATTTTTGAAATTTAATATCATCTCTCAGAAGGATGCAGGTTCCACCTCTATTAGATTTTTTACGACAAAAGCAGGAAGCAAGTTTATAACCCATTAAAATAATATTAGACAGATCCCCCGTTCTCATAAAATTGCTAAATTTAAGTGGCAGTGGGCGGGGCACATAGCTTGTAGAACAGATAGCCGTAGGGGTAGTAAAGTTCTCTAGTGGCGACCGTGCACCGGAAAGGATAACCCTTCGAGCGCCTCTATCAAACGCGCCGTCGAGGCTCAAGCGTTTAGTGTAATTTGGACGCACGGCAGTCCGTTCGACGCTTTCCCGAATGCTGTTTTGAAATCTTATTTTGATTATAACTTTTTTTGTATTAATTTTCTTTTGTAAACTGTTTTAAACAATCGACAAAACCCCTATTGTATAGTAGGTATTTTACTTCATATTAGAACTTGAAACATGCCCAGAGCTTGAAACATTTGGTAACATGTTTCCAAATACTTAATATGCGTCGGGGCCAATTTGCTTTGATGACATTATTCACTAAAGACGATTTACTTAATGGACTATTTGAATTGTGGGCGATTTACTCCTTGACTGTTTTAGATTGCGGACGATTTGCTCCCACTCATATAGCGGTCATCGTTAAGGCTCCCCAGGAGCAAAGTATATATATTAGTACTAGTATATGAATGAATGAATGAATGATTTATTTATTGTATTGCTTAAGTACACAAACAAAAATAAAAAAGAGAAGAGTAGATAAACAAAAAAAACAATTTTTTTTAACCTATAAATACCTAATACTAACATCAAAGGAATATTTATTTATTTTTTAAAAAAAGGGAAACACAAAAGCAATACAAAAGGCAATAAAGCTCAGCGTAATTTTTACCCTAAGGCAAAACGCTGTTATTCTGCTATTGCCCGGACCGAGTTGCGAGAGATGTTGCTAAAAAATATATTTATGTATGTGTGCATGAGTGTGAGTGATATGTGTGTGTGTGTGTGTGTATATATCTTTATATATATAAAAGAAAGTCGTGTTAGTTACACCATTTATAACTCAAGAACGGCTGGACCAATTATTATGATTTTTGTATTTTTGCATTTGTCTTCATCGGGATAATATAGGGTGACCTTAAATTAGTTCTTGATAGCAAAGGATATGAATGTACTCGTGATTACAAACAACTTTCCCATAGAAACTATATGTCAAATATGAAAAAAAATATTTGGTCCTTCATACATTTTTGTCGATTTGATAACTTGTTATGTACCGAGGACCTAAAATTTTTTTCTGATTCGACATATAGTTTCTATGGGAAAGTTGTTTGTAATCACGAGTACATTCATATCCTTTGCTATCAAGAACTAATTTAAGGTCACCCTATATAACTATCAATAAAAAAAAATATCATTCAAAAAATAATTGGTTTTAGGGTAGGGTAGGGTAGTGTAATGTAGTGTAGGTGTAGTGTATTTGGGGTAGGGTAGTGTAGTGTAGGGTAGGGTAGGGTAGGGTAGTGTAGGGTTGAGTAGTGTATGTAGGATAGGGTAGTGTAGTGTAGGGTAGGGTAGGGTAGTGTAGGGTAGTGTAGGGTAGTGTAGGGTAGGGTAGGGTAGGGTAGGGTAGGGTAGGGTAGGGTAGTGTAGTGTAGTGTAAGATGGAACGAAGTTCGCCGGGACAGCTAGTGTAGTATATATTAGTACTAACATACAGTATGGACACTCCCTGCCGCTCTCTAGATTGCGACCTCACCCCCTCGTCACCCAGATTGATTCAGATTGGTTACAGTTTGGTTGTCGAACGTATAGGATTTCGCCGCCATTTTGTTTGTTCCATCATTCCTTTTTTGAAATGTCATTTCAGGCCCGTTGTATGAAGTGTCCAGGGTGTGCCAGGAGGCTTCAGTGTCCATACAAACGTAGCTAGTTCCGCTTTAATACAAGAACTACATGCCGGATTGAATCCAAACTTTGCGAATATATTGAGTAGACGCATATCGATGTTTGTAATTAGTTTTCATCGTAGTAAATTGAAACATAACTAAACGAAGGCTTTAATTACTTTTGTACTGAGAGTTTGAAAATTCTCTTAATTTTTTTCGTTTTTTAGGGTTCCGTTTCCGGGACAAAATTGTAACAAAATTGGTGTACGTCGCGTTAACTGGGGCTTCTACTCATCATATTGAACAACTTTTGTTCTTCAAGACCAATTTTGTGCATTTTTGTAAGGACCGTCGATTTTTTTTTCGATAATTGACTATGGGTTGATTGAGGAAAGTTGTTCAGTATGTTTTTTTTTGACAATTGGTAAACCCTTGAAATCATTTCACCTGATGGTAAGTGACGATGATGCCAAAGATGGAAGCGGGCTTACCAAGCTTCCCCAACGCAATGGGGAACTGGCTATCTTATCTTCAAGCCGGAACACATCAATGCTGTTAACACTGGTGTTTGTCGGCAAGACTTAGATAAGATGGTGGTAGCTAGCCAGGCGGGCTTAGAAAATGCCCTACCACCAACCAAACCAAGTCTTACAAGTTGACCCCACCGGGAATCGAACCCGCGACCTCCTGATGTGAAGCGAAGGAGCTAACCGTTACGCGACGGAGGCGGTTAAAAAAGTGGTGAGTAGAACCCCCAGTTAACTACACCAAGTTTTTGCACCCCATATTATTTACAAGCAGTCGCCCGCGGCTTTGCTAACGTGGATATCAAGGTTGAGCAGTGTGCGAGCACTAAAATACAAAATACAAAATACATTTATTGCGTAACCAAAGGTAAAACATAAAATGGTCTTAAAGATAATAAAGAAGTCCTCTATGGCCTACCTTAAAAAGGTGTGCAATGTCATTCTTTAATCTAACACATGAACATTTATTTAATTACTTAGTCTATTTTTATATCATTGTCAAGTAAATATTCGTTAATACTATAATAGCATCTGTTCTTTAAATATAAGTATAATTTTAATTTAAATTGTCTATTGTTTAATTCTTTTATAGAGTCAGGAAGTTTGTTAAATAAATTAGGTCCTAATACAAAAACAGTGTTTCTATAAAATGTCATATTTGAGCGCTGCAACGGGCGCACCTCGATCTTATTCCTTACTAGCGCGGCTCGTGGTCTTTTTATTACAAATATTATTTAGTCTTGCCGCCAAATATCAATGTTGATATCATTGGTGTGTTCCGGCATGAAGATAAGATAGGCAGTTCCCCATTGCGTTGGGGAATCTGGGTAAGCCCGCTTCCATCTTCGGCAACATCGTCACTTACCACCAGGTGAGATGTTGTCAAGGGTTTACCAATTGTGAACAAAAAAAAACAACCTTTTATTTAGTTTTACCTGTCCCGGTGTCTGTAATGAAATCTTGCAAGTTACATTTGACCCACTTCCCGGTTTCCGATTGAACTGAAATTTTGCATGCATATGTATATCGCGTGACACTAAAAGCTTGTACCAAAAAGCTTCTAGGTTTGTCGAAAATTATTTTTACTAGGAATTGTAGAAGATAAGTACTGCGTACGCGCCCGAACATCCTGTATACAGGGTGCCCCGTTATAAAGTGCACAAACGCTAGGGAGTGAAATTGTTATCTTATATATAAAATTCTCGTGTCACAATGTTCGTTCCCGTACTCCTCCGGAACGGCTTGACCGATTCTCATGAAATTTTGTGAGCATATTGAGTAGGTCTAAGAATCGGCCAACATCTATTTTATTTTAGGGTAGGGTAGTGTAGTGTAGGGTAGTGTAGTGTAGGGTAGTGTAGGGTAGGGTAGTGTAGTGTAGTGTATGTAGGGTAGGGTAGGGTAGTGTAGGGTAGGGTAGGGTAGGGTAGGGTAGTGTAGTGTAGGGTAGGGTAGTGTAGTGTAGGGTAGGGTAGTGTAGTGTATGTAGGGTAGGGTAGTGTAGGTTAGGGTAGTGTAGGGTAGGGTAGTGTAGTGTAGGGTAGGGTAGGGTAGTGTAGTGTAGTGTAGTGTAGTGTAGTGTAGTGTAGTGTAGGGTAGGGTAGGGTAGGGCAGTGTAATGTAATGTAAGGCGGTACGTAGTTCGCCGGGACAGCTAGTATATATGTACGAGTATATTGCGTGACAATGCAATATTATAATGACATGGAGCTGATCTGATGCTGGAGCTGGAAGGTGGCCATAGGAATTCCACAAAAAAACGACACAACCCCATCGAGTTTGGGCTCGTTTGATTCGTATCAAATTGATGAGTACTTTGATCCTATATTTTTATATTCATTTGAGCAATTGGCTTTTTCAGCATAAAAACTCTTTTCAAATAAAAGCTTGTACTAAAAAGCATTTAGGTTTTTGAAATTTTTTTTTAGTATAAGTTATTCTAAAGGTCCATTCCGAATATTGATGAATGAATTTTTGAAATTGGATGAGTAGCTTCGGAAATTATCCAAACTTAACTTTATAATTTTATAAGACAGTATAGATAGTAGCATAGTAGTATTTGGCCACTAGCCAGGTCAGTCGACTACAGCTGACTCTACACGAGCAGATACGTCACTAACGTGAGTTGTTTGGCTTATTTCCGTTGTTGGGTGATTTCATACCTAGTTCTGATAATTTCATACTTCACTTTACTTCTAACGATACCAAATTTTTCTTTCCAACAAATCCGGGCCAATGCGAAAATTTTGACTTCACGTTTGGGACGAATCTCAGTTTTTTTTACCAATATGCACTATTCATGATACCTATCTATCATCATCATCATTAAATAATTTATTTCAAGTCACATTATTTCAATCAATCAATCAAAATAATTTATTTTAAGTAGGTGTTTGTTTACACACACATTTAAATAGTCAAAACAAAACTTAAATGTATATTACAAATAATGTCATGATTCAGATTACAGTCTCAGGTAATGGTATTGTTATAGAATCAACATATATATCCTTGTCTTTTACATAATCTATTATTTTATAATATCCTCCAGAGCACAAGCATTTTTTGACACGAGTCTTGAATTTATTCTCTGACAAACTAGTTACATTTTCTGGAATTTTATTGTAGAATCTTATACACTGCCCCACAAATGACTTTTTAACCTTTCAGTCTCGAAAAGGCTATATCTGTTTTATTTACATTTCTTAAATTCAAATTATGCCTGTCACTGTTTTTAGCAAATAATTGCAAATTCTTACGAACGTACATGATGTTTTCATATATAAATTGACTAGCAACAGTTAAAATATTTATTTCTTTGAACTTATTCTGTAACGACTCACGTAACAATGGTAATTATAAAATAAAGACAGATTTCATATTTTTATTTTTTATTTATTTATTTCATTTCAAAAATGATACATTACATAGTAAGCGCAACAGATACATGATTAATAATGAAAAATAATTCAAGGTCTTACAGAATTACATAATTACAGAAACAAACAACACTATAGCAACTGAAACAAACAACAATATAGAATTTTTCATAGCCAAGAGTAGCCAAAAAGTATACACAGTTTGTCTATTCCCTCTCTCGAATGTGAAAAGTCCGGCTTGTGTCTTCAGCTCCTTCATCCTATGGAACATAGGTTTTGTACGCATGTCGGAGATCTGCTTTTCTGAACTGACATGTTGGATATCAATAGTTGGATGTTCCCTCTTGGATGCAGTCTCTGGTTTCGTCCTCTGGTAAAACTCTGAAGGGTTCTGAGCAATCTTGATAGCCGATTCATTGTCTACACACAGACATGCTCGACAGTCATCTCCTGTCATATCTTTGAGAATCCGTTTTAGCCCCTATTATTTCTCTAGCGGTCTCACTTGCTGCGTAGATCTCGGCTTCCGTCGCAGTGGAAGCATGCTGGGCCCATAACCCAGAGGTCCGAGATCGGAACCACGCTCTGCTATACCATGTTAGGTTTGACGGCAGTTCTAGCGGATCATATGGTGCAACAAATAAATACAGAATTATTCCGAAAACACAACAGTTTATTTATTGACTTTTCATCCAAGAATATTTTTCAAATCAGTGACAGAACTTTCCATAGCCAAGAATAGCCAAAAATTATACACAGTTTGTCTATTCTTAACAATACGTCCCCACCCCACTGAGAGGCTCGAGCCTACCCTGAATTATGGCGATCGGGCCTATACTAAAGTTACTATACTAGATATAAAAATAAAAAAGAAGAAAAAACAAAATTAAAATAAGTTTGCTTCGGTTAGGGTTAACTTTTTGTGTTCAGTACTACGTGAACCTTACAACAATGACTCACTTAGACACAGTCCAGTAATCTCCTATCATATTCAGGACGCTGTTGGCACCAGAGATATGCTATATATAAGGGGAGGTAGATAGGTTACATGCGTCTAAAAAGTGAAGCAAAAAAAGATGCCAATTGGCATCTCTTTTCTTAGTAACATTCGGTGCAATAGAAGGGAGCTACCTATAACATTGTGTGTGTAAATGGCTTCGATTTTCAAATGTTGTTTGTTAGTGCATAACCCATCTATGGTAACAAATCTCTGGTTGGCACAGTATTACGATATGGCTTAGGTGTGTGCAGGTTTCCTCATGATGTTTTCCTTCACCGTTTTAAAAGCTAGTAATGAATAGATAATCGTAAAATTTTAAAGTGTAAACCATCCTTGGAAGAGCAGCATTTTGTCCTTGATACACGGCGAAGTAAATGAAAGCCCAGTATTGGGTCAGTCGGTGAGTCGGTCGCTCGGATTCGTGCCAACTAGAGCCCCAATTTATGCGATCCGAGCTTTAATGTCGCCGCTAAGTCTGTCCGACTTTGAACCTGAAAGTTTTCTATTTTATCCGACACAAAAAAATCATTTTAAGCTATTGTATAGCTTTTATCGCAGGCTTTGAGGGGACTGAATCAAGAAATTTCGTAACGAAAATAAAACCTGACACCCAAAAAAAATATATTGAGTTCTAAAAAACTTAAAGTGCCATCTATCTATCCGTCATGATGATGATGATGATGATGGCGACGGCGATTGATGATGGCGATTGATGATGGCGATTGGTAATGGCGATTTATGATTGCGATGGCGATGGCGATTGATGATGGCGATTGATGATGGCGGATGATGATGGCGATTGATGACAGCGATTGATGATGACGATTGATGATGGTGGATGATGATGATGACGAACTTTCTTAGTGTTATTTTTTTACATAAACATCCCGCGCCCCAAGGACTATATGGTACTGGCAAATACTGAATAAATAAATAATAAATAAATAATTATAATTACATATGTTGATTCCGGGTAGGCTCGAGCCCCTCGGTGGGGACGTATATGAGCTGTAATGATGATGACATATGTTGATAAAAAACGCTATGCAATAGCTTTACCGCGGCAGTCCCCAAGTGCCACACGTCTTTTTTTTTACAAAATAATAACCAGAATGCTTAAAATGTATCATCAATGACACTCGAGACAAAGTATATATTATATGAGTACTATTATAACTTACATTATAATAGTACTCATATAATATACACTCCCTGCCGCTCTCTAGATTCCAACCTCAACCCCTCGTCACTCAGATTGACACAGATTGGTTATAGTTTGGTTCTCGAACGTCAAGGATTGCGCCGTGATTTTGCTAGCTCCGTCATTTGTTTTTAGAAATGTCATTTCACGACCGTTGTATGCAGTGTCCGGGGTGTGCTCAGGGTATCAAGACGAATATCAGCTCATATACGTCCCCAACGAGGGGCTGGAGCCTACCCTAAATTAGGTCCCAGTGCGGGTTGGTCGACATCAAACACAACCTTCGAGTTTCGTAGGCGTGTGCAGGATTTATTTTTTATTTTTTTATTCACAATTGGCAAACCCTTGACAACATCTCACCTGGTGGTAAGTGACGATGTTGCCGAAGATGGAAGCGGGCTTACCAAGATTTCCCAACGCAATGGGGAACTGGCTATCTTATCTTCATGCCGGAACACACCAATGATATCAACATTGATATTTGGCGGCAATACTTAGATAAGATGGTGGTAGCAAGCCAGGCGGGCTTAGAAAATGCCCTACCACCAACCAAACCGAGTTTTACAATTGACCCCGCCGCGAATCGAACCCGCGACCTCCTGTGTAAGTTCAGTGAACTTTGCCTTTGAGCTACCGAGGCGGTTAAATTAAAAGGTCTTAAAAAATAATAATAACATAATTTCATTTGTGAAAAATCAAGAAATAAACAATCATAACGTCAAAATGCAATCTTAGAAATAAACCAGATAATGTCATTAGAACATGAAAACAATATGACACGAAAAGTTATACATAAAAATCAACGATACCTTTGACAAGAGTAGGCCACTTCGAGTATAACGCAAGAGTAAGCCATCGCTCCCATCAACCATATTAGAGGGAAAGGAACGACCCGGCTCCCGATGCGCCACCATCCGCAAAAACATTTGTACATTGTTTTTCTCTCTTTGATATGCAATAAAGAGTATTATGAACACTCCAAAATTCATCAAGGCTCAACCAAACATACACCTGGAAAACATTACTCTTCTTCGTGGGCAGTCGGATAAAAAGCTACCCTGGACCCACTGACCGAAGAAGGGAGAGTATAAATGCCTTTAATTAGCGAGAGGACATAACATGGAGTTGTTAAAACCACCAAATACATTGATTAAATTTCTGGATCGTGGCAAAGTGTATATAAGGTGTAACAAAATTAGCTGAAACTATTTTAACTGGTGCTTCTACCCATGAAACTGAACAACTTTCCCCATGGAACCCATAGTCAAATCGCAAAAAAAAATTGGCTCTCCCATACTAACTCGATCAGCTGATCAGCCAACTTAGTATGGGAAGTTCTAATTTTTTTTTGAAATTTGACAATGGGTTTCATGGGGAAAGTTGTTCAGTTTCATGGGTAGAAGCACCAATTAAAATAGTTTCAGCTAATTTCTTTAGACCTTATAATATTGTTTGTTTGTAAACTCTTTATTGCTTTCAAAACAAATACATTAAATATTTAGACAAAAGAAAATTGAAAATTTGACTCGCACTAGGTCGGTTTTTTTATCCACACTTGATATGCCCTTGGCATCATCTCATCTGATGGTAAGTGACGATGATACCGAAGATGGAAGCGGTAAGCATACCAAGATTCCCCAACGCAATGGGGATCTGGATATCTTATCTTCAAGCCGGAACACATCAATGCTGTTAACAATGATGTTTTGGCGGCAAGACTTACATAAGATGGTGGTAACTAGCCAGGCGGGCTGTGAAAGTACTACCAACCAAACCAAGTCTTACAAACTTACGCCGGGAATCGAACTCGCGACCTCCTGGTGTGAAGCGAATGGACTAACCATTACGCCACGAAGGCGGTTATCTCACATTACCAGTACGATTCGTGTCGATACTGTAGAACAAATTTACATTGAAATAACGTTCCTAGTGTCTTGTTCTAAAATACACTGTGTAAAAGAAAATCGAACCCGCGACCTCCTGGTGTGAAGCGAATAGACTAACCATCACGCCACGAAGGCGATTATCTCACATTAACAGTACGATTCGTGTCGATACTGTAGAACAAATTTACATTAAAATAACGTTCGTAGTGTCTTGTTACAAATCACCGGGTCCACGGGTAATTAGTGTACAAAATACACTGCATAAAAGAAAATCGAACCCGCGACCTCCTGACGTGAAGCGAATGGACTAACCATTACGCCACGGAGGCAGTTGAAAGGTAGTAAAATGACGCTCGTACTCAAACTGAAAGTTAATTAAGGTCTGTTTACTATGTCTACATGTTCAGACGCATACTTTGTCATTTTATGGTGTGGTGGAAGGCGGTGGTGGGGCGAGGGTTTCTTCTAGTGTTTATACAGGGTGTAACAAAATTGGTGTAGGTCCCATTAACTGGGGCTTCCACTCATCATACTGAACAACTTTTGTTGTACGACTTTGCTGAAATCGCAAAAAAATATTTTTACTCTTCATCCAAATCAATCAGATGTGTACGACCAATTTTGTGCATTTTAGTAATGGAGGGTCCAAATTTGTTTTTGAGAATTGACTCTGGGCTAGTTGGGGAACGTTGTTCAGTATGATGAGTGGAACCCCCAGTTAACGGGACCTACACCAATTTTGTTACACCCTGTATAGGTGTGGTACATAGAAGTACGTCGCGCAGGACCAAAAATAAAGCCAAGTGAGAGCAGTGGACTGTTTTATAGGTGAGACGGTCGATGGTGAGGTTGCGGCTGACTTGCGGGGGGAAGTAACGCCTTGGAGTGGAGGAAAACACGAACTGTGGGGACCAACCACCTTTTAGAAAGAAGTACTGAATCTGCTTTGGATGCTTTATGTATAACGGAACATTTTGTAGAAAAAAGTAATGAGAAAAATCTATTTATAGATGGGTATGTATTGGCCGACTCGTTTTGTAGGAAAAATAGCAAAAGAGGGGAAGTTGTATATTTTTAAAAAAAGGCATAGAATTTAAGCAATTAAATCTTGAGGATTTTCGTGAAATAAATGCATTTGAATGCTGCGGGGTTCTATTAGATAAAGAAAAAGTAATTATAGTATGTGTCTATCGCGTTCCAAAAGGAATTAACTTAGATTTATTTTTTGAAAAACTGGATGCCTTGTTGTCTCACTTTCTCAAAGGTCAAAAGCGTAAAGTAATCATATGCGGGGACTTTAATATTGACCTTTTACCTGAAGCTAAAAATAAAGTTTATGCTAATACTTTTCTCAGATTACTATACTCTTATAATTTTTATCCACAAATAAGTGAGCCGACACGAATAACTCTTACTTCAAAAACATGTACTGACAATTTCTTATGCAATTTTAGCAACGTAAGTATACTAAAGTCCACGAACTTGCAATAGGATCCGACCATACTGCCCAAAATCTAACTTTCAAAATGCACCGAAAGCTTACTCTTCCATTTTGGTATGTTTACAAGAGAGATTTTTCAAAGAGTAACCTTATGAAATTTTTAGAATGTCTGAGCAAACTTACTTTTTCTGACGTATTTACACAGACTAATGTTAATCATGCGTATGACCAATTTATCGATTTATACAAGCTGTTTTATGATTTATGTTTTCCTTTAAGACGAATCAAAATTAAAAAAGAAATAAAGCACAGGTGGATTACTCGGGGAATCAGAGTATCAAGTAAAATAAAAAGAAAACTATATTTAGATTACAAACTAAAGGGAAGAGTTGATAAGAAAAAAAAATACGAAAGCTATAACTCATTGTTAAGGAAATGTGTTAGAACGTCTTTAAGAAACATTAATCAAAAGTACTTAGAAAAGGCAGATAATAAGTGCAAAGCAGCATGGAATATAATTCAAAATTCTTCTGGCACTTGTTCTTTTCCTGAATTCATAACAAAAATCCCTACTATATCCCCACTAATATTATAAATGTGAAAGTAACTCTGTCTGTCTGTTACGCTTTCCCGCAAAAACTACTGAACGGATTTGGCTGAAATTTGGTAGGTAGACAGATTAGGACCTGAATTAAGACATAGGCTACTTTTTACCACGCTCGCGAGCCGCTTGCGGCTCGCGCACTGCGCGCCCTCGAAAAGTCATAGAAACGTGGTCCACCGCGGGTGAAGCCGCGGGAAACAGCTAGTAGATAATAATGGAGAGTTAATCACAGAGCCTCAAAAGATTGCGTCTAGTTTTAACGACTATTTTATTGATTCTTTACCTCCAACGCCTGATATCAACAATAAAGAAGTCTGCAGACATTTAGATAGTAATACATCGACAATGTTTATTGTTCCCATACATCAGGAAGAAATATTGAAAGCTATTAGAACCTTAAAAAATTCTGAATCTGTAGGTTATGATGAAGTATGTACTCGTATAATAAAAGAGACTGGTATCTTTATCTCAGAAGTTTTAACTTATATTATAAATTTATCAGTAGAGCAGGGAATGTTTCCAAATAAGCTAAAATTATCAATAATTAAACCACTATTTAAGAAAGGCGACTGTGATAAACTAAATAATTACCGACCTGTTACATTAATATCAATATTTTCAAAAATTTTTGAACGTATCCTTTTTAATAGGCTTATTATTTTTTCAGACAAACACAACATAATTAACAATGAACAGAATGGTTTTCGTAAAGGTAGGTCGACAAATTATGCAATCTATCAGTTGATGCGCAGTGTTTATGAATGTGTAGATAAAAAAATCAATGTATCCGCTATTTTTGCTGATATGTCGAAAGCCTTCGACTGTGTCAATCATGAGTTGCTTTTATCAAAACTGGAGAAATATGGAATTCGAGGAAATTCACTGAACTGGTTACGATCATATTTAGAGGGACGGTACCAGTGTACAGAGATAAAAAACTTATGTAATAAAACTAACACAGTTGTATGCAAGAGGTCAGGTTTTAGGATAAATAACAAAGGCGTTCCACAAGGAAGTATACTAGGGCCGCTGCTTTTCTTGTTCTACATAAATGACCTTCCCAAAAGTACTAAAGAACAGACAGTTTTGTATGCTGATGACAGTACAGTTATCGTAAAATCTGACTCTCAATTTGAACATGAAGATGATGTGAATGTCGCTTTGGTGAACATAATAGAGTGGATGAAAAATAATGGACTGTAGATAAACTTATCAAAAACTAACGTTATGCAATTTCATTCCTTTCATAAAACGCCTTTGGTTATAACTGAAGCATATAATTCTAAAAAAATAGATGTAGTGAACGAATATAAATTCTTGGGTATAATTATTGACAGCCACTGCAGTTGGAAAGCACACATAAAAAATCTCTGTGATCGATTGTCACGTTTTGTGTATCCCTTAAGAAATATTGCCCGTACTACATCGGAGCAAGCAGGGTTAATGGCTTAAGGGTTTGGATATGTACAGTCAGCTTTGACTTACGGTCTCATATTTTGGGGTAACTCAACAGATTTTGTGGATGCTTTCAAAATACAAAAACGATGTGTTCGAGCTCTTTGTGGGCTATCTCAAAGAGATTCATGTAAACCACTCTTTGTTAAGTACAAAATATTGCCTCTGCCTTGCCTATACATATATTAAAGAAGTTGCAATGTTTGTAAAAAAAAAAAAACGGGTGGGGCTGTGTCGGGGCACACGGCCGTTGGTTTTAACGTGAATACGTCTCGTAACGGGTAATATGTAGTTTCTATATAAAATATTATTATTATTAATATTATTATCTGCGTAATTTCAACCGTACCAGCTGCAGATGTACTGGCACCGTCGTTGTCCGCTCGGCCGCATTTATTACTTTACGTTGCCGGCACTGCTTGACTCGATCATATGGTGTTTTATTGGTACCATTCGATTGCTGTTGAGATGCCCTTTCCAACCGTATACGATCTCTGTATTTCGATTTGGCTTTTCGACGCGTATAGGCCGACATTTTATATTTTTTGATATTATTTTTTTATTTAAACACCTTATTATAATCACAGTTACAATTTTACACTAATGTTTTATATATAATCGATAGATTTTGACGAGAGCTGACGATTGAAACTTGAATGAACCTCGTAGCTTCACCGAGTCGAAAGTTATAATAAATGGAAATCTCGATACGCAGCAAAATGACCTTCAAAATGGCGGGGCTGCCCCCTCCCCCGCGCGCGATGTGTTACAGTCCTTACTTAGCGTAATAAATTCTTTGATTCTTTAGCTATCAAGTGGTGTAAACGAAATTTGGATGGAGATGATAGATATGTAGCTACAACACTAAATCCTGTATCATATTCTGTATCCCCCGATTTTGTTATCATTCGTTTTTTTGGATTGCATCCCTATAGAGGTAATTTTAAAGACGTATTCACGTCAACACATATTCCTGTATGAGTCAGTCAATATATACAATAGAAATTTAAGACATAATAATAGACTTTTACATTCGTGTAGTTATCGTACAACATTTTATCAAAAAAGTTTTTACTCAATGGCAGTGCAAGTATACAATATGGTTCCGGAATGCTTAAAGCAGTACGATGAGAATCGTTTCAAATCGGCTATCAGTGCTTGGCTAGCGACTAGACAATTTTACAGTGTACAATTTTTTTTGGATAATAAGGGAAAACTTTAGCATTTACTTCAGCATAACAATATGAAATAAATTAATTATATTTTTACTACTTGACTGAAGATTCATGTGTAATATTATGAGAGTTTTGACATTTAATTCATTGACTTCTAATTAATTTAGTTATATAAGAAAATGACATTGTACACCTCTTAAGGTAAGCCATGGCAAAAGTTTTTTTTAATTATATGTAAGAACTTTTTACATACCTATGGTTATGCAATAAATGAATTTGAGTTTGAGTTTAAATATCTACTTTTTCGACAAATTCTGCCAAAAATAGGTTCTTCACACGATCGACACACAATTTCAATAATGACGTTTCTGATGTAGACATTTTTAATACTACTTTGGGTGCCTTAAAAAGTGCGATTGGAAATAAAATAAACTGTTAAAGTAAAAATTGTTGTAAAATTAATTGTCTCAGGGCTCGTATATTTCATGTTTTATTTTTATTAAGTGGAACTCCAGGTCTTTTTTAATTTAAAATTTATATGTAATACTATATATAAGACTGTTTGTTTTCTAAATTAATAAAATGAATAAATAAATAAATGACGCTACCGCGGTCCTTGTCTATTTTAGCGGTTTTCTTGCGGTTGTCGTTCCCAATGAAAGACAGACACACAAACTCATTTATTTACATAACAGGCAGATATACGACACAAAAGGAACCTTACAACTACGATACCTAAGCTAGTACAGAGCCTGTAAAAATACAGTGCTAATAGCTAATTCTAAGGTCCTATAAGTTAAACATCTATACATCTATAAGTAGATATAACCTGTCTATAACATTAAATCAATACGAAATTACCTTTTATATTATTATGGTACCTCCCTTGGGATATCTCCCTTCTAACAAAAAAATAATCATCAAAATCGGTTCATAAATGACGAAGTTATCCGCGAACACATATAATCTCAATTCGACCGTATATTATATATATATACGGTCGAATTGAGAAACCTCCTCCTTTTTTTGAAGTTGATTAAAAAGATCCTAGCTAAATGGGAGATGAAACATAAACAAACAAAACCTTTTTTTTTCACAAACTATTTAAAAAAAGTCGTGAACACTTACTACTTCAGCCTTAATAAACTGTGTCTAAATCTGCCTGTGTACTTTGGTAGGGTTTAGGCCAAACCCCAGCTTTCTTAGCGTGACTCACGGAGCTAGAGCGACCTTTGTGCTATCGATTTTGTTCCAGCTGTGACTTGTGAGCGTTGTGCGTCACAGCTTAGCTTTGTTTTCACGAAAGGTGTATCTGGTGGCCGAAATATTTGGCTTCGGACACTCCCACGTGTCAACAAATCACTAGATTAGGTTATTTATACGTAATCCTAATTGGATTACGGTTCGATTCGGTATATCTATTGAAAAACCGGTCAATTGCGAGTGAAACTCGCGCACTAAGGGTTCCGTAAAACGAATTTTGATCTATAGCGTCATCTATAGATATACGTAAAAGGGAACTAATTGCTGGTGTCATATTACTGCGTAAATTAAATATGTAGATGATACTACTAGATCCCACTAGGTGTCGCTATTTTAAAAACAATCAGACTTTGAAAATTTCGTTTTTCCTGTAAGAATGGAAGGACTTAGTTTTTCTCATAGATTTTTCAGTAATCTATGCATTTAACCTCATATACTGTGATTTTTTCAAAATTTTAGGCTCAGTAGTTTTGGAGATAAGAGGGGAAATGGTCTTTTTTCGACTATTTTCTTAAATAACGTCAAAACTATTTATCTTAAAATTATAAAAAAAATGTGTTAGAGATTCTTACAACAAGATATTTCATTTGATGTCACACGATATAGTTTTGCAAAACCTTTTTTTATATTTTCTTATTTACCCCCCAAAACTTACACCATGTCCGTCTTTGTGTCACCTACTTACATATGAGTACCTTTCCCACTGTTGTAGTTCATTCACTGCTCGACATAGGCCTTCGCCAAGTGGGGGGGGGGGGGGGTTTCGTTATCATCACGCTTGGCACGGGTTGGCGAGCTGAAGGGACGCCCATCCTCCGGTTATTACGACACCCTGGGGAAGAGATGGGGGTGGTGCTTTGTTACGAAGTCTTTTATTGTACTTTGATATTTTACCTATTACTGTGCTACTCAACAATTTTATTCAATTTCATAGGATGAAAGACATCTTAATCAACAAAAACAAACATCAATCTTGTATTCAGTTCACGAAAAAACTCGTCTAGACCTTTTATCTTAACAAATTTTTATTCCTTTGTACTTCAGTCTTGTCCTCCGTTATCTGTAACCTTTAGAATTCTGTTTGAAATTGTTATTTGTATGTGATACTCATGTGTGTCGGTGGCGTAACGGCTAGGGCCGCCGCCTCCTATCCGGGAGGTTAGGGTTCGAATCCTGCCACGTACCAATGTGATTTGGAATTTATATTTCATATGTACTCGTACGTTTATCCAACGCTCTTACGGTGAAGGAAAAACATCGTGAGACAACCTGCACACGCCTGCGAAGAAATTCGAAGGTTGTGTGTGAAGTCGACCAACCCGCACTGGGCCCGCGTGGCCGACTAAGGCCCGATCGCCCTAATTCAGGGTAGGCTCGAGCCCCTCGCTGGGGACGTATTTGAGCTGATATGATGATGTGATACTGTTTTCCATTAAAAAAATTAATCGTAAAGCATTTCAATGGTTTTTTTCATTGGTTTATTCATTCTTCATTGTTTTATTTATTTATTCATTCATATAGGCAATGGGTAAGCGTGAAGTGCAGCACTAGAATTTTTTTCCCGATTCTTCCCGAGGGTGTCGTAAGAGGCGACTAAGGGATCAAAACCGAAAGATGGGAAGCAGCTTCCTTCCCGCCGCGTAATGTGCCACCACACTACACACTACGATCACCAAACCGCCTGTTAAGTGTGGCGATTACGGCTAAACCCTTCCAACTATGTCCAACAGTGGACGTCTTTTCGCTGTTGTGGTCATCATCATCATATGCCCAAGCAGGCTGATTACAATGGGTAGACCATATAGCTCGCTGAATAGATAATCGGAAATAAAAAAAATCTTCTCGAGTGGCATCTGAAATTCAGAAGACATAGTCCAAGGTGGAAGCGTGCTTAAATTCTCGTCCTTTGACACTATTAATGATGATCCTAATGACCCTCTCCCATTGACGCCAGGCCAACGTATTTGAACAGGATTATAGTACTAAGAATCTAATTGGGTTAGACAGATGAAAATTAGTTCAAAGAAATAACTTTTAGAAACATAAAAATCCGTTTTTTTTATTCCACAATTGATAAGCCCTTGGCATACATCTCACCTGATGGTAAGTGACGATGATGCCGAAGATGGAAGCCGGCTTACCAAGATTCCCCAACGCAATGGAGAACTGGCTATCTTATCTTCAAGCCGGAACACATCAATGTTGTTAACAATGATGTTTGGCGGCAGGACTTAGATAAGATGGTGGTAGCTAGCCAGGCGGGCTTAGAAAATGCCCTACCACCAACCAAACCGAGTCTTTCAAGTTGACCCCACCGGGAATCGAACACGCGACTTCCTGGTGTAAAGCGAATGGACTAACCATCACGCCACGGAGACGGTTAATATACCCTAATAATATAGCAAAATTGTAGTTGTTGCGATTGAATTCGGTTGCTTTTAATGTGTTTAGAGTTAACAATTATTGTGGAGATAGTTGAACACAAAGAACTTAGTCTTTGAGTAGTAGGTACGCAACAACGAGTCGTCAGAGGGAGTTAAGCTCAGAGGTATAATTAAAAATGCACTTGTAAGCTATGAAAAAACAGGAAGAACTTTCTTTATTCACTTTGTAAGTAAGATATAGAGCTTTGCCGGATAACTGATTATTAGAAGACTAAGTTCTTAGGATTCTTGCTATAGATATCACACTCAAAAAGAGACGTCTGTCCTGGCTTACCAATTATGAATAAAAAAAAAAGTTCCGTATCTCAAAAAAGGAACGGCTGTTTGATAAGTACCCGTTTATGGCAAAAAAAACCATTTTTTTTGTATATATGCATTTATTTTTCTACGTAGTCACCTTTTAACTCTATACACTTGTTCCACCTATATTCAAGCTTCAATAAACCATCCAAAAAGGGGTGTCAATTAAATGGTTAGCATAGTATTGTTATTTCTGTGAGCAGAAAAATATAATCAGTGAGCAGAAATAGCTAATTGGTCAGCAACTCATGGTCAGCAAACATTTCAAAATCAATCAGCAATTTATGTCATTCTGGATGGCTGTAATTATTTTAAACATCCCCGTACTACACTCTTCCTACAGTGTTGAGTGGTCGACGGAGCCCCTTCGGGGCTCCTACTTCTGTGTTCTCATGTTAAACCTAACACTACGACTGTGCGTTTACAGCTAAGCTCGCCTCCCCGCACAGTCTCCGAACCTAACGGATCCGAGTCGGGGTGCTCCGCAAGTCCGAGCTCGCTTCGCTCGCTCCCGCTTCCATTTAGAACTCCCCGTACCACACTCTTCCTACAGTGTTGAGTTGTCGACGAAGTCGGACCCGCGTGCTTTCCCCGCCCTGATACTCCCACATCCCCCTGGGATCCCGAAGGTTTGTTGGGGGTTTAAATGGGTGGCGGGGGCTACGCCCCTTTTTCAACAAAAACGCAATCCAAGTAGTTATTTTGCTCACCATGTTTTAAATATGCATACCAATCAAATATACTGCTTATAGACATGTTTTTCTGCCGCTCAATCATGAAATCTTGCCGCTCAAGTAGTTATTTTGCGGACTGAATGTTTATTATGCAGATAAATAATATATTTACCTCCAAAAAGTATGATTTTGAAAAGTCATTAAAATAGGCCTCTGTGGCGGCAATGACTTCGTCATTTGATCCAAATCGCTTACCACCAAGCCATTTTTTTAGGTTGGGAAACAAAAAGAAATCGCATGGGGCCAAATCTGGAGAATACGGGGGGTGAGGCAATAGTTCGTAGCGTAACTGTGCTAATTTAGCCGTCACAACTCTGGACGAATGAGCCGGGGCGTTGTTGTGATGAAACAGTATTTTTTTCTTTTTTAAATGGGTCGTTTGTCCTTTAAGACGGCGTCAAATTCATCCAATAAATTAGCATAGCACTGCCCTGTTATCGTTTTCCCCTTTTCTAAGTAGTCAATACAAGAAGAACTTTTGAAGTAAAAATTAACCCTAGACTGGTCAACCGATAAGCGTGGAGCCGCTTAAAATTGTATTTTTTTTACTATAATTTAGTATTCACAGAAATAAATGAAAGAAATTTAGCTTCGTTTTCTAATAAACTGAATATATGCGTGTAATTTTTTTTCGCTAATTAATTTGGTAACTCTCAATTATTAAAATTCTTGCGGGGAATCCCTCATCGTTGACCAATCTAGGGTTAAAAAAAACCAAATGCTATTTTTTTTAATTTTTATTCGTGTGCTTGCGATAACTCGCTTGGGTTAATTTGCAAATCTACATGTAATTTATATGATTACGACTCTTAAATCCGTTCTAGAGTTCGCATAATAATTCTTTGAATATAATAAATATGATAAATATTTATTTTTAGGTTATTTGACGCGTATTCAAATTATTTATTCAAATTTCCCGCTAAATTTCAAGTTTTAATTCGATGAAGTTTCATATGCGCAATAGATGTTCCACGTGCGCAATGAATTTAATGAGTTAAATTATAATTGAATAGCGATAAAAATATTCACATTTTAATGAATTTTTGAATAATGGGCTAAATTAATGAACTAACAGTCAGAACAAAGGAAAATACAACTTCTGTATTCTAAATATTTCTTATCTGTCTTTGATATCTCGGTCAAAAGTCCATTTCATTAACAACAAACTCTTTGTTGATAATTCAGTTCAAAATATTGTGATTTCAAATAAAATTTCTTGTTAAAACCTGTCAGAATTCGAATGACAGATCAAACTCAATAGGAAAAATATTCAAATTGAAAATTATTCAAATTTTGCTTCAAAAACGGCCACCTGAGGTTAAATTCGTAAAAGGACACGCTAAGAGGATAACGACATTCCTTAGCTATTTAAAAACTATTGTGCTTCAATGGATTACTAGGATAACCAATTACAGGAAATCCAACACCTCGCAAGTACGTGCGAGGATTAATTAATACATTCGCGCAGAACTTAACTCTCACTAACAATTCTGTGCGTGTCTGCGTATCGGTTATTGATCGCGGGAGTTTTCCAAAAATTTTCCTTATGCCTCTTGATTCATTACGTCAGCACTAGATGTGTAGAACGCGACCCAAAATAACATAATTCATTGACCAATAACAATAACAATTGTAAGAATACAATTGATAAAAATTTAACTTGACCTTAACTGAGTCTGCCTACGTCAATCATTGAGTTGTTCCATGTATAAACAAGTGGCGAGAATGAAGCGCTTCAGTATCCATGCGCAATTTGTGGAGAATTGTGTCTGCCGTACCATTCTCTCAAAGCTTCAAACTTCCAAAAATTAAATTGTGTATTAAAATTATTCGTGTGAACAGTGAAAATAATTTGTGAACAATGGGAGACATTGTCAGACCTGGTGAGTATTTTTACTAAATACTGTAATTAATTACTAAAATATTAGTCTCTAGTCTAAATTGGAAAGTTCTATTTTAAACCACTGGAGTAGTCGTCTACGCTCAGATCATTAGAGCGCAAGGTTCCGTGTTCGAATCCCGGTCACGTCAAATTTGTAAAATAAAATTAAAGTAATTTTTTTTTTTTAAATTATTTCATTTCTTCCCTCGTAATAATTTAATTTACAATTTTCCAGATGTGAAACCCCAAGATCCGATCCAAGATGCGATGGGAGTGATGGGTCGCTGGCAACTAATAATTACAGTAGTGATTTCCTTGATAAACTTCCCAGCAGCCTGGAACCAGCTTGCAATAGTAGTGATAGCGCCAGAAAGAGATTTCGAGTGCGCATATCCTTTGCCATACAACAAAAGTATTTCTCGATGGGGATCTTGTTTCGTCAACGTAAACGAAAGTTTGCCTCTGAAAGACTGTACGCACTTCATCTTCGATGAAAAAAGCCCTTTCAAATCGACCATCGTCAGTCAGGTGAGCCTGCGATTACCTATAACCTTTTTAAATTCTTAATTTCGGTCTATTCTTATTCTTTGAAATTTCCAGTGGGACCTGGTATGCAACCGCAAGTATCTCTTGAGTCTGGTGCAACCATTGACTCAAATAGGAATTCTCCTTGGCAACTTGGGCTTCGGGATACTAGCTGACAGGTAAATACTAAGTACATCGCATCAGCACTAAATTTGAAACAAACAAACTGAGCTCTAATGATTTGTCATTCATTTCAGGATCGGTCGGAAGATTCCTCTGATGATTGCTGTGGTGCTCCAAGCGATTTTCATGCTAATAACATCATTCATGCCCTTATTCCCAATGTTTTTGACATTCAAAACTCTCTCCGCCATCGCAACTGGCGGAACAATGCTCATCAGCTTCGTAATCGGTAAGTACTGATCTAAAAAAATACCTGGCTATACATCACACAGTTCACTAACAAACTAAAATTTCAGTGATGGAAATCATCGGAACCGAAGTCAGGTCCAAGGTTCTCACACTGTATCACGTGCCATTTGTGCTTGGAATTCTGACAGTTCCATTATTCTCTTATCTGACAAGAACCTACGATGGCTACTGGCTGATGATCTCTCTTCCCTCATGTTTGCTTCTATCTTACCACTGGTAAGTCATTGCAATTATCAATTGTTAATTCTACTTCAAGCGAATCCCGTACTAATACAATTTTTTGCCGTAGGCTGATACCTGAGTCTCCCCGTTGGTTGCTGGCGGTTGGAAGAGTTGAACAGGCTCGGAAAATTCTGCTCAAGGCTGCCAAAACCAACAGAATATCTGAGAGAAAAGTGACAGCTGCCATAGAGAGCCATGAAGCATTGATACCATCAGCCATAAAGAAAATTGACACTACGGAGAAACAGAAAATCTACGGAGTCATGGATCTGATCAGAACTCCAAATATGAGGCTCAAAACCATCTGCATCGTCTTCAATTGGCTCAAGTGTGGCATGGTGTTCTTTGGCATAGAACACTACCTAGGCCACATGAGCGATAACGTCTTGAGCGACCTCGCCATCTCAGGTACAAACTGTCTAAACCTTCTCCATCAATCTGGACAATCTTGAGCTCTATCTTCACAACATGTTTCATCTTTCAGCTGCCTTCCAGCTCCCAGGGCTACTGATAGTCTTCGTCCTGATTTCGCGAGTGTCCCGGCTGAAAATTTTGATTGTCGCGAACGTGCTAGCAGGAATCAGCTTGCTGCTGATAATTCCGTTCTACAACAGCGACATCGCGAAATTGGTACTGGTGACAGTGGCTCTCACCTGCATGACCATCAGCTTCCCGACGATTTTCTTGTACACGGGAGAGCTCTTTCCGACAGTTGTGAGGAACATCGGATTCGCCGTCTGCAGCGTCGCTTCTAAAACCGGGAGCATTTTCGCGCCATTTTTAATTGACTACGTAAGATATCTACTTTTTTTCTATCATTTAAACCACTGCTGTAATTGCCAATTGCAATAAATGTTTGATTGTTTTCAGGTGGATGATCTTGCCTACTGGGTGATTCCTGTAGTCTTTGGAATGGGACCAATCCTGGGGGCGATTCTCTGCATATGGTTGCCTGAGACCATGAACTGCAAGCTGCCGGAGACCATTGAAGATGGTGAAAATTTCAAGAGGCAAGTATTGAACACTTCTCATTACGAACTACTTGAAAAACAAATACTTGTAATTTGTGCTAATTTTGTTTTTGTTACAGAAACAAAGAGAAGAAACCAGCCGCGTCTCCGATATAATTCAAATTTTTTTTAGATAATTCTTAATAACTAATTATTGTACTGCTAGATAATAATTATCGATGTAAATATTGTTTGTTATTTTTAATCTAGTATTTAAGTTTGTAAATAATTGTAAATACATTAATTGTAAGATTAGGTTAATATTTATCACATCCTGAAGCAATGGTACCCTCAGGAGATAAGGATACAAATGTATACATTTAATGCAATGCTTATAATGCAATTACAAAAAACTATTCTATAACTCTAAACTTTTTTTTCCATACCTTATCCCTTAGTACATTTCTTCTTGACTGCTGATGGTCACGCCGACCTGTTGCAAATGTACCGTAAATGCTACAGTAATTCTAACGGTACATTACAATTTATATAAAACAGCTGTAGATAACCTCAAATAGAAAAATTAAGTACTAGGTATGAGAAATAATGTTGATTTTCAACTCTAATCATAGATTTTAGAGTAGACGCGATCTAAGTACTTTAGAAGTTTTACGTTATTGAAACTGTATGTCTTTTTTAAAATTAAAAGTTAAAAAAGTCATCATCCAAATAATTTGGAACCAATATCACGATCGCCATAGAAAAAGCTTTGGTAGATTATTTTCCAGCGGAAGTTCTGGTATTTCTTTTTTATAACACAAATGGCTGTAGAAAGCACAGGCCATATGGCAAATTCGTCTGTGCAATGAGTTATTGTTCATCTTTATGACTCAGTGTAATAATAAAAGTTAAGATATATGTTTCGTGACTGCATTCAATTAATCAAACAGACACGCAAATGTTGACTCAGAATCGGACATGTAAATCAACGATATCTTGACAGTTAATTAACGTTTATTGGATACAATTCCGTAGATATTCTCTAATGGTCTGAAAAGATTAATCATCAATATGACCTTAAAGGTGGTTAGAAGTAGAAAATCCTTCCTAAACTGACAATATTTCAGAACCACGTAATTATTTAACTTGTTATCGACTATTGATCTATTGTATGACTGACTTTATACAAGTGTCCTATTAACTCGCAAATAACAAAATTATGCGTCTTCGAATGTCTTCTAGATGTCCTTTACAAAAGTCTTGACTGTAAATGACTGAGTGTTCTGCAGATAGATTTCAAGAACCAGGACTTTGATCAAATTCGTTGAACTCAAGATAAGAGACACAAGTACCGTATACCGATTAGCTCGTAGCGACAAAACATTATTATTCATATGGTTTTCCTTGCTCAGTATCACGCAATTACGCTATAACAATACATTTAGAAGCGTGACTTTTTTAATGACCTCGTTATCTTATGCAGCCGTGGTATGTTATGATGTCATAGTTCACATTGTAAACGAATGTTGCTGATAGGTTAGGTGAGAAATTTTCAGCCGCTTACTTCTCTGATGAAATTTGTATTGAGTAAAATATCCAGTAGATAGAGAGGTTTAAAAGTAAAATGTATTTGAGCCAACTTTTATTATACTAGCATTTGAATTTGCGCGCGCAAGCGCGCGCCTTAAATATAGACTTGCATATATTTTCATGCTTATCATATATTTGACCAATCACGTTACGAATAGTTTGATGCCACAGATATTTCATCTCAATTTTACTTTGGGATAAAAATATACTTATTAGTTTAAATTAGTGATTTCCATAAAAATATACTACCGAAAAAATAAAATTTAAAACGTTCAATTATTTTTAACAACTTATTTTAGGCTATAAAAATAAAACTTATATAATTTCCAGTAATTAATAGTACAGATAAATATTTTTTATTGTACATAAGAACAATTCGAATAATCTGGTCAAGCACTGGGTACTTTACCCTAAGAATTGCATCATCCATTATCTGACCGTAAATCTCTATTTTATCGACGGAACCCTAATACTTACGTCAGAGAATGTTTATACCGACATTGTGGCAGACGATATTATCATTGCCGGGTTGCCGGGCTCGTTCATTCTGTCCGATCCTTCATATACAAGCCAATGGTGTTGAGCGTTAGTCATTTAATTGAGCGCTGCTAGCGGAGCGCACGTTTTCTTCTTGGAAAATTAATGGAAACAATATTTCCATAAAACATAAATTATTGTAATGAAGGCATACCGGATTGAGAGATATAAGCCTGGATACAAAGGTAAGATTTTTTAACATATTCTAGTACAATATATTCAGTGTCTACATAAATTATTTCTCAAAAGGTTTTTGAGTATATTTTCTTCCCATACCCTTACCTCATTCAGTACGAAAACAGCGCATGCGCTAAATTTTGTACGCTTAGGCTGATCTAGACTGTACATAGCGTCATCTGTTTGTTAGGCACAAGTTGTGCTTTGAAGATCAAATTTAGAGATACCAATTGGGTGATTGAACTCTCGCGGAAACTATAAATTTGCGTAACAACCTTTAAGTGGCTGATTTATTTGTTTGGTTTTAGATGAAAGCAAGTAGAGTCAACAAAAAAATAATTTATGCTATTAAATTTAAGCACTTGCCTTTTCCGGAGATTGATAAGTACGTATGCGTGCCGTACTCTTGGATAATACATCGACTAAAGGGTCGGCAAGTTCTTTCTGCATACCCGAAAAATGAAGCTCCTTTTGTGACTCGGAATCGCACGAAGAATAGAGAGAAATACAGTGACGAGTGGAGCTTCTATATAGGGTTCATTAAATTTGAATCAGGTAACTGTTGTTTGAATTATTTTTGTAGTTACTTTTGGTTCGATGTGAGCAAGCAATAAGATGATTGTTTTTTTCAGAAAATTATGAGGAAGTTGTGCAATGGATTGAGGAAATGATTGCTAAAGGTGGTGACGACCAGGAAGACGAACCAGAAATTCAAGGTATTAATTTTTCATCATAAATTTGGTTTAAGATTTCTTGTGGGTTGAGTATTTATTTTTTATATTTTTTTTCAGATCCTCTAGCAGAGCCTGTAGGAAGTAGGCAGCTACGTAGTGCCAAAAATCCGGTTTTGTCAGACATATTACCGGAAAAACCACATCTGGCAGTGAAGCCTTATAATAATCCTCGGAAACCGCTACCTAGAATGCTGATTAGACGACCACTACCCCTGAGACCCTGGAAACCGAAACCAATAGAGCCGAGTAAACCTGCTGTCAGTTCTGCAAACGCACCTACGAAAGATCAATCAGTTATTATGGAACATCAAAGCAAGCCAGAATCTGTTGATACTTCAGCCCAGTCTCCACCAAAGCTCCCAGATAATAGACAGCCTTCACCAAAGCCAGCAGATGGAAGACAACCGTCACCTGTTCAAGATGAGCAACTTCCGGACACCAATGTCTCTTATGTGAAGATAAAGATTGTAGCTGAATCTGAGCCTGAAGTTGAATCTGTAGTTGAAGAAGAAAGACCACCAAGCTCAGAACAGGCTCAACCTGATCCAGCTTCAGATCATGATTATTCACTTATAGAGTTACGTCTGAACGAAATTCATAATGGACCTCAACCAGCCAATGACACACTGAAAACTGTGCTTGTACAGAACTCGGCAGCTAGACCTCCAAGTAGAGCGAATCCACCTTATGATTATGCTCAACCAGTCAGTGCATCTTCGAAACCTCAATTGCAAAAGACAGTTGGATCCAGCTCTGAAGTGTCTAACAGCGATAAAAACTGGCACCTTCAAGGCCTTGGGAAAACTATACCATCTACTACTTACTATACACCAACTCCAATTAATCTATCCTCTCAGCTACAGATACCTGCCATCAGAAGAAAGTCTTCGGCAGCGATAAATAACCCTGCTGAGAAGAAAGCTCGTGTAGAAAGCATCACCAAAAATATACCTACATCGCAGCAATCCTTGTACAACAAGCAACCACCGAATTATGCTGGTAATGTTGGAGACCAAAGACATCTTCAAAGTATGAACACATCTGCTGCTCAAAATCTCTCGCACTTGACTCACCAGGCTCGTTTTTATGAACCCTCTCAATTGCAGTACTTACAGCAAATCTCGCGAATGCAAGATATGATTAATCGACCTAACATGCCATACATTGATCAGAGAAGCTACCTCCCAAATCCTATGCCTGGTTATGTTCCACATCAACCAAATCAAATCATCCTCAACCAGTTTCTTCCACGTCAAAATCAACGGCCAATGGTAAGCACATACCAAATCCCCGAGCTGATGCGGCATGTTACTGCGCCTTCAGTCGCAGCTTCGCAAATACAAGACCCACCGAGTTATCAAGATCCGCGTACAGTCAAGCCTCCCGAACCCCAAAGCAATCCTACGCCTCAAGTCGCTGAAAGACCCGTTGCTTCGCCGGAAACAAACCAACAGGTTTCGAACGATCGAACAAACAATTCACGCAAAGATCTACTTGCAAAGCTAAGCCTGGGTCCCATGAGGTGTATTGACATACTCGCAGATCCTGCAACTTGCCCAGATTCAGAGACTCAGGCTTCATCTGAATCCCAGGAGCCACAATCCAAGGTTCCGGAGAAGAATGTCTACCAACACCCAGAGTCTAAGAAACTGGTGGCTGACCAGGCTACGGAAATGGAATCAGACGATCACCACAATAATGGAACTCAAAGTTCTCCAGAATCAATAGGAAGTGGGTATGAAACAGAGAAACATCCAACAAAAGAACAAGAGTCCCCAGAGGTTCCAGATTCTGGTATGGTCTATGATGATGAACCTTCGGACAACGTTTCTGCAGATGATTCAGACTGCATGATCGAGGATTACAGTGACGAAGATACTCTTGTAAGCATTACAGATGAGAGATCAATGGATGCTCATAATCTTATGCCAGAAGTCCAGGAGAAGCTTTCTAAAATAACAGAGGATGAATTGCTGGAGGTTCATGGTCTTCTTCTTACTAAAATGTACAAAAATTTTCTCAATACCGAAGAATATCATAATAACTTGCGAGTTTCTACTTTGGGATGTCTTAAGCTGTACGAGACACTATTGAACAAGACCGAAAAAATCAATGTTATTGAATCCCTTACAAATCCTACGTCTGAAGCACCAGAGGTTCCACAGGTTCAAGAGACACCAGTCCCAGCGCCAGAGCAGAATTCTACCAGCGACCAAAAAAACAACCCCAGTGTCAAAAACTCGCCGAAAAAAAGCAAACGAAGACACACGTTTGTTCTACCACCGGAGTACGATTCAAACGACTCCAGATGGACTTTAAAGCACCGAGAGCCTGGACCAAACCTGATGGAACTGATACCTCGAAGTCGCGTCTATGTCAGCATAGATGAATACAATAAGTGCATACGGTCATCTAATGACTGCAGGACACTAACAAGGTCGCTACTGACCGCAATTTTCAGCAAGAACGCCCTGAGCGTATGCTCTCCAACAGGCTCAAAAGCCAGAGCGTTCAATAACGTGAAGATTGATGTTAGACCTGGATTGGATAAGGATTCGAGATTGGCCTTGTTGGCGTTTATTGATAAGTATGGGAAGGAAAGGAAATGGAACACCTCAGACACAGCTGGAATCATGAGCAGTATTCGTACAAAAATTCAGGATATGAGAAACAAATATGGTAAAACAAAAATCGTTTAAATTGGACTTGGCTCCAGGCACTACCGAGTCTCTAGATAACAATATTATCATGCAACTGTGCAACTGATTACGGGTTATGTATACAAATTAGGTTAATTAGATTGTATTTTACTTTTAATGAGTTCTGTGCTTATCATGATGTATTTAGAGTAAGCACACCTCGCAGTAAAGGCTGATAGGTATAGTTTGCAAATGCGTATGTTTTTTTGAAAGACACCTGTGGTCATATCAGTGTTTCTACGAAATAACGGGATAATTTTATGCTTATTAGTAAACCCTTAATAAACAACATGATTAGAAATGATTTAACTCCCATAAGGAGCAGTATTTGAAATGATTTGAAATGTTGAAAATTGAATCATTTTTAATCATGTTTATCCCCTTTAAATCATTTTGTTTAATCAGGGAACAATTAAATAATTGTGTATTATGAAATCATTATTTGGTTTTCCTCAAATCCTTCGGTACTTCCCTTTAGAAACAACATAGTAAAATAATATTTCCATTCATAACTAGCACACAAATTAAAGACGCTAACAGCAATTGTCAGAAGTGCTCAATTGAATCTAATGTTCTTGACCTGGTGTTCTTAATTGACTCTTTTCAATTGTTCATGGAAGTACTTCTCTTAACTGGAACAAAACCGGATATTTTATCTAGTAGCTCTGTTACTATCGTAGTAAGGACAAACTACAGCACCCTGTACATTGTTATTTCCTGCACAAGTACAAAAAATGATAAGGGCCCTTGCCAACGCAAAAAGTCCCTGCTCTGTACGTACCAGAAAAATACCGAATATAATGGAAGGTCCCGCTGGACAAAGTTAATGCATGGCCTAGTTGTCTCAGTATAGTTGTCAGATTTCTAAATTTACATACAAAGCTTATTATCACGACTGTTATTAAACTTTGGACCATGATAATCTTTGAGCAGTAAATAACAATTTTTCTATCGTAGGTCATATGAAGGGCATTTTTTGTTCAGTTCGAATGCATTCTTATTCTTACAAACTTGACGACTCACGATTATGAAGGAGCAACATGACCTAAAACAAGTTTCTAGGAAAGTTTTGTCACTTGTAGTTATATGCCATCATTAGACTATTGTGAGTAATGATAATTCAAAGAAGTATGAACAAACAAGTTTTTGTAACGCCAAAGATATTCATGAGTTAAAGAAATAGACAAATAATACGCATAAATATGTAAAATCGTGTACCATAAGTCTTTAATCATAATAAATTATAATGCCAAACTTGTTTTTCGAGACTGAACCATGCATAATCAATGAACCAGAATGAATTCGTACAGTCGTGAACAGTTTGAAATGTCGCAACAATCAACATTTATAATTATTTATATTTAAAATCAGCGGAACGTTGCAGGGACGGCTTGATGAGGTCAAATAATCCTGACCTCTTTTGTTGTTTATGTACAGGGACAGATAACCTTTGATAAGAAGGTGACAAAACAAATCTAGAAGCGAAAAGTCTTCTAGTTCGACTACAAATCTTTTGCAAAATAAAGTAAACCAAAGTGTAAAGGAAATGTGTTCTACTTAGTGAATTTAAAAAACTAGTTCTGTAGCATCGCTATGCGTCTGTACAAAAAATATATTCTATGCGTCACGTGTACTGTTATTTTTGTGACCTTATTTCAGAGCAAACTGTATATTAATAGATAACATATTATTCGCTTGCTACCTTATCGACTGAAGGACTATGTTTATTCTATAGTCAATAGCGCTAGCTACCGAGACCAAAATATACCAAAGTCTCCCTAGCGTAACATTTCTCCACGCCATAGTTGTCGACTATTTATAGTCCAGAAATTTCGCGTTATAACCAGAGTGTTTTATTACATTGGTGTGGGCCTTTATTGATCGTAAAGAGAATAGACCAACGTAATATGACTTCCTCTCTCTCTCTCATAACAACGCGTTGGCTGCTCTTGGTATAAAAACACACATACAAAGTTTCTGATAGTAAACCGCGGCCGGCGGGCGTACGATAAGCAAACGTGCTCAAGGGGAATTGAACGTTATTTTCACATTTATGAGCTTATTGTGAGTCAGGATAGAAACAATACTACTACGCCGCAATGCAGGTGAGCGTACAATGTTGAATCTTTAGATTATTTGACTGAAAATCAGTATGAGGCCCGTAAGGTGATTTCAAGGCTACTTCAAGCGCTGCGTCACTGATTTCACGCACAATTATCAGTTTGGTCTATTTAATTTTCCAGTTGGATGCCAAAGAGTATCAATATGCAGTAGTCCGTTTTTTTGAACAACCTTGTGAGGATATCGGTGAATTTGTCTGTGTACCACATTCTTGGATACGAGTACGCAGAGTCGGCAACGAGCAGAGTATCGTCGCGTATCCTAACGAGCGCTCGTCGGTAACACGGAGACGGGTCGAGGACAAGGAGCAGCCATCGGAAAAATGGACTCTCCATCTGGCTGTTGTGAAACTTGAAACATGTGAGTAGCAGACTACTCATTAGCATACTAAATTTAGCATATCAATTTTTGCAGTGAAGTTATTGTAAATCGGTAACTCGATGTTTATTTTTTCCAGATACTTACAAAGATGCTAAGTTTTATATCTTGGAGAATAAATATGGCGTCGCAGCTGAGGATTTGTGCACATCTGTTGGAAATAGTGGGTGATGTAAATTTAAATTGGTAACATAATGAAATGTTACGATCTTACGCAAAGTAATAAAACTTTTTTTTCCAGGAAATACTTCGCTAAAACGTCCTCGAACGTCAGAATCTCAATACAAGCAACGGGTAGAGAGGACTAATGGAGGTTCTATTCCTAATAAAATATCAGCTAAAAATAAAGCGTTTGTATATCCGTATCTTCAGCGAATACCTGACTATTGTAAAGACTCTGAATATGATTGCGAAAAAATCGTGAAAAAACCTTGTCATATTTCTCGAGAGTTTCTAAACTCCCTGAAAAAACACCTTCTGAAATCGAGTAATGAAAATCAGGTTATAAACATCAATGATAACAGTGAAATTCTAAAAGCTTCAGAAGTTGATCAAGACAATCCACAAGTTCTGCCTACAGGAAAAGACTCTGAAGAATCTTCAGTAGCAGAGCCCCCCCAACTTTCGCATGGGTCCCAGGGTTCAGAAATCCAGCCAATGATCGTCGATGAGCCAGAAGGAAATGAAGATACAGTGGAGGTGTCATCGGCGCGAGATGATGATAGTGATCGAAGCGGTTCTCCAGGAGTAAGTACAGAAAATACAGCCCCGCCAGTTGGTCATCCAACAGATAGGATCCGCACTCAAGCCAATTTTATAGCTCGTATTTTTGAAAAGATGGAAAAATGTGAAATAAATTCTTCAGAGAGGGTTTTAGAGGTCCACAAATCGTTCGAGCAGTCTATAAAATTGGTAAAACGCATTAGGAATTCCTCCAGTTCAAAAAAATTGGAATTAAACAAAGAAAAACAAGATGAGGCGGAAACTCCTGATGTAGAGGTGCGGAATGATGTCAAAAGCAGTAGCAATGATGATAAAGATGAAGATGAAGATGATATTGAAGATAAAGATGAAAAAGCTCCGAAGAAACCACGTAATTTGCGAAACTTTGTCCTACCACCAGACTACGATCCAAATGATACTCGATGGACTTTGAAGTACCGCGAAAATGACCCGGAACTTGGTCTTGAAGAGCTTATCTCTGGAAGTAAGGTGTTTATTAATTCTATAAGGCTGGCACACTGTCTAAGGGTGTCTAAAGATTGCAAAACGCTAGCGCGAATGTTACTTGTCGAAATATTTTCACAGAGTGCGTTGGCTGTTTGTTCATTAACTGGCGCGAAAGCAAATGCTTTTCACAACAACGGTACGTATATGAGGCCTGGGTTGGATAAGAATGCCAGGGTTACGATATTGACATATGTTGAACGTCATTCTCGCAAAGAAAAATGGACGACATATGATAGGCAGAGTGTCATCAATAGCATTAGGAGCAGAATTCAGGAGATTAGAAATAAGCATGCTAGAACATAGTGATTGTCAATAAAATCTATTGTCAGTTGAATATAAATACGATATTGACGATATCAAAAAATCGTTTTTTTTTTACCCGACCATGAGCAGTTTGATGAATGTATCGCTATAATGGACTATTGTCAGTTGACCTTCAGTTGCTGACTCATCGGTCTGTCAGCTTTTATCTTGACAAGAAAATTAGTTTGATTACTAACCCAATTTTCTTGTCAAGCTGATTAGGCAATAAAAAATTTAACCATGCGCACTGTTTTTTATTGCGAAAATACTGGGAGAATTCCAAACACTGTTTATAATTGTACAGGGAGCGTTAAATGAAACACAGATGTTATCCGAAATGATTTATTATGGCTGAGTAATGGCATTTTCGTAAACAAGACATCACATCAGGTTCATAACATATATTCAGTGGATTTTGATATTCTAAAACATGTAGGCGCTAAAGAATGACCATTTATTGTGTTGGATGGCTATGGTTCTATGCTGAATCATAATGGTTGATAAATAGTGAATTTTATGGTATCTGAGAGCTTACAAATCTGTGACTAGTTCGCAAATTTTGTAGCTTTTTTAATACTGAACAAAAATACTGAATAAAATAGAGTTTGTAGGTCTCTAAGTATATTTCTTCTTTGTTTTCTACAAACTGTCGGTTCGATTTTCATTAGAGTCCATCATGAACTCCAGTCAGTTTAGAATGGATTCATGTATACGTATACAAGCCAAAAAATTCAAAAACAAAGTTACTAACTTTCAGGTTAGAGTATTTTTCTTGATATGTATAATAACCTGCGAATCCCAAAAAACAGTCGCCATGACCTTTCCAGCCGATGGGACGGTTTTTGCTTTCTTTGGAGCAGGTTCACCCGGTAAAATCCACTGCTTCGACTGCTCTTTCATTTCCGGGGTGTAGTGTTGAACCCACGTTTCGTCCACGGTTACGAAACGACGCAGAAACTCCTTCGGGTTACGTTTGAACACGGCCAAACACTGCTCCGAAGTAGTCAGTCGGTTCCGTTTTTGCTCCTCCGTGAGTAAACGCGGCACCCACCTCGCCGATACTTTCTTCATACCCAATTTTTCTTCTAATATGTGTTGTACCCTCTCGATTGAAACGTTTACACCATCAACGATTTCTCGAAGTTTAATTCGGCGGTCGGCTAAAACGATATTTTTAATTTTCTTAACCATACCGTCTGTAGTCACCTCAATTGGCCGGCCTGGGCGATCCTCATCAAAGACGGTTGTTCTCCCCCGCTTAAACTCGTTATACCAATATCTGACAGTTGTCATAGAAGGAGCACATTCATGGTAAACCGCTTGCATTCTTACTTTTATTTCATCACATGTTTTTCCTTCCAAAAACAAGAATCTAATTACAGACCGATACTGTTATTTCTCCATTTTAACAATTTTAAGTTCACGCTTTCACTAAATCGCTGTCAAATGAGAAAAAAAACAAAAGAATGCAATTTTTTTTTCTTTTTCCTGCCTCTGAAAAATGGCTTAAAAAGGTGGTATACTTATTTTCGGCCAATGATATTAATATATTTAGTAAACGGGTACTTATCAAACAGCCTAGGTACTTTATTAACTTGTCTGTTAAGATCCTTTACTCAGGAATGCGTGGGAGTATTAAGTTAAAATTAATGTACATTAATAACTAGGTCTATGAATTATCTTGGTACTGTAAAAAAACGGCCAAGTGTGAACCGGACTCGCATTCTAAGGCTTCCGTACCACCACACCTCTCCACACACCTATGACAATGATACCTACCTAAATTACAAACAAAAGACTTCAACACGAGCGACAGAAAAAACATTTTTTTCATTCAGTTTTAAGTTCTTAGCGCGAGTACGCATTTTATTATTTGTTCTTTTACAACAGAATTATACTAATATAATTATTACACACCACGCGCTTGTCAAAATTACCTCTATATTTTTTTAATTAAAGTTTTGAGTGCGTTTGGCTGCAGGCTGCACCTCAACTGATGATAAGTGCCGATGCAGCCGAGGATGTAACACGCAAATTCAAAGAGTGCCTATTCAATCTCGTCTTGAAGATTCATAAATCATACGAATAGGGGAATTCAGACGCTTATTTTGCTAGCTTTACTTTATCTCATTTTAATTGTTTGTTGTTAAAGCATTAATAGAAATACATACTTTGGGAAAATGAACTGATCGACCTATATAACTTTATTTAATAACAACTTTTTACTGTAACCTGTGATTCACAAATAAATTGATTTGAATTGATTTATAAACGGTTCATGAAATACAGTCCACTGACAGACGGACGGACAGAGGAGGCTTTTTGATAGGGTCCAGTTTGTCACCCTTTGTGTATATTCGGAACTCTTAACAATCATGCTTCTAAGGCAACACAATCAAAAAACACGGCCATTTATATGCCGCTATGCCGTTTATTTAGAGCTAACACTCGCAATATAATCAAACATTTAAGTTAGGTACTTCCCCTTGACCTAGTAAAAAGGTAATAAATTATTAAGTTGTAGCTTTATTATCACGTAAATAAAGTTTTGCGAAACAAACTTACACTTGTGGCTGGAAAATTGACCGAGACTTATATCGATGTATGGGAAAACATTTGGTCAACTACGAGTTAAGTTTGTCCTTAAATCCGACTTATTTTTTGTATATACACAACACAATTAATATACTGAGCGGTATTACGGAACCCTCGGTGCGCGTGCGCGACTCGTATTTGCCGGTTTTTTTTTGTTATGTGTACAGGATAGTCGGCTAAGTTCATGAAAGTCCAAATTTATTTTGAATTAAATATTTTTTTTATAAAATGAAAGGTTATTTTTTAAGCGTTAAGACGCGCGGGCGGGGAACGACTGGCGAGCCGTGCCCAGTGTATTAGTAAGCTGCCTACGCAGCGCAAATAATATATGTAGTATGTACAAATGTGCTAAAAAAGTACTAATCTGATTTTGATTTTTATGTTAAAAAAATATATCTACATATAACTCATATTTATTCGCAATGAGATGATATTGTTTCGGGAAAATTAATATCTATAGTTTGTGAAACTTACCAACGTCTGTGGCGTCATCTGTGTTTTGTTTCCTGATGGTTCCTAAATATCCGGTCTTCACATTATAAGGAACCCTGTGCACAGTTCTAGCTTAGGGTTTGGGTTGGGTGTTGTTAAGTTAGTGTGCTAAAAAAGTACTAATCTGATTTTGATTTTTATGTAAAAAAAATATAACTACATATAACTCATAGTTATTTAAATTCATTAAATATAGACTACTTTCATGAATTTTTTCATTGATTGAGTCAGAACCACAGTATATATATTAGTACTAACATACAGTATTGACACTCCCTGCCGCTCTCTAGATTGCGACCTCACCCCCTCGTCACCCAGATTGATACAGATTAGTTACAGCTTGGTTGTCTAACGTATAGGATTTCGCCGCCATTTTGTTTTTTCCGTCATTCTTTTTTTGAAATGTAATTTCTGACCCGTTGTATGAAGTGTCCAGGGTGTGTCAGAACTGTTCTTTTTAAATACATATATTAGTTCTTTCCTGCTGCTTATCCCGCGTGGATATCGTTTTCGTTTGAATCGTGGAATATCCCATCAACAAATCTTTTTAGTTTTCCCCGAATTTTCCAAACGAGGCAAGCGGCTCGCCAAAGTATAGTAGTATTTCGTTTGAATCGTGAAAAGTCATCCAAAATTTCATCAAAATCGTTCAAGTGGTTTGAAAGTTACACAATCACACAAGATTTTATATACAAAGATTGATGATGTTATTATGATTTTTTTTTATTTTTGGCACCATGACGTTTTTATAGTGACGTTTTATCCCTGTAAATTATAAAGTAAGTATTATAAGATGCGTAGCGTGGGCGTAGACTTTAAGGCGCGTAGCTTTATCCTTGGCACAAGTCCCAAATCACAAATTTATTGCTTAAAGAAGTTTTGAAGCCAAACATGTGAATATATGTTTTAGAATTAAGAAAGATTTTACGGCATTTTAGTCTTCAAACAATCAGTCACATCTTGGGCGCCAATTATGAAAGTGACTCGTACATAAACTATGATTTATGTATGACATTAGTAAATTCAAATGTGCCTAACATATTTCTTCATAAAAGGCGTATTTAATATCTGTGGTAGATTATTTGGCAGTACAGTGCTCGAGTGGCGACCACGCACCGGAAAACGTAGGCTAGGCAGGCCTCCCACTCGGTGGACCGATGACCTGGTGAAGGTCGCGGGAAGCCGCTGGATGCGGGCAGCGCAGAACCGGTCGTCATGGAAATCCTTGGGGGAGGCCTATGTCCAGTAATGGACGTCCTTTGGCTGATCTTCAAGCCGGAACACATCAATGTTGTTAAAACTAATGTTTAAATTAGCGCTAAGACATAGATAAGATGGTGGTAGCTAGGCCAGACGGGCTTAGAAAATGCCCACCACCAACCAAAACGAGTCTTACAAGTTGACCCCACCGGGCACCGAACCCGCGACCTCCTGATTTGAAGCGAATACACTAACCATTACGCCACGGAGTTGGTTATACATATAAGGATGGGATGTACCTGCTTATTGTACCATATATTTTCACGTCATATTAAATTTTATTTTAACTATACACTTCGTAATTATTTTGAAATAACGATCTAACGAGGAAAAAAATATTGGCGCCCAACGTGTGTTTTAAATTAATGAATATTTTGGTTTCATTTAACCGCCTTCGTGGCTTAATGGTTAAGCCCATTAGCTTCACATCAGTAGGTCGTGGGTTCGATTCTTGGCGGAGTCTAACTTTGTATGACTCGGTTTGGTTGATGGAAGGGCATTTTCTAAGCCCGCCTGGCTAGCTACCACCATCTTAAATCTAAGTCTTGCCGCCAAGCATCAATGTTAACAGCACGAAGATAAGATAGCCAGTTTCGCCCTTGCGTTGGGGAATATTGATAAGCCTGCTTCATCTTCGGCATCGTCGTCACTTACCATCAGGTGAGATGATGTCAAGGGTTAACCAATTGCAGATAAAAATAAAAAATGCCTTTTTTTCTTTCCTATTACTCCCTTTTCACATTAATAAACACTAAAATCGGTTAACTTGATGCAGCGCGGGTAAAATAAAAAAAGAAGGTTTCATTAACTCGATTGTTTTTAAATGGACTGAAAGTAAATTATTTTATTAATCAAAAGCACGCAATTTAATCTAATAGTTCTTTCAGTTTAATTAGTTTCTCCTGATCAAAGTCTGTGTCGAGGGGACTTTTCAGTTAATTAGATACTAAATCCACTCAAAGACACTTAGATAAGTCTCGTACCTGGAATGTTTTTTTTTTACTTTTGAGTGACGAATCCTGATGGTACTCTGTAAGTGTGGGACAGTAAAGTTCTCGAGTGGCGACCGCGCACTGGAAAACGTAGCGTAGGCAGGCTTCCCACTCGGTGGATCCTTGAGGGTGTCGTTTGAGATGGATGTCCTTCGGCTGATATGAATGAATGAATGACACTAAAAGAGTCTAAACAACAAAAGATAAGAAAATATAGGTGTGTGTGTTTTAACTAAAAGTAACTTTAAGTGTAATAAACTAAGAGATAACGATAATTTTGGTAACGATAACGGAAATGGATAACCCGCACATGCCTGACAAGAAACTCGAAGCTTGTGTGCGAAGTAGACCAACCAGTACTGGACCTGCGTGATCGAATAAGGCCCAATCGCTCTAATTATCAAGGTAGACTCGAGCACCTCGATCGGGACATAAATATGAGCTGACATGATGATAATCATGAAAGGCTAGAAAAAACAAAAGAATCCTGTTATACAGCAAAATTAGGGCTTAATTTTTCTCAAGTTAAAAGTACTTATAATGTAAGAAAGCGCTGCGCGTCACTGCTAGGCCGCGTTCGTGCCAGCTCCAATAGAATCCTAAACCTATTTGTAGAGCGATGAGACTCTCCAATGCCGGGTCGCTGGGTCCAGCAGACTATTGTATTAAAGGCGTGGTGAAGTAATAGAGCGACAGACACGGGCTAAATATATGAACTTACTACATCAACCTCTTTGTTGCAAAGATATTTACCGTAGAAATATTTATAATATGTGTATTTTAATTTATAATAACCTACCTGACCAAATTAAATCACTTGACATCAAATATTTTAAGAATGAATTGACCAAATGGCTATTAGGAAATTGTTTTTATACTGTTAACGACTTTATTAATTATAAGAAAAAATAAGAAAATTTAATCGTTAATTGATGAGATAATTGTATTTTTTTTTGATATATTTTTTGTAATTTTAGCTATTTTTAACTGTTTTTTAATTTCTTTATGTTTGCACACCTGCCTGCAGGTTGAACACTAGCACTAAGAAAATAACAAGATCCTGTACCTACAGTGTTCTAGCAAATAAAGCCTTTTGAGTTTGAGTTTGAGTTTGTATAGCGTATATAATAGTATAGCGTAGCGTGCCGATTCATTTTATTTCCGGTCTAAATCTGACAGTCAACGTCAGCCATTTTGATGAACACCATTATATTAAGCCTATTTTCCTTTGTTGTTATTTAATTAAGTACATATGGGATTGTGCACAAATCACGTGAGCTTCGATACGGGGGTGGGTGGTCATGAAAAAATCACGACAGTTCACGTTGGTGGGGGGGGGGGGGGATAAGGTGACTAAAAAAAAACCGGTCACGTGCGACTTGGGGTCACACAAACAGGGTTCCTCACCAAAATTTTAACTACCAACAGAACTAGACTCTCGGTACATACGTTTTCTCTAGATAAATAGAGGTCTACTTATTCTGGAGTTTAGAAATATCATTTTTACTGGGGAACGGCAGGACTTTAGATTTTTTCATAGATTTTCCTGTAATCTATGCGGTCAAGCTGTGATTTTTTCAAGATTTTAGGGTCAGTAGTTTCGTAGATAAGGGGATTTTCGCCTATTTTCTTAAATAATTTCAAAACTTTTGATTTTAAAATTAAAATATAAATATATTTGAGATTCTCACAAGTTATTTTATGTCACACAATATATTTTTAAAACCATTTTTAATTTCTAATTTACTCCCCAAAAGTGGCTTTAATGTTTAAAATTCATACATTTACGTTACACGTTCGTCTTTCGGTCATCGCAACTCAATCGGTCCAGTAATTTTCGAGCAAATTGGCTATGAGTGATCCTATTACGGTTCCATTTTTACCTTTTGAAGTACGGAACCCTTTAAATAAAAAATCTTTGCATACATGTGTGCGTATCTGTTCTGTTTAGGCAAAGTACACGTATTAGTACTGACATACAGTATGGACACTCCCTGCCGCTCTCTAGATTGCGACCTCACCCTCTCGTCACCCAGATTGATACAGATTGGTTAAAGTTTGGTTCTCGAACGTATAGGATTTCGTCGTGATTTTGTTTGCTCCGTCATTTGTTTTTAGAAATATGATTTCACGACCGTTGTATGCAGTGTCCGGGGTGTGGTTTAGGGTTGCCGCCGTAGTAACATAACCACTTTAAAAATATGTACTTTATGATTTTTATGAAACTCCATCGTTTCTATAACTATATAAGGTGTAACAAAATTTGCTGAAACTATTTCAATTGGTGCTTCTACCCATGAAACTGAACAACTTTCCCCATGGAACCCATACTCAAATCGCAAAAAAAATTGGCTCTTCCATACTAACTCGATCAGCTGATCAGCCAACTTACTCGTAGTATGGGCAGTTCAAATTTTTTTTGAGATTTGACTATGGGTTTCATGGGGAAAGTTGTTCAGTTTCATGGGTAGAAGCACCAGTTAAAATAGTTTTAGCTAATTTTGTTAGACCTTATATACGGCCTACTACTTACGAAGTAACTAGTATCTCATCTGTGACTTCACCATCTGGCAATAGCATACATAAATGAAAATGAAATTATACGCTTGCGTAGTAGCTAAGAAAAGCGATAAGTATATCAGAACAAACATTTTGGAATTGTGTGAGAACAACCTTTTCCGATATTGACTGACTCGGTGGCTCAGTGGTTAGTGCCCTTGACTACTGATCGGAGAGTCGTGGGTTCGATCCCTATCCAGGGCAAGCATTTGTGTGATGAGCAGATTTGTTTGCTCTGTGTCTGGGTGTTAAATTATATCTATATATGTGTGTATTTAAACGTATATAAGTATGTATATCAGTCTCTGGTAACCCATAACATAGGGAATCCTTCTTTGGGGCCAGATGACCATGTGTGATTTGTTCCAGAATATTTATTTATTTATTTATTTATTTGTGTGATGAGCAGATTTGTTTGCTCTGTGTCTGGGTGTTAAATTATATCTATATATGTATGTATTTAAACATATATAAGTATGTATATCAGTCTCTGGTACCCATAACACAGGGAATCGTACTTTGGGGCCAGATGACCATGTGTGATTTGTTCCAGAATATTTATTTATTATTTATTATTTCCCGTAATAATGAACTTAATGGTGTAGTAGCACAGATGAGATACTTGTTACTTGGTGAAGGCAACGCGAGGAAGTATACACAGCGTGACTGCACAATTTATTTTACCATACGTTAAACTGGATATAGTATTTCTTATCTGTGTATTAGTATACAATCCTTTTAAGGTGTTACCCGACGTCATCTTGTGTCATCTCAACTACTTCATCATCATCATATTAGCCACAAATCGTCCACTGCTGGACAAAGGCCTCCCCCAAGGATTTCCACGACGACCGGTCCTGCGCTGCCCGCATCCATCGGCTTCCCGCGATCTTCACCAGGCCATCGGTCCACCGCGTGGGAGGCCTGCCTACGCTACGTTTTCCGGTGCGCGGTCGCCACTCGAGAACTTTACTACCCCATTGGCCATCTGTTCTACAACTACTTCAATATAGATAAATTATACCTTATTTTTTAGTATGTTTTGTTTTTATTGATTTGGTATGATCATCTTTGGTATAATTTCTATAGCATGTAAAGATAAGGGAAAGCGGTGCCTCCTGACACTCGCATTTTTAGCTTATAAGGAGGCTCCAGCCATAATCATGTTAATGCTCTATCCTATATGGAGAAAATAAACTTTTTTTTTTGACCCAACGCATCTCGCTAGCTATTCAGCGCAGACGCAGCATGCGTCATGGGCACGTTTGGCAAGGGGGCACTGCGGGGAGGGCTTTGTGATTAGGTCGGGAGTTTATTGAGCCTCTGCCCTAATAATTATCTTTAAGAAATTGTATTTTGGTTCACTACCTATATGTTTCCTATAATTTAGTGAATAATATTTAGATATAATACTTAATAAAAATATATAATTTTGTTTAAAATATTAAATCAAACTCAAAGAGCATCTTCTTTCTATACAAAACGTGTAAATTTATTTGTATACATTTATTTTAGTAAGAATAATAAGTATTCTATTTTTTAGGTATGTATTACGTATACTTATAATGGGTGACTTCGATAGAGATCATAATAATATTAATAAATAAGTAACTTTTTCCCGCGGCTGCGCCCGCGTGGACATCGTTTTTATGACTGCCTTTGAGGGTGAGTCGCGAGCGTGGAAATTAGTTTTTTCCAGTTCCCTATCCCAGATCGGGCTATTGTAATTAGCAGTCCATGACACTCTTCAACCATCTACAAATAAAAACAAAAAATTCCATTGTTCCGTTTCGAATTAAAAGAAATTAGCCAAAAAAAAGAGTATTTTTTTAAATTCTCTCAGGAACTACATTGGACTATGCTATTTTCACGGGATAAAAAGTAGCCTATGTCCTTTGCCGTGACACAGGCTATCTGCATGCCAAATTTCATCATGATTGGTTAAGTTGATGAAGCGTTAAAAGGTAACAAATAAACAAACAAACAAACACATTTTCACATTTATAATATAACTAGCTGTTTCCCGCGGTTTCCCCCGCGTGGACCACGTTTCTATGACTTTTCGAGGGTGCGCAGTGCGCGAGCCGCAAGCGGCTCGCGAGCGTGGTAAAAAGTAGCTTATGTTTTAATCCAGGTCCTAATCTGTCTACCTACCAAATTTCAGCCAAATCCGTTCAGATTTTTTTCCGGGAAAGCGTAACAGACAGACAGACAGAGTTACTTTCGCATTTATAATATTATATTAGTAGGGATTAAGGATACTTGGCTGTATTATAGCGACTCTAAAATAATTATTATTTACATATTGCTGGCAACTAATTATTGGCATATTGACATTGATTATGTTATCACTAGCTTTTGCCAGCGGCTTCGCTCGCGTGAATATAGTTTCTATGACTGTCTCCGAGAGTGCGCAGTGGCTCGCAAGCGTAAGCGTGGAAAAAAGTAGCCTATATGTTTATCCAGGTGCTAATCTATCTACCTAACAATTTCAGCCAGATACGTTCAGTAGTTTTTGCGTGAAAGAGTAACAAACATCCATACATGCATACAAACTTTCGCGTCTATAATATTAGTAGGTTTTGCGAGATGTTTAAAACCTAAATTCTCATCAGCATACAGATATTTACGTGGTGTAATGGATAGGGCCGCTACCTCCTGTCCGGGAGGTCGTGGTTTGAGTCCTGCCACGTACCAATGTGTTTTCGGGTTTTCGATTTCATATGTACGCTCTTACGGTGAAGGAAAAACATCGTGAGGAAACCTGCACACGCCTGCGAAGAAACTCGAAGGTTGTGTGTGAAGTCGACCAACCCGCGCTGGGCCCGCGTGGTCGATTAAGGCCCGATGGCCCTAATTCAGGGTAAGCTCGAGCCCCTCGATGGGGTCGAATATGAGCTGATTTGATGATACTTACATAAATAATTTTGTGTTTTTTAAATTCAGAATTGGTAAGCCCTTATTGGCATTTTACCTGATTGTAAGTGACGATGATGCCGAACATGGAAACTTTAATTTAAATTTATAAACAACATGTCAAACTGTCAAGGCATCAATAATTTATCTGTCAAACAAAATGACAAGACGACATGAATATATCAAGAAGACGTGACAGGACCCTCAATGAAGTGAAGATCATCTTCAATTTAAATTACTAATGAGAGTTAATGTTTAATTTCTATCACGTAATTAAATAGCGTTACTTTAACCGCCTCCGTGGCGTAATGGTTCGTCCATTCGCTTCACACCAGGAGGTCGCGGGTTCGATTCCCGGTGGGATCATCTTGTAAGACTCGGTTTGGTTGGTGGTAGGGCCTTTTCTAAGCCTGCCTGGCTAGCTACCACCATATTATCTAAATCTATTGTCATCAGTTTACAACATTGATTTGTTCCGGCTTGAAGGTAAGATAGCCAGTTCTCCATTGCGTTAGGGAATCTTGGTAACCCCGCTTCCATCTTCGGCATCATGTCACTTACCATCAGGTGAGATGATGCCACTTACTTATTGTGAATTAAAAAAAAACTAAATTATTAAAAATTTGAGTGCGTTTGACTATATCTCACCTGATGTTAGGACTAAGTGACGATGTAGTCGAGGATGAAAACTCAAATAATGTCTATTCACTCTCGTCTTGAAGATCCCTAAATTATAGGAGTCGGGAAACAGACGCAGGCAAGGAGTTTCACTCCATCGTCATCCATTAAGGACATCCTCCTTTTTGGGAGACGGTTGAAAACTTAATAAAATGGTAACAGCATTCCTTTCTCACTTTTAAAGGTTTTTAATTATTTTTTTAGTTTTATGTTTTTACGAGTTGTTTACTAAGTACACAATTGTCATTACTAAGGCAAAGTATATAATATATTAGTAGGTACTAACATACAGTATGGACACTCCCTGCCGCTCTCACATTCCGACCGCACCCCCTCGTCACCCAGGTTGATAGAGATTGGTTACAGTTTGGCTCTCGAACGTATAGGATTTCGCCGTGATTTCATTACAGAAATATCATTTCGCGCCCGTTGTATGAAGTGTTCGGGGTGTAATTGAGGTAACCTCGCGTATATTTCTACTAAGGAAATTATGAGCAAATGTGATTTATCTTAAATTTAGCCCTCAGTTAGATAACGCCCGTCTTCAAGCATTGTCAGAATTCTGGTACACCCTTCAGGACATGTTTTTAACTGAATTTGATCAGAACAATGAATTTCTGCACAAGAAATACCCCATTTTTATATGATAAATCTGAAAAATAAATGGTTCCAAATTTGATGAGAAAATTTTGAATATCGTCTTTATTTTTAATTTATGTTTTTTACATAAAATCACCAAAAATAAATAATTAGGTTATGTCCTTCATTTATTCGTAATGAAATAAATTTTAATTCATTTTTTATTTTGAAAAGATTGCTCTTCGCATTTTATATAATCGACCCGTTTTCTTTGCGACAGTGTATTAAAAACTGAGGTTCGTTTTTTAAAATCATCATCATCATAACAGCCACAAATCGTCCACTGCTGGATTTCCACGACGACCGGTCCTGCGCTGCCCGCATCCATCGGCTTCCCGCGATCTTCACCAGGTCATCGGTCCACCGCGTGGGAGGCCTGCCTACGCTACGTTTTCCGGTGCGCGGTCGCCACAAAAATCATACTCGCGTTTTAATACCCCTCATTATGCAACAGTTTCAAAAACACCTAAAAACGAAAATGCCATATTTCATCACCTCATTTCAATAACATTCCTACTGTCCTACACTAAAAAGGATCGCTGACGAATACTTTTAGACATTCCCCTATAACATTATAACATGCTGACGAAGCGTTTAACTATAGCATTACCCACCTAATTGCGCCGGAAGTGGGTGTGTCAGGCGCCCGGAAGTCGGTGTGTCGGGGGCTGATTTGGTGTCTGGTAGTGACTATAGTTCTAGAAAGTTAGGTAGCTAATGGTTCTTGGTGCAGAATTATGAATTTTACCGAATGATGCTGGTAAATTAAAAGTAAATTATTTGAATAGCCGTGATCAGGAGATATGAATTTGATAACAGTATAATACAAGAAATATAATACACAGTATAAAATACAAGTATAATATATATCTCAGTAAGAATTAAAAAAATTTAAATTGTCTTATCGAATTGTCTTTCTCATAACGTGTGACAAAAAATAACCTTGCTATCCAAAGGATAGACAGCAGTTGCCTGGTTTTGTACTTAGCATCACCCGCGGTCACGTGAAAGGCATTTTAGATTGACACCTACGGAACGTGATCAGACCTTCGTACACATCTGGAATCAGATGTGCAGGTTTCCTTATGATGTTTTCCTTCACCGTTAAAGCAATCGGTAATTCGGTAAGTATAATATGTAAGTACGTAACTTTCGAAAAACTCATTGATATATTGGCCGTCCGGATTTGAACCCGGCACCTCTGGTTAGGAAGACCTAGTCGTTACCGGTTGAGCCACCGACGCTTCACGAACAGAATTTTAATAAATATACACACTTCTTACTTAACGTTTAATTTTGCTTCTTCTTCCAACTGCCAACTTTAACCACTACCTACACAACGAAAAAAGTTCAAGAGTAAAGAGATTAGGTTATCAATGACGAAAAAAACAAACCGAAAAAACTAAACTTCACAAAACCACATTTGCATTGGCAGTAATAATAATTTTCGAAAAACCTTAAAAACTTTTAGGTACAAGCTTTTAATATTGCATTGTCACGCGATATACATATGCATGCAAAATTTCAGCTTAATCGAAAACCGAGAAGTGGGTCAAATTTAACTTGCAAGATTTCACCCGAACAACCAACATCATACAACGCAAGTTAATTAAAAGCTTTTAAAAATACAATACGCTCATGTACGTACAAAAAAACTGCTTAAGGCTGTAATATTATACACGTTATTATTGACGTTAATTACTCCAAAACGATAGAAAACCCAAGGTTAAAAAAACCATTATTCTTGATGATGTTCCCTAAAGTCAAAAGCTATTAGAAACACGATTGAGCAGTTTTGGCTCGATAGAAAAAAATGCCAAAGATAGGTCTACACCGTTACCTTCAACTCTAGTTATGACTAATATTTTGAAGTATAAATTTAAAAAAAAAATATAAGTACATACGACAATATTTTTTATGATAATACAAAGTGAGAAATGTTACTAATATATAAAAATGAATCGCAAAGTGTGTTGGTAAGCGCATAACTCGTGAACGGCTGGACCGATTTCGCTAATTCTTTTTTTGTCGAGTTCGTTATTGTCAGGAGAAGGTTTTTATGTAGGGTAGGGTAGGGTAGGGTAGTGTAATATAATGTAAGGCGGTACGTAGTTCGCCGGGACAGCTAGTTAATTATAAATTTAAACTAAACGAAAAAACATTGAATAAGTGCAAAAGTGTGGTTAATTTCTTTACTCTTTACACGTAAAGAAAAAAAACGGAAACAAATGTTCCAATGAATGCTTCGCCTTTATGAAAATCCTTAGTACTTATTTTCTGGACCCAAATAAACACTTTGACTTTACGAATCTAAATAGTCAAAGCAGATTTCATAAACAAAGATATCTACGTTGGGCGCCAATGGATAATTCGTGTCGATACAACACTAATTCGACCTTATTGCCATCGATCGTCTAAAATTCAAATAACACTAATTCGACCTTATTGCCATCGATCGTTTAAAATTCAAATAACACTAATTCGACCTTATTGCCATCGATCGTCTAAAATTCAAAAGTATAAGTTTTTCAACTGATTTCTATTCGTTTATGGTCACCTGGTAATTCTGGACTAAACCTACTCCTATTTTAGCCCAGATGTGAGGCGATTAAGCATTAAGTTAAATATGAATTAATTATGAACACTAATTTCAGACTTGTTTGAAAATGTGTCAAAGGCCCGTAAATACGTGGGTTTAGCCGGGAGCTACATGTTCTCACCATTAGGGTTCGAGACCTTAGGTTCTTGGGGACCCGCTGCTAAAAAAATTGTAAAAGAACTTTCAGTGCGTCTCAGCGAGATTACGGTGTCCGTGAGGCTGGCAGCTTTTTAGGGCTACGCATAAAAACGCTGCCAGTGCTGGGTACCATGCTTTGCAGGGATGCACTGGACGGCATTTATTACGAGTAATATAAGCTTTTTCTATGGTTTGTAACGAAAAATCATTAGATATATAATATAAGAAAAAAATATATAATGCTGCTATTTTTTATTAATTACCTATGAAATTTAAATCTAGGGAGCTTTTATAATAAGGTGTACCACGGGAAATATAAAAGTTTCCGTGGTACACCCAGGTGGACTAAGGTGAATAGTGATTCCCGTGGCGCACCTAGGTGAACCAAACAGGTGGACCTCGGGAAAAACCCGGTTTCTTTAAGGGTGTATACAATAACACAGACGGCGTTGGCTCCTGGGGGGCTACCACCTCTGTTTGCTATTTGTTGCTATGGAAGTGCAAAATTTTGTTGTCCTGCTGTCGTGGGATAGTTTTTGTACAGAATGAATTTCAATTCAATTTAATTTCAACTGTATATTTAAATATGCTATTTGTTTTCCGGTTCGAGTTAAGAACGGTTCGAGTGAGGAATAAGCCTCTTTCTGATAGTCATAAAATAATAATAACATAATTTCATTTGTGAAAAATCAAGAAATAAACAATCATTAGTTAATAATGTCAAAATGCAATTATTGAAATTAACCAGAATAAGTCATTAGAACATGAAAACAGACACGAAAAGTTATACATAAAAATCATTGAATGTCATTGATACCTTTGACAAGAGTAGGTCAGTTCACACGGACAGCACCCGGTCACGAGTGTAACGCGAGAGTCAGAGATTAATTACTTATTTGAATGCCAACGGGTAAAAATGGAGCGAAATTTATTCCTTTCATGTTTTTGTAAAACCAACGATGTTATTGGGATATTACTTAGGTAGAAGGGGGAGGAGTATTTCGTTATTTCAATAAAAAATATCCCATGTTTCATCCTACAAGATGAAAAAAGGAAGAGGCATTCATTTTGGAGAGTGTGCTCAAGAACTTCACGACCTCATTCCCCCAGCTCCATTCCACCTTCGGTCAACGAGTCGCAGTGGGATGTTCCAACCCTTTGTTGTTGATATTCAGCCTATACGTACCATAGGATTTATTTGATGACAAAACTTGTCTGAAATCTGACCATTTTTTTAAATAAATAATTTCCATTCAAAATAGATGATCCCTAACCTAGTCAAATAATATGCTAATTTTATGTCTATCAAACACCCACTAGCTTCTTAGCTTCTAGCTTCTTGGTACCCAAAATACGTGAACTGGTTGAGATAGATCAGTTGAGATAGATCAGTTGGTTGATGGTGACTGTACTTACAATCCGTGGATGACAGAACTTTGGGATTTTCCCTACGCTCAAAACAATATGTTTTTCTGTCAGATAACGACTGTAACACACACATTATATTAGTCATGTGAATTCCCGAACTAAAAATATGTAAACATAAAACTTTTTAGATAAGAGTGGTCGGCATAGGTACATCGCATTTATTAAGGAAAACCAGACTTCAATAACAAGAGATAAATAACTTACGTGGACATTTGATAGTTGTTTGAAAAACGGTCTTAAAAATATGCAATTTAAAAGTAAAAAGGACCCTAGGTCAGTCGGGCCAATGGAGAAAGAAAAGATAAGCGAGAGAGAGGACCTACTTGGAATCTGAAGATTGTCTGAAAATTTCATCGAAATCGGTCCAGCCGTTTTGGAGTCTATAAGGAACATTTTTTTTTCCGCTCATAAGAATTAGAAATGATTTGAACGATTAAAAATTATTCAAAATGATTACAAATCAAATCATTTTTAATCCTTTTTAATGATTTTGTTTAATCAGGGCTGTGATTAAAATAACTAAAAAAGAGATTATAAGGTTTTCTTATTTGTTTACTTAGCTTAAGTAATAAAAATATGTATCGTTTATTTAAGTAAATAAACTTTAAACAAAAAAAAATGTTATGAGAAAGTGGTAGCCCTAGTTTTGATAAGCATTGCTATTTAAACGGAGACGGAGGGTCGAAATGATTCATATTGTTGCAACCATTCCGGTCAAATGGAGTCCCAAAAAAAAATATGTATCAATTGTGGCCGAAGTTACGACTTTAGCCCTTTTTGGAGGTGGTGCAGAGACTGCGGAATAAATAAATTTATCGAGGAGGAGAAGAAAAAAAAAAAAAAATAAGTGTTAATCTTCCGTTCACACATCATGAATTTCGTGTCTAACATTTTTTTTGGTGTTTGTCTAAACGTACTATCCTCATAGATAGCAGTGAGAAGCCAGTGCTGTCGTTAGCTGGTAAAGATATTGAGTAAGTTAGTATTCTCAAGAACCTGGAAGCTATTATCGATCCGACTCTGCAATGATCTGAGAACAACCGGACTATACGCTGTTATCGCCGATTCCGGGTACATCAATGTACAAGAGCTCTTTTCTTGTCCTTGGAGTTGCTTTCTGGAACTTTGTGCCACCTGCTGTTTCAACTGCTGCTTCCCTGGATGAATTCAAGACGATGCTACAACCACTTACTTGCTATTGAGCAAGCTAAGTCGCGAGTGCATAGTTTCTGGTGTGTGATGTGCTGGTAGGGCTGTCAAGTGTTATATGATACAATACTTTTTGTAAATCGTTTTGTTTCTGTTTTTTTAAATGCCATGAGTTTTATATTATTTTTGTCTTTATTTTAAAAAAAAAGGTTGAGCTAAAGCTTTTGTATTTTGTAATGATAAAGCCTACTCGAGGGTAAGCAGGCTAAAATCTTAAAATATTAAAAATTTTAAATACAGAACATAATTATAAAAAGCGTCTGATTATGGAATCTATGTAAATGGAGAGGCATCAAGATTTAATTAATAAAAGGAAAGATACAGAAACCATAGATAAGATCTACCATGATTTAATTAAATTAAAATAATCTTTAAAAAGTACCGTTGTTACACTTTCTTGGTTAATTAGTTGGAAATTTAAATTTGCGTTTGTATTCATGTAATTTCAAAATTTGTAATTGTAAGTGTCTTTTAAACTTTATGATTATATTTATGTAGTTCAAAATTGACAACCCTGGTTATCTGGGTAGGTGATTTGAATGACTGACTGTATAATTTGTAATATTACCAACTGTACATAAGACCAGTGTTAGCACACGGTTTTGGCTGTCAGTTGACCAATAATAAGATTTATGAACGCATTGTTCATGTGACTTTATAATTTCTTAATATTATAGTGTTTTTTAACTAACGTTAAGATAATTAAAGTTAATGAATTAATTAATTAAGTTACATAGTTGGACTCACATGAGTTTATTTATTTTAATATGGTTCCAAATTTAACGGACAAAACAGGTTATAAGTATTCACCGCTATAACCTGTCCTCAGAACATTTTTTTTTGTTTAAAGTTTATTTACTTAAATAAACGATACATATTTTTATTACTTAAGCTAAGTAAACAAATAAGAAAACCTTATAATCTCTTTTTTAGTTATTTTAATCACAGCCCTGATTAAACAAAATCATTAAAAAGGATTAAAAATGATTTGATTTGTAATCATTTTGAATAATTTTTAATCGTTCAAATCATTTCTAATTCTTATGAGCGTTTAACATGTGATTTACATTCAAATCCTTTTATTATATCAGGGAGGCTGTAGTTATTAGCACTTGAATCCAGTCTATCTCTGTGTTATGTGAAGGAAAAAAAAATGTTCCTTATAGACTCCAAAACGGCTGGACCGATTTCGATGAAATTTTCAGACAATCTTCAGATTCCAAGACGGTCCTCTCTCTCTCTTATCTTTTCTTTCTCCATTGGCCCGACTGACCTAGGGTGCACGGAGAAAAAAATATCGTCAGAATAACTATTCAAAGTTTATAGTTAAATTAGTTAAAAGACGTATCGTTAATATAGCCAACTGTTTCGTCAAACTAAGGATCTGTATCGCTGAATTGGCTATACAGATCCTCAATTCTAGAAAACAGTTGACTACATCAACGATACGTCTTTTAACTAATTTAACTATAACTTTGAATAGTTATTCTGACTATATTTTTTTCTCCGTGTGCTTTTTATATTAATAATATGTATGTTGCAGTCGTTATCTAACAGGACAAAGTATTATTTTGAGAGTAGGGAAATTCCGACGGAAGTACGGTACTGCTATTGGTATCTGGCAATTGCATGACACCACCTCGTGGTCAAATAATATAAGTAAAATAGTCTTTTTCTTTCTAATTTAGAGGTAAGGGTTAATTTTAAGGGTCTTAGGAAATGAAAATGTAAAAAAAAATACATAAAAGTTATGCAAATTTAAAATATGCGACATTAATACCGTAGATAAGTTTATATAGTTCAGGATCGTGTATAAAGATATGCATAGAGCTACTGTTTCGTAATTAATGTTTTACTTAAGAAGAAATAGGTCATAGATATAATTATAGAGTAATTTAGGTTTCTTCTTTGTTTGCTAGTGAAAACTGCCAATGTTTTTATGTTATTATTTATTATCTCGAGTTGTAAAAAGATTTCTTTGTTTCTGAAACTTTATATGTGTAATTAGACATTATCTTCATTAAGTTTTTATAGAGTGTATAGACTTCATTTGTGACATTTGATGTGTATTTTCGTTCATTCTCTAAAAAGCTACAAAATTTGCGAACTAGTCACAGATTTGTAAGCTCTCAGATACCATAAAATTCACTATTTATCAACCATTATGATTCAGCATAGAACGATAGCCATCCAACACATTAAATGGTCATTCTTTAGCGCCTACATGTTTTAGAATATCAAAATCCACTGAATATATGTTATGAACCTGATGTGATGTCTTGTTTACGAAAATAATATCTCTAACTCAGCCATAATAAATCATTTCGGATAACATCTGTGTTTCATTTAACGCTCCCTGTACAATTATAAACAGTGCGCATGGTTAAATTTTTTATAAGAATTTTCTAGTTGTTTTCTTCTAATCTTTTGATGCGCACTCACAGAAAATCTCGTCGAGTTTAGTTAAGTCCTTACTTTTGGATCCGAATAAATTCTGAGTACAAAGCTTTACGCTTCCTCATTTATTATGCGGACAGCGATGGAGTGGAACTCCTTGCCTGCGTCTGTGTTTCCCGACTCCTACAATTTGGGGATCTTCAAGGCGAGAGTGAATAAGCGTTATTTGAGTTTGCGTGTACCATCCTCGACTACATCGTCACTTACCATCAGGTGAGATATAGTCAAACGCACTCAAATTTTTAATAATAAGAAAAAAAGGCAAAAAAAATTAAGCTGTAAATAGTGTATTTCACAACTGTAGATTTTCCTGAAAATATTAAATTGTTAACGTCTCGTTCAATCGTTTCGCCTCCGTGGCTTAATGGTCAGTCCATTCGCTTCACATCATGAGGTCGCGGGTTCGAACCCCGGCGGGGTCAACTTTGTAAGACTCGGTTTTCATAGCCCGCCTGGCTAGCTACCACCATCTTATCTCAGCCTTGCCGCCAAACATCCGTGTTAACAGCATTGATGTGTTCCGGCTGGGGTACGGGTTTCTTCCAAATTGGGGAAGGTTTGACCACATTCCACACAGGGGGTAGGGGGGGGGCAAGTCCGAGTTGGTAGAGGTTGTAAGGGCTAGTGGCGAAGCCCACTGTCAGGAGTTATTCAAGCCGCCTATAGGGCATTTGACACGCCTTAACGACTGCTATATAGTGATAGCAGTCGGCACCAACAGCTTAACGTGCCTTGCGAAGCACGAAAACAGTCGCGATAAAACCATCAACAGTCAAGCCCATCCAGGCAATGATCGTGCTTCTGGTTAGTTAACCTGCGTGATCGACCCAACTACGTAAATCGTACTGAGCTACGCCCACTTCCTTAATATTCATCATCATCATCATATCAGCTCATATACGTCCCCACCGAGGGGCTCGAGCCTACCCTAAATTAGGACGATCGGGCGTTAGTCGACCACGCGGGCCCAGTGCGGGTTGGTTGACTTCACACACAACCTTCGAGTGTCTTCGCAGGCGTGTGCAGGTTTCCTCAAGATGTTTTCCTTCACCGTAAGAGCGTCGAATAAACGTACATATGAAATCGAAATTCGAAAACACATTGGTACGTGGCAGGATTAGAACCACAACCTCCCGGACAGGATGTAGCGGCCCTTCATCTGGGGTCGGCCCCCTCATTGCGCTTTTCTACGACGCTCGACCCTGGCCTGGATCACCTATGCTTGCTGAGCTCTCTGCGTATCGCTGTTCACTGTAGGCCACCCATATCTTGGGGCTTCCTCTTCCTCTTCTCGAAATCATAATATTTATGTGGATACTGGAGTGTTCTTCGGTAAAGCGCATTTGCTTGCTTCATTTTTCAATTAACAGACGGCTATCAGCCCGGTCAGACCCGGAGATATGAATGCTTAACCAGGAGAGTTGGCAGCACTAGTGGTATTACACATTAGATTGGCTAGCCAGACGGGCTTAGAAAATGCCCTATACCACCAACCAAACCGAGTCTTACAAGTTGACCCCACCTGCACCGGGTCTGGACGGACTTGCATTAGATTTCATCTCTTCCTCTTCGCGAAATCATAATATTTATGTAGATACTGAAGTGTTCTTCGGTAAACCTCTTTTGCTTGCTTCATTTTTCAACTGAGCGTAACTTTCCGTTATCAGACGGCTATCATCCCGGTCAGACCCGAAGATATGAATGCTTAACCCGGAGCACACCCTGGACACTTCATACAACGGGCCAGAAATGACATTTCAAAAAGCGTATGACGGAACAAACAAAATGGCGGCGAAATCCTATACGTTCGACAACCAAACTGTAACCAATCTGTATCAACCTGGGTGACGAGGGGGTGAGGTTTTAATCTAGAGAGCGGCAGGGAATGTCCATACTGTATGTTAGTACTATAATATAATATATACTTACCCGGAGCACGGGGGTGCACCTGCTAAACCAGGCCTGTCGCACTCTGCGCTGTAGGCATGAAAATGTACCTACGCCACGCTCTCTACACCGCGCGGCCCCCTGAATGGGGCAAATTCAGTAGTCAGAAGAGATAAGACTTACACGATAGAAAGTGAGATACTTGTAGGTGAATATAACTGTAGGTTATTAGCGCTGTGCGATCTGAATTTGCACTTTATTGTGTCGTAGCAAGAGTCGCCATTCATTCAAACGATTTTGCGGAGTTAACCTTCTTTTACGTAGTAAATAGTATTTATTCTTTGCCTAAACCCGGAGGGTTGGCAGCCCTAGTGGTATTTAGTATTATACATTAGATTGCATTGCCATCTGGATTTCATGGCCTGACATGCCCACAACCTTAAAGTTTTACGACAATCGGCGTGACACGGTGTTGTGAGGCTATAAAATGCGTGTAAATCATCCTGCGACACAGTGTTATCTGTAGCAAAACTTCATAATAACTCACGTACCTGTGTACGGCGTATTCAGCACTTTTCTTTAAATATTTAACTTTTAAAATTTACAGTATATTATAATCAACTTTTTTTCTGTTGTTATTTTTAACCGACTGACAAAAATGGACTGTAGTGTTTTTAAAAATCCTTACTAATATTATAAATGTGAAAATGTGTTTGTTTCTTTTCACGCTTCAACGCCTTGACCAATCTTAATGAAATTTGGCATACAGGTAGCCTGTGTCACTGGGAAGGACATAGGCTACTTTTTACCCACGACGGAACGGAGCAGGTATATGCGTTTAGGGTGAGAGATGTTTGTTTGTGTGTGCGTTTGTGCAAAGTAATGTTCCCACCTATCTTCTAAACTAATGATCCGATTTTGATGCGGTTTTCAATAACGGGTTTGTGTTTGATGAGTTCATGTTCTTAGACAGGTGTCATGGCTGTAACTCACTAGGGGGCGCCACAATATTAGTGCAAAACAATGTTGCAATATAACTAAAACGAAATGTCCGATTACAATTCTGTTTACAGCAATATGTACGTGGTAGTTTAATGCATGTTCCTAAATAATAAAAAATACGTCTGTAACTCACTAGAGGGCGCTACAATATTAGTGCAAAATAATATTGCAATAATATTAAAACGAATTGTCCGATTTCAATGCGGTTTTCAGCAATGGGTTCGTAGTTGATTGGTGCATGGTCTAAGATAAGTCTTATGATATTAACTCACTAGGGGGCGCTGCTATATTAGTGTGAAACGATTTTCATGAAATTAGAACTCGTAAGTTATAAAAGAATAAGATCAATATGTACCTTCTCTTCTTTGGTCTCAATAAAGAAACAACAGCACTCGGCGTCACTGGGAGCTAGGTCTCTCCAGGTCTGTAAATCGTATCCAATTCGCATTCAATTCGCATTTAATTCGCATTAAAAGCGCATTCGAAAACACATTATAACAACATAAGCCCGAAGGCATCGACATTCATAGTGTTTTAGGGAGTTTTAGCCAGTATTAGGAACTGTTTCCGCCTTCACCGCGTGGAGGTGCTCCCAGCTTATGTCATCATTGAATTCAGAGTTCAAACACGAATATTATAGTCTCAAGAGTATTGACACCAATTCTGAACAAAAACCAACAGAAAGCAACTGTATAATATTTATTAAGGAACTTAATATTATGTGGTAGGATGAATCACACTTATTGTTTTGCGAGATCTTACCTACACATTATATAGATTATAATTCGTATATGCTCTCTAAAAAGTCTGAAATAAAATTAAACAAAATTAAAAAAATTTAAAAATCCCACGACGGTAAAAATATCATCGAAAAAGAATAAAATAACGCAAAACCCCCGACTTAACCCAATTATTATGTAATGAAATATTATAATAGACGTAAAAATACTTAATGGCAGCCCCCGACGGATATTCCTCGGTTATATATTATGGTAAAATTATTATCGCTACATCTAAGTATATCTGCGAGAAACAGAAACGTTAGGAAAAAACTGTAAACATCGATATTCATTGTTTAGGTACTTAAGTATATCTATTACCGATTTCTTGAGATATCAACTCCTTTTTAGAAAGTATTTTTACGTCTATTATAATATTTCATTACATAATAATTGGGTTAAGTCGGGGGTTTTGCGTTATTTTATTCTTTTTCGATGATATTTTTACCGTCGTGGGATTTTTCAAAATTTTTAATTTTGTTTAATTTTATTATCCAGTGAAAATAGTAAGGGACCTGAAAATATACTCTTTTTTGTTAATTTCTTTAACATCACAACGGAACAATGGATTGTGTGATTTTTTGCACAGGGATGGTTGAGGGGATGGGAAATGACATGATTTACTAATAAGGATATCCTGACATTGTTCGCGAGGGATCTGGAGAAAAGTCATGTCCACGCTCGCGAGCCGCTTGCGGCTCGCACACCGCGCACCATCTAAGACAGTCATAAAAAAGATTTCCACGCGGGCGAAGCCGCGGGAAAAAGCTAGTAAATATTATAAATGTGAATATGTGTTTGTTTGTTACCTTTTCACGCTTCTAGAGCTCGACCAATCTTGATGATATTTGGCATGCAGGTAGCATGTGTCACTGGGAAGGACATAGGCTACTTTTTATCCTGTGAAAATAGCATCCTAAGGGAACTGAAAAAATACTCTTTTTTTTTTAACATCGCAACGGAAGAGTGTATTGTTCGCGCACCACGTACCCTCAAAGACAGTCATAAAAACGATGTCCACGCGGGCGGGGCCGCGGGCATAACTAGTAATAAATATAACATGAAAATATTGTTCACAATACAGGGTGTAACAAAATTGGTGTAGGTCCCGTTAACTGGGGCTTCTTACTCATCACATCATACTGTACAACTTTTGTTCTACGACTTTACTGAAAACGTAAAAAATTTTTTTTAGTCTTCATACAAATATTTTATCTGATCGACCGATTTTATGCATTTTAGTATGCAGGGTCCAATTTTTTTTTGAGAATTGATTATGAGTTTTTTGGAGAAAGTTGTTCAGTATGACGAATAGAACCTCCAGTTAACGGGACCTACACCAATTTTGTTACACCCTGTATATATATAATGACATACTAAATTAAATTACACAAATCAACAACAGATCACACACACAACCACATCAGTCACGAGTAACGGCACTAGGTTAGGTCCTGTTAAGTATGTTTGTCTGGCTGAGCCTATAGCGTAAACGGCTTGATGGGTTTTGGAGTGCGTGGTGTCGTTAGCACTTAGTAATCTGTGTCGTTAGATCCGTCTTGACTTCCTGCGAGACTAAAGATACACTTGAAGTAGTCTGATTATATTTTAATCAAATTTTACCGCCTCCATGGCGTAGTGGTTAGTCCATTCGCTTCACACTAGGAGGTCGCGGGTTCGATTCCCGGTGGGGTCAACTTTGTAAGACTCGGTTTGGTTGGCTACCACCATCTTATCTAAGTCTTGCCGCCAAACATCAGTGTTAACAACATTGATGTGTTCCGGCTTGAAGATATATAGCCAGCCAGTTCTCATTGCGTTGGGGAATCTTGATATGCCCGCTTCCATCTTCGGCATCATCGTCATTTACCATAAGGTGAAATGATGCCAAGGGCTTACCAATTGTGGATAAAAAAACATTAAGTTATAATTTACATGGTTTAAAATGGAACTGACAAATGGTCGCTTACTATGGGCCTCGTAAGAAGGCTCAAGGTCACCCAAAGGACAATGGAGCGTGCTATGCTCGGAGTTTCTCTGCGCGATCGAATCAGAAACGAGGAGATCCGTAGGAGAACCAAAGTAACCGACATAGCTCTCAGAATTTCTAAACTTAAGTGGCGGTGGGGGGGGGGGGCATATTGCTCGTAGCACAGATGGCCGTTGGGGTAGTAAAGTTCTCGAGTGGCGACCACACACCGGAAAACGTAGTGTAGGCAGGCCTCCCACTCGATGGACCAATGACCTGGTGAAGGTCGCGAGAAACCGCTGGAAGCGGGCAGCGCAGAACCGGTCATCGTGGAAATCCTTGGGGGAGGCCTATGTCCAGCAGTGGACGCCCATCGGCTGATATGATGAAACATGGTTTTAAAAACTTCCCTAAACACCAGGCACATTACTTCCAATTAGGTTCCATGAACTTCGTTTAAGATAGTCTAGAAACAACAACGTTTAAAGTAGATAGATAGATAGATAGATAAAACTTTATTTCACTAAAAAGGCACAATACATTTTAACAATAAACAAACAAATAAATGAAACTTAATGACAAATATTAATAGTTTATATAAAAAATATAAAACAGTGTCAGTGGTGCCAAGTTAGTGAAACTGGTCCAGGCTCAGCATAAATGTTGTGGGTCGGAGAGTACTCACAACGCTCACAATGCTCACAAAGTAGGATTTACTTACACAATACTTTCAATAAAAACATTTAAATATTTTATTTATTTATTAATAAAAACACACACCGCTTGATATCAATTTTCTTCTTTCCAGGAAATGCCCCGAGAAGGAGAGTTGCGAAGACATCCTGGCGATGGGTAGCCGGCTGCGCGGTGCCATGGGGTCCCGTCCCCCGGCTCGCTTCTGGCCCCAGCTGTGGGCCACCACCGTCCGCAGCCTCCTTCTCAAGAAGCGGGATACGAGGAAGACCCTAGCTGTGAGTTCTTGACCTTTTAGCCCCCATAAGTTATTTGGTCTCCATCAGTGTAAGACAATCAATCACCTCCGTGGCGTAATGGTTAGCCCATTCGCTTCACACCAGGAGGTCGCGGGTTCGATTCCCAGTGGGGTCAACTTGTAAGACTCGGTTTGGTTGGTGGTAGGGCATTTTCTAAGCCCGCCTGGCTAGCTACTACCATTTTATCTAAGTCTTGCCGCCAAACATCAGTGTTAACAACATTGATGTGTTCCGGCTTGAAGATAAGATAGCCAACTCTCCATTGCGTTGGGGAATCTTGGTAAGCCCGCTTCCATCTTCGGCATCATCGTCACTTACCATCAGGTAAGATGATGCCAAGGGCTTACCAATTGCGAATAAAAATTTAAAAAAAATTAATCCCCATCCATAACTCAAGTTTGTTTTTTTGCTATCACAATACAATTCTTCTTTCTTCGTCACTTGCTAACGCTCGCTCTTCAGTTGCAAGCGTCGGTGGCTCAACCGGTAACGACTCGGTCCTCCTAACCAGAGGTTCCCGGGTTCAAATCCGGACGGCCAATCTACCAATGAGTTTTTCTAAACTTACGTACCTATATACTTACCGATTGCTTTAACGGTGTAGGAAAAAATCGTGAGGAAACCTACACATCTGATTCCAGATAATGTACGATGGTCGCGTTGCACACGTCCGTAGGTGTTAATCTAAATACCCTACACGTGACCGCGCGTGATGCTAAGTGCAACACCAGGCAACCACCGTCTATGCCTTGGATAGCACGGGTAATTTTGCCACACGATAAGAAGAAGAAGTTGCTCAAAAGTAAAATTCTATTCTATGTATATTAAACTGTATAATAAATTACCTGAGGGCATGAAGTAAATTACCTGAGGGCATGAAGTAAATTACCTGAGGGCATGAAGTAAATTACCTGAGGGCATGAAGTAAATTACCTGAGAGCATGAAGTGAATTTTTGTATTTTATTTTATTTTATTCACAATTGGTAAACCCTTGACAACATCTCACCTGGTGGTAAGTGACGATGTTGCCGAAGATGGAAGCGGGCTTACCAAGATTCCCCAACGCAATGGGGAACTGGCTATCTTATCTTCATGCCGGAACACACCAATGTTATCAACATTGATGCTTGGCGGCAAGACTTAGATAAGATGGTGGTAGCTAGCCAGGCGGGCTTAGAAAATGCCCTACCATCAACCAAACCGAGTCTTACAATTGACCCCGCCGGGAATCGAACCCGCGACCTCCTGCGCAAAGCCAATGAACTTTGCCTATGAGCTACGGAGGTGGTTAAATTACCTGAGGGCATGAAGTAAATTACCTGAGGGCATGAAGTAAATTACCTGAGAGCATGAAGTAAATTTTTGTGACTCAACAGTCACTAAAATATTACTAATTGATAAATTTTATAGATTTAAATATTCCTACTCGGTGAAGGAGTTTTTAGATAAAAATATGTAAAATTTATTTTTGTAAGTTGTTGTTTTTATGTCTTTGTAATAAGGCTAAACAGCGTCGGTCGGTGGCGTGACGGCTAGGGCCGCCGCCTCCTGTCCGGGGGGTCGTGGTTCGAATCCTGCCACGTACCAATGTGATTTCGAATTTAGATTTCATATGTACGTTTATCCGACGCTCTTACGGTGAAGGAAAACATCGTGAGGAAACCTGCACACGCCTGCGGAGAAACTCGCAGGTTGTGTGTGAAGTCGACCAACCCGCACTGGGCCCGCGTGGTAGGCCCGATCGCCCTAAAGCAGGGTAGGCTCGAGCCCCTCGGTGGGGACGTATATGAGCTGATATGATGAATAAGGCTAAATATGTATTGGACTATTAATTTACCTGTCACCATACTATACCTACCACTTTTACGCAAATGAAAATATTATTCTATTTCATGAGAAAAGGCTTTCGCTTTGGTCATTTTACAAATCTATCAAATTTTTTCATTGCCTCATTTCTCACTATTATTTTGTCAGCTTTTTTTGATCTTGTCTTATAAAAATACGGTACCACGGGCTCGAGCCTACCCTGAATTGTGGCGATCGGGCCTTAGTCGACCACGCCGGCCTAGTGCAGGTTGGTCAACTTTACACACAACCTTCGAGTTTCTTCGCAGGCGTGTGCAGGTTTCCTCACGATGTTTTCCTTCACCGTAAGAGCGTCGGATAAACGTACATATGAGATTGAAATTCGAAAACACATTGGTACGTGGAAGTACTCGAACCACGACCTCCCGGATAGGAGGTAGCGGCCTTTGCCGTTGCGCCACCGACGCTATTCGACATTATTAGGTTATGAAAATGTACCTACCGAAATAAAAACTTAATCCTAAATTCATGAATGTGTCCTATTCCAACCTAAATAAACAAACAATTATTTTACGCCACGAACACAGACGAAATAGCTCCTATTTTCGCCCACAACACTGTTTACAATTTCGAGCATGAATGTAATAACATTTTTATTTGAACTTGGCTCTATTGTGCTTACTTTGGTTATTCAGAAAGCATTGAAGAGAAAACAAACAAGTGGAAATTACTTTTACTTAACTTCTTTACCATATCAGCCGAAGGACGTCCACTGCTGGACATAGGCACAGTATATATATTAGTACTAACGTACAGTATGGATGTCGCAGGATAATCGCAAAATCCGTCGTTTCGCGAAAATACTAGCAATATTGCACACTATGGAGTAGAAAACTCCGAATAAAACCAAGTTGGACGGAGCCCCGCTTCGTTAAATAGGTTAGGTTTTGTTAGCATGTCTTTTTCTACCGTAAAAAGGAGCCCCGCATAGCGGGGCTCCGTTCGATTTGGTTTTATTCGGAGTTTTCTACTCCACAGTGTGCAATATTCCTAGGATTTTCGCGAAACGACGGATTTTGCTATTATCCTGCGACATGGACACTCCCTGCCGCTCTCTAGATTCGACCTCACCCTCCCGTCACTCAGATTGGATGTAGATTTGACATAGGCCTCCACCAAGGATTGTCACGACGATCGGTTCTGCGCTACCCGCATCCAGCGGCTTCCCGCGACCTTCACCAGGTCATCGGTCCACCGAGTGGGAGGCCTGCCTACGCTAAGTTTTCCGGTGCGCGGTCTCCACTCGAGAACTTTACTACCCCAATGGCCATCTGTTCTACGAGCTATGTGCCCCGCCCACTGCCACTTAAGTTTAGCAATTCTGAGAGCTATGTCGGTTACTTTGTGTCTCCTACGGATCTCCTCGTTTCTGATTCGATCACTCGATAACTTTACTACCCCAACGGCTATCCGTTCTACGAGCTATGTCGGGAATAATATGTGTAGGGACAAACAGTCCAGTTAGGTAGGTAGGTCCAATTTCAAGAAAGAGATAAATCGTCGAATCCAACTCGGCTGAAGCTTCGCAATATCTTTAGGTCCCAAATACCGCAGTGTCTTAAGACCAATGTCTTCAACCAGTGTGTGTTGCCAGTGATGACATACGGAACTGAGACATGGTCGCTTACAATGGGCCTCTTACGAAGGCTCAAGTTAACTTCTTTACCCAAATTTATTGAGGTGTATTGTGAAAAAAAAATTAAACAATCCCTGACGGTGGTGCCAGTCTGTTAAGGCTTTAAGATGCCTCAATATGAGCAGATTGATACGTGTTAAAATAATATCGAACGTAAGTCTTTTCATTTTAAGTTTAAATCAATGCGGGCTTTACTGCGGATGGTACGTTGAAACCGAACGCCCAATTCTCGATTTTTACATGTTTTTATTACTTTTCTTTTTTTTTAATTTTTTTATTTACAATTGGTAAGCCCTTGACAACATCTCACCTGGTGGTAAGTGACGATGTTGCCGAAGATGGGAGCGGATACTATAAAATAAATACTATACTTCAAATAAATAAAATAATAATACTTCTTTCAAATAAGTTTAAAAAAATGTGTTCAATTAAAATGAAAGGTCTTAAAGTCACCGATTTTTGTGTGTTGGTTTCATTCAACAATAACTATTTGTTTTCGAGAAATTTCTTTCTTCTTTCTGTTTTTGGCATTAATTGCTTTAATGCCAAAAACAGGGTTCTACAGTTTATTATTTTACATCAAAAGTGGTAATATTTTTTAATTGTACTCAATTAAATCGATTTTTTATTACTTTAAGTATATTATATATGTTTTCCATAATGATAGCTTTACATGGTCTTTCAATTATTTCAATTGAATATTGACATTTGACCTGTCATAAGGCCATAAAAGTGAAGGGTTGACTTCGACAAATCCGTGAAAGCTAGCCAGAACGGCTTCGGAAAGGTCCGGTCCTACCACAAGTTTCTCTAGCTAGCATCATTGGAACATTGCCGAACTTATTTTCTACTAGCTGTTTCCCGCGGCTTCACCCGCGTGGACCACGTTTCTATGACTTTTCGAGGGTGCGCAGTGCGCGAGCCGCAAGCGGCTCGCGAGCGTGGTAAAAAGTAGCCTATGCCTGAATCCAGGTCCTATTCTCTCTACCTACCAAATTTCAGCCAAATCCGTTCAGTAGTTTTTGCGGGAAAGCGTAACAGACAGACAGAGTTACTTTCACATTTATAATATTAAGTAGGGATTCTTATTTAAAAAAAATTAAAGTCAATACGTACTTTTGATGGATGCGGGCAGGATGGATGGGGGAGGCCTTTGTCCAGCAGTGGACGATTTCCGGCTGATATGATGATGTACTTTTCCTTGCGGCAAATCGCAGACTTCTCTTGGATAGAGTGGTATATTATGTTTGTTCAAAATTGACTAGGTAATTATAGTATAGCTTCATCGTCTTCTTCATCGTCAGCCCATGTTAGTCCACTGCTGGACAAAGGCCTTCCCCAAATCTTGTCACTAATACCGACCTTCGGCCCTGCGCATCCAGATTTCTCCAGCAACTTTGTGTCCTTTATACTTTTATTGATACTTTTCCCTTTCATTTCCCAGGAGGTGCTAGTCCCGCTATATTCGTTGGGCGTGCTGATCTTCCTCAAGATGCTGATCCCGAACCCCAACTTTCCGGAGGTGAACAAGCAGGGGCCCTCACTCCAGGTGACGTTCGACGCCTTCCCGGAAAACCACTCTGTGGCCGTTGTGGCAGACTGGCTGGGGGCAAACACGAGCGTGGTACGTAACTTATCCTTGATAAGAATTTTCCAAAACTATAAACACCACAAGATAACCAACAAGATACTTTATTATCATACCATCAAATATTATGCTACGATGACATACAATTGAAGTGCGATGATGATGGAAACATGTTTTAAAAATCCGACGAAATGCGAGTCGGATTCGCGTAAAGTAGAGTTCCGTAGTCTTTTCCAAAAGTCAATGTTTATTTAAAAAAAATCGAGCGAGACCTACAGTACTCGCATATGATGTGTAACATGTGACAAAATACTTTATAAAAGGACGGCAAAGATACGGCAGACTAGGCTGTATGGTCATAGATACCTTTGCCTTTTCCGCGCTTTTAAAGCATGAAAAAACGCGAGTCCCTGGTACACATTTCCGTCCCATGGGACACTTTTCCGTCCCATTTCACGAAATCACTCCCACAAATTGCAGGAAAGCGAGAGCAAAGATGTTACACATCAAAAACTTAATTATGTTTTTAGTTGGTAATAGAATATTTTGTATGGAAAATCTTTGAACTTTTTACAATTCAAACTGCACAACTTAATTTGGTGGACTATATTATCGAATCAGAAACGAGGAGATCCGTAAGAGAACCAAAGTAACCGACATAGCTCTCAGAATTGCCAAACTTAAGTGGCAGTGGGCGGGGCACATTGCTCGAAGAACAGATGGCCTTTGGGGCAGTAAAGTTCTCGAGTGGCGACCACGCATCGGAAAGCGTAGTGTAAGCGGGCCTCCCACTCGGTGGACCGATGACCAGGTGAAGGTCGCGGGAAGCCGCTGGATGCGGGCAGCGCAGAACCGGTCGTCGTGGAGATCCTTCGGGGAGGCCTATGTCCAGCAGTAGACTTCCTTCGGCTGATATGATGATGACGATGATCTTAATTTGGTGAACTATTACTCCTAAACTAAGAAAGCCTCTTTAGCCCTGATAGTTAAGACATGGCTTTTAAACGTAATTTATGCTGTATTTCGCAAACGGATCCCTGAATTGAAAAATGGTTTTCGAAAACCCTCAGTAGTTTTTAAAGACCTATTCAACAATACCCCACACGAAAAGGTACGTTAAAGACCTATTCAACATTACCCCACACGCAAAGGTACGTCAAAGAAAAAAAATCACCCCCTCTTTACATGTAGGGGAAGTACTTACCCTAAAAAAAATTTTACACATTTTATTGTACCACTTCGTTGGCGTGATTTATAATATGTATACCCATGCCAAATTACAGCTTTTAAGTATACTAATAGCCTCTGATCTAAGCCGCCGACAGACGGATAGACGGACAAACATGGTGAAACTATAAGGGTTCCTTTTTGACTACGGAACCCTAAAAACCGACTTCCATCGCAACAACTTTGTACAATTTCGCAGTATTATTTTTGGTATTTGTTCATTTTCAATAAAAAAAAATGGAACCAATTTATACCTTACCTTACCCTATCGAATATACACAAAGAATCATGAAAATCGGTTCAAAATATCGCGTAAAGAACAGAAAAAAACCGACCAACTGTGAGTCAGAACCGCACACAAAGGGTTCCGTACCATCATACTAGATGGCGCTAGTACAAATAGTTCCGTACAATCATACTAGATGACGCTAGTTTCTTCACGTTTAAAAAACAACACGTTTTTTTCACTTTTTCTAATTTTCAGAATTTGCTGTTATAGTGGCAACAAAAATACATCATCTGTGAAAATTTCAACTGTCTAGCTATCACATTTTATGAAATACAGCCTGGTGACAGACGGACGGACAGTCATAGTAATAGGGTCCCGTTTTTACCGTTTGGGTACGGAACCCTAAAATTATACAGTCGAATTGAGAATCGCCTCAATGTTGGAAGTCGGTTGAAGAACATAACATTAACATAGCATCACCATAAACTCGCATTATTAGAAAATTCTAATGAATGGTAATTACTTACTTTAAATATGGATTTTATGTTGAACAAGGTATAAACTGATGTGTCATCCGGGAATATTAATATGCCCACTTTCACTTATTTGCAATAATCCCTTGTCACCATTCAAGATGATTATCCCTGAAGATTGTCCTTGGCCAGTCGACACTTTTACTTTCTCAGTCCAATCCTATATAAAAACCTCAACAAAATTCTAACTATCTACCCCCTATCAATTTCGGAAGTTTGGAACAAATTCACAAATTATTTACTAACCCTTACTTTTAAAGAGACTGAAGACTTGTTAATTATATAAATTTAGAATAGGTCATTGTTTGTAAATATAATGCTCGCTAAACACACACACTACACACTCACACAACACACACACACACTGACAGATGCACACATTAACACACGCACACACACAGACACACAGACACAATAAAGAAAAGGCAAACACTTCTGAGATTCCACATTAATTGTACTTTTAGGTTTAGGAGCTAAGTAAATTTTTGTACTTTTCTACTGTACTTCATATCTGTAAGAACTATTTTTAAATTGTCTTTTTGTTTTACATTTTACTCGTTAAGGAATATATTATATATATATTTTTTTATTATTCAAAATAGGTGCAAATTATACTCTTTCTTGTCATAAAATAGTCATTATTCAAAATCAGTCAGAAAAAAATATTACATGTCAATTAATAGTTAATATAATCCACCCATAAACGTTCCTGGTGCAAAGGTTCCCTTGAGGCTCGCAGCATTATAGTAATTATATATAAGTCGCAAGCATCTAATGTAATTCGTCATTTTACAAATGGTCAGGCAAATTGTAAAATGCCTGCAGATTTCAATCAATAAAACCTGACCGAACCTAACATCGCTCGCTTCGCTTGCTCATTTACAATCTGCATTCGGAATTTTACAATTTGCCTGGCTCGCATTTTACAATCTGCGTACAGCATTTTACAATTTGCCTGACCGTTTATATACGGATGAATTATAAAATTAGCCTGACCATTTAACAATAAATAAAAAGTAAAATGAATAATCATACAATATGCCTTGCTCAATTTACAATACAGATTTTAAAATTTGCGAATTATACAATTTGCCTGACCATTAGTAAAATGACTCATCATCATCATCATATCAGCCGAAAATCGTCCAGTGCTGGACAAAGGCCTTTGTAAAATGACTAATCATACAATGCGCCTGCCACATATACACAATATCATTTGTGAAAAATAAAGAAATAAACAATCATTAGTTAATAACGTCAAAACACAACCAAGATATAAAACAAACTATGTCATTAGAACATGAAAACAATATGACACGAGAAGTTATACTCGTACATGAAAATCATTGAATATCATTAATGCCTTTGACAAGAGTAGGCCAGTTCACATGGACAGCACCCGGTCATAGGACAAAAGCCATGATATTAGAATGATATGGTGAGAAATCCATTAGAAAATGTTAATTTTAACTAATACAAAATAGTACTACAACTACATCAAAAAAAAACTTCAATTTCATCTCATATAAATTTAAACATAAGTCAACAAATCACTAAATGAATTAATTAAAAACCCAACTCCATAAAATGTAAGCCATCTTTTTTGGTCAGTCGGGTAAAAATTTATCATATGTCACTTACGGGATCAAGAAAAATCTAACGACATCTCGCACACCAAAATCCATTAAGCCGTTTAGGTGCGTGCCAAAGAAATATATACATGTAGCGAAAATGAAATTAAAACTTGGATAAATGGATTTAAAATAACAGCTATAGTTTCGCCACATAAAACGTAGAATTTGGATCTAAGGCCTTAATGCGGATTTTGAAATGAAAATATTTCGTGGGGTAATTCGGAATATATATATTTTTGGATAATAAAAAAAAATGGTATACACGACCATCTTTTTTATAATCCAATCAAAATATGTCAGTCCTTGCTTTCAAAACTTTCGATGCATTATTCGGCTTATCAAAAAAATTAACCAATGAGATTTTATTTTGGGACAGAAAAGAGTTTTTCGTTGCAATACATACACTCGAAAAACATAACCCTCCTTCTGGTGCAGTCGGGTAAATATAAAATTGAAAATATCAATTAATCATTCTCATTGAAATGTCAAAATATACCAAAATAGATCTCGTAAAATTGTCTCCTCTATTTTTCGTCAAAAATTATGCACCTTTATGTTGAAGAATCTTGGCTAATAAACCCATCATCAGTTCCAGGGTTTCCTCGACGAGGTCAACGATCAGCTCGCCGAGCTGGGCCAGCCAGGCATCAACTGGATACACTACAACAACACAACAGAGCTGAACGACGCCTACCACAGTAACGCCAGGAACTTTCCCATCGCCGTCGTGTTTGAGAGCGACCCTAATGTGTATGGGGAGCCTTTTAGGTAAGGCTTCATAAAAAAAAATTCCTTCATAGACCGCTCTCTTGGGATACCGCTCGGTTCGATATAAATCGCTCTTTCTTTTAATTAACAATTAGTAAGATTCTCGGTCATCTCACTTGATGGTAAGTGACGATGATGCCGAAGATGGAAGCGGGCTTACCAAAATTCTCCAACGCAATGGGGAACTTGCTATCTTATCTTCAAGCCGGAACACATATACAGGGTGTAAAAAATGATGTAGGACCCGTTAACTGGGGCTTCTACTCACATCATACTGAACAACTTTCCGCAAAGAACCCATAGACAATTCTAAAAAAACTACTGAGGGTTAGTTAACGGGACCTAGACCTTGTTTAGTACCGAGTACCCCTCGAGTGGGGCACACTTAACTGTAACGAAAATTTGGACTTTAAAGCTTAAAATTTCGCAAACTGATCACTGCATCGAAAAATGGTTTTAGCAAACCCTCAATAATTTTAAAAGACCTATTCAACAATACCCCACACGATAGGGTATATTTCCGAAAAAACTTTTACCCCTTCTTTATATGTAGGGGAGTTACCCTAATTTAAAAAAATATATATTGTATCACTTTGTTGCCGTGATCAATATGTATGCCCATGCCAAATTACAGCTTTCTAGTACCAATGTATCTGAGCTAAGCCGCGGAAAGACGGACAGATATGGCAAAACTATAAGGGTTCCTTGTTGACTACGGAACCCTAAAAATCGAAGACTTGATGGAAAACAAAGCGAGTAAAAGGTTATTATAATTTCTGCAGGAGGGAATTTAGTAATTAATTATTTCATTTTTTTTAATTTATTTTAGTAATTTTATTTTTAGTTATATTTTATTGTTGATGTCGTCGTCATCCCAATTGACCACGCAAATATTGAAAAAGATTTGTAACATAGAAAATGAAATTTACTCTTATTAAAATATCTTCAAATATTTTTTTTCTAGGTATACAATTCGCACCAACCCCTCCCGCGCCGGAACCCCCTCCACCCGAACCCTAATGACATCCCCCGCCAAGTGCCGAGAGCGGACCACTTTGAAAGACTGGTCTACCGACTGGTCTCGAGGAGGTCAGCTGATCCCGATGTCGGAGTTGCATAGAGAGGACACTTGTCCTCCGCTGCAGTATTATTACTCTGGGTTCTTGGCACTGCAGACCTTGATTGACTATGTGAAGATAAAGGTAAAGGTGGCAAAGACGCTGTTAACATTTTAGTAACAATCCGTCGATGAAAGGTTTTAGGAGCTCCCAAATTCATAGAGACTAGAATCATCAAAATTAAAGACGGCCACTGCTGGACATGGTCCTCCACCAAGGATTTCCACAACGACTGGTCCTGCGCTGCCCTCATCAGTGGCTTCCCGCGACCCTCACCAGGTCGTCATTCCACCAAATTGGAGGCCTGCCACGTCTTCCGGTGCGCCACTCGAGAACTTTACTACCCCAACGGCTAGAGTAGAGACTAGAATAGAGATAAATAAATTAAGCCTTTTCAGCACTCATTAGTGGAAACTTAATATGGTCAATAACAATCTAAAAAGTACAAAAATCTGGACAATGACTTTATCACAAATGTGTTGCATTTAGAGCTAAAGAAGCTAAAAAAACTGGTATTACAATGGAATAAAACATTAAAACTACTCATTTCTACATAATCTCCACTCCAATCTATTCTCTTATTAAGATGAATGATTTAAAATCTGACATTTTCTTTCTTCAAAATCTTATTAATTTATTTGCCTTAAACATGGTATAAAAAGATCATAAAGAACTCATGTTTAACTCATGTTTAGTTAGTGTTTAGTAAAATAGCATGCAAAGTAATTTTCATCTTAGTCCGACGGAAGTAATCCAAAAACATACAAAATAACGTCAATCTTAATCCAAAGTTATCTACAAATTTAAAAAATCTATAATATTAAAGCAGTTTGTGGTTTTTTACAGAGTTTCTTATTATTATTAGACAATAATTTCGTTTCAGATGGATAAAGGCCAATCGTTTTCAATGCCGCGAATGGAGCTCACCCAGTTCCCCAAACGACAGCATACGGGGGATTGGCTGGTGATCTTCCGGGTGATCATGCCGATGTACATGGTGATGACGCTGTCACAGTTCATCACATACCTGCTGATGTTTGTGGTGGGTGAGAAGGAAAAGAAGATAAGGGAAGGGATGAGAATTATGGGTCTGCAGGACTCGGTATATTGGTGAGTTAAGAAATACACATACAGTTTTTTTTATACATAAAATTTATAAAAAAATGAATAATTTTGAAGAAAATCTATTACCCCCGTCGACCAGTGTGATCACTCTTATTGCTAAGAATAATTTATCCGATTTGATGACCCAAGATATGTCTTAGCGCCTCAAAATTAGGAGAGCTGACCGCACCTAAAATGGGATAGAGCCAATTAGAAAAAAACGGCCAAGTGCGAGTCGGATTCGCGCACAAAGGGTTCCGTACCATTATCTATATAAAAAAACGTTTTTTGTACGTAGGCCCCCCATAAATATTAATTTTATTTTAATTTAATTATTTATTTTTAAAGTGAATAATACAACTCAATATTCTGTGGATATTTCAAGCGTTTACCTGTTGCCGTTATCAATATCAAGCAAAAACGAGCAAAAAAATCACGTTTGTTGTATGGAAGCCCCCCTTAAATATTTTTTTTATTTTAATTTAATTAATTATTTTAAAAGTGAATATTTGGCTAAATATTCTATGAATATTTCAAGTGACTACCTGTTGAGCATAAAATCACGTTTATTGTATGGAGTTTTTACTTTTTCAATTTTTTGTATTTGTTGTTATAGCGGCAACAGAAATACATCATCTGTGAAAATTTCAATTGTCTAGCTGTCACGGTTCATGAAATACAGCCTGGTGACAAACGGACGGACGGACGGACGGACAGCGAAGTCTTAGTAATAGTACGTTAGTACTAATATATATACTGTGGTAATAGGGTCCCGTTTTTACCCTTTGGGTTCGGAAACATAAATACTATTAAAATGCTATACAGTATATATGCGTAGCTGACGAACTTAACAGAAAATTTGGAGTCACATAAAAGTTTTCAAAAGATCATCATATTGTTCTTTCTTTGCAGGGGTTCCTGGTTTGTTATTTATGCTGTCTTTGTGACAATATTGTCTATTGTTAGTACTGTCCTTCTCTTCACGCTTAAGGTAAAACTTCAGTACTATTTCGTTTGCAAATTCATTAACTAATGTGTCTTTAAGAGGATATTGAAGCTGCGGCTTTTCATACAAACGGCCTTAATGATTTTTACCTCTTAAAGGTTAACAGATTTGGACCAATTTTTGATAGGTTGTCAGTCAGAACAAAAGCTAGGCTTATACGTTTCGTTTTTCAAGCGACTTCCAAAAAGGAGAAGGTTCTCAATTCGTCTGTATGTTTTTTTTTGTGTGTGTTACCTCAAAACTTTTGACTGGGCGAACCGATTTTTATTTCTTTTTTTTTATTTGAAAGCTAGTGCTACCCGTGTGGTCCCATATTAATTTTATCAAAATCAGTGTAGTAAATACTTTATTACAAAATTAACAAAAACCAAAAATAATAAGGTATAAATGTACTACGTTGTTACGATGGAAGTTTTTTAACGTGTTTAGCGTTTTCAATTATTAAATTACTGATTATAAATAAACAAAATTAAAATTATAAATAAACTAAATTAGTTTTATATGAAAACACGTGAACGACAATAAAATTAAACTTATTAACTTTATTTAAAAAACAAAAACGTTTAAGCCCAGCTTTAGTTCTGACTGACAACCTATCAAAAATTGGTCTAAATCGGTTAACATTTAAGAGGTGAAAATCGTTAACGCCGTTTGTATCAAAACTCGCAGCTTTACAATCCTCTTAAGGACTATGTCGTCATTAAAGTTTATTATTGCAGGTGTTCCAGCATTCTTCGTACGTTTTGATATTTCTTCTGATGCTGTTATTTGGATTCACAATCATTACGTTTGCTTTTATGCTGACGCCCTTTTTCGACAAAGCTAGAGTAAGTCGTCGTATTGTGCATTTGATTTTTCTTTTATGTTCAGAATTAAGTAGCTCTTGGATCACATATAAAGCAATGAGATTCACTGCCACGCGGTCAAAAGTGACCAGACATAAAGTCACCCTCTTTGTTCACGAAGGTGTACTTTCGCGGTTCCCTTCTCTGTCTAACATAGCTATTTAAATATTTTTAACCGACTTCCAAAAGGGAGGAGATTCTCAATTCGACTGCATGTTTTTTTTATATGTGTTACCTCAGAACTTTTGACTGGGTGAACCGATTTTGATATTTTTTTTTATTAGAAAGCTAGTGCTTTCTGTGTGGTCCCATATAAATTTTACAAAAATCGGTGTAGTACTTTATTAGAAAATTAATAAAAACCAAAAATAATAATGCTAAAATGTACTAAATTGTAGCGATGGAAGTCGGTTTTTAACGTGTAAAGCTTTTTCAATTATTATCCTTGTCTCCTGTCAAAAAACTATCTGGAGATGTTGAAGTTTGTTTTGTATGTAACCGGGGATCTAGTTCTTTTTATATGTGATCTAAGTTCTTTAATCAATAAGTTGCTCAGAGGATTTTTTTCTGCTGTTTTTCGTACATAATTTATTCTTATCATAAACTATTTATTATTTTTGCAATTTAAAAGAACTTCATTTTTCAGACGGCTGGTATTTTGGGCAGCTTTGCCGTGAACCTCATGAGTGGGCTCTACTTCATCCAGGTGTTCGTCTCAAATGCTGACTCCTTAGCTTTTTGGTTTGTCTCCCTCATCAGCTCGAGTTGCTATGCTCTTGCTATGGACAAGGTAATAAGTTATTTTCTGACTTCACATTTTATATTTTAGTAGGATTTTATGGATTGCTGTCCCTCGGTATTTACCGTGTTTATCTTGAAAATCTTAAAACCAATATTTTTTTCGCACAGGCCTTGGTCCTTGACATGGCAGGTGTGGGCGTAACCTTTGATAACCTTTGGAGTGGCCCAGGAGTGCCTTTCGGAGGAAGCCTCATCATGATGGCTGTAGACACGGTGCTGTACGGTCTTATAGCTTATTGGCTGGATGCTGTTGTACCAAGTGAGTATAATGTATTACATCGTAACGTACTATACAGTCCATCTATTATGTTTAGACTGCCTGTTTAAACAGTAAACCCAGAGGCGTATTTACGATATGTTTAGTTGGTCCACTTGGCCCGGGGCGGCAAGAGGTGAAGGGCGGCCAGAGGTCCGTTGTTTTTTCGCCAGTCGTATCAGAAAAAGTCGTAGTAGAATATTTTTAGGGATCCATTTGGTTTAGTGAAAAATTATAAAGCTAGCCACTTGCGAGTCGAACTAGCGGGCGAAAAATGCAAACAGAAGGTAACAGTAAGGTGTATTTTATCATGTGGCAGTACGGAACCCTTAGCGCGCAACTCCGACTCGCACTTGGCCGGTTTTTTGTCACTTACCTAGAGGGGCGGATTTTTTTTGTTCCCGGGGCGCCAGATTCTTAAATACGCTTCTGAGCAAACCTATGTATTGTAAAAGCGATCAAACCTTAAGATAGGTAGATAGTAATCTAGGTGGCAACGCTGATGAAGAGGGAGAGGGTAGCCTTAATCATCATCATATCAGCCGAAAGACGTCCACTGCTGGAGAAAGGTCTCCCCCAAGGATTTCCACGACGACGGGTCCTGCGCTGCCTGCCTCGAGCGGCTGTCCACGATCTTCACCAGGTCGTCAGTCCACTACGTGGGAGGCCTGCCTACGCTATGTTTTCGCTACTGGAAAACTTCACTGCCTCAACGGCCATCTGTTCTACGAGCTATTATTCTAAATACATTAATAAAAACAACGTTGAAATATGCCTCTCTGCAATAAACCTGTTCATGATAATTATTTCAGAAGACCATTACTAGTGGGTAAGTGTTAAATAAAACTGCTTCACTCTTCTGTGCTGTAACTTGGTGCGGGGCTGTCAGTCGTAGAGAGAACAGTTAGCTACTATGCTATTCCACTCAAAGAGTCTACCTTAGTAAGTGATGGAAGACTTTTGCCCAGCTATCCGTCTTATATGATGATGAAGTGATGGAAATCTCAAAAGTATACTCAACGCACGTAAAAATTCGATAAAAAGAATTAGGCAAAGTAATACCTTAAGAAAAAAAGAAAGAAAGAAAATGAATTTATTTAGACAAGCAAGTGAGTATGTACAGTCACGAGCTTTAATTTGGGACCCACGACGTAGGGTTGAATATCGTGTAGCAAACTGACGCTATTTAGAGCTAATATTTTAAAGCAGTTTCATAAGTCATATTGTTTACCATCGACAACTTATACTTTTACGTTTCTAGGGGCAACCGCTCAATTACGTCAACCGAGCGGAGCGAGGGCAAACGAACATTTCCGATTGTTTCCGAGCAATTGTCAGTTAGGAAGATGGAAAAGTCTTTTCATCGATGAAAGCCGTAGGGGTCCAAAATGTTCGAAATGTCACTTCAAAAAGATCAAAATAATTTTCTTGACGACTCTGAGACATGTTCGTAAGTAATTAGAAAACCGTAGTGAAAGCTTTTTGCAAAGAGGTTGAGTCGATTCGATAAGACATTTAAATGTCTTAACTTGACATTTCAACACTATCGAACTGAAGTTTCGACCTTATTGCATTATAAATGTTCTAACAACATTTAATGGAACCGGGTCTCAAATTAAAGCTCGTGACTGTACAATATGTGTACTAATATTATAGATTTAAATACTCTGCCAAAAAGGGCGCCGTCTCAACATAATACATTGGATAGTTGATAATTTTGATTGTAGGTTCTTGGTGGTACTTTATATTACACATATTGGTATATATTTACACTAATTCCACATGAAAAAACAAAACTGCGTTTATAATTTGTCAGCGACCGGTTTCGAACACCATCTTCAGGCAGACTACCTGAAGTTGTAGTAGTAGTAGTCTGCCTGAAGATGGTGTTCGAAACCGGTCGCTGACAAATTATAAAGGCAGTTTTATTTACACTAATTCCACATAAAAGAAACAAAACTGCGTTTATAATTTGTCAGCGACCGGTTTCGAACACCATCTTCAGGCAGACTACCTGAAGTTGTAGTAGTCTGCCTGAAGATGGTGTTCGACACCGGTTGCTGACAAATTATAAACGCAGTTTTATTTACACTAATTCCACATAAAAGAAACAAAACTGCGTTTATAATTTGTCAGCGACCGGTTTCGAACACCATCTTCAGGCAGACTACCTAAAGTTGTGCTAGTAGTAGTAGTCTGCCTGAAGATGGTGTTCGAAACCGGTCGCTGACAAATTATAAACGCAGTTTTGTTTCTTTCATGTGGAATTAGTGTTAAATATATAATACTTTGGCATAAATAAAGCCAAAGCGCTGATTTTCAGCCAGCACCGAAACTATGTGGGTATGGGGTAGACCTACGGACGAAACAATAGATTGTATTTTCTACTAAACCAAATACCATAATAATAACTAATAAGCTATATGTTTGACCGCTTGTATAATTTAGCTTACATATCGATATTGAATGTGTTGAATCCCAGGTGAATATGGCATCAAGCAGAAGCCGTGGTTCTTCCTTCTTCCCTCGTTCTGGTCGAGGAGTAGGCGGAGCAGAGTCTCCGCTGTCCACTTCCACTCCAACGGTGAATCTACTCACAATAATAAGGATATCGAGCCAGTGCCAAGGTAAAAAAAATCATCACGTTTCCTCACTTTAAGGTTCAAAATATAATAGGTATTCGCAGTAAAATACTAGAAAAGCAATAACTATTTAGAACCTTAAAAAATGATGAGTGTTTTACGAGCCCAAATACAAGGAAATAGATTTAAAATGAGTTTTTCTAAACTTACGTACATACGTATATACTTTAACGGTGAAGGAAAACATCGTGAGGAAACCTGCACACACCGGCGAAGAAACTCGAAGATTGTGTATGAAGTCGACCAACCCGCACTGGGCCCGAGTGGTCGACTAAGGCCCGAGCATTCAAGCCCGAGAATTCAGGGTAGGCTCGAGCCCCTCGTTGGGGACGTTTATGAGCTGATATGATGAAATACCCAGAGAAGCCTTCGAGGGTTGAAGCATGACGACGGTTTACGAGTCCAAAATACAAGGAAAGAAAAGTGAATCAATCCTAAGCCATACTCAGCGAAGTGTTCGATGGTTGTGTTACCACTTCTGCAAAGTTCACTGGCTTTACACGAACCGCCTCCGTAGCTCAGAGTCAAAGTTCACTGGCTTTACACAGGAGGTCGCGGGTTCGATTCCCGGCGGGGTCAATTGTAAGACTCGGTTTGGTTGGTGGTAGGGCATTTTCTAAGCCCGCCTGGCTAGCTACCACCATCTTATCTAAGTCTTGCCGCCAAATATCAATGTTGATATCATTGGTGTGTTCCGGCATGAAGATAAGATAGCCAGTTCACTTACCACCAGGTGAGATGTTGTCAAGGGTTTACCAATTGTGAATTAAAAAAAAAAAGTTGGAAATATACATATTTCCAGTTTTTAAGAGTGTCAGTAATTACCATAATTATATACCAAATTATTATAATTGAATACCAAATTCTATCACCTATTAAAAGCCTTCTTCTATCACTTCTAACCATTCAACCCCGTCCGTGGCGTAATTAGCTTAGAGCTTCACATCCAGAGGTCGCGGGTTCGATTCCCGGCGAAATCTAACTTTGTAAGACTCGGTTTGGTTGGTGGAAGGGAAATTTCTAAGCCCGCCACCACCATCTTATCTATGTCTTGCCGCCAAACATCAATGCCTACAACATTGAAGATAAGATATTGGCTTGATAGCCAGTTCCCCATTGCGTTGGAGAATCTTGATAAGCCAGCTTCCATCTTCGTCGTCATTGTCACTTACCATCAGCAAGGGCTTACCAATTGTGAATTGAAAAAAACTCTTCCATCTCATTTATTAACATTTAACATTAACAGAGAGCTTCATGACAAAGAAGCCATCCGTATAGTAGGCCTTCAGAAAAGCTTTCGGCATTGTCGCAAGCCAGAGATCAAGGCTATTGATGGTATCGACCTGAGCATCTACGAGGGTCAGATCACGGCAGTCCTTGGCCATAATGGAGCTGGGAAGTCCACCCTGTTCAATATCTTGACAGGGCTGACGGCACCCACTGCTGGGACTGCGTATGTTTATGGATTGGATGTAAGGTGAGTTATTCTGAGGGTTTTTTGAAGGAATGGGGAGCTTCAGCGCTTTTTCAGATGATTTGCTTTGTAGCTATTTACCGACAAGCCCGAAAATTCAATGGCAACAACGAGCTAGTAAAAAGTTGTCAAGTGCGTGTCGGTCTATGTGCAAAGCAGGGTTCCGTAGTAACCTTAAAGTAATGGATATTTAAAAAATCCGACGCTCTTACGGTGAAGGATAACATCGTGAGGAAACCTGCACACGCCTGCGAAAAAACTCGAAGGTTGTGTGTGATGTGAAGTCGACCAACCCGCGTAGTCGATTCAGGGTAGGCTCGAGCCCCTCGGTGGGGAAGTATATGAGTGTGTGAATTCGACCAACCCGCACTGGGCCCGCGTGGTTGACTAAGGCCCGATCGCCCTAATTCAGGGTAGGCTCGAGCCCCTCGATAGGGACGTATATATGAGCTAATGTGATGATGCGATATTTAAAAAAAAACATATAGCTATTTTTGAATTGGTATAGACAAAAAATTTGTATTTGTAAAAATTGTATGGGAATTCTATTAACTGCATCTTAAGTTGGTCGACTGTCAGTGTAAAGCTATAAAGCTAACATTCGGTATGGTTATACGAATCTGTGACCCCTATAAAGAAGATTTCGCGTACCTGAAATAAAAAAATACTTACTAATAATCGTCGAGTGGCATTCCGACGAACAGACAGATATGGCGAAACTATAATTGACCAGTGAACCCTAAAAATAAGCGTCGCCACAAAGTCGCCTGTCTATCGGTACCAAAATCATTTCATAGGAGAGTGTGCTCAAGAACTGCACGACCTCATTCCCCCAGCTCCATTCCACCTATAGTTAACTAGTCAGGGCGGTTTCCACCCCATTGTTGTTGATATTCCGCCTATTCGCACAAAGCGTTACGTTTTATCATTTAATATGCGGACATTATACATTACAATTCGGGGAGCCTTCAAGACGAGAATGAAAAGGCTTTTGTAAAGTTTGCGTGTAATATCCTCAACTCCATTGTCACTTCCTATCAGGTGCGTTGCAGTCAAAAGTATTTAAATTTTTGATAAATATAAATATTTTTGCTAATAATATTTCATCTTCGGCTATGGCTTTCTCAAGCTCTATTTAATATTTTTATTAATATTTATAACACATCTCTTCTTTTCTCATATATTCCTCTATTTCTTCTGTTTCAGAGATCCAAACGATATGAATGAAATTCGTCAGATGATTGGAGTGTGTCCTCAGCAAGATGTTCTCTTTGACTTGCTATCAGTAAAAGAACATTTAGAATTCTTCGCTGCAGTCAAGGTTAGTTTCAAAAGAATAGAGTTTAAGACGCAGTTAAATAGTAACCTCTTTTTTATCCACAATTAATAAGCCCTTGGCATCATCTCACCTGATGGTAAGTGACGATGATGCCGAAGATGAAAGCAGGCTTACCAAGATTCCCCAACACAACGGGGATCTGGATATCTTATCTTCAAATCGGATCATATCAATGCTGTTAACACTGATGTTTGGCGGCAAGACTTAGATAAGATGGTGGTAACTAGCCAGGCGGGCTATGAAAATACCACCAACCAAACCAAGTCTTACAAAGTTGACCCCGCTGGGAATCGAACCCGCGACCTCCTGGTGTGAAGCGAATAGACTAATCATTACGCCACGAAGGCAGTTATCTCACATTAACAGTACGATCCGTGTCGATACTGTAGAACAAATTAACATTGAAATACTGGTTTTGGTTTTACGTTAAGGCGAGGCACCGGTGGAGAAGCGGAGAGACTCTTTTGCTAGATAATTTTTTTTGGGTAATTACTACTAAACATCGGTCTTGCAAAAAATATTGGACATACTTAAAGGATATTGTCTGAGGAATGTGCTAATATGTTACACGATAGTGTGTACTTTACTCGATCATAAAAAAATCCCAAAAACCGGTCTAAAACGTCTAAAAAAAGTCTAAAACGAATTGTTTATCAATAAAATTGCTAAATTTGCACATAGTTTTTATATGGAGATATTTCTTTTTAAGTACTACAGAGAATCTGCTAAATTTTAGTTTTTAAATTGAAGTCTTAAGAGAAATAACAACGTAAAACATTGAAAAAGTGCAAAAGTGTGATTAGTTTCTTGACTCTTTACACGTGAAGGAAAAAACAGAGACAACTGTTTTACAGATGCCTCGGCTCAATATAGGTTCTTGGTACCTATCGCTAGACAAAGAGATAGTATGAGTATATTACATAAAATTGAAAGGTTGCGGTATGGTTGGCTATCGTGTTCAGTTTTCAAATGAGGCAAACTTTCTGTGTCGTGATATTGCTATTTCGTATATCTTTTTTATGAATTTCTTAAGCATTTTCTGATGTGCTCATACAGACCGCAATCTTTCATGTTTTAATTTTCTACTTCATGTCTTTGACTAGCGATAGATATCAATTTTATTTTGTAAGAGTAACGTTTTTTTATTGTTTTTTTACGTAACGCCAGACGCAGAGACGCAGGGAGGGGTTGCACCCCTTTGTTGTTGATGTTCCACCTTTTCGCACGAATCGTTACGCTTCTTCATTTATTATGCGTACAGTGCAGGAGTTGAACTCCTTGCCTGTGTCAGTGTTTTCCGAATCCTATAGTTTGGGGGTCTTCAAGGCAAGAGTGAATAGGCATTGTTTTAATGTGCGTTTAGCATCCTCGACTGCATCATCACTTCCCATCAGGTGAGTTGCAGTCAAATGCACTCAATTTTATTATTTAAAAAAAAGAAGTTTTAGAGGGGGGTCGGTCCCTAAATCATGATGGTTGAAAAAGTAGAGGAAATTAATTAATATGATTAGGTCTTCTTAAATCTCATCCTATCAACAGGGTATGCCGCAGAAGACAATAAAGGAAGAAGTACAAAAGGCACTTACAGAAGTAGGATTAGCAGAACAAGCAAACGTATTTTCCAAGCATTTGTCTGGAGGTCAGAAAAGGAAGCTGAGTATAGCCATCGCGCTCATTGGTGACCCTAAGGTATGAACTTTTTTTGAGTATTGCTTTAGTGGAAACTAAAGGCGAGAGTGAATAGGCATTATTTGAGTTTGCGTGTACCATCCTCGACTACATCGTCACTTACCATCAGGTGAGTAATCTTTATATATAAAAATTAATCTATATTTCCCTTGGTCATCGCATCACGCGAGAACGGCTGGACAATTTTTTAAAAGTTTTTAAGATAGTAAGCCATAAATCATTCAAGCTAAGAATAAAAAAAAAATATAATACTCTGAACACAAATAAATAAGCAATGATTATTATTATAGAAAATTAATTACAATTACTTCAATTCAAACGAAGCAACAGTCTTTCAAATTTTGAACAACTATCGTATTGCAATAGTGCATTTTCAAAATGAATGTTTTCGCGCATGTGCGGTCCCTAGGGACCTTGGGGGAGGCCTATGTCCAGCAGTGGACTTCCTTCGGCTGATATGATGATGATGATGATGATTGTACCAGTTTTTACTACGTTGTTTTTAACGGCAGAAAGGTGCGAAAATGGATCTGATTGATTATAGTGTATTAAAATGATCAAAATTGTATTCTGAAAAAGGGCAAGTCTTGTGTAGGTATTTTAGGGCGAATCGATGGTCAAACTGTATCCACTCACAAATCTTCCCCTCTCTTTCTCCATGGTGATAAATTTCATTATCCTCTGAGGCTTCTTCCTTGTACGAAGAAAAAGCAGACGTAGCCACCACTAACGACACAAAAACTATCCACAACACTTTATAACATTCTATGTATCGCTGCGTTCGTCAGTTTCAAACTACAGTCGACAGCACTCGCGAAAGGACGTGCCTTTAACTATTTTTAATCCCGCAAATCCCGCGGGATCCCGCATGCTCAGATCCCGCAGCCGGCGGGATTGAAAAATCATACGGGATCTCGGTATTTAGAGATCTCGGTATACCGAGATTGGGACCCCTAGGCTGGACCGATTTCGCTACATAATTCTTTTTTTGTTGAGTTCGTTATTGTCAGGAGAAGGTTCTTACATAAGATAGGGTAGGGTCGGGCAGGGTAGGATAAAGTAGTGTACGGTAGGGTAGCGTATGGTGTGTAGTGTAGTGTAGGGTAGGGTGTGTAGTGTACTGTTGTGTAGGGTAGGGTGTGCAGTGTAGTGTAAGGTGGTACAGCTAGTTAATAAATGATAATGCATGCATGACTGGAGAATGATATCAATACCGCTTAATTTTTGTTAACATGTAATTTTTGTAACGTAAATAAATAAATAAAATAATAATAATAGCCAAAATTAGTTTTGTATAAAAACACTGACAGGGTAGGGTAAAAGCGTCGGTGGCTCAACCGATAACGACTCGGTCCATCTAACCAGAGGTACCGGGTTCAAATCTGGACGGCCAATGTACCAATGAGTTTTTCAAAAACTTACGTACATACTTACCGATTGCTTTAACGGTGAAGGAAAACATCGTGAGGAAACCTGCACACGCCTGCGAAGAAACTCGAAGGTTGTGTGTGAAGTCGAGCAACCCGCACTGGGCCCGCGTGGTCGACTAAGGCCTAATCGCCCTGATTCAGGGTAGGCTCGAGCCCCTCGGTGGGGACGTATATGAGCTGTAATGATGAAAAACACTGAAAGACAAATAAAATCCTAAAAACCTAGTTTTTTATCGTGTTGGTAACTTATTTACAAATTATTGTGATCGGATTATATTCAGAGGTGGAAAAGCGTTTTCTTTTTTTACAAGCTTTCATTTATCTTCATCTGTCCCGGTATCTGTAATGAAATATTGCAAGTTAAATTTGACCCACTTCCCGGTTTTCGATTGAGCTGAAATTTTGCATGTGTATATATCGCGTGACAATGCAAAACTAAAAGCTTGTACGAGTACCTAAAAGTTTTTAGATTTTTCCAAAATTATTTTATGGTTCACCCTAATTCAAGGTAGGCTCGAGCCCCTCGGTGGGGACGTATATGAGCTGATGTGACATTTTATGGAGAGTGCGTATTATACTTCCCTCTTAAAATACACTCGTAGCAGTCTTTCAAATTAAGGCCTTAAGATGGGTCAAATGACAATATTCAATTCAAATTATTAAAAGACTTTGTTAAGCTATCACCAAGGAAAAAATATATAATATACTTAAAGTAATGAAAAATCGATTTAATTGTATACAATTTAAAAAAAATATTACCACTTTTGATGTATAAAATATACTGTAAACTCTGTTTTTGGCATTAATTGCAAAATTTCTCGAAAACATATAGTTCATATTGAATGAAACCAACACACAAAAATCGGTGACTTTAAGACCTTTCATTTAAATTGAAGACATTTTTTTAAACTTATTTAAAAGTGATGAAAAGTAATAAAAACATGTAAAAATCGAGAATTGGGCGTTCGGTTTCAACGTAACAGCCGCGTTGAAGCCCGCATTGATTTGAACTTAAAATGAATAGATTTACGTTCGATATTATTGAAACACGTATCAACCTGCTCGGATTGAGTGACCTTAGCGCCTTAACAAACTGGAAATAAATACCCACATACAAGTCGTCTTCTTTTCCTACTTACTTCTTAGTCTTACTCTAAAATTCCTTTTAGATTATCATACTAGATGAGCCGACAGCTGGAGTAGACCCTGTCTCCAGGAGGCAGACCTGGAGGATCCTGCAGCGAGTGAGGAGAGGGAAGGTGTTGCTGCTGACCACACACTTCATGGATGAGGCGGATATCTTGGGCGATAGGAAGGCTGTCATTAGTAAAGGCAGAGTGAGTAAGATCCATGATACAAAAGGATGAAAGAAATAGAGTAAGACTTTTTGGACAACCATACAAATTGTACAGCCACGCTATGCATACTTTCCCGTAGTCGGGCACACAAATCGACAGTAAACATTAAACTTACTTAGTATCAAAAATAAAGTTAGGTATATCAGATTTAATGAACAACATACACATAATTTTGGTTTGTGGGAGTGGTACCTTTCTCAGATTTTTCCTGGAATAATTAAGTACCCAGTGCAGTAGGCCTTATTAAGTCCTAATTGTTTGCAACGTTTAATTTAAATCGTTAAAGCCATTTTTGATAAAAAAAAGTAACAAACAACAATCATTTGTATGGGAGGTACTTAATTCCGATTTTTTTTGGAACAACGGACTACCGCGTACTGTAAGGCTTTATAGAGGGTGTAAAAAAAATGGTTTAGGACCCGTCAACTGGGGATTCTACTCATCATACTGAACAACTTTGCTCAAGGAACCCATAGTCAATTCGCAAAAACGCACATAATTGGTCGATCAGCTGATTGTTTTGTATGAAGAGTTCAAATTTTTTTTGCGTCTTCAGCAAACTTGTAGAAAAAAAGTTGTTCAGTTTGATGGGTAGCAGCCCCAGTTAACGGGACCTACTCCAATTTTGTTACACCCTGTATACTCGTAATTATAATAACATATCGAGTTTCATTAAAACAGTTTGAGCCGTTTTTGAGTAAAAAAATAAGATATTTTAAACTATGATGGCAACCCTAAAAAATCAAGATAGGGGAAATTTTAAACGTCTGGATATATAAAATTAATATTACCCTAACTCGAATTTCAACCAAATCCGTCCAGTAGATTGGGAACTAGAGCACCAGACGGACGTGCAGACACACACTTGCACACACACATTTTTATTTATTTTTTTGTTTTTGGACTACTAGTGTAAGACAATCGATCCTCATCAAAATCTCAACTTCGATTATTTTTTTGCTGTTATAACACCTCCTTCACTCATTTGTCGCTCGATAGTAAAAATAAGGCGTTCAAATCTCAAAAAGCTTACACATACAAGAAATTCATATTGTTAAGGTGGTAATATTACAGTTTTTCGTTATTTTTGACGTCAATTACTTCTAAACGATAAAAAATCCAAGGTTTAAAATAATACCCTTATTGTTGATGATGTTCCTTAAAGTCAAAAGCTATTAGAAACACGATTGAGTAGTTTGGCTCGATAGAAAAAAAAATCCAAAGATAGGTCTACACCATTACTTCTTACTCTAGTTATGACTAATATTTTGAAGTAGAAATTTAAAAAAATATACAACATTTGTTATGATAATATATTTTTTGTATTTTCATTGTAGTTTTTGACTGAAACGAAAAACCATTAAAAAAGTGAAAAAGTGTGGTTATTTTCTTTACACTTTACACATAAAGAATAAGACAGAGACAACTGTTCCAATCAACACCTCGCCTTAAACAAAATATTTTCTTTACAGGTACGATGTGCGGGCACATCGCTGTTTTTGAAAAATAAGTTTGGAATCGGTTATCATTTGACCTTAGTTTTAGATGGTAAGTAACACTATCATAAATCATTTTTCATTAAGATGATGGCCTATGGGCCATAAGGTACCTGTTTTGGTGGCTGTATAAGCCAATACAGCCAAGTCTATAATAAAATCCCACATTGTGTATTACCAGCTTTTCCCTGCGGCTTCGCTTACGTGGGCATCGTTTTTATTGAGGGAGCTTAGATAGGAATTTACTCCGGATCTGTCGGGAACTAGAGCGGGCTATTCCTATTTGCAAAAAATCACGTTAATCCGTTGCTTCGTTGAGTTTTCCCCAGATCCCGCGGGAACGATATCTGGCTATTTCTGTATGCAAAAAATCACGTCAATCCGTTGCTTCGTTGAGTTTTCCCCAGATCCCGCGGGAACTATATCTGGCTATTTCTGTATGCAAAAAATCACGTCAATCCGTTGCTTCGTTGAGTTTTCCCCAGATCCCGCGGGAACTATATCTGGCTATTTCTGTATGCAAAAAATCACGTCAATCCGTTGCTTCGTTGAGTTTTCCCCAGATCCCGCGGGAACTATATCTGGCTATTTCTGTATGCAAAAAATCACGTCAATCCGTTGCTTCGTTGAGTTTTCCCCAGATCCCGCGGGAACTATATCTGGCTATTTCTGTATGCAAAAATTCACGTCAATCCGTTGAGTTTTCACCAGATCCCTCACGAACTATATCTGGCTATTCCTATAAGCAAAAAATCACGTCAATTCGTTGAGTTTTCACCAGATCCCTCACGAACTATATCTGCCTATTCCTATAAGCAAAAAATCACGTCAATTCGTTGCTTCGTTGAGTTTTACCCAGATCCTTCTGGAACTATCCCAGGATATGTTAATTAGTAGTCAATGTCATTTCTCATCCCCTCAACCATCTCTGTGCCAAAAATCATAACAATCCTTTGCTCGGATGCGATGTTCAAGAAATTAACCAAAAATAAGAGACTTTTTTCAATTCCCTCGGGAACTGTATCGGACTTAGCCTTTGTTCTTCCACATGACACAGGCTACCTGCATGCCATATTTCGTCAAGATTGGTTGAGGTGTTGAAGCGCGAAAATATAACAAACAAACAAACACATTTCACACTTATAATATTCGCAAGGATTACAGGTTCAATTTCATGATTAAAGTTATTGGTCTATTTCAAGTTACTTTTGCTAATTGCAGAGCTTATAGTATGTCTTAAGCATATCTAGTTTTTGAGCTCTAAGAGTGAGAAAACACATGACCTAACAGTTGGAAAACTAATAAGGGCCTGCGCTCAAATCACGCGAGGTTTTTCGGCTACTTTTTGACCTTCCCCTCCCCCCCCTGGGGATATTTGGTAAAGTTCTTGGCTACCCCCTCCTCCCCCTCACAACGTCACGTGTATTTTTTAAATTCAACCTTATTTTAAGATTAATGGTATTGTATAATATAGCGGTCGGCGTCAAGCGCGGTCAAGGTCACGCGCGCCAAAATTTCGAAAAATAGACTCGCTATTTTGAAGTATTTAACAAGTGAAGATTTATTTTTAATGAAACCGAGAAAAACTATTTACACGTGGTAGATTTTTTTCTTTGTTCGTTCACTGTAGAAAAATACACGTGAAGTCTCCTTATACCCCCATTTTTTCGTGACACTCCCCCTCGAACCTCACGTGATTGTGCATAACTGCATAAGCCCTAAGCCATTAGACTGTGTCGGTCGTCTGTGGGACATATAACGGTCTACCAAGGTATGTCACTTGTACCGATACCGCCTCCGCCTCCGTGGCGTAATGGTTAGTCCATTCGCTTCACACCAGGAGGTCGCGGGTTCGATTCCCGGTGCGGTGAACTCGTGAGACTCGGTTTGGTTCATGGTAGGGCATTTTCTAAGCCCGCCTATAGCTACCACCGTCTTATCTAATTCTTGCCGCCAAATATCGGTGTTAACAACATTGATGTGTTCCGGCATGAAGATAAGATAGCCAGATCCCCATTTCGTTGGGGAATCTTGGTATGCCCGCTTCCATCTTCGGCATCATCGTCACCAAGGATTAGATAAATAAGGTTGGATTGGAAATGTGCGCTGGGCAGGCGCGCCTCAAGTATGATTAGACAATCATACCAAAGCACGCGTTGATACTTTTTATTTGCGTGTGGTTTTGTTTAACGTACAGACTCTCGAAATGGTGTGAGACACAATTGCAGCCCTGTGTTCTAAGTGTGTTTTGTTTATTAGTGCGCGCAATTCGTGTATGTATTATTATTGCTTGTGCAGTGGAGTTGATAGATGGGAGACAGGCGGCGACGCTGGTTTTCAAACAAAAGTGTGACTATTGCCAATCCAACCTTATTTATCTTATCAGTGATCGTCACTTACCATCAGGTAAGATGATGCCAAGGGCTTACCAATTGAGAATTAAAAAAAAAAGATACTGATCTTCGTTTTCGACAGGTGCTTGCCGGGAACACCAGATCACCCGTCTCGTGCGAGGCCACGTGCCGCGAGCTGAGAAAGCTCGTCGCCACGGCAGAGAGCTCTCCTACATCCTCCCTCACTATGCTGTACATCTTTTTCCACCACTCTTCGTCGCTATAGAGCAGGAGATCAAGGAGAAGACTAACAGACTTGGTGAGTTTAATGGAGACATTCATCATTACAGCTCATATACGTCCCCACCGAGGGGCTCGAGCCTACCCTGAATCAGGGCGATTAGGCCTTAGTCGACCACGCGGGCCCAGTGCGGGTTGGTCGACTTCACACACAACCTTCGAGTTTCTTCGCAGGCGTGTGCAGGTTTCCTCACGATGTTTTCCTTCACCGTTAAAGCAATCGGTATGTATGTACGTAAGTTTTTGAAAAACTCATTGGTACATTGGCCGTCCAGATTTGAACCCGGTACCTCTGGTTAGATGGACCGAGTCGTTACCGGTTGAGCCACCGACGCTTTTTGAGACATTATAAAGGCTTAATTAAAGCACACCTTGGACTTATTAAGGCATAATTAAAGCACACCTTGGACACTTCATACAACGGGCCAGAAATGACATTTCGAAAAAGAAATGACGGAACAAACAAATTGGCAGCGAAATCCTATACGTTCGAGAACCAAACTATAACCAATCTGTACGAGTAGTAATTTTGATCCGAATACCAACTGCGGTCTGTGTGATCGCATAGCGGGGAATATGTAATTTTTTTACGGAGATTTTTGCTAACTATTTTGCAAATATTTCGTAGAAATAACGAAACTTAGGATTTTTTTTATTTGTTAATAATTTGTAACTTACATTAATTTTCTTGATGGTTTTTGGTGAAATTTACAATTCATTAAGACTTTTTCAATCTCAAGTAAAATTTTACTCAATGCACGAGTCCAAAAAGATGATTTTAGTTTTAGTAAAAGAAAATGTAAATAATACTCGATTCAAATTCAATGATTTTAGTTAATCAATTACACTTATTTATATAAAAAACCGAGTGGGAGGCCTGCCTACACTACGTTTTCCGGTGCGTGGTTGCCACTCGACAACTTTACTGCCCCAACGGCCTCCCACTCGGTGGACCGATGACCTGGTGAAGGTCGCGGGAAGCCGCTAGATGCGGGCAGCGCAGAACCGGTCGTCGTGGAAACCCTTGGGGGAGGCCTATGTCCAGCAGTGGACGTCCTTCGGCTGATATGATGATGATGATGATGTATAAAAAACTCATATAATATATAAAGATCTCATAATGTAGGTTTATCTGACGCTCTTACGGTGAAGGAAAAAATCGTGAGGAAGACTGTACACATCTGCGGAGAAACTCGAAGGTTGTGTGTGAAGTTGACCAACCCAGTGCCCGCGTGGTCGACTATAATTCAGGGTAGGCTCGAGCCCCTCGGTGGGAACGTACATATGAGCTGATGTGATGATGATGTATAAAAAACGTTCGAAAAAGTTGTTAAAAATGCTATTTTTTTTTTATTAAAATAATATAACGGTGACTTTGACCGCATGGCGGCGATAGCGTGCCAAATAAACCTTGACGGGTTGTTAAAGGTTATTACTATAATGGATAAACACATATTTCAATTCCTTTCAGGTATAACAAGCTATGGCGTATCAATGACCACACTCGAAGAAGTGTTTCTAAGTCTAGAAGGCGAGAACGCAGAAGAGACAGAGGCAGTAGAAGGCGTGTCATCTGTGAAGCTGGTGCGAGCGAGGGCGCTATCCAGGAGTCTATCTTTGCAAAGCAAGACACTTAGCTATCAGGTAAAGTAGAAGAAGTTGAAGAGAAATTAGGTGAGACGTTTGAATCGAGTGCGGGCAATACGTATTCTGGGAACAAAAAAAAGTTATAAATGATAAAATAAACAAATAAATACAGTGTTACAATGACAACAAAAAAAAAACAACGGGTTGCACTCCGGGAGTGCCGGCAGAAGTGAAAACTTGAATATTAACGTTGTGCATTTTTGATATTTTGGAATGGTTAGGGAATAATTTTGCACGAATTGCTTTGATTATCAGTATAAAAGTACTATCATTTATGTGGTAAAATACAATATTTATTTATTGCGCTATCGTATCGTACACAAACATGACAATTTATATTACATTAAAAAGTTTATATCTCAGAAAAAATCAACAAAAAATCAACTCCATCTGTCTTACGAATTTTCGATCAGGTCACGTGTCCTGACGCGAGTTTAACATTTTTTACCCATTACAAAAAAAGTGCATAACGCCGCTAAAGAAGTTCTCACTTCAAAAATACAACAAGCTCAGCATTAAGAGTACGCTGGTACAATTGACAAAGACCAACGTATTTATAAAAAATGACTTTGTTTCAGGAACTCAACGATAAAGATAATCAGAAAACAACATCGTTACCAACCCCGCCAGCATCTCATGCTCTACATTCCACAAATCATGGAGTGGAACATATTAAGGTAAAAATATTTATTAAATATAACATCCAACAGTATTTTGTACTCCGAAAAAACGTATCTTATCAAAGAACAATCAACCTAATAAAACTTTTCCATTGTATTCATCCGTTCAGGTGACCCCAGAAGCCCCAGTTTCAGTGGAAGCGCTAAGCGAGATCATGAAGACCAGGCCCTCGTGTTGGAGGACCTTCTGCGCGCTGGTCTACATTAGGACTATCCGGATGATCAGGGACCCTTACAAGCTCTATGTCATGATATTCTTGCCCATCAGTAAGTGTTTTTATTTTGTTGACAAGTATAGCATGACAGTTGTCATTTTAACAATAGAAAAGTTATTAAGCTGCCTTTGTTTAAGTTTTCTGTCGAATATTTACGTTATTTATCCAATCCAATCAGTCGTTCCCCCAATGCTGGGGATCGTGACCGTCATGTCATCGAGGGGGCGCAGATTGCTCTCCACCGGGCTCTGTCACTCGCTGCGTGCACTGCTTCGTGTAGCTGCAGAGCAGTGGTGCTGGTGACTTGGGTGCACCACTTGGCAGGAGGTCTTCCTCGAGCTCTTTTGCCCTCTACCTTTCCCGTCATGATTTGGTACTCTAAGCTGTTGGGACGGCGTGCACAGTGTCCAAAGAATGAGAGCGAGCGTTGTTGGCACACTGTTGAAAGGCGGGTCCTAACTTTGAGCTCCTCTAGGATGGAGAGATTTGTCCTCATGGCTGTCCAAGGAATACGTAGTAAACGACGCCAACACCACGTCTCAAATGCATCTATCCTGCTTTGCATGTTTGCTTTAATTGTCCAGGTCTCTGAACCATACAGGAAGATGGAGAATACCAGGGCTTTGACCAGTCGGACTTTGGTTTTCCGTTGGATGGACCTATCCTTCCACACCTTATCAAGTTTGCTCATAGCACTTTTTGACATCTGAATGCGGCGGATTATTTCTTTGTCGCAGTTGCCGTCGTTACAGATAAGTGAGCCAAGATAGTTGAAGTCCTTGACACATTCAAGACCTTGCAGCACATTAGGATGTGTGAGTGTATTATCTCTATCGACGACCATGACTTTGGTTTATTTATTTTATTTTTTTATTTAGTTATTTATAGGTACAGCTTAAATCACGTATGGATTTCTTATATTAGATAGGGTGGCCGCAGAAAATTTTGTTTTTGTTTGCTTCATAACTTTTGAACGCGTGTATGGGGAAGCGCGCTGTTGGCATCAATCGGTAGCTTGGTTCTTGCAATTTTGTTTGACATGAGTCTGTTCACGGGTGAGCAGGGTGCTTTCACTGTGCATGAACCTTGCGAAAACGATCATTCGTGTGTAATTTTTAGAGTTCAGTATCAAATGCACAGTGTTCAGCAATGTCAAAGTGCCCCTTTGATTAAGCATTAGATAAATAAACTTGAAAGAGACCGGTCCTGTTATGGCACGTCGCCGCCCAGGTCTCACGCGTACTGCTCGGACCAAAAAAAGTGCACACTGTGCAAATGATACCGAACTCTTAATAAATGCCTAACAATTGTTAATTAATTAATTACACACGAATGATTGTTTTCGTAAGGTTTAGGTTTAGGTTTAAAGCACCCTGCTCACCCGTTCACTGCTCACGACTCATGTTGAACAAAATTGCAAGAACCAAGCTACCGATTGATGCCAACAGCGCGCTTCCCCCTCCACGCGTTCAGAAGTTACGAAGCAAACAAAAATAAAATTTCCTGCGGGTCACCCTATACCTACTACTCTTTAGTCTTCGATTTATTATAAATTTGTTTTTTCTCCACAGTATCTTGCGCCATCGGTCTATACGTGAAGTCTCGTCAGATTGTATTCTTTCGAATGCAACCCCTCAAGTTGGATCCGAATGCGTACGCCAACCACACTCATATTACCATCCTTAGCGACTTAACAGACTCCTCAACTTTTATGATGGACTTCAAAGACTCCTTAGAATCTTTGGGAGCTCCAACATCTGTTATGGATTACGATGGGAACTTCACGAGTCTCCTAAGCATGGAAAATTTTGGTGGCTACAATCTGCTAAGCATGGAGAATTTGGGTGGATACAGTCTGCCTGTGCCGTTAGTGATGGCCTATTACAATTCGACGTATACGCACGCTCTGCCTATTATTACGAATTTGCTGCACAATAGTATTTATCGGTAAGTTCTTGTTGCAATTGGATCTATTTACTTCTCGCAATCATCAAATCAGCCTTGAAAATATGGACCATGAGTAGTACATACAAACCTTTCGTTATAAATAAAGAATTTTCTGATCAATACGGGCTTAGCGTCTATGTTTGAAGCCAAGACATTGGATTTCTTGAGGGGAGCGAAATCTTTGTTACTTTGTGATTTGAAGTATTCCCTAATCTTGTCGGAGTTCTGTAAGAAACTCTTACCTGACCAAAGAAAACATTCATCATCTTCATATCAGCTCATATACGTCCCCACAGAGGGGCTCGAGCCCACCCTGAATTAGGGCGATCGGGCCTTAGTTGACCACGCGGGCCCAGTGCGGGTTGGTCGACTTCACACAACCTGCGAGTTTCTCCGCAGGCGTGTGCAGGTTTCCTCATGATGTTTTCCTTCACCGTAAGAGCGTCAGATAAACGTACATATGAAATCTTAATTATAAATTAGATTGGTCCGTGGCAGGATTTGAACCACGACCTCCCGGACAGGAGATAGCGGCCCTTGGCATTACGCCACTGACGCTCTCAAGAAAACATGATGATTTTAAATTTTGTCAATTTTTTTATTGTGAATTCAAGTAATCCATCACACCGTTTAGCTCTGCCACTTTCTTAATCTGACCATATATTTTGATATCCCAGGATAATGATGCCAGATACAGGAGATACCTTCAAGCCGATCGAGGTGTTCGCGCACCCGTTTCAACAGACGGAACAGCAGGAGGAGTTCAATGTTGGCAACGTCGTGTGCGCTGTGTTCATGGGCATGATATTCGCGCTGGTGCCTGTGACTTTGGCGGTAGACATTGTTTATGATAGAGAGGTGAGAATTATGATGAATATCTTAGAGCAGGATAGTTATAATGTAAAAAAAAAAATAGCGTATTAAAATGAAGAATGAACAAGGATATTGGATGAAAAGGAAATATTATATATGTGGCAGTGAGATGGTTATAGCAGGGATATAGCCATATCCCTAGGGATATAATTATATACCGTAACATACTTATACGAAAGAGGTTTATATCTATCTTACTAGGGATATAATTATGACACGGTCGCAATCTAGTGATATAAGTATCTTACTAAACTAATCTAGTTAAATAGTTATACATAAATTATATATCGCGTTCAATTCAACCAAAGAATATTAACGAATGCGAAATTTGTCTTAGGCTATAGAAAAAAAATAATTTCAAACCATGAATATTTGTTTTTGAGCATCTAAGTAGGTAGGTATATATTGATGAGGATCCCACTTCCTGAGATGATTTGCTTTAAGAGTTTTTTGTTTACTTCTGGAACAATATGGTACTTTTTCATAATCTATTATCAAAGTTACAGATTTTTTTTGGAGTTTACTGATAATACAGAGATCCACGCCGCAGCCAAAAAACCCAGCGGCGGCGCGCTGGGTTTTAAACCCGGCGCGGCGCGGCGTCGCCGGCGTGAGGACTTTTTTTTAGGAGGAATAATTAAAAAAACATAACTATGCTAGGAATAAACATTTATTTCTTATCTCCAATCACTGACTAAAAATTGTTTACAGTACAGCTACAGTGGCTATAATTATCGTGGATAAAAATTATTTTGTTCACCTTTGCCGGATTGCCTTTGCGATCGCTTAGCAGTCAAAACCATCCCAGCTACAGAAAACACCCTTTCACTGGGTGTACTTGTAGCTGGAATGCTTAAAAGTGACCGCGCCAACCCTGCAAGCCAAGGAAACATTTTTATTTTGCCTCCCAATACCTCAGAACATCATTATCTAAGTTTTCCATATCGGATGGACTAGCAGTGGCTAGGTATTTCCAGCACTCCTGTGAAACTTCTTCATTATCGTCAAAAAATCTGCTGGAATGCTTTTTTGCCAACTTTTGGAGGAGATTTTCTTGCGATTGCGAAGAAGGACTTGGTTCAGGCAATTCTATGTCAGCATTTTTTTACAAATTTTCTCGCAAAGTCTGCTAAAAAACGGTAGTGATGCATCCAGCGACCAGTCGCTAGCGCACGGAATGGCAACCGCGCATTGTTTGTTTTGGTCGGTTTGAATAAATAGGTTAAATATTTATTCGAATTTCGAGGTCGCGGTCGGCCCGAAATTTTGAACGACCCGGCGGCGACGGCGGCGCGCTGAGGTAGGCTCTCCCATACTAACTCGATCAGCTATGATGCCAACTTAGTATGGGAAGTTCAATTTTTTTTTTGCGATTTGACTATGGGTTCCATGGAGAAAGTTGTTCAGTTTGATGGGTACAAGCCCACTTTAAAGTATCACCACACCTTTATGTTACACCCTGTATAATTCTTCTAAATGGTTTTTTCTCGTATTATAGATAAAAGCCAAAAACCAGCTGCGAGTGAACGGTCTCTCGCTCAGCATGTACTTCGTGACCTACTTCACCATCCTCATCTTTATTATGATCCTCACAAGCATTGGGGTTCTAGCTCTCGTAAGTATCTTCAGTTTCTGACTATATTGTTCTTCACTCTCATTTGTTCTTCTTTCTTTCGATCAATTTCATTTATTTCTCATGCGCCGGCACATAACAATCCATCAATTTTGATTTTGAATCACATGTGTCATACTTTGTTTTCAAAATGTGACACATGTGATTCAAAATCAAAATTGATGGATCGTTTATGTGCGGCGCGCATGAGAACAATCCATCAATTTTTATTAAGAATCATATATGTGTCTTACCTTTTTTTCAAAATGTGACACATGTGATTCAAAATCAAAATTATTGTCATCATTCATTATATTTGTTCACCACTAAGTAAAATTTGTTTATAAAATAATTATCTTAAAAACTGATTCTTTCTTTATGACCCATCTCGGGTAAGATACAAGTATGTTTTGTGGTTTGTGATATTAATTTTTTAGGTCTTATATTTCTACAAATAAATGTAAATTCAATTGTTTGCATGTACCTACGGTATATTACCTATGCCCCACCGTACCTACTTCCTATCCGTCTTGTATATCTTATTTAAAGTAAACTGGCGTAGTCTTGCTTGAACTTTAAATACTAATTTCTATGATTGCAACTTTTTACCAATGTTTTAAAATAAAATTGCAAAGCTTCGTTCTGCATACTTTCTCGTGAAGCCTTTACCATCTGTCTTAGTCAGGTATACGCAAATTAACAATTAAATAACACTTACTTAGTAGCAAATAATAAAGTTAGGTATTTCAGAGTTGATGAAAAATTTACAATTAATGTGGGTTTGTACTGGTGGTATCTAATTGGGATTCTTCCTGGGATAATTAACTACTCAGTGCAGTACGCCTTATTTAGTCCTATTTATTTACAAAAAAAATCATTAAAACCGTTGGAGCTAATTTGAGAAAAAGTTGCAAACAACCTGAATGTGTATGCGAAGTACCTAATTCCGGGTTTTTATTTGGAATAAAGTACTACCGCGTGTTGTAGGCCATAAAGTTAATAAAGTTATAGTAACGTGCCGAGTTTCATCAAATTCGTAAGATCCATTTTAAATTTAAAAAATAAGTTAATTTACGTGGTGGCAACCCTAAAAATCAATATAGGGGAAACCTAAAAAAAAACGACTGCAGATTCAAAAATTAAATCACCCTAACCCAAATTTTATCCAAAAATAGTCCAGTAATTTAGGCACCAGACGGACATACAGACAGACTCATATACATTGATATTTTTTATTTCATATATTTATTTTTAGACTCTATTAGTTTAAGACAATAGGTATCCATCAAAATCTCAATTTAGATTTTTTTTGCCATCACAATTCCAACCTTCTTCACTCGTTCGGCGCAAAACCTAATTACTAGTTCAGCAGAAACTATATTAATAATACACGTTGTAACAATTGATAAACGTAAACCACTTCAAATTATCTATTTTTATTATTTCTAATTAATAAATTATTATTGAAGTAAATAAACTATCTCCCTCTTATAAAGCACCTATTTCAATTTCATTTCTGTTGCAGGTACTCTGCAACGACATTCCAAGCCTGACGAATGCATCAGCCATCACCATGCTCTCAGTTCTCCTCATCCTCTACAGTCCCTCCGCTATCCTCTTCAACACTGGTCTCTCATACATCTTCGACAAGATGGACTCCGCACAGAGCATCATGCCCAACATCACCACCTGGGTTGGCGTCATACCGTTCATTTTGGTCTCAGTTTTGGATACTTTTAAGTGGGGTAAGTCCGTACACATCATAGTCGTTTTTTTATTTAATAGTTTATGAAAAAACGAATTCGTAGCCTTTTTAAACATGTTTCTCATTGGCTTATCTAAATGTAATCTTCAGATAACTTTCAAAACCTTTCTATAAGACGCTCAAACATCGCATTTTAGGCTTTCCTCTCCGCCTTTGACCGGTTAGGTGTACATAGAGTGTCACTTGCCGATGTAAGCAGGTGATCTCCTAAGTTTTCCTCTCTTTCCTTTTTCTGTTTTGCGAGAATTTAATCAATATTTTTTTTAACCTTATATTCCATCTTTTTCTAAGTTTTCCTGTCTTTCCTTTTTCTATTTTGCAAGAATTTAATCAATATTTGTTTTTTCTTAACGTTGTCATTCATCTTTTTCTAAGTTTTCCTTTTTCTGTTTTGCGAGAATTTAATCAATATTTGTTTTTTCTTAACCTTGTCTTTCATCTTTTTCTAAGTTTTCCTCTCTTTCCTTTTTCTGTTTTGCGAGAATTTAATCAATATTTGTTTTTTCTTAACCTTGTCTTCCATCTTTTACTAAGTTTTCCTCTCTTTCCTTTTTCTGTTTTGCGAGAATTTAATCAATATTTGTTTTTATTAACCTTGTCTTCCATCTTTTTCTAAGTTTTACTCTCTTTCCTTTTTCTGTTTTGCTGTGAGTTTAATCAATATTTGTTTATTCCAGGTAGCGATATAGCTTTCTCTCTCCACTTGGTCTTCAGTTTTTTGGACGTCATGTACATACCTTACGCAATCATTTATTATGTGGATAGGTAAGTTGTAATTGATATTTACTATCATACATAAATCTTCGAGTTTTCTAGTATGAATTTTGTAAACGTAAGGAATGGCAAAATTCTTCTGCAAACAGAGAAGACGTGAATCCACGTGGCCTGGGTAATTGTTCTGAAAACATAGGAGACATGTGAATCCACAAAGCTCTTATAATTATAATCTTATTATCAATAATACCTTTTCCTGTTGTCCTGTTCCATTTTCTGTAACGCCAAAGTATCTGAAATCAACTTTGCGGTAAGAGTGCCCATTCTGTATAGTATAAGTATTTTAAATTCTTGGTCCTACTTTGCTCTCTTCCTCCAGGGTATACCTGACGTGCAACCTGCGAGGTCTCTGCACCACGCCAGCACTCGCCAGCTACTTTACGGCGGAGGTATGGGTGCTGATCGTGTCCATGCTTTTCCACATTCCAGTTTGCGGCGCCATCTTGATGGCAGCTGACAGATTAAAATCCGAGGGGAGGATATGTCCGGTGAGTTGTTTCCTTGTGTCATCTATCCTGGCTTTTGATTCAAATTAACAGTTATTTTAAACGTGACTTTTGAATTTAATAACAACATCTTTAGTCATTGTTGTTAGGAAATCCTCAGTTAAGTATAAGAAGTAACTTGGTAATACATCTTAACATTCTTTACTTTAAATATGTGATTCTTTGATAAACCTAAAGGTAGGCAATATTAGCTGTATTTAAAATCCACCCATGCAATGGAATTCTGTTGCAAGTCGTTTGTTAATTTTACATAATTTTCCACGGATGTATGCCGAGGATACAACGTTTTTCAGTTTTTCGATTTCATAATCTTTCTGTCTTCCTCAGCGTAAGCGGACCACTTCCGAGACAGAAGGAGACGCAGAGAGGGAAGCGGGCGGCGAAGCTAGCGAGGATGACGACGTGCTGCGTGAACGTCGTCGCGTGCAGAGGATACTGGCGCACGAGCCTGATGCCGCGCCGCCACCTGTGCTGGTCGTGCATGTGAGTCATCATCATTATCATCATTACAGCTCATATATGTCCCCACCGAGGGGCTCGAGCCTACCCTGAATCAGGGCGATTAGGCCTTAGTCGACCACGCGGGCCCAGTGCGGGTTGGTCGACTTCACAAACAACCTTCGAGTTTCTTCGCAGGCGTGTGCAGGTTTCCTCACGATGTTTTCCTTCACCGTTAAAGCAATCGGTAAGTATGTACGTAAGTTTTTGAAAAACTCATTGGTACATTGGCCGTCCAGATTTGAACCCGGTACCTCTGGTTAGATGGACCGAGTCGTTACCGGTTGAGCCACCGACGCTTTTATGTTCATGTGAGTAAATGAGGTTTTATATTTTTGAAGTAAAAACTTCTTTAGGCGCGTTGGGCATTTTTTGAGATGGGAAAAAATCCATTGAACTCGCGACACCGTTGCCATTACCTTAACCGACACCTTGTTACTATAACCGATTTTTTAAGAATATTTGTACGTATCTATTTAATCGTCGTATGGAGCGCCGGTGGCGTAACGGCTAGGGCCGCCTCCTCCTGTCCGGGAGGTCGTGGTTCGAATCCTGCCACGTACCAATGTGATTTCAAATTTAGATTTCATATGTACGTTTATCCGACGCTCTTACGGTGAAGGAAAACATCGTGAGGAAACCTGCACACGCCTGCGGAGAAACTCGCAGGTTGTGTGTGATGTCGACCAACCCGCACTAGGCCAGCGTGGTCGACTATGGCCCGATCGCCCTAACTCAGTGTAGGCTCGAGCCACTCGGTGGGGACGTATATGAGGTGATATGATAATTTAATCGTATGGCAAAAGTCAGATACAGAAAATCATTAATAGGTATTTCAGAGAATTAATCCACTTAAAAGCTTCGTCGTTCAATTTGATCAGGTCTTCCGGGGGGCCTCCAAGCTCCTTAAGATTTCTCTTCTGTCGGCAGTCCCGCCGGCGTGGTTAGGTGTTTACAATAGAGAGCATCCAACATATTTTCCAAGAGTGCCCATCAACTCGATACACCGGAGGCCCCCCCAGAAGACCTGATAGATAGATAGATAGATAGATAAACCGTTTATTCACCGACCAGGCACAAAAAAACAATGAGTAAAGCTATGGTAACAATAAAGTAAAAAAGAAGATTAACCCACTAAGACTAACTTATAGCTACTTACTAATAAAAACAATAAAATAAAATGGAATTACAGTTAGTGCCAGGCCAGTGAAAAGGCCCTGGCTCAGCATATGTTATAGGTGAATTCCCATAACGCTGATATTCTGCCAAGGCCCTCACCAGTCTGTGTACCGCGACAGTATACTAATACATACAATAAAAAAAACCTATAAGCTACCTGCAGATTAAATTAACATAGTTCGCAGTTGCTTACTTCTACATAAGGTACTTAAAACAAAATAAAAAAATAATACATATTCAAAAAATAAAAATTATTAACAAAAACAGATTGAGCGCTTTCCGTGCCGAGAAGGAAATAAACCCAAAAAAAAGTTTTAAATCAAATAAATAGTAGAAATAGCAAGAAATTAACAAATAGAGGAATTAAATTATTATCTGACAGTGTGATTTCAACTAAACAACCGACCTGCACTAGTTGCTAAAATTCCCCATTACAAAGAGGATACCGCGGTTCTTGCCTGATCAAACTAAACGACGAAGCTTTAATGTGGATTAGTTCTCTAGAGTAAAATTTATGATTTTCCGTATCTGACTTTTGCCATCATCGTTACAGCTCATATACGTCCCCACCGAGGGGCTCGAGCCTACCCTGAATCAGGGCGATTAGGCCTTAGTCGACCACGCGGGCCCAGTGCGGGTTGGTCGACTTCACACACAACCTTCGAGTTTCTTCGCATTGACTTCGCATGACTTTTGCCATACGATTAAATAAATAGAGATGCAATGTTTTTTCATGGTTCGACAGAAAAGTTAGGTCAAATTACAAAAAAGTAAGGCCAGCTCCGTGGCGTAGTGGTATAACTTCAAATTAAAAATTTAAAATAAAATAAAAAATTAATAGAAACTCGACTGCATAAAAATTCTTTTTTTTTTCTCTTTTTTTTTTAACCACCTCCGTGGCGTAATGGTTATAGTCCATTCGCTTCACACTAGGAGGTCGTGGGTTCAATTCCCGGCAGGGTCAATTTTGTAAGACTCGGTTTGGTTGGTGGTAGGGCATTTTTTAAGCCTGCCTGGCTAGCTACCACCATCTTATCTTAGATCCAAAGATCTTGGCGCCAAACATCAGTGTTTACAGCATTGATGTGTTCCGGCTTGAAGATAAGATAGCCAGATCCCCATTGCGTTGGGGAATCTTGGTAAGCCCGCTTCCATCTTCGTCATCGTCGTCACTTACCATCAGGTGAGATGATGCCAAGGGCTTATCAACTATGGATAAAAAAAATCGAGTAAACTAACTATACCTCGCGCTCTCGAATCCATCAATCTGTTTAAAAGATATCGTGGAATAAAGAAACATACAAACATACATTAGACCTAAAACAATACACTCCTTTTCGAAGTGAAACTTCTTCCAATTGTCCGTTGCGATTTGTTTTTCCACTTGTCCGTTGCCATTCGTTTTTCCACTTGTCCGCGTTGCCATTCGTTTTTCCACTTGTCCGTTGAAGTTTCACTTCTATGTGTCCCAGCACACATTTCAATTTTTTTTATAGGCATTTGTGTAAAAAAAAACCACTGCTTTCACATCAGAAGATCGCGGTTTCGATTCCCGGTTGAACACAGTGATAAAACACAAGCACACATATCAGTTGTTACTATTAATCAAGCAACCCCGTTGTTTTAGAATCTCCGCAAGGAGTACAAAGTCCGAGGTACTGGATCTGGTGGCTGCTGCGGTGAGGAGCTGTCAGCTAAGAAGACTGGTCTCCAGCGGCTGAGCCTGGCTGTTGACGGTGGTGAGGTCTTCGGACTGCTAGGCCACAATGGAGCTGGGAAGACCACCACAATGAAGATCATTACCGCAGAGGAGAGACCTACCTGTGGAACGGTAATAATAAGAATATTTGTTTTTTTGGAAGTTTTTGCCTGCTCCTCACCTAATGGTAAGTAACGATGCTGCCCAGAAAGTATCATCAACATCATATCAGCCGAAAAACGTCCACTGCTGGTGAATATTGCGGGAAGCCGATGGATGCAGGCAGCGCAGGACCGGTCGTCGTGGAAATCCTTGGGGGAGGCCTTTTTCCAACAGAGAAAGTATCACGCAAGCTCAAATAGTGCCTAAACAAACACTCTCGCTTTATACGAATCGGGAAACACAAACGCTGGCTAAGATTTCCACATCTTGGCCGTTCACATGATAAGCGATGAAGCGAAACGCTTCGCACGTTCGTTCGTATTTGACGTACCTAAATTAAGCAACTAATTCAGTTGAGGGACAGTGGTGGAGAGCCGCGCTCTAGATTCTTTCTGGTCCAACACCTCTCGGTGGCTATCCAACGCGGCAATGCCGCCAGTGTGATGGGGTCGTTTGGGTCGGGTTGAGGGACAAAGGTGGAGAGCCGCGCTCTAGATCCTTCCTGGCCCAACGCCTTTCGGTGGCTATCCAACGCGGCAATGCCGCCAGTGTGAAAGGGTTTTGAGTTAGGTTGAGGGACAGTGGTGGAGAGCGGCGCTCTAGATCCTTCCTGGGCCAACGCCTCTCGGTGGCTATCCAACGCGGCAATGCCGCCAGTGTGATGGGGTCGTTTGGGTAAGGTTGAAGGATAGTGGTGGAGAGCCGCGCTCTAGATCCTTCCTGGGCCAACGCCTCTTGGTGGCTATCCAACGTGGCAATGCCGTCAGTGTGATAAGATCGTTTGGGTTAGGTTGAGGGACAGTGGTGCAGACCCACGCTCTAGATCCTTCCTGGTCCAACGCCTCTCAGTGGCTATCCAACGCGGCAACGCCGCCAGTGTTATGGGGTCGTTAGGGACAGGAAGGAATCAGGTACATACATTTCTTGTAAATATTTTCTGTAACATTATTATATTCTAACATTACTTAGATTTATATATAATATTAAGGTGGTTAAGGTTTAATAAAAGTAGGTACCCTCATTTAAATAATAAGTAATAATTCACCTAACAACTATTTATTGGTATCAGATTTCAATAAAACTAATTTTGTCTAAAGAAACTCCATTGAGATTTCTTAGTCTTCCTCACTGAGTCATCCCAAATACTTAGTGGAAATACATAATCTTCGGTTTTGTTCATAATTAGCAATCTACCTATTGGGTTGTCTGGAAGAAATCGTTTCGAGTTAAGCAAGACCGCGCACATTGTACCGCTACAGTACCTACTTATGGTTTTGTTACCTATATTAATTTTTTTAAGCTATTGTATAGCTTTTATCGCGGGCTTTGAGGGGACCGAATCAAGAAATTTCGTAACGAAAATAAAACCTGACATCCCAAAAAGAAAAAAAAAGGTTGATTGATTGGCGGTGTCGATGGCGATTGATGATGGCGATGGGGATGGCGATTGATGATGGCGATGGCGATGGCGATTGATTATGGCGATTGATGATGATGATAAAGATGAACTTTCTTAGTGTTAATTTATTACATAAACATCCCGCGCCCCAAGGACTATATATATGGTACTGGTAAATACTGCATAAATAAAAAATAAATAAATAATTATAATTGCATAAGTTGATAAAAAAATGCTATGCAATATCTTTACCGCGACAGTCCCCGAGTGCCACACGTCTTTTTTATTATAGTTTGACAGTCGTTTACTAGTATATTGTAAAAATTACTATTATGAAGGTAAAAATTAATTAATCCTTAAAATAATATCACACTTATTACAATACCTAAAACACCTAAAATTAAATGCCTAAAATTAAACACCTAAAGTACCTCAAATCGAACACCTAAAATACCTAAAATGAAACACCTAAAATACCTAAAATAAAACACCTAAAATACCTCAAATAAAACACTTAAAATACCTTAAATGGAACACCTATTATTATTATTATTATATCAGCTCATATACGTCCCCACCGAGGGGCTCGAGCCTACCCTGAATCAGGGCGATTAGGCCTTAGTCGACCACGCGGGCCCAGTGCGGGTTGGTCGACTTCACACACAACCTTCGAGTTTCTTCGGAGGCGTGTGCAGGTTTCCTCACGATGTTTTCCTTCACCGTTAAAGCAATCGGTTAGTATATGTACGTAAGTTTTTGAAAAACTCATTGGTACATTGGCCGTCCAGATTTGAACCCGGTACCTCTGGTTAGATGGACCGAGTCGTTACCGGTTGAGCCACCGACGCTTTTTTAACTAATGGAACACCTCATCATATCAGCCGAAGGAAGTCCACTGCTGGACATAGGCCTCCCCCAAGGATCTCCACGACGACCGGTTCTGCGCTGCCCGCATCCAGCGGCTAACACCTAAAATACCTAAAATAAAACACCTAAAATACTTCAAATGAAAAACCTAAAATACCTCAAATGGAACACCTAAAATACCTAATATAGCCCGTCCCTCGTCGTATTTTAAATTGTATAGTGTGTGCCACAGAGTTCAAAAAAATTTCGCGCTCCTCGAAATCTAATGTCTTTGGTGTGTGCAATAAGGAGTATTTATCTTACGAGATCTGTTTAATTATGCCGATGATCTTTCAATTGAAATCTTGTTATTGTCTAGGTGATGCTGGGTGGAAAAAACATCGAAGATTCCATCACATCAGCGTTTGAGATGCTGGGCTACTGTCCGCAGCACGACGCGTTGTGGAAAAACATCACGATCCGAGAGCATATTGAATGCTATGCCGCAATCCGAGGAGTTAGCAAGAGCGATACTCCAAGGTAAGAATTTTTGGTGAATATTAATAATTAAAAACGCTAAACACGTTAAAAATCCGACTTCCATCGCAAAAACTTTGTGCATTAATATATTATCATTTTTGGTTTTTGTTTATTGTCTAAATAAGTACCTGTTGTAGTAGGTAAAAAGTGGTTTTGATAAAACTTATATGGGACAAGCCGTGAAAATCGGTTCGCACTCTGTGAAGCAGGTTCGTAAATAACCGATATTTATAATAAATACCAAATATCATTAACAACCTGACAAGCAGCAAAATGACAACTGCACTTTAAAAAAAAAGGCTTTATGTTTTTTTTGGTATAAATGTTTCTCCGTTCATTTGATTACATTAATTGAACGGTTCAGGCCCAGAATTACTTAGTATCTACGCTTTGGATATTATTATTTATTTTTTTATTCACAATTGATAAGCCCTTGCCATAATCTCACCTGATGGTAAGTAATGGGAACTGGATATTTTATCTTCAGGCCGGAACACATCAATGCTGTTATAATTGATGTTGTGCGGCAAGACTTAGAGAAGATGGTGGTAGCTAGCCGGATGGGCTTAGAAAATGTTAACACTGTTGTTTGGTGGCAAGATTTACATAAGATTAGAGTAGCTAGCCAGGCGGGCTATGAAAATGCCCTACCACCAACCAAACCGAATCTTACACTTCTTACAGAGTTAGACTCCGCCAGGAATCGAACCAGCGACCTTCTTATGTGAAGTAATGGACTGAACCATCATTCCACGGAGGTGGTTAATTAATAAATGTATACCAAGTTCTCGAGTGGCGACCGCGAACCGGAAAACTTAGCGTTGGCAGGCGTCCAACTCGGTGGACCGATGGCCTGGTGAAGGTCGCGAGAAGCCGCTGGATGCGGGCAGCGTAGAACCAGTCGTCGTGAAAGTCCTTCGGGGAAGCCTATGTCCAGCAGATGATGATGATTGACTGATTCCCTGTTTCTTAACTTCCTGTGGCTTTTTAGTTTTAAATTAAGCGTTATTAAAAGCTTTTAATTAACTTTCAATGTATGTATAATGTATATGTGTGTTTGTTCGCGTGAAATCTTGCAAGTTAAATTTGGTTTCCGGTTTCCGGTTTCCGATTAAGCTGAAATTTTGCATGCATATGCATATCGCGTGACAATGCAATATTAAAAGCTTGTACCTAAAAGTTTTTAAGTTTTTCGAAAAATATTTTTAGTGTCATTTTATTTTCTTTTGTTTTTGCAGGATAGTAGACGCGTACCTAAACGGCCTCCAAATAATGGATCACGCGCATAAGAACGCTGAGGAGTGCTCCGGGGGGACGCGACGGAAGCTCTCGTTCGCTCTAGCCATGGTGGGCAGTCCACGCGTAGTTCTGCTCGACGAGCCGTCCACTGGCATGGACCCCAGGAGCAAGAGGTTCCTCTGGGACACCATCTTGGCCAGTTTTCAGGTACTTATTAACTTCTGCCGTAACATGACTGTTTGGGCTCTTGTCGTTGTGAGGACGAGAATAAGAAAGCTCGCTGAATGTTGTAAGTTGTAAGCACCTAATGCTTACCTACATTAAACATCGAAACCACAGTATTACAATATGGCTTACAGTAGCGCAACGCCTTTGAATTCGCACGATGCGCCACCGGCGTAGGTACTAGCAGGCCCCCGTCACTCGGCCGAGAGCGCGAGATAAGTACCTACACAACGGCGCAGCCTACAGGCCGCGCTCGTCAGTCGGTTGTCAACTCGTGCAGAAAGCGGAGCGATTATCAAGCAAGCGAGTGCGCAAGTTGAAACATGTTCGACGCTGGTTGGTTGTTCCTGCTGGTTGAGCAGTTGCGACAACACTAGACCGGCCAGCGCAAAATAATCTCTCACGCGCATTGATTCGGTTCATTCTTGCGTAAAAATGCGATTGTTATCGGTGTATGTTTAGGTATGTTGAAGTAAAACTGGAGGCACTAAGCGCGGTCGCGAACTAGACTGTTCTTTATTACCACGTAGCGAGAGTTTCTATTTATTTAAAGCGTCATTGCGAGTACTTCATCTGTACTTGTACTATCATTATCATCTGTGGTACTAGCCCACACTAGCCTGTAGTCAGCCAAGCAAACTCGCGGAGTTTGGCAGGCTGTGCCCCGCCGCCCGCTGCCCCGCAAGTACCCTTCCGTTGCTCTGCGTAAGTATTTACATTCGTTGCGCTACTGTAAGCCGCTATATTGTAATACTGTGTCTATACTGTTTCGTACGTCTTTTACGTGCAAATATATAATTACTTTTAAATCTATGCAAATAGAACTATACATTGTATAAAGTCAACAAACAAAAAAAATGTTACAAATCATTTTTTTTAAATTGTTTTATTTTAAGTATTTTGAACATGATGTAAACATTGTTTTCAACACATTTTACGATGAAATTTATGTTCTGTTTATGTTTTAATTTTTTTTTAAACAGATCTGTATTTATTCAGTGTTTTAAACAAATGTTTTAAATGGCCCATGAAAAATTAACATAAGTAGTTGTTGTTTCATAATAACTGTAAGGAGCCTGGGCCTGGTCTGTGTACACTAAACAAACATGTTTTTAAGGCTTGCTTTAAACGTGTTTTAAAAAATTGTTTTTATAATTTGTTTTAAACAGGTCTGTATTTTTTCCAATGTTTTAAACAGTGTTATAAACACTTGTTTTAAACAAATGTTTTCAACATTGCCAACCCTGAACGTTTAGGGTATATGATGGGCAAATGTTTTTGTTTTTATACCCTCCTTTCAGTTTTTTAAACGAGCTTCGTTTTACATGGTATTTCGTACGACGTAAAACTTTCTGGTAATTTTTATTATTATTTGTTTCAGGGCAAAAAAGGTGCTATTCTAACAACACATTCCATGGAAGAGGCTGACGCTTTGTGTTCCAGGGTTGGAATTATGGTGAAGGGTGGTTTAAGGTGATACCCCGATACATCTTTGTAATGCTTTTAAACCGACTTCAAAAAAGGAGGAGGTTTCTCAATTCGACCGTATACATATATACTTTTTTTTAATGTGTGTTCGCGGATAACTTCGTCGTTTATGAACCGATTTTGATGATTCTTTTTTTATTGGAAACGAGATATCCCAAGGGAGGTACCATGATAAGAAAACTAAGATCTGATGATGGCATCCCAGAGAAATCGAGAGGAACCTTAGTTTCCTGTTTGAAGTCGGTTTTGTTTTTGTTCAAAATTATTATTTATCAACCTTGTTCGCATGTAATCAAAAATATACGTATGTTGCAGGTGTATTGGTTCAACGCAACATTTGAAGAATTTGTACGGTGCTGGTTACACGTTGGAGATGAAAATTGGTCAATGTAATCAAAGGCCGACGGTGAGTCAGATATTAACAATGTACAGCGGTTATTGTTAAGTCATTCTTCCTTTCGCCTTCTTCTCCATTCGTTTTTTACGCATCAGTAGGTGCTAGGCCACAACGAACAGCATTGTCTGATGTTGAATTTTTGTGTCGTCGCATTAGAATTATAAAAAACCTGTAAAGTGCGAGTCACAACCGTGCACAATGTGTTCCGTACTATAGTTTCTTCGTGTTTAAAAAAAACACGTTTTTTGTATGGAGACTTTCACTTTTTCTAATTTTTATTATTTCTTGTTAGAGCGGCAACAGAAATACATTATCTGTGAAATTTTCAACTTTCTAGCTATCACGGTTCATGAAATACAGCCTGGCGACGAACGGACAGCGAAGTCTAAGTAATAGGGTCCCGTTTTTAACTACCTTTTGGGAACGGAACCCTAAAAACTAGTCGTCCGCCCGCGGTTACGCCCGCGTTATTTTCGATTTTCCCGTATAGGTTCAACGTTAACCCAATAACACGTTTTCCCAGGGTAAAAGTAGCCTATGTCCTATTACATGACTTAACCTATATGTGTGCTAAGTTTCATCCCGATCCGTCCAGTGGTTGAAGCGTTAAAGAGTAACAAACATCCATCCATACATACACACTGTCACATTTATAATATTAGTAGGATTTGTTGTCAAATAAGCATAATTTACTGACTAAGTTTGTGTTATTTTACAGACGATGGAAGATTTGTCAATGTCACCATCTCCACTTAGGTCTACTGAAAATTCTCCATCGTTAGGAGAAGCAGATGAAGGTATACTACGCACACTCACTACTAACATAATATGCATTAGTTCCTTCTTGGGCGCATAAATAAATTAATACTCAGTAACTTTTTTAAACAGGGAATTCCCGTATAGGTTCAGTATCTGTAGAACCGGAAATAGAAGCGGAACCGGAAGCTGTGGATGTTAGTATACACACGCCTTTGGTTTCCGGAACTCCTCCACCGCCTAGACTGACGCATCAAAGGTAAAGTATTTTTTTTATTTATTTTACCTGTTAAGGCGGTAATATTACAGATTATCGTTATTTTTGACGTCAATTACTCCTAAACGATGAAAGGTTGAAAAAAAATACCCTTATGAAAAATACCCTCAATGTTCCTTAAAGTCGAAAGCTATTAAAAACACGATTGAGTAGTCAAATTCAAATTCAAATAACTCTTTATTGTACATCAAAAATAAATACATAACATGCAAAATTTATATTAAAACTAAGAGACGTACAATTTAGGCGGTCCTATCGCTGAGAGCGATTTCTTCCAGACTTCCAGAGAGTAGTTTTGGCTCGATAGAAAAAAAATCCCAAAGATAGGTCTACACCGTTACTTTCAACTCTAGTTATGACTAATATTTATTTAAATTAAAAAAAAATATAACAATATTTGTGATATAATACAAAATGAGTAATGTGTAGGCAACCGCGATCGCTTACGAACTGAACTCTATGTGCTGTTTTAGAACGGAATCAGCGGGTGTCGGGGTGAGCTCAGAGGCAGCTATAGCTCTAGTCGGCCAGCTGTTCCCGGCAGCTGTTCTGGAGGAGAGCTTCGCGGAGCGCCTCGTGTTCTCCGTGCCGCAGTCAGCCGTCTCCAGCCTGGCGAGGTGTTTCCAGATGATTGAAGAAGGTAAACTACGTTCAAGGAATTAACTGCAGTACCTACACCCGAACGGAGTTCTGGAAATGTTTTTAAGAATAAAAAAAAATAGATAGGTAGGTATTTTTTTATTTAGAATTTATCATTAATTTTAATCACTTTCTCTGCTGGACGAAGTATATTCAGAATCATCGCATACGTTAATAATTAAAGACTGAATAAGATTCGCGCGACACCGTGCGGGTGTAACGTCGGCGGCGCCGCGATTGAACTCAGGGACGCAACCGTTTGACGCGAGCCGGCAGCGGCGACCGGCATTTATCAAAGATGCTGCTGATTCAGCGAACGAAGTTTAAGCTTAGCCATAGTAAAAAGAAAGAATAGTAGGTTCCTTTTACTAAAGAAGTCGTTATTATCATTGTAGTGTGCGTGCGTGCCTATACTGACGCGCACACATACAAACCGAGCGATTTACCATTGTATAAAGACAACCTACTATTCTTTCTTTTTACTATGGCTTAGACAAAAAGTCTCCTAGTTCCTTCTACTTCAAAAATCTGTTGCAAACAATACTTCCGCCGCCGCCGTGTCGCTAAGAAAAAGCAGATATTTTATTATGCTTACAAACCAGTATTCAAGATCAGCCATATTGATGCGTTTGTTTTTGACGCTTTAAATAAAAATCATCATCATCATATCAGTCGAAGGACGTCCACTGCTGAATATGGACCTCCCCCAAGAATTTCCACGACGACCGGTTCTGTGCTGCCCGCATCCAACGGCTTCCCGCGACCTTCGCCAGGTCATCGGTCCACCGAGCGGGAGGCCTGCCTACGCTACGTTTCCGGTACGCGGTCGCCGTTTGAGAACTTTACTGCCCTAACGGCCATCTGTTCTACGAGCAATAATGTGTCCCGCCCATTGCCAATAAACATAAACAAAAATTCTTTATTTTAGAATTTAGACGGAGTCCTTATAAAGTGTGAGAGGAGCGAGTGTTCTAAGCCGTTAAAGGGATAAAGTACATAGGTATTATTTGTTAAGTTCGACGTAAGAGCATCGGATAAACGTACATATGAAATTGAAATTCGACAACACATTGGTACGTGGCAAGATTCGAACCACGACCTTCCGGACAGGAGGTAGCGGCTTAGCCGTTACGCCACTGACGCTAATGGTAACATGCTGTGCTTTATTTCCAACAGCGAAAGAGAAATTGAACATCGTCGAATACAGCTTCAGCCAAACCACACTAGAGCAAGTTTTCCTGAAATTCGCCCAGTCAGAGAACATGGAGTCAGCAGACCAAGAGCAGAAGTGAAAGATAACATCGTTTGATTTGCAAAGTTCCAATTATTTTTGACTTGAAGTGCGATCGCGTGGTTTTATTAGCCAAAGACATTCATAGAATTCAATATCCTGTTTAATGAGCCGCTTCATAATCAGTGTGAAAGTGTTTGTTTTGTTGGGTCAGACAAGGGTTAGACATAAATTACTAGAAACTGCCAGTGCGCTATCTCTGTTATTTTCACTTAGTATATTATAATTTTGAACAAAAAAAACCGACGTCAAACAGGAAACTGAGGTTCCCCTCGATTTCTCTGGGATGCCATCGTCAGATCCTAGTTTCCTTATCATGGTACCACTCTTGGGATATCTCCTTTCCAACAAAAAAAAGAATCATCAAAATCTGTTCATAAACGACGAAGTTATCCGCGAACATACATGAAAAAATAAAAAATATATACGGTCGAATTGAGAAACCTCCTCCTTTTTTTGAAGTCGGTTAAAAAGGTGGCGAAAAGGCTTGTCACCTGTTTCATTCATTTTATAATTACCATGTAGGCCTATTAATTTAGACTTAGTAATAGGATTTACGGTATGTCTAATGTTATACTAAGACTGACCCGCGTGGCGTAGTGGTCAGCGATCTTACCTGCTAGGTCGGTTGAAGGTTCGATTCCTTCCCAGGGCAAGCATACGTGTGACAAGCAGGGTTGTGTACTCCCTATTTATAGGTATTTAATATCACATATGTACAGGTGTAACAAAAAATTGGTGTAGGAGCAGTTAACGGTAATTCGACTCATCATATTGAAGAACTTTCCTCAAGGAACCCATAGTCCATTCGCAAAAAAATGATTTTTATCTCCATACTAAATCGGTCAATCAGTTTATCGACTTGTATTAAGAATGGGGTCTCTTGGGGAGAGATGTTCAGGATGATGAGTGGAAGCCCCAGTCCTACATCTATTTTTTTACAGCCTGTATATCCTTAACTTGGTTTGCTCACAGAATGTCCCTTCCGCAAAACGTCGCCTGGTAGCGAAAGGTCTCGTTCTCAAAATGTCCCTTTCTCAAAATGTCCTCTTGATTTCTTTAGAAAAACTAACAAGAAATAAGTATTAATAAATTTTTGACTTTTCATTTTTCATAGAAGAAAAAATCCTTTCTCATTTTTATGTTACTTATGCACTGTTTTCTTAAAATTCAAGTGGTCATTTTATAGAAAGGGAAAAATTTATAAAATTTATAAATGTCTACTTAAATTTTTAGAAAACAGTAAGTAATAGATATGATAAGATAAAACTCTTTATTGTACACACTAGTTAAAAAAATATAAACAAATTATAAAAACTTAAAAAACTTAACTCGAAAATATAAAAAAAACAAACACCATTAAAAAAAACTTCTATAGGTACTATAGCGGTACAATTTAGGCGGTCTTATCGCTCAAAGCGATTTCTTTCAGACAACCCGGTGTTTCGAGTTTTTGTTTGTTTGGTTTTGGTGTTTTAATTAAAATTTAAAGTAAATTAAGGCGAGGTGATTGGAACACTTGTCTCTGTCTTTTTCTTTACGTGAAAAGAGTGAGGAAAATAACCACACTTTTTCAATGGTTTTTCGTTTGAATCAAAAACAACAATGAAAGTATAAAAAATAATAACATTACTCACTTTGTATTATCATAACAAATACTGTTGTATATTTTTTTTAATTTATACTTACAAATATTAATCATAACTAGAGTTAAAAGTAACGGTGTAGAACCTATCTTTGGTTTTTTTTTTCTATCGAGCCAAAACTGCTCAATCGTGTTTCTAATAGCTTTTGACTTTTAAGAACATCTTCAACAATAAGGGTTTTTTTTCAACCTTGGTTTTTCTATCGTATAGGAGTTCAAAAATAACGAACAGTAATATTACCGCCTTAAAAGGACATTCTGCGAAGAAGCCTCTGAATTAATGTAATATAAGGTGTAATAAAATTAGCTGAAACTGTTTTGACTGGTGCTTATACCCATAAAACTGAACAACTTTCCCCATGGAAACTATAGTCAAATCGCAAAAAAAAAATTTGCTCTCCCATACTACCTCGATCAGCTGATCAGTGATCAGCCAACTTAGTATGGGAAGTTGAAAATTTTTTATTCGATTTGACTATGGGTTTCATGGGGAAAGTTGTTCAGTTTCATAGGTAGAAGCACCAGTTAAAATAGTTTCAGCTAATTTTGTTACACCTTATAAATCTTTGCACGAAACAAGATGGCGCATAGACAGATGCATTGTGATGTTATATCAAGAAGAGCCGCAAGCTTTGTTAGTTTTTTTGGTGTGATGTGATGTGATGAGAGATAATATATTGTTATAAATAGGTGTTCGTAGTACTTAAATATTATTAGGGAGCGTTAGCTGTGTTAAAAATATTTTTATATATAATTTGATACATCATTTTTCTAATTTTATGTGGCCAGTAATTTATTCCAAAAAAAAATAAAACTCATTGAATGAGTTTTGGTACATTTGTATTGTGTTTGTTACAATGTGCTTAAGGGTCCCCAGGAGCCTCGAGTTTCCATACAAACGTAGTTCCGCTTTAATACAAAAACTACAAGCCGGATTGAATCCAAACTTTGCGAATATATTGAGTAGATACATATCGATGTTTGTAATTAGTTTTCGGTGTACTAATATAAAACGGAAACAAAGAAGGACAGTTTCAAACTTTCAGTACAAAACCAATTTAAGACTTCGTTTAGTTACGTTTAAATTTACTACGATGAAAACTAATTACAAACATCGGTATGTGTCTACTCAATGTATTCGCAAAGTTTGGATTCATTTTGGCCTGTAGTTTTTGTATTAAAGCGGAACTACGTTTGTATGGAAACCCTAGCCTCCTGGAGACCCTTAAATAATAAAATTTCATTTAAGTACTTATCAGCTTATCCATAACTAAGTTTAAGTATACTCGTGCATAATAATCAATTACTGATACCTGATTTCGATCATAAAGAGGTTCTATAATACAATACAATGTTGTAACAATCACAACAAATCTATGACGTAGGTGTACAAAATGGTGTTAAAAAACATACTTACCTATTATAAATATCGAAAATACTTATCATTATGTATCAATTCATGATTTATCAAATTCACACACGGTTTTGTTAACTGATAATAATCATTATAATAATACTAATCATTAACTATTAATTAATGGTATTAACACACAGTTTTGTTACAAAACTGATCACGAAAGTTGGAAGGTACGTCTCACTGTGATTTTATTTGTAAATAACTAATTTGAATCTCGGTCCTTGAACCTTTTCTCACCTTATTTGAATTTCGGTCAATGGGCCTCTTTTCACCTAATCTGAATCCCGGTCTCTGGGCCTCTTCCCGTCTAATCTGATTCTCGGTACCTGGGCCTCTTCTCACTTAATCTGAATCTCGGTCCCTGGGCCTCTTCTTACCTAATCTGAATCCCGATCTTTGGGCCTCTTCCCGCCTAATCTGAATCTCGGTGCCTGGGCCTCTTCTCACCTAATCTGAATCCCGGTCCCTGGGCCTCTTCTTACCTAATCTGAAGCCCGATCTTTGGGCCTCTTCCCGCCTAATCTGAATCTCGATCCCTGGCCCTCTTCTCACCTAATCTGAATCTCGGTCCCTGGGCCTCTTCTTACCTAATCTGAATCCCGATCTTTGGGCCTCTTCCCGCCTAATCTGAATCTCGGTACCTGGGCATCTTCTCACCTAATCTGAATCTCGGCCCCTGGGCCTCTTTAATCTGAATCCCAAGTCCTTGGGCCTCTTAAAAGCTAATCTGAATTCTGGCCCTTGGGTCTCTTATCGCCTAATCTGAATCTCGGTCCCTGGGTCTCCTCTCACCTTATCTGAATCTCGGCCCTGGGCATCTTCTCACCTAATCTGAATCTCGGAGTCTGGTCTCTTTTCACCTGGTGTGAGGATGATGCTACATGCGGAAGCTTAACACGAATTCACAGTATAATGAGGCGTAATAATACATAGTAATAAAAAGACTTTCACTTTTCTGTGGCGAAAGGACCTCCAAGGGGCTCGACATTTCATACAAACGTAGTTCCGATTTAAAAAAAAAACGACGTGCTGAATTGAATCTAATCTTTGCAAATATAATTGAAAAGACACACAACGATGTTTATAATTTGTTTTCATTTAAAGAGTACCAAATCATAGTATTATATTAAGTAATAACATACAACATGGACACTCCCTGCCGCTCTCTGGATCCGACCTCACCCTGCCGCCATCGCTGCATCTATAGCTGCCGATGCATCGCCACCCAGATAGATACAGATCGATTGGTGCCAGTTTGGTTATCGAACGTAAAGGATTTCGCCGTGATTTCGTTCGTTCCGTCATTTGTTCTTAGAAATGTCATTTCTTATATGAAGTGTCCGGGGTGTGATAAATAAACTTAAATAATTAGTGCCGTACCAAAATTTTCAACTCGCTTTTTGAAGGAAAACTTCTTTTCGCACGCTTGACTTGGGGAGTAAGCTGATGAATGCGTTACGCGAACGGTGACTAAGTTTTATTTCAGGCGTGTGGTCTAAAGCACACTCGTTTTTTTTTACTATAAATTTCAGTGCGTTTGATGATGCAGTCGAGAACAGTACACATAAACTCAAATAATGCCTATTCGAAACTACTCCTATAGAGCCTCCTGGTGTCTCTTAACTCCACTGTTCAAAGGCAAAAGGTGCAACCACATCAGTCACCTTTTTTTAATAAGGTGATGTGTGTTATTGCTGAAAATTAAAGTATATAGTGCGTTCGTTTAATTAGCTACCTTTGAAAAATGCCGTTCGCCGGTACCGGCTCGCGTCAAATACTCCGTCAAAGGCGCCGACCTTAGTTCAATCACGGCACTGACAACAGGTGGCGCGATTGAACTCAGGGTGGCCCCTTTGACGGAGTGTTTGACGCGAGCCGTCAAAGGTGCAACAAATCTAGCAAACGATTTTAAACACACATGAGACCTAGTAGGTGAGTGTAGGTAGATGTTATTTTTGTGATGCAATTTGAAACTAGATTCGCCCGCGTGAATATTCTTGCACGGGATAAATGTAGCCTATGACCTTCTCCATGCTACAGGCTACGTGCATGCCAAATTTAATCAAGATCGGTTGAGGCATTCAAGCGTGAAGATGTAACAAACAAACAAACTAACACATACAGAGTAAACTCTGAAAAACGTCACCCGATATAACGATTCACTCTTTGAAACGTCAAAATTTTCTGGCTTCAGTTGGTTTACTTTGACGCTAACTTCTCTCTGTATAACGAAAACTCTTAATAACGCCACAAAATGTCCGGTCCCTTGAGTGTCGCTATATAGAGTTTACACTGTATTTAGTAATAATAGTAAGGAAAATATTGGTGATTATTTTCTAGTCAGAATTTTTAACGTGATAGTGATACAATTTAAGTGAAGAACGCGTGATTAAGTGGGAATTAACAGTCTTAAAATTCCAGCAGTTTAACTAAAAAAGCTTAACAGTTGGCACCAACTGAACTGATGGAAACAAATAAATATACAGAATGTAAAAAAAACAGTGTAGGGCCCGTTAACTGGGGCTTCTACTCATCATAGTGATCAACTTTCCCCAAGGAACCCCTAGACAATTCGCAAAAAAAATTCGACGCTCCATACAAAAATGCACAAAATTGGTCAATCAGCTGATAAAATTGTATGAAGAGTTAAAAATTGTTTTGCGATTTCAGCAAAGTCGTAGAACAAAAGTTGTTCAGTATGACGAAGAAGCCCCAGTTAACGGGACCTACACCAATTTTGTTACATCCTGTATATGAATAAAAAGGTTTTTACAAAAAAAAAAAAAACCTCATGCATACCTACTTCAGAAATACCTAATAAAATTATTGACGCGACCGATTTAGAACCTAATTGTTGTTGTAAGTAAGTTCTAATATTTAATTTCGAGGCTTTAATAGATGTTTATTTTGTAGAAATGAGATTTTATACTGCAATCAACCAAGAGACAAATAGGTTAGGTAAATAAATTTATTATAATAAGGGATAAATGGTCAGAAAACATGTTGAAACTAACTTAATATTAAGCTTATTCAAAACCTTATTGTTGATCTTTAAAGCCATCTGTAAGGATATTAACTTAAATACACTTACTCTAAAAAGTTTAATGCATTAATTAATTATTGTGTCATTTAAAAAACTGGTTGTCGTAATTATTAAATGAAATTTAAGAACAAGTATTTTGAAATTGGTTCGATAAGCAATAATAAGATCGCGGGGAGCCGCTGGATGCGGGCAGCGCAGGATTGGTCGTCGTGGAAATCCTTGGGGGAGGCCTTCGTCTAGCAGTGGACGTTTTTCGGCTGATATGATGATGATGATGAAAGTTAACTTGCCAAGTTTCAATTCAGACTTTCTTTTCTATCAATTTTTGGATACTGTCAAATAATAAAGACTATACAAAATGGCGATTCTTGCTATGACACAATAAAGTGCAAATTAGGTTGCACAGCGTTTATTACCTACAGTTATATTCACCTACAAGTTGTCTCTTTCTCTATCGCGTAACTCTTATCTCTTTTGACTAATGAATTGCCCCATGCAGGGGTCGCGCGGCGTAGGTACATTTTCATGCCTACAGCGCGAAGTGCGACAGGCCTGGTCTGGTACTGTGACCAGCCGCTGTCCCTACTCGTAAGCTGACTACGATACCGTTGTGATACTTAGGGCTTGTGCACAAATCACGTAAGGTTCGATAGGGGGGAGGGAGGGTTCCGAAAAAATCACGACCGGTCACGTTAGGGGAGGGGTGGTATAAGGAGACCTCACGTGTATTTTTATACAATGTATGAACAAAGAAAAAATCTACCACATGAGTAGATAGTTTTTCTCGCTTTCATTAAAAATAAATCTTCACTTGTTAAATACTTCAAAATAGCGAGTCTATTTTACGAAATTTTGGCGCGCGTGGCCTTGACCGCGCTTGACCCCGCCCGCTATATACAATAGGTTCATATGTCCATTTTGACATCGCACTACCTACACCGATTCCGTTGGTCTTATTTGTTTTTTGTGTTAACTTTTTTTTGTTTTTTTCTGTTTCTATGTGTTTTACTTCTTTTTTATGTTGTGTAATCGATGTGTGTTTGTGTCAAATAAAAATCTGTCTATTGTCTATTATTCTGCAAATTAGGTTGAATTATAAAATACACGTGAGGTTGTGAGTGGTAGGGGGGGTAGCCAAGAACCTCACCAAATATCACCAGGGGGATTCAAAAAGTAGCCGAAAGAACCTCGCGTAATTTGTGCACTACCTAGTCCACGTTAAATACAGATGGAAATATGACGTATTTTCTTCTTTTCTTGTTATCTTATTTTCCATTTTTATCGCTACTAACGCAATTAAGAAGCTGTTGACTTTAGTTTTATTTAAATGAGCATTACTAAATAAACACGTCAGTTAGGTAGATATCATGACGATAAAATAATATGTCGTACTGTTGTATTGTAACCTATGTAAAATAACCTAACCCATCCGGGAGTGGCGAAAAACTTTTTACAGTTTTATAAGTTTTGACCCTCCGAGTGTTCCTGGTGGTAACAGTTACATCGGTGTTGGTTACGGTAACGGTTTCGCGAGTTCAATGGTTTTTCGCCATCTCAAAAAATGTCCAACGCGGTTTTATAAATTTGACCCTACAAGTGTTCTTGGTGGTAACAGTTACATCGGTAACGGTTACGGTAACGGTAGCAGTGTCGCGAGTTAAATGTTTTTTTCCCATCACAAAATGCCCAAAGCGCCTAAAGAAGTTTTTACTTCAAAAAACTTTAAGTCCCAAATGTAAAAACAAAATTTAAATTCCTAAAGCTTATAGTTAAAGTCGATTCGCTCAGATAGTGTCATTCGTTTAAACAAAAATCTAATTTAATAGAAAATTTACACATGACAGATACAAATCAAGTAATACACATGTGTCAGCATTTTTTGACGTCAAGGCGGCGTTCTTTGACACGCGGCGGCACGCGCTGTGTTGGTGTTACTGTTTACAAAGGGAGAGCGACACTATCTAAGCGAACGGGCTATATATTATACCGAGAGAGTTTTTTAAACTTCTGATATCTACAATATACAAAAGCTAAAATACTTTAAATTTTTTAAATTTAATCCATCTATTCTTACAGTGTGAGGTAAAATGGAGCATAATGTATTTAAATTGAGGGGAGGCTTCTACGAGTACTCCTTATTCTTAAAGTTGAGACTTAACATAAATTATAGGGTTGTCATAAATTTTAGGCTTGTTATAAATTTTAGGCTTGTCTTAAATTTTTACAGAAATGTAAATGTAAATAATATATGTAATAAGGTTGTCTGGAAGAGATCGCTTGTTAGCGATAAGACCGCCTATATATGTAAAACTTCCTCATCATATCAGCAACAAATCGTCCACTGCTGGACAAAGGCCTCCCCCAAGGATTTCCACGACCGGTCCTGCGCTGCCCGCATCCATCGGCTTCCCGCGATCTTCACCAGGTCATCGGTCCACAATCATCGTTTATTTTTATTTTTCTCTTATTTGTGCAATAAAGTGTTTTCATTCAACCTATAAATTTAATATGTGCGTATATTATACCGATTCCTGTGTAAATTTTAGACTTGTCATAAGAGGATCAGGTGGTTAGCCCGCTGTGTATGCGAATTTCGAATTGTATTTTACGGTTTCAGCATTTTTCTAGGACAGACAAGAGTTTACAGTTTAATGAGTAGAATGGGGGGGGGGGGCTCCTCTCCTTAATTTATATGCTCTAATTTACCTTATACCCTGTAGATATGCTTGAAAGCTTTTTTCAAAGGTTTAGTAGATAGCATCTGTACTTTTTTGTGTATCCAATATATTTAAACCTGAATGTAAGTACCACCAACCTTATAAACGCATACTTTTTAGTTATGAAAACGTTCCTGCGTTTTAAAGCTGTGTTATTTATACAGGGTGTAACAAAATTGGTAAAGATCCCGTTAGCTGGGGATTCTATTCATCATACTGAACAATTTTTGTTTTTACGACTTTGCTGAAATCGCAAAAAAATTTTTTACTCTTCATACAAATCGATCATTTGATCGACCAATTTTGTGCATTTTTGTATGGAGGGTCCAAGTTTTTTTTTTTGAGAATTGACTATGGGTTCCTTGTGGAAAGTTGTTCAGTATGACGAGTAGAACCCCCAGTTAACGGGACCTACACCATTTTTTTTAAACCCTGTACGGGTATATTATGAACGTATCATTGTACATTCGGTTCGTTAGTAAATTTTATTAGTCAATTACCTTTAGTACCAGAATAAAAACATTCATTAAGTATTGCGAGTTTCATTTGGCGTCATTTCAAAAACTAAGCAAAGTATTTAAGTATATTAATACTAACCACTGTATGGAGAGTAAGGGTAGCCTCAATGGCAGATTTAACCGCCTCCGTGGCGTAATGGTTAGTCCATTCGCTTTACACCAGGAGGTCGCGCGTTCGATTCCCGGTGGGGTCAACATGTAAGACTCGGTTTGGTTGGTGGTAGGGCATTTTCTAAGCCCGCCTGGCTAGCTACCACCATCTTATCTAAGTCTTGCCGCCAAACATCAGTGTTAACAACATTGGTGTGTTCCGGCTTCCATCTTCGGCATCATCGTCACTCACCATCAGGTGAGATGATGCCAAGGGCTTACCAATTGTAAATTAAAAAAAAAAAGATAGTGAGTCGGCGAGTGGCACTCTTAAAAATGTATTTTATTACCATGACTGTGCGTCGTAAATGCGCGCGCGCCAGTTTCAGTAAAATGTCAGGACTTTTTGAATGAAATCAGGCTTTTTATCAGGACTTTTCAATTTTAAATCTCCTTTGCGACCCGAATAGCATCAATCTGAAGTCTGAAGTTAGTATTGTAGGTGTGAGTCGCATTTTACTGTCATCATCTTCATTGCAAAATAAACACTTGCTTCGTTTGTTTGCTACGACAAACAAATATAATACCTTGTATCCCGTAGTCGTGATATGGAGCCCAGAACACAGTTAAATAAGCTCATTTAGATAAACCTAAAAACTTTTATATCAGCTCATATACGTCCCCACCGAGGAGCTCGAACCTACCCTGAATCAGGGCGATTAGGCCTTAGTCGATCACGCCGGCCCAGTGCGGGTTGGCCGACTTCACACACAAGCTTCGAGTTTCTTCGCAGGCGTGTGCTAGTTTCCTCACGATGTTTTCCTTCACCGTTAAAGCAATCGGTAGGTTTGACGGTAATCGGTAATCTTTTAGGTATACAATCTTTTAATTAAATTTTTCTTTTTTTTAGCTAACCATGCATTGCCATCCAAAGTGAACGTTTATACAAAATTTCAGCACAATCGGTTGAAGATATTTGCTTCAAAATTGAGTTGCAAGATACCACCCGAACAAACACACATACATTGCAAGTTAAATAAAAGCTTGTAAAAAACGAAAATTGACAAATTAAAAAACCTCTTAATATTTAATGTAAAAAAAACGTTTCGTTTTTAAATTACTGATAATAATAATAGAAAATAGCCGAAATTAGTTTTGTATGAAAACAGGTGAACGACAATAAAATTAGACTTTTTAACTTTATCGAAAAAACAAATCGTATAAGCCTAGCTTTTGTTCTGACTGACAACTTATCAAAAATTGGTCTAAATCAGTTAACATTTAAGGGGTGAAAATCGTTATCGCCGGTTGTATGAAAAGTCGCAGCTTCAAAATCCTCTTAAGTTTAATATTCTACTAATATAATAAATGCGAAAGTTTGTGATGTTTGTTACTCTTTCACGCAAAAACTACTGAACGTTTCTGGATGAAATTTGGTAGGTAGACAAATTAGGACCTGGATTAACATAAAGGCTACTTTTTTCCACCCTGCACTCTCGGAGGCAGACAAAGAAACTATGTACATGCGAGCGAAGCCGCCGGCAAAAGCTAGTAAGTAATATTACTTTGCTCCAAGAGTCTTCGCGTAGGGGGGCCGCTAAGTTAGGAAATTACTAGTAATTAGGCAGTTGTAGTAAAGTAAATCCCACCAAAAACATAAATGTGAAAAATGTTAGCGAAGTTCAATACTTAAACTATGCTTAGTGATAAAAGGATACAAATTATTATTAATTAATTATCAAACACTGCTTAAACAGAGAAAACATAGAAATAGAGTTTTACATTTGTTTATAAAGTTATTTATTCTTATAAGTAGATTTCAGAATTATCTGCAGAACTTGGCACCCATTTAGATCTCAATTCTTTTGTCACTAAGCATATTTTAAGTATTGAACTTGGCTAACATTTTTCACATTTATGTTTTTGGTGGGATATCATTACTTTTTCAAAGAGTTTAAATCGTTTTTCCTGCGTTTCGTTTGTACAGTTTTCTTTTTTAAGCTACTGTCTACACTTTTTTGAATTTTAGAAGTATTAGAGCGCATTGCCCATTCTTTATTTGCAAGTTTTTTTACACGTTTTTTGATTATATTTAAATTGGCTATTGTATTCTACTATGGAACTTTCTTGTACCGTAATTTGACTAGGATCTAGGTTAATAAGATGTACTCCGTCTAGTGTTTAACTCTGGAGAGTGCTTCGTAAGCCTGTCCTCTGCTTCTTCTTCTTAACGTGTCGATGGCAGACACTACACTGTAGCAGCCCAGAATTTGGCCACGTTAACAGCATTATCAGCCGCTGTCATGAGATCTTCCTGCGTGCAGATGTAGGGGCACGCAGGGCACGATGTTAAATGTGTCATCGTTTGAACTGCATCGCACAAACAGTTTAATTCACTTTCACCCAAAAATCCCCACCTGACTATGTTTTCTTTGCTCCGACCGGTCTGGGTCCGGAGTCTGTTTAAAGACTTCCAAACAGGCCATGGCAAGTCACGTCCAGGGGGAAGGCTTTCTGATATCGGGACGAAGGGTGTTGGTAAGCTTACTTTGTCCTGCCAAAGGTTACACCTCGCTTTCTTGGGTTCTACTGATAAAAGATAGACACACTTTATAAAACTATTTCGGCTTTTCAGTCGTTGTTGCACTGGGTTGTGGCTATGCATAGGGTGCCGTGTGTCAGTATCCATCTTCGATCTTTCAGAGGAGCTAGCCACCGCCCTGCGCACAGCAGGGGGCGCAATACCAGCTAGTGGGTACAGCTGACTGACCGGGCTCGGTTTGAGGCAACCAGTTATGATCCGACAAGACTCATTTAGATCTGTATCCACCAGCTTCGCATGGGCAGAGCGACACCATACAGGGCTTGCATACTCGCCTCCAGAAAAGGAAAACGCTAGCCCGTAACAGCGCTTTTTTTTTGTTTTCGTTGTGACGAATTAATTCGTCTAAGGATAAATGCCGTCAAAAGTACCATTTTTTTAAGTAATTACTTATTTATAGAGATTTCAGCTGTTAACTCAAATAGATTTCGTTGAATGACGAAGCCTAAAATGCAACCTTATAGATAAATTTTCGCTAGACAACCGGACATCAAGAATGTTAATTATCAGATTAACAGAAACACCCAAACAAGAGAACAGTAAGCCATTAAGATTTTACAGCCACATTATAACTTATCTATCACCCAGAGGTAAAATAATTGAACGGAGTGTAGTTTCAAATTTAGCCAGCATATTAATTATTATTGCCTTAAAATGTATACTGTATCTGTAGTAAATCGATTTGCAATACAGATTTAAAACATTTAAATTAGTCTTGTATGAATGTATATTAGATAAATTATTAAATGAAACTCCCTCCGTGATTTGATGGTGTTAGCATTAGCTTTACGATCCGAAGGTTGCATTTTCGATTCCTGCAGGGACCACCGATATTGTGTTAACTAGGTGAAGTCTTATTAGAATATGAACATTGCCGGTTGAATAACCTGACTGTCCAAAAAGTAAAATGATTTCGTGTTTCGGAAAGCACGATATGTCGTTGGTTCCGGTTGCATTCGCTGCATAAACCGTGTCAGAGCCTGTTAAGAAGTTTAGACACCTGGGTTTTTCTGGGTTGCTTGACCCTGCAGTAATACATAAAGAAGATTAAATTATAGGTACTTACATACGTAACCCTAAGCAAAATGTAGCGAAACATGTTTCTTCTTCATGTACTCAAGTAGTAAAGCAAAGACGACAGCACTTCATGCTTTACAGTTGCACTATGACAAACGCCACTATTACGAACAACATAAGAGCGGCCTCAAGGTTAAACTGTAAAGCATGATGTGCTATCGACTGTACAATAAGTTACTAAATAGAGTAAGGTATTGCAAATCAACTAGCTTGCCTTCACATACTTTACGTAATAATACAGGTATGGATATTAGTAGGTCTATATGATTTATAGTGTTTATTTACATTTTGATGATTGTCTATTAAACGTTAGTTATAGTATCGGCCAGTAGGTAAAAAGCTGGCACTGCAGTTGCTACCCAACATTGCGCAAGCCACTAAAGTAACTAGGCGCCCTGTCAGCATTTCAAGTATTCCACAGGATGCAACCCGATCTAACTGTTTACCGGATTAATGTATTGTTATAATTACCATTGTTTAATTAATTCATTCTATATCTAGCATCGAGCTGAATTAGACTAAGCCTTACTTGTAACTCTTTACTTTTAAATAAAATTAGTTTAAAGTCATTTTGGTTTTTTTTGGGTCCTCCGGTTGTAGCTATCGTAATTGGCGCAGTCGGTAGGATACTCAAAAAAAGCTAGGGCCGCGTTCTCACATAGAATTGTGGACCCTACTATCGCGCGTCGTTAAAAAGATCATCGGCGGCGTTCGAGTATCCTGAATACGAACCTGGCTACCGGCTGGAGGAGACATCAAGACATAGATCCCGCAGAGAGACCAACATGAAATACATGTAAGTCAAGTACATATGAATTGCCCTTGTGTTGCTTGTCCCTAAATATATTTTATTTCCTGTGTGATTACCTGGCCCCAAGATTTTCCATCCAAGGAAATCCTGTTCCGAAAGCCCTGCTCCGGGTAGGCAATCGCGTAGGGAACGCTTAGATTGTCATAGAAACTTAGATTTTAACTTAGATATAATATTAGAGGAATCAGTAATGGACCCAGAAACCATTTACAAGGTCCTGAGACCTCTTCCCGAATTTGACGGGAACCCTAATATTTTACCTAGATTTATAGACCTTTGCGATCAGTTATGCGCACGTTATATAAAAACGGATCCCGGTAGTGAGCTATCAAATCTGTGCCTAATAAATGGTATCCTAAATAAGATAACTGGATCCGCCGCGCGTACCATAAACTCTAACGGTATCTCACAGAATTGGATTGGCATCAGAAACGCTTTAGTAAATAATTTTGCAGATCAAAGAGATGAGACAGCTCTTTATAATGACCTCTCTCTTGCTACCCAAGGTAATCGCACCCCACAGGAGTTTTATGATCACTGCCAAAATTTGTTTAGTACTATCATGACGTACGTAGGCCTTCACGAGACCATTCAGACCACCATTGAAGCCAAACGAGACCTGTATAAGAAGCTAGCTAAACAAGCATTTGTTCGAGGTCTAAAGGAGCCCCTGGGCTCTCGAATCAGGTGTATGCGTCCTGATAGTATAGAAAAAGCGTTAGAATTTGTGCAAGAGGAATTAAATGTGATGTACTTACAGAATCGTAGTGACTTCCCAAAAATGCAAACTCCAAGGTCTATTTTTGCCTCGCACATGGCTATGCCAGCGCAGAGATCATTTGTTCCTCATGCACCTGTTCAGCATTTACAGCAGTCATTTATGTCACCCATGCCACGTGGAAACCAGCAGGCTAATACTATGGCAACGCCACCTATGCCACCTCAACAGCCATGGAGACCCCCAGTGAACCAGTTTCCCCAAGGTCCAACTCGTACTCAACAGGCATTCCGCGCGTTACCTCCCAATTACAACCCCCAAAGTAACCTCTTTAGATTACCACCTAAGAACCAGTTCCAAAACTTAGGCCCCAAGCCCATGAGTGGAGTAAGCCACTACGTAACGAAGGCTTTACCACCAACCGGTTTCCCTGGACATAAGTGGTCGAAACCAAGCAACCCAGCACCTTCCAACTATTTCAAACCCCGCGAGATGAACCTCAATGAGTGCCTAGGTTATGATGGTTACTATTATCCTGAGTACAGCCCTGAAACTGACATGTATAACTACCAACTAGGTGACATTAATTTCACAGACATGACTCAGACATATGACTGTGATGAGATCCAATACTACCCAGACTGTAGTAACGTGATTGACGTCCCCTACAACAATGACCATGATGATGAACAGCCGCAACCTTCCACCAATAGCTCTGAAGAAATTTTTCAGAAGGCTCCGTATTCAAGAAAGTCAAGATAGAAGTAAATCTTCAAACGCAGAGGCAGTTGCCTTATATCCAAATATCGGACCCCCCAATAAAGCTACTTATCGATACAGGTGCCAACCAGTCATTTATTGACCCTCAAATTGTCGAAAAATTTTTTTCGCATGTCCCCCTTAACTACGACCCTTTTGAAGTCACCAACGTACATGCCACTTCCCGGAATGACTATTCTATCACTGTACCATCATTTGCAGAATTTCAAGACCCCAACGATATAAAATTATTCGTTTACAAATTCCATAATTATTTTGACGGCCTTATAGGCCTTGACCTGCTAGAAAAATGGGAAGCGAAGATTGATCTCAAGGACAAATTACTCGTTACTCGCTCTGCGACTAATCCTATACAAATGTATAACTCATGTAACGTTAACCTTTACGAAACTGTTATCCCAGCCAACACAAGCAAATTAGTGAGGCTGCCCATCAACTTCCAAGACGGAGACGCTTTCATCCCTGAACAATCTATATCAAATTGTGTTATCCATGACTGTCTAACATCTGTAAATAATAATCGTGGAGTACTAGAAATTAAAAATCCATCGCCACACGACGTCATTTTTTCAATGGACCGTCCCATAGTAGCCGAGTTGTATAACGAGTGCACGCGCACCGAACAAGTACCGCCGCGTGTTAGAGAAGTTTTATCACGATTGCGTATGGACCATCTTAACGCTGAAGAACGCGCTAACTTAGAAAGTTTGTGCTCGCAATACGCTGACATCTTTTACCTTGAAGGTGAAGCACTAACTTTTACCAATAAAATTAAACACAATATAAGAACGACAGACGAAATTCCGGTGTATACTAAAAGCTACCGTTATCCATACGTACACAGAGACGAAGTTAAGGATCAAATTGGAAAAATGTTAGATCAAGGTATTATCCGCCCCTCTGACTCCGCCTGGAGCTCTCCCATCTGGATTGTGCCCAAAAAGTCGGATGCTTCTGGAAAAATTAAGTGGCGTCTAGTAGTTGACTTCAGGAAGGTTAATGATAAGACAATAGACGACAAATACCCCATTCCCAACATAGCAGACGTGTTAGATAAACTCGGAAACTGTCAGTACTTTACAACCCTTGACTTAGCTAGTGGATTTTACCAGGTAGAAATGAACCCTGATGATATTCCCAAGACAGCTTTCAATGTCGAGCACGGGCACTTTGAATTTCTACGAATGCCCATGGGATTAAAAAATTCTCCATCCACTTTTCAACGTGTGATGGACAATGTCCTGAAAGACCTTCAAAACAGAATATGTCTCGTCTATCTGGACGATATCATTGTCTTTAGCACCTCCTTACAGGAACATATGCAAAACCTGGAAAAGGTCTTCCAAAGACTACGAGAATCCAATTTCAAAATACAGATGGACAAATCCGAATTTTTAAAGCTGGAAACCGCTTATTTAGGCCATATCATCACTAAAGACGGCATCAAGCCCAACCCAGACAAGATTATTGCTATACAAAAATATCCAATACCTAGAACTCAGAAAGAAATAAAAAGATTTTTAGGCCTTGTAGGGTATTATAGAAAATTTATTCCTGACCTAGCCCGAATCACTAAACCCCTAACCAAATGCTTAAAGAAAAATGGAAAAGTTATACTAGACAAAGACTATGTTAGCTGTTTTGAAAAATGCAAGACCCTCTTGACAAACGACCCTATATTACAGTATCCAGACTTTAGTAAAGACTTCTTGTTAACAACAGACGCTTCTAACGTGGCCATTGGAGCCATTCTTTCCCAGGGCCCCGTTGGGTCAGATAAACCCGTGAGCTATGCATCCCGAACACTTAATGAGAGCGAACTAAATTACAGCACCATAGAGAAAGAGCTGCTTGCTATGGTGTGGGCCACTAAGTATTTTAGACCCTATCTCTTTGGCCGCAAATTCAAAATTCTAACTGATCATAAACCCCTACAGTGGGTAATGAGTATGAAAGAGGAAAACACCCGATTTACAAGATTTAAGCTAAAGCTCTCTGAGTATGATTTTGAAGTAATCTATAAAGCAGGAAAAACTAATTTAAATGCAGATGCCCTTTCCCGCGTAGAAATCCATCACGAAGAGATAAGTTCAATAATTGCGAATGCATCGCAGAGATCACCATCGATTATCTCTATAGGATCATCATCATCACAAAAGCCACCATCAGTGGTCACCCTTGGTTCATCTACAGAAACAGCTCACACAAGCCAAGAAAATCCAATCCTCAATGTCCCTATCGTAGACGACCCATTAAACAAATTCCATCGACAGATTCACATGACAGTAGTAGGCGACATTAAAAAGAAGACTAAGATGACCAAACCGTTTGACACGCATACGCGAGTCTCAGTGCAGGTTAGAATGTCTTACATAGAAGATGACGTAGTAGATGCCATTAAAGAGTATGTAAATCCCAAAGTTAAAACAGCACTTTTAATAGAACCAGCCCTCTCTATGTATGACGTGATCCCCATCATCCAGGAAAAATTCAGAAGTTCAGCCATGAACCTAGTGTTAGCCAAGAAAGAGCTAGAAAATGTTAGTGAGTACCTTAGGCAACAAGAATTGATTAAAAACTATCACGATGGCAAGACCAATCATCGTGGCATCAACGAGTGCTTCATGGCTCTATCCCAAAAATACTACTGGCCTAAAATGAAGGACCAAATTACTAAGTACATCAATGACTGCACCATCTGCGGTCGAGCCAAATATGATAAAAATCCCATTAAACAAAAGTTCAATCTGGTACCACCAGCAAGCAAACCCTTCGAAATCGCTCATGTAGACCTATTTACAGTAGAGACAGAAAAATACTTGACTATCATTGACGTCTTTTCCAAGTACGCGCAAGCTTACCACCTTCGTGATAGTACAGCTCTGAGTGTTATAAACAGTCTGGTGCACTTCAGTACCCATCATGGGTTCCCTCTTACACTGATATCAGACAATGGACCTGAGTTCACGAACCAGCTGTTCACTGAGTTTACTCAGTTACATAAAATCATCCATCACAAGACACTGCCCCATGCCCCCAATGGTAATGGTAACATAGAAAGGTTTCACTCAACAATCTTGGAGCATCTGCGTATCCTAAAATTAAAGCACAAAAATAAGCCTGCCATAAACCTGATGCCCTATGCTGTCCTAGCATATAACAGCTCCATTCACAGTTTCACAAATTGCAGACCATATGACATAATCAACGGACACTTTGACCCTAGAGACCCCGTAGATATTGACCTCACTATACATCTTCTTCAACAATACATACTACACCACCGTGAGCAAATGAAAACCGTATACGAACTGATAAATGAAACCTCACTGACCAATCGCGCTGCTCTCATAGATAACCGAAATGTAGATCGCGAGTCTGAAGTCGAATACCAGCCCCAACAACAGGTGTTTGTTAAAAACCCTTCTGCTAGTCGTCAAAAACATGCAGCTCGTTACACCCACGATACTGTCCTGGCAGACTTACCTATCCATATCTACACCTCAAAAAAACGCAACCCTGTAGCTAAATCCCGACTAAAACGAGTACCAAAATCAGCCCAATTGTTACAGGATACTGTCAATGCTAACTGCTCTCGTGACAGTGGAAATGCAGGAGATAAAACTTGAAAGCTTGGACGACGGACCTGGACTGCTACCTTTCAAACTTGGTACTGCTAGACTGACTAGACACTATCATACATTTCTGCAGTATATCGAACTAGAAAACATTGAAGAAAAAGTAATAACCTTACAGACCCAGCTCTTTAAATTTAAAGACCGACTTGACAATAATACTTATGCTTTGTATGAACTCCAAATAGATTACTTGTCCGATAAACTAGATAAGATTTTAGAACATTTAAGAGGCTTAGAACCTAACCGTAAGAAAAGAGGTCTTATAAATGGATTAGGCTCTGTGATAAAAAGCATAACCGGTAATCTCGATTATTTAGATGCAGCTAAGTACGATGATGCCATTAAAATTCTAGAGGGTAACCAAGCAAAAATTTCAGACGAATTTAACAACCATGTTAGCATAAGTAAAGAATGGATGGCACACCATACCAATATAATAGATCAAATAGTAGAAAATCAGAAAAAGATAAAAGGCACTCTAAAATTACTTTTAGATAAAGAAATTTACAGAGACTATAGTCTGATTAAATTTGCTAAGTTTGCACAACTCCTTACTATACTAACAGAGAATACAGATGATATACTGACAGAAATATTAAGAATAGAGAATATGCTAGCCTTTGTGCGTACCTATAGCACTCACCATTCAATGTTAAAAGTAGATGTGTTAAGAAAAATGTTTAAAAAAGTAAGATTAATTTACGGTAAGGAATATGTTATAGATCTAGACCTAAGGGAATATTACGATATAATTAAACCAGGCTACTATTTTTCAGACAGACGCATAGTTATAACCTTTAAAATTCCGATAATAACTAAGGAACACTTTGATTTATACAGATTGTCTATCCTTCCTAATAAATTTAACCAATCCATTATCCCTCCTTATCCCATCATAGCAACTAACAGGAACACATTCATGTACATAGAGACAGAATGTCCGAAGCTAAGTAACGGTTATCTCTGCGAAGAAAAGTTGAACAGCCAAATCCGGACTCAAGCTGATTGCATCCATAACCTCATCACCAACCATGCTCTAGATACTACCTGTAAGATGACTACAATCACCCTGACCAAGGAAGCTGTAGAAAAACTGGACGAGAGACACTATGCTGTATCTTTCCCACATCCTACTAAAATTCACACTGAATGCGGACGAGAAGATTCTAACATGGTACATGGAAGTTTCTTAGTTACAGTACCCCCAAACTGCCTGCTACGAACAGAAGAGTTTACGATCAGCAACTCCAACGACCAGATAGAAGGCCAACCATTGAAGATCATGAAGATTTCTCTCGATAATATGAAGCAGAGTTTCCAACCACTGCCTGAGATCAAATTGAACTCTATAAACTTAAAAGGACTACACAGCGCGCAAAACAAGGCAATGTTACAACCTACCTTACACATAGACAAGGCGTCCTCTGCAGCTATCTATCATACTACAATACCAATCTACAGCATGCTATTCGGTGCAACTGTACTTATTATAGTAATAATAATCAATCGTCGTTATGGAGCTATCCTATGTAGAAGCAAGTATGGAACTTCAGAGCCTGCTGCTGCTGCTGCTGCTGCGAAACCTGCAAAATTAGAGCCAGCTGCTGCAAACCCTGAAAATTTGGAAAATCAGCCAAGATTTCCAGCAACATTTTCTCTCAATGTTCTAAAATAGTTGCTGTTCTAAGGGCGGAGGAGTTATAGTATCGGCCAGTAGGTAAAAAGCTGGCACTGCAGTTGCTACCCAACATTGCGCAAGCCACTAAAGTAACTAGGCGCCCTGTCAGCATTTCAAGTATTCCACAGGATGCAACCCGATCTAACTGTTTACCGGATTAATGTATTGTTGTATTGTTATAAACCGCCTCCGTAGCTCAGAGGCAAAGTTCACTGGCTTTAAACAGGAGGTCGCGGGTTCGATTCCCGACGGGGTCAATTGTAAGACTCGGTTTGGTTGGTGGTAGGGCACTTTCTAAGCCCGCCTGGCTAGCTACCACCATCTTATCTAAGTCTTGCCGCCAAATATCAATGTTGATATCATTGGTGTGTTCCGGCATGAAGATAAGATAGCCAGTTTCCCATTGCGTTGGGGAATCTTGGTAAGCCCGCTTCCATCTTCGGCAATATCGTCACATACCACCAGGTGAGATGTTGTCAAGGGTTTACCAATTGTGAATAAAAAAAAAAAAAAAAAAAAAAAAATTACCATTGTTTAATTAATTCATTCTATATCTAGCATCGAGCTGAATTAGACTAAGCCTTACTTGTAACTCTTTACTTTTAAATAAAATTAGTTTAAAGTCATTTTGGTTTTTTTTGGGTCCTCCGGTTGTAGCTATCGTAATTCGTTTATATACAGGAATAGTGTAGGCAGTGTTTTCAGGTCCCCTACAAGGTGGACCGATGACTTGATTAAGGTCGGGGGAAGCCGTCGTATGCGGACTGCACAGAGCCCGACGACAGGATTTCTAAATCCTAGAATAAGTGCTTTGTCCTGCAGTGGGCGTCTTTCGGCTGACATAACGATGATGATACGACAGGAATTGAATCTGGGCTTTTGTATATCACAGACTTGTAAAAGAGTTTATTCTTTCGTAACACAATTTTATTGTCCGCTATGCTGTTCAATCGTTGAGCCGGCAGCGGAGTTGTTAGTTGCAGTTTGCGTTGTTTTATGAATGATCTAGTAAGTACCTACCTATACAAAGCGATGTTTCATCAGCAACCTTAATCGTAATTCCCCTACGAAAAAAAATTACGAGTAAAAGAAAGAAGAAGTTTTTGCTTAATAATTAATAAAATCGATTTTCTATTTTCTAAAAATATTTCAAATCTAAAAAATATACTGTTTTCTGATTTTTTCCTTTGTATACACGCAACTACCTAACTGGATGCCAAATTTGAACTTTCTAGGCCATCTGAGGGTGGGTTAGGTTTTTGATCTATATATCAGTCAGTGAGTCAGTGGAAAAATGGTGATATTTAGACGTTTGTATCTCAATAACCGTTTAAGCTATATTTATGAAATTTGGGTTTCTAGTTTATCCCACTACTATCAATAAATATACCAAGTTTGGTGTGTTTGTCTTAAATAGATTTTGAGTTATAAAGGGGTCAAAAGTTGCTCCAAATTGTTCGTGTAATATTACACACGGCGCTGTTCGCTGTTCTTTTGCTTGAACTTGGCTTGACACGCTGCCGCGTGTCTAGATCAGTTGTATTCTGTTTTTATTTTATTTACTTACCGGTCCCCCTACGCGATGACTCTTAGATCCAAATATTACCAGGTACTTCATCATATCAGCCGAAGGACGTCCACAACTGGCCATAGGCCTCCCCCAAAGATTTCCACGACGAGCGGTTCTGCGCTGTCCGCATCCAGTGGCTTCCAGGTAGTTAAGTAAGCTTAAAGGGCCAATATATACTTTTAGGTTTTTGTAGGGGGTTTTTAAAGTTTTTATTTAAGTATTAGACTGAAGTGGCAGTGGGCAGGGCACATAGCTCGTAGAACAGATGGCCGATGGGGCAGTAAAGTTCTCGAGTGGCGACCGCGCACCGGAAAACGTAGCGTAGGCAGGCCTCCCACGCGGTGGACCGATGACCTGGTGAAGGTCGCGGGAAGCCGATGGATGCGGGCAGCGCAGGACCGGACGTCGTGGAAATCCTTGGGGGAGGCCTTTGTTCAGCAGTGGACGATTTGTGGCTGATATGATGATTTAAGTTTTATTTTATACTTTGTAAACTTTCCATATTACTAGTAGAGACGCTACAATTAAAACTCTATCCTAACATTCACACAAATACTTTCCGTTCCGTCTGCTTTTTTGTGTGTATGTATGTAGGTATGTTTGTTTTGTTCGGGAGAAAATACGAAATTGAGACACGAAATCTAGCCTATTTCGAATAGATCAAACCTGTGAAAGCTGCTCACCTCCCTTGTTTGAATCTGCAGTTAAATGTATATTATAACTGTAAACTTACAATAATTGGATCTGTGGAAGTTTTCGAGACCTTTAATGAGCTAGAAAAAGAGCTGACGATATGGGTATCCTGCAGATTCTAGCAGATGCTGCAGCATCAGGTCATGGTTACCACGTTCTATTAAACACCTACTCATTATGACTATTCCAATAAGCCCAAACATGATATATCTGCTTTAAGTTGTTGAGGAGTTGGTTTTCCTGCAGATTCCAGGAGATGATGCAGTATAAGGTCAAGGTTACTTACCATGTACTATCTAACACCTATTCATTGAGACTATTCCAATAAGCCCAAACACGATACCTTTGCTGTAAGTTGGTGAGGAGTTGCGTATCCTGCTAATTCTAGATGATGCTGCAGCATCAGGTCAAAGTAACTATATTCTTCCAACATCATTAAAGTAGCAGAACACCTAATTTAAGAGACAACTGTTATATATAAATATTATTGTAACACCCAGACACAAATAGTAATATTTAAATATTATTATAACACCCAGACTAGGGTTTCGTTCCCGGGACCCGGGAAACGGGAATTCCCGGGAAAAACGTCGTCCCCGAAGTCGGGAAAAATTGTGACTTCCCGGGAATTCTCGGGAATTCTTTTTTTTGTGATTATGTGCTCTCATCATGATCAAAATAAACGGAAAACGCTAAAAACATGTAGTGCGGAATTCTAATATAATAATATAAACTAGCTTTTGCCGCATCTTCGTACGCGTGGATGTAATTGCTAAACTAAAATTTACTAAATCTAACAGTTAAAAATTTAAAAGCGACTTCCTTTGATACATCCGCGGCTACAACTGTAGACAAAAAGTGGTTTAATGGCCACGACTTCCTTTGAAGTCGCTTTTCAATTATTATTCCATTGATTTTAGTATACACTTTTTAGTTTTTCTGTGAATTAATATTGACAACCACTGTCTATTTTCAGTTAGTTACTTTCACGCATAAACTTCCGCACAACAGTAATAGTAGTATAGGTTTATACATCACAATAACACATAATTTTGAAGATATTTTGAATTTTTAATTGACAAAATTAAAGAAAGTCTTTGATCTATATATAAGGTGTAACAAAATTAGCTGAAACTATTTTAACTGGTGTTTCTACCCATGAAACTGAACAACTTTCCCCATGAAACCCATAGTCAAATCTCAAAAAAAAATTTGAACTTCCCATACTAAGTTGGCTGATCAGCTAATCGAGTTAGTATGGGAGAGCCAAATTTTTTTTTGCGTTTTGACTATGTGTTCCATGGGGAATGTTGTTCAGTTTCATGGGTAAAAGCACTAGTAAAAATAGTTTCAGCTAATTTTGTTACACCTTATATATATATATATATATATCATCTGGTAAACGGACACCTAACTTGGAACTGACATACAATGCCCTAACGCACGATCATGCCTACATCCACTGAAAGCGAACGTACATTTTCTGTATCAGGAAATTTTGTGACCAAAATAAGGAGCCGATTGAGCGATAAATCGCTAAGCTCTTTAGTATTTTTGAAAAATTACTATAAGCAACAAGAATGATGAGATTATTTGTTTTAATTGATTGATATGATGATTTTTGACCACTTTTTAACTGATTTAAGACAAATAAATAGCTTATTTCATTGAATAATATGTTTTACTTGACTTTTGGTTGGTAAAAATAGCAAAAAGTACAACTTTTCAAAATTTACCGATTCCCGGGAATTCCCGGGAAAACGAAAAGTTTATTCCCGCTTCCCGGGAACGGAAAAAGGTCGGGAAAAACGAAACCCTAACCCAGACACAAATAGTAATATTTAAATATTATTATAACACCCAGACACAAAGCAAACAAACCTGTTCGTGACACGAATGTGTAACCTGTGTAGGGATCGATCCTCGGTCTAGCAGGTAGACGCTGACCACTGAACCACCGGGTCAGTCGAAAGGCTGGTTTACAATGGGGATGACGAATGCTAGTCATCTGAGTTACTTTTTATCATCTGTCAAAAACGTCATTTTGTTCTAAAAATGTTTGAAATACCTAGGCGTGACGTCATAGTTTTGCAGCGTCGCGTCGTTTATGTACTCATTTTGTGATTTTGGTGAATTAAAAATCGAAGACTTGGTGGAAAACAAAACGAGTAAGGTTTTCCGAAGTTTAAGTAGGAGGGAAATTTAGTGATCAAGAGTTCATAATTTATTTCTGATGTTGTCGTCATTCCATACGTTTCTAGCATGCTAGTTCAACGCATACTAAAAAAGCACGCATTTAGCAAATGTGAATATGCTATGATTTTAAGCACGCTAAAACATCAGATTTTTTATCTTTATCTGTACTTTTAAAAAAGTATCCAATAAAAATAGCGTCGCAAGCACAATACAATTACTTAATTGTATTGTGGTATAGTGTGAAAACACGCTTTATAGCTTAGAATATTTTTTTTATACAAAGTAGGTTAAGTAGGTAATTTAATATTTTAATTGATTAAGTAATGACAATTATTAAATTTCAACTAACTATTATTGTTTACCCGAAATGGGTAAACTGGAAATGCCCAAACAATTTGTAACAACCCTTTGTACTCAGTTTTGGACAGTAAATTTTATCTTATTTTATTTTTAAGTTATAGTTTCTTAGTTTTAAATTGTGTTTATTTTTTAATTTTTGGGTACAGTAAAGAGTATTACCCTAAAAACAGACTTCCGTCGCACCAACTTAGTTAAATTTTGCAGTATTATTTTTGGTCTTTGTTAATTTTCTCAAAAAATACTGCATCCATTTTGATAAAACTTATATGGGACCAACTTGGCAGCAAACCCTATCGAATAAAAAATAATCATAAGAATCGGTTCACAATCTGCGAAGATATCGCGTAACAAATATACAAAAAAAACCCGGCCAAGTGCGAGGCAGAACCGCACATGTAGGGTTCCGTACCATCATACAGATGGAGCTAGTTTCTTCACGTTAAAAAAAACACGTTTATGTATGGAGAGTAACTTTTTCAATTTTTTTGTGTATGTTGTTATAGCGGCAACAGAAATACATCATCTGTGAAAATTTCAACTGTCTAGCTATCACGGTTCATGAAATACGGCCTGGTGACAGACGGACAGACGGTCGGACAGCGAATTCTTAGTAATAAGGTCCCGTTTTTATCCTTTGGGTTTAAACGGAACCCTAAAATCATACAGTCGGATTGGGAACCTTTCCCTTTTTGGAAGTCGGTTGACAAATAAATACTCGTATATTTTAACCGCCTCCGTGGCGTAATGGTTAGTCCATTCGCTTCACACCAGGAGGTCACGGGTTCGATTCCCGGCGGGGTCAACTTTGTAAGACTCGGTTTGGTTGGTGGTAGGGCATTTTCATAGCCCGCCTGGCTAGCTACCACGGTCTTAACTAAGTCTTGCCGCCAAACATCAGTGTTGAATTGATGTGTTCCGGCTTGAAGATGAGATAGCCAGATACCCATTGCGTTGGGGAATCTTGGTTAGCCCGCTTCCATCTTCGGCATCATCGTCACTTAATACCATCAGGTGATATGATGCCAAGGGCTTATCAGTTGTAGGTACATTAAGAAAAGAAGTAAAAAAATGGATAATAAAATATTGGGTATCAAAATCTGCATACGTGCCTAGGCAAAATGTAAATGCCTACTAGAAAATGTCTAGCGTACCTACCTATCGACAGACGTAGCGTACCTACCTATCGACAGACGTAGCGTACCTACCTATCGACAGACGTAGCGTACCTACCTATCGACAGACGTAGCGTACCTACCTATCGACAGACCTTGGCGTAACCCGTATTATAACAGTAGGGTAATTGTCTTCTAACAGTTTGCTGGCACGCAGGCGCTCGTAATTTGCAGATTACATAGCATTACTATTAGGTAATAACCCGACTGCGCAAAAACTTAACCCATAGCCAGTCGGGTAAAATGTATCCTATGTCACTAACGGGATCAAGACGAATCTAATGATACCTCATACGTTAAAATCCTTCAAGACGTTCAGGCTGTAAAAAGGAACATAGAACATTTTAACCGCCTCCGTAGCTCAGAGGCAAAGTTCACTGACTTTACACAGGAGGTCGCGGGTTCGATCCCCGGCGGGGTCAATTGTAAGACTCGGTTTGGTTGGTGGTAGGGCATTTTCTAAGCCCGCCTGGCTAGCTACCACCATCTTATCTAAGTCTTGCCGCCAAATATCAATGTTGATATCATTGGTGTGTTCCGGCATGAATATAAGATAGCCAGTTCCCCATTGTGTTGGGGAATCTTGGTAAGCCCGCTTCCATCTTCGGCAACATCGTCACTTACCACCAGGTGAGATGTTGTCAAGGGTTTACCAATTGTCCATAAAAAAAAATAAAAAAATACGTTACAATCCTTCAAGACGTTCAGGCTGTAAAAGGGAACATAGAAATCTACATACATACATACATGCATACACTCGAAAAACATAACTCTCCTTCTGAGGCAGTCGGGTAAAAAGTATTCTCATGTATTTACTTATCAACTATCGATACTTTTGATTGTAGGTTCTTGGTGGAACATTATATCACTCATCATATCAATCGAAAATCGTCCACTGCTGGACAAAGGCCTCCCCCAAGGATTTCCACGGCGACCGGTCCTGCGCTGCCCGCATCCATCGGCCTCCCGCGATCTTCACCAGGTCGTCGGTATATCACTCATATTGGTATATATAATATATATACTAATTCCACATAAAAAAGATTCAGTCCGAGAAACTCGGAAAAACGCGTTTCCCAGAGATGAGACCTATGTAGAACATTTTTCACTCCCAAAAACCTCCACACTTATAGCAATTTTCAACCAAATAGTTAAATCCGTTTCCAAAAAACGGTTCATCCGGTGCTTTAGTTCCCAAACTACTGGACAGATATGGGTGAAATTTTAGTTAGGGCAATGTTATTTTATATCTCCAGCCGTTTCTTATAGTTTCGCCATGTATGTCTGTCTGTCCGTCTGTCCGCAGCTTAGCTCAGGGAGTATTAGTATGTACTAGAAAGCTGTAATTTGGCATAGGTATACATATTATCACGCCGACAAAGTGCTACAATAATATCTTGAAAAAAAAAAGTTTAGGGTGTAATGGCTGATTTTTTTTCGTACCTTATCGTATGGGGTATAGTTTAATAAGTCTTTAAAAACGTATGGGGTATAGTTTAATAAGTCTTTAAAAACGTATGGGGTATAGTTTAATAAGTCTTTAAAACCATTTTTTAATTCAGGGATCTAAAATCTAAAATATTAATGCTCGGATGGTGGCGCATCGGGAGCCGGGTCGTTCCTTTCCCTCTATTACAGTTGATTAAAAATATATATATATACAGGGTGACTTTTAATTAGTTCTTGATAGCAAAGGATATGAATGTACTCGTGATTACAAACAACTTTCCCAAAAAAACTATATGTCAAATCAGAAAAAAAAGTTTTTGATCCTCGATACATAACAAGTTATCAAATCGGCAAAAATGTTTGAAGATGTTTGTTTGAACATTTTTTTTTCATATTTGACATATAGTTTCTTTAGGAAAGTTGTTTGTAATTACAAGTACATTCATATCCTTTGCTATCAAGAACTAATTAAAAGTCACCCTATATATTTGGAACTAAAACTACGGGTACAAATTTAATGTGTACGATAGCAACAGCATTTTTCGAGAACTGTGTCGCAGTTACTAACGCCCCCTCCTGGGATGGAGCGATGGCTGACTCTCGCGTTATACTCGTGACCGGGTGCTGGCTGTCCCTGTGAACTGGCCTACTCTTGTTAAATGCATTCAATGATTTTTATGTATAACTTTTCGTGTCATATTGTTTTCATGTTCTAATGACATAATCTGGTTTATATCAAGGATTTAACTTTGACGTTATTAACTAATTATTGTTTATTTCTTGATTCTTCACTTCACAAATGACGTTGTTATTATTATTTTATGACTATCAGAAAGAGTGTCATTTGCACCTATTTTGAATAAATATATTGAATTAAGCTTTAAAGTGCAATTTTTTGTTACATTCAACATAGTAACTAGCTAAAGCGGCAACAGAACTACATCATCTGTGAAAATTTCAACTGTCTAGCTATCACGGTTCACGAAATACAGCCTGGTGACAGACGGAAAGCGGAGTCTTAAGAATAGGATCCCGTTTTTACCCTTTACAGGCCGCGAGTTAAATTTAACACGGTTTACAAACCAAACATTGCTATGATATTCATTAACTCCTTATCAAAAAGCAAACACTATGACGCTGGCTGCGATAAAAATAGGAGTTTTTTTAGGTCATGGTGCTCTGGTCCACCCTGGTGAAATAACTGAAAAAGAACTGAATAAGGAACTGTATAATATTGGATTAGGTACCAATAAATGAGTTAAGAGTTATAAAGCGTCGGTGGCGTAACGGCAAGGGCCGCTACCTCCTGTCATGGGAGGGAAGGTCGTGGTTCGAATCCTGCCACATACCAATGTATTTAGGAATTTCGATATCATAATATGTACGTTTATCCGACGCTCCGACTTTTGGATTAGTATTAATATCACACCAAGTTTCACGCTTGTATGTAGTTTATACACGGTATTTTCGGGGGCAGCTTAGACAATGAAACCACACGCTGTGAGACTGACTGATTTATTTTAGTGACGGTAGTCAACATAATATTAAATTACCCACATGTATAAGGTGTAACAAAATTAGCTGAAACTATTTTAACTGGTGCTTCTACCCATGAAACTGAACAACTTTCCCCATGGAACCCATAGTCAAATCGCAAAAAAAATTTGGCCAACCCATACTAACTCGATCAGCTGATCTGATTCGTATGGGAAGTCCAAATTTTTTAATAAATCCGTAGACCAGAGGGCATTAAAAGACAATCTTGGCACATATATATTAGTACCAACATACAGTATGGACACGTATATGGATTCGTCACATTTTGTTTGTTCTGGCATTCCTTTTTGTCCAGGGTGTGATCTCGGTCTACCTTGATCAAGGGCTAGCGCCGGCGTTGAGCCACCCCTTTTCCCCCCCTCCCCATACAGAAGAATGAGGCTAAGAAAAAGAAGTACCCACGGAACTCTCAGTGCGTATGCCCAAACGCGCTATTCGCAATAGGGATGACGAAAGCATCAGAAATAAATTATGAACTCTTTATCACAATATTGCCCTCCTAATGAAACTTCGAAAAACCTTACTCGTTTTGATTTACATCAAGTCTTTGATTTTTAATTCACCATGTCACAAAATGAGTACATAAATGACGCTTCAAACTATGACGTCACGCCTACGTATTTCAAACATTTTTAGAACAAAATGCCGTTTTTGACAGATGATAAAAAGTAAATCAGATGACTAGCATTCGTCATCTCTATTATTGCGACACCTATCTCCACCGAGCTGATATTTAAAAAATCGTTTTGATAGGCACCGAATATATCACGGTAACCTTGTGGGAGAATGTTTTTCAGTAGGCTATGATAAGCAGAGCCCGTAATTCTCGGGTTTTATAATTATATTACATTCTGTATAAGCTTAAGCTTTGCTTTTATTTAATAAAATATTTTATTATGTTATCGCGAGAAACAAATCCGCTATTTACTTTTCACTTACACCGTCAATCGTTCTACACAGCATTAAATCTGCGTTTGTAGGTATTAAATTCTCTTTGCTGCTTTTCTCAGTCTTGTGTCAAGCAGCGCCCGTGCACTAGCAACGCACGCTTTGCAAAAATGGCGGCAAATCGTCGCGAGTGAGCTCTCAGTGAAATTTTGTGAACTACGTGGTTTTTAAAAAGAAAAAAAATTGTGTTTCCAAAGAGGTAAGTTCCGTTTATACAAAAAAATACTAACCAAAATTCAAAAACAGTTTTCGTTTTTAAAAAGTAGGTATACTTATTATTATTCATATTAGTATTGTCTAATAATATGTAAGTGATAATAAATTGTTAATTACTTTTAAATATGTATGTATAGATGTACAATTACCATGTATGTATAGATTCTATAAAGTCTTGTTTGTAGCTTTAGCACTTACCTTTTTTCCTTGTTTTAAATCTTAAATGTCATCATTAGGTTGACTGGAAGAGATCCCGTAAGAGATAAGTCCGCCTTTATATTGAAACTTTATGTTATGTAACGAAAATCCAATAAAGAGTTTACATGTATTGGAAAATCCTAACTAACGTCAAAGAATTCTAAATATTACCAAATGTCATCCTTACTAATATTATAAATGTGAAAATGTGTTTGTTTGTTTGACTTTCTTTCACATCGCAACGGTGCAAATAAGTACCTGATTTTTGCAAAGGGATAGTAGACGAGATGGGAAGTTACATATATAATAATTTTTAATATCTTGGGAAAATAGCATAGCCCGACACATCATCATCATCATATCAGCCGAAGGACGTCCACTGCTGGAGGCCTATGCCTCCCCCAAGGATTTCCACGACAACCGGTTCTGCACTGCCCGCATCCAGCGGCTTCATGCGCCCTTCACCAGGTCATCAGTCCACCGAGTGGGAGGACCACAGATCAGTCCACAGATCTACCAATTACGAAAACAAAATTGGTACAAAAGTCTACACTAACCCGTGTGCTTCTGGAAAATTTCCTTTTAAAGGTTCGCGACCTTCACCAGGTCATCGGTCCACCGAGTGGGAGGCCTGCCTACACTAGCCCGACACAGTTCCAAAAAAAAAACTTAAAAACAAATCCATTTTTGGTAACTTCTTTCATGTTTAAGTTAGTTTAAAAATAGTTGAGGAGTAGTGGCATAGAATAAATTAGCGTAGCCCGTTCACGAGTGACCTGGCGAAAACTCATTTCCACGATCGCGAGCCGCTTGCGCCTCGCTGACCACACACTTCTTAAAGATAGTTGCAATAATTGAAAACGCTAAACACGTTAAAAACCGACTTCCATCGCAACGACTTCGTACAATTTTGCAATATTATTTTTGGGTTTTGTTAATTTTCTAATAAAGTACTACACCGATTTTGATAAAATTTATATGGGACCACACGGGAAGTACTAACTTTCAAATAAAAAAAGAATTATCAAAATCGGTTCACCCACTCAAAAGTTCTGAGGAAACACACTTTAAAAAAAAACATACAGTCGAATTGAGAACCTCCTCCTTTTTGAAAGTCGCTTGAAAACGATGTTCACTCGGACGAAGCCGCGGGCAAAAGCATAAAGCATGTTGCATAATTCCAACTAGTTCTTGATCACTTTTTTCCATAACAATAACAAAGATTACGTTCTGTTTGATTTGCAAAACAACGCCGTTTTCTTCGGTTTCCGCCATGGCCATGGCCATAGCTAGGGGGGGGGGGAACCTTAAAAATACCAAAAACTAGGATGAATTATTTTAATAAAAATTGTTTGTCCAGTTTGAGATAAAAAAAAATTGCGATAGGTATCTAAGCTTTTCCGAACATACCACAGTTTGTGACATTCATTTCATATTAGAATAATTCTTTGTTCTGTGTATAGATGGCATTTGAAGCGCCATCACATGAAGCGAGATGGGTCCATTTAATTATAATATTTATGTGATGCCCTACCTCAAATTTGACTCTAGCTACAGCCCTGGTTTCCGCTTTGAGCGTTTTATCAATATTAAGGTGCGTGAGTTGTGTGAGTGCCAATAATTTGGTAGGGACAAAGTACCGGGGTGCCAATAAAATTAACTAGTTTCTACGTAAAAGTTTCTGGTACTTGTACGCAACCTTCAATAAAATAACCAATTTAATTAATAATAAAACAATTGGAAAAGGTAAAAAAATTAAAAAAAGATAAGACTTACGCGATAGAAAGTTGTAGGTGAACATAACTGTAGCACACCCCGGACACTCCATACAAACGAGCGAGAAATTATATACATATATATAACTGACGTATCTATAGGCAAGAATGCAGGTAGGGTTGAATCACACCGGCGGTATTGGTCACGAATGTTTAGTTAGTTATTTACTGCATGCACACTGCAAGATATATATACTCTGCTGCAAGCAACAATCAACAGTTATCTTACATGATTAAGTAACTTACATGGATAACATTGTTCATTTGTTCTTCAAACACAGGAGCTTTTGTCCGTGAAACAATCTCATTTAGCAACCTACAATAATAGTCAATCTCAATCTATAATTCCGAGATCACATTTTATAATATCACACCACTAGTTATTTCTATATAACTCATACTTTCACACCATCTAATCAAATTATTACAAACAATAAATAAACGAACAAAATATCTCACAAGCCACAATAACAAACTGATATCTGACATATGAAAAAACATAAAGGAACTACATTTCTAAAAAAAAAAAGATACAGCTAGTATGAAGCTTCATAGGAACTGATTGTTCTTAGATTTGGTCGTATAATATTGGTGGTCAGCCAATCATGATACGAGGCATCTCAGCGCCGCGGCCGCCTATTGGCGTCGAGCGGTGAGCGGCGCGCAAAGTAAATATAAGTGACGTTAATCGCGCATGCGTAGTTCGTCCTTTACGTTCGGTAACTAGTTGCTTTTTATTCCGGTGTACGAAATCACAGCGGCGCGCAAAGTGAATATAAGTGACGTTTATCGCGCTTGCGTAGCTCGTCCTTTACGTTTGGTACCCAATCTACATCCAATCTGAGTGACGGGGGGGTGAGGTCGAATTTAGAGAGCGGCAGGGAGTGTCCATACTGTACGTTAGTACTAATATATATACTGTGACTGTAGGTAATTAGAGCTGTGCGACCTGAATTTGCACTTTATTGTGTCGTAGCAAGAGTCGCCATTCATTCAAATGATTTTGCGGAGTGAACGTTCTTTTACGTAGTAAATACTGTTTATTCTTTGGCTCAGCCACAGAAATACATACTTACATAAATACTTTACCCTCCTCCTTGGGCAGGCTATCCGAGTAAAAACAGGTAAACATTACAGTCTAGACAAGCTCTGTGTATAACTTTCTTCTTCTGTGGTTATACGAAGTTCAATCAAGCAGACACTCGTAAAAAATACAGGTGATAAGTAAACTAGAACATAGTTTTTTTTGAGGGGGGAGGGAGGGCTTGGACTCGTAAGACTGAAAAACTTTTTTTTTACAACTATGCTCAAATCGCAAAAAAAAACTATGAGGGGAAGCCCAAGCTAACGGCTCTTACACCAATTGGGGAAATTTCGTTACATCTGTACAAATTTCTTCTTATTCTTATATAGGGGCTTGTGCACAAATCACGTGAGGTTCGATAGGGAGGAGGGGGGTCAAGAAAAAATCACGACAGGTCACGTTGGGGGAGGGAGGTATAAGGAGACCTCACGTGTATTTTTCTACAGTGAACGTACAAAGAAAAAAATATAACAAATGAGTAGACAGTTTTACTCGGTTTCATTTAAAATAAAAAATACACGTGAGGTTGTGAGGAGGGAGAGGGGGGAGCCAAGAGCCTCACCAAATATCACCAGGGGGAGCCGAAAAAACTAGCCGAAAAAACCTCGCGTAATTTGTGCACAAGCCCTTAGGGTCTTAACAAAGGTATGGACTTTTTTAACTAGAGCTTGTACTCATGAAACTGAACAAGTTCCCCCAGGAAATGGTCAATTCGCAATTATTATTTTTTAATTAAATTAACACACTGCTCAGAACACAACTCCCGCGTGTATGATCAGCTGAGGCCAAGCTAAGTTCAATGACCGCGCACGACGGTATCGCCTGCGCGGTACCTAGTAGCTAATCGGGCTTATTCCGCGCAATTTAATAATTTTAATAAAAAAAACAAATGCGAATTGACCATGGGTTTCTTGAGGAAAGTTGTTCAGTTTCATGAGTACAAGCTACAGTTAAAAAAGTGGAAACCTTTGTCAAGACCCAGTATTTGAAAAGCGATTTGTGTACGTATGTAACGCGGGCGGATTCGCGCGCGGGGCGGGTCGCTTGTCTCTACTACCAGTTGTCAAAAAACTTACCGTCGCCAACTTATACTAGCAAAAATCCGTTCACTGTAAAATTGGATTCCCCTGGATGCTATTATTTTTTTAGGATTCCGTATCTCAAAATGTTTAAACGGAACCATTACAGGATCACTCGTATGTCTGTCCGTCCGTCTGTCAAGACAAATTTCCTCCGAAACTACTGGACCGATTAGGTTGAAATTTAGTACACGTAATATATGTAATGTGTTTGTTTGTTTGAAACTCGAAGGTTGTGTGTGAAGTCGACCAACCCGCACTGGACCCGCGTGGTAGACTAAGGCCTAATCGCCCTGATTCAGGGTAGGCTCGAGCCTCTCGGTGGGGACGTATATGAGCTGATATAATAAATATATGTAAGTCGGTGACCCAAAGACGGACATGTAACGTAAATAAATGAATTGTAAACACTTTTGGGGGAAAAATTAGAAAATTTAAAAAAAAAAACTATATCGTGTGACATATCAAATGAAAGGGCTTGTTGTAAAAAAATAGTTCTTTACTTATAGATTAAAGGAAAACCTATAAGTAATCAATGGTATTTAAAGTAACCTAAAATTTTTTTTTTAATCAACGCACTCTTGTCCGGTTCTATTTCTTTTTAGTTCCTCAGAAAAACATCGTCACACCGCAGCAACGCCCCGTTCACAATAAGTTGAGAGCTATTAAAATCATTTGTGGCACTACTTGTTTAGAAACTTGTATTGTAAACCTAAAAGCAAGGACAGTTGAATCTTGTTTAAACATTACACCACAGTATTGCAATATAGCGGCTTGCAGTAGTGCAACGTATGTACAGTCAAGGAATTTAATTCCCTACCCATTTCGTTGAAATATCGTTAGACATTCGCAGTGCATGAAGGTCGACAATTGTATTTCAGTAATAGTATTGAAATGTCAGTACGTATTATTTGTCACTTTAAATTACAGATAACCTCTTTGCGACAAGTCATCATTCGCTTTTCTATGTGTCAGTGTTAATCGAAAATAGCTCTTATGGTGATAGTTTGCCATACGATATTGAAATTAAATTCCTTGACTGTATTTACGCAGAGCAACGTAAGGGTACTAGATAACCTCTTTGCGAAAAGTCATCATTTGCTTTTCTATGTGTCAGTGTCAATCGAAAATATCTCTTATGGTGATAGTTTGCCATCATCATCATCATCATCACAATTTAAGAGCCGTACCTTGTCGGTGTAGTTTGCCATACGATATTGAAATTAAATTCCTTGACTGTATTTACGCAGAGCAGCGTAAAGATACTCCGCGAGTTTGCCAGGTTGGCTACAGGCTAGTACTGCTAGTACCTACGCCGTGGCGGCGTTGCGCTACTTAAGAGCGTAGTCGGTCTGCGCGGGAATTGAGAAATAGATATTTGAAGAAACTATTGCCGTCGCGCTGCGCCCGAGCAACCGAGTCTCTCCCCGTAGAGTGCGATAGGGACAACTGCTGCTTAGAACGATTATACCTACAAAAACCACGACCGCTCGACGTTTCGGATTTTCCTGTTTTCTCCTCGAAAACTAAGCCGATTAAATTGTTTTTGGTATCAAAATTTAAAGGAAGAATAGATCTATGCTCCTATCATTTGTTTTTATCTTAAAAACTTTTCGAATTTCTTTGGTTGTCGTCTGATTACGGCGGTAAAAACGAGGCATTTTTTTAGGTTTTTGGAAAGTCATATTTATTTTTTTAATAATTTTTTGGAAAAAAATAAATGACAGGGGCATGCCTGCAATAGACCTAGATTTTTAGAAACAAAAATGATTACTCTAGACGCATTATCCAGGAAGATAATAGGGGAATACATTTGTATGGAAAAAATGCAGCCCGTCTACGCTCTTAAGCGTTTCGCTACTGCAAGCCATATCGTAATACTGTGCTTTCACCATTTGAATACCTGTTTTACGGAGATAATAAACGTCTGGAACTAGCTATTCTAGACTAGGTACTGGTTCTGATAATAGTCCAATCTCTGTGCTAATATTATATAAAGTGGAAAACTTCGTTCATTACTTACCTGTTTTTGTGCTTCTGTCTCCAAACACAGGGTTGTCTGGATGAAATCGCTTCGAGCGATAAGACCGCCCAAATTGTAGCACTATAGTACCTACATAAGATTTTGTTTTTATATTATGCTTATCAACCGACTTCCAAAATGGAGGAGGTTCTCAATTCGATGTTTTTTTGTATGTTTGTTACGCGATATCTTCGCAGATTGTGAACCGATTTTCATGATTCTTTTTTTATTCGATGGGTATGCTGCTTGGTTGGTTTTATATAAATTTTATCAAAATCGGTGTAGTACTTGTTTAGAAAATTAACAAAAACCAAAAAAAAAAATTCAATATCGTAGCTGCGATTAAAGGCGGTTTTTCAACGTGTTTACCGTTTCCAATTATTTTTAACTAGCTTTTACCCGCGGCTTCGCCCGCGTGGACATCGTTTTTATGACTGTCTTTAAGGGTGAATTGAGAACAATTCAACTGCACGTTGTTTTTTTTTGTAAGTTTGTAACGCGACATCTTCGCAAATTGTAGACCAATTTTCATGATTTTGTCAGTTGTTACGATGGAAGTCGGTTGTTTAACGTATTTTAACGTTTCGATTTATTTTAGTAGCATTCGGAGTACCAGCTATTGGACCTGAACCAATAGTGGGAGTGTCGCGTTGCACGGGAAAAGGAATGCTGAAGGAATGGGCAAATGAACAGAGCAAGGCACTCTGGGAAAGCGCTCCAGGCCATAAGCATTCCGAAATGATCATCTCTGGCTTCTTACGGGGGCATACGTCAAGAGCACTGCGACTGCAAAAGCCTGGACTTCGGGCCCTCGTCAGCACTCTGACTGGCCACTGCCAATCAAATGAAGCTTGCAGTCTCAGACGAGTGCCGATTTTGCCTTGAAGAGGAAACACCTCTTTACTTACTCTGTGAGTGCGAGGCACTCGTCTAAGCCAGGAGTCGCTCTCTGGGTGGACCAATGGTAGCACCAGAGATCATCAGGGAGATTGATCCCAAGTGCATCGTACAGTTCATCGGAACTATTGGTCTTAAGGAGGTTATATAATAGGGGCAGTGATCACAATAGGTGTTTTTAGGTGGCGGTGATCCATTAAGGCTTTTAGATGACTCAATCCGAGTAGGTTGTTACGTGTTAAAATAATATCGAACGTAAGTCTATTAATTTTAAGTTCAAATCGATGCGGGCTTTCACGCGGCTGTTACGTTGAAACCGAACGCCCAATTCTCGATTTTTACATGTTTTTATTACTTTTCGTCACTTTCAAATAATTAAAAAAAATGTGTTCAATTTAAATGAAAGGTCTTAACGTCACCGATTTTTGTGTGTTGGTTTCATTCAACATTAAGTATTTGTTTTTCAGAAATCTTGAAATTAACGTCAAAAACAGGGTCTACAATATAATTTTTTACATCAAAAGTGGTAATATTTTTAAAATCGTATTCAATTAAATCGATTTTTATTACTTTAATTATATTATATATTTTTTCCATGGTGATAGCTTTACACAGACTTACAATAATTTTAATTGAATATTGTTTATGGCCTAAAGACACTCCCTTGGTCCTATAGGTACTCCTCTTACCCAAATAATAATAAAAGCATTCGGAGCAACGTAAGCGAAATACCTATAATATTGTGTCTCTGTGTGTGTGTGTGTGTGTGTGTGTGTGTGTAAATAGGTTAGATTTTCAAATGTTGTTAGGTAGTGCAGTGCATAGCATAGCCCATCTAGGGTAACAAATCGCTGATTACAATGGTGTATTGTATACAGTAGCGGAATTTTATTGTTTAGCGGATTGAAGAATTTTCTGTATCGTAACCGTATAACTACACACATAATAAAAGAAAACACTGAAACAATTTCAAACTTAACTTTATTCACAGGAACAATAGGTCAACATAAAATGGTTTATAATAAAATATCACAAACACCTACCAAAACAGTAATAACAACCAAAATTAATTAATGTAGGTACCTACTTTTTTATGTAACTAATTTTTGTACTAAGATCTAGAAATTGAGATTTCAAATACATTTTCTCATTTCCTAATAGACTAAATGGAATTTGCGTCACAGCCTAAACGAAATTGACGAATGAAAATAGAAAGAGAAAAAAAAAAGAAATTTTGTTCTAAAAATGTTTGAAATACCCACAAGTGACGTCATAGATTTTAAGCATCATTGACGAACTTATTTTGTGAATTTGATCAATTAAAAATTGAAGACGTGATGGAAAAACAAAACAAGTAAGGTTTTTAAACTTCAAGAGGAGAGCAATTTAGGAAATCATGTTTCAGAATTTATTTTTGATGCAGTCCGATCCCCTACTGTTATCTTATCAAAATCCTTGATTTCCGGTACAAATGACTTGTTTGCTATGGTTATGACGGTAATTTAAGATGGAAAATAGATAGAGCCGTTTCAGACACAATTTTTGCTACCTAAAATTTTTATCTTATCAAAATCCTTGAATTCCGGTACTAATGATTTATTTGCTATGGTTATTTATTACGGTAATATTATAAGATGGGCTGCCTACATTATATCAACGAAGACTTTGCCTTGGGACGGCTACGGGTTGACGACAAACACTTCTCAAAATCGACATTTGTTAAACAAAATTAGTAAGCCCTTGGCATTATCTCACCTGACTGTCATCATCATATCAGCTCATATACGTCTCCACCGAGGGGCTCGAGCCTACCCTGAATTAGGGCGATCGGGTCTTAGTCGACCACGCGGGCCCAGTGCGGGCTGGTCGACTTCACACACAACCTTCGAGTTTCTTCGCAGGTGTGTGCAGGTTTCCTCACATTGTTTTTCCTTCACCGTTAAAACAATCGGTGAGTATATGTACGAAGTTTAGAAAAACTCATTGGTACATTGGCCGTCCGGATTTGAACCCGGTACCTCTGGTTAGGAGGACCGAGTCGTTACCGGTTTGAGCCACCGACGCTCTTTTCACCTGACTGTAAGTGACGATGATTCCTCGAGGTATGTTTTGATTACTGTACAGGAAACCCGCAGAGAAACTCCGAGCATAGCACGCTCCGAGGTTCCCTTCATAAAAGAATTTTAAAAAATACAAGGAATATGGCCGGATTTAGGTAATGGCGTAATGGTTAGTCCATTCGCTTCACACCAGGCGGTCGCGGGTTCGATTCCCAGCGGGGTCAACTTTGTAAGACTCTGTTTGGTTGGCATCATCTCACCTGATGGTAAGTGACGATGATGCCGAACATGGAAGCGGGCTTACCAAGATTCTCCAACGCAAGGGGATCTGGCTATCTTTATCTTCAAGCCGGAACACATCAATGCTGTTAACACTGATGTTTGGCGGCAAGACTTAGATAAGATGGTGGTAGCTAGCCAGGCGGGCTATGAGAATGCCCTACCACCAACCAAACAAAGCCTAACAAAGTTGACCCCGCGGGGATTCGAACCCGCCACGGAGGCGGTTGTATAGTATGCAAAAATAAATAAAAGTGGGCTAATCAATCAGCTGACTGATTTTACAAGTTTATTGTTTGTCGGAATTTGACACTTTTAAGAAGCGTTTGTCGCCGACCCGAGTCGTTAACCTTGCGTATTTTGTCCTCTCAAAGAATCTATACTTAATATTATAAAGAGGAAAGATTTGTTTGTTTGTTTTGAATAGGTTCCGAAACTACTGGACCGATTTGAAAAATTCTTTCAGCCTACACTATCCGCGGTTGCTATAGGCTATATTATTTTTTTTTTAATTAGGGATCCTTACTAAAACTCAAATAATGTAACTCAAGGCAATGATGAGATACGAGTATGGAATAATTCCATCAGCAAAAGACGCCTAGTGGTCAACTATGGGAGAGTAGAGTGACTTTTAAACCAGGGACAGCTTTAAAATCAAAGTTTTAGGGTTCCGTACCACAAAAGGTAAAAACGGAACCATTACAGGCGCGAGTCTTCACATACGGGAGCCAAGCCCCGATTGGTAGCTGTGTGAATTTTTTTAAGCTTATATAATGCCTTTAACACGCATTAACCCCTACCATCTAGTGCTAGTAACTGGCACCAACAGCGTAACGTAGTTGTACCTTGCCAATTACGGAACGATCGAGATAAATCCCTGACAATCGAACCCATCCTAGGTTATGACCGCGTTTGTAGTTAGTTTACCTATGTGATTGAAGAGTCCAAGAAAATAGTACTGAGCCACGACCGCTCCAATGTGTTACAAAGTACTTATGAGGTGACAGTAGTGACCTTAGTAAATAATTTATGATAAAATTGCATTCAAATTGGCTGAAAAACCCCGATTTCAAAGCTGCCCCCAGTTCTAACGTACCCTCCTGTCCCCTACTGGATACAGTCACCCAAGACACGCTACTCGCACCAATCTTCGACTTGATCCAAAACCGTGTAGGTACACCAGTAAGCAAACATTGTTCTTTCGGTTTTCATTCATCAAGGAATCTACCTATTACTAATTTGCTTGAAGCTAGAAATGTTAATTTAGTCCACTACAATAATAGTAATAATAATAAATATATTAAAAAAGCTATACAATATGCTCAATGTTTATAGACATTTTTTTTATTTTATGACAGGAATACAGGTGTAACGTAACATGAGTGTGGTGATACTTTAAGGTGGGCTTGTACTCATGAAACTGAACAACTTTGGTTTGGTTTGGCTTTTTTTTCATACAAATCCGTTTTGTACTGGAAGTCCAAAAAATTTTGCGAATTGATTGATTTTTTGGTTTCCTAGAGAAGTTGTTCAATTTGAGGAGTGGAAGCCCACCTTTAAGTATGACCACACCTTTATGTTCACCCTGTACAACTGAAAAATTTAAAAGCACTTTAAAATTCTAATCAATATTTTTTTATTAGTCCTGATCAATATAAAGATGTGACATTTAAATATTCAGGTCTATAAAGCTAGCATTGACACCGTCTAGCATTGTAATTTGTTGCTCAGAAGTTACTCGAGCAACAAAATACTCATTAGGGCAAATAATTAGCACAAAATTTATCACTACAAATAAATGTTGTTGCTTGAATAACAACGGAGCAACAAATTACAATGCTAGACGGTGTCAATGCTAGCTTTACAGACGTCAAAGCAAGCATTGACACCGTCTAGCATTGTAATTTGTTGCTCAGAATTTACTCGAGCAACAAAATTCTCATTAGGGCAACTAATTAGCACTACAAATAGATTATATTGCTTGAAAAACAACCGAGCATCAATTACAAATGCTAGACGCTGTCAATGTTAGCTTTACATATCTTAAATATTCAAAAATTCAGGGCACAAAAATGAACACAATGGTAAAATTTTATAGCATTAAAAAAGCATTGCAAACAATATTTTCAAGGCTTTGAATAATAATATTTTTAACTCTAAAATACTGTATCATAAGAAAAAAAATAACAAATATGTAAAATTAATTCTCAGTAAAACTGATAATTGATATAGTAAATTTTAAATTTAAATATGGCACCCTTATATTGACTAAAACTAAAAAAATTGATCATTTGCCTTTTGGTCGCTCATCATGTCTTTTACCATGTCGCTCAGCATGTTTTATAACAGTATGTGATAACTGATAACATAAAGTATGTATACGTATATTCAAAAACTCAGGGCATACAATGGTAAAATTTTATAGCATTAAAAAGCATTACAAAAAAGCTTTTCAACCCTTGGAATAATAATATTTATAACCAACTATAAAGATAATGAGAAAAAGAAATTAACAATTTAATGTAACCATTTTGTAATTATCAAAATAAATTTTCAATAAAACTGATAATTAGCATGATAAATAAGTTCTAAAATTTTATTACAGCACCGTTTATATGACTAAATCTAAGAAAATATATAGATTAATTGCCTTTTCGTCGCTCACCATGTTTTTTACCTGGCTACGTTAAGCACATTTATAACAGTATGCTAAATCTAAATTCAAAAACTCAGGGTGTACAATGGTAAAATTAAATAACATTAAAAAAGCATTGCAAACAAGGTTTTTAACGCTTAGAATAGTAACGTTTTTAACCAACTTTAAAAGAAGGTACAATGCGGAAAAAATAACAAATCAATTTAACTATTAGTAATTATCAGTGATCGGAATAGGTAGACTATGAATGCCTAAAGTTCAGGAGAGGATATAACATGAAGATGTTGAAACCACCAAATATATTGATTAACTTTTGTTATTTTCAACCGACTTCAAAAAGGAGGAGGTTCTCAATTCGACTGTATGTTTTTTTTGTATGTTTGTTACGCGATATCTCCGCCGTTTGTGAACCGATTTTCAAAATTCTTTTTTTATTCGATAGAGTATACTCCCGAGGGGGTCCCATTGTCACCAAATCAGGATCTGATGATGGGATCCCAGATAAATCGAGGGCAACCCTCAAATTTTATAGGCACGTGTTACGTGATTCATATGTATTCTAAAGCTATTAACGTATTTGCGTCTGGAAGTCATCATATCATGTTGATAAGCTGATGAAGGAAGGTACAACTCCTTAACGGTTAGGAGTTGGAGGATAATTCTTTCAATATTATACATAGATCGATACGTAGGTATGCATAGACCGATAGTTGTATTCTTTCAGGTTATTCAGATAAGCTGATGATGGAAGATTTAACTCCTGAACTTTCATGCTGCTGAGATAATGATGGAAGGCACAGGAATCTGTATCTGTTATGTGAAGCACATGCATTATGATTTGATAATTCATATTGGCGAGTAGGTGATTAGGTTTAACGTTGTTAGATAGATAGCATTATCACTAAAAATAAAGAAAATTAAAAAAAAAGTTTAAAAAACTAAAAACCGACTTTAAAATTAATGTCACTCAAAAGTATGAAATAATATTATTATACTTAAATACATAACATTAACCAATAATAACGAAATCAAAGGTGGGTACGAATTAAATTAGGGGCTTTTTTTTGTGGCCGGTGTCAGCAAACCATCGAATCTAAATTATTTGTTACGTAAGTAATTGTGTGCTGGTACCGACCTCAAAAAAAATTATAAGCCCCTCATTTAAATCGTTCCCACCTTTGATTTCGTTATTGTTGGTTAATGTTATGTATTTAAGTATAATAATATTATTTCATACTTTTGAGTGACATTAATTTTGAAGTCGGTTTTTAGTTTTTTAAACTTTTTTTTTTAATTTTATTTCTGCGCAGTGACTAAGTAACTAAAACCAGCTAAGCGACGTCTCAAATATTTCATTTTCAACCGACTTCCAAAAAGGAGGAGATTCTCAATTCGACTGCACGTTTGTTTTTTTGTATGTTTGTTTGTCGGAGATTGTGAACCGATTTTCATGATATTTTTTTTCAGTAGGATATGCTCCCGAATTGGTCCCATATAAATTTTATAAAAATCGGTATAGCACTTTTTTTAGAAAATTTTAAAAAACCAAAACCAATTATGCAAACCAATTATACTAAGTTGTTGCGATGGAAATCGGTTTTTTAACGTGTTTAGCGTTTCAAATATTTGTTTAAAGATTTCTTGATATATCTAAAAGCCCAAGATTAAATTAAATTAAAAAGCAACAATAAAATAAAAGTAAATCAATGTATGTTGTCGTTTTAACAACTCCATGTTATATCCTCTCGTGAACTTTAGGCATTTATAGTCTACCTATTCCGATCACTGGTAATTATCAAAATATATTCTCAATAAAACTGATAACTGACATGATAAATAAATTCTAAAATTTTACTATGGTACCGTTATTTAGACTATATCTAAAAACCTATAGATTATTTGCCTTTTAGTTGCTCACCGTGTCTTTTACTTGGCTACGCTAAGCACATTTATAACAGTATGCTATAACCTAAATTATGTATATTCAAAATTCAGGTCATACAATAGTTAAATTAAATAACATTATAAAAGCATTACAAAACTTAGAATAATAACGTTTTTAACCGACTTTAAAAGACGGTTTAGTTAATGAGAAAAAATGATAACAATTTAATTTAACCATTTTGTAATTATGACAATCAATTCTCAATAAAACTGATAATTGGCATGATAATTAATTTCTAAAATTTAACTATGGCACTGTTGTTTAGACTATATCTAAAAAAAAAATATTCGTCATTTGGTCGCTCACCAGTCTTTTACCTGGCTATGATAAGCATAATTATAACAGTAGGTGATAACTTAAAGTAACACTGCAGGTAGGTACAATTCGCGGCGTATAAGTCGAACACAAACAGCGGTCGTCAACACAGGTAGGCAGCTCGCGGGTTTAGCGTCCCTTGGTGCGCGCGACCCCCGCACTAAGATTGAGACCTGAAAATAAGACACTGCGCACTGTTCAACTTATATGCCGCGATACATACTGCTTTAAGAGGATTGTGAAACTGCGACTTTTCATACAAACGGCGATAACGATTTTTACCTCTTAAATGTTAAACGATTTGGACCAATTTTTGACAGGTTGTCAGTCAGAACAAAAGCTAGGCTTATACGTTTCGTTTTTTTTTTAATTACTCATTATAAATAAAACATGGCCGAAATTAGTTTTTTATGAAAACACGTGAACGAAAATAACATTAAACTTATCGAAAAAACAAAAACGTATAAGATTAGCTTTAGTTCTGACTGACAACCTATCAAAAATTGGTCCAAATCGGTTAACATTTAACAGTTGAAAATCGTTAGCACCGTTTGCATAAAAAGTCGCAGCTTCACAATCCTCGGCTTCTTGTAGGTTACAATATTTTGATTTTGACAGAGCGTACCACTAGAACTAAATAACCACTTTTTTGGCTAGTCGGGTAAAAATGTATCCTATGTCACTCAACGGATCAAGACAAATCTAAAGACACCTAGAACTCCAAAATCCATCAAGCCGTTTAGGCTACAGAGCGTGCCAAAGAAATAAACATACATTCATTTGAAAAACGTAACTCACCTTCTGGTGCAGTCGGGTAAAAAGACTGTGACATACCGACATATTTCAAATTTAGATTTCATACTATCTGTGCGGCTCGAGAGCGTGTAAAAAATTAGCCTACGTGTTAATCCAGGTCCTATTCTGTCTACCTACCAAATTTCCATACTATCTGTGCGGCTCGAGAGCGTGTAAAAAATTAGCCTACGTGTTAATCCAGGTCCTATTCTGTCTACCTACCAAATTTCGGCCAGATCCGTTGAGTAGTTTTTGCGTGAAGAAGTAACAAACATACATACTCACAAACTTTCGCCTTTATAATGTTATATTTCGTATGTACGTTTATCCGACGCTCCTACGGTGAAGGAAAACATCGTGAGGAAACCTGCACACGCCTGCGAAGAAACTCGCAGATTGTGTGCAAAGTCGACCAACCCGCACTAGGCCCGTGTGGTTGACTAAGGCTCGAGCCCTTCGGTGGGGACGTATATGAGCTGATATGATGATGATGATACCGGCAGGCAGACAGACAAACAGACGGTCATGGCGAAACTATAAGTGTTCCTAGTTTGACCCCCCGTCACTCGGTCGAGCAGGCGAGATAAGTACCTACACATTGGCGCGGCCTACAGGGCGCGCTCCGCTCGTCAGCGCTAGAACGCTGTACAGTCGCCGTCGCAATTCGCGCGCCGCCCGTGTACGCAGTTATAACCGCTAAGTCGAGCGCCTTAATACCCATGTTTCCGTGTATTGTCTGACAGTGGGAAGAGTAGGTGTATAAATGCGTAGGAATTTTCGTTTTGTAATATAAGGAAGTGCAATATCTGTTACGAAGTAACTGTTATCTCATCTGTGGTTTGACTATGAAACCCCTAAACCAGAAAACTCATTACAACCATTGCATGTACTTACGAAACATCACAATTGAATTTATCTTCCTAAATCCACCAGTTCCTTTACGATCCAAAAATTTTCCTGTACGTTAGGTCCATGAACACATCAGTTGCTCTGTCAATCGGCTGCACTATAAAAGGTATAGATGCTAATCCGACAAAAACTGTGATCCAGTTCTTAGTTTTCGTTGGAATGTTCTTCGTGTACTTAATAAGGAGGTACTGGGAACCGGCACATATCCTAAAAATAAAAAAATAAAAAATTCAACACAGTTACACGAAAAGTTGTACTTTGTGTGTGGAAGTTTAGCGGGCGCAAAGTTGTTTATTTATCACGGTGCGTTTTGTGTGAAAATCGGCTCGCAGGGTGTGTTTGCTTTCATCATCTTCATCATCATCATATCAGCGCTGCCCGCATCCATCGGCTTCCCGCGATCTTCACCAGGTAGTCGGTCCACCTCGTGGGAGGCCTGTCTACGCTACGTTTTCCGGTGCGCGGTCGCCACTCGAGAACTTTACTGCCCCAATGGCCATCTGTTCTACGAGCTATATGCCCTGCCCACAACTACTTCAGTTTAGCGATTCTGTGAGCTATGTCGGTTACTTTGGTTCTCCTGCGGATCTCCTCGTTTCTGATTCGATCACGCAGAGAAACTCCGAGCATAGCACGCTCCCTTGCCCTTTGGGTGACCTTGAGCCTTCTTATGAGGCCCATAGTAAGCGACCATGTCTCAGTTCCGTAAGTCATCACTGGCAACACACACTGGTCAAAGACCTTAGTCTTGAGACACTGCGGTATTTGGGACGTGAAGATATTGCGAAGCTTCCCGAACGCTGCCCAGCCGAGCTGGATAAGACGATTGATTGATTATTTAAGAATTTTATTGATATTTATAATAACTATTAAGTATTTTATAATAACTGTTTATTTGCAATTTTTTCTGATTTTAACTATTGCACCGCCCCTTAACTTATTCTATCGCTGTTTCCCTACCCAAAGGTTGCCTGGAAGAAATTGCTACCTAGCAATAAGGCCGCCTATTGTATAGGCTTTCTTCTATATTGTCAATTACTTTTTTTATGTTGTGATGCAATAATGAATTGTAAACTCTTTCTTGAAGTTGTACATACCTAGCTGGACTGTTTGTCCCAGATATACATACTCGTCAACAACTTCCAGTGTAGAGTCTCCAACCTTTAAAGGGGTGGGTGCGACACGGACATTTAACATTATTTTCGTCTTGTCCGTGTTCATTTTAAGACCCACTTGTTGAGAGACTTTACTGAGGACATCGAGCATTGTGCCTAAGTCGTCCATAGTCTCATCTCAGCCATGACCACGATATCGTCAGCGAATCGGAGGTGGGATATGTACTCGCCGTTGATATTGATGCCGAATCTACCCCAGTACAGAAGCTTGAAAACATCTTCCAGGGCGGCAGTGAACAGTTTCGGAGATATAACGTCTCCCTGTCTCACCCCTCGCTGCAGCTGGATAGGTTTCGAGTTCTGGTTCTGGAGGCGAACCGACATGGTGGCGTTTTCATACAGACACTTCAACACCTGGATGTATCGATGGTCAATTTGGCACCGCTGGAGAGACTGTAGCACAGCCCAGGTTTCGACTGAATCAAAGGCTTTCTCATAGCCCACAAACGCCAAGCACAGTGGCTGATTGTACTCTTCAGTCTTCTTTATAATCTGCCGCCGCGTATGTATGTGGTCTATGGTACTAAAGCCTTTGCGGAAACCGGCTTGTTCGGGAGGCTCGAAGTCGTCAAACCTGCGTGCGAGACTATTCGTAATGACTCTCAAAAACAGCTTGTAGACATAGCTCAGAATAGAAATGTCCTTTGGTTCTTCAGCAGGGTGTTGTCACCCTTTTTGAAGAAAAGCACGACCACACTTCTGTGCCATGCCTTAGGTGTTTGTTCCTCGAGTATAACGGAATCAAATAATTTCTGAAGAGCTTTTAGAACCGGTGATCCACTTGCTTTCAGAAGTTCAGCCGTAATTCCATCATCACCCGGTGCCTTGTTGTTCTTGAGCTGTTTGATTCTAATCTCGTACAGGCTGCCACCCGGGATATCTTCGGTATAGTGTCTGGTTAGTCTGGCTCTTGGGTCTTAAAGGTACAGTAGAGCGTCGATTTTTAACCGACTTCAAAAACGGAGAAGTTCGACTTTATGTATTTTTTTTACAAGCTTTTGTTTAGTTTCACCTGTACCGGTGTCTGTAATGAAATCTTGCAAGTTAAATTTGATCCACTTCCCGGTTTCCGATTGAGATGAAATTTTGCATGCATATGTATATCGCGTGACAATTGTAATATTAAAAGCTTGTACCTAAAAGTTTTTAGGTTTTCGATGTATGTAACACCGATTTCTCCGTCAATTGTGGACCGATTTTGATATTTTTTTTGTTGATAGCCTACATAGTGGTTCCATATTTTCATTAAAATCTGTTGGGTATTTTTTTGGCAAATTAAAAAAAACAAAAAGTTACTCAAAGAGCGTAACGTGGGTTTCAAAATAACTTTGCTGCCGAGCTAAACACACAATTTGTCACCTCACTACAGCGAAGAATGACAACAGCAGTTGACTGTTAGAAATTAAATGGTGGATATTTTGAGAGCACGGGGTGGCTTTAAACCCATGAAGACGGGTTTTTTCACCTCAATAAGTCGCCATTTTTAGGGCAAAAAAAAACACATTTTTAATTTTATAGCTCTAGTTATCGCAGCAGTTTCTTTGTTACTAATGTCATATTTGGGAATATTCGCATAGGATTATTCATCACTTTTAGGAAAAACAAGAAAATTCACTGGTCAAAAAAATTGCCCTATCTGATCACTCTCTCTTATCTTGTGGCACAATTAACCGTGCCAACTACTAAGAAAATGCCTTTGGTCTGTGCAATGGTACGTAGCTTGGATATGTACGTATGTAGGATTGGAACATGAAGGACATCACACTGGACACTCATAAAAGACCATAAAGTAGTGTCGTTGTATCTTTAATAGTTAAAAACAAGAACATTTATGTTTTTTTTGGTTTTTCAATAATAATTGGAAACGCTAAACACGTTAAAAAACCGATTTCTATCGCAACAACTTAGCACAACTTTTTTTGGTTTTAGTTCATTTTCCATAAAAAACTTGCCGATTTTGATAAAATTTATATGGGACCAACTTGGCAGCATACCCTGTCGAATAAAAAAAGAATCATGAAAATCGTTCCACAATATGCGAAGATATCGTGTAACAAACATACAAAAAAAAACATGTGGCACTCGGGGACTGCCGCGGTAAAGCTATTGCATAGCATTTTTTATCAACTTATGCAATTATAATTATTTATTTATTTTTTATTTATGCAGTATTTACCAGTACCATATAGTCCTTGGGGCGCGGGATGTTTATGTAATAAATTAACACTAAGAAAGTTCACCAGTATTTACTAAATCCTTTTAGTACCGCAAGTCGCTAATAGATGGCACTGTAAGTTTTTAGAACTCGGCCGAGCGTTAGGTTATATTTTCGTTACGGAATAACTTGATTCGGTCGCCGCGCTCAAAGGTCGCGATAAAAGCTATGTAATAGCTTAAAAATACAGTCGAATTGAATTTTGAAAACTGAATCGGCAATTTCATAGGTACTGACCTATTATTACAAGTCAGATGGCGGTGCGCACTGCGCATGTTTATCGTACAAAACTGCCTGCAATACTTACCGATTTATAGTATATCCTGGAATAATGACGGAGGCTAATGTTTGCCAGATTAGGGCATCTCCGGTAGCTACTAGAACCCTTGTAGGCCGGCCATCTTTCTGAAAATACAAGATATACATGTTGCTTAATTTGCATTGATATAATATTCATCATATCAGCTCATATTCGTCCCCACCGAGGGGCTCGAGCTATAAGAACGAACTATAACAGCGTAGGATAAACGTACATATGAAATCGAAATTCAAAAACACATTGGTACGAAGCAGGATTTGAACCACGACCTCCCGGTCAGGAGGCGGCGGCCCTGGCCGTTACGCCACCGACGCTCATAGATATCATCATCATCATCATATCAGCTCATATACGTCCCCACCGAGAGTCTCGAGCCTACCCTAAATTAATATAACATGTATTTTAAATTTTGGCTTTGAGACAACGTAAAAATTAATATTAAAATTCAATATGTGTTTTTCTCAATAACCTTTTGTTCATCACAATTAGTAAGCCCCTGGCATCATCTCACCTGATGGTAAATGACAATGATGCCGAAGATAGAAGCGAGCTTACCAACATTCCCCAATGCAATGGGGAACTGGCTATCTTATCTTCAAGCCGGAACACATTAATGTTGTTAGTATTGATATTTGGCGGCAAGACTTAGATAAGAACCTCCTGATGTTAAGCTCATGGACTTTACCAATACGCCACGAGAGATGGTTACTTTATTTTCCTACTGACATAGCTAAATTAGATAAGGATAAGTTATTCTGACAAGAATTTGTCTCTGATATTCTTCTATTTTTACACTTTTAACTGAATCTGTTTTATGAAAAGAAACAAGTAACTATTAATAGATATATTTGATCATCTTCACATACGAGCTATGCTCTTGGTGGTGGTGAAATCTTCTCTTATCTTCCACCGGCATCTTAATCTTATTATGTCTCCAACAAACTAATTATACGATTGAAACACACATACACACACTCTAGTGTGCTTCACCTGTGGGAACTTATCACTGAAAAAAATTTTTTACTATTCTATTGGTCTTCTCGCTCTGGTGTGTGAACTATAAGGGTAACAGAAAAAGAAAGAACAACATGTATATAGTATAATCATATCAGCCGAAGGACGTCCACTGCTGCACATAGGCCTCCCCCAAGGATCTCCACAACGACCGGTTCTGCGCTGCCCGCATCCAGCGGCTTCCCGCGACCTTCACCAGGTCATCGGTCCACCGAGTGGGAGGCCTGCCTATACTACGCTTTCCGGTGCGTGGTCACCACTCGAGAACTTTACTGCCCCAACGGCCATCTGTTCTACGAGCAATGCGCCCCGCCCACTGCCACTTAAGTTTAGCAATTCTGAGAGCTATGTCGGTTCCTTTGGTTCTCCTACGGATCTCCTCGTTTCTGATTTGATCACGCAGAGAAACTCCCGAGCATAGCACGCTCCTTCTTATGAGGTCCATAGAAAGCGACCATGTCTTATAAAAGTATATTTGATAATTACCTAATTGGCATGATCTTGTATCATATCAACTGAAAGACGTCCACTGCTGGACAAAGCAACTTCAACTTCTACTGCAACTGGTCCTGCACTGCCTGCATCCATCGGCTTCCCGCGACCTGCACTAGGTTGTTGATCTACTGAGTGGGAGGCCGGTCTACACTTTGTTTTCCAGTGGGTGGTCGCTGCTCAAAAACTTACTGCCCCGGGGGCAATCTGTTTTACGAGTTAAGTGCCCTGCCCATTGGCACTTAAGTTATGCGATTCTATGAGCTATTTTGATTATTATGATTCTCTTATGGATCTCCTTAGTTCTGACTTGATCATGTAGAAAGACTCCCAGCATAGCTCACTCTATAGCCCTTTAGGTGACCTTGAGCCTTCTTATGAGGTGTAATAGCTTAAAACCTACTAGTAGCTTAAAAAAGCTAAACCTACCCGTATCATTTTAATACTCTTATCGGCAGTATCAGCGCACACATAAGCAAAGGCGACTCCGTAGCTCCACCGCACATACTTTGGGTGTACAAGAGGCCGGAAGGACTCCCCAACTTCATTAGCGTACCCTGCAACAATGGACCTGTTCAGTGACTGTTACATCACCAATGATGAGGGGTAAGTTATATTTTTATACCACTCTACTAGCATACTCTGAAGGACGTCCACTGCTGGACATAGGCCTCCCCCAAGGATTTCCACGATGAGCGGTTCTGCACTACCCGATCCAGCGGCTTCCCGCAACCTTCACCAGGTCATTGGTCCACCAAGTGGGAGGCCTGTTTATGCTACGTTTTCCAGTGCGGGGTCACCACTCGTGAACTTGACACAATGGCCATCCGTTCTACGAGCTATATGCCTAACCCACTGCCAGTTAGGTTCAGCAATTCTGAGAGCTATGTCGGTTACTTTGGTTCTCCTATGGATCTCCTCACTTGTGATTTGATAATGCAGAAAAACTCTGAGCACAGCATGCTCCAGTGCCCTTTGGGTGACCTTGAGCCTTCTTATGAGGCCCATAGTAAATGACCATGTCTCAGTTACGTATGTCATCACTGGCAACCTTGGTCTTAAGTTACTGCAGTATTTTGGATGTGAAGATATTGCAAACGCTGCCCAGCCGAGTTGGATTCGATTCATCTCTTTCTTGAACCTACCTAACTGGGCAAGATTTCATGGAAAGGAACACTTGGTAGTAGTACCACAAATTACCAACCTAGTGACTTACTTAATAACAGATAAAATACTAATAAAAAATATAAAAAAAACTAATACCGGAAAAAAAAATTTACACTTTTTGCACACTTAACTGAATCATACTGAATAATATGAAAAGAAACAAGTATTCATAGATATATTTGATCATCTTCACATAAGAGCAATGCTCTTATATGAAGAGTCTGCGGAACTGGGAATCTGGGGCTCGACTACCCCTGTCTTGCCCCTCAGCCCCCGCATACAAAAGCTATTGAAAAATTATACAGTTATCACACTAGTAATCACGAACTAGCACAGTACAGAGTCGTGCACCTCGGTGACCCGAGGTTACTCCAGGAAGTCGTCGGCGACCCACGGGGGCCCCTGGGCTTCTTGGAGGAGCTGGGCTGGCAGTGGTCGCCTGGTTGCGGATACCATCCCTCCCCTAACAACAACATCAATACTCACCAAGGTATCGAACCCAAGTGTCGCGAAATATGTCCGTCATAATAAAGAACTTTCGTTTTCTGAAAACGAACTTCTGTACCTGTCTCTGTGGCGGGATATCACATAATTAGTAAAGAAAAACTACTTTTTGCAGTCAGACATTGCAATTTGTCATTTGTCTTGAGAAAACAGTAAAAACAATTACGTAAATGACAAAAAAATAGGTTATATTAGATAACACATTTTGATTACATAAACAGATGAAAAATTTACAAAAATATTGTTCTAAATTCAGTTTTAGAAGTATGTTTACTTTCAATTGGAAAATAGAGTTTTTTACTCATACAATCAGTAATTAAATTGACGGAAAAGAAACGACGAAACGTTCGATTCGAACATGCATGTGTCAAACAAAACAAACTGTCATACTGTCAGTCAACCAACCGACAGACACAGACAGTCAAATTCAGTTATATGTCATTTAGACATAACTTCAGAAGTTTTTCATGAAATTTTATAGCTGCAACAATGGAGGTTTTTGAGCAAACTGTTTCTTTTCACACTTGTCAATGTTATAAAAAATAAACAGATGTAAACCAGGCTGTAAAGTCAATCTTTGAGTCAAATGAAACTAAAATCAATGTTAAACAGATGCAATATTTTTAGTCAACAAGAGCAATCTTCTGCCCATTTCTGAACCCAGAACCATAAAATTATGAAATCAGCTGATTCTTCTGATCAGCTGATCGCGAAAATCAACCAATAGCAAATCGTGACATCTGTCATTGTCACGTCTCAGTCAACTCGTCAGTCGTCATTGAATTTGAAGTTGTGGCTAGGGTCGGTCATTGAAAATACAATTGAAGGTTAAATGTATGTTGTGTTTCCTGAAATGCGTGCGTGTTCGATAAAACTGTGTGTGAGCTTATGCATTGTAATGTGAAAACAAGTGTTAAACCCATAATCAGTGTTAATCAATAATTGAACAAACCTTTTACTCATGACATGAACATAAAAATCGGTATGTAAAGCTGTAGGTATGAAATCGGATGTTAGATTAATTTCAGCCAATATAAATAAAGGATACGCAATGATGATGGTTTTATGGTCGGAGCGCAAATATTAAAGAAGTTGTAGGTAAGGCCTACAGTAAATAGACAAAAAAAACAAGAAAAACCCACAAAATTTAAAAATGCTGCTTTCCCACAAACTCAAAAACACTGTAGCCTCTTATATTTGCTAGTATTATTTGCTAATATAATAATCGATCATCTTATCATATTACTAGCAATCACAAAAAAATTTAAGACTCCGAAAAATTTTGCCTTAGCCCATAAAAGTGCACACCAATGCTGAAAACTTTTTTTTACAGAGATTTTTAGTACAGGGCAGTCCTGTTATGTGCACCCGTAATAGGCATTTCGTTTATTAGATACTGACGCTGCAATCTGAACTATTTTAATTTACTTAAAGAACACAAGATGTAATTAAGAATCTTTCCTAATTATGTAGGTATATGTATTTTTTATAAGTATAAAGGTATATATTATGTATTTCATATTATATTTATATTAGGTATACATTATGTATGTTGTATATTGTTTAATTATCTGTGTACATGCCAATTCAACCCTCACATCTCATTTTTCATCGCCTATGGTATGTAGGAAGAAAACTCTTACAGAGTTATTCATGCCATTTGTACATTAAGTTTGTAAGCAACTGTTTACCTGAACTATGTGTGTACAGTAAATATATAAATAAATAAATAAGAAGGACTAAAATCCATCCATCCATCTGGAATTCCTATTAATACTTAAAGTGCGGCCGTTCTATGATGACTTGATGACTACCATGGCTATATACCTATTTCAAAATTTATTTACACATAGTTTGTATTATTTTTTGTCAAAATAATGCAAGCAAAAGGCAATTAATTTTATTTTTGTGATACCCTTCGGACTGCAAAAAAAAAAACTGGGTGTAATAAAATAGTTAAATAGTGCCATGTCTTAGCGGTCCTCATAGAAGGGCCCTACAATAATAATACATAACAGTACATTTCAATCTCTCTTAACCCTAGCAACATAATTAACTACAGGTAACTAGAGAAAACTGAACCTTATTCGAGGTTAATACAGATTAATATTGACACAGCATCCCTGGCAAACTTATTGCCAATGCTTGTGAAAGGGTTAATAACAAAGTCTGGCTGCTGGTATGTTGTATGGGCTGCCAGGTGGCTCCAGTTTCAATACAAATGTAGTTAATACACAACTACAAACCAGATCAAATCCAAACTTTGCAAATATATTGAGGAGACACATAAAGATGTCTACAATTTTCTAACTTTGAATTTGATCCGGCATGTAGTTATTGTATTAAAACGAAATTATGTTTGAATAAAAACTCGAGCCTCCTGGCAACTTGGGGGTATTTAACCCCCTGTTAAAATTCAGAAACATATGTTCAATTACAAAAAATGTGCAGCAGTACTACACTCACTTTCATACGAAAAAATGTACTTAATTGGGTCCGAAGTGATAATTATCTTGATAGTTATAAAATTTAAAGGAAAAACAAAACAGTAATATTGTAAATGTATTTGACAAAACACTACACGCACTGTGTCCTGCCATATGTATTTGAACTTGATTTGACGCTTCGTCACATATTGAAATGCTTCAAACTTCAAAGTCCTACTAAAAAACTAAATTATTGATTGATAAAATCAATCACATAAATATTTTTAAAATAAAAGAAACTTACAATGAGAAAAAAAAAATCTAAAGTTAGGTGATTTCATATGACATGGTTTAAAAAGATGTTGATTGCATCCTATGTCAATTATATAAGATAATTTTAAATAAAACAATACAAAAATTATTTATAGTTATTTTTATACATTATACCTAAAATTTCTGTTTTTATTTTTAGTACAAAATTAGGCAAAAATAATAATGAACACTGATAATTATCGGTTAAAAATCGGAAAATTATTAAAGAAAATAATCATTTTAATAGAAAATAATTATCTTGATAAATTATCAAATAAAATAATTATCTTGATAATTATAAAAGAAAATAATTATCTTGATAATTTCGGACCCTGGTGAAAACTACTAAAGTGGAACTAGTAAACACAGACATAATGCTGTGGGGGTAAAGTAGAGGCAAGCAATATTAATTTTTAAACAGTATTAAACAAAAAAAAAACATTGCATGGGGCTAAACGTAGTTTTTGTTCTGACTGACATCATCATCATATCAGCTCATATACGTCCCCACCGAGGGGCTCGACCCTACCCTGAATTACGGCGATCGGGCCTTAGTCGACCACGCGGGCCCAGTGCGGGTTGGTCGACTTCACGCACAACCTGCGAGTTTCTTTGTAGGCGTGTGCAGGTTTCCTCACGATGTTTTCCGTCACCGTAAGAGCGACGGATAAACGTACATATGAAATCGAAATTCAAAATCACATTGGTACGTGGCAGGGTTGAACCACCACCTCCCGGACAGGAGGCGGCAGCTATGCTACCGACGCTCTGACTGAAAACCTGTTTGGTCAAAATCGCTTAAATGTTAAGAGGTGAAAATCGCTAACGCTGTTTGTATGAAAAGTCGCAGCTTCACAATCCTCACTTGCAAAGTTTCAAAATAGTTTAAGCCATTTTTGAGATTTTTACATTTTTGCTGACTACCCTTCCAAGATGTGGCAGTGGGCAGGGCACATAGCTCGTAGAACGGATGGCCGATGGGGTAGTAAAGTTCTTGAGTGGCGACCGCGCACCGGACAACGTAGCGTAGGCAGGCCTCCCACGCGGTGGACCGACGACCTGGTGAAGATCGCGGGAGGCCGATGGATGCGGCAGCGCAGGACCGGTCGTCGTGGAAATCCTTGGGGGAGGCCTTTGTCCAGCTTGCAGTGGACGTGTTTCGGCTGATATGATGAGCGCGAAGCGTGAGCCAAGCGTCTCCGTTTCAGCTTGAGCAAAAATGCTTTCGTATGTCTGTCTGTCTGGACTCCTCTACAGGTTGCAGTTCTCAACTGATTCTTGTTTAATTTTGTGAGCAGGTTCGCTATCTTTAATGGTTTTTTTTGTCGATTCTGTTTTTGGCAATTTTTCAAAATGACGGAGCCATGGGGGTTAAAAACATAAAAAAATATCATATTTTAGCCATTTCGAAAAAACTTGCGAGGTCTACAGCTCACAGAGCCAGTAGTTATTTGTTGTGTTCACCTTTAATTATTATCTTATTTCTAAGGTTCCGAAGTCAACAAGGAACCCTTATAGTTTCGCCACGTCTGTCTGTCCGCGCCTTAGCTCAGATACTATTAGTACAAGAAAGCTGTAATTTGGCATAGGTATGCATATTAATCACGCTGTCAAAGTTGTACAGTGAAATATTGAAAAAACATTTTTTAGGGTACGCTCCCCTACATGTAACCCCCTCTGGTTATTTTTTTCGTTGACGTACCCTATCGTGTAGTGTATCGTTGAATAACTGGGGGTTTGCTTAAACCATTTTTCGATGTTAATCGGGTTGCGAAATATTAAGCTTTAAAGTGCTATTTTTTGTTAGAGCCAAGTGTCCCCTCCCCCCAACCAGCTAAACGCTTGTCAGGGATGTCAGATGCCAACTCAAGAGTTATAACACCGGCCCTATCAAAATTATGATCATCATGCCAGCTCATATACGTCCCCACCGAGGGGCTCGAGCCTACCCCGAGTTAGGGCGATCGGGCTTTAGTCGACCACGCGGGCTCAGTGCGGATTGGTCGACTTCACACACAACCTGCGAGTTTCTTCGCAGGCGTGTGCAGGTTTTCTCACGATGTTTTCCTTCACCATAAGAGCGTCGGATAAATGTATATATGAAATTAAAATTATGATAATCTAAATATATATATAACTCAAAGGTGACTGACTGACTGACATAGTGGTGATCTATCAACGCACAGCCCATTGGACGGATCGGGCTGAAATTTGGCATGCAGGTAGATGTTATGACGTAGGCATCCGCTAAGAAAGGATTTCGGGAAATTCCCACGAGAACACCAAAAAACGAGAACTGCGCGGGCGAAGCCGCGAGCACCCACTAGTTTAGAATATAATATTTTACGTTTTCTAAGGGAGCCTAGCACGTAGGTATATTTGGTCTGAGATTAACACAACTTTTCTAAGGAAGAAACTCGGCTATATCGATATACAGGATGTAACAAAATTGGTGTAGGTTCCGTTAACTGAGGCTTCTACTCATTAAACTGAACAACTTTTGTTCTACTTACGACTTTGCTAAAAACGTAACAAAAAGTTTTTACTCATCATACAAATCGATCAGCTGATCGATCGATTTTGTACATTTTAGTATGGAGGGTCCCATTTTTTTTGTTGAATATATAGGTCCCTTGGAGAAAGTTGTTCAGTATGACGAGTGGAAAGAACCCCCAGTTAACGGGACCAACACCAATTTTGTTACACTCTGTATATTTTAATAAATGTCTGCTCGGCTATGTATTTGGGTCCTGCCTCGAGGCAAGTCCGCAAGTCACAGCTCGAACAGAATTTTTTAGGTATGCCACACATCCACTAGTTCAAGAGATTTTCTATCTGAAATGTTTTTATTACTCACAAAACACTGATCAATCAATCACTGTATCAAACCGCCTCCGTAGCTCAGAGGCAAAGTTCACTGACTTTACACAGGAGGTCGCGGGTTCGATTCCCGGCGGGGTCAATTGTAAGACTTGGTTTGGTTGGTGGTAGGGCATTTTCTAAGCCCGCCTGGCTAGCTACCACCATCTTATCTAAGTCTTGCCACCAAATATCAGTGTTAACAACATTGATGTGTTCCGGCTTGAAGATAAGATAGCCAGATCCCCATTGCGTTGGGGAATCTTGGTAAGCCCGCTTCCATCTTCGGCAACATCGTCACTTACCACCAGGTGAGATGTTGTCAAGGGTTTACCAATTGTGAAATTAAAAAAAAAATCAAATACAAAGTTTCACAACTAAACAGTAAGAAAAGTCACCGACTAACACAGTTCAGTTCGAACAGAAATAAATTATGTTTTATGTATTACTAGCTTTTTACTGCGGCTTCGCCCGCGTGGCCATCGTTTTTATGTCTGTCTTTAAGGGTGATTAGTAAATTATGTTGTTTCCCATCTACTCAACCGTCTCTGTGCAAAAAATCACAACAATCCATTGTTCCGTTGCGATGTAAAAGAAATTAACCAAAAAAAGAGTATATTTTCAGTTTCCTCAGGAACTGCATCGGTTTTTCACGGTATAAATAGTAGCCTATGTCATTCCCCGTGACACAGGCTACCTGCATGCCAAATTTCATAAAGATTGGTCAAGGCGTTGAAGCGTGAAAAGGTAACAAACAAACACATTTATAATATTAGTAAGGATGTCTTGCCGTCAGTACTAATATGTATACAGTGTAAACTCGGTAAAACGTCACTCGATATAACGATTCACTCTTTGAAACGTCAAAATTTTCTGGCTCCAGTTGGTTTACTTTGACGACAATTTCTCTCTGTACAACGAAAACTCACAATAACGTCACAAAATGGCCGGTCCCTTGAGAATCGTTATATAGAGTTTACATTGTACTTTGGTACTGTAGCTCATCAGGCATGTTCGCCGAGGCGGGGGGTGTCCGACTTTATCGCAGTGATGAGGTCGCGTATAGCTTCCTGCTGGGAAAGGTTGCGCGCCTAGGACAACAGCATCCTGGAAGCGATAGCTGCCAGGCTAGATAGCTCAATATTTCATCATCATCATATCAACCGAAAGAAGTCCCACTGCTGGACATAGACCTCCCCCAAGGATCTCCACGACGACCGGTTCTGCGCTGCCCATATCCAGCGGCTTCCCGCGACCTTCACCAGGTCATCGGTCCACCAAGTGGGAGGCCTGCCTACACTACGCTTTCCGGTGCGTGGTCGCCACTCGAGAAGTTTACTGCCCCAACGGCCATCTGTTCTACGAGCAATGTGCCCCGCCCACTGCCACTTAAGTTTAGCAATTCTGAGAGCTATGTCGGTTACTTTGGTTCTCAATATTTATTTACTGGCTATCCGTTTAACAGAACGAGAATCGAAAATATAAATCACAATCAAATAGGTAATATAAATCACTAAGTACCTTTATACAGTACTGCACTGTTTTCATTTTACTTTATTTTACATAATTTTACATAATTAAGAGCGTCGGTGGCGTAACGGCTAGGGCCGCCGCCTCCTGTCCGGGAGGCCGTGGTTCGAAGTCTACCAAGCCGCCCAAATCGCCCTAATTCAGCGTAGGCTCGAACCCTTCGATGGGGACATAAATGAGCTGATATGATGAAAGCTTGAATGTAAGAGCTTATCTCCAAAACTCATACCTCACCAAGTTTTTGGAACAGACCTTCAGGATAACAAAATATTGCAGCGCGCACCCTCCATATCCGCGCGCAATTATTGAAAACGCTAAACACGTTAAAAAACCGACTTCCATCGCAACAACTACATTTTTGCATTATTATTTTTGGTTTTTGTTAATTTTCTAATAAATTACTACGCCGATTTTGATAAAATTTATGTGGGACCACACGGGAAGAAAAAAGAATCATAAAAATCGGTTCACCCAGTCCAAAGTTATGAGGTAACACATAAAAAAAGAAAAAAAAACATACAGACGAATTGAGAACCTCCTCCTTTTTGGAATTCGCTTGAAAAGCGGCGGGCAACAGCTCGTCAATAATAAAATTCTGAGAACCAAGTAATTGAGACTTCGCTTTGTTCTCTGTTTACTCTTCTGCTTCACAAGTGGGGTTTTTAGTTTGTTAGTGCGACCGTGATGAGTTCATTTTGTAGTTTTTATTACACTACAAAATTCGCTTTATTTCTTACTTGCTGGGTACCCGGCTTCGTTCAGGGCTTCGAATGGTCCAAACTGTTCCAGACCAGAATACTCCACAACATTCGAGAGTGTTCTGGAATGTTTCACAATGATCTGGGATGTTGTCGGGGAATGCTCTCGAATACTCTCAAATGTTCTGGGCTGTTCTAGAAATTTCTAGAATTCTTCCTGTCATTATATCTTCAAAAGCACGCCCCTTCAGGTAAAAACGGGAACACTTCTGGAACTTCGGGAACGAACTGGGAAACTTCCCATACTAAGTTGGCTGATCAGCTGATCGAGTTAGTGTGGGAGAGCCAATTGTTTTTTGCGATTTGACTATGGGTTCCATGGGGAAAGTTGTTCAGTTTCATGGTTAGAAGCACCAGTTAAAATAGTTTCAGCTAATTTTGTTACACCTTATATGTATAGATGTGTATTTAATTTAAAAACACATTACATCGATTTATGCTGTATAAAATATTTTTTAGGTAATTGTAGCAGAAAACAATGCAAAAACACAAAAAAAGCTACAAATGTGTTGACCACAAACTCCACCAAAAAACTCTGCATGGATGATGGATGATGTATGATCGATCATATTTTCATCATCATGTCAGCCGAAAGACGTCCACTGCTGGACATAGGCCTCCGCCAAGGATTTCCCCTACGACTATAACAACGATTATTTATGTAGAACTAGCTATTGCCCGCGGCTTCGCCCTCGTGTTCATGTGTTTTATGACTGTCTTTGAGGGTGACTGGTGTTCCAGTCGCTTGCGAGCGTGAACATAAGTTTTCTGCAGATCCCTATCCCAGATCGGGCTAGTCTGATTAGCAGTCTATGTCACTTTCCACCCCCTCAACCACAATCTATTCTATACAAAAAAAAATAACTTCAATCCGTTTCTCAGTTGCGACGCCGACGTGCGCGAGCGTGGAAATTAGGTTTTCCCAGATCCCTCGGGAACTATTTCAGGATATGATATGATGGTTGGAGGGGGTGGGAAATTATGTCGTTTCCCACCCCCTCCAACCATCTCTGTGCAAAAATCACAACAATCCATTCCGTTGTGATGTTAAAGAAATTAACCAAAAAAAGATTATTTTTTTCAGTCCTCTCACAAACTGCATCGGACCATTCTATTTTTACCGGATAAAAAGTAGTTTAGGTCCTTCCCAGTGACACAGGCTACCTGCGTGCCAAGTTTTATCGAGATTGGTCGAGGTGTTGAAGCGTGAAGAGGTAACAAACAAACACATTTTCACATTTATAACTAAAACTAGCTGTTTCCCGCGGCTTCATCCGCGTGGACAACGTTTCTATGACCTTGCGGCTCGCGAGCGTGGAAAAAAGTAGCCCATGTGTTAATCTAGGTCTTAATCTGTCTACCTACCAAATTTCAGCCAGATCCGTTGAGTGGTTTTTGCGTGAAGAAGTAACAAACATACACACTCACAAACTTTCGCCTTTATAATATTAAAGTGTGATGTTACTAATGTAAGGATTCCATGACATCTACGTTGTCTAATCTATCTTTGGTGCCCAAGATACAGGCTGTGCCTAATTTGGGACCGATATGTACACATATTGTGTAAATTACTGTTTTAAATAAATTATTTGTAATCGTATGATAGCAACGTTTTTTACACAACTGCGCCAGAAGAGGGTTATGTTTTAACAGTACACGGACTCCATATCATCTACTTGGAGTTTCAGTCCTACGCCACAGATTACTAAATAGTTACTTCCTACGCCTCGTGATGAGCGTCTCTCAGAGTGAAAAAAAAATTGTCAAGAGCGTCTGTGGCGTAACGGCTAGGGCTGCGGCGCCGCCTCCTCTCCGGGAGGTAGTGGTCCGAATCCCGCCACGTACTAATGTGATTTCGAATTTAGATTTCATATGTACGTTTATCCGACGCTCTTACGGTGAAGGAAACATAGTGAGGAAATCTGCACACGCCTGCAAAGAGACTCGCAGGTTGAGTGTGAAGTTTTTTTTTTTTATTAAAAATTTGAGTGCGTTTGAATTTGTTTTTTTGAAGTCGAGCAACCCGCACTGGGCCCTCGTTGTCGACTAAGGCCCGATCGCCCTACTTCAGGGTAGGCTCGAGCCTCTCGGTGGGCACGTATATATGAGCTGATATGATGATATCTTATCCAGTTTCCATCGGCCTTATTTGATTACACATCAGTCACATGAATTTCATCCGTCTGACATTGTTTTCTATCTATGTTTATGATAAAATTGTATCTATGATCTTGTGTCGATAAGACGTTCTCACTTTCCACATCGATCGATAATGTCATTAGATACTGGCACGCGCGTTGTGATAAGCATCATACCTACATGACGTCAATCGATGACATTTCGATTGCATTCTCTCTTATCGTGTGGCACAATTACTTAGCATCACCTGCGGTCACGTGTAGGGCATTTAGATTTACACCTACGAAAGTGTGCAACGCGACCTTCATACACAATACACATCTGTAATCAGATGTGCAGGTTTCCTCATGATGTTTTCCTTCACCGTTAAAGCAATCGGTAAGTATATGTACGTAAGTTTGGAAAAACTCATTGGTACATTGGCCGTCCGGATTTGAATGCGGGATCTTTGGTTAGGAGGACCGAGTCGTTACCGGTTGAGACACCGACGCTTTTTTGCATTGATACAGCGGTATTCGAAAATCGTAGTAAAAACGTTAGTGGTTTGTTATATTCTCTTTGGGTCGTAAGTTCAATGTCCATCCAGGGCAAACATTACTTACGAAGTAACTATTTAGTAATCTGTGACATTACTTTGACGAATTGCTCTGCTACTCACTCGTATATGTTCAAAATAGCTTTTTCTCAATTCGTCTGTATGTTTTTTTTATGTGTGTTACCTCAGAACTTTTGACTGGGTGAACCGATTTTGATGATTCTTTTTTTATTTGAAAGCTAGTGCTTCCCGTGTGGTCCCATATAAATTTTATCAAAATCGGTGTAGTACTTTATTAGAAAATTAACAAAAACCAAAAATAATAATGAAAAAATGTACTAAGTTGTTGCGATAGAAGTGGGTTTTTTAACTTGTTTAGCGTTTTCAATTATTATGACTGTCTTTGAGGGTAAGTGGTGTGCGAGCCGCAAGCGAGCTTTGACTTGAGTTTTTTTCCATATCAGTATCCCAGATCGGGCTATTCTGATTAGCAGTCTATGTCACTTCCCACCCCCTCAACCAATTCTATACAAAAAATTCACTTCAATCTGTTGCTCCGTTACGACGCAGAAGTATACGCTATCGTGGAAATTAGTTTTCAACCGATCCCTTCGCGAACTATGTCAAGATTGTAATTATAATTAGTCAATTGTGTATTTTCTCATCCCCTAAATCATCTCTGTGCAAAAAATCACAACAATCCATTGTTCCGTTGCGATGTTAAAGAAATTAACCAAAAAAGAGTATTTTTTCATTTACCTCAGGAACTGCATCGGACTATGTTATTTTCACGGGATAAAAAGTAGCCTATGTCCTTCCCCGTTACAGAGGCTACCTGCATGCCAAATTTCATCAAGATTGGTCATGGTTTTGAAGCGTTAAAAGGTAACAAACAAACAAATGAACAAACACATTTTCACATTTATAATATTAGTAAGGATTAAGCAACAATTTAGGTTCGTGGCGCACCACTATTTAACTACAAGTACAACGTTTACCTGGTTTTAATATCCCGTAAGTCAGATCCGCCACCCAGGAGGGGCTATGATCAATCAAACCTAACCGAACCTGTTATCGCTCGCTTCGCTCGCTCAACTCTAGTCCAGTTGAGAAGGATCTTCGAGCAACACGGTCTTCCTTTCCGCTAGGAAGACCGTGTTGCTCGAAGAGAAGGATAGATAATTTGATGTGCAATCAGTATTTTTGATATGATTGTCATAAATATATAATGAAAATTAATTGATAGGTGATGATTTGTTTGATGAGCAACTAAAAATATTCCTGTATACATTAGAATCGCCTACTTATGTACGTACACCCCAAAAACATTCCCTGCTTTTTAGCTAGTCGGGAAAAAATAGGTAAGCTCGTCTTAATGTCATTTCGTTTGTAAATGTGTCTTACATTACATACAAACAAATTAATAATTAACAGAACATTCAAAAGTTATTGATTGGAACAGTTGTCTCCGTCTTTTTCTTTACGTGTAAAGAGTAAAGAAAATAACCACACTTTTTCAATGGTTTTTTGTTTCAATCAAAAACTACAATGAAAGTATAAAAAATAATAACATTACTCACTTTGTATTATCATAACAAACATTGTTATATCATCACATCAGCTCATATACGGCCCCACCGAGGGCATCGAGCCTACCCGGAATTAGGGCGATCGGGCCTTCTTAGTCGACCACGCGGGTCCAGTGCGGGTTGGTCGACTTCACACACAACCGTCGAGTTTTTCTTGTTATATATATATTTTAATTTATACTTCAAAATATTAGTCATAACTACAGTTGAAAGTAACGGTGTTGACCAATCTTAGGGATTTTTTTCTATCGAGCCAAAACTGCTCAATCGTGTTTCTAATAGCTTTTGACTTTAAGGAACATCATCAAAAATAAAGGTATTTTTTTCAACTTTGTGTTTTTTATCTTTTTGGAGTAATTGACGTTTAAAAAATAACGAAAATCTGTAATATTACCGCCTTATTACTGTCATTGTCTCAGCTCTGCTAAACCTATCTCGCATTTATCCTATCTTATCTTTAATAACATGGGATATGTTTCGATAAATCTTTGTAATCAAATCATAACAATGTCATACATAACGCTGAAGACGTTATCGAAGTTTTTCCCTTTATGTAGGTATGTACGTATGTGTAAGTGACATTGTATAATTGCGGACAGTTCAAGATTGACCGTCGATGAATGTCCACGCGCAGTCCCAGCACTTGTTCGCGAAACGCGCGTCGTTCGGTGTTTTCGCGCGAAAAGCTGTGAGTGGATAATCTGTTATGTTTCGCGAGTATATATATTCTTTATTCCCTCGTAGAATTCAAACGATTGGATATACAGGTGTAACAAAATTGGTGTAGGTCCCGTTAACTGGGACTTCTATTCATCATACTGAACAACTTTTGTTCCACGACTTTGCTGAAAACATTTAAAAAAAATTGTACTTTTCATTTTTTTTTATATATACGGGTACAAAAGCCCTTCCGAGACAATCCCCATTCAGTTAATCTTTATTAGTTTTTTGATTTGTAATACTAGTGCCCGTGCATTGTACTCTTTATACAAATCGATCAGCTGTACGACCGATTTTGTGCATTTTAGTATGGAGGGTCCAAATTTTTTTTGAGAATTGACTATGGGTTCCTTGGAGAAAGTTGCTCAGTTTAACGAGTAAAACCCCCAGTTAACGGGACTTTCACCAATTTTGTTACACCCTGTACATTTTAAAGTGTGACGTGTCGTTATAGATTTGTCTTTATCCCCTCAGTGACATACGATTTGATACATTGTTTTGGATGTTGGTTGCAAAGAAACGATAAATAAATTGAAAACCGGCCAAGTGCGAGTCGGATTCGCGCAAACAGGGTCCCGTAGTCTTTAAAAAACAAAATTGTTTTTGCAGTTGGTAATAGAACATAATAATATATTGTATGGAAAATCTATGAACTTTTTACAAATCCAACTACGCATCTTAAGTTGGTCGACTGTTACCTACTTCTAAACTAAGAAAGCCTACCCAACCGTCATAGTTTTCTTTTTAAATTAATTGTATGTCCTACTATTTATTTTTTCAAATTACCGTTTTTACGATAGAGCTAAATCAAAATTACTTCTAGATCTATAAAAAAACACGTTTTTATTTCTATGGAGACACCTTAGTTTTTCACTTTTCCTAATTTTTAGTATTTGTTGTTATAGCGGCAACATACATACACATTCTGTGAAAATTTCAACTGTCTACCTATTACGACGAGAGGTATTGATCAGAGCAGTTCTCTGTGTCTTTTTCTTTACGTGTAAAGAGTAAAGAAAATAACCACACTTTTTCACTGGTTTTTCCAGTGACTTATATATTACTGGCGTAAGGACCCGGCCAACGCGGGCGACTAATGGTCCCAGCGAATTGGTGCGAAAATCGAAAGTTTCGCACACTCGCGACTCAGTCGTCTGCGAGAAATTGTACAGTGCGGTGGAAAGATATTCCATATAAAAATGCCTTATTGTGTTGTTAGAGGCTGTAAAAATCATGAAAGAAAGGCTAAAAAGAAACATGGGATGTTGTATCATCGTTAAGTAACCTTAAATTGTATTTTTTCTTGTAAACAAATTAAATAAACGAATTTTAAAGCGACAATTCTACCAAGGTTCTTTTAACGCGGCACTGACGTCAACTCTCGCCCACGCTAGTTCGTACGAGTTATGTTAGATGGCGCTACTTTTTGCTTGTATCAAGAAAATCTAAGTCAAATATGGTGACGGGCGGATCCTTCTATTCAAATCTGTGGGTTTTTCGTTTCAATCAAAAACTACAATGAAAGTATAAAAACTAATAACATTACTCACTTTGTATTATCATAACAAATATTGTTGTATATTTTTTTTAAATTTATACTTTTTAAATATTAGTCATAACTAGAGTTAAAAGTAACGGTGTAGACCTATGTATGGGATTTATTCTATCGAGCCAAAACTGCTCAATCGTGTTTCTTATAGCTTTTGACTTTAAGAAACATCATCAACAATAAGGGTAATTTTATCAACCTTGGGTTTTCTATCGTTTAGGAATAATTGACGTCAAAAATAACGAAAATCTGTAATATTACCGCCTTACGGTTCATAAAATAAAATCTGATGACGGACGGACAGACGGACAAATATCGGAGTCTTAGTAATAGGGTCCCGTTAGTCACCCGTTAGGTGTACGGAACACTAACAATAACTACGATTTTTTTAAAGTTTTTTTTTTCATATTTAAAATTAAACGTGAAAATGTTGCGCTTGTCACCCTATAGATGTAATCAGGTGCAAAAGATTATACATAATATATTTATTTTATTACCTACTCGAAGTTTAATACGTCTTAACTCATTGTTTCCACAGCTGCAATAACTTTATACGTAATTATTATTTCTCTCAAAACCTAAGCTTGAAACGTATGAAACTTAAAGAAGATTGTGAAGCTGCGACTTTTCATACAAACGGCGTTAACGATTCTCACCTCTTAAATGTAAACCGATTTGGACTAATTTTTGATAGTTTGTCCGTCAGATCAAAAGCTAGGCTTATACTTTTTTGTTTTTTCGATAAAGTTAATAAGTTTAATTTTATTGTCGTTCACGTGTTTTCATACAAAACTAATTTCGGCCATTTTTTGTTTATTTATAATAAGTAATTTTAAAAACGAATCGTATAAGACTAGCTTTTGTTCTGACTGACAACCTATCAAAAATTAGTCCAAATCGGTTTACATTTAAGAGGTGAGAATCGTCAACCCGTTTGTATGAAAAGTCGCAGCTTCACAATCTTCTTAATATCAACCATTGATTACCTATTAATCTGAGCATTCACATATTTTAAAAAAATAACAGTCAGCAAGAAAATGGGCAAGTTACACAAAAACTTTTATGACCTTATTTTTATAACCGTTAAAAACCGGCCAAGTGCGAGTCGGACTCGCGCAAGAAGGGTTCCGTAGCATTACCTATAAAAAAAAATCAGACAGAGTCCATATTTGGTTACTACCACAAAACTTAATATCTATTGTTAGTTTAGGTAGGTAAATATAAAAAAATCAAAGTTTAAAAAAACTAAAAACCGACTTCAAAATGAAATTCACTCAAAAGTATGAAATAATATTATTATACTTAAATACACAACAATAACGAAATCAAAGGTGGGCACGAATTAAGTTAGGGGCTTAACTTTTTTTTTGAGGTCGGTGTTAGCAAACCATCGAATCTAAAACATACGTATCTATATGATACGTAAGTAACTGTGGGCTCGTACCAACCAAAATTTAAGCCCCTAACTTAATTCGTGCCCACCTTTGATTTCGTTATATTTGGTTAATGTTGTGTATTTAAGTATAATAGTATTATTTCATACTTTAAACTTTCACGATTATTCATAATTATTTCATTATTTCATACTTTTGAGTGAATTTCATTTAGAAGTCGGTTTTTAGTTTTTTTTAAACTTCTATTTTTATTTTCTTTATTTTTAGTGATAACGCTATCCATCTAACAACGTTAAACCCAATCACCTACTCACTAATAGGAATTATCAAATCATAATACATGTGTTTCATTAACAGATACAAAGTCCTGTGGCTTCCATCATCATCTCAGCAGATGATGATGGACGATTTAACTCCATAACATGAATGTTATGGAGTTAATCGTCCATCAAAAGCTCATCTGAATAACCTTAAAGAATACAACCTATCGGTCTATGCATACCTACGTATAATATATCTATGTATAATATTGAAAGAATTTTTCTCCAACTCCTAACCGTTAAGGAGTTGTACCTTCCTTCATCAGCTTATCAACATGAGATGATGACTAACAAACGCAAGTATTTTAATAGCTTTAGAAAACATATGAATCACGTAATAAGTGCCTACGTAATGAGTAATTTGAGGGTTGCTTTCGATTTCCCTGGGATCCCATCATCAGATCCTGACTTGGTGACAATGGGACCCCCTCGGGAGTATACCTTTCAAATGAAAAAAGAATTTTGAAAATCGGTCCACTATTGACGGAAAAATCGGTGAACATACATTAAAAAAAAAATATACAGTCGAACTTAGTACCTCCTTCTTTTTTGAAGTGGGTAAAAATCACGTTTGTTGTATGGAAGCCTTCCTTAAATATTTATTTAATTTTAATTTAATTATTTATTTTTAAAGTGAATAGTACAACTCAATATTATGTGAATATTTCAAGCGTCTATCTTTTGCCCTTATCAATATCGAGCAAAAATGAGCAAAAAAAATCATGTTTGTTGTATGGGAGCCCCCTTAAATATTTTTATTATTCTGTTTTTAGTATTTTTATAGCGGCAACAGAAATACATCATCTGTGAAAATTTCAACTATCTAGCTATCACGGTTCATGAAGGACGGACAGCGAAGTCTCAGTAATAGGGACCCGTTTTTACCCTTTGGTTACGGAACCCTAATAAAAGACCATAAGCACTGTCACCATGAGGTCCATAATAAAAAAACAAAAACTTTTTTTTCAATAAAAATTGGCATTGAACTTCAAAAACTGAATCGCCAATTTCATACTTTAACCTCTATTATACAGAGTGTAAAAAAAATGGTGTAGGACTCGTTAACTGGGGCTTCTACTCATCATACTGAACAACTTTCCCCGAGGAACTCATAGTCAATACGCAAAAATAATATTCGACGCTCCATACAAAATTGGTCAATCAGCTGATCGTTTTGTATGAAGAGTTCAATTTTTTTGCGAATTCAGCAAACTTGTAGAACAAAATTAGTATATAATTAGTAAATTAGTATATTGAGTAGAAGCCCCAGTTAACGGGACCTTAAAATACCGGGGCCGTAAAATCGGAAAATTGCAATAAAATGACGATTTTTGACGATTTTCAATAATTTTTTGTATCGAGGCCAATTACTTTTATCGTGTTTCGAAGAATATAACAATATTAGGCATATCTTCACCTGTTTGACGGTATGAATAACAATGTATGAATTTTAGCGGTTGATACCTTAAAAAACAGGTTCAAAGATACCCTATATCGCGATATTTTACGCTTCTCGCCCTTCCACTTCATGTTAACGGGAACTACACCAATTTTGTTACACCCTGTATAATAATATGACCTAACCCAAAGTACCTAGTTTAGTTTGCAAATCCGGAGTTTGTTCAGGTAATCTCATACATAACCAGAGATAAAGCAAATTTATTGTGCTTACAATATGCGCTGAGATAAGTCGGAATTACAGCACTTATTGCTTGTCATTTTAGGGTTCCTTAGTCAAACTGGGAAGTTGGAATCCTTCTAATTTCGCCATGTCTGTCTATCTATTAGTCTATTCAACGCTCGGTGTATCGTTCGTTCATTAAGAGTATTGTGAAGCTGCAACTTTTCATAGAAACGGCGATAACGATTTTCACCTCTTAAAATTGGTTGAATTATTTTTTATACGTACAGCATCGTGTGGGGTATCGTTAAATAGATCGTTGAAACTACTGAATGTTTACGAAGATATTTTCTTCAAAAAATTATTTTTTACGAAATGTTAAGTTTTTAAATGGTGATTTTTGTTAAAGTTTTATGGTCCCCACTAGTTAAACCGTTATTTCTGGAATTCTGAAAGTATTGGAAATACTAGGGGATTTTTGACAGCGCAGGCTTATTTATTACACGGTTGACGAATTTTTAATTTTTTGAAAAACATAAAAACAATATTAACAGCGAAAATGCTTTATAACATTTAATTAGTTTAAAAAAATTATAACTGACTTGTGCCTAATCTTATTTTTTAAATTTACTTATTTTGTGTTTTAAAATGACCTGTAATTTGCTTTAAATTTTTAAAAATTTTGAAATAAATATTAAAAAGGATTATAAACACGCTTTTATAGCTTAGGTTCAATAGAAGAGATTTGGATTAGATTTGTATAAAGTTCATAGATTTACCGTACAAAATGTGGTATACCGACTCTAAAATAAGTTAATTTATTTGCTAAAATATACATTTATTTTTTTAAATAATACAGAACCCGCTTTGGGCGTGGTCCAACACGCACTTGGCCAGTTTTTGTCAGGAACAGTTTGCCCGAGGTTGGCACTGCTAAGTGTTTTATGTTAGTAAATCTCTTTGTGAAAGTCGGAGAAATATTAAAATTATTAATTTTGTTTTTTATGTTTTTATAATTTGTTAATATTTTTATTAACTAGTGTGTACAATAAAGAGTATTTATCTTATCTTATCTTATTAGGGCCTATAATGAATTTAAAGGGAAAGTTATCACGACTATAATAGTCGACCAACTTAATATTAGGTATTTACCTATGAAATTGCCGATTGTTTAAAAAAGTTTAAAGCAGAAAATTAATATTAAGATCAACTGTTATTAAAACAAAATTTATTCTCAAAATAGCATTAGACTATTAGAAAGTAAATGGTGGTAAATATATGCCTATTGTTTAGATTTTTTGAGAGCACGATGGCTTTAACCCCATGAAGTCGGGTTTATTCACCTGAAAAAATCGGCTTTATTGAGGCAAAAGATACACATTTTTAATTTTAAAGCTTATCGCAATTCGTTACTAATGTCATATTTGGGAATCCCCCGCATAAGATTTCGTCACTTTCAGGAAAATTAAAAGAAAAATAACTAGTCTAAAAAATTTCCCCATCTGACCACTAAGAAAACGCCTTTGTTCTATTCAATGGTAAATAGGTCCGAGGATTGGAACATGAAAGACATGCCAAAGTTCATGGATTTTAGACACAGAGTGTTAGTTTGTTTGTTTGTAAACTCTTTATTGATCTTTTGTTACAATACTTAAAAAATATATTATATAAAAAGGCGGACTTATCCCTTACGGGATCTCTTCCAGTCAACCTACTGATGACGTGTTCTATATACTGTGACAAAAATAATGGGAACTGGGGATAAAAACCCTTACGGAGTTTGCCACATATGATACGTAAGATTTAGAGGTTCGGGCCTAAACAAAGTTTTAAGGAAAAAAAATGTTATGGGGTAAATGAGAATATATGTATTTTATGATTATTTTAAAAGGAAGGAACAATAAACAATATGAGCATAAAAAAAGGTGTGATTACATTGGTTGACCGTGTTGAAAATTTAAAACAATGACCTACTTTATTTATGGGCAATTCCCGGACATTAATTTAAAGTTACAATTTTATTAGTATATAAAAAGGTTATTTTATAGAATGCCGGTAGGCAACGATCGTTACCGCCCCTTTGGTACTTAAATAAATTACTAAGCTCTAAAATAATTAAATTTCGTTTTGGTCTGAATTACCCTATTTTTCTAACATAACACGTATCAGATACAAAACACCTTTAAAATTTAAAATAAATAATTAATGGTTAGAAACTGGATGCAGGAAATCTTCTAGGAAGGCAGAAAAGTCAAAGAGTTAGAGAGACGCTCGGGACAAAAGATAAAATAATATTCACTTCCCTTGGCAAGCAGCTGGGCGGGCAGTGAAAGGACTGGCTGGTGGTCAGCACAGCTCCATCTCAGGATTAATCCTTATTGAGGAAAACCGTCGGGACGTCAACCTCGCAGGGGGGTGGATGAAACCCTACGGAGATATATAAATGTAGTTCGCCGCAGTACCAAAAATACACGCAAAGCGGTTTCCTTATACAAATTACTTACCACAGAATAAAATTGTGGGCCTCAACAACAACTTATAAAACAATTTATCCAAAAAATTTAAATTCGCATGACTGTAGACGGGATCACGATCAACCTTTGTTTTTCTCTTGTCAAAAAAATAACAACTATTTTCAAATTCAAATTCCATAGAGCAACGACATCAAAAAAGAATTTAATTATGAAACGCGACAAAAGAGATCGGCTCGAAACGATAGTTAGCGTTTCAAAATACCCACAAACTCACAAAAAAAAAGGCGAGAAGTCCAAAAAATTTTGAAATTTGGACAACCCTATAGACGTTGGACAGCCCTGAAGAAGAAAAAAAATAAAAACTCTCTAAGTAACTAGTTAACTACGAACGTTTACTTGAAGCTGGTAGAAATTGACATTTATACACGAACGTTCACATACAAACGGCAAAAACTCCATCTAAAAGTGAACAGACTCAATAACCCCAACAACACACTAGCGTTAAAGGATCGCTGTGTATTGAGCCTAAAACTAGTCACTTAAGAAAACAGGAGAAATCAAACAACTACTAAAACATTAAAGACCAATAGGGTTGACAAAAACTGAAAAAACTTGCAAAACATTGTCGGTTACCCCAGCAAAATGTGGACAAAAGCGGTAAAGGCGAATGCGTGAAAAATCCGACTCACGGATAAAATTAACACCGGAAGTCTGAAACGCGATACGCAAGAGTCTAAAGGAATAACTCTACCGAAAAATAGGCCATTTGAGGTAAGACAAGGGCAAGATTAATGAAAGAAGTTTTAAAAATGGAAAATTGTTATAAGACCTCAAGAAATCTAAACAATACTGCGGAATACAGAAACGTTGTCACATAAAAGTGAACAGGGTACGCCAAAAATTTAAGGAGTACCTCGCAAAGCAACGCATAAAAATATTCCAAACAGTTAACCCTTAAAGATTTTTCCCTAAAAACAACGTTAAATAATCGTGAACTAAAAGTAAGTCTGTCCCGACTTTCGATTGAAAGAAATCTAGAGTCTGGCCATTGACTACTTAAATTAAAAATTCTCTTGGAATCGTAAGGGAATACACAGGCAAAAACAACTCAACAACACGTAAGCAATTATCCGAAAGAGGTATAATGCCATTAAGCCGGGGAAAAAACGACCCGTGTTAAGAGAAGCAAAAAAATACCGTGCATACAAACAAAAAACCTTACGTTTCAAAGAAAACTGCACGATTAAATTAAGTAAGGGTCTTGAGGTATTAAAACTTGAACCATATTATCCGGAAAACGGATACGGGCGCCATAAATATGTGACAAAAATAATGGGAACTGGGGATAAAAACCCTTACGGAGATTGCCACATATGATACGTAAGATTTAGAGGTTCGGGCCTAAACAAAGTTTTAAGGAAAAAAAATGTTATGGGGTAAATTAGAATATATGTATTTTATGATTATTTTAAAAGGAAGGAACAATAAACAATATGAGTATAAAAAAAGGTGTGATTACATTGGTTGACCGTGTTGAAAATTTAAAACAATGACCTACTTTATTTATGGGCAATTCCCGGACATTAATTTAAAGTTACAATTTTATTAGTATATAAAAAGGTTATTTTATAGAATGCCGGTAGGCAACGATCGTTACCGCCCCTTTGGTACTTAAATAAATTACTAAGCTCTAAAATAATTAAATTTCGTTTTGGTCTGAATTACCCTATTTTTCTAACATAACACGTATCAGATACAAAACACCTTTAAAATTTAAAATAAATAATTAATGGTTAGAAACTGGATGCAGGAAATCTTCTAGGAAGGCAGAAAAGTCAAAGAGTTAGAGAGACGCTCGGGACAAAAGATAAAATAATATTCACTTCCCTTGGCAAGCAGCTGGGCGGGCAGTGAAAGGACTGGCTGGTGGTCAGCACAGCTCCATCTCAGGATTAATCCTTATTGAGGAAAACCGTCGGGACGTCAACCTCGCAGGGGGGTGGATGAAACCCTACGGAGATATATAAATGTAGTTCGCCGCAGTACCAAAAATACACGCAAAGCGGTTTCCTTATACAAATTACTTACCACAGAATAAAATTGTGGGCCTCAACAACAACTTATAAAACAATTTATCCAAAAAATTTAAATTCGCATGACTGTAGACGGGATCACGATCAACCTTTGTTTTTCTCTTGTCAAAAAAATAACAACTATTTTCAAATTCAAATTCCATAGAGCAACGACATCAAAAAAGAATTTAATTATGAAACGCGACAAAAGAGATCGGCTCGAAACGATAGTTAGCGTTTCAATACTTACTGCAAAAATAACTTTTTTTTAATGTAATCTTGTAATCCTTTGATGATGATGAGTTTAGAAAAACATTTAAAAAATATAAACAAATAAACAGACTAGATGACTTTGAATGTGTTATTCATCATCATATCAGCCGAAGGATGTCCACTGGTGGACATAGGCCTCCCCCAAGGATTTCCACGACGACCGGTTCTGCGCTGCCCGCATTCAGCGGCTTCCCGCGACCTTCACCAGGTCATCGGTCCACCGAGTGGGAGGCCTACCTACGCTACGTGGGTGATATTATTATCTATAATTTATCTTTATCACTAACGAAATATTTAAGTAATGTCTGTTCTTTCGCTAATAAATAATATTTATTACCTACTAGTTGTCCCGGCGAACTTCGTACTGCCTCACACTACACTACAGTCCACTACACTACCACTACCATTACCACTACCACTACACTACCTGTACCACTACCACTACACTACACTACTTTTAGTAGATATTGCAGAAATTTTTAGGTCATTTTTTACACCTTGGATTACATTATTTGAGTTTTAGTAAGGATCCCTAATTTTTTGAAAATATAATATAGCCTATAACAACCGCGGATAGTGTAGCTTCCCAACGGTGAAAGAATTTTTCAAATCGGTCTAGTAGTTTCGGAGCCTATTCAGAACAAACAGACAATCAAATCTTTCCTATTTATAATAGTAGTATAGATAATTAAATTGCTTATTCAGTTTTTAAAGTTCAATTTAAAGACGATTGTGAACCTACGGCAAAAATAGGATAATTACAATACAACGGATAGCGATTTTCATCTTCTAATTCTAAAGTTAACCGATTTTCACCAATTTTAATAGGTTGTCGGTCAGAACAAAAGCTAGGTTTATTTGTTCCGTTTTTAGGGTTTCGTAGTCAACAAGGAGCCCTTATAGTTTTGCCATGTCCGTCCGTCCGTCTGTCCGCGGCTTAGCTCAGAGACTATTTATACTAGAAGCTGTAATTTGGCATGATTATACATATTGATCACGCCGACAAGTTTGTACAGAGGCCAGCATATCAAGCTACTCGTGTACACTCGTAGTGCGATTCTGGTCCATACGCATTCGGCATAAGAACGGTAAAAAGTCCAAAGTGTGTAGCTTGATGTGCTGGCCTGTGTACAATAAAATGTTGTGAAGAGGGGGTGATTTTTGATGTGTAACATCTTTGCTCTCGCTTTCCTGCAATTTGTGGGAGTGATTTCGTGAAATGGGACGGAAATGTGTCCCATGGAACGGAAATGTGTAACAGGGAGACGCGTTTTTTCAGGCTTTAAAAGCGGATGTGTAACATCTTTGCTCTCGCTTTCCTGCAATTTGTGGGAGTGATTACGTAAAATGGGACGGAAATGTGTCCCATGGGACGGAAATGTGTAACAGGGAGTCGCGTTTTTTCAGGCTTTAAAAGCGCGGAAAAGGCAAAGGTATCTATGACCATACAGCCTAGTCTGCCGTATCTTTGCCGTCCTTTTTTCAGGCTTTAAAAGCGCGGAAAAGGCAAAGGTATCTATGACCATACAGCCTAGTCTGCCGTATCTTTGCCGTCCTTTTATAAAGTATTTTGTCACATGTTACACATCATATGCGAGTACTGTAGGTCTCGCACGAATTTTTTTTTTCTAACTTACCCTATCGTGTGGGGTATCGTTCAAAAGGTCTTTCAAAACAACCAAGGGTTTGATAAAACCATTTTTTTTATTCAGGGGTTTTTTGCGAAATATTGAGCTTTAAAGAGCTATTTTTTCTTTAAGTCCCTACAAGCTAAACCGCTATTTCAGGACATCTGAAAAATAATTAATGGGACATATAATCAATTGAAAAAGGAAACTGTCACGGCTAAGTAGGCTTTCTTAGTTTAGGAGTGGACCAACTTGAAGTGCAGTTGGATTTGTCAAAAGTTTATAGATTTTCCTTACAAAATGTTCTATCAACAATAGGCAACATGCAATATTTTTATTTTTGCTTTTTTTTTTGCTTGCATTTTAAAGAACTCCATGCAGAATAAACCAGGAGTATATTAAAAAAATAAAAAAACTTGTTTTTTTAATTTTAAATGCGGTTTTAAAGTAACCGTTTAAATTTGCGCGCGCAAACGGACGTATATTCCGATGACGTCACTCCTGTCTGTCACTCAGACCAAAGAGAATATAATACATTACAATTACAATAAATTACAATGTATTATATTCTCTTTGGTCTGAGTGACAGACAGGAGTGACGTCATCGGAACTATACGTCTGTTTGCGCGCGCAAATTTAAACGGTTACTTTAAAACCGCATTTAAAATTAAAAAAACAATTTTTTTTTATTTTTTTAATATACTCCTGGTTTATTCTGCATGGAGTTCTTTAAAATGAAAGCAAAAATAAAAATATTGCATGTTGCCTATTGTAAATATAATTTTGTTTTTTTTTAAATAAAAAAAAATATTTTTTGAATAACCCTACTTTGCGCGTAACCGACTCGCGCTTGAACGATTAAAAAAAATGATTGAAAAGAAAAACAAATAAAGGCTGAAATTAGTTTTGTATGAAAACACTGAACGAAAAATAAAAACCTATAAGCCTAGCTTTTGTTCTGAACTCCTGACTAACCAGCTAACCACCTGTCAAAAATTGGTCAAAATCTGTTAACTTATGTGAGGTGAAAATAGCTTCGCCGTTTGTACGAAAAGTCCCAGGTTCACAATCCTCAAAACAATTTTAAATTTAAATTATTGACTATTGAGTCTCTGTGGATTTGTTTAAAAAAAAGTCTTTTAATGCGGGGCATTCCCAAAGTAATATTTTTCGCCTGTAAAGTAATACTGTTTTGAGAATAAATTTTGTTTTAAGGCGTATTGGAAACCTTGGTGGCAAGGATCTCCATTTTTCTCAGCAATTACAAAACATATAGAAGTGATTTGTTATAACCTGATTTTTCATTACAATCACTTCATTTTGTCAGTTGCAGAAACACAATTCGATAACTTTTATAACAGAAAAAATTATATCAAAGAAACCTCTTTTAAAACAGAGATTTGCATTCTACAGGCAAACCAGACCGATTTAAACGTCTCAATTTTCTAAGTCGATTAGTCTTAACATATACTTCAATTTTAACGATTTTTAAAATTAATTGTAACTTTTTAATTGAAACAAAAAAAACATTAAAAAAGTGCAAAAGTGTGGTTATTTTCTTCACTCTTCACACGTAAATGAATAAACAGAGACAACAATCAACGCCACGCCTTAATAACTAAATTTTAACCATTTTTTTCTCCCATTAGGTAAGCACCTAATGATATATGAACGGTGATTATTATATTATGTACACAAATTTTATATCATTTCACACACACGTCTATAATAATTACAGCTTATTTAAGCATAGTACAGTCACGTGATTTAATATAACTAGTTATAACTAGGTACCTACCTACATTTTTAAAATAATTATTTTTTAATTATTGAAGTGAAACTTTTATATAGACGGGTATTAGGATTTTTCCGTTTCGAAAAAGCGTTACGGCTGCGTGGAAGGGGTAGACAGAGAAAGGCTTACGGCGGCGGCGGAGAAAAGCGTTACGGCTGCGTGGAAGGGGTAGACAGAGAAAGGCTTACGGCGGCGGCGGAGAAAAGCGTTACGGCTGCGTGGAAGGGGTAGACAGAGAAAGGCTTACGGCGGCGGCGGAGAAAAGCGTTACGGCTGCGTGGAAGGGGTAGACAGAGAAAGGCTTACGGCGGGCGGCGGCGGAGAGAGGGCAACGGCTGTATTCGTAGATAGAGAAAAGTTGAGATGGAGATATAAAGCAGGTACTTAGCCTGGGTTACTCTTCGTACGCCCAAACTCCCCTTGTCCGTTGAAGTTTCACTCCTACTATGTGTCCCAGCACACATTTTTTATACTTACCAAGAAGAAACTACATCGATAATTAAACTTTTTCTTTGACTTCCGATCTTCTTTGACGTTGCTTAATGTCTATTAGTTAAAAAGCGTCGGTGGCTCAACCGGTAACGACTCGGTCCATCTAACCAGAGGTACCGGGTTCAAATCTGGACGGCCAATGTACCAATGAGTTTTTCAAAAACTTACGTACTTACATACTTACCGATTGCTTTAACGGTGAAGGAAAAACATCGTAAGTAAACCTGCACACGCCTGCGAAGAAACTCGAAGGTTGTGTGTGAAGTCGACCAACCCGCATTGGGCCCGCGTGGTCGACTAAGTCCTAGTCGCCCTGATTCAGGGTAGGCTCGAGCCCCTCGGTGGGGACGTATATGAGCTGCAATGATGAATGTCTATTAGATAGAAATTGTATAAAACAAGGAAAACTAATTTTATATTACCCGGAAAAATTAAAGGGACTTTAATCTGCTAAACCAGCAGATTCCGTGACTGTACATAGGTAAGTATACGTAACTGTATTAACAGCCGGCTTATCTTTGCAAATATTGACAAAAGCTATCTAAGATCTTTATTGGCGCATAAAACCACGTTCCAACATTTTAATATCATAGTAGTTATCTGAATTTAGGACTAAATTAACAGCAGTGAAAGGCTTAACTAGCGTATATGGAAGCAGTTCAAAAATTCTGTTTAGGAAAATATTAAAAAATGTAAGTTTTGTTTCACTGAGCAATTAAAAAGATAAAATTCCATTAATATATTAAAACATGTTTTTTTTTAATTATCACCATTCATAAGATAACTAGTAATAGGTATATTTTAAATCTATCAAATTTATTCTCGCAAAAAAAGTATCCATATTTTTGGAATCTTATGCTTTTACCATCATACTGAATCTTTAACTCTCCTCCGCGCTAGTTAGCTTATTCTTTGTCATCTACTTCTGTCTGTTTTTGTATCTTTTACTATCTTTGCACGCTTGTACGTAACGCACGCCTCTAATCAGAGATAAACGTAGTATATATTTTTTTTATATAAAATTCGATTATGTCACAGTATTAATTCAATATTCGGAAGCAAATCACACGGTCATCCAATCCTAGCTGTTTGTAATAAGGGAACCAGAGACTGAATATACGTTTAATAAAATGTTTAGTCAGGTCTTTTTAGGAGGCTCGAGTTTCCATACAAACGTAGTTCCGCTTTAATACAAAAACTACATGCCGGATTGAATCCAAACTTTGCGAATATACTGAGTAGACACATATCGATGTTTGTAATTAATTTTCGATGTACTTTTTTTTTTATAAAAATTTGAATGCGTTTGGCTGCACCCCACCTCACATGCGAGCTCAAATAGAGCCTATTCACTCTCGTCTTGAAGATTCCTAAATTATAAGAATCCGGGAATACAGACGCCGGCAGGGAATTCCACTCCTTGGCCGTTCGTATGATGATGGAAAAAGCAAAACGCTTCGTGCGTAAAAGTGGAACATTAACGACAAAGGAGTAGAACCGCCCTCCGCGCCTGGTCGTCCGATGGAGAGGGGGAATGAGGTTGTGAAGCTCCAGGGCACACTAATATAAAACGTAAAAAATAAGAGAGGTTTCAAACTTTCAGTACAAAACTAATTTAAGCCTTCCTTAAGTTGTGTTTCAATTAACTACGATGAAGATAAAAACATCGATTTGTGTCTACTCAATATATTTGCAAAGTTTAGATTCAATCCGGCATGAAGTTTTTGTATTAAAGCGGAACTACGTTTGTATGGAAACTGGAGCCTCCCTTGGGGCAATTACGTGCAAAATAGGCGCACGATACAAACAATTTAAAATGATTTAATGTAAACTATCTGATCTTTCACTCAGCAGCCAAAAACAAAACTATGTGTAACATAAATAGATAGCCAAAAGTGATAATAAAAAAAATCTATTTTAATAAGTAATAAATAAATAAAAGTATAAATGTGTTCAATTCAAAATGAGGCAAGCCAACGACAAGGCCAACGATTGGGAGAAAGAAAAGCTGAATCCTAAGGAAAACTGGTAAGTTAAGTTGTACATTTGTATCATTATCATCATCATCATTACAGCTCATATACGTCCCCACCGAGGGGCTCGAGCCTACCCTGAATCAGGGCGATTAGGCCTTAGTCGACCACGCGGGCCCAGTGCGGGTTGGTCGACTTCACACACAACCTTCGAGTTTCTTCGCAGGCGTGTGCAGGTTTCCTTACGATGTTTTCCTTCACCGTTAAAGCAATCGGTAAGTATGTACGTAATTTTTTGAAAAACTTATTGGTACATTGGCCGTCCAGATTTGAACCCGGTACCTCTGGTTAGATGGACCGAGTCGTTACCGGTTGAGCCACCGACGCTTCTGTATCATTATGTCACAAGTTATTTTTAACCGCCTCCATGCCGTAATTGTTAGTCCATTCGCTTCACACCAGGATGTCGCGGGTTCGATTCCCTGTGGGGTCAACTTGCAAGACTCGGTTTGGTTGATGGTACGACATTTTCTATCTAAGCCCGCCTGGCTAGCTACCGCCATCTAAGTCTTGCCGCCAATCATCAGTGTTAATAACATTGATGTGTTCCGGCTTGAAGATAAGATAGCCGATTCTCCATTGCTTTGGGGAATCTTGGTAAGTCTGCTTCCATTTTCGGCATCATCGTCACTTACCATCAGTTGAGATGATGCCAAGGGCTTACCAATTATGATTAAAAAAAATGACACAAGTGGTTTTCTGATCTAGGATACATCCTGTGAGGGGGGGGGGGCACTGACTAATAAATAATAAATCATATACCATACAGGGTGTAACACAATTGATGTAGGGCCCGTTAACTGGAGGCTCTTCTCATCATACTGAACAACTTTCCCCAAGGAACCCATAGTCAATTCTCAAAAAAAGTTGGACTCTCCATACAAAAATGCACAAAATTGGTCGATTAACTGATCTTTTTGCATTAAGTTTTTTTTGCGATATCAGCAAAGTCATATAACAAAAGTTGTTCAGTATGATGAGTATAAGCCCCAGTTAACGGGACCTACACCAATTTTGTTACACCCCTTCTATAGGTAACTATGTTATAAACACAGGTTCACAAACTGATATCAAACAAAAGTTCAGATAGAACCTCATGTAAGTTCAATGTGAAGCCAATCAAAACCACTCCAAACATTTAAATACACTGTACACGCACACATAGACATCAAAACCACTCCAAAATGTGCTAAGACGTCGTCGAAGACACGCGCACACACATTACACACCGATACCGCACACATCTTCAATACAATATTTTTAACCGCCTCCGTGGCGTACTGGTTAAGTCTTCACATCAGGAGGTCCTAGGTTCAATTCCTGGCGAAGTCTAACTTTGTGTGATTCGGTTTGGTTAGTGGAAAGGCATTTTTTAAGCCCGCCTGGCTAAAAACCACCACCTATCTAAGTCTTTCTGCCGAGCATCAACCAGTGTTCCGGCTTGAATATAGCCAGTTCCCCATTGCGTTGGGAAATCTTGGTAAGCTTCCATATTCGGCTTCGTCGTCATTTACCATCAGTTGAGATAATTTAAAATAAAAAAGACCATAAATAAGTTAAAATAAAACATACATGGAATTAAACCTTATTATCATGCTCCCGCCGAAGTTCGAACCGACGTCTGACTAGATTGTGGGCTAGACTCGTAACCGCTCGGCTAGGTTCAATTCTAAAATGGTATAATGATTAAATATGATAATTATGCGCAGAAAAGGCGCTGTGCGTGAAAACTCTAAATTACGCGTTTTCCCACAGACAAGACCTATATCGATTTTCGCTACTAAAAAGCCCCACATAGCTATTTTCAGCTTAATCGTTAAGGCCGTTTCCGAGAAACCAACTAATCATATGTATGAAAGACGTTCACTGCGGACAAAGGCCTCGCCCAAGGACTTTAACGACGACCGGTCCTCCCATCCAGCGGCTTCCCGCGACCTTCACCAGGTCGTCGGTCCCCCGAGTGGAAGGCTGACCTAAGCTACGTCTACCAGTGCGCGGTCGCCAATCGTAAACTTTACTCTTACTCCCAACGTCCATCTGTTCTACGACTTCTACGAGCTATGCCCCGCCAACTGCCACTTAAGTTTAGCGATTCTGTAAGCTAGTCATACCTTGGTTCTTATACAGATCCCCTCATTTCTGATTCTTTAAATAAAAGCTTAATAATTAATAAGATAAACTCAAGGCACCTGTACATAGTATAATGAAATTATGGCAGCTGTGTACATTATTCATTACAATCTTGTGTAAAATTGCGCAAGCTTACCAATCAACAGTGTAAAAGGGTTTTCAACTGACTTCAAAAAAGGAGGAGGTTCTCAATTCTGTGTGTTGTTTTTTTTTTTTTGTATGTTTGTTACGCGATATCTCCACAGATTGTGAACCGATGTTCAAAATTCTTTTTTTATTCGAAAGAGTATAATCCCGAGGGGGTCCCATTGTCACCAAGTCAGGATCCTCAAATTTTATAGGAACGTTTTACGTGATACATATGTTCTCTAAAGCTATTAAAATACTTGCGTCTGGTGGTCTTCGTCTCATGTTGATAAGCTGATGAAGAAAAGTTCAACTCTTTTTTTTTAAAGTAGTTGTCAACAAACCATTGAATCTAAAACATTTGATACCTACGTAAGTAAACTGTGTGTTGGTTGGTACCGAACTCAAAAAAAAATTTAAGCCCCCAATTTCATTCGTGCCCACCTTTGATTTCATTATTATTGGTTAATGTTGTGTATTTAAGTATAATAAATAATATTATTTCATACTTTTGAGTGAATTTAATTTTGAAGTCGGTTTTTAGTTTTTAAACTTTTATTTTTTAAACTCTCATACTAATAGGCGGCAGATGTCTTGGCTTTAGTCAGACAGACCACCGAAGCTTCTGTGAAACCAAAAAGTGCATTCACTTCTAGTGTCCCGGGAAGTACAGAACAAATCGAACATGGGCATAGCGGGGGTCATTTCCAAACTGTTTAACCCTATAATTAAATGCTTGTTCCATTTATGTCATGACCTTTCTAAAGTTTTAACCTTTTGATGTGAAACTTCTATATAGACTGGGGGTATTAGGATTTTTTCTGTCACGAAAAAGCGTTACGGCCGCGTGGAGGGGCTAGACAGAGAAACGCTGGCGGCGGCGGCGGCGGAGAGGGCAACGGCTGTATTCGTAAATAGAGAAAAGTTGAGATGGAGATATAAAGCAGGTACTTGGCCCGGGTTTTCCACTTGTCCGGTGAAGTAATAGGAATATTGGCAGGAATAGCGGCTCCCACTGTTATGCCCTAGGGTAGGTAAGTGGGGACGCTATATCATAAACCTGGAAGTCTAGCGTATCTGGTAGATATACGAGAGGGGGATGTCCGGTGAAGTTTTACCTCTACCATGTGTCCCAGCACAAATTCCGTTTTTTTAGGGTTCTGAAGTCAACAAGGAATCCTTATAGTTTCGCCATGTCTGTCTGTCCGTCTGTTCGCTGTAAGCTGTAATTTGGCATAGGTTTACATATCATTATCATTAATCACGCTGACATATAAAGTGGTAGGTATTTTTTAGGGTATCTCCCCTACATGTAAAGAAGGGGTGGTGATTTTTTTTTATCGACTTACCCTATTGTGTACAAACTCGAACTAGTAAATATAGGAATTTTAGTACCCCCGTTGCATAGGTCTTTTATAGGGTTGCCATCCCTAAATTCGGAATACAAGGACATCTCTGTTCAGAAACAGGACTTATATCATAACAACAGTTAATAGCAATTATGCAATGAATATAGGATCAATGAAACTCAAGTACTTAATAGCAAAAATTAAGCTGCAGTCCCTTCAAAAGCCAGGTACTGTTTTCTCGTTTATCGTCAATTTCTTAGAGAAAGTGTCTCAGGCTTTAGAAGTCCCTGCCTAAGACTGTAATCTTGTGTTTGACCTTTTTTTGATGCTCTTCAATGTCTATCGCACCTTTCTGGGTATAGATATACTCGATTCTCAAATAAGACAATTCACCCAAAACCCAGGACACCACTATGACACTACTATGAAACTATCCAGGACACCCAAAAACCAGGACACGTCCTGGGAAAACAGGACGCTTGGCAACCCTAGTCTTTTTAAACTACTGAGACTTTGCTAAAACCGTTTTTCGGTTAAGGGATCGTTTTGCGAAATATTAAGCTTCAAAGTGCTGTAAAGGCTGTTACTGTTAACATCGATATGTGATAAGGAATTAAGATAAGATAGCCACAATCTTTTAGTCTGCTTCCGTCTTCGGCATTATCGTCACTTAGCAGACGGGTGAGATGTTGCCAAGGGCTTATCAATAGGGGATTGGACTGCATCAAAAATAAAATCTGAAATATGATTTCCTAAATTGCTCTCCTCTTGAAGTTTCAAAAAACCTTACTTGTTTTGTTTTTTCATCACGTCTTCAATTCTTTATTGATCAAATTCACAAATTAAGTTCGTCAACGACGCTTAAAATCTATGACGTGACTTGTGGGTATTTCAAACATTTTTATAACAAAATTTCGTTGTGACAGATCATAAAAAGTAACTCAAATGACTAGAAGTGCGATCCCCTATTGTGAATATATATCACCTCATGCTGCACCCAAAACACTCAAATACCTAATTTAAAAACCGGCCAATTGCGAGTCAGAACCGCACACAAAGGATTCCGTACCATCATACTAGATGGCGCTAGTACAAAGGATTCCGTACCATCACAATAGATGGCGGTAATTTCTACACGTTAAAAAAAAACACGTTTTAGTATGGAACCTTTTATTTTTATATTTTTAGTATTTGTTGTTATAGCGGCAACAGAAATACATCATCTGTGAAAATATCAACTGTCTAGCTGTCACGGTTCATGAAATACAGCCTGGTGACAGACAGACAGACAGATAGACGGACGGACAATGGAGTCTTAGTAATAGGGTCCCGTTTTTACCCTTTTGGGTACGGAACTATAAAAAACCTCCAGAAACACACCCTTATCAAATTACCATTATGGTTTGTTCGAAATGATCCGAATATACGTCCCCACCGAGGGGCTCGAGCCTATCCTGAGTTAGGGCAATCGGGCCTTAGTCGACCACGCGGGCCCAGTGCAGGTTGGTTGACTTCATACACAAACTTCGAGTTTCTTCGCAGGCGTATGCAGGTTTCCTCACGATGTTCTTCACCGTATAAGAGCGTCGGATAAATGTACATTATGAAATCGAAATTCGAAAACACATTGGTACGTGGCACAGGAGGTAGTGGCCCTTGCCATTACGCCACCGACGTATTTTCCCGTAATTTCCCATAGTAATTTTAAGTATTATTTTTGCCCAACTACGAAAAAATGAGGGTTATTTTTTGAGAGTCCAATCTAGCTAAAATATTTCATCATCATCATATCAGCCGAAGGAAGTCCACTGCTGGACATAGGCCTCCCCCAAGGATCTCCACGATGACCCGTTCTGCGCTGCCCGCATCCAGCGGCTTCCCGCGACCTTCACCAGGTCATCGGTCCACCGAGTGGGAGGCCTGCCTACACTACGCTTTCCGGTGAGTGGTCGCCACTCGAGAACTTTACTGCCCCAACGGCCATCTGTTCTAGCTAAAATGAAGCTAAAATGTTTACATACATTAATATCACTGACCTATTAATAAAATTAATGTAATGAGTTACCTTAATATTTGCATGCTGTTTTTAATAGTTATGCATGAGTGCTATAACTACATATAACTTTAAAGATCTCTGTTTACCGTGTTTTTTTTTGTTTTTGAATAAAAATTTGAGTGCGTTTGACTTCATCTCACCTGATGGTTAGTGACGATGTAGTCGAGGATGGTACACGCAAACTCAAAAAAAAGTTAAGGCAACTAATGATTTCCTATTTCTATTTTTAAGCGACACGACACGCGGCTGTGGGTAGCGAGGTGGAGCAGCGTTGTACCCCGAGCCCAAAAATATGGAAATAAAATAAAATTTTAAAAATTTAAACCCGTCTAAGGGAAAGTATATGCATTTTCTAAGGTTTGATTACTGTAGATTTAAAGCTGTAATTTCAATAAATATATATAAAAATAAAATAAGTATGAAAACACGAGTTTCCCGCCTGTAATCATAGCCTGTATTTTTCCCTCATCTGGGGTAATAGCCGTGGTCGCGGTGATTTGATTTGATTTGATTATTAAAGGAAAATAAAGAGGAATTTCGGGCAGAAAACTCTTAATTTCTACTTTTCCGTAGTCGGGTTTTAGTTTTTTTTTAATTTACGATGTGTAGGTAGTAGGTACCAAAGAAGTTTATTGTACTAGAAGCCACATTTTGTGTATCACGTGACTATCAAACGAAATATACATCACACGACTTTTGATGAGTTTTTGGGTTTCTGTATCACAGGTAACGTGACCCCATTGCTAAGTCTAAGCCGTCCATCTGTCTATCTGTCTGTCTGTCCGACCTTTAACAGGCTGTATCTTTAGAACCGTAAACGGTAGCCGTATGGCGGATTTACAAACAAATAATAAAAATTAAAAAAGTAAAATATTAAGTAACGTGTTTTTATAGGTTTTTGTTTTTACTCTATTTTAAAAACGGTACAACATACAAGCGTGAAACTTGGTGTGGTGATAGTACAAACCCTAAAGTACATCAACAAATACTAAAAACTGGCCAAGTGTGAGTCGTATATGCGCTAAGGAGCCCGAGCTGAATAAAAAATAATTTCTCTTGCTCTTATTGTTAACGGGACCTACACTATTTTGGTTACAACCTGTATATACTATAAAATTCCGGTGTGCGTGTTTTCATAATTCTTCTATTCCTTAACGGCTTGACCTATTTTGAAGTTATTTTTGTACTTGTCACCACCAACCAATCAAAGTCATACAAACTTAATCCCCGCCGGGAATCAAACCCGCGACCTTCTGGTGTGAACTGTGAAGTGAACGGACTAACCATTACGCCACAGAGGCGATTAAACTTGGTCACTTGTTGCGATTATTATGTTTTTGTAGATAAGTGTTTAATGATAATACACCTTGTCACAGTAGCGTTGGCATTACTTATCGAATGTCAAGTGATAATTACAAAGCTCAACTGTCGTTGCCTCACTGCCAAGTTCGAGGCGGATCGGTTGCGTGATGTGATGATAAAAGACCTCACTACGGTTTCGGGGTCACTGCGTCGACGCGACGCTGTGAGTACGACAAATCACGCGGCGCTCTTCACTATATCACAGTATTACGATATGGCTTACAGTAGCGCAACGCCTTTGATGTCGCACGATGCGCCACCGGCGTAGGTACGATTGCGTGATGTGATGATAAAAGACCTCACTACAGTTTCAGGGTCACTGCGTAGACGCGACGCTGTGAGTACGACAAATCACGCGGCGCTCTTCACTATATCACAGTATTACGATATGTCTCACAGTAGTGCAACGCCTTTGATGTCGCACGATGCGCCACAGGTACTAGCTCAAACTAGCCTGTAGTCATGCTGGCAAACTCGCGGAGTTTGGCAGGCTATGCCCCGCCGCCCGCTGCCCCGCAAGTGCCCTTCCATTGCTCTGCGTAAGTACATTCGTTGCGCTACTGTAAGCCGCTTTATTGTAATACTGTGACTATACCTAGTCTTTAACAGCACACTTAATAAATAAGCAACGTAATGTTCAATATCAGCACTTACTTGCTAATTGTTTAAAAGGTTGTTAAGATGCTTATCTAGGCTACAGGGCGTGCCAAAGTAATAAACATACATATATAAACTCGAAAAAAATAACGCTTCTTCCGGCGCAGTCGGGTAAAAATAGCGGCCCACGCCGTTATTTGCCTGGACACTTTTTTTAAGCTGACGCTGTTTCTAATTCGGTACTTGCCTAGGCAAGGCGGGGGCGAGGTGGCACGACACGACGCGATCTCCGCGGGGGAGCTTGATGATAGCGGGGAAGGGCACGAGACTCGTTTAAAAAAGTGGTAAAGTAAAAGCACGTGCGGTAAAATCAATTTTGCGCACTCTTTACTGGCATATAAAGGACTACTTTTCGAGCAACTGTATTGAAAAATATATTTTTTTACCATTACGATATACGAGCGTCGGTGGCGCAACGGCAAAGGCCGCTAGTTCCTATCTCGGAAGTCGTGGTTCGAGTCCTGGCACGTACCAATGTGTTTTCGAATTTCGATCTCTTAAGTACGTTTATCCGACGCTCTTACGGTGAAGGAAAACATCGTGAAGAAACCTGCACACGCCTTCGAGGAAACTCGCAGGTTGCGTGTGAAGTTGACCAACCCGCACTGGGCCCGCGTGGTCGACTGAGGCCCGATCGCCCTAATTCAGGGTGGGCTCGAGCCCCTCGGTGGGGATGTATATATGAGCTGATGTGACCATTACGATATAGGACAAATCCAAGAAGTTAATATCACCAAGGAGATTCCATCAATTATTTCTTGTAATGGAACGCATATGCGGGGCGCGCCATTTTTATAGCATTACAAAAAAGTTTTTATTGCAATTTTTACCCTTCGAGTTTTTTTCCTTCGTCATTATTTTAACCTGTCTGTGACAGCGCCCGCTATAGCGCATGCCCGGTGATGTGCTGGGTTTTGGCGCTATGATACGTTTTGTTGTAGGTAAACTACTAAATTTCGTGGGAATTTATCTTTTTTACTTTTTTAACTTTAGTCTTTTATTTATTAGGTTCAATCCCAATGTATGACATTATATAAAGTATTGTATATAACTGCACATAACTAGGTATTAAAACAGTTTTATAAACTACCATTATTTGGGACTTTTTTGTGTATTTCTCAGTTATTTTATTATCTTATGGAAGCTCACAGCGCTTACACAGATGTTTTTTTTTTTACAATTGGTAAACCCTTGACAACATCTCACCTGGTGGTAAGTGACGATGTTGCCGAAGATGGAAGCGGGCTTACCAAGATTCCCCAACGCAACGCAATGTACATATGTATAAAGGTGTTTTGAGGATTCCGTACCCAAAGGGTGCCAACGGGACCCTAATACTAAGCCTCCGCTCTCCGTCTGTCCGTCCGTCCGTCTGTTAGTGTGCAAGCCTATAAGAATATGCTATACCTACTCATAATACTTAACAAAGTAACCCATACCAAAATCTGCATACCATACCATGCAGACTAAATTTTTTCTAATTCTAGCCCATCCAACGAAGATCAAAAACGAGTTTCATCATTGTAAATGTAACCAACATAGCTCACAGAATCTCTTAGTAGGCAGGGCACAAAGCTCGTAGAACAGATTTTATTTGAAAATACAGTTATGACGAACAACGAAAAACAAGTGGCAGTAGGCAGGGCACAAAGCTCGTAGAACAGATTTTATTTGAAAATACAGTTATGACGAACAACGAAAAACAAGTGGCAGTAGGCAGAGCACAAAGCTCGTAGAACAGATTTTATTTGAAAATACAGTTATGACGAACAACGAAAAACAAGTGGCAGTAGGCAGAGCACAAAGCTCGTAGAACAGATTTTATTTGAAAATACAGTTATGACGAACAACGAAAAACAAGTGGCAGTAGGCAGAGCACAAAGCTCGTAGAACAGATTTTATTTGAAAATACAGTTATGACGAACAACGAAAAACAAGTGGCAGTAGGCAGGGCACAAAGCTCGTAGAACAGATTTTATTTGAAAATACAGTTATGACGAACAACGAAAAACAAGTGGCAGTAGGCAGAGCACAAAGCTCGTAGAACAGATTTTATTTGAAAATACAGTTATGACGAACAACGAAAAACAAGTGGCAGTAGGCAGAGCACAAAGCTCGTAGAACAGATTTTATTTGAAAATACAGTTATGACGAACAACGAAAAACAAGTGGCAGTAGGCAGAGCACAAAGCTCGTAGAACAGATTTTATTTGAAAATACAGTTATGACGAACAACGAACAACAATAATTTTTCACGCGCCAAAGTGCTCATTTCTTTTTTTTTATAAACAGCTTTCTATTTGCAAGTCAGTTCGTAAATAAAACCTTTGTTAAGTAACCTCCTTGGTTACCATTTTTCGGAGTAAAATATCGTTCCATTTTTTTAAATTACACCACAGATATGAATTTACACAGTAATTTATTTGACCGCTAAAACACGACCGATATGGATTTTCATCCCAACTTTTGCCGGCCGCTGCTCGCATGTATTTGGCCAGTACAGCAATTTCGATTTATCTCGAAGAAGATTGTCAAAATGATGCTCAAATTTCCGAGCATGTTTAAGTAAAAACATTTTTTTGGCGCTCTGTACGAAACACTAGTGGGTTTTTGGCATTAAGGCGGTAATGTTACAGATTTTCGTTAATTTTGACGTCAATTACTCCTTAACTATAGAAAACCCAAGGTTGAAAAAAATACCCTTATTGCTGATGATGATGTTCCTTAAAGTCAAAAGCTATAAGAATCACTCGATAGAAAAAAATCCCAAAGATTGTTATGCTTATGATTATACAAAGTGAGTAATGTTATCATTTTATACTTTCATTGTAGTTTTTGATTGAAACGAAATAACCATTGAAAAAGTGTGGTTATTTTCTTTACTCTTCACACGTAAAGAAAAAGACAGAGACAACTGTTCCAATCAATACCTCGGCTTAAGGTCTTAAAATGGGTCAAATGACAATATTCAACTCAAATTATTGAAAGACTGTGTAAAACTATCACCATAGAAAAAAAAATACACTGAAAGTATTAAAAAAACGATTTCGATAAATTCAATTTTAAAAATATTACTACTTTTGATTTGAAAAATATACTGTAGACCCTGCTTTTGGTATTAATTGCAAAATTTCTTGAAAACAAATAGTTAATGTTGAATGAAACCAACACACAAAAATCGGTGACTTTAAGACCTTTTATTTTAATTGATCACATTTTTTTAAACCTATTTGAAAGTGATGAAATGTAATAAAAACATTGGGCGTTCGGTTTCAACGTAACAGCCGCGTTGAAGCCCGCATTGATTTGAACTTAAAATGAATTGACTTACGTTCGATATTATTTTAACACGTCTCAATCTGCTCGGATTGAGTCATCTTAAAGCCTTAAGAACGCGCTAATGCCGTAAAAAAACAGAATTCATCCGCGCGTCTTAGTATATAGGTATAATAGTACATATTACTAACATACAGTATGGACACTCCCTGCCGCTCTCTAGATTGCAACCTCACCACCTCGCCACCCAGAGTGATACAGATTGGTTAAAGTTCGAACGTCCAGGGGTATGGCCGGGCGGCAGCCAGCCATCGAGAACGTGAGTGGAGCTAGTTTAGAGCACAGTTTATGCAATACAGTCAGAAAAATCAAATATTTATTTTTAATCAAATATTTATGTAGTATTTTTAGAGGAGTGTGTAGGTAGGTAGGTACAGTCAACAAAAATTACCAAGGAGTTTTGTCAATTTTTGCATTGGCCGCATTCTTAACCACCAGGAGGCTCTAGTTTCCATACAAACGTAGTCCCGCTTTGATACAAAAACTACATGCTGGAATGAATACAAACTTTGTAAATGTATCGAGGAGACACATATCGATGTTTGTAATTAGTTTTCGATGTACTAATATAAAACGTAAAAAAATAATAATAGCAGTTTCAAACTTTCAGTACAAAACTAATTTAAGCCTTCGTTTAGTTACGTTAAAGTTTACTACGATGAAAACTAATTACAAACATCGATATGTGTCTACTCAATATATTTACAAAGGTTGGATTCAATCCGACATGTAGTTTTTGTATTAGAGCTGAACTACGTTTGTATGGAAACTCCAGCCTTCTGGAGACTTGATAGCTTAGGCTAAAACACACCCTGAATACTTCATACAATGGGCCAGAAAAGATATTTCAAAAAACGAATGACGGAACAAACAAAATGGCGGCGAAATCCTATACGTTCGATAACTATAACTACGTTAGTACTAATATATATACTGTGCTATATAACTATAATCTGTATCAATCTGGGTGACGAGGGGGTGAGGTCGCAATCTAGAGAGCGGCAGGGAGTGTCCATACTGTATGTTAGTCCTGATATATACTTCGGATAAACTGAGCCGAGTACAAAACCTGTTTCTAAGTACAGTAAATCTGCAAAAAGTTCTAAAAAGTTTCCGTACGTAATTAGTATTGTTTATCCTCGCCTTTTATGCGATACAAAGTTTTTTATAATATCGGTTTGCTTGCATACAGTCTCGAGTACCTACTTAACTGGCACAAACACAAAACGTATTTAACGCTATTTGTTTTCCTGTTGAGTTTTAGTCGACTGTAGCAAAACGAATATCAGTTTTTACTTATTGTTTTTTTTGTGCCTGGTCGGTGAATAAACGGTTTATCTATCTATCTATCTTATTCGTGTAGCAAGGGAACAAAGTAATATTTTTTTTCCGAGGGCGTAGGTTTGAATTCTGATATACGTCGCCCGAGAATAATTTTTTTTGACCCCTCGTGGCACACACAATTTTTCATCACACAACTTAGGAGAAAAAGAGACTAGTATGTCTCTAAGAGTACTATAACATTAGATTGAGCGTTGTGTGTTCTATAGAGGCAAACAAAAGTCCCTTTTTTTATTTATTTTTTATTTATATATTATTTTACAACCCGCACTGGGCTCGATCGACAAAAGGCCCGATGGCCCTAATACGGGGTAGGCTCGAGCCCCTCGGTGGGGGGGGGGCACATTATATGGGCTGATATGATGAAGACTTTTGGAAACTCAACCACCTAAAATAAATGTTATTTTTATTTACAACTAGCAGCCCGTCCCGGCTTCGCACGGGGTAGACAAATTAATTAATTAATTTATTTTTGGAAATTTGGATATAAAACACTTTTTTTCACAAATATTTTTATTTGTATTAAAAAAAATCCCACAGTTATATTTGTATGTAAGTCTATTTATGTTCAATTTCTTTGATGGTTTAAGTGGCGGGCACTTAAATAAGTAATATTTACATAGGATATTATATACATTTTTACTATGTTTTTTAAGTAATTAGAATAAAAGCAGAGTCGAATAAAATATATACAGTCTAAATTAAAAGTTGACAACTTTCAACTTAAAAATGTATCTACCTATACATCTAGGTATTTCAAAGAAATTTTTGTTCGTGTCGATAGAAACTTGCGTATCATTATTTAGTATTTTCCTTACAAAATAATTTTTTTTTTTGTTTGGTTTTTGTTGTTTTGTGCTTTTTATTTTGGTTTTATATATATATATATATATATATGTCGGTACGGTCAGTTTTACCGACTCTCAGAAATGCGCAAGCGCCCTCTAGTGGTGCTTCGACGGAGCCTACGTGACGGTGCACAGTGCGGGGCGCGTCCAGTTGCCCGTGACATCAGAGGAGAGCGGTGTTGTCTCGCGTCTCAGTGCATCGAAACCTAGGAACTGTCCTACGCATCATCTAAGTTAATTACTGTGCCAGTTAATTGTGTATACTCCGTTTGTATGAATAAAAGTTGTGTGAGAGCCTACTAGACCTAGGTTTTCCTATATTAGCCCACGCAGCTAAAAGAATGTCGGACGGGGATTCCCTTCAGCTCCCCGATATGTCGATATCAGAAGTGGGATCGAACGAGCAAAATAGCGAGACAGTGAATGCCGAGAGTGATTCAGATTGGAAACGTCTTTTTGAAGTGCAAAACGAGAATATTCGATCTTTAATTCAAGCGCTAAGCAAACCGACCAGTGCTCACGTAAAAGTGAATATACCAACTTTTGAGCCAGAAAAACCCGATATTGACCCGCGTTCGTGGTGTGCTACCGTGGATTTGTGCTTTGACCAAGACCCCCCTGTCGGAGGTCAACTGATCGTCACGCTAAGTAAGGCGTTAAAAGGAGCTGCATCAACCTGGTTGTCTCAGATATCCTACCCTGGGATAACGTGGGACCAGTTCAAGACATTGTTCACTGCGCGATTCATCAGGAATGATACAGCGGTAGCTACGCTCATTAACCTGAATAATGACAAACCCAAGGACGGTGAAAGCCTAGCTGCCTACGCGAGTCGCCTAATTACCTCGCTCACCAACCATTGGAAAGATACATCGATAGAAGAGATTGCTGTGTCTACTGTATTCGCACACGTATCCAAGTTTGATTCCCGGCTGCAACACCTTGCTTTTACAAAGGACATAAAAACACGACAATGCTTACAACAGGAACTACAGGCGTTCTCCTTTATGAAACGAAAATCTGATACTCAGGAAGCGAAAACTGTACCGGACAAGCGTGGGAAATTCGGGAATTTAGCTGTTCTAAAATGTTTTCACTGCGGCAAACTTGGACACAAGCAAACAGAATGTCGTTCAAGGGCCTTAGACATGAAGATCAAATCAACACCTATGCCTACACCTTTTAAGCGAAACGGGCCCCAGTATCCTGCCTCCACAACTAGCTCGATCGTATGCTTTAAGTGCGGTGCGGCGGGCCACGTCGCAAAGCGTTGCCCAAGCGGCGGCGGCGCGGGCTGCGGCGCGGCCGGCGGCCGCGCAGGTCATTACGGCGCCGGCGGCGCGGGAACCCCCGAGAGGCGTGTCGATGCCTGCGTGGTGAACCCTCCGTCCGGAACCTTATCTAATGAAGGTGTGTGTTTTGATTATCATTTTGATTCGGGTGCTGAATGTTCTCTAATAAAAGAAAGTTTTGCCTCAAAGTTTAGCGGTAAGAGAATTAATAATACAGTTTCATTGTCCGGCATCGGACAGGAGAGTGTATTCAGTACTCAACAGATTCTGTGTAATGTTGCAATTAGTGATTACAATGTTGAGATTTTGTTGCATGTTTATATGCGTAGTGATATTATGTTAGGACGCGAGATTTTGAATCAAGGCTTTGTGGTTAGTATGTCCGCCTCTTATTTCGAAATAACAAAAAGTACGGTTGTAAATTGTTGTAATGTTAAAACACTGTCAAATGATTTTATGAATGTTGACACGGATATTCCGTTACAAAATTAACCTGAACTGTTATCAATCTTAGATCGTTATTCTGAATATTTTATATCCGGAATGCCTAAAACGCGTGTAAATACTGGCAATTTAGAAATTAGGTTAATTGATCAAAATAAAACCGTGCAAAGACGCCCTTACCGTCTTAGTGCTCAAGTCCATGCTTACGGCGGTTGAAACTAGTAATGAAAAATCATGGCAAGACTCTTTAGGTGAAGTGCAGCTCGCCCTCAACTGCACTGTTAACCGCACAACGAAAGCTAGTCCTCTCGAACTCATGATAGGTAAAGTCGCACGCCCCTTGTCGTTAATGGCACCAGATGAGGAAGTTACAGAAGTAGATTTACCGAGTATTAGAGAAGAAGCATCGCGCAATATAGAAAAGTCGGCAGCATATGACAAAGAGAGATTTGATCGGACGAAAGCTAGGGTTCAGAGGTTCTCATTAGGTGATTTTGTTCTGATAGAAAACGAAGAACGAAACCAATCAAAACTTGATCCAAAGTATCGTGGACCATTTAAGATTATAGAGGTTCTAGACAATGAACGTTATACTCTGCAGGCAATAAATTCGAAGCGTACATACAAATACGCTCATGATAGACTCAGGATGATGCCTGGAGACCAGAGAGACGTGGATGAAGTAGACAGTAGTGATGAAGACTGTGTTGCGGAGGCTATTGAAGTGAGAGCTGATGTTCATCAGTAGTGTCGTACTAGTATGTAGAGCACTCAGTTCATATTGTGGTTTTATGTGACTATACCAGTTGTGTACCGTAGCCGTAGCTCGAGAGAAATCGGTGTCTGCCTTGCGTAGTCCGTGAGTAGGCGGTAGGCGGTCACACTGGCGGAGGTCGAGTTTCAAGAGGAAACTGTAGAGCCAGGAAGGCTCGGCGATCCCTGGAGAGGATGCGCGTCAGATGATTATGATAAGTAATCATGTTGATTACTGGGCTTAAGGCCGTCATTGTGTCGAGTGAAATACTACTAGTACGTACTTAGTACGCTTTGCTGTAAAATTTAATTGTTTGGAGTGATTGATGCTGTAATCCACGACTCTATTGTCTTCATTAGTTTCACAGAGTAAACTTTACATATGAAATTTGAACTGTAGGTTTTTCAAGTAGCTTAAAACTGGAATTTGTCTATATACCTACTGAAAGTTAATTTTCCCTAAAAATAAACTGTGTCGATAAGCTTTAAGTCTTTACTATGCAGAGTTCAATACGAACGAAAGTCCTTTCTTTTGGTAGTAGTAGCCAGGATTGGCCGAACGTGTGATACTGGCGATTAATCCTTGTTTCAGGATAACACACAGGGACGTGTGTCCCGCAGGATGGCCGTGTCGGTACGGTCAGTTTTACCGACTCTCAGAAATGCGCAAGCGCCCTCTAGTGGTGCTTCGACGGAGCCTACGTGACGGTGCACAGTGCGGGGCGCGTCCAGTTGCCCGTGACATCAGAGGAGAGCGGTGTTGTCTCGCGTCTCAGTGCATCGAAACCTAGGAACTGTCCTACGCATCATCTAAGTTAATTACTGTGCCAGTTAATTGTGTATACTCCGTTTGTATGAATAAAAGTTGTGTGAGAGCCTACTAGACCTAGGTTTTCCTATATTAGCCCACGCAGCTAAAAGAATGTCGGACGGGGATTCCCTTCAGCTCCCCGATATGTCGATATATATATATATATATATATATATATATATTTTTTATTAAAAAAGGGTTTGTCATTAATCATTTTCATTCTTATTATTACTTAATAATTTACATTTTTAGTATTTTTTATTTTACAGGTTTACTTTTACATTATTTACAGATATAATAATAAGGTCGATTTACGTTTTTTACTTTTATATTTGTCAGTTTTTATCTTAAAGCTTCACTGTAAACTACGTTGGCAGTGGTATTTGTAGATGACAACAAAATATATTGATTTTCAGGAGATCCCACTCGAGAAAGGGCAACATATAGTTGTCCATGAGAAAAGCATTCTTTTCTTAGGTCGATGCCAACCATCGAAAATGTTTGACCCTGGGACTTATTTATTGTGAGGGCAAATGATGTTTTTAGAGGAAACTGTAACCTCTTAAAAGATATAGGCAAGTCCGTAGGAATCATGGGGATCCGCGGTATGTGGGCGAGCTGTCCGGCCGCGGCCCCGGTGATTATAGTGGCTACTATGACGTTCTCCCGCAATTCCTTCACCAGAAGTCTCGTGCCATTGCACATGCTGGGAGGGCATAGGTTCCTTAGCAGCATTACGGGAGTGCCTACCTTTAATTGTAGTTCGTGGGACGGCAAGCCGGAAGGATTCAGGGAATTTAAAAATTCTTGTGGATAGTGCACTGTATCTTCGATGTTGCATACTGTGTCAATAGATTTGTAAGATTTAAATTCACCGGGTACTTTTTCCATAATAATTTTGTTAATCTCATTAACCGATTCATTTCGCGGGGACACTATCGCTCTCGAACAGAGCCAATTGACTCTCCGTAAGATTTTGTATGTCCGGATATATTGTGTCCACAAGAATTTCTAGACTCTGAACGATTTGACCCAATTCGTTATCCAACAATACCTGGGGACTGTTTGCAACCGGAGACGTTAATTTTCCGTCTCCAAGTTTTAGAAGTTTTTGTGAGAAATTATTATCGTCATTGTCACTTAAATGTGCTCTCATATTTGTACGCAGATTAAGAGTTTCAATCGATTGCCATAAAGTTGATGATTTAAGGCAAGCTCGAATAACGTCAGCTCGAGTACCTTTTGTTATAACTGGTAATGTTTGACGAAAGTCTCCAGCTAAAACAAACGTCACGCCCCCCATTATACGGTCTGAGCTTCAGATGTCTTTCAGCGTGCGCTCCACGGCTTCCACGTGCGCCCTGTGGCTCATGGTGCACTCGTCCCAGATGACCAGCGAAGTGTCTTGTAAGAGCTGCCCCAGCGGACCGTTTTTGCGGATCGAGCACACAGATTGTTGTTCCAAAGACACAGCCAATGGTAATTTAAATGTAGAGTGAGCAGTCTTTCCATCATTTAATAGGGTTGCAGCAATTCCGGACGATGCCACTGCGACAGCTTTTTTTCCAGATTGACGTACTTTTGCCAACACTAAATTGGCAAGGAAGGTTTTGCCTGCTCCATCGGGCGCGTCCAAAAAAAACAGTTTACCGCTGTGATTTTCAACACTCTGTACTATAGCATCGAAAAATATACTTAATTGCTTGGACGGAATGGCAGAATTCAACGTTTATGTGAGCATTAAAAAATCGCAATAAAATTGGAGAATATGGAACGATCCACCTGTTGTCTATGTTACCGTTCTGCCTCGGATGTTTAAAGTAGCGACCTGACCTCCGTTGCTGGAGTCGCGACGTCGATATACGGGATTTCCGTCCTCACCGGTCTGGGTCTCATTTATGAATCGTCGTGGGTATTTTTTTGAGCATATGCCATTCTTTATGCATGGTGAATTCAAATTTTCTTGCCCACATGGCCCATGTACCATATTTTTTGTGACTATGTCAATCCGCTGCGTAAGGAGCCGACCGCGCGACTGAGCCGCGCGGATACCTATCTTACAGACGTGCACGCCCCACTCCTGTATTTCAGTGCGCCCTCCACTCCGCCCGCCGCGATGCCCGGCGCACTTTTCAGACTGCATCGCAAACAACGGCCACGGCGCTATGGCGGTTTTGTTTACTGTTTGAATTTTTTAATTCGTAATATCTTTTGAATGGAAAGTCCAATTTAAATAATTTAAAAACTATTTTATAGGTAGTTAAATGGTCTTGACCATAAAATAATTTATTTGGATAAGGATTAATATAAACACATAAATAGCATGTTTTGAATTTGGTTAGCATTTTCATTAATGTTTAAAATGAAAAAAGTTGTTGTAGTGACATAACTACAATAGTTGGACATATGCTACCGCGGAGTTTTTTATAGACATTATGATGTTCTTCAATATTGTTGTACATTATTTTGTTCTATCGCTAATAGTTTCGGCAGCGCATTCGACGAAAGACATTTTAAGACTCATTTTTCTACACCTTCGGTTACATTGTTCAAATTTTACCATGGATCCCTAATTTTGTAGCCAAGGATCCCTAATTTTGTAGCCTATGTCAAATTGAAAGAATGTAGCATTCTATTGGTGAAATAATTTTTTTAATCGGCCCAGTACTTTTTGAGCCTATTCATTACAAACATACAAACATACAAAAATAGGTACAAATCTTTCCTCTTTATAATATTAGTGTAGATGTAGATTGGTAAGCCCTTGGCATCCTCTCACCTGATGATAACTGACCATGAATGGAGGGGGGCTTACCAAGATGATAGATGAATTTTATAATTATGGAAGTGCATATAAAAAAAAATTGAAATCTGTTTATTTTTTTGTGTTACATATGTATAAAAAAAAACATCAGAACGCTAAGTCTAGTATTAAGGCGAGGCATTTGTAAAACAGTTGTCTCTGTTTTTTCCTTTACGTGTAAAGAGTCAAGAAATTAACCGCACTTTTTCAATGTTTTACGTTGTTATTTCTCTTAAGATTTCATTTCAAAAAAACTAAAATTTAGCAGATTCTCTTTAGTACTTAAAAAGAAATATCTCCATTTAAAAACTATGTGCAAATTTAGAAATTTTATTAATAAACAATTCGTTTTAGACTTTTTTTAGACGTTTTAGACCTGTTTTTGGGATTTTTTTATGATCGAGTAAAGTACACACTATCGTCTAACATATTAGCACTTTCCTCAGACAATATCCTTAAGTATGTCCAATATTTTTTTGCAAGACCGATGTTTAGTAGTAATTACCCAAAAATTTTGATCTAGCAAAATGGTTTCTCCGCTTCTCCACCAGTGCCTCGTCAATAACAATAATAATGCGCGTTTATAGCCAGTTAGGATGCTGCCCGACATCCGCTAATACGGGGGAACTGTCCGGGTGCACCTCCGAACCATGCAAAAGTAATTTCTTTAGATTAGTTTTTATTTGTTTAGAGTTTTTGTCATGTATATGATTCGTGACCCAGTATTTAGGTACATTGTTTAAGGCATTGGTCAGGGTATACACCTAGACCCTTCTGCCGTATTCATTCGTTATTAAAGTGAAACTTTTATTACATCATTATTTCGGCATCATCGTCACTTACCATCAGGTGATATGATGCCAAGGGCTTACCAATCGTAAATAAAAAAAAACTTCTCAATTTTTTTTGCCTGTGTGTCGCGTGACGGTCGGTATGATCGTTTCGTCTTCTGTACTGCAGCTCCAAGACGAGAGCAGCCATGATCGTTTCGTGCTCTCTAAATGTCTATAATGTGAAAAAAGTTTCACTATAACGTGTTTTTACATTTTGGCATGTTATAAGTAGGTAGGTACGAAAGGATTCGAGACCCATCTGGTCTAGTTTTTTTTTTTATCTAGGCTGTTTATGTTACATGTATACTCACACAACATAGCGCATGTTACCTTATTAAATATATTCATTACACCACAATATTCAAATAGACCTTCATAATTATCTTTGTGTTTTAGTTTGATCTTTCTAGGGACTATAGTTTTGAGCAATCTCAGCTGCAGATCACATATTTTTTGTAGGTATGTTTTGTAGGTTCTGCCGTATAGTAGATGGACAGGCCATAACTGATTACAGAGTCGGTCTTAACTAATCGATCATAACTATATAGAGAGATGAAGTTACTGGTCATCCATCAGAATCGCATCAGGTAGTAAATTATGTAAGAAAATATCTCTGTTGCGTCTTGTCTATTGAAACAGACAAAGTCACTTCAGTTCAGTAGTACACACAATCTGCATCACATGACTGTAATGTATGTTTTTAACAACATTATTAACAATTATTATAATTAGTATATAGGTAATTAATAATTCGATAAAGAGTCACATGATTGCCTAGAATTGTGTACTGTACATGTATTGTCCGGGGAAGAGGTTGTAAACATCTTTTAGCCTACCTACATAAATTAATTAAATCATGGATTTTTTTTCCAATCATTCAAATCAGTTAAATGATTTTCTTTTTGCCTTACTCTGTGATCCGGCAGAGTGAAGTCCGCGTTTAGGCAAACGTACTAGTACGTTGGTATACCCTCTAAGTAATAAGTGAAGCGAAGATTTGCGCAATGTTACTGGAGACAGCTGGATACGGCGGATGATCGAGCGAAGCATTGTCCAACAGTGGACTAATACGGGCTGATATAATGATGATTGTAGTAGTATAGTAGTTAATGCTTCTGACGACTGGGCTTGTGACTAGGCCTAGAGTCGTGTGATGAACATACATATTGTTTTTTTTATACACAATTGGTAAGCCCTTGGCATCATTTCACCTGATGATAACTGACGATGATGCCGAAGATAGGAGCGAGCTTACCAAGAATCCCCAATGCAATGGGGAACTGGCTATCTTATCTTCAATCCGGAACACATCAATGCTGTTAACATTGACGTATATAAGATAAGATGGTGGTAGGTAGCCAGGCGAGCATAGAAAATGCCCTTCCACCAACTAAACCGAGTCTTACAAAGTTGGACTCAGCGACCTCCTGATGCTAATAGTCTCAACCAGTACGCCACGGAGGCGGTAAAAGTGATCTGTGTGTGTATTCTCCCAATTCAAGTACGTAGGGTAGGGAAGTCCATAATGTACTGAAACGAAACAGGGATTAGGGCTACATAAGTTCTTCGTAGGATTAGGGGCGTTATCTTGAGTAACGTTGGCTCAGGACGGGGGAGGGGGCCTAAACAAATGTCACCTACTTATCTCTTTTTGATTTATTTACTGCCGATTGGTTAAACAGCGCGATCGGGATGGTCTTGATAGTGCAGCTCCTTTAAGCTGTATTTTAAAGCCTTGACAGACGTAAAACAAGCAAGAGCACCGATATCTATGTACGTCTCTAAATTTCAGTCGTACAGTCTAGCAAAAAAGAGTTTGGAGAAAATGAGGGCGCTTCTTTCACACCTATGGTAGTCTTATTGATTCTTAAGTAGTCGGTTTAGTGAAAATAATTGCGAAATTCAATGAAATTAATAAAAAACGACAACCACTACGCAGCAATGACAAATCCGTTGACAGCAAACTAGTGTTGCCATTAAAAAATCAATTAGTTCCATTTGTCACCGCCTCAAGCTCTTTTTTGCCAAGCTGTATGTGCGTCTCGTATTTTGTAGTCGCCGAGTTTAGTTAAAAAATAATTGTAAGTATAAATTTCTACATTTTTTCATGTCTTATGAGTTATGATATGGTAGAAGCTAAGCATAAAATAGTTAATTTACTGAAAGTGCCAGATGGTAAGAATCAAAAATCACGAGCGTAATAAATCTTAAAATACTCATAAATTCAAAGTCTACATTTATTACAAGTTTTTATTACTGCTCATTTCAGTCAAAAATATTTTATTATATACTTTTGGCTACTTACTTTTAGTAAAGAACAATCATAGCACATTTTAGTTTACGGGTAGCTAGATGTGGAATGAGACCCATCTTATTGTATATTATTATATTTTTTAAAGATTTTTAAAATGTTTGATGTTAATTTTTATGTTTTTTGTGCTGTAATACTTCCTTTTTGTTAACAAAAAGTGGCTTATTATACATTTATTAAACATTTAGGTAAGAGATATTAATTAACGTTTAAAATACGAGCCAATTGTTGTCTACCCAAGCGCGTCGGTTAACGCTTGCGTTATCATCGAGAGTTTAAAGTTTACCAATATAAAATATTGCAGTAAGAATTTAGACACTGTATTAACTGGACAGTTCAAGTTTGAACGGTGTCGAATTAGACATTTGAAATCCTGTAATAAAAACATTTACTTATCAAAATTCTAAATCTGTGCGAAAAAATTTTGAACGTTTTTTTTTAACAATTTTAAAAAAAACGTGCAAGAAGTGTATTACCTAAAAAAAAGATATTTTGATCGTTGTTTTATTGGAACTGTGTGAAACTATTGGTGTGTGGTGTGCAAGCATACAAAAAAGTCTTAGCCAGACCAATTCAACTTGGTTTTTAATAAGCATTTATTTACTTGTTATAATGCATATTAGAAAGACATTTTTAGTATATAATGATATGTTTAGAGACAATGCAAGTGAAAACGATAGCGAAAACGAACCTTTGCTACAGGACGATTTCAACGCGAACGAATATGATTGGCAAGTGAAGTGTAACTAACATACAGTATGGACACTCTCTAGATTACAACCTCACCCCCTCGTCACTCAGATTGATACAGATTGGTTACAGTTTGGTTACCGAACGTATAGAATTTCGCCGCCATTTTGATTGTTCCATCATTCCTTTTTTGAAATGTCATTTCTGGTCCGTTGTATGATGTATCCAGGGTGTGGTATAAGTCTAGAAACACGCTAAGTACAGGCGGTAATATTTTAGATTTTCGTTATTTTTGACGTCAATTACTCCTAAACGATAGAAAACCCAAGGTTGAAAAAAAATACCCTTATTTTTGATGATGTTTCTTTTATAGTCAAAAGCTATTAGAAACACGATTGAGTAGTTTTGGCTCTATACAAAAACCCAAAGATAGGTCTACACCTTTACTTTCAACTCTAGTTATGACTAATATTTTGAAGTATAAATATTAAAAAATATACAATATTTGTTATGATAATACAAAGTGAGTAATGTTATTATTTTTACGTAAAGAAAAAGACAGAGACAACTGTTCCAATCAATACCTCGTCTTAAGGCTCTTCCGTCCCTAATATTAGCAACTCGATTCACGATGTTTCAAATATCGAACGAAAGAGCTTGTAAATAAAGTTCTTGTCAGCTCGTACTGCAGCGTGGCTGATACGTCAATCGCTGCAGGCGAATCGTGCGAAAATTGTGGTGTTTAATTTATTTTAAAAAAATAAGAAGAATTTCCAAAAAGTAAGAAAACAAAATCATTTTGTATTGTTTTGTTATGAAGTTCATAAATTATCATAATGTTGCGATTAAAATTGCAGCGGTTGTATGGTAGCAACTAGAAAAAAAAGGGTGCATTAGGATATTTTTTTTTAAGTTTTGTGTATCAAAATAGAATTCGAGAAAAATCACACAAACATATTTATTTTCGATAAAGAATCCTTAATTCGAGCTAGTACTCTTTATTTTACTGTGATTCAAGTAAAAAGTGGAAACAAAGTTGGTCGTTGGCAGCGGTATAAGCAAGTAGAAATAACAATGACATTTAGATGAATTGTAAATTAATTATTGCAAGTAGCACACTAGTTTTCCTGGTTCACGAGTAAGTTCGTTAAAGTGGACACTTTAGCCTAGTTCCCGGTTACTACCTCGTTATATTACTTAAGGTGAGGTATTGTTCAGAACAGTTGTCTCTGTTTTTTTCTTTACGTGTAAAGAGTAAATAACATAACCACATTTACTTAGATATAGGTATTTTTGCAAAACAGTAAGTTAGACATTATGTCAGGATTTTATTGAGGAATAAGAAAGAAAAAAACTAAGGTGCTAATCTAACTGTAGTGAAGTAAAACTGGTTTTTGTGGGCTAAAACAGCAAAAAATTACAAAATTGAAGCGAACTGCAATTTTTTTCTGTAAGAGAAAATTTTATCAAATCGTGTTTTGGCCTACTGCACTTTGTAGCAGACATATTGTAATAAATTTATTAAAAAAAAAGGTTTCAACCGCAGAAAAATGACTTTTTCGAACCCCCGATTTACATTATTTTCTGAAAGGTTATCGCTTTAATTATATATTCTGCCGTCATACGGAAAAAGGCCATAACTATATTTTTGGTACAAAATGAACTAAGTACATGACTGAAATTGGCAAAAAATTTCCTATCTTTTGCTCTTAGTAACAAAGTCTAATTCCGCTTAATACCAAAGATATCTATAGATAAATTCATATATGTACTATAATTGGCCATAATTTCATATACTATAGCCCGAATTTTAAACTAAAAAAGCCATATCTTTCAAATTAAGGCCTTTCTTGTTAGTAATATCGTTTTTCTAATGTGAAAGGCCACTATTTGTACAATTACGCCCTTTTAAATTAGCAAACAGGTATTTGTTATACATTTGATCTTATAAACAAAACCATAACTTTGAATCATGGCTTATATTTGACTACTTTGGTGGATATCCCGTCATATCCAACACTGTTTTTATTCTTCAACTGTCTTACTATCAATCTGGGTAGCATTGAAAATTTTGTTGCGATTTTTGTTCATACAATTTGATTTATTTTTACTAACTTTATTACATGAATAGTGTGCTTTTATGCTTTTTTATAGGTTTAGTATAATAAATTTAGTATTTAATCTATAAAACCCGTCTACAATTGCACCAAAAGCCACATTCAAAGTTTTCTTAAATTTTGGGTAACTTTGAATCAGGTTATCCTTTGACATCAAAACTTTCAGTTCAGAGTATTTCAGAGTTTGGGTAAGATTGTACATGGTTTTCTTATTTAAATATGTTTGTATTATTATTAAAATCATAACAGTTCCATTCAAAATCACCTTTGTACTTGGTATTACCACAATGAAACGAACAAACTAATTTAGTCGAAAAAAAGTCATTGTTTTTTTATGTTTCCTTTATTAAATACAAAAAAAATGGAAATTGTCTGTTTATTCTTAAATTCTACGTTTATCCAGCTATCAAACTATTTGTTGTGAATTTTTCTTGGCCATGGAAACTAGTCCTTCAGCCGGATTCGTAAATAATTTTCACTTTCTTCATTTGTTTTTGGATTTGTAATGCTAGTGCCGGTGCATTACAAATCTTCTCTGAAGTTCTTGACAGCATTTGTAGCAGCTGCATTCTGAGGTGGAACACCCAGTTGCTGTTGGGCGTCTATAAAATTGCACCCAGAGCAAGTTGGGTTCTCACGTCCTCCTTCGTTTTATTTTCTTGTTATCCACATTGCTCACGTGCACTAGACGATTTTCTCCAAAATGCACCACTTCTTAAACAAAATCCCAGCAAAAAACAATGAAAAAACAACAAAATAAAACTACGAATGCGTCCACCACAAATCCCGCCAAAAAACTCCACTATCAAACGAGATCAATATGAATTGCCAACGACAAATCTTTGAAAAAAATCAGAAACAAAAATCTATTCACCCCATTCCATAAACAAAATTTCGTCATTAATATTAATATAGCCACTTTTTCTGGTAATTCGCTGCTCTTTTATGAAACTTACAATATTGGCTTTATTGATTTGACATGTCTCAACTTTAGAGGGCCAAGACCAACGTCCTAGGTATGTTTTTTGGACAGTAACTTTAAAAGGGGTTACTTTTGAAATTCCGCCACAGAATGGACTACCCTCTTCTCTGAAAACACAGTATATTATTATATTGTTTGTTATTCCCTGATCGATGACGTTTTCTCTTCCAATTTTAGTATTCTCTTCACCCTGCACACCTTCCCTAAACTTTGAATGTTCGAAGTTGCCAGATTTGACTGTACGATATTTATGTCATTATGACATTTAGTGACATAAACATTAAGTCAAGACTGGAACGTAGATTCAAATTTATATTTTTCCCTGCCTCCAAAAGCTGTTTTAATCTGTTTGTATAATAATCATTGAGATTTTCATCAATTTCTCGTGGATCAGTAATAATCGAACCATTAAGTTTTATTTTAGTCATTGCTATAATTGATATTTTGAACGAGAAAAGCCATAAGTGCGTAATTATGGCTATTCTGCTTAAAATTATATTATTTAAATATTGCTTTTTTGACACTGAAAAAAAAATTAATAAAAAAAAATTGGAAAGCTTGACAGTAACGAAACTATAATAATTAAATTACAAATGTTGTTCTGAGTGTAAAAAAGTAAACAGCTTTATTATGTTCTTATAACAAGCGAGAAACTTCAATTTTTACAAACACTAATTATCTCGGAATCTACTTCAATGCGGTTATGGCGAAGTAACTATTTAGTAATCTGTGGTTATGGCCCTTCATCGTATGACGGCAGAATTATAAATATATTTTTATATGTTTTCTACCATTGTCATTGTATGACTTAAGGTTCAACAACATATAATTTTAGAACATCCATACTAAGATAATAAATGTGAAAATGTGTTTGTTTGTTACCTTTTTATGTTTCAAAACCTTGACCAATCTTGATGAAATTTGGCATGCAGGTAGCCTGTGTCACAAGAAAGACATAGGCTACTTTTTATCCCGCGAAAATAGCATAGTCCGATGCAGTTCCTGAGGGAACTGAAAAAAAATACTTATGTTTAGTTAATTTCTTTAACATCGCAACGTATCAATGGATTGTCGTGATTTTTTGCACAGAGATGGTTGAGGGGGTGGGAAATGACATGATTTACTAATTAACATGTCCTGACATAGTTCCCGAGGTATCTGGGGAAAACTGATTTCCACGCTCGCGCACTACGGCATCGCAACGGAGCAACGGATTGAAGTGTTTTTTTTTTGTATAGAATTGGTTGAGGGAGTGGGAAGTGACATAGACTGCTAATCAGAACAGTCCGATACAGTTCCCGAGGGATCTGGAGAAAACTCATGTCCACTCTCGCAAACCAATCACCCTCAAAGACAGTCATAAAAACGATGTCCACGCGAGCGAAGCTAGCTGTAATAAAGCTACGTCAAAAATCAGGAATGCCTACAGGCAAAAGTAACATACAGTTATACCATGGATGGGTGGGACCAATGTGTTAATTTATCAAAGTTGCAAAGTATTAAAATAATAAAAAAAACCGACCAAGTGCTGATTGGACTTGCACACGAAGGTTTGCGTACCATCTCACAAGATTTAACACTATGTATTTATCAAATTTTTAAATATTTTCACGTTTTTAAAAAACACGTTTTATGGATTTTTTTTATTCTTATCGTTTGTTGTTATAGCGGTAATAGATTTTTTTTTTAATCAGTTGGTCTTATACGCAGTTCGTCCGTTTCGCAGTTCGTCCATAAAAACACATGCGGTAACAAATTTCAACTGTCTACCTGTAACGGTTCATGAAATACAGACCACCGACGAACGGACGGACAGTGGACGCTTAGGAAAAGGTTCCTGACGCCACCCTTTGGAACCCTAAAAATATAGGAAAGATCGAACCAGGCTAGACTAGATCTAGCGTTTTTGCCTATTGATTGACGGAAAGCGCGGGATAATGACAGCCTGGGCATCTCTGTGTTTCCTTTATAGGGGGGTATGAAGCAAAATGAAAATTCTATAAAATATATAACTTATTCACGCTTGGCTTACAAAACAAGAGCTTATCTCGTTAAGGGCTTAATATTAACGAAGACACGATTGCTACTATTTCCTCGATAAAAATAAATAAGTGTATGAAGGTTGCGTTGCATATGTCCGTAGGTGTAAATCTAAATGCCTTACACGTGACCGCGGGTGATGCTAGGTGCAACACCAGGCAGTTGGCGTCGTCTATCCCTTGGCTAGCACGAATAATTGTGCCACACGATAAGAGAGAGAGAATGTTTTTATTATTTGTTAGTAAATCCGCCGCAATAACACGACCTTTTAACACGACGACGACGAATTTTTGACCACCTCCCAGGCGTAATGGTAACGTCCATTAGCTTTACATCAGGATGTCGCGGGTTCGATTCCCAACGGAGTCTAACTTTGTAAAAGTCGGTTTAGTTGGTGGTAGGGCATTTTCTAAGCCCGCCTGGCTAGCTACCACCATCTTATGTAACTTTTGTCGCCAAATATCAATGTTAACAGCATTGATGTGTTCCGGCTTGGAGATAAGATAGCCAGTTCTCCATTGCGTTGGGGAATCTTGGTAAGCCCGCTTTCATCTTCGGCATTATCGTCACTTACCATCGGCATTATTTGCTCCATGCCATCGGTGAGATTATGCCAAGGGCTTACTAGTTGTGTATAATTAGGCCAGATCTATTAATTGCTTTATAATATGCGGATGCTGGCGCATCGGGAGCCGAGTCGTTCCTTTCCCTCTAATATGGTTGAGAGGCGATGGCCGACTCTCGCGTTATACTCGTGAACGGGTGCCGTCCGTGTGAACTGGCCTACACTTGTCAATGGCGTTCATGACATTCAATAATTTTAATGTGTAACCTCGTGTCATATTGTTTTCATGTTCTAATGACATTATTTGTTTTTTTATATCACGGATTGGATTTTGAGTTATAACTTATTGATTGTTTATTTCTTGATTTCTTACAAATTATGTAATCACTATTTTATGATGACTATCAGAAAGAGTGTAATTTGCACCTATTTTGAATAAATATCATGAATCTTGAATCTATACCGTTGTTATAGGGGACTTTAACGCGAAACCGTGCAAACGAAGCGATGGTGAGCTGATTGTGGGGCAATTTGGATACGGAGTAAGAAATGCGCGTGGCAAGATGCTGGCCGACTTTATGGAGAAGGAGAGCCTCTTTATGATGAACTCCTTCTTCAAAAAGTCAAAACAGCGCAAGTGGACATGGTTGCATCCCAATGGCGTAACGAAGAACGAGATAGACTTCATCTTTTCGACAAGGAAGCAAATATTCAATGATGTCTCTGTGATCAATTCAGTCAAAACAGGAACCTATTTCGAATAAATAAATATCTTGAATCTTGAATAACCAGTGGCCCCCCTCCTCTTTGTCATCAGGTTGCAGGCGCGTCCGAGCCAACAGTTCAACGTGGTCCGCAGGGTGTACCAGCGAGACACCCTCAACAGGGATGCAGACTATCACCAACCGGATAAACCAAGTACTTCATTTGTTTTCATGTTCGATATACGAGTATAGTAAACATCTATTTGGGATGCGGGCAGCGCAGAACCGGTCGTCGTGGAAATCCTCGGGGGAGGCCTATGTCCAGCAGTGGACGTCCGCTTATACGATGATGATATTTGTAGAACGAGATCGCGCACCTCGGTGACTCGAGATTACATAAGCAAAGTATTTATAAGGGTGACTTTTAATTAGTTCTTGATAACAAAAGATATGCATGTACTCGTGATTGCAAACAACTTTACCAAAGAAACTATATGTTAAATCAAAAAAAAAAAACTTTGGGCCTCGATACATAACAAGCTATCAAATCGGCAAATATGCATCGAGAGGACCAATTTTTTTTTTTCATATTTGACACATAGTTTTTTTGGGAAAGTTGTTTGTAATCACGAGTACATTCATATCCTTTGCTATCAAGAACTAATTAAAAGTCACCCCATATATTAGTACTAACATACAGTATGGACACTCCCTGCCGCTCTCTAGATTGCGACCTCACCCCCTCGTCACCCAGATTGATACAGATTGGTTACAGTTTGGTTCTCGAACATATGGGAATTCGCCGTGATTTTTTTGCAGTGCTCCGTCATTTATTTTTAGAAATGTCATTTCATCACCATTTTCTATGCAGTGTCAGTGGTGTGACTCGAGGGAGTCATCAGCGGTGCAAGGGCGCTGTTTGAGAATTTACTATGGGTTCCTTGAGCAAAATTGTTCAGAATGTAAAATAGAACTTTTTTACACCCTGCATAAACTTTGTCCGACAAAAACAAAACGTTGAAAAACCGACTTCCATCGCAACAACTTAGTACAATTGTGCATTATTATTTTTGTTTTTTGTTAATTTTCTAATAAAGTACTACACCGATTTTGATAAGATTTATATAGGACCACACGGGAAGCACTAGCTTTGAAATAAAAAAAGGATCATAAAAATCGGTACACCCAGTCAAAAGTTCTGAGGTAACACACATAAAAAAAAACATACAGTCGAATTGAGAACCTCCTCCTTTTTGGAAGTCGGTTGAAAATAGAAGAAAAATGTCTGACCGAGCATGGAGCAAATCGTGTCAGTCAGTAACGCCCTCCGGCTAGGTATAGATATAATTTGCAATCACCATATCAGCCGAAGGACGTCCACTGCTGGACATAAGCCTCCCCCAAGGATTTCCACGAGGACCGTTTCTGCGCTGCCCGCATCCAGCGGCTTCCCGCGACCTTCACCAGGTCGTTGGTCCACCGAGTGGGAGGCCTGCCTACGCTACGTTTTTCCGGTGCGCGGTCGCCACTCGAGAACGTTACTGCCCCAACGGCCATCTGTTCTACGTGCTATGTGCCCCGCCCACTGCCACTTAAGTTTAGCAATTCTGAGAGCTATGTCGGTTACTTTGGTTCTCCTGCGGATCTCCTCGTTTCTGATTCGATAACGCAGAGAAGCTTCGAGCATAGCACGCTCCATTGCCCTTTGGGTGACCTTGAGCCTTCTTATGAGGCCCATAGTAAGCGACCATGTTTCAGTTCCGTATGTCATCACTGGCAACACGCAATGGCCGAAGACCTTGGTCTTAAGACACTGCGGTATCTGGGACGTAATCTGGGAATATTGCAAAGCTTCCCGAACGCTGCCCAGTCGAATTGGATTCGACGATTGATAGGTACTAACATATTAGTACTAACATACAGTATGGACACTCCCTGCCGCTCTCTAGATTCCGACCTCACCCCCTCGTCACCCAGATTGATACAGATTGGTTACCGGTTGTGCCAGTGCCAAAGATCACAAGACAAGTGGCGCGCCTTGGCTTCCATCGTTTTCGTTATTATGAGGTATCGCGGTCTAAAGAATAGGTATTTGAATAAAGTGTTGCAGTCTCCCTCCCCCAAACCTTTCCGTATACTGCAAGAAAGGGAGAACTGCAGCGTAGAGCGATAATAGATACTGAAATTAACCAAAACAGAATTTCATAGTCCCCTATTTCCTCCTCCAAAACTTGATCAATTATAACAACTATTTCAAAAATTAAAAAAAATGCTTTACCTATGCCTCTATGTTTTCGTTTTATTATTAATATGCGTTTTATTTTTTTTGTGACTGTCAGAAAATGACGTTTCAATTTGGCAATTTTCTTAGTTTTTAAAGGCTCCTACTTCCTCATCATATCATAATATCAGCTCATATACTCATATACGGGTTCGAGCCTACCCTGAATTAGGGCGATCGGGACTTCGAGTTTCTTCGCAGGCGTGTGCAGGTTTCCTCACGATGTTTTCCTGTTCACCGTAAGAGCGTCGGATGGACGTACATATGAAATCCAAATTCGAAAACACAATGGTACGGGGCAGGATTCGAACCACGTCCTCCCGGACAGGAGGTAGCGGCCCTTGCCATTACGCCACCGACGCTTTTCTTTTAATATAGGTATACCTACTAATAATGTTGTATGTACAGGAGGCCAGCACATCAAGCTAGACACTTTGGACTTTGTACCGTTCTCGTATGGTTCAGAATCGCACTACGAGTGTATAGCTTGATGTTTTGGCCGCTGTACATCCTTGTCTTTGGTTGTTCGTCTCGGTCCGTGGTTTATTATCACCGATCAATCCCGAAAATCTGTAGCTGCCGTTACGTGTTCGATATAATGTAACAAATTTCACTAATCCACTAGCGTCGTCACAGATCACCGAATCAGTCATACGTAATCATCATCGAACATACAGGTCTGTCATCTGTGATGGAGATTAGATAGCTCTGACATCGGCTTAATTCATATCCTGTATTTATTGATACCGTAGTGTCTTAAGACCAAGGTCTTTGACCAGTGTGTGTTGCCAGTGATGACATACGGAACTGAGACATGGTCGCTTACAATGGGCCTCATAGGAAGGCTCAAGGTCACCCAATAACTATTTAGTAATCTGTGCCCAAAGGGCAATGGAGCGTGCTATGCTCGGAGTCTCTCTGCGTGATCGAATCAGAAACGAGGAGATCCGTAAGAGAAGCAAAGTAACCGACATAGCTCTCAGAATTGCTAAACTTAAGTGGCAGTGGGCGGAGCACATAACTCGTAGAACTGATGGCCGTTGGAGCAGTAAAGTTCTCGAGTGGCGACCGCGCACCAGAAAACGTAGCGTAGGTAAACCTCCCACTCGGTGATGGTTGCGGGAAGCCGCTGGATGCGGGCAGCGCAGAACCGGTCGTCATCGAAATCCTTGAGGGAGGCCTATGTCCAGCAGTGGACGTCCGTGATATGATGCTACAGTATGTAACCAATTTGGTGTAGGTCATACATCAGTATGAGTAGAAGCGCCAGTTCCTGAGTCCTATACAGCATTTTTTACACCATGTATAGTAATGTTACACTGTCGTAGCTTATAAAACCTGCTTAGCTTCTTAACTAGCCATAAGCACGGTGAATACTTGGATGGGTTTGACTGTCAGTGGCATCTACCTCGACCGGTTTTTGTTTTTCGCAAGCCACGTCAAAGCCTTGGTGCCGGTTGCTATCTCTAGATGGCAGTCGTTAAGCCGTGTCAGAGGTCTTAATGAGCGGCTTGAAAACTTCTCAGGGGTTCGCTCGCCACTAGCCGTAAAACCTCCACCAAACTGAACTTGACCTCCATGTGTGGAGTTGGACTAACCGAAAAGAGAATACAGCTGAGCCACAGCCACACCCTGGACATTTCATACAACGGGCTAGAAATGACATTTCAAAAAACGAATGACGGAACAAACAAAATGGCGGCGAAATCCTATACGTTCGACAACCAAACCAACAATCTGTATCAATCCGGGTGACGAGGGGGTGAGGTGAATCTACAGAGCGGCAGGGAGTGTCCATACTGTATGTTAGTACTAATATATAAAGTATAACAAAATTAGCTGAAACTAATTTAACTGGTGCTTCTACCCATGAAACTGAACAACTTTCCCCCTAAAACCCATAGTCAAATCTCAAAAAAAAATTGTACTTCCCATACTAAGTTGGCTGATCAGCTGATCGAGTTAGTATGGGAGAGCCAATTTTTTTTTGCTATTTGACTATGGGTTCCATAAGAAAATTGTTCAGTTTCATGGGTAGAAGCACCAGTTAAAATAGTTTCAGCTAATTTTGTTACACCTTATATACACTTTGCCATAGCAGTGGGGGAACGCTATGGGATATTAACAAACGAAGCCACGGCGCGCCACTTGTCTTGTGATCTTTGACACTGGTCAGTAACCAATCAGCTGTTTGTAGAACCACCTATTTGGAGTGTATTATTGCAAATTATAGCTCTACCTAGCCGGAGGGCGTCACTGACTGACACGATTTGCTCAACGCGGCGCATCGGTCAGACATTTTAACCGCCTCCGTGGCGTAATGGTTATTCCATTCGCTTCACATCAGGACATCGCGGGTTCAACTTTGTAAGACTCGGTTTGGTTGATGGTAGGGCTTTTTCATAGCCCGCTTGGCTAGCTACCACCATCTTATCTTGAGTCTTGCCGCCAAACATCAGTGTTAACAGTATTGATGTGTTCCGGCTTGAAGATAAGATAGCGAGATCATCATTGCGTTGGGGAATCTTGGTAAGTCCGCTTCCATCTTCGGCATCATCGTCACTTACCATCAGGTGACAATGCCAAGTTATTACCAATTGTAAAAAAAAATATTCTTCTATTTTGCCGGACAACAGGGTTCGTACAGGGTGAAAATAATTGATGTAGGACCCGTTAGCAGGGGGTTCTACTTCTCATACTGAACAACTTTGCCCAAAGAACGCATAGTACTTATATCCTTTGTTTTGCCCCCTAGAAGAAGATGGAAAATATCATAAACTAGTCTCATTCCATCGTAAAGTTCTTTATATTTACTTACCTACCTTCTTTCTCTTTCCAGTCGGGTACCACTGCAAGAAAGTGGTCAAAAGCTGCGGTTTTGGCGAATGCCTGTTGAACTCTGTGCCGATCGCGCGATGGCTGCCCAAGTACTCGATCAAACGGTACCTGGTGGGGGACCTGGTAGCCGGGGCCACCACCGCCGTCATGCACATACCGCAAGGTCAGTAAATGGTACCTGGTGGGGGACCTGGTAGCCGGGGCCACCACCGCCGTCATGCACATACCGCAAGGTCAGTGAACGGTACCTGGTGGGGGACCTGGTAGCCGGGGCCACCACCGCCGTCATGCACATACCGCAAGGTCAGTAAATGGTACCTTGTGGGGGACCTGGTAGCCGGGGCCACCACCGCCGTCATGCACATACCGCAAGGTCAGTAAATGGTACCTGGTGGGGGACCTGGTAGCCGGGGCCACCACCGCCGTCATGCACATACCGCAAGGTCAGTAAATGGTACCTGGTGGGGGACCTGGTAGCCGGGGCCACCACCGCCGTCATGCACATACCGCAAGGTCAGTAAATGGTACCTGGTGGGGGACCTGGTAGCCGGGGCTACCACCGCCGTCATGCACATACCACGGGGTCAACAAATGGTATCTGGTGGAGGACCTCGTAGCGGGGGCCACCGCAGCCGTCATGCACATACCGCAAGGTCAGTAAATAGTACCTGGTGGGGGACCTGGTAGCCGGAGCCACCACCGCACCGCCGTCATGCACACACAGAAAGGTCAGTTGATATTCATAGTATTATAGTGAGACTAGTGACTTGACTGGTCTGTGGATGTTTCATTTCATTTCTAATTTTGGAGTTTAAAAGTGGCTTGTTTGAGCTATAGGGGATTTAGATAAGTCAATAATCATCATCAGTACATCATAATAATATCAGCCGAGAAAATCCGTAGAAGAACCAAGGTAACCGACATAGCTCACAGAATCGCTAAACTTAAGTGGCAGTGAGCAGGACATATAGCTCGTAAAACAGTTTCTCGAGTGGCGACCGCGCACCGGAAGACGTAGCGTAGGAAGACCTCACACACGGTGGACCGACGGCCTAGTGAAGGTTGCGAGAAGCCGCTGGATGCGGGCAGCGCAGGACCGGTCGTCGTAGAAATCCTTGGGAAAGGCCTTTGTCCAGCAGTGGACGTCTTTCGGCTGATGGGATGATTACATTTGTATGAAAACTCGAGTCTTATTGAGATATTCTTAAATACTTGTTTTTGTCTTTCCACTTGACTCCTCATAAATATGAAAGCAGTTGAAGACGCAACTTCAATTTAAAATGCTTAATCGCTGATGACGTATTATTATCTTAATTTATTTAATATACTAGCTTATGCCCGCGGCTTCGCTCGCGTGGGCATCGTTTTTATGACTGATTTTCAGGGTGAGTGGCAAGCGTAGATGTAGCCGATGCCACTCAGGAATAATTAAGCTTTCTACTGGTGAAAGTATTTTCAAAATCATTTCAGTAGTTCTAGAGACTACTTCCCACAAACTAGTGTTGTTGCAATAGCGATAGTCTATCGATAGTATCGTGGCTTTGAAAATCAGTCATACTATCGATAGTCCCATCGAAACTATCATTCCTTGACGATACTATCGATCGTATCGATAGTATTATGAAAATAAATAATAATATTTAATACTAAAGGTCGATAGTATCAGTACAGACACTATCGGTACTATTAATATTAGTGTAGATTGTCTTAATTTGTGTTTTTTTCTCAGGTATGGCGTATGCCCTGCTAGCAGAAGTACCACCAATTGTAGGACTGTACATGGCTTTCTTCCCCATCTTTATCTACGCGATATTCGGAACATCGCCACATATATCCGTTGGCACTTTCGCTGTAGCGTGCCTTATGACTGGGAAGGTATGGTTTTAGTTCTACTCGACTCCGAGATATTTGGTCATAGTAATAATTTCGACATTCGAATAAGCGTCGGTGGCTCAACCGGTAACGACTCGGTCCATCTAACCAGAGGTACCGGGTTCAAATCTGGACGGCCAATGTACCAATGAGTTTTTCAAAAACTTACGTACATACTTACCGATTGCTTGAACGGTGAAGGAAAACATCGTGAGGAAACCTGCACACGCCTGCGAAGAAACTCGAAGGTTGTGTGTGAAGTCGACCAACCCGCACTGGGCCCGCGTGGTCGACTAAGGCCTAATCGCCCTGATTCAGGGTAGGCTCGAGCCCCTCGGTGGGGACGTATATGAGCTGATATAATAAATAATTTCGAAAACCTTAAAACTTATAGGCATAAGCTTTTAGTATTGTCACGCGCTATACATATGCATGCAAAATTTCAGCTCAATCGGAAACCGGGAAGTGGGTCAAATTTATCTTGCAAGATTTCATTACAGACACCGGGACAGGTTAAACTAAATAAAAGCTTGTAATAACTTTCGAAAAACGTAATAACTTTTAGGTACAAGCTTTTAATATTGCATTTTCACGCGATATACCTACATATGCATGCAAAATTTCAGCTCAATCGGAAACCGGGAAGTGGGTCAAATTTATCTTGCAAGATTTCATTACAGACACCGGGACAGGTTAAACTAAATAAAAGCTTGTAATAACTTTCGAAAAACGTAATAACTTTTAGGTACAAGCTTTTAATATTGCATTTTCACGCGATATACCTACATATGCATGCAAAATTTCAGCTCAATCGGAAACTGGGAAGTGGGTAAAATTTAACTTGCAAGATTTTATTACAGACACGGGGACAAATGAAACAAAATAAAAGCAATTACTTTCGAAAAACGTAATAACTTTTAGGTACAAGCTTTTAATATTGTATTGTCACGCGATATACATATGCATGCAAAATTTCAGCTCAATCGGAAACTGGGAAGTGGGTAAAATTTAACTTGCAAGATTTTATTACAGACACGGGGACAAATGAAACAAAATAAAAGCTTGTAATTACTTTCGAAAAACGTAATAACTTTTAGGTACAAGCTTTTAATATTGTATTGTCACGCGATATACATATGCATGCAAAATTTCAGCTCAATCGGAAACTGGGAAGTGGGTAAAATTTAACTTGCAAGATTTCATTACAGACACGGGGACAAATGAAACCAAATAAAAGCTTGTAATAACTTTCGAAAAACCTAAAAACGTTTAGGTACAAGCTTTTAATATTGCATTGTCAAGCGCTATACATGTGCATGCAAAATTTCAGCTCAATCGGAAACCGGGAAGTGGGTCAAATTTAACTTGCAAGATTTCATTACAGACATCGGGACACGTGAAACTAAATAAAAGCTTGTAAAAACCGCAGTTCCGTACCACTACTCTCTCCATACGAGTACAATAATAAGATAAGATAAGATAAATACTCTTTATTGTACCCAAAAATATAAAAAAATATAAAATAAATAAACACAATGTAAAACTTATTAACTATAACTAATAATACCATGTTATTCACTGCAATCAAAAGACAGCATCGAGAGCGCCAGAAAAGTTTTTTTTTTTAGTTTTCCTTAGCGCGAGTAAGATTTACACTTGACCGGGTTTTATAATGTGTTGTTCTATTTTAGGGTTTGTTTTATAATGACACAAAGTTTCACGCTTGTATATATTACCGTTTTTAAGAAACCTGTACGGGGTTGAGTCCGTAACAAAAATACTGCTACTGATTTTTGGTAAAACTGTATATTAAAACTGTATAAAAATGTTAAAAACTAAATGAATTGATGAAAATGATAGGAGTACGCGCGGCGCGCTTGATGGCCGAAAACGAACTGAATTGTAGAAATAATGAGTAATTAGGTTAAAACATTAACTGTTTATAAAGCATTTTTGCGTTGTACGCGCTTGCTCGTACATATTCCCGGGGGAGAAAAGATGAGGTTAGTAGATGATACATGGTGATTTGTCTTAAAATTATTTGCTTAATGCCTAAGAGGTGTCCACTTTTATGTCCGGGACACTAAGCACTGGTCTACGAGTAAACACTACAGGGGACGACCCTGTTTCCTTCACTAAAACTCGCGCGTTTGACTGTTCAATGTAATTGACACTAGTTGAAGGCACTGGTGTAGCGACGCAACCTCCCGGTCGCGGTGCTGCGGTGGGCGGCGCGGCTGGGGCGCCCGATACACGAGACCCCGCCGGCGCCGCGGCCGATGTGTCTGCTGGCGCCTGCCTGCGCCTGCAGTACCTCCACGCCCACACTGCTGCGCCAAGTCCCATCATCGCGAACAAAATGTATACAGCTGTATAATGATGTATATCATGGTAGGAAACCCGGTTTGCTAGTGGTTCGTTCTGTTTCATTACTTGCAGTTTCTTTTCGATTTCTTGGAGCTGTACGGTATGGTTAAAAAAGTCATACGTTTCATTTTTTTGTATGTACAAATCTGATAATGAGATGTTAATGATATGATTTATCTGCGAAATTTTTGGCGCTGGAATGTTGGAGCTTAATTGAATCTTATTCCCGTCTTGTCTATGAGAATAAATAAAGGAATCAGCTGATTTTATGATGCATCCTTGATCAACTGTAAAAAATCCGGTTTTAGTTATTTGTACTGGTGTAATTTGATCATTGCATACCAGTTTCACCTGACATTGCTCGCAGCATGAATATAAATATGTGTTAAATTTATAATTTAATTCCACCCATCTGTTATTGCATAATCTTGTGATAGTCTTGCACTTTCTTGTTTTAGGCAACGTCTCACAAAAACACTGATCGTCCTTGATGATATTAATAGGCCTCTTAACATGACACAAGTATAATTCTGTGTTTCTGTGTAAACAGGTCCTTAAATCTTCTTCTGTAAATTTTATAAAAGCATCTTGTTGGAGATTGACGGCGACATACTCTGCCACTGGCACCACTACCATCTCAATATTTCTATCTGATAAGCGGGGTATAGGAAGTAGCTTTAAGATTTCATACTTTGCTTCTCCAATTAATGGGACTTTGATTTCAAATATGATAAACCTGGTCGTGACTCTTGCTCGCACTTGCAGTAAATTATATATTTCTGATAAGCTGTCCGATTTCTTTACGGGTAGCGACAGATCCTTTGGAAGCTGCTCGGATATAACACCTAGCTCATTCCTTAACTGGTCGGGAGTGAGAAGGTGGAAGTTAAATTTCCCATTGTAAATATTAGTGACGGCATCAAGTAATGTTTGCTGGATATTTTTTAGGCTGGACAGCATGTTATTGGCTATTATAGATGTAGACAGAAAGTCATTGATGAGCGCGACGTTTTGACATTCTGTTCTTACTTCATTAAATGCCCTTTGTATGGTGTTAAATTTCTTGTTTATTATTTTGTATTGTTTGTCGAATATGCTTTCTGTGCGTTTTAATAAATTGAACTCTGCTTCTACGACAGATGTTTGGTTTTTCCAAAGAGAAGCTAAATGGTTTTGGTTTTCCTTGATTAGGCTAATGTCCTGCTCGTATTTTTTGGCGAACTGTTCATCTAGGACTCCAAATAAGCTGTTTGCTAAATATCCGACCCCATTGATTAGCCCCCGTCGGCGTCGCATATTACGTGTATTCGCATTATGATGCATAAGTATATCGTTGTAATACTCCAGTTCAGTCACCTCGTGACGTAGCTGCAACATGATCCCCTCACAGTGCGAAGTTGTTTGAATTTTTGTACACAACTCGTCTAAGTACTTGATATACATAGTCAAAGCTTTATTGCCATCTTTATAAGGTTCTGTATCGTAGAAAACAACTAGTCTCCAGTCGTCTCGTATCAAATGCATGTCTTTAATCCGATCGAAATAAAGACTATTATTTCCCTGCAATGGGGTTGTATGATACTGGCTGTGTACTGATGGGACTGTAATGAAAAATAATAATAAGATGGAAATAGCTATTGTTGTAAAGCTACATTTTTTTTCTTTTTTTTGGAGCTGAACTGTTTTCTGATCTTTCTGATGTGGTTTTTGCTCCGATTTTTTGTCTTTTTCTTGCTTATTTTCTTGTTCTTGATAGACGGGTAGAATCGCTAACTTTACGATCGGGCGTTTCAAAAAGCCATTCTTGGTTTTTAGAGTGACGACCCTTACGTGACCGTCACAACCTGTGTGAAGTTCCACTACGCGGCCTAAGGCCCACTTCCCCGGCGGAAGGTTGTCGTCCTTGATTATGACGACATCATTCAATCTTAGATTTGCCTTTGGCTGTCTCCATTTGCTTCTAGCTGTAAGCTGAGTCAGATACTCCTCTCGCCAGCGGCTCCAGATGTCACTGATTAGTTTCTGAGTGAGATGCCACCTCGTTCTCAGATATTTCTCTGTTTCATACAGGGTTAACGATGGACCACTGGCTGGACCAATGGCGTTTACTTGCTTTGAATTTTTCATGTCTATGTTTGTAGAATAATTTTGTTGTTTGGCCTTTTCAGGCTCGTAGGTAGGTAGCCAAGTGGGCCCTGCCCACCACAACGAGTGCTCCATAAGCTGTGAAGCAGTTAGGCCTCTGCTAGCGCAATCAGCAGGGTTCTCCTTGGACGGTACATATCGCCAGCATTCAGCCGGTATTGTTGATGTGACTTGTTTCACACGGTTAGCTACGAATGGCCTCCATCTATCTACTTCACCATTAAGCCAACCTAGTACCACCATGGAATCCGACCATCCGTAAACCTTGACTTCATGATTTAATAGGCAATTCTTGATTTTTGCCATTAATTTTGAAAGTAAAACTGAACCACATAGCTCCAAGCGCGGCAGTGAACAGTTTTTACTTAGTGGGACTAATTTGGTTTTTCCTGCTACCAATGTCACTGAATTATTTATTTTACAGTACACAACGCAGCCATAGGCTTTCGTGCTGGCGTCGCAAAAGCCATGCAATTCAACTTGATCTTTCTCTTGCGTTTGTAGCCACCTTGGTACTTGAAACTGACTGATGAACTTGATTTCGACCTTGATTTTATTCCATTCTTCACAGACGGCCTGCGGTACAGGCTCGTCCCACTGTACATTTGCTCTCCAGACATCCTGAAATAATATTTTTAGTTTCGTAGTCAAAGGAGAGAGCCAGCCTAGAGGGTCGAAGATCTTTGAGATGTCTGATAAAAGTGACCGCTTCGTAGGCTTAGATGTTGTATCTATTTTTGACTCAAATGTGATACAATCCTTCTGTGGATTCCACCCAAGTCCCAAGGCTTTAGTTGACTCCGCTTGTTTAAAATCGAAGTTTTCGTGACCTTGCATGTCAACGTCCACATTTTCTAATAGCTCCGGTGAGTTTGACTTCCACTTTCTTAAATTAAACCCCCCTGATTTTAATATATTAATCATATCCCTTTGTAATTGTTTGGCTGACTGTACAGAGGCTGCCCCATGGATAAGATCGTCCATGTAAAAGGACTCCTCAAGGACCATAGGCGCCCAGCTGTCTGGGTAGTTACTTTTCTCGTCGTAAGCTAACTGTTTAAGCATCATCATAGCGAGAAATGGCGCCGCCTTTGTTCCATACGTAACGGTCGCGAGCTGAAAATCTTTCAATCTGCTGTACTGATTATCTCTCCATACAATCATCTGTAAATACTGATCTTCACTGTTTACCCATATCTGCCTGAACATTTTTTCTATATCTGCTGTAAATGCATATTTAAACTGACGCCACTTTATAATTAAACTCTGTAAGTCTTGCTGTAAATTAGGGCCACGACACATTACGTCATTCAGGCTTAGCCCAGATGATGTTTTATTAGACGCGTTGAAAACAACACGTAACTTAGTTGTAGAGGAATCTTCACGTGTCACGCAGTGGTGAGGTAAATAACATTTAAGTTTCGTGTCGCAATCGGTGACCGCGGGTGTCATATGACCGAGTGCTAAATACTCATCAATAAATTTACAATAATCTTTCGCAATAGACTGATTTTTTGAAAGTTTTTTCTCCAAATTGTAGAACTGTGCGATTGCTTTTGATTTTGAGTGGCCTAATTTTTCCTGATAATTTTCTTTTAGGGGTATCCTAACTTCATAGCGTCCGTCATCTCGTCTGGTTGTAGTCGACTGATAAAAATCTATGCACTGCTTGTCTTCTGCTGATAAATCTGATTGTTCTGAGATGTCTTCAATCTCCCAAAACTTCTGTATCTCCTCCATGTTATGCAACACTATATTGCATTGAACAGTCTTGGCATTGCCGTTGCCACTCAAAATCCACCCGAGACGGGTCTGTTGTGCAGTCGGTAAGGTCAAGTTTGCCCTGCATATTCCGTTCATTAATACGACTGAGTACACATCGGCACCAAATAAAATATCTATAGGGCGTGATTTATAAAATTCAGGGTCCGCTAGTTGGATATGATCCAGGTATGACCAGTCAGGCTGAGTGAATGAGTAAGTTGGTAAATTCTTGATCAGCTGATTCATTATAATCACATCGGTTTCAAATTCAAAATCGCTGACTGCTGATAAACATCTTATACTTATTATGCCCTTACTGTTACTTTCTTTGTCTCCTACGCCTGAAATAACTCCCTTACATTTATTTCTGGGTATTTTTAAGCGCTGCGCTGCGTGTTCTGTGATCAAGGACGCTTGTGAGCCCTGATCCAGGAGGGCGCGCATGATATGGTACGAACCATCGTGGGCTTGAACTTTAATCACAGTCGTTGGTAATAGGACTTCAATAGGGTCATCGTACAGTGACACGTGCGAGCTACTTCGGAGTTGTTTCCCTGCGCTTGCATTTGTATTTGCGTCAGCGACACTGGCCCCGCGCGCGCTCGCACTCTCCCCGCCCCGAGTGCCTTGTTGCGTTGGGCGGGCGTACTGCGGTTGCGCAAACGCCTCGTGCAGTAGGCTATTATGGTCTTTGTTACATTCCCGACAAACCTTTTCTGACAAACATTGTCTTCCCTGATGATTAAAAAGGCAATTTGGGCATAGACTCAATTTTGTTACTGTTTTCAGTCTGATATAGGGTGGCATCTCTAAAAATTTTCTACAAAAATAGATGCCATGTTCATTACTGTGGCATAAAGTACAGTTGTATTTTGATGACGACGCAACTTGCTTAGCGTCCGGTTGCGAAATAACCTTATTGCTGGTGAATGGACTTTTGTAATAATTCGGTCTTTGATTTTGAACATTACTCTGATTTTTAAAAACTGCTGGAGATTTCTGAGTAGGAGTGTCTTGCTTCCTACGAGATGACTCTAAAGTCGTGAATTTAGCTTCTAAAAACTTTAACATTTCTTGTAGTACAGGCAACTCCCGGGGGTTCTGAACAGACTCCATGTAGTCGGTGAACGAGGCTGTATCTAGCTTCTGTGATAAAAGGTACACGATAATGGGGTCCCATGAACTGATATCGACTCCCAGGTTCTTTATAGCATACAAACACTCTTGCGTAGTGTCATGCATGCGTTTTATAAGCGCGACTGATTGTTGTTGCATTACTGGGAGGTTCATCAAAATATTCATATGCGAAGTGAATATTAGTTTCTTGTTGTTATATCTCTGATTAAGTATGTCCCAGCAAACATTGTAATTATCTGAACTAACATTTAGGTGCTGAATTAATCTCTCTGCTTCCCCTTTCACCTTGGATTTAAGATACTGCATTTTTTGAGCATTAGACATTGACTGGTTATTATGGATCGTTTCGACAAATAAATCTTTAAAGGAAATCCAATGATTATAATTTCCACTGAAAGCTGGAATCTCCATTTTAGGTGTGGATTTTTCTACATGAGCTACCGACCACATTTTCTTGTTGATGGCCTTCTTAATTTCTAGGTACTTACATTCGTATGAAGCGAATGTTTTTTCATACTCCTGATTGGATCCGTCCAGCAGGCTGTCCAGGTCCCAGTGCAAAGAGTCAATAGCTGCCCAGCGCGACTGAATGGTGTGAAGGATATCTTCAAACTCCCACTTTTCGGAAACTGATTCAAGACTGATAGCAGTCACTGTGCGATGGAAAGCCTTAAAATTGCTCTGTTGCTTCCTAAGCATCTCTTCGGTTTTGCTTACCGTGACGCTGTTGATACGGGCTCCAGCACTGCTGCCGCTTTCTGTCATTTGTATATCTTGGTTTGTTGTCTGGTTGGTGTCGCTTGACTTTGGAACGAAGGTTGGAGGCTTTATGATGGGTGTTTTTGGCCTCTCGTCTGTAGGGGCCTGATAATTTTGTATAAAAGCTCTTACCTGACCATACCTTTCGTACACTCTCTCCCTATCTTTGCTAATTGATTCTATTACAGTTGGTTCTAACTGACTCGCTGATAAATTAGAAAAATTGGATTCGTACTCGAACCAATAGTTGTCGAGTAGGTCTAACTTTCTCTTGATGTAGTCGGCAGTCTTCCTATCTGCACCATCTTTCTTAAAATTGGTGAGAACAGTCTCCATTGCCGAAGACATCCGGTTCTGATTGGCCAGTACATCACTAACTGAAGCCATTGTTTAAATAAAATAAATGGACTGATCTTACTTGGCGACTTTTCCTGCTGAATGGGAACGACTATGTCTAGGTCGTTACCCCTGTTGGCTGATGATTACCCAAGACCTTGCCGCTCGGGACCCACTGCACTCCTTGATCGTACAGTAGGATACTGCTAGGTGAGTTTATGTCACTTTATTGCACAGTAACATTCACAGTTCCGTCAAAGTGTAGAACGAATGCACTATGTCTCTATAGGCCGGAAAGCGGAACCACAGTCACGTTTACGTACAAAGTTCACGACAGTTCATACGACACGTGGAAAGATCCCGCCTTTCCGAAAGGCTCGCTCGAAGGACCAATGTACGGGGTTGAGTCCGTAACAAAAATACTGCTACTGATTTTTGGTAAAACTGTATATTAAAACTGTATAAAAATGTTAAAAACTAAATGAATTGATGAAAATGATAGGAGTACGCGCGGCGCGCTTGATGGCCGAAAACGAACTGAATTGTAGAAATAATGAGTAATTAGGTTAAAACATTAACTGTTTATAAAGCATTTTTGCGTTGTACGCGCTTGCTCGTACAAAACCCAAAAATTAATAACCTTTTATGAAACACTCTTCTTTGCACGGGGACCCTATAAATTTATCTTTTGTTTTATTATTTGTTAGTAGTCCTTCTTAACCCACTTAATACGGAAATTACAAATTGATTTGTAATCATTCTACAAGCTTAGAAAAAAAAACCCGGTGTTATAACAGCTTGTAGGCGTATTGTCTGTGTAAATTTCAGCCGGCTCTCTGTTATGGTTCAAAAGATACAACCTTACAAAAATTGGCTGTTCGTAATTATTTCTTAATAGTCAACCCAGAGGCCAAAGTACAAGCAGGCGTATTACTAAACCAGAATTTCCTTCGCACTTCTGTGGTCACCTGTCCTGTAGTTAGTTATGAGTACAGTCAACCGCAAGACGGCAGTGGTATCATTGAGCTTATATAAAGGCAGACTTCCGTGCCTTGCGGCCGACATTAACCGCCGGAAGCCGAACTAGACTTCCGTGCCTTGCGGTCATACTCGGCTAGAAATGTATGGCGCCGCTTTAGAGGACTGCGACAGCCGCCGGCGGCCGACGGCTAGAAATGTATGGCGCCGCTTCAGAGGACTGCGACAGCCGCCGGCGGCCGACGGCTAGAAAAGTATGACGTCGCTTTAGAGGACTGCGACAGCCGCCGGCGGCCGACGGCTAGAAATGTATGACGCCGCTTTAGAGGACTGCGACAGCCGCCGGCGGCCGACGGCTAGAAATGTATGGCGCCGCTTCAGAGGACTGCGACAGCCATCGGCGGCCGACGGCTAGAAATGTATGGCGCCGCTTCAGAGGACTGCGACAGCCGCCGGCGGCCGACGACTCGAAATGTATGGCGCCGCTTCAGAGGACTGCGACAGCCGACGGCTAGAAATGTATGGCGCCACTTCAGAGGACTGCGACAGCCATCGGCGGCCTACGGCTAGAAATGTATGGCGCCGTTTCAGAGGACTGCGACAGCCGCCGCCGGCCGACGGCTAGATATGTATGGCGCCGCTTCAGAGGACTGCGACAGCCGACGGCTAGAAATGTATGACGCTGCTTTAGAGGACTGCAACAGCCGCCGGCGGCCGACGGCTAGAAAAGTATGACGCCGCCTGTGATCGGGGCGGCTGTCGCAGTCCTCTGAAGCGGCGTCATACATTTCCATAGCGCGGGTATGGCCACAAGGCACGAAAGTCTACCTTTACCTACTCGTCCCTCTTCGAGATTGATAACAATTGGCATGTGTTTTCACTTTCCAGGTAGTATTGAAACTCGCGACGCCGCCGACGCCAGTTTTATTACTGAACCAAACCATCGATGCAACGAATATTACACAAGGTAAAGTATTAAATTTGAATAAGTACGTACTTAAACGTAGTATATAAACAAAGGAACAGCAAAAAAACTGCGGTCTATGTGGACGAGGAAAATAAAGAAGTGTACAAATAAAGTGAGAATGAAAACCACCTAAGTAAAAAGAATGTTAACCGCCTCCGTGGCGTAATGGTTAGTCCATTCGCTTCACACCAGGAGGTCGCGGGTTCGATTCCCGGTGGGGTCAACTTGAAAGACTCGGTTTGGTTGGTGGTAGGGCATTTTCTAAGCCCGCCTGGCTAGCTACCACCATCTTATCTTAAGTCTTGCCGCCAAACATCAGTGTTAACAACATTGATGTCTTTCGGCTTGAAAATAAGATAGCCAGTCCTCCATTGCATTGGGGAATCTTGGTAAGCCCGCTTCCATCTTTGGCATTATCGTCACTTACCATCAGGTTAGATGATGCCAAGAGCTTACTAATTGTGAATTAAAAAAAACTTGGAATGTATACAGACAAGAACCAGCTGAAGGACGCTGGACATAGGCCTCCTCCAAGGATCTTCACGACGACCGGTTCTGCGCTGCCCGCATCCAGCGGCTTCCCGCGACCTTCACCAGGTCATCGGTCTACCGATTGGGAGGCCTGCCTACACTACGCTTCTTTTGTTTTGGTAGCCTGGTTTGGGTAGACAAGAATAAAGTGGTGTAATTCATATGAGTGAGGCCTAACCTTCAATAGTTTAAAAATGTCTATAATATTTTTCTTTTCGTTGGCAGGGGCGGCAGTCGCAGCAGGGGCGGTCTACACCCCTTTACAGATAGTTAGCATAGTGTGCCTTACCGTGGGATTATTCCAGGTACGTTCCTACATATTTAGTGACAGATCATACGCTCGCGTCGCGGATCCTTCTAAAATATGTAACTGAAATGACAAAATAACTCCACATGTTTCCACATGTTCATTTAACTTAAAAACTTTCTCTAAGGAAACTATGTACTCAATTCAGAAAGAGTTAGAGTTCTGATACAATTTTTTCCTTCTTCCTTCCTTCCTGGCAATCTTCCCGTCTAGGAACGGAGAATTCTTTTCTGCTTTTCACTTGCCCAATCCTGGACCTCGTCTTCAGTTAACTCGCAACTTTCAAGATCTCTCTTTATCACTCACGAACTGTAGAGCTACGGACTGAAGTGGTTTTTTGTATAGAATTGGTTGAGTTGGTGGAAAGTGACATAGACTTCTAATTAGAATAGCCCGATATTGTTCCTGAGAGATCTGAGCAAAAATTCATGTCCGCGCTCGCGCACGTCAGCGTCGCAACAGAGCTACGGACGGAAGAATTGGTTGAGGTGGTGGGAAGTGACACAGACGTCTAATCAGAATAGCCCGATATTGTTCCTGAGGGACCTGAGGAAAACTCATGTTCGCGCTCGCGCACCACTCACCCTAAGAGACAGTCATAAAAATGAAGTTTTTAAAAAGCTAGTTTTCTCATATTTTTGTTTTGTTACCAGACAATAATGTGGATGCTCCGTCTCGGCGCGGTCTCCACGCTGCTGTCGGACTCGCTCGTCTCTGGGTTCACGACGGCGGCCTCCTTCCAGGTGCTCGCCTCGCAACTGAAGGACCTCTTCGGTGTCGCGTTGCCGAAGCACTCTGGATACTTTAAAGTCATATATGTGAGTATGTTACCAGACAATAATGTGGATGCTCCGTCTCGGCGCGGTCTCCACGCTGCTGTCGGACTCGCTCGTCTCTGGGTTCACGATGGCGGCCTCCTTCCAGGTGCTCGCCTCGCAACTGAAGGACCTCTTCGGTGTCGCGTTGCCGAAGCACTCTGGATACTTTAAAATCATATATGTGAGTATGTTACCAGACAATAATGTGGATGCTCCGTCTCGGCGCGGTCTCCACGCTACTGTTGGACTCGCTCGTCTCTGGGTTCATGACGGCGGCCTCCTTCCAGGTGCTCGCCTCGCAACTGAAGGACCTCTTCGGTGTCGCGTTGCCGAAGCACTCTGGATACTTTAAAGTCATATATGTGAGTATGTTACCAGACAATAATGTGGATGCTCCGTCTCGGCGCGGTCTCCACGCTGCTGTCGGACTCGCTCGTCTCTGGGTTCACGACGGCGGCCTCCTTCCAGGTGCTCGCCTCGCAACTGAAGGACCTCTTCGGTGTCGCGTTGCCGAAGCACTCTGGATACTTTAAAGTCATATATGTGAGTATCGTTAACAACCAACAAACGTCCCCCACTGGTGGGGCACCGAGTGTCTATCCAAAACCGGGAAGATTAGCCCATACTCTACACCCAGGGACCAAGTCCAGGTTGGCTGACACTGACAGTTTGCGTAAAGTCGTTGGTAAATCTAATCTACCTTTAAACGAGCGATTCGTTTATACATTGTGTAACAAAATTGGTGTAGGTCCCGTTAACTGGGGGTTCTACTCGTCATACTGAAGAACTTTCTCCAAGGAACCCATAGTCAATTCTAAAAAAAAAACTGGACCCTCCATACTAAAATGAACAAAATCGGTCGATGTATGAGGAGTAAAAAAAAATTTTTACGTTTTCAGCAATGTCGTAGAACAAAAGTTGTTCAGTATGATGAGTAAAAGCCCCAGTTAACGGGACCTACACCAATTTTGTTACACCCTGTATATGTATATAATCTTAATCTCGGAAACGGTTCCAACGATTTGCTTGAAAATTAGTATACGGATCGACTTAGATAGGTCTCATCTCTGGGAAAACGCTATTTACCGAGATTTTCCCGTTGGAGTATGCCGCGCAAAGTGTATCATAGATAGCGTATTTTTAAATGTTTTTAACGGTTCTGGGTAATATGTCCGAGCAAAGCTCGGTCGCCCAAGTACTATGGTTTTAAGGACGGCTTAACTTTTTAATATTGTAAGAGTAGGAAAACGCTGATCACCAGATGGAATAGACTAGCACCACTACATCATAACTGTGAAACCAGCCTCTGGTTCTTAACGCTTTAAGTTCGATTCCTTACGTGGAATCGGCAAAAAAGTCGAACAAATCCGACTGTTTTGCCACAACAAGCTCCTTGGCGGTAGGTGGTGAACGCACAGTGGCACCCACCCAATCGGACCTAGAATAACATACTGACTTGTATTTTTTATATAATATCTATATTCTCACCAGTTGTATGATTTTAACGGCTGTCACTTTAGCCAAAGTATATATATTAGTACTACATACAGTATGGACACTCCCTGCCGCTCTCTAGATTGCGACCTCACCCCCTCATAACCCAGATTGATACAGATTGGTTATAGTTTGGTTCTCGAACTTATGACATTTCGCCGTGATTTTGTATATTTCGTCATTTGTTTTTAGAAATGTCATTTTTTGCCTGTTCTATGAAGTCTTCGGGGTGTGCTTTAGCCATACAGAGAATAGTGAAACCTTTTTTTTCAGACAGTGGTGGATATATGCAAGGCGATGCCGTACGTCAATATAGCGGCGGTGGTCATCTCCTTCATCGCCTGCCTCGTTATAGCGCTCAACAACGAACTGCTCAAGGTAAAGACAACATGCACACTCAAAGACACAAAAATTCATACATTAGTAGCTCGTAGAACAGATGGCCTTTATGGTAGTAAAGTTCTCGAGTGGCGACCGCGCACCGGAAAACGTAACGTAATCAGGCCTCCCACTCGGTGGACCGATGACCTGGTTAAGGTCGCGGGAAGCCGCTGGATACGGGCAGCGCAGAACCGATCGTCGTGGAAATCCTTGGGGGGAGCCTATGTCCAGCTGTGGACGTCCTTCGGCTGATATGATGATGAGACTGATTAAAATAAATTAAAGTTTGTTGAATCGTCAGCCAATTAGGAAACTTTGTATATTTTTGGTTGGTGGTAAGGGATTTTCCCGCCTGGCTAAAGACTACCATCTTATCAATGTCTTCCCGCCAAACATCAATGTTAACGGCATTGATGTGTTCCGGTTTGAAGATAGCTATATTTAACCACCTCCGTAGCTCAGAGGCAAAGTTCACTGGCTTTACACAAGAGGTCGCGGGTTCGATTCCCGGCGGGGTCAATTGTAAGACTCGGTTTGGTTGGTGGTAGGGCATTTTCTAAGCCCGCCTGGCTAGCTACCACCATCTTATCTAAGTCTTGCTGCAAAATATCAATGTTGATATCATTGGTGTGTTCCGGCATGAAGATAAGATAGCCAGTTCCCCATTGCGTTGGGGAATCTTGGTAAGCCCGCTTCCATCTTCGGCAAAATCATCACTTACCACCAGGTAAGATGTTGTCAAGGGTTTACCAATTGTTAATAAAAAAAAGAAAAAAAAAAAGCCTTCCCCATTGTGTTTGGGAATCTTAAAAGACCGCTTCCATCTCCGCATCATCGTCACTTCACCATCTGCTGAGATGATCCCAAGGTCTTATCAATTATCCATATTTATTTACCCACGACGGTACGGAATGCATTTAGTAGGTTGTTCTCGAAAACTATTGGGCCGATTTCCTTGCGATTTTTTGCATTTAATAGATGTAATTTCAGGGAATGTTCTTGAACATTTTTTTTATGGCGGTAGACCATCAGGGAGCGCTGCAGTTACCAGGATGGTTGGCGTTAATGTTGCCATTTATCTCTAAAACTACTGAACCGATTTTCTTGCGGCTTTTTGCATTTAAAAGGTATTATTACCAATAGATTGGTATATGACTTCTTAATTAATCCTTGATTAATCCCAGAACTGATATATGCCAGAAATTGTTATGTTATGTGTGTTAAAATATATATTGCGTTGCCCCATGACATTACATATTTACCTTTGACTTCCTTTCGTGTGCAATTAAAGCGCTGCTTAAATCTTGAAAATTTTTATTCTGTAACAGAGTCATTAATTCGAAATTACAATAATATATGACAATTTCTTAATAGTTATTTATGATACGAGGGTTGTAAAAAGGTCAATGTTATTTCCTTTTACACCCATGTTTCATACAAAGTTTGTCTTGTGAATAATTAATTTACTTGTGACTTTATTTTTATTTTATTTATTATTTCATTGTTATGTACTATTGAATTTTATGTAAAGTTGAAATGTTTAATATATAATGTAATTTAAGTGTGTAATGTTTTAAATGACCTTGATTTTGACTTTAAAATACTTATTGTTATTGTATGTCACTTGTGACTAAATGTGCTGATCTTTGTTCTCTTTGTACCACATTTATTGCAATAAAGGAATTGAATTGAATTGAATTGAATTATTAAATGTTTTAATTTTTTCAGCCATGGGTAGCCAAGCGAAGCCGCGTGCCGGTGCCTATAGAACTGGTCGCCATCGTGTTGGGCACGCTGGCTGCACGGTACGGTGGTCTCAAAGAACAGTTCGGCATTAAACTAGTAGGAAATATTCCTACGGGGTAAGTTGTGTTTTTTACTGTCGTTTACAAAAATTACCACAGAATCGTACCTCAGGCTAATAAACATAGAGTAGTGTAATATAAAATGAAAACTGATTCGTACCTCAGGCTATAAATAAAGAGTAGTGTAATATGAAATCACCACAGAATCGTACCTCAGGCTAATAAACATAGAGTAGTGTAATATAAAATGAAAACTGATTCGTACCTCAGGCTATAAACAAAGAGTAGTGTAATATGAAATCACCACAGATTCGTACCTCAGGCTTATAAACAAAGAGTAATGTAATATAAAATTACCACAGATTCGTACCTCAGGCTTATAAACAAGAGTAGTGTAATATAAAATTACCACAGATTCGTACCTCAGGCTTATAAACAAGAGTAGTGTAATATAAAATTACCACAGATTCGTACCTCAGGCTTATAAACAAGAGTAGTGTAATATAAAATTACCACAGATTCGTACCTCAGGCTTATAAACAAGAGTAGTGTAATATAAAATTACCACAGATTCGTACCTCAGGCTTATAAACAAAGAGTAGTGTAATATAAAATCACCACAGATTCGTACCTCAGCTTATCAACAAGAGTAGTGTAATATAAAATTGCCACAGATTCGTACCTCAGGCTATAAACAAAGAGTAGTGTAATATAAAATTGCCACAGATTCGTACCTCAGGCTTATAAACAAAGAGTAGTGTAATATAAAATTGCCACAGATTCGTACCTCAGCTTATCAACAAGAGTAGTGTAATATAAAATTGCCACAGATTCGTACCTCAGGCTTATAAACAAAGAGTAGTGTAATATAAAATTGCCACAGATTCGTACCTCAGGCTTAAAACAAAGAGTAGTATCATTACTATATAAAAATAAGTCGGGTTTTCCTTCCTGACGCTATAACTCCAGAACGCACGAACCGATTTCGCTAATTCTTTTTTTGTCGAAATCGTTATTGTCAGGAGAAGGTTTTTATGTAGGGTAGTGTAGGGTAGGGTAGGGTAGGGTAGTGTAGTGTAGGGTAGTGTAGGGTAGGGTAGTGTAGTGTAGGGTAGCGTAGTTTAGTGTAGTGTAGTGTATGTAGGATAGGGTAGGGTAGTGTACGGCAGGGTAGTGTAGGGTAGGGTAGTGTAGTATAGGGTAGAGTAGTGTAGGGTAGGGTAGTGTAGTGTAGGGTAGGGTAGTGTAGTGTAGGGTAGGGTAGGGCAGTGTAATGTAATGTAAGGCGGTACGTAGTTCGCCGGGACAGCTAGTGTAATATAAAATTACCACAGATTCGTACCTCAGGCTTATAAACAAAGTGTATTGTAATATAAAATTGTCACAGATTCGTACCTCAGGCTTATAAACAAAGAGTATTGTAATATAAAATTGCCACAGATTCGTACCTCAGGCTTATAAACAAAGAGTAGTGTAATATAAAATTACCACAGATTCGTACCTCAGGCTTATAAACAAAGAGTATTGTAATATAAAATTACCACAGATTCGTACCTCAGGCTTATAAACAAAGAGTAGTGTAATATAAAATTACCACAGATTCGTACCTCAGGCTTATAAACTAAGAGTAGTATAATATAAAATAAGGTCCAGGAATCTTGATGTATTTTATTATGATGGTATTCTTATGTATGATCTTTAACATACATTTTGACGTAATTTGTAAGAATTTGTAGGTATCATTAGATACTTTTAAAAGAAAAATAAGAAAGTATCAGTACAGTAAGTAGGTTGACTGGAAGAGATCCCGTAAGGTATAAGTCCGCCTTTTTATATAATATGTTTTTTAAGTTTTGTAACAAAAGATCAATAAAGAGTTTACAAACAAACAAGTATCACCTTAAAAAGAAGAATAAGGAAGTATCATAGGGGGGACCCGTAATATGATACTTTCTTAGTCTTCTTTTTTTATGGAGGCTTGAGTTTCCAGACAAACGTGGTAGTACCGCTTTAATATAAAAACTGCATGCCGGATCGAATCCAAACTTGGTAAGCCCGCTACCATCTTCGGCAACATCGTCACTTACCACCAGGTGGGATGTTGTCAAAGGTTTAACAATTGTGAATAAAAAAAAATTAAAAAAAAAATCTTTGCGAATATATTGAGTAGACACATATCGATGTCTGAAATTTATTTTCGATGTACAAAACAGAAGAAAATAAGAGCAGTTTTAAACTTTTAGTACAAAACTAATAAAAGCCTTCGTTTCATTATGTTTAAATTTACTACGATGATAACTAATTACAAAGATCGATATGTGTCTACTCAATATACTTGCAAGGTATGGATTCAATCCTGAATTTAGTTTTTGTATTAAAGCGGAACTACGTTTGTATGGTAACTCGAGCCTCCTGGAGACTCTTAAGGTACAAACTTTATACAAAGAAAAAATCTTTAAGAATATTGAATGTAATGGCATCTCTTTTAAAATCAGTTTTTTTTTATTGTTCTGGCGTGTTTTTTTTTCTCAAGACATGCCGGAAAGTTTGTTGACATCATGATTGTTGTAAAAGTGCTGGGAAACAAAAGTTCGTTTCGATCCTTTATTATATAATAGGGTAATACCACCAGGTGAGATGTTGTCAAGAGTTTACAAAATCAGAATCAATTTATTTCAAATAGGTGTTTACACACACTTTTAAATAGTCAAAACAACAAAAAAAAAATACAGTATATTACAAATAATGTCATGATTCAGATTACAGTCTCAGGTAATGGTATTTGATATAGAATCAACATATATATCTTTGTCATTTACATAATCTATTATTTTATAATATCAATACCAATGGTGAATAAAAAAAAGCGTTATTTTTTTTAGAAAAGCATTAGTATACATAACAGAGCCGCGACGGAAGTGGCAACAGTAATTGTCTGTTTCCGTGCCCTTGAAATAATGTTCTATTATTAGCCCCTTTTTTATTCACAATAGGGGTGACGACAGCATCAGAAATAAATTATGAACTCTTGATCACTAAATTGCCCTCCTACTTAAACTTCGGAAAACCTTACTCGTTTTGTTTTCCATCAAGTGTTCGATTTTTAATTCACCAAGATGACAAAATGAGTACATAAATGACCCTGCAAAACTTTGACGTCACGCCTAGGTATTACAAACATTTTTAGAACAAAATGTCTTTTTTGACAGATGATAAAAATTAAATCAGATGACTAGCATTCGTCATCCCTATTGATATGCTCTTGGCATCATCTCACCTGATGGTTTAAGTGACAATGAAGCCGTAGATGGAAGCGGGCTTACCAAGATTCCCCAACGCAATGATAATCTGGCTATCTTATCTTAATGCCGGAACACATCAATACTGTTAACACTGATATTTGGTGGCAAGGCTTAGATAAGATGGTGGTAGCTAGCCAGGCGGGCTATGAAAATGCCCTACCACCAACCAAACCGAGTCTTACAAAGTTGACCCCGCCGGGAATCGAACCTGCGACCTCCTGGTGTAAAGCGAATGGACCATTACGCCACGGAGGCCCTTCTGTGGCCAGCCGTCTTAAAAACTGAGATAGTACTAAGCAAAAAATACACAATTCACGCGCCCCCCACAACGCACTTGATTTAATTATTATTTATTTTTATGTTTTAAGAGTTCTCTCATTACCCACAGACTCCCGGTGCCGGAGCTGCCGCCCGTGGAGCTGATCCCCTCCATAGCCCTGGACGCGTTCACCATCACCATGGTGACGTACTCCATCAGCATGTCCATGGCGCTCATCTTCGCCGCCAAGGAGAAGTACGAGGTGGACGCCAACCAGGAGCTGCTAGCTATTGTGAGCCTCTTTTTAACCGACTTCAACCGCCTCCGTGGCTTAATAGATAGTCCATTCGTTTTACACCAGGAGGTCGCGGGTTCGATCCCCGGTGGGGTCAACTTTGTAAGACTCGGTTTGGTTGGTGGTAGGGCATTTTCTAAGCCCGCCTGGCTAGCTACCACCATCTTATCTAAGTCTTGCCGCCAAACATCAGTGTTAACAACATTGATGTGTTTCGGCTTGAAGGTAAGATAGCCAGTTCTCCATTGCATTGGGGAATCTTGGTAAGCCCGCTTCCATCTTCGGCATCATCGTCACTTATCATCAGATGAGATGATGCCAAGGGCTTACCAACTGTGAATAAAAAAAAAGACTTTAAAAAAAGGAGGACGTTCTATGTTCACCGATTTCTCCGTCAATTGTTAACCGATTTTCAAAATTCTTTTTTTATTCGAAAGCGTATACTCCCGAGGGGGTGCCGTTGTCATTAAGTGAGGATTTGATGTTGGGGATCCCAGGGAAGTCGAGGGCAACCCTCAAATTTTATAGGCACTTGTTACGTGATTCATATGTTTTCTAAAGCTATTAAAATACTTGTGTCTGTTAGTCATCATCTCATGTTGATAGGCTGATGAAGGAAGGTACAACTCCTTAACGGTTAGGAGTTGAAGGAAAATTCTTTCAATATTATACATAGATATATACGTAGATACCTGCGTATGCGTATGGTCGGTGTCAGCAAACCATCGAATCTAAAACATTTGATACGTAACGTAACTGTGTGCTGGTACCGACCTAAAAAAAAAATATATGCCACTAATTTAATTCGTACCCACCTTTTATTTCGTTATTGTTGGTTAATGTTGTGTATTTAAGTATAATAATATTATTATTATTTATTTATTTATTTTTTTATTCACAATTGGTAAACCCTTGACAATTTTATTTCGTAAAAAAGCGTCGGTGGCTCAACCGGTAACGACTCGGTTACCCTAACCAGAGGTGCCGGGTTCAAATCCATGCGGCCAATGTCATTGTCAGTCATGTCAACTCATTGATGAGTTTTTCGAAACTTACGTACATATACTCACTGATAGCTTTAACGGTGATGGAAAACATCGTGAGGAAACCTGCACACACCTGCGAGGAAACTCGAAGGGTGTGTGTGAAGTCGACTAACCCGTACTGGGCCCGCGTGGTCGACTAAGGCCAAATCGCCCATATTCAGGGTAGGCTCGAGCCCCTTGGTGGGGACGTATATGAGCTGATATGATGAATACTATTTCGTACTTTTGAATGAATTTCATTTTGAAGTCGGTTTTTAGTTTTTTATACTTTTATTTTTTCTTAAGTGTGAGATAGCACCAGTCGCAAAAATATTTCATGGGCTTCCCCTCCCAACCCCCGCGCCGCTTGCGCTTCCAAAGCTTTTATAGTACTTGCATTTCACTTTTTTTTCTTTTTTTTTAAGCTATTGCATAGATTTTATCGCAGGCTTTGAGCGCGGGGACCGAATCCAGAAATTCCGTAACGAGGAAAAAAATCTCACGCTGGGTTGCCATGGCAACAATATCGGTTGTCAAAACAAACATATAAGAATGGTTGCCATGGCAACAATATCGGTTGTCAAAACAAACATATAAGAAGATTTGATCATTTTCGGAGAATAATAAAACTCTTTTCATAAACTGTATATACCTCCATATGACAAAAAAGATTTGATTATTTTCTGAAGACTAAGTATTTACTTTCAAACATATATTGATGGAGCTAAAGAAGTTTTACTTCAGTCGTGTGGTCTAAAGCACACTCGTATTTTAAGCTATTGTAAGTATAGCTTTTATCGCGGGCTTTGAGAAGACTGAAAAAAACCAGACACCCCAAAAAAAAAATATTAAGTTCTAAAAAACTTACAGTGCCATCTATCTATCCATCATGATGATGGTGATGGTGGTGGTGATGGTGGTTGCGATGGTGGTCGAGATGGTGGTCGCGATGGTAGTCGCGATGGTGGTCGCGATGGTGGTCGCAATGATGGTCGCGATGGTGATCGCAATGGTGCTCGTGATGGTGGTCGCGATGGTGGTCGCGATGGTAAATAATTATAATTGCATAAGTTGATAAAAAATGCTATGTAATAGCTTTACCGCGGCAGTCCCCGAGTGCCACACGTCTTTTTTTTTCTCCCTCGGACTGCGGAGGAGGAAGGGAGGGAGGAGAATGCGTTTACGCATACCAGTACAGCCGGCTGTACTGGTTATGTGGGACTCACAGCCCTGCGCCTATATGCATACATACCCATTATATACATAAGGTATATATGAATAAATATGCACAGGCCCAAGACCACACTACCCACTAAACTTAGGGGAGCTTTGGCAGCTAGGCCACCTTAAAAGCTCATCGGAGCGACGCCCCCCTTTCACGCATGCAAGCGGGCTTAACTTGTGGTGAACATGTATCTGTATACGTTTCAAAGTGTGTGTGAGAGCTTAAGTGGGTACAGTTAGCATAAAAAAATATATAATATAAATGTTAACAATTTTATTGTACAGACAAAACTTTTGACAAATAATGAAAAATAACTTAATTAAGTAACAATTGGATTTATTTGGTACAATGCCTAATTTTCTTCGTATAAACTGTCACTGTCACTTTCAAACTCATCAGTGCTGCTGTCATTTGTTTCACCTACTTCAATGACAAACTCGAAGTCATAATCAAAATACTTCATGTATTCTTTTTAAATTTTTTGTACATGCTTTTTCTAGTATAAATGAAAAAATAAAAATAATGTCGTCGTGGAAATCCTTGGGGGAAGCCTTTGTCCAGCAGTGGACGATTCTTGGCTGATAATGATGATGATGATAATGAAAAATAATTTACCTCGCTATAAATCACTTTGCGCTTTGTACAACGTGGTAATTAGAGTCGCGTTAACAATCAGCTCATATACGTCACCACCGAGGGGCTCAAGCCTACCCTGAATTAGGGACATCGGGCCTTAGTCGACCACGCGGGCCCAGTGCGTGTTGGACGACTTCACACAAAACCTTCGAGTTTCTTCGCAGGCGTGTGTAGGTGGTTTCCTCACGATGTTTTCCTTCACCGTAAGAGCGTCGGATAAACGTACATATGAAATCGAAATTCGAAAACACATTGGTACGTGGCAGGATTCGAACCACGACCTCCCGGATAGGAGGTAGTGTGTATTGTGTGCATTAGTGTAAATAAATAAAATCAGTTTTGAATAATGTTTGTTTCCAGGGTGCAAGTAATATCTTCGGCGCGTTCTTCAGCTGCGTGCCGATCTGCGCCAGTTTGTCCAGATCGTACATACAGTATCAGGTGAAGTACCTCCACACAAACCTTATCGACACTCTGTCCGCTGTGTCATCATCATCATCATCATATCAGCCGAAGGACGTCCACTGCTGGACATAGTCCTCCCCCAAGGATTTCCACGACGACCGTTTCTGCGCTGCCCGCATCCAGCGGCTTCCCGCGACCTTCACCAGGTCATCGGTCCACAAAATAAGATAATTTTAAAATATACCAAAAAAGCCGTAAAATCCCACTAGGCCGTCCAGACAGACATAAAGACACGGGGGTGATTTCCAATGCTTGATGACAAATCTGTGCATCAATACCTTAAACCTTTCATTTAAAAAAAACGAGTGTGCTTTAGACCACACGACTGAAGTAAAACATAATCACCGTTCGACTAACGCATTCACCAGCTTACCCCTGACTGAAGTCAAGCGTGCCGTTCTTCTCGCCCGATCACACTTTTCGTAACGTTAGAAATCACCGTTCGCGCAACGCATTCACCAGCTTACTCTCCAAGTCAAGCGTGCGTTGCTACAAAAATAAGCAAATCGATTGGATAGAACGACCAGAAGGACTCGCGTTAGCTATATCAAAAAAAAGAGTGTGTGGTTTTATGAAACCACGGTAAAAGTGAAACTTTTTTTCACATTATAGACATTTACAGAGGTCGAAACGATCATGGCTGCTCTCGTCTTGGAGCTTACGGTAAAGAGGACGAAACGATCATACCGACCGTCACGCGACACACAGACGAAAAAATTTGAGACGATGTAATAAAAGTTTCATTTTAAATATATTGTAATATATAGATCCGACGCTCGTATACAGTGAAGGAAAACATCGTGAGGAAACCTGCACAGGCCTGCGAAGAAACTCGCAGGTTGTGTGTGAAGTCGACCAACCCGCACTGGGCCCGCGTGTTCAGCTAAGGCCCGATCGCCCTAATTTAGGGTAGGTTCGAGCCCCTCGGTGGGGACGTATATGAGCTGATGTGATGATAGGCCACCTATAGCGACCGATACCAACGGCTGAACGTGCTTTTCAAAGCTCGGGGGACGGTCGATACAAATGTCAAACCCATCTAGGTCGACGCGAAGTGAGGCGCACTGAGCTTTGACACCAAAGTACAGTTCAAAATCGGGACGGGGGCAGATCTATCATCATCATCAGTCTCTTCGCAGGTGTGTGCAGGTTTCCTCACGATGTTTTCCTTCACCGTTATAGCAATCGGTGAGTATATGTACGTAAGTTTCGAAAAACTCATTGGTACATTGGCCGTCCGGATTTGAACCCGGCACCTCTGGTTAGGAGGACCGAGTCGTTACCGGTGGAGCCACCGACGCTTTTTTTAGATGGCCTATAAGTGGCTTAAAAACTTGTGACGTGGGATCCGCCACTCTCCCTACAACCTCCACTAAAGCAGATTTTGGTTCCCGTGACTTCCTGAGTTGGGGGTAGAGACTCCTGCTCCAGCATTTATTTTGAAACTTTCCCTCCAGGCAGGCGCCAAAACAACGATAACTTCAGTAATAAGCGCCTTGCTGGTGCTGTGTGTGCTGCTGTGGATAGGGCCTTTCTTCGAGCAGCTGCCCAAGTGTGTGCTGGCGTCCATCATCGTCGTCTCCCTGAAGAGCATGTTCATGCAGGTCAACCACTTGACCAGGTAACTGACTTACTTACTTCGAGCAGCTGCCCAAGTGTGTGCTGGCGTCCATCATCGTCGTCTCCCTGAAGAGCATGTTCATGCAGGTCAACCACTTGACCAGGTAACTGACTAACTTACTTCGAGCAGCTGCCCAAGTGTGTGCTGGCGTCCATCATCGTCGTCTCCCTGAAGAGCATGTTCATGCAGGTCAACCACTTGACCAGGTAACTGACTAACTTACTTCGAGCAGCTGCCCAAGTGTGTGCTGGCGTCCATCATCGTCGTCTCCCTGAAGAGCATGTTCATGCAGGTCAACCACTTGACCAGGTAACTGACTAACTTACTTCGAGCAGCTGCCCAAGTGTGTGCTGGCGTCCATCATCGTCGTCTCCCTGAAGAGCATGTTCATGCAGGTCAACCACTTGACCAGGTAACTGACTAACTTACTTCGAGCAGCTGCCCAAGTGTGTGCTGGCGTCCATCATCGTCGTCTCCCTGAAGAGCATGTTCATGCAGGTCAACCACTTGACCAGGTAACTGACTAACTTACTTCGAGCAGCTGCCCAAGTGTGTGCTGGCGTCCATCATCGTCGTCTCCCTGAAGAGCATGTTCATGCAGGTCAACCACTTGACCAGGTAACTGACTTACTTACTTCGAGCAGCTGCCCAAGTGTGTGCTGGCGTCCATCATCGTCGTCTCCCTGAAGAGCATGTTCATGCAGGTCAACCACTTGACCAGGTAACTGACTTACTTACTTCGAGCAGCTGCCCAAGTGTGTGCTGGCGTCCATCATCGTCGTCTCCCTGAAGAGCATGTTCATGCAGGTCAACCACTTGACCAGGTAACTGACTTACTTACTTCGAGCAGCTGCCCAAGTGTGTGCTGGCGTCCATCATCGTCGTCTCCCTGAAGAGCATGTTCATGCAGGTCAACCACTTGACCAGGTAACTGACTAACTTACTTCGAGCAGCTGCCCAAGTGTGTGCTGGCGTCCATCATCGTCGTCTCCCTGAAGAGCATGTTCATGCAGGTCAACCACTTGACCAGGTAACTGACTAACTTACTTCGAGCAGCTGCCCAAGTGTGTGCTGGCGTCCATCATCGTCGTCTCCCTGAAGAGCATGTTCATGCAGGTCAACCACTTGACCAGGTAACTGACTAACTTACTTCGAGCAGCTGCCCAAGTGTGTGCTGGCGTCCATCATCGTCGTCTCCCTGAAGAGCATGTTCATGCAGGTCAACCACTTGACCAGGTAACTGACTTACTTACTTCGAGCAGCTGCCCAAGTGTGTGCTGGCGTCCATCATCGTCGTCTCCCTGAAGAGCATGTTCATGCAGGTCAACCACTTGACCAGGTAACTGCTTACTTACTTCGAGCAGCTGCCCAAGTGTGTGCTGGCGTCCATCATCGTCGTCTCCCTGAAGAGCATGTTCATGCAGGTCAACCACTTGACCAGGTAACTGACTAACTTACTTCGAGCAGCTGCCCAAGTGTGTGCTGGCGTCCATCATCGTCGTCTCCCTGAAGAGCATGTTCATGCAGGTCAACCACTTGACCAGGTAACTGACTAACTTACTTCGAGCAGCTGCCTAAGTGTGTGCTGGCGTCCATCATCGTCGTCTCCCTGAAGAGCATGTTCATGCAGGTCAACCACTTGACCAGGTAACTGACTTACTTACTTCGAGCAGCTGCCCAAGTGTGTGCTGGCGTCCATCATCGTCGTCTCCCTGAAGAGCATGTTCATGCAGGTCAACCACTTGACCAGGTAACTGACTAACTTACTTCGAGCAGCTGCCCAAGTGTGTGCTGGCGTCCATCATCGTCGTCTCCCTGAAGAGCATGTTCATGCAGGTCAACCACTTGACCAGGTAACTGACTAACTTACTTCGAGCAGCTGCCCAAGTGTGTGCTGGCGTCCATCATCGTCGTCTCCCTGAAGAGCATGTTCATGCAGGTCAACCACTTGACCAGGTAACTGACTAACTTACTTCGAGCAGCTGCCCAAGTGTGTGCTGGCGTCCATCATCGTCGTCTCCCTGAAGAGCATGTTCATGCAGGTCAACCACTTGACCAGGTAACTGACTAACTTACTTCGAGCAGCTGCCCAAGTGTGTGCTGGCGTCCATCATCGTCGTCTCCCTGAAGAGCATGTTCATGCAGGTCAACCACTTGACCAGGTAACTGACTAACTTACTTCGAGCAGCTGCCCAAGTGTGTGCTGGCGTCCATCATCGTCGTCTCCCTGAAGAGCATGTTCATGCAGGTCAACCACTTGACCAGGTAACTGACTAACTTACTTCGAGCAGCTGCCCAAGTGTGTGCTGGCGTCCATCATCGTCGTCTCCCTGAAGAGCATGTTCATGCAGGTCAACCACTTGACCAGGTAACTGACTAACTTACTTCGAGCAGCTGCCCAAGTGTGTGCTGGCGTCCATCATCGTCGTCTCCCTGAAGAGCATGATCATGCAGGTCAACCACTTGACCAGGTAACTGACTAACTTACTTCGAGCAGCTGCCCAAGTGTGTGCTGGCGTCCATCATCATCGTCTCCCTGAAGAGCATGTTCATGCAGGTCAACCACTTGACCAGGTAACTGACTAACTTACTTCGAGCAGCTGCCCAAGTGTGTGCTGGCGTCCATCATCGTCGTCTCCCTGAAGAGCATGTTCATGCAGGTCAACCACTTGACCAGGTAACTGACTAACTTACTTCGAGCAGCTGCCCAAGTGTGTGCTGGCGTCCATCATCGTCGTCTCCCTGAAGAGCATGTTCATGCAGGTCAACCACTTGACCAGGTAACTGACTAACTTACTTCGAGCAGCTGCCCAAGTGTGTGCTGGCGTCCATCATCGTCGTCTCCCTGAAGAGCATGTTCATGCAGGTCAACCACTTGACCAGGTAACTGACTAACTTACTTCGAGCAGCTGCCCAAGTGTGTGCTGGCGTCCATCATCGTCGTCTCCCTGAAGAGCATGTTCATGCAGGTCAACCACTTGACCAGGTAACTGACTAACTTACTTCGAGCAGCTGCCCAAGTGTGTGCTGGCGTCCATCATCGTCGTCTCCCTGAAGAGCATGTTCATGCAGGTCAACCACTTGACCAGGTAACTGACTAACTTACTTCGAGCAGCTGCCCAAGTGTGTGCTGGCGTCCATCATCGTCGTCTCCCTGAAGAGCATGTTCATGCAGGTCAACCACTTGACCAGGTAACTGACTAACTTACTTCGAGCAGCTGCCCAAGTGTGTGCTGGCGTCCATCATCGTCGTCTCCCTGAAGAGCATGTTCATGCAGGTCAACCACTTGACCAGGTAACTGACTTACTTACTTCGAGCAGCTGCCCAAGTGTGTGCTGGCGTCCATCATCGTCGTCTCCCTGAAGAGCATGTTCATGCAGGTCAACCACTTGACCAGGTAACTGACTAACTTACTTCGAGCAGCTGCCCAAGTGTGTGCTGGCGTCCATCATCGTCGTCTCCCTGAAGAGCATGTTCATGCAGGTCAACCACTTGACCAGGTAACTGACTAACTTACTTCGAGCAGCTGCCCAAGTGTGTGCTGGCGTCCATCATCGTCGTCTCCCTGAAGAGCATGTTCATGCAGGTCAACCACTTGACCAGGTAACTGACTAACTTACTTCGAGCAGCTGCCCAAGTGTGTGCTGGCGTCCATCATCGTCGTCTCCCTGAAGAGCATGTTCATGCAGGTCAACCACTTGACCAGGTAACTGACTAACTTACTTCGAGCAGCTGCCCAAGTGTGTGCTGGCGTCCATCATCGTCGTCTCCCTGAAGAGCATGTTCATGCAGGTCAACCACTTGACCAGGTAACTGACTAACTTACTTCGAGCAGCTGCCCAAGTGTGTGCTGGCGTCCATCATCGTCGTCTCCCTGAAGAGCATGTTCATGCAGGTCAACCACTTGACCAGGTAACTGACTAACTTACTTCGAGCAGCTGCCCAAGTGTGTGCTGGCGTCCATCATCGTCGTCTCCCTGAAGAGCATGTTCATGCAGGTCAACCACTTGACCAGGTAACTGACTAACTTACTTCGAGCAGCTGCCCAAGTGTGTGCTGGCGTCCATCATCGTCGTCTCCCTGAAGAGCATGTTCATGCAGGTCAACCACTTGACCAGGTAACTGACTAACTTACTTCGAGCAGCTGCCCAAGTGTGTGCTGGCGTCCATCATCGTCGTCTCCCTGAAGAGCATGTTCATGCAGGTCAACCACTTGACCAGGTAACTGACTAACTTACTTCGAGCAGCTGCCCAAGTGTGTGCTGGCGTCCATCATCGTCGTCTCCCTGAAGAGCATGTTCATGCAGGTCAACCACTTGACCAGGTAACTGACTTACTTACTTCGAGCAGCTGCCCAAGTGTGTGCTGGCGTCCATCATCGTCGTCTCCCTGAAGAGCATGTTCATGCAGGTCAACCACTTGACCAGGTAACTGACTTACTTACTTCGAGCAGCTGCCCAAGTGTGTGCTGGCGTCCATCATCGTCGTCTCCCTGAAGAGCATGTTCATGCAGGTCAACCACTTGACCAGGTAACGGACTTAATTACTTTGAGCCCTTTTTGGTCACAAATATTATAGTTACTTACTTTGGAGACCCTTACCGTCACTTTTCAGCACTAATAATACTCTGAATACACACGCCTGCGAAGAAACTCGCAGGTTGTGTATGAAGTTGACCTACCCGCGTTGGGCCCGCGTGGTCGACTAAGGCCCGATCGCCCTAATTCAGGGTAGGCTCGAGTCCCTCGGTGGGGACATGATTTTGACATGTAATTTACATTTTATGAATAAATGGATTATGGATTATTGTTATGTGACGTATATGAGCTGATATGATGATGATGATGATGAATACACTCTACCTCGAGATTTTAACGAAAATGCTCTCCTTTTTGACTTATAGACATCAAAAAATGTGTGTGTATGTGTGCATACAGCATGTATGTCCGTATCCTCGAATTTTATTTAATTGGGGCTCCCAATAAACGTGATTTTTTGCCGTTTTTTGCTGGATATTAATCACGGCAACAGATAATGCTACGGAACCCTTCGTGCGCGAGTCCGACTCGCACTTGGCCGATTTTTGAAATCGGTATTTATATTTTTAAAATATCTGGTTTTTCGATGTTTTTAGCAATGTCATTGACTGTCATTTTTCGCCACTTTAATGAAATATAACTTAACTCTAGTGTCTAGGATAATCACTGTTAAGCTCTAAAAACGGCCGATGATTTTTAGCAATAAAATTGGCCACTAATAGCGACTACTTATTGCTTAAAAAGACTTTTTAATAATTTTTAATAAGTAATACGTTTGTCGTCGGTGGCGTAATGGCAAGGGCCGCTACCTCCTGTCCGGGCGGTCGTGTTTCGAATCCTGCCTCGTACCAATGTGTTTTCTAATTTCTATCTCATATATACGTTTATCCGACACTCTTACGGTGAAGGAAAAACATCGTGAGTAAACCTGCACACGCCTGCGAAGAAAGTCGGAGGTTGTGTGTGAAGTCGACCAACCGTCACTGGGCCCGCGTGGTCTACTAAGGCCCGGTCGCCCTAATTAAGGGTAGGCTCGAGCCCCTCGTTGGGGACGCATATGAGCTGATATTATGAATACGTTTGTATCTTTGCAGGTTTTGGAAACTGAGCAAGTTGGACGCAATCGTGTGGCTAGTCACGTTCATCTCAACCTTGACACTGGACATTGACATTGGGTGAGTGGACCGACTGTTTCTTGGTATACAGGATGTCGGTGGCGTAACGGTTAGGGCGACAACACTAGATCGGCCAGCGCAAAAGAATCTCTCACGCGCGTTGATTCGGTTCATTCTTGCGTAAAAGCGCGATTGTTATCGGTGCATGTATAGGTATGTTGAAGTAAAACTGGGGCACTAAGCGCGGTTGCGAACTAGACTGTTCTTTATTACCGCTTAGCGAGAGTTGCTATTTATTTAAAGCGTCCTTGCGAGTACTTCATCTGTACTTGTACTATTATTATCATCTGTGGTTAGGGTGCGGATGGTGGCGCATCGGGAGCCGGCTCGTTTCTTTCCGTCTAATATGGTTGATGGGAGCGATGGCTGACTCTCACGTTATACTCGTGACCGGGTGCTGTCCATGCGAACTGGCCTACTCTTGTCAAAGGCATTAATGACATTCAATTATTATAATGTGTAACTTTTTGTGTCATATTGTTTTCATGTTTTTATGACATAATTTGTTATAAATCAAGGATTGAATTTTGACGTTAATAACTAATTATTGTTTATTTCTTGTTTTTTCACAAATGATATTATATAATTACTATTTTATGGCTATCAGAAAGAGTGTAATTTGCACCTATTTTAAACAAATATCTTGAATCTAGGGCCGCTACCTCCTATCCGGGAGGTCGAGTTTGAATCCTGCCACGTACCAATGTGTTTTTGAATTTCGTTTTCATATGTACGTTTATCCGACGCTCTTACGGTGAAGGAAAACATCGTGAGGAAACCTGCACACGCCCGCGAAGAAACTCGAAGGTTGTGTGTGAAGTCGACCAACCCGCACTGGGCCCGCGATCGCCCTAATTCAGGGTAGGCTCAAGTATATCAGCTGATATGATGATGATACAGGATGTAACAAAATTGGCGTAGGACCTGTTAAATGGGGCTTCTAACTCATCAATTCATCATAGAGAACAACTTTCTTCAAGAGATTCCATAGTTAATTCTCCTAAAAAAAAATCGACGCAAAAATGCATAAATCAGCTGATCAATTAATTCGCATGAAGTTCAACTGTTTTTTCGGGAATTGACTTTTGAGTCTCTTAGAAAAAGTTGTTTAGTATGATGAGTAGAAGCCTTAGTTAACGGCTCCTACACATTTTGTTGCACCCTGTATAAATAAGACTCCAAATTAATTTAACTGCCTTTGGCATAATTTTAGCGATAATAATAGTTAGCGACCAAAGAAACTTTTGTCTTGAACTTGTCTGTGCAAGCGACAAAAATATCTTAAATGGAAGCATTCTTACCAAAAATCTTCACAGCTTTTGAAGACTGCCTATGTAATCTCAATGGAATTGGTCAATGCTGTTATGCAACAAAATACTTTTTTTTTCCTAATTTATTCGATGATTTTTCGCGTTTCCTCCACCTAAAGGTTGTCTGGAAGAGATCGCTTGTTAGCGATAAGACTGCCTAAATTTGCAACTTCCTCAATCATTGTATCTGTATTTTCCTCTTATCTTGTGCAATGAAGTGTTTTCAATTTTTTAATCACGTATAGAAATTCTAAGCATTGCAGGAACCATTGCTTTAGAACCGCCTCCGTGGCGTAATAGTTAGTCCATTAGCTTAACACCAGGAGGTCGCGGGTTCGATTCCCGGCGGGGTCAACTTGTAAGACTCTGTTTGGTTGGTGGTAGGGCATTTTCGTAGCCCGCCTGGCTAGCTACCACCATCTTATCTAAGTCTTGCCGCCAAACATCAGCATTGATGTGTTCCGGCTTGAAGATAAGATAGCCAGATCCCCATTGCCTTGGGGAATCTTGGTAAGCCCGCTTCCATCTTCGGCATCATCGTCACTTACCATCAGGTGAGATGATGCCAAGGGCTTATCAATTGTGTTTTTTTAAAAGTGCCCTTTGGGTAACCTTGAGCCTTCTAATGTGGCTCATCATTGTATGAGACCTTGAAAATTAAACAATGGCAATTCATGGTTTTTGCAGTCTCGGGCTGGGCGTCCTGGCGAGCTTGGCCACGCTGTTCTGCCGCTCGCAGACGCCCTACACGTGCCTTCTGGGACGCGTCATGAACACCGACCTGTACCTGGACATCAAGCGATATAGAGCCGTGAGTACTCACTCTCCTTCAACATCTATAGCGCTACAAGGGAACAGTCTCGGGCTGGCCATCCTGGCGAGCTTGGTCACGCTGTTCTGCCGCTCGCAGACGCCCTACACGTGCCTTCTGGGACGCGTCATAAACACCGACCTGTACCTGGACATCAAGCGGTATAGAGCCGCGAGTACTCACTCTCTTTCTACATATATAGCGCTACAAGGGAACAGTCTCGAGCTGGGCATCCTGGCGAGCTTGGCCACACTGTTCTGCCGCTCGCAGACGCCCTACACGTGCCTTCTGGGACGCGTCATAAACACCGACCTGTACCTGGACATCAAGTGGTATAGAGCCGTGAGTACTCACTCTCTTTCCACATCTATAGCGCTACAAGGGAACAGTTTCGAGCTGGGCATCCTGGCGAGCTTGGCCACACTGTTCTGTCACTCGCAGACGCCCTACACGTGCCTTCTGGGACGCGTCATAAACACCGACCTGTACCTGGACATCAAGCGGTATAGAGCCGTGAGTACTCTCTTTCCACATCTATAGCGCTACAAGGGAACAGTCTCGAGCTGGGCATCCTGGCGAGCTTGGCCACACTGTTCTGCTGCTCGCAGACGCCCTGCACGTGCCTTCTGGGACGCGTCATAAACACCGACCTGTACCTGGACATCAAGTGGTATAGAGCCGTGAGTACTCACTCTCTTTCCACATCTATAGCGCTACAAGGGAATAGTCTCGAGCTGGGCATCCTGGCGAGCTTGGCCACACTGTTCTGCCGCTCGCAGACGCCCTACACGTGCCTTCTGGGACGCGTCATAAACACCGACCTGTACCTGGACATCAAGCGGTATAGAGCCGTGAGTACTCACACTCTTTCCACATCTATAGCGCTACAAGGGAATAGTCTCGAGCTGGGCATCCTGGCGAGCTTGGCCACACTGTTCTGCTGCTCGCAGACGCCCTACACGTGCCTTCTGGGACGCGTCATAAACACCGACCTGTACCTGGACATCAAGTGGTATAGAGCCGTGAGTACTCACTCTCTTTCCACATCTATAGCGCTACAAGGGAACAGTCTCGAGCTGGGCATCCTGGCGAGCTTGGCCACACTGTTCTGTCACTCGCAGACGCCCTACACGTGCCTTCTGGGACGCGTCATAAACACCGACCTGTACCTGGACATCAAGCGGTATAGAGCCGTGAGTACTCCTCTCTTTCCACATCTATAGCGCTACAAGGGAACAGTCTCGAGCTGGGCATCCTGGCGAGCTTGGCCACACTGTTCTGCCGCTCGCAGACGCCCTACACGTGCCTTCTGGGACGCGTCATAAACACCGACCTGTACCTGGACATCAAGTGGTATAGAGCCGTGAGTACTCACTCTCTTTCCACATCTATAGCGCTACAAGGGAATAGTCTCGAGCTGGGCATCCTGGCGAGCTTGGCCACACTGTTCTGTCGCTCGCAGACGCCCTACACGTGCCTTCTGGGACGCGTCATAAACACCGACCTGTACCTGGACATCAAGTGGTATAGAGCCGTGAGTACTCACTCTCTTTCTACATATATAGCGCTACAAGGGAACAGTCTCGAGCTGGGCATCCTGGCGAGCTTGGCCACACTGTTCTGCCGCTCGCAGACGCCCTACACGTGCCTTCTGGGACGCGTCATAAACACCGACCTGTACCTGGACATCAAGCGGTATAGAGCCGTGAGTACTCACTCTCTTTCCACATCTATAGCGCTACAAGGGAACAGTCTCGAGCTGGGCATCCTGGCGAGCTTGGCCACACTGTTCTGCCGCTCGCAGACGCCCTACACGTGCCTTCTGGGACGCGTCATAAACACCGACCTGTACCTGGACATCAAGCGGTATAGAGCCGTGAGTACTCACTCTCTTTCTACATATATAGCGCTACAAGGGAACAGTCTCGAGCTGGGCATCCTGGTGAGCTTGGCAACACTGTTCTGCCACTCGTAGACGCCCTACACGTGCATTCTGTTTGGTACACTTTTTCTTTAAAAGTTTTGTGATTTTGTCAAAGAGTAGTACTACCCAAAGCGTGCAAGATACGTAAATGAACTTTCAAGAAAGTTCACATTTTTTAAGTTACAAAAATCATTTTCACAAGCTTTTATTCAACTTGCAATGTATGTATGTTTCTTCGGGTGGTATCTTGCAAGTTAAATTTGAGCCATTTCCCGGTTTCCGTTGAGCTGAAATTTTGCATGCACATGGATATCGCGTGACGATGCAATATTAAAAGCTTGTACCTAAAAGTTTTCAGGTTTTTCGCAATTTATTTCAGTTAAACAGGTGCGCTTATCTCCCGTGACACTATCCCTTTAAACTAGGTAATGTATTTCACCCGTGACACTGCCGGTACCGCGGTCTTATTTTCGTAACTGTCGCGAGGCTCTTCAACAGTATAATTAACAATTATCGCTCTCTTCGCTCGCTTAACTCAGTTCCACCGTTTGTTTTACCACCCAAGGTACCACTAGTGTCACAGGAGAGGAGGCGGTAGTGCCACGGGAAATAAAACTTGCAGGTGCATTAAGTACGAATATAAGCCAGAAGCCAAACGCACTCAAATTTTTAATAAAAAAAATAAAAAATAAGTAAGAAGATGTATTTTATACATCATATCAGCTCATATACGTCCCCACCGAGGGGCTCGAGCCTACCCTGAATTAGGGCGATCGTGCCTTAGTCGACCACGCGGGCCCAGTGCATGTTGGTCGACTTCACACACAACCTTCGAGTTTCTTCGCAGGCGTGTGCAGGTTTCCTCACAATGTTTTCCTTCACCGTAAACATTACATGGTCAAATAAAACTATCCAATATTTCCACGTTACTTTATTAACTTGTCAATTTTAACTTCAAAACTGTAACTGTACGATTTTACTTAACTTACGTCAATAGCTATATTCGTTTTGGTAACTCGATGTGTTCATACCGAAGGTCGCAAACTCCATTTCTTGGTCCACATGGGCTAAGAATATCAGGAACAGTATACATCTCATGAACATCACGTATAGTAGCGTGAACGATATCCATTGTATAATGTCTGAAACACTTACACGGTGGCCCAGCGCGTATGGATAGGTTTTATCAGAAAACAACGTAAGCCCAGCCATCTCTAATTAATTTGCCACAAAATAACGGCTATTCCTCACTACGAAGATAATTTGTACGAAGTGAAATCAAATCCAAAACCATTTTGAACTCTCAGCAGGAGTTTCGTCGTTCATTCCCGATATTTGTCGTATAGAACTATGAAAACTCTCTTCTCCACATTTAGGATGATGTAGCGTCGCAGCCTCAGTATCATTTTAACCGAAATTGTATGGTAAATTTATTAGAAAAACGGAATATTGTTAAACATATGTGAGGGCGATACGGACCTAGCTTGAAAGCAGAAGTCTGTATGACGTGACGTGTGCTGTTATAAATATTTTTAAAGAAAGAGAATGTCAAATAGAACATCCAAGGAGTTGTATCACTCTCGAAGCAAAAACCATAGATGCGTTAGGGAACCAAAATATACACAAATCAAAAAGTTTTTATTTCCTTCACAGTATGTCCACTCTTTTTAGTGGCTAGTGATCTACGGCTACTTTAATATGAAATCTTTTTCGAACTAGCCTACATCGGATGAAGGCGCGCGCCGTTATTTGACAGCTGACACTGTGGTCTCATACGAAATCTGTGACAGAAACTGTAAGCCTTGGGTTGATATTTAAAGTTGCAGTTTGCAAATATATATTTTTTTTAAAGTTGTGGTACAAAATAGCGGCACGTGCCATTGACTGAACACCTTTTAAGAGCTGACATTGTTTCTACTTAGTGTACTGTGTATGTCGCAGGCATACTATATAATTCGTCATTAAACATACGGTTAGGCAAATGTCGTGCAAATTATATAATGGCGAGGGCGGGAGGAGGCTCTTTGACAGTTAAATCAATCAAACCTGACCGAACCTAACATGGCTCGTTTCGCGAGCTCATTTACAATTTGCCATACGGCATTTTGTCAATTTGCCTGACTCGGCATTGACCGTTTATATATGGACGAATTATTACAACTTGCCTGGCTCGGCATTTTACAATCTGCGTACAGAATTTTACATTTTGCCTGACCGTTTACATACGGACGAAATATTACAAATTGCCTGAATTGGCGTATAGCATTTTACATGCTGCCTCACCGTTTACATACGGACAAATTATACAATTTGCCTGACCATATGTAAAATGACTAATCGTACAATTTGCCTGCCACATATATAAATTATTTGCCATTCGATTTTTTTAAATAATTTCTCTAGGATTTTTTTTCACCTCACAAGCTCAGAAAGGTTTTGTTTGTTATTCCATTTTAGCGCGCAAAATTGCGTTTTATCCTCAAGCGTGGAAAGAGTTTTTTTTAAAATTAGAACCAAACATAAAACGTAACCTAACTATTAAGCTGTTTTTCTTGCACGTAAATTTTTTCTCGCTGTAGTGAGGTGAAAAATTGTGTGTTTTACTATTCAAGTTTTTTTTTTATTATTCACTATTGGTAAACCCTTAAAACATTTCACCTGGTGGTAAGTGACGATATTGCCGAAGATGGAAGCGGGCTTACCAAGATTCCCCAACGCAATGGGGAACTACTGGCTATCTTATCTTCATGCCGGAACACACAAGTTATCCAAGTTATTTTGCGTCTCGTACCTTTGTTACCATCGCTACGCTCAGGATTCTATGTTTTCTAGCGAAAGTTAATTTAAAATAGAAATAAAATCTTAGAAAGGTCTCGCTACATCACACGTTAAATTTTAAACGAGTCCGGCAATAGGTAATCTAATGAAACGAAAAAAAAGGTTGTGAAAGGTAAAGGTATAATTTTAAGAACATAATTTTAAAAAATAGGAATGTTTATCGCTTAAGATGATTATGTGTCACTTTACGGTTATTAATTAAATATAATAAAATTTTGGATTATGAGACCAGTTGAAGTCTAACGGTGGACTTGTGATTACACCTTTCTTTATCAAATCGTTTTAGTCGTGGTATTTAACAACCAATTACGTAATGGTTGTTATATTAGCCTTAAATACTTAAAATTTACACACAAAAACACCAGAATAACACAGAAATAATTTAAAAGTTGAAGCAGGAAATAGGATACTGGAAACTGAATCCAGGAACCCTAAAAATATAAAAAATAACACTATGTAGGTCAACGCGACGCATAACGGGAAATGACCAAGTAATAAAATATATAAACGTACCTCAAAAATTTTAGGCGCGGGAAACTTAGTATCGTTTTAACACGGAAAGTAAAACAATAAAAAATACTCAATGTTAAAATGCAATAAAAAATTTGGAATATCAAAACAGCTTGAGGAGCGATAACCATAATACTTTTTTTGCAATCAATAAACTCTCTCCTTGACAACCAAAAATACAGGGAAATAAATTAAAAAAACTGAAAAGACCTAATAACAAAAAGATAAGTAGCAAGGAGACTCGCTACAGTTTGAACTACTCGCTTCGATTGTTGTTCAATCCTAGAATCCTTAACTTGCTCACGTTTAGAGGTATATAGAGGTAACTCGCGCCAAATAACAACTTTTCAGCCTTGCATGACAAATAACTATTGTGTAATGTTTCGAAAAACACACAGAGGAGACACGCCTATCACGCCTTTACATATACTTACCACTTATTAACAAATTTATGACACCATTTGACGCTTCGCTTGCTTTTCAATCCTAGAATCCTTAACTTGCTCAGGTTTAGACTTACAGAGGTAACTCGCGCTTAATAACCACGGCACCAAATACTACTAACATAGGTTAAGATAGACACTAATATACCTATAATGTATTATATTTATAGTATCTATGTTATGTTATTTTTATAAGTTTTTATATAGCTATGGGTCTGTAGTTTTAGTACTAAGTTACCTGAAAATAAACGAATAATAATAATAAATAAAATAACAACTATTCAGCCTTGCATGACAAATAACTATTGTGTACTGTTTCGAAAAACACACAGAGGAGACACGCCTTTACAGACACTTACCACTTATTATCAAACTTTGACACCAGTTACAACTTACTTCTCAGGCGGAAGAACTCCCCGGCATTAAGATCTTCCACTACTGCGGAGGCCTGAACTTCGCCACCAAGAACCTGTTCCGAGCGACCCTCTTCAGGAAGGTGGGATATCTCAAACCCACGTCCACCACCACCGAGGCGACAGATGAAGACAACCTGGCCAGGACCGAATCCTACGAGTTCGACCCCACTATTTCCCACAAAGTGAGTACCTATACTTGAGAAACACCAGCACTCGATTGCAGCGTCTAGCACCATATAAATGTATGGTAGGTTAAGCAACCCTATTGTTGTCACTCTCCACTTTTACGTCAAACCGTATTTTTATGAAAAACTAGTGGATGTCCGCAGCTTCGCCCGCGCAGATCCCGATTTTTGCGGTTCCCGTGGGAATTTCCCAAAATCCTTTCTTAGCGGATGCCTACGTCATAACATCTACCTGCATGCCAAATTTCAGCCCGACCCTTCCAGTGGTGCTGTGCGTTGATAGATCACTAAGTCAGTCGGTCAGTCACCTTTGATTTATATATATTTAGATGTACGATTTATTCCGTGTTGCTTAAGGGTCCCCAGGAGGCTCGAGTTTCCATACAAACGTAGAATTCCGCTTTAATATAAAAACTACATGCCGGATTGGATCCAAACTTTGCAAATATTATATAGATTAGACACATGTCGATGTTTGTAATTAGTTTTCATCATAGTACGTCCATACGTTGGTATGGAAACTTATGCCTCCTGGGGACCCTAAAGGTTTTTAAGTCTAATAAATTAGTCTTGATATTCTAACTCAATATTATAAATGCGTGTGTAGTCAAGCGTGTGTTTGACCTTCTTTCACTTCGCAACGGAGCAACGAATTAACTTGATTTTTTGCACCGAGTAATTGACGAGGTGAAACTCCCCAAAGTGACTAAATTACTTTTTATCCCGTAAAAATATTCGACACAGGTCTTGAGGGATCTGAAATAGTAGATTGTTAATCAAGGGAAGAAAGTGACCAAATTCATTCGAGATATTTCTGGCGCTCGAACGAAGTGAGAGCGCCAATAGTTCGAGGGTGAAATGGGTCATTTCACCCGAGTTAAACACTCTACTTTTCATTTCGACTGTGAGGAAACGTAATTAATAAAATATTAATTACATATCAATAAATTTAGTTTACCTATACCCAACCTCAAACCTTTTCGCAATGGCGGCTTGCCACGGCCGACTAGATTGTACCTAATCGAGTTGGTCACGACGTGCATCTAGGTGGCTATGGCGAAAATTGAAAAAAAAAGTGTCATGTTATCATGATATAATGGCGCGCAGCAGAATAGAGGAATGATTTTGAATTTTAATCTTCTGTAATTTTGAAAAAATGGACCAACTATAAAATGATATAATATCAACCTATAGATCGTAATAAACACGTCGTTAATGTATAGCTGAGTTTAGATATATGAAAACCTCTTATTTTAATTTAGTTTAATAATATGACGTAACTCAATAATTATCTTTGTCTCCGTGGAAATTAAAAAAAAAATCCACCCTAGGGATGAAAATACTTTCCACCCTAGGGATGGAAAAGCAATGTTCTACCCGGCTATCTACTAATGAAAATTAAACTTTCCGAACAGGAGAGATGAATAACGTTTTTTTTTGGTCTGTCATCACATTATTTGACGTTGCAAGGCAGCAACGGATTGACGATGGCGTATTTTTTGTACAGAGATAGTTGAGGGCGTGGAAAGTGGCATAGACTACTAATTACTATTTTATTTTGGCCCGAAATAGTTGTCGAGGAATTTTCCAAAATCATTCCACGTGGAGCGTCACTCAAAGACGGTCATAATAAAAACCATATCTACGTAGACGACGCCGAAGCTTTTTTCCTAAGTTATCTTTCAGCTCCTACCTTGTGTTAAAATCACACGTATTTTAATGTTTGCGTCAAAGCCGATATCATTAGTAACATGGGCACCTCTGGCACTGTGCTGCATCTTCTAATAAATTATTTTTATCTACTCTCATATCGTAAAGTTCGAATTATAAACTTCAAAACGAATTTATATTGGCATACTTTATAAACACAATACCGAAATTTAAAAAAAACACTTTATAACATTATTTCATTATTATTTCTCTAACAAAATAATGTTACGACACAAGTGAATCCAAATAGTTAATATCACCATCGAAGTTCCATATCAGTTATTGTGTTTCATTTGAACGCACATGCGGTTCGCGCCATTTTAACAGCATTACAAAAAGTTTTCATTCCAATTTTTACTTGTCTGTGACAGCGCCCGCTTTATAAGTCTGTGGCTTTAACGCATGCGCGGTGCTAGGTTTTGGCACCATTCATTGAATACGTTTTATTGTAGTTACTGAATTGCGTGGATAATTTTCATTCTTACTTAAAGATGTCTGAGATCAGTGAAAGCATTGTTTCTACCTGTATGTGACAGCGTCCGCTTCAGCGCAAGCTCGGTGATGTGCTGGGATTTGGCGCTATGACACGTTTTGTTGTAGGAACTGAATTTCGTGGGAATTTTTTTTCTTACTCTTTTTACTTTGATCTTTGTTGTTTAGTTGATTCAATCCCAATGTATGAGATTAGATAAACTAGTGTATGAAACTGCATATAACTGGGTATTAAACACTCATTATGCAACAGTTTCTTATACTACTATTATTTATTTATCTTGTTTTAATGTAATTGGAAGACTTTTAACTAATATAACAATATAAAAATTACATAAAAAATAGAAAGCAACTTAAATAATTGTCCTGAACGGTGACTAAAGCAATAATTGTGGCTCCACCTCCTCCCCCCCCCCCCCCCCTTGGCCCTCTCACGATTGCCCTGTTGGGCGACTGTATGAATTCTTCAGACTGTTTCACTATTATAACATTTTAAACTTTCACGATTATTCATATGACAAATTGAAAGCGGGACTTGACGTGATTTTATTTAACATAATTAGCAGGTATTGATGTTGTCTACTCGCGACCACGGCTATCGAAGCATAGTCGAAACGTTGAGGTAAAAACAACATCAATATCTGCCCATGTGTTAAATAAAATCACGTCAAGTCCCGCTTTCAATTCGTTCCACTATTAGGTAATGATCGAATATCTAAGCACGTTTGAGACAGCACTGTTTCCGCGCTCGCCAGGTGCAGTGCGTGATAATAGACGCGACCGCGCTGTCGTACGTGGACGCGCCCGGCGTGAAGATGCTGGTGGCCGTACAGAAGGAGCTGGTGGCCAGCGATATCACTGTGCTGCTGTCTGGGGCTAACGGTGAGCTATTAATATAATAATTAATATCATGCAATCTCAAAGTAAAGAAAGTCATTATATCACAAGGGATATAATGTTTCGTTTCGTTTTTTTATTTTTATAGGTACAAAATTTACAAAGGTTATTTATTTATTTATTGTTTATTGTACACAGTAAATGAGAGATACATAAGTAGAAAAACATAAGATTTACAATTGGTATGCTTAACTCTGTAAGAGTTTTCTGCCAACAAACCAGTAAGTGAGAAAGAAATGAAATACGAACGGGTAGAGGCGTGTGTTACTAGGTAGTATCTAAATAATTTTCGAAAAACCTAAAAACTTTAAAGTACAAGCTTTTAATATTGCATTGTCACGCGATATACTTACTTACTTACGCGGTGGATCCACTACCTGGTGAAGATCGCGGGAAGCCGATGGATGCGGGCAGCGCAGGACCGGTCGTCGTGGAAATCCTTGGGGGAGGCCTTTGTCCAGCAGTGGACGATTTTCGGCTGATATTATGATGATGATGATGATGATGATGATACTAACATATGCATGTAAAATTTCAGCTCAATCGGAAACCGGGAAGTGGGTCAAATTTAACTTGCAAATATGTACATTGCAGGTTAAATAAAAGCTTGTAAAAAGAACTGTGATGTAATGTGATTTGAATTTAGATCGTTAAAATTCGTACGATACTCTTAGTATACGGGCATTGTAACTCAGATCAATAAAACACGTTTTTCTTGATCTAAGCATTGTAAAGAGAGTTTATTTAAAAATCGAGGTGGCTATGGTGGTCTGGTTTAAAAAAAACAACAACAAATAGGCTCGATTACAATAAATGTGAAACAATAGTCGTGTAACAAGGAGACCAAGTAATATTTTGTTCCGAGGGCGTTAGTTTTAATCCTGAGCTTAGCGTGAAATTCAATTATACGTGACACAAACAATTTTTCATCACAACCTATGAGAAAATGAAATGAAAAGAAAGAAGACTGCACATGACCGTTCTTTGTTTTCAGCGCGCACTACCGCCAAAATCTAACCGACTAGTAATTTCTTCACACATTATGCGTTCGACCTCTTTGGTTTACTTCACATAATAACCAACAAAGAGTTGGTATTTTAATACAAACTCCTTGCTAACCAATCACTAAAGTGAGTTTAACACCAAAGAGAATTTCATGTTAGTTTGTGATATTCACATATTTTTTTCATTTCTTTGTTCCACGATATCTTCTATACGGCCTTATGAACTTTAGAGTGCGAGGTATCGTTTGATTCGTCTTGATCCTGTGAGTAACGTAGGATAAATTTTACCCGACTTCCTTAAACTCTTTTTTGGTAACCTTTGTATGCAGTCATTTTTAATTTAAAGTTATTTGTCGGCAGGTCCAGTGCTTGAGATGATAGACAGGTACAACTCGCTGGAGCCCACCGAGCAGCTCCAGTTGGAGACATTCCCCACCGTGCATGACGCGGTGGTGTTCTACCGGGTGCAGGAGAGCCAGAGCCGGAAGGGCAACCTCACCGTCACTGTCACTCCTAATGACGTGATCACACCTCAATGACGTGGTTACACCGTAATGACGTCATATGTTCATAACACCTTGTTGATTTATCGTCACCATAATGACGTTACAATACTTATATACGTTACAAATAAGTGACCACGTGTGTGGCACCTTCGTGACGACACCAAGTATATCTTTATTACACATTTTTACGTCATGTGACCGCAGTAACGTCGGTATACCTATTAGTGACGTCGTGATACCTTAGTGACCGTTATGTCGTAACACTTTAGTGACGTTGTGACTCCGCTATGACACCTGTGATGAAGTGAATCCTTAATGATTTCATGACGTCGTGACACCTTCGTTACGGCGTGACTTCGTTGTAACACCCGTCCGTTATGACACTTTTTTGACGCTATAACACTCTATTAACGTTAAAGTACTTAAATAAAGATCGCATGTGTCGTAGCAGCAGAGTAGATAGAGTACCGCGTGCATGCGATCGGTCTTCTCGCTCTAGCGAGTGACCTTTCCAAGTGAAAGAAAGGGATATAGCGACGGAACAATGCGGATACTTACTAACAAATACGATGCATTCTAGCAAGTTACGATATTCTAATTTTAAACTAAAGAATACTTTTGTAAAAGTATTTTATAAACTATTGTAAATTAATTTTACTAAGTCCAGTGAGAAATCGATTAAATCAAACAATTCATGTTGAACAAAAGATTAGGTTATATTTTTATATTCAAATTTATTAAAACTGTTGAAGTTAAACTTAAAGTATAGTGAGAATATTTATATATAGGTAAATTACATTATTTAGACTAGTTGCAAAGCTCTTCGGGAGACTGCCCGCCTACGTAGCGCTCGGATAGGCGCTTGCGCAGGAGTGCGGGCGCGTGTTACGTACGGGAGCAATCCAAGTCGCTGCGACGCGATATTCTAGCGCCTCACATGTGTGGCGTGACAGGCGGGCGTCCCGTGGGGGTCGGGTCTCTCGGAGAGCTATGAATATGAAATTCAATAAATTTTAAGTGGTTTAAAGTTTCCTAAAATAGAAAAGAAAACTTATGACAATAACGAATAGTTATTCACTGTTCTTTCTTCTGAAGTTCTGAAGAACTTATGGGAAAAGAATTTGATTAAATTGGCAAAGATGCCGCAAATGGGATGTTTATTTTTTTACTTAACAATATTGCGAAGTTCTAAACTACATAACATACGGGAAAACTGTCTTATCAATCATTACGTCTTTTTGGATGGAAACAAGCGGTGTGTTAAAGCCTACTAACCCTATTAATGTGTTTTTTTAATGTTTTGTTACTAACACTATGGATTATGTTGCCCGAAATAAATATATTATGAATTTATTACATGTGTCGTGCCGATATCATAGAAATGACCATATCATTAAATGCTTAATCAGATCATTAAATGGTTGTATTTCATGATATCGTCAATATCCGCTGCCCACGTCATGATATACAGGGTGACTGGTTAGACGACGGACGCATTTTAGGAGGTAATCAGAAGACGAAACTGAACAACTTTTCTAAAGAAACCTATGGTCAATTGTCAAAAAAAAAAAATTCACACAAATTGGTCAGCTCATCAGCTGTATGAGAACTTTGTATGAGAAGTCCTCATTTTTTTTTGCGAATTGGTCATTGGTGCCGTGTGAAAAATTGTTCAGTTTCGTCTTCTAATTCACCTCCTAAAATACGTCCGTCGTTTAACCAGTCACCCTGTATAGTCTGGCCAGATCAATGAATGAATCAGCGTTTGATGATAGTCAATCCACGTTTGGTGATATCATCAAATGATCATGAAAATCTGAGTAGAGCGAGCGAAGCGGGCGATAACAGGTTCGTTAGGTTTGATGATGATACTGTCGAAGAGCCTCGCGAGGCGAGGAACCCCCCCCCCCCCCATCCCTTCCCCCTGGTGGCGGAATGCAAATTTTTAAGGATAGGTACGAACCTAATTATTTTTTTAATAATCAATTAATTCTGTTTTTTAAAAATTTCGTTTTTGTTACGTACACGTCTTCTGCCATTCTTTTGTAATTTTCTCTTCAAGGTCTGCTGGAAGAAATTTCTCATAGAAATAAGCTGTACCTTTTGTATATTCTTATCTAGTTTAATGTTTGTTTGTCCCTATTTCTGTGTACGATAAATTGTAAATAAATAAACCTATATAAATAGCATGATGTGCTCGGCCATTTCTTGATCTAGCCTAACGCGGATTGACATATCGTCAAACGTTGACGTTTAATAGATATAGTCAGTTTTAGTTGACGATGTCATGAAATACAACATTACATGACGTCGTCAATTTTGTAATGCCGCTACGTCATACATGGTGTGACAAAATTGGTGTAGGTCCCGTTAACTGGGGCTTCTACTCATTAAACTGAACAACTTTTGTTCTACAAGTTTGCTGAAATCGCAAAAAAGTTTTTGAATTTTTCGTACAAAACGATCAGCTAATTGACAAATTTTTGTATGGAGCGTCGACTTTTTTTGCGAATTTACTACGGGTTCCTTGGAGAAAGTTGTTCAGTATGATGAGTAACGGGTCCTACACCATTTTTTTTCACATGTATTGTATACCTACATTATACATAAACAAGACACCAAATTGAGAGTGTATTGACTATACTTTTTTATAAATTATTTTCATATTAAGGTTTCCATTCTTAAATAATCTTTTTAAATTAAATTATTTAAAAAAGTAATAAATACACTCCCTTAGGATTTCGTGTCAAGCTTACGTGTATAAAGTTTAATGCGAATGCCATTCTATGCCCTTCCATTTTCGGAATATTTGAATTTTTTCGAGTATTTTGTATGGAAAACTAGTTTTAGTGAGGCATATTAAAATGTAATTTTAATCACCAGTCTTTTTCTCTACGTGTAAAGAGTAAAGAAAATAACCACACTTTTGCAATGGTTTTTCGCTACAATTTAAAACTACAATTAATTTAAAAAAATTCCAACTGGCATATTATTGTAGTGTGTTTAGACTAATCGACTAAGAAATTTAGAGATACTAAATCGATCTGGTATACCTGTAGAATGCTAATCTCTGTTTTAAAAGAGGTTTCTTTGATAAACTTTTTTCTGTTATAAAAGTTAACCAATCGTGTTTCTGCAACTGACAAAATGAAGTCATTGAAATGAAGAATCAGGTTGCAAAACATCACTTGCATATGTTTTGTACCTGCTGAGAAAAATCGAGATCCCTGCGACCAAAGTTTCCAATGCGTTGCCTTAAAATTATATTTTAGTTTTAATGGACTTGGAAACTTAATAAAGAATGTTGGTACTTATTTTTACGTATACTATGTACTTACGAATGTAACTTGCTTATTAAGGAATGCTGCATATGAGAAATTAAATTTATTTACATTTTAGTTAGTTAGCTTTATAAAAGTACATTAATAAAGTTAAGTCCAATATTTGTGATTTCTAAGTAAATAGAAAATATTTATTATTTTAAAAAGCATTAAATGCAAAAAGAAAAGTTTGTTAATGGTATTTATTTTCAATGTTTTAATGTGATCAAAATTGATAAGTTCTCGAATTATTATTTGACTTCTGTTACAGAAAAATCTATCAGTGTTTAATTGTGTAGTAAAACGCAATTATAGTTTTATTTAAAATAATACAGCTGTTTAAAATATCACGAGTTCAATATTAAGGGGTTATGATATGAGTAAGTTTTTTCACATACAAAGCGAGAAATATACAAGACAAATATCGGTAGGTATTTAGCGCAATGCAAAGTCGTTCGCCCGCTCGTGCGCGTGATATCGTAGGTATACCTACGAGCAAGGTCCGTCCCGAAGCAAGCGTATTCCCAGTTATTTTATACCTACTGTTTACGGGGTCAACGTACGCGCGGTCACTCACTTGTTAGTGCGGTACGGATTACGATGACGATGTGTAGATATACAATTTTCCTATACTTTCTATACTACAAGGTGCTTCGTATGTCACAAAGGGATTGATACGGGTTATACTTTTTTTAAATTTTTCATTAATTCATCCTTATATTTATTAGACAATAAAACAAAACTCATGTACCTAGATATTTTTAGGTTTTGGATATTACGTCATGTAAATGAGCGCCACTTAAAGCTTCACAGAGACGGGCGCTCTTTTGAGAGCACTTCTATAGTTTTCTCAGAACGTGAGATATCAAACGTACCTTTAGCTGCTGTTCCATTGCCCCGGGTATGTTCATTTTAAATAAACTTTAGGAGCGGTGTGATCCTACTCTTCGCGATCAAAGGGAGATTATCTCCGTTGCCGACTCGTAGTCACACCAGATTATCACACGAGTATGACAAACAGGATATTTTTTCTCGTTTGTCACACTACTTATTTTGCTACACCATGTTTATCCGCCAGGTGAGGTGGTATACCTGGGGTCCGGCCGTGGCCCAACCGTTAATGATTGGTACTTGTATATATACTCAGTGCTGTAGAAATGTTAATAGCGCGTTCTAGATGTCGTATCTCTTTTGTCTTCTCGTTGCTTGTGTTGAGGTTCAGTGGCGGGTTACTGCAGTTACCGCCACAAACCAGTTAAATGTTGAAGACCTCGAGGTCAGACACTGAATAATCGACAGAAGACGCTCAAAATGAAATTATATGATTTTATAATATGACATTTTAGTTCTTCGGGCAATACTGAATCTCCAAAAGGTATTTTATAATTTGTCACAATAAAATAATTATAAATGTCACTAGAAAATTCATAATTATTTTCAAATCCCGTCGTAACTAATGCGCCATAGTAGATACAGAATAACTCCTGATTCTCGTGATTTTTTAACTCATCTATATGTTTATGCTAAAAAAAGCGAAAGCTTTCGGTTGTTTTCGCACAATATTTCTTTTTCAATATTGTTTTTTTAATAGTGTGCAAGCCGTAAAAGAGGGAACGAAGTTTCCTCTAGGAACCCATACTGAATTGAATTCGTAAAAAACAATTGGATATTCCATACACAGTTGACTGATCGGGTTGATCGATTTGTACGCAGTCTAAAAAACTTGTACGATTCTGTGTAATTCAGTATCTATGGATTGCTTGAGAAAAAATGTTTAGTGATGACACTGATGCATGAGCATGAGAAGAGCCTACGATAGGCTTGAAAACATTAATAAAACTCCATGTAGGGTAAGACTCCCTATTCCTGTCATTGGCCATCCCCCTCTAAAACCATAAATTATAAAACAATTAGGCACCTATATGACTGCTTTGAAAATCTTTTGTTAAAGCCGAAGTATTTATTTATATAATACTTTATTGTACACAGGATACATAAAATACAAATTTTAAACATTAAGGTGATACAAAGGGTCTAGATTGTGCTTATTAAAAATAGTACCTAGATGAAAAGAGTTAATTAAGGGTTAATTTAACGATCTGAACTAAATTCATTACTCCGTAAATTAATTAAAGTTTTTGAAAGAACAACGAAACAAATTATACAAATTTTCATAATATGCAATTTTCAATGATTCATATGACTTATGGTTTTACAGAGGGGTGATAAAAGAGGGCGAAAGACAGGAATAGGGAGTATTACCCAATGTGATTAAATTTTAATTAAGTAGAAAATCTGAGTATTCTATAAATAAATTTTGGGCAAAATCCGCTTTTTTGAAGTCAAAAGACCAAGTTTAGAGTAAGTAGAGAATCCCAGCTTTTCTGCGGTTCACTCCTACTCGTTTCCAACGTTTTGAAACGGGCTTCTTCTAAAACAGCTGATAAATAATTAACTGTGGCTTCTACTCATGAAAACAGAACAACTTCCAGGGAACCTGTAGGGTTCCGAGCCGTTGCCGGGACCCTATAACTAAGCCTACGCTGTCCGTCTATCCTACTTTTAAATGGCTGTATAGCTGTATGGCTAGCTACCACCATCTTATCTGTCTTGCAATGTTAACAGCATTGATGTGCTCCGGCTTGAAGATAGCCAGTTCCCAATTGCGTTCGGAAATCTAGGTAAGCCCGCTTCCATTTTCGGCATCATCATCACTTACCATCAGGTGTGATGTTGTCAAGGGCTTACCAATTGTGTATGAAAAAAATCTTTTAAACCGTGATAGGTAGCCAGCTAAAATTTTCACAGAATATATGTTATTATGCGGGATTTTGCAAACTGATCCTAGGTTCCTTGAAGAAAATTGATCGGATTCATGAATAGAATGCCCTGTATAAAATATGGGGTACTAACAGCCCATAAACAGGTGAAAAAAAATGGTGTAGGTTGCCGTCCACTGCGAATGCTACTGAAAAACTTTTGTTTTACGACTTTGATAAAATTACAAAAAAATTGGACCTCTCATACCAAACAACTAAGCAAAACAGCTGATCGATTTCTTTGTATGTTGTTGTGTTTTCAGTTGTTGTTCAGAAGGATGCGTAGAAACTCCAATATGTTTTTGCGTTTTCAGCTGTTGTTCAGTATGATGCGTAGAAGCTCCGAATAACAGGTCCCACACCATATTTTTTCTAAATATGTATGTAGGTAGTGCCTATTGTTGTAAATAAAATCGTTATTTATAAATATAAAGATAGATTTTAAGTTTGTTGCGTTGTGATATTTTGTACCAAAACGTACTTAGTACATATTAAAGTTTATCATTAAGTATTTGTTTTTTTTTACAAACAACATCAATTTTAGACATTATAAAAGGTACCTACCTATAGTAAATTTCAAAATCTCGATGGTAGGTATCTAATAGGTACCTTTAAACGAGCAATTCTTGTATTAAACCTATGTATATAACCTGAATTTCGGAAAGGGCTCCAACGATTTGCTTCAAAATTAGTATACGGGGATTTTTGGGGGCGAAAAATCGATTTAGATAGGTCTTATCTCTGGGAAAAGGCTATTTTTCGAGATTTTCGCACTGTAAAAGTGTATCATAGGTAAGCGTATTTTTAAAATGTTTTAACGGCTCTGGGTACTATGCCCCGAGCAAAGCTCGGTTGCCCAGGTACATATAAATAAACTGGACTCCCCATGGAAAACATACCTTTTTGTATGAGCATATAACATTTTTGAAGTAAAACTTCTTTACGCACACTTGACTTGGGGAGTAAGCTGGTAGATGTGTTACGAGAGCATTACGGAAGTGTGGTCGGGCGAGGCGAACCGAAGTTGAGAGGGATATACAAATTAGTGAAGATAGAAAGAGAGATAGTATTTATTTTTGTTTACAAGCAATATCGGTTGCCACGGCAACAATATCGGTTGTCAAAACAAACATTTATCTAGGATAAAAAAGATTTGATCATTTTCAGAGGATAATAAAACTCTTTTCATAAACTGTCTTACATCCATATGACAAAAAAGATTTGAATATTTTCTGAAGACTAAGTATTTATTTTCAATTGTATATGGAGCTAAAGAAGTTTTACTTCAGTCGTGTGGTCTAAAGCACACTCGTATATTTTTTTTTTTGTAAGGGACGTACTTTTTTAAGTTTTCCTAAAAATCCTGTTTTTAAAATATATAAATATATTAAGTTCTTGACAGCATTTGCAGCAGCCTCATTTTGAGGTGGAACACCCAGTTGCTGTTGGGCGTCTATAAAACTGCACCCAGAGCAAGTGGGTTCTCACGTCCTCCTTTGTTTTATTTTCTTGTTCTCCACATTGCTCACGCGCACTAGACGATTTTATCCAAAATGCACCACTTCTTGAACAAAATCCTAGCAGAAATAAAATAAAACAATAAAAAAACAACAAAATAAACTACAAATGCGTCTACCACAAATCCCGCCAAAAAAGTTTTAAAATAATAATAAGTATTTATTTCACACATAGTCTATCTATACGAGTAAGTGGTTAATAACATTGATACTTATAATCTAGTGTTAGTTAAAAAATGCAAATAAATCAAATAATTAAGATGGTCTCGATGGAATTGTCCGCCACAGGGGCAACACAGGTGTCTACTTTAATGCGTGCAACCGTATCCAATGCACCAGCATCGGATAGTCTCACCGGTCCACTTGAGTGCACAGGATGCTGTTGGTGCTGGCGCGCGTTCGACTCATCAAGGAGGCGGACCGCTTTCGCATAATAGCCTCGAAGCTGTCAGTCAGTCTTTGCCTCCGCAAACATGCCAGAGGCACTACAGAAGCGCGCCAGGCCCATCAACACCATGAACGCGTTATTGTATTGGACTCGCAAGTCGCTATATGCTCTCCGCGTGTAGCTAACCCACAGATTGCACGTGTAGAAGAACTGGCAGTATGGTTTAAAAAGCGTTACGTTAATCTTAGAACGACGTGCAAATCTGCGAGCCAACATGTTGCATCGAACTGCCAGCGACCTGCGCTCCCTCTCAACATCAGGTCCTCGGAGACCCAGTGACCCAAACATTTAAAGCGAGCGAATCTGTTAAGGGCAGTCCCACACAAACTCAAAGTAGGCATTGTTGGATAGTTTTTGTTGCCCGACTTGAACACCATTAGTTCGCTTTTCTTCGCATTATGCTTGAGCCCACGTAAGTTTCACATATAGTGAGCAGTTTCCTCATGGCACCAACCGATAGGCTTAGCAGGACCATATCATCTGCGTAGCTAATATTATTGACACATATTCCGTCAATATGGCATCCGACGTTGATGCTGCCCAGCTCATTCTTCTTAGCGTGTCGACGGCAGACACTACACTGTAGCAGCCCAGAATTTGGCCACGTTAACAGCATTATCAGCCGCTGTCATGTCATGTCAGCCCAGCTCATTGATCAGCTGATTGATGTATAGGCAAAGAGTTGGGGAGAGGACCAACCACCCTGCCTCACCCCACACTCCAGCCCATACTCATTGAAGAGTGATCCTGCCCACCTGACACGATTATTCTGATTTGCATACCACTACATAAATAATGATGTCACCTCTGTAGGTACAGTAGTATCAAAAAGCTTTTGCCACAGTATATTATACGATACAAGATCAAATGCTTTGGAAAGATCCAAGTAGCAAGCAAAGACTGGGGTGTTTCTGGAAGTATAATACTGAACAGTCTGCTTAAGACATAGAACAGCACTTTCAGTGGAAAATCCAGCTCTAAATCCAATCTAAGCATCATTACGAGGATTGTGAACCCACAGCGAAAATTCGACTTTTCATACAAACGACGATAACGATTTTCACCTCTTAAATATTAACCGACTTGGACCAATTTTTGACAGATTTCCAGTCAAAACAAAAGCTAGGCTGATACGTTTCGTTTTTTAAATTACTGTTTATAATTTTAAAAAAAATGGTTGAAATTAGTTTTGAAAGAAAACACGTGAACGACAATAAAATAAAACTTATTAACTTTATCGAAAAAAACAAAAACGTATAAGCCTAGCTTTTGTTATGACTGACAACCTATCAAAAATTGGTCCAAATCGGTTAACATTAGGATCGAGTTTCCATACAAACGTGTTCCGCTTTAATACAAAAACTGCATGCCAAAGTGCATCCAAACTTAGCAAATATATTGAGTAGACACTTATCGATGTTTGTAATTAGTTTTCGATGTACTAATATAAAAAGGGAAAAAATAAAAGCAGTTTCAAACTTTCAGTACAGAACTAATTACCCGACTGCAAAGGAAGGGTATTGTTTTTCGCGCGTATCTTTTATGTAATATTCTTTATTACCTCATATCTCCAGAACCGCTCAACGGATTTGCATAATTGAGGTATCGTTTGGTTCGTCTTAGCAGCCCAAATGCTCTAAGATAGATGACGTTAATAAAAAAAACATGGCGGCTGTGCGACGCCATTGGACTTCATCATATCAGCCACAAATCGTCCACTGCTGGACAAAGGCCTCCCCCAAGGATTTCCACGACGACCGGTCCCGCGCTGCCCGCATCCATCGGCTTCCCGCGATTTTCACCAGGTCATCGGTCTACCGCGTGGGAGGCCTGCCTACGCTACGTTTTCAGGTGCGCGGTCGCCACTCGAGAACTTTACTGCCCCATCGGCCATCTGTTCTATGAGCTATATACTTACTGAAAAATATATTTTTTTACGAATAACACAATATGGGTATCAAATTAAAGGGCTCCACAGGGATTTAAAAAAGGTATATCATGATTATCATTAACGTAATGCTGATGTACATAATACAATGAGAAAGATGAAAAATATGGACTTTAATCTTTCACTTTCTGAAACCGGTGGGGTGCCAATGTGACACGACCGGGAAAGCGAAAAAGGGACCTAATATTTACATGCCCTTCAGCCAGACTAGAAACAATAACGCAAATGTACTTACATGTTGTTGCCCCTCGCCGGAATCGAACCGAACTCCTTCTTAACCATGCAAGCATTCATTGTTATTTAGAGTATTTATTGCAAAGTGCAAAGCCGGGGCCAGTCACAAATAAATAATAATAAGTACAAATTTAGACCGAGCAGTTGTTGATTTAAGCAGTCACCTATTTGCTAAATGTCAGGCTTACGTTGCTTTGAGCAGAGTGAGATATCTCTCCGGGCTTGCTGTTAGTTCTCTTGACCCTAAAAAAATACGTACTCAACCACATTACGTAAACTCTTTAAATGAATTAACCGATTACGTAATTTGTCTAACTAAAAACACATATCTTCTATCTATATATATAAAAGAAAGTCGTGTTTGTTACAACACTTATAACTCGAGAACGGCTGGACCGATTGCCATGGTTTTTGATTTGTTAGATTTGTTTCCGTCCCGAATAGCAGAATACATCTTAAAAACAATGAAAACGGGTTTTCCTTCCTGACGCTATAACTCCAGAACGCACGAACCGATTTCGCTAATTCTTTTTTTGTCGAGTTCGTTATTGTCAGGAGAAGGTTCCTATGTAGGGTAGGGTAGGGTAGGGTAGTGTAGTGTAGTGTAGGGTAGGGTAGTGTAGGGTAGGGTAGGGTAGGGTAGTGTAGGGTAGGGTAGGGTAGTGTAGGGTAGTGTAGTGTAGGGTAGTGTAGTGTAGTGTATGTAGGGTAGGGTAGTGTAGGGTAGGGTAGTGTAGGGTAGGGTAGGGTAGTGTAGTGTAGGGTAGTGTATGTAGGGTAGGGTAGGGTAGTGTAGGGTAGGGTAGTTTAGTGTAGTGTAGGGTAGGGTAGGGTAGGGCAGTGTAATGTAATGTAAGGCGGTACGAAGTTCGCCGGGACACCTAGTATAAAATAAAAATTAACTCGTAATTGTTGTTAGAAAAAGTGATTGAAATCCTACATACAAATATGCACTTATACAGTTCGATAGCTGCTTGGTGTTACATCGTCTCCGTCCATAGGTATTATTTTAAAGATTTTTACTGTTCTTTTCATAGATTTTTAGAGTTTTATAGCAGGTAACGTGACCCTATTACCAAGCCTACGCTGTCCGTCTGTTTGTCCGACTTTCAGAAGGTGATATCTGAAATTTTCACAGAATATTTGTTATTACGGAGGATTTACTAACAAATAATAAAAAATTGATAAACAGTCTGGTAATAAAGGGGGTTCCAAGTGACGTGATTTTACCCGACTGCGCCAGAAAAAGGCTAATGTTTTGCGAGTGTATGTATGTATTTAGGTGTAGTTAGATTCGTATTGATCCCGTGAGTGACATAGGATATTATGTTTTATCTAACTAACTAAAAAAGAGGGGTTAAGTTTTATGCAGTCGGGTTTTAATTTTTTTATTAATTTGTGTAGTTATTCCCGGTGTGCATTACTGGACAATAGATGTCCGTTATTTTTTTTCACGTTTCCGCGCCGCCGCGCTATATCTACAGAGTAAATAATCAAAGTTATTAATTATAAAATAAAATCCCTCAGTGGGACAGTGGAGGCAAACAATAACAATAATAAAACTCCTCGACCCATCTCTAATCCCAATTAAAAGGTCTCATTGAGCTTTTTAAATTAAATTAACTTATTTATAAATGCTTGGTAAAAGTTACAAAGCAACGCGATAAGAAAAATACTATTATAAACGCTTTTTGAAGTGAACTTGATAAAAAGTCTTTGGGCTCAGACTTAAATATTTTACAAAAATATTACACAAAAAGTTGCGTCACGAAAATTATGTTTATCGCGGCTTATAATCTTGATAACTAGAAGACGTAAATTTGATGGTAAGTCTTTGAGCTCAGACTTAAATACTTAACAAAAAATATTATATCCGTACATTAATCTCATAAATAATTTTGAACAAAAAAAAGAATCATAAAAATCGGTTCATAAACGATGATTTTATCCGCGAACAGACATTAAAATATATAATTATATATATAGGGTGACTTTTAATAAGTTCTTGATAGCAAAGGATATGAATGTACTCGTGATTACAAACAACTTTCCCAACGAAACTATATGTGAATTATATGAAAAAAAAAATTTCGCCCTCGATACATAATAAGTTATCAAATCGGCAAAGCAATTTTTTTTTTTCATAATTGACATATAGTTTCTTTGTGAAAGTTGTGTGTAATCACGAGTACATTCATATCCTTTGCTATCAAGAACTAATTAAAAGTCACCCTATACCTATATACGGTCGAATTGAGAAACCTCCTCCTTTTTTTGAAGTCGGTTAAAAATGAATTAAATAATACAACTAACTCCAAGCAAACACACACTTACACCACTAATAGTCTACAGAGTCTCGTTCAAATATAAACAATTAACTATATAGGGTGGGGCAAAAGATATGCATTGGTTTTGAAGGGCCATAGAAAAAAAGTATTTATAAGTGCGGTTTATTTTATTCAAATCACTATGGAATGCCATTTGTTACATAATTTTTAAAATTACATCAGCAAGATGGCGGCCATCAACAGCGATGCACTGATGAAAAACAGCAAATGCTGAACGTTACGTTTTGATGTTGGTAAACTGTTTTTACTAGATTTGGAAGAATTAAGTGACGGAGAAAACCGATTTGGGAAACACATGGTTACAGCAAGACAGGGCAACTCACATAGCTCGAATTTCAATGGTGAAATTGAAAAAAATGTTTCCGGCGCAACTGGTTTCTCTTAAAGGTGTCGTGGGGTGGCCTGCATGTTCGCCAGATTTGAGAATTTGTGACTTCCTTTGGGTTTACCTGAAAGAAGCCAGTTCCCCATTGCGTTGGGGAATCTTGGTAAGCCCGCTTCCATCTTCGGCAACATCGTCACTTACCATCAGGTGAGATGTTGTCAAGGGTTTACCAATTGTGAATAAAAAAAAATAAAAAAAAGTACTCAAACATTGTCCTCACACCTTAAATGAAGGTAAGATGAGAATTAGGGAGGAAATAACATTTTTACATTGCCTGTGTAAAGGCATGGTGTTAATTTTTTCTCAAAATTATTGTCCTATATTCTATATTTCAAATTAGAGGATGAGATCCATTTTCGGTTTTAAAATAGAGGACATCTGGTAACCCTATCTGTATTACAAAAAGTTATTTTAAATTATCGATCGCCCGATCGCCCTAATTCAGGGTAGGCTCGAGCCCCTCAGTGGGGATGTATAGGAGCTGATATTATGATATGATGATTTTAAATTAAGATATAATAACCTCACGATACGCATAAAACGTCCTCTTTCTCAACAGTTAGAATATTTTCATTTTATTTGTTGCACTTTAATAACACTAATAATTGTCTAAACTTAAAACACATCACATTGGTCTCCATATTCGTTCACCCCATCAACACTCATCATCACTACATAGTATAAAACAAAGTCGCTTCCCGCTGTGTCTGTCCCTATGTATGCTTAGATCTTTAAAACTACGCAATGAATTTTGATGAGGTTTTTTTTTAATAGATAGAGTGATTCAAGAGGAAGGTTTATATGTATAATACATGCATAATATAGTAGATAAACACTGACAATTTTAGAGGTTTCTAATGTGATTTCGTAAATAAACACATTTATTTGCGCTTACATTGTAAACGCTGGCTGAACCCCGCGAAATAGATCAAAACAATGTACTACAGTATTGTACACCTTAAAAAGTTCTACAAAAAAAGCCTGAATTGGTATATGTCTATCTTTTAGGGATAACCCACAATAACCATTTTTTATCCTTTACTTTTTACGAAAAATAATGGCATAGTTTACAAAGCGATTTTAAGCAATACCGCCAATCCTTATCCAAATAAGTCCCTTAAAATACATTGTGCATTTAATATAGATCAATATGGCCTTTTACAGCATCCAATTTAAATGAGTATTTTCGAAGATATTACTGATTTAAAACGCAGGGACATAGGGATTGCGGCGGTACCGGTTGTGATTTTTGTATTGAGATGGTTGAGGGAGTGGGAAATGACATAGAGTGCTAATCAGAATAGCCCGATCTGGGATAGGGATCTGGAGAAAACTAATGTCCACGCTGGCGGCGGCTCGCGCACCACTCACCCTCGAAGACAGTCATAAAAACGATGTCCACGCGGGCGAAGCCGCGGGCAAAAGCTAGTGTTTTATACTTGGAATTTAACAAGGCATAAGGTAAATCGATGTAGAAAAACATCAGCTGATGTCGGGAGTGACACATCAACTGCCTACGAAAAAATTTTATGGTTAGGTACTTTTATAGTGATGTTTCTCATTTTATCGACAAAATTGAATTGAAGTATACATTTAAACATCGCCGGTCTCAGTAGCATGCGTGTCGGGTGCCACATAGGTAATATCTCAGCGAACAACATTAGCTACACTGATGACATGGTGCTGCTGGGGCCGACGGTGGCGCGCTCAGGAAAATCCTGGCCATCTGCGAGACCTACGCAGAGTCACATGGTCTTATATGAAATGGTAGGTAAAGTCAAACCTCGCGACAAAGAATATGTTTTGCAAACAGATCAAGGTAAAATTAGTTCGAATGCCGATGTAGCCAAAGAATTCGAAACTTTTTTCACAAATATTCCACATAATACTACTGAAGCCCTAAACTCATCACCTATGTATGCTCAAAGGCTGCTAAAGGATAATGTTAATAATTGTGATCAAAAATTCTCCTTCAGAGTAATTGAACCACAATCTATTGTAAAAGCTTTTAAATCTCTTAAAGTGAAAAGAACCGAAGACCTCTGGGGATTATCGGTAAGCTTGATCAGTAATGTAATTGATACTTTAGCGCCATATTTAGCTTGTCTTTTTAATATTAGCATTGATAGTGGCGTCTTTCCAGATCTCATGTAGCTTAGTAAAGTGATACCTTTATATAAATCTTGTTCAAAAACTGATCCAGGCAACTACAGACCAGTTTCTGTGCTGCCAGTTCTTAGTAAAGTGTTTGAAAAGATTATGCTTAAACAAATGCTACAATATTTTACAGAAAACAAACTACTGCATAACCAACAATTCGGTTTCACTAAAGGACGATCAACAACCGATGCAGGGGTAGCACTCATTCGAAACATATATGATGCCTTCAAGGAATCGCAGAATGCAATTGGAGTGTTTAATGATTAATCTAAGGATTTTGATTGTGTTGAACACCAAACATTACTTATGAAATTAAAACATTATGGTGTAGAGGAAGGGGCTCTCAGTCTTTTAAATTCGTATTTAGACAACAGAACACAAAAAGTACAAGTGAATGGCACGAACTCATCTGGATCTAAAGTGAAAATGGGTGTGCCCCAGGGTTCCATATTAGGGCCTTTTCTTTTCCTTGTTTACGTAAATGATTTGCCTTTTATGGTGCAACATCTGTCCAATATTGTGTTGTTTGCGGATGATACTTCTCTTATTTTTAAAGTGAATAGGAAAGAAAACGAAATTGACGAAGTAAACAACACTCTTTCAAAGATACTGAACTGGTTCACTGTGAACAACTTATTATTAAATGCTAAGAAAACAAAATGTATAAAATTTTGTTTGCCAAATTCAATAATAGTGTAATATTAGACAGTAATAAATTAGATTTTGTAAATACCACGGTGTTCCTTGGTATAACTTTGGATGTTTCACTTCAATGGGGACCACACATTGAAACTTTAGCGGGAAGGCTTAGTTCAGCTGCTTATGCCGTTAAGAAAATAAGACAGTTAACGGATGTAGATACTGCGAGACTAGTGTATTTTAGTTACTTCCATAGTATAATGTCTTATGGCATATTACTGGGGGGGCATGCGGCTGATATAGAAACTATTTTCATCCTGCAGAAAAGAGCTATCCGCGCAATCTATCAGATGCGATCACGTGACTCGTTACAGAATAAGTTCAAAGAAATCAATATTTTAACTGTTGCTAGTCAATTTATATATGAAAACATCATGTACGTTCGTAAGAATTTGCATTTATTTCCTAAAAACAGTGACAGGCATAATTTGAATTTAAGAAATGTAAAGAAAATAGACATAGCCTTTTCGAGACTGAATAAGGTTAAAAAGTCATTTGTGGGGCAGTGTATAAGATTCTACAATAAAATTCCAGAAAATGTAACTAGTTTGTCAGAGAATAAATTCAAGACTCATGTCAAAAAAGTTTTGTGCTCTAGAGGATATTATAAAATAATAGATTATGTAAATGACAAAGATATATATGTTGATTCTAAAACAAATACCATTACCTGAGACTTTAATCTGAATCATGACATTATTTGTAATTTTATTTTTATTTTTATTGTATTTTTTTTTGTTTTGACTATTTAAAAGTGTGTGTAAACACCTATTTGAAATAATACAATACAATACAATATATTTATTTGCTGAGAACATACGTTATTTAACAGATATTGTCCTTATTTATAATTACAGTCTCAGTAAATTCTACCACAAAATAAATTGTTTTTGATTTTGATTTTGATTCAGGCGGTAAAAATCAATTGTTAGTCCATTCGCTTCACACCAAGAGGTCGCGGGTTCGATTCCCGGAGGGGTTAACTTTGTAAAACTCGGTTTGGTTGGTGGATGGGGCATTTTTATAGCCCGCCTGGCTAGCTACCACCATCTTATCTAAGTCTTGCCGCCGAATATCGATATTAACAGCATTGATGTGTTCCGGGTTGAATATAAGATAGCCAGATCCCCATTGGGGAATCACCATGAGCCCGCTTCCATTTTTGGCATCGTCGTCACTTACCATGAGGTGAGATGATGCCAAGGACTTATCAACTGTGGATTAAAAAATATAAGGTGATAAACTTAAAAAATACGTAAAGGTAGGTTAGGTACCTACAATAACAGTCAATATTTTTTTGGAATGCGATTTTTTTTTTATTCACAATTGGTAAACCCTTGACAACATTTCACCAGGTGGTAAGTGACGATGTTGCCGAAGATGGAAGCGGGCTTACCAAGATTCCCCAACGCAATGGGGAACTGGCTATCTTATTTTTATGCCGGAACACACCAATGATATCAACATTGATATTTGGCGGCAAGACTTAGATAAGATGGTGGTAGCTAGACAGGCGGGCTTAGAAAATGCCCTACCACCAATCAAACCAAGTCTTACAATTGACCCCGCTGGGAATCGAACCCGCGAAGTCAGTGAACTTTGCCCCTGAGCTACGGAGGCGGTTTTATATATTTTACGATGGTACGGAAATGTACGCGTGCAAGTCAGACTCGCACTTGACCGGTTTTATTTCTACACTAGCAAATAATCATTATGCTTTGTATTTAAGAATCTTCACAAAAAGCAAGGTTAATGCGTTTTCTCCAGATACTTACCTAAGTGTGACAAAATACGAAATAAAGTAATGAACTGACTTTTTGTGTTTTAATAATTCCCAAACGAAATCATAGCGTAGCTCATCCTTTACGTTGGTACTCAATCTACAGCCAATCTGCGTGACGGGGGGGTGAGGTCGACTTTAGAGAGCGGCAGGGAGTGTCCATACTGTACGTTAGTACTAATATATATACTGTGACATAGTATAAAACAAAGTTGCTTCCCGCTGTGTCTGTCCCTATGTATGCTTAGATCTTTAAAACTACGCAATGGATTTTGATGACGTTTTTTCTTAATAGATAGAGTGATTCAAGAGGAAGGTTTATATGTATAATACATGCATAATATAGTAGATAAACACTGACAATTTTAGAGGTTTCTAATGTCGCTCATTTGGTACTACAATGACGAAAATGCACTTTTTGTAACTTTACAGGAGAGCGATTTAAAAAAAATTTCAACTTTCATCATCCAGTTAATGACCTTTAAATATATCACTATTGTATGATTTTAGACTTAAAACATGGCATAAGTATTATAGTTTTATGAGTAGTCTATGTCAACTGTTTATCTATATAAATATCTCTTTTATTAAAAAAAAACTAGAGCGACACCCCCAATTTTGTCATTGTTCCACCAGGATTCTTTTAATTATATGTACTGCTTTCATACAAAACTCAATATAAGGTTACAGAAGAAAACAGTTTTTTTTAATCATTTTTAATTATTCATTTGGTAACTTCTACAATACTTAGTTAACCAGGAAATCACATTTTGAAAAACGCAGTCGCTTGAATTTATTCAACTATCAGTCGTATAAATAACAACTTCTCAATAGGGACTAATTTTTAATCCTAATACTAAATCTTTACTCATTATAAATATCATCATCATATCAGCCACAAATCGTCCACTGCTGGACAAAGGCCTCCCCCAAGGATTTCCACGACGACCGGTCCTGCGCTGCCCGCATCCAAAATATAAGTAATTCAATTCTGCCAACTAAAAAACAGATTCAATTACAACTAAAATTCTTAACACACGTTGACAAAAGCTAACCATTATTTTTAATCATCCGCCGCTATTAATATTTTTTGGTACCTCGTATAAAACTTATATAAAATTTGCCGTCACTTTCACTTAATCAACTTGCAGTCGTATTACTAAGATTAATTTCACTTAAGCTTAAACAATCTCAACTTCTCGATTAGAAGCAATTTTCAAGAGTTTGACTTACATACATTATCAACCGACTTCAAAAAGGAGAAGGTTCTCAATTCGACTGTATGTTTTTTTTGTATGTTTGTTACGCGATATCTCCGCCGATTGTGAACCGATTTTCAAAATATTTTTTTCATTCGAAAGAGTATACTCTCGGGGGGGTCCCATTGTCACCAAGTCAGGATCTGAGGATCGGATCTCAGGGAAATCGAGAACAACCCTCAAATTTTATAGGCACATATTACGTGTTGCATGTATTTCCTAAAACTGTTCAAGTTTTGGTGTCTATTAGTCATCATCTCATGTTGATGAGCTGATGAAGGAAGGTACAACTCCTTAGCTGTTAGGAGATGGAGGATAATTCTTCAAATATTTTGCGTAGATACGTAAAGTATAGACCGATAGTTGTATTCTTTCAATCTGAAAGATTCAGATGAGCTGATGATGGAAGATTTAACTCCTTAACTTTCATTCTGTTAAGATGATGATGGAAACTACAGGAATCTGTATCTTTTAATGAAACACATGCTTTATGATTTAATGGTTCCTATGGGCGAGTGGGTGATTGGGTATAACGTTTTTAGATAGATAGAATTATCACTAAAAATAAATAAAATAAAAATAAAAGTTTAAAAAACTTAAAAACCGACTTCAAAATGAAATTCACTCAAAAGTATGAAATAATATTATTTACTTAGATACACGACATTAACCAACAATAACGAAATCAAAGGTAGGTACGAATTAAATTAGGGGCCTAAAATTTTTTTCTGAGGTCGGTGTCAGCAATGCCATCGAATCTAAAACATTTGATACGAAAGTAGCTGCATGCTGGTACCGACCTAAAATAAATTGCCCAAAAAAATGGAGAAAAAATTAAGAAGTTGTATATTCCATAATTCATAATTTACATTATCGTCGTTTTCCCGCAAAATAAATATAATATCTGGGGAAATATCAAGGTAACTACGCTTTTTTGTCGCTGTTCCGCCGAGTGGAGATAAAAAAAATGTCACATTTATCTTTTGGTCATTGCTGCACACAAAATAACTTTATGGAAACAACGACGAAACTAAGCATTGTCGTCGCTGTTCCGCCAAGTGCAGATAAAACAAATGTCACATTTATATTCTCGTCATTGTTGCACACAAAATAAGTCCTCACTTTACGGAAACAACGACAAAATTAAGCATTGCCGTCGTTGTTGCACCAAACTGACACCTCACTTCAAGAAACTCCCCCGCACAACTGACTAAATCGCCGTTGTAGCTGTAGAATGCTTGCGTTTTGGTATAAAAGTAACAATGACGTCAACGCCATCTAGCCGCAGTTTATGAAAATACATTACTGTCGATTTTACCCCGAAAGTAACCAACCTAAATATATCGTTTGACATACTTAACTCATTTTTGATAAAAACCTTAATTACGTCATTGTAGTACCAAATGAGCGATGTGATGTCGTAAATAAACACATTTATTTGCGCTTACATTGTAAACGCTAGCTGAACCCCGCGAAATAGATCAAAACAATGTACTACAGTATTGTACACCTTAAAAAGTTCTACAAAAAAAACCTAAATTGGTATATGTCTATCTTTTAGGGATAACCCACAATAACCATTTTTTATCCTTTACTTTTTACGAAAAATAATGGCATAGTTTACAAAGCGATTTTAAGCAATACAGCCAATCCTTATCCAAATAAGTCCCTTAAAATACATTGTGCATTTAATATAGATCAATATGGCCTTTTACAGCATCCAATTTAAATAAGTATTTTCGAAGATATTACTGATTTAAAACGCAGGGACATAGGGATTGCGGCGGTACCGGTTGTGATTTTTGTATTGAGATGGGTGAGGGAGTGGGAAATGACATAGAGTGCTAATCAGAATAGCCCGATCTGGGATAGGGATCTGGAGAAAACTAATGTCCACGCTGGCGGCGGCTCGCGCACCACTCACCCTCGAAGACAGTCATAAAAACGATGTCCACGCGGGCGAAGCCGCGGGCAAAAGCTAGTGTTTTATACTTGGAATTTAACAAGGCATAAGGTAAATCGATGTAGAAAAACATCAGCTGATGTCGGGAGTGACACATCAACTGCCTACGAAAAAATTTTATGGTTAGGTACTTTTATAGTGATGTTTCTCATTTTATCGACAAAATTGAATTGAAGTATACATTTAAACATCGCCGGTCTCAGTAGCATGCGTGTCGGGTGCCACATAGGTAATATCTAAGCGAACAACATTAGCTACACTGATGACATGGTGCTGCTGGGGCCGACGGTGGCGCGCTTAGGAAAATCCTGGCCATCTGCGAGACCTACGCAGAGTCACATGGTCTAATATGAAATGGTAAAAATAACAAATTTATGCTTTTTACCGCAGGTAACAAGTCCCCAGTGTGATAACATTTCTAACCCTCTATGGTACTGCGCTAGAAAGTGATACAAAATTTAAATATCTAGGTCATGTGATGACGGGGGATCTCAAGAATTACGAGGATATATAGAGAGAGCGTAGGGCATAGGCGGGGAGAAGCAATAGATTGCCCCGAGGTTTGCTCGATGTACACAGGACTTCAAGATCATGCTCTTCCGAGCTTACTGTCAAACATTTTACTCGAGCAGCCTCTGGTGTAAACACTTTCAGAAATAACTAAATACCATGCGTTTCCAGTACAATAATAGCGCTTTCAGGGTGCTGTTGGCGCTGCCACGCTTCTGCCATCTGTAGTGCTTCTGAAATGTTTCCGGAAGCACGCGTCGATATATTCTCGGCCATAATGCGTAAGCGGGCCGCGTACCTGATTCACAGAGTGCGTGCCAGTGAGCGGCAACAGCATCATGCATGCGGTGGCGGGCAGCTGCGACTGTCCCATGCTGTGGCGTTGCGTGCGAGTGGCTTCTGGGCATGCTCACTTAGTTAACATTTTTGTCATAATATCTATTCTGTACTAAGCCCTATTTATTTAGCGAGCTTGTACTAATAAAATCGTCTCTAAACCCGCGTTCACGGTGCGTATATTTTCAGTCTATTCATGCGACTCGTACTGTTTAGACGTCTCCACCTCTCTGCGATCGATTGTTGTGAACCTAGTGATTTGGCGTGTAATTTGAACTTTAGATTCTTCTACTTTGGGATTGTAACCTGGCTTTAGTGTACTAGACTCCGAGATTGATTGCTAATACCTATTAGGCGTAATTTTTAATCCAAACAAAACAAAAATGTGATATGGGGCCAAGTTTGATATTAAATAATTACAGCGATATTTATATTTTAGGGTAGGTACCAAGTTTTATAGTGTTTCCTAAATCCTAGCTACGGAACTTCAGCTAGAAATATTTATTTTAGACTTCTCCAGATGATAGAAAAAGTACAACGGTTTACAGTTGCTTAAAAAATTGTTATGTTCTGTGCTACTAAATGGTGTAACTTGGCAAGTTTAAATGATCAAGGCGCCAAGCAAGCAAAACTTACTTTATAAAAGTACATATCAATATAGAATAAAATTACAGAGTGAAAACTTGCCAAGTTACACCATGTAGAAGAACAGAACATAACACTTTTTTTTTTTGACATTGTTTTTTTTACCTTATTAAATACCCTTTTCATTTATTATAGTTAAGGAATCTGAGCTTTGTATTACTGCCATTACATCATCACCCAGAAGATGTTGGCCTGGACATTGGTTTTTCCCATTGACTACCAATAAGTGCAATGTTGACCACATGTATCCAGCAGCTCTGTGCAATCTTCATTATCTCTATGAGCTTTTATAATCAACCAGAAAGTCAAAATGTGGAGGGTAAGAGGCCAACTGGCTCCATAGCTGCTCACATTAATATATAAAGTTTGTAATAGAGACTAGTGTAGCGAAAATAAATGTTAATGGACTAAAATACCCTTGGAATTCGCCACATAATACGTTAAATTTAATTGGCCTAAAAGTGGAAATAAGGAAAAAAAATATTTTTGGGGTAAATCGGAATATATATATATTTTACAGCTGTATATACAGCTGTATTTTACCTTTTTGTCTTAATATATATATATATTAAGACAAAAAAGGTAAAATACAGCTGTTATAAAAAAAAGGTGATGTCTAGTGAACTAAAAATACAACGTAAGATGTGGCGAATTCCATAATGGTATTTTAGCCCATTATCATTTATTTTCGCTACATTAATGGCCCCCGAACTAATAATTTTACCCCTTCTTTCTGATATTTCTTTCTCTTTACCTAACGAACCCCTTTTTTGTCGTTTCCTGGATATTTTCCAGTTCAAGTTCAAATTCCCTTATTTAATTTAAACGTGCAAGTTTTCTTGGAAACGTGATTTTTTTTGTTTGCATACGCGGGGTTTCTTTGCGTCTTTACGTTTCTGCCCGAGTATTTTCTTGCGTTTCCAAGACAATTTTATATGAGAAGTCAAAGACAAAACTCTAGATTTTTTTCAATCGAAAGTTGGGACCGACGATTATTTAACATTTGATTTAGGAGAAAAATCTTTAAGGTTATTTTTTTTTTTTATATCAGCTCATATACGTCCCCACCAAGGGGCTCGAGCCTACCCTGAATCTGGGCGATTAGGCCTTAGTCGACCACGCGGGCCCAGTGCGGGTTGGTCGACTTCACACACAACCTTCGAGTTTCTTCGCAGGCGTGTGCAGGTTTCCTCACGATGTTTTCCTTCACCGTTAAAGCAATCGGTAAGTATATGTACGTAAGTTTTTTGAAAAACTCATTGGTACATTGGCCGTCCAGATTTGAAGGCCGTCAATTTCTTCCAACTTTAAGTAAACGTTAGTGGTTAACTAGTTATTTAGAGAGTTGCCTATTTTTAATTTCTTCTTCAGGGCTGTCCAACGACTTTAGGGTTGTCCAAATTTTTTTGGACTTATCGTCTAAATTTTTTTGCGAGTTTGTGGGTAATTTGAAGCACATAATGTTCGCTTCAAAATCATTCTCCTTGCTTTCCGTTTCAAATTCAATTCTCTTTGGATTTGCTCTATTTTGAAGTAACTGTTACCTTGTGACAAATAAAAGAAAAATAAAAGATGATGAAAATAAATATGTCGAGTGTTGTGTGATGTTATTTTAAATGTTTAAATTCTGGTTATATTCATGTTTCAAAAAGGCTCTATTTATCTTAATTTGTGTAAGGATTCTATGCGTATTTTTGTTGGTGCTGCTGCAAACTAGATTTACTTGTGTTCGTAGGGCATTTTACTCAGCCCGCGAGGTTGATGTCCCCGAAGTTCCTCCGCTTCAAGACTGACCCTGGGACAGAGCTGTGCCATCCGCTAGCCAGCCTTTTCGCCCGCCCAGCGGCTTGCCCAAAGGGAAGTAAATTCTTTACTAATAATTCTTATTCCCGAGCGACTTTCTGGCCATTCGTCACCAAGCGCTACTGCCACCCTACAAAATTTATTACCTCCGTTTATTTTAACAATCCATTAATTTTAAAATTATTCAGTGTGTTGTGTACCTTCTAAGTGATATTTACAACCTTGGGGTAATTCTGACCCCAAGTGAAATTTAATTCTATTTACATTTTGGTTGCTTATTTAAATACCAAGGCGGGGGACGATCGTTGCCTAACCGGCTTTTTATTAAAATTAGTCAATTTAGTTTTTTTAATCAAATAAGAATTGTCTATTTAGGTTTATTCCAGTACTCTGCCCAGATATAAGTAATATCGTAGCTTTGTAACCACACGGTCATCTTTTTTCTAGCATATTTACCCTTTTTTTTTCTAAATAATAACCAAATAAAATTATTCTCAATTACCCCACAAATATTTTCTTTCCAAAATCCATATTTAGGCTTTGATACAAAATTCTACTGTATATGTGGCGAAAGCGTAACTGTTTTTTTAATTTCATTTAACCTGCTTTTAATTTATTTTCGCTACACTAGGTATTAATTTGTTGTTATAAAATTACTTTACAAAGTTAAAATTACAATTTATTATTTATCGACTTAATATTTATCGATACAACATTTTCCCATCTCTAGTGCTGTTATCTTCCGCCGACGCTACGTCGTCGTTGGGAAACGTTGGTTATTCTTATCAATATTACGCACACAGTGCTTTGATTACTGTTCTCGTTGAATTCACTCAAAAACCCTCCCTCCAGGGAAATTACTATCTGAAGATATTTATCCTACTATCCTACTAATATTATAAACGCGGAAGTTTGTAAGAATTTATGGATGTATGCTTGTTACTCTTTCACGCAAAAACTACTGAACGGATCTGGCTGAAATTTGGTGGGTACTCAGATTAGGACCTGGATAACCAACCACATAGGCTATTTTTTTCTACGATCGCGAGTCGCTTACGGCTCGCGCACTGCGCACCCTCGAAAAGTCATAGAAACCTTGTCCACGCAGGTGAAGCCGCGGGAAACAGCTAGTAATTAATATTGTAAATGTGAAATATTGTTTCTTTGTTACATTTTCACGCTTCCATACCTGGACTAATCTTGATGAAATTTGGCATGTAGAAACCTTGTCCACGCAGGTGAAGCCACGGGCAACAGCTAGTAATTAATATTGTAAATGTGAAATATGGTTTCTTTGTTACCTTTTCACGCTTCAATACTTGGACCAATCTTGATGAAATTTGGCATGTAGAAACCTTGTCCACGCAGGTGAAGCCGCGGGAAACAGCTGGTAATTAATATTGTAAATGTGAAATATTGTTTCTTTGTTACCTTTCACGCTTCAATACCTGGACCAATCTTGATGAAATTTTTCATGTAGGTAGCCTGTGTTACTGTGAAGGACATAGTCCGATGCAGTTCTTGAGGGAACTGGAAAATACTCTTTTTTGGTTAATTTCTTTAATATCGCAACGGAACAATGGATTGTTGTGATTTTTTGCACAGAGATGTATGAAGTGGGAAATGACATAATTTACTAATTAGCACATCCTGACATAGTTCCCGAGGGATCTGGGGAAAACTAATATCCACGCTCGCGAACCGCTGCGGCTCGCGCACCACTCACCCTCAAAGACACACATAAAAACGATGTACCTACACGCGGGAGAACCGCAGGCAAAAGATAGTAATTTATAAAGACTTATGTTCAACTGAACACCAGTTAAAATAAAATATAACATTTAAAAAAACACTTTTTACTGTCAAAAATAAAATGACATATGATTGCTCTTTAGGGTACGTTCCACTTAACGCCCGCAACGCCATCGACCGCGACCGCTGAAACTGCCGTTCCACTAACGAAAAAAGGCCGCGGGCGTTGTAGGCGAATGTTTTAGGTGGAACGCACATCGTGAGCGCTGTGTGCTCGCAATATGGCGGCATTGTGAAAACCTGCATCTGTGGGGGTTGTGAGTAAATATTTCGCATGGATTGTAGCAAAATTTAATTCAACATGGATTCCCGTGAATTTTTGGTTGCGTTTTTGACAAAACGAATGAGAGATAATGACTCGGAAAGTTCATCAAGTTCTGATGACATGTGGGAAGCTGCTTTGTTTTCTCGAATTCCCGCTACGTTTTGGTGAAAGCCCACTCTGACCCACCAATATTTTGTGGGCAAAGTGGGCGCGATGTGGTCACGAACAGTGACGTCATCTATGACGTCGAGCGATCGCTCGCGACGACCACGGGCCTTAGGTGGAACGATACAGAGAGTGTTACAATCGTTGCGGGCGGTTAGTGGAACATACCCTTATAGTTTCCTTACTTTTTTACGATTTGTTACATCTTACTACCCTATTGAAGCAAATGACTCAAACTAATCATTGTTAACCCAAAAATAGTTAATGACCACCAAAAATCTGACCGAACCTAATATCGCTCGCTTCGTTCGCTCATTTACAGCTTTTTAGAAAAAACTTATTGTTCCCAACTCCTTTTTCGTTGTGTGGTTTATTTAGGCAGAAATAGCGCTTTAATTTGCTCGCTAAGATTTGGTGCATTTGGTGTTTGAATAGATTTTTTTGGTAAGAGAACGTAGGGTATTAATGTTGCAGCAGTTCTATGGTTACAACTGAGAAAAAGGATACATTAGGATATTATTTTCTTTACTTCTGTGTAATAAAACAGAATCGAGTAAATCGCAATCACTCCTCATATCTGGTAAATAACAAATCAATTATTTTTTTCGATAAAAAAAAGTCCTTAAGAGTCTCCAGGAGCATCGCGTTTCCATACAAACGTAGTTCCGATTTCATACAAAAACTGCATGCCGGATTGAATCCAAACTTTGCTAATATGTTGAATAGACACATATCGATGTTTGTAATTAGTTTTCATCGAAATAAATTAAAACATAACTAAACAAAGGCTAAAATTAGTTTTGTACTGAAAGTTGGAAACTACTCTTATTTTTTTCCGTTTTATATTAGTACATCGAAACTAATTACATACATCGATATGTGTCTACTCAATATATTCGCAAAGTTTGGATTCAATCCAGTATGCTGTTTTTGTATTAAAGCGGAACTACGTTTGTATGGAAACTCGAGCCTCCTGGAGACCCTTAATTGAAGTAAAAAGTGGTTGCAAAGTTGATCGTTGGCGGCGGTATAAGCCTTAAGCCGATGTTGTTGCTGGTAGCTAGCTATCACTGATAAGGCTGGGGCGAGGGTCTCTTCGTGGGTTTGGAGAGAATCCTGACCGAACCTAATATCGTATAATTTTGAGCCCGCCTGGCTAGCTGCCACCATATTTTCCAAGTCTTGGCGCCAAACATCAGTGTTAACAATATTGATGTGTTCCGGCTTGAAGATAAGATAGCCAGTTCTCCATTGCGTTGGGGAATCTTGGTAAGCCCGCTTCCATCTTCGACATCATCGTCGCTTACCATCAGGTGAGATGATGCCAAGGGCTTATCAATTGTGAAAAAAAAAAAAGACCCAACGAACGTTAAAGTGTAATAAGAATACACTCCTTTTAAAATCCATAATGTTTCAAAACCAAATGTCTTTATTAGGTTGGCTGGAAGAGATCCCTAAAGGGATAAGTCCGCCCTTATACCATACATATCTGTTTTATGTTCTGTATTTAAACATGTCATTATAGAGTTTACAAAAAAACATTCCCAACTTCCCATTGCTAGGTCACACACGGGTCCCTCCCCGGAAGTTTAGGCCACATTCTACATGCATAGTCCGAATTGGTGGAAGTTGTAGCGCTAGTGGCGAACTCCACTGTCAAAAATTTTAGATTAATAACGATTATACAAAAGATGGAAGCGGTCTTAATGCCGGAACACAATACTGTTGATAAAAATTGATATTTGGCGACAAGACTTGCATAAGACAGGGTAGCTAGCCAGGCGGGTTTAGAAAATGGCCTGCCAATAATTAAACCGAGTCGTACCAAAATGGATCCTGCCGGGAACCGAACCCGCGACCTCCCTGTGTGAAGACAGTGGACTAACGACAACGCCACGGGAAAGCCTTGGACGTTGGAAATGGACGGACATACCTACTTTTAAAGTTTGTTGTTTGACTGTAATGAGTTTGATAATGTTGACCCACGTAACCTATGCACATCCCCCTCTAGGAACTTATCTTTTTGTTTTAATGAACTTGGAATCTGAAAATCCCACAAAAACAGTTTTCTGGGTTTTTACCGATAATATCATTTTATCAACCTACCCTGTTGCGTATATAAATTAACAACAGTTTAAAACAAAATTCAGTCTCCGCCTGAACTGCTTAATGCGTTCAATACGCTTTTTAGAACAATGAAACAATTAAGTTTTGTGATTTTAAGTATCTTAGTACTCGATGTCGTCAAGACGAGTGCATGGACAACAGATATTAAAGAAGTAACAAGCTTAAAAAAGCCAACATGGATTTTTAACGCTGGAATCAGCAAAGGAGAATATCACGACCGGCAAGATTTTGGCTTTATTTTGCCAGCCAACACTAAATTAAAGGTACGTCAATCGAACCCCAATTATCAACAAAAACTTACTCTTCGTCTTCTGGGAAATGATGACTCCAAAGAACAATCTGAAAGTGTTGGATCGGATTGGACAGTTCTTACCGGTAAGGTTGATTTAGTGCCTTTTGTTGATACCCCTTATGGTGAAAGTGGCGCTATACTAGAATATGCCACTGAAGGATATAAACCAATCGTGAAATTACCTGTTTATCGTTATCTGAGCAATGAAGCAGAATTTTTCGACACATGGGACAAGTTCAACAGTAGCTTTGCCTTAATTCAAGGCAATGTTTTTCAAATATTATTGCCAAAGAAAAACAAAGAGGCAGCACGCAGTTCAAAATATTTCAATTCACTTGACCAGCTAATTGAGCAATACCACTACATATTTTTTTATTTTGACAAAATGACTGGCTTTGATGGGTCTTCTGAAGTGAATCAAAATGGTGAAAATCGATATTTCTTCAAAGCCAGCGGGCATTGTCAGGCAGGTGTGTCGCGTTTCTACAGTGACATATGGTCTGGAGTGTGCGCAACCACAGCAGAATCGTGGTTAAATACAGCAGAATGGGGCACGCTACATGAAATCGCTCATGGTTACCAAGCGGGTTTTCAAACACGGGGCATGGACACCGCAGACGTTTCTAACAATGTGTTGTGCACGAATCTTGAATATGAAAGGTACGGAAAAAAAGCCGATAAAATTAGTTGGCTATTCGATTTTGGGAATAAAGAGAAAATCGAAAAAGATTTATATGAAAACATTATCCATAAGAAGGGCTCGTACCACTCGGCAAATTTACGCGAAAGGCTGATTTTATTGACACTGTTACAACAAAAAGCCGGTAACGAAGCTCACGTAAAGATGTATCAAGGCTACCGAAAAATCGCAAGTGAGTTAAGCTTTGATCCACACAATTACCAACTTCCTGATTTGTACAATCACTACTTCAGCGAAAACAGTAAGATAGACTTCACATCAGTTTTAGAGAATTTGGGTCTTTCTTTGGATTCTGATCAAATGGAGTTAAACCGCTTAAAAGGTTATCCAGCAGTGGCATATCTTGCATATGTCGTGCCAGAAACTAAATTAGCCATAGCAAGGAACATATTGGACAAAGGTCTACTTATAACCTCTAATTTTGAATTGGTGACCAATAGAGAAATTGCCCCATTAGGCTTAAGAGGCAATTTAACTATTACATTAGACACAACAGCTGACGCCAAACGGGATGTCAACTTTTATAAGGACTTAAAACTAACTTTGAAAGATGGAAGAACAACAGTTCAGGAGCAACTAATTGCAGGAAATTGCTTCGTTTTTGAGGACGTGCCAAATGGAATCTACACAGTAATTGTAAGTGGATCTTCTCAGTATTTACAGAATACTTATTATGTTTACGTCAAAGAAGCTTCAAATAAAATAACAATTGTCATTAAAAAAACTGGTATGGGTCGCTTAAGTAACCAAGTCATAAATTTTCTTGGATTAGGGAATAATCAAATAGGTGAATTTAAAACAAACAGAGATTTGGGGAAAGGCTATTTTTCCATATCAACAGATACTCCACATTCCTATTTTCACGGCGAACTGTATGCAAAAATAAAAGTAAAGGACAGAAACGGTAACATTCGTTACGAAAAATCTGTAAATGGCACTGTAGCGAAAAAAGAAAACAATGAATTCACATTAATTGAAGGTGATACTGTTGAAATATATCATGCTGAAGTAGCAAAAAGACTAAGGTCAACAGATAACATTATTGATACAACAAATAAAACCAACAGTTTTTTGGTAACAGAGTTCGGTTTAAAAAATCTGCAATTACAAAACAATCCTGATCAAGATTTTCTAAAAAAAATTGATGCCGAAGGGAAGCGCTTACTTTCAAATGACGTTCTTAAAAGTGCAGATCTAAATGAATCTCCATCTAAAATAAATCTATGGATGGCAATCTCTTATTTACAAGAGCCTTATTATTCCAAATATACTAATAAATACGCCGAACTCTTTCCAAATAAAGGAAAAATCTTTGCTAAAAAAACTGGTATGGGTCGCTTAAGTAACCAAGTCATAATTTTTTTCGGATTAGGGAATAATCAAATAGGTGAATTTAAAACAAACAGAGATTTGGGGAAAGGCTATTTTTCCATATCAACAGATACTCCACATTCCTATTTTCACGGCGAACTGTATGCAAAAATAAAAGTAAAGGACAGAAACGGTAACATTCGTTACGAAAAATCTGTAAATGGCACTGTAGCGAAAAAAGAAAACAATGAATTCACATTAGTCGAAGGTGATACTGTTGAAATATATCATGCTGAAGTAGCAACAAGACTAAGGTCAACAGATAACATTATTGATACAACAAATAAAACCAATAGTTTTTTGGTAACAGAGTTCGGTTTAAAAAATCTGCAATTAAAAAACAATCCTGATCAAGATTTTCTAAAAAAAATTGATGCCGAAGGGAAGCGCTTACTTTCAAATGACGTTCTTAAAAGTGCAGATCTAAATGAATCTCCATCTAAAATAAATCTAATGATGGCAATCTCTTATTTACAAGAGCCTTATTATTCCAAATATACTAATAAATACGCCGAACTCTTTCCAAATAAAGGAAAAATCTTTGCTAAAAAAACTGGTATGGGTCGCTTAAGTAACCAAGTCATAAATTTTCTTGGATTAGGGAATAATCAAATAGGTGAATTTAAAACAAACAGAGATTTGGGGAAAGGCTATTTTTCCATATCAACAAATACTCCACATTCCTATTTTCACGGCGAACTGTATGCAAAAATAAAAGTAAAGGACAGAAACGGTAACATTCGTTACGAAAAATCTGTAAATGGCACTGTAGCGAAAAAAGAAAACAATGAATTCACATTAATCGAAGGTGACACTGTTGAAATATATCATGCTGAAGTAGCAACAAGACTACGGTCAACATATACCATTATTGATACAACAAATAAAACCAACAGTTTTTTGGTAACAGAGTTCGGTTTAAAAAATCTGCAATTAAAAAACAATCCTGATCAAGATTTTCTAAAAAAAATTGATGCCGAAGAGAAGCGCTTACTTTCAAATGATGTTTTTAAAAGTGCAGATTTAAACGAATCTCCGTCTAAAATAAATTTATGGGCAGCAATCTCTTCTTTACAAGACCCTTATTTTTCCGAATATGTTAACAAATACGCCGAACTCTTTCCAAATAAAGGAAAAATCTTTGCTAAAAAAACTGGTATGGGTCGCTTAAGTAACCAAGTCATAAATTTTCTTGGATTAGGGAATAATCAAATAGGTGAATTTAAAACAAACAGATATTTGGGGAAAGGCTATTTTTCCATATCAACAGATACTCCACATTCCTATTTTCACGGCGAACTGTATGCAAAAATAAAAGTAAAGGACAGAAACGGTAACATTCGTTACGAAAAATCTGTAAATGGCACTTTAGCGAAAAAAGAAAACAATGAATTCACATTAGTCGAAGGTGATACTGTTGAAATATATCATGCTGAAGTAGCAACAAGACTAAGGTCAACAGATAACATTATTGATACAACAAATAAAACCAACAGTTTTTTGGTAACAGAGTTCGGTTTAAAAAATCTGCAATTAAAAAACAATCCTGATCAAGATTTCCTAAAAAAAATTGATGCCGAAGGGAAGCGCTTACTTTCAAATGACGTTCTTAAAAGTGCAGATCTAAATGAATCTCCATCTAAAATAAATCTATGGATGGCAATCTCTTATTTACAAGAGCCTTATTATTCCAAATATACTAATAAATACGCCGAACTCTTTCCAAATAAAGGAAAAATCTTTGCTAAAAAAACTGGTATGGGTCGCTTAAGTAACCAAGTCATAAATTTTCTTGGATTAGGGAATAATCAAATTGGTGAATTTAAAACAAACAGAGATTTGGGGAAAGGCTATTTTTCCATATCAACAGATACTCCACATTCCTATTTTCACGGCGAACTGTATGCAAAAATAAAAGTAAAGGACAGAAACGGTAACATTCGTTACGAAAAATCTGTAAATGGCACTGTAGCGAAAAAAGAAAACAATGAATTCACATTAGTCGAAGGTGATACTGTTGAAATATATCATGCTGAAGTAGCAACAAGACTAAGGTCAACAGATAACATTATTGATACAACAAATAAAACCAATAGTTTTTTGGTAACAGAGTTCGGTTTAAAAAATCTGCAATTAAAAAACAATCCTGATCAAGATTTTCTAAAAAAAATTGATGCCGAAGGGAAGCGCTTACTTTCAAATGACGTTCTTAAAAGTGCAGATCTAAATGAATCTCCATCTAAAATAAATCTATGGATGGCAATCTCTTATTTACAAGAGCCTTATTATTCCAAATATACTAATAAATACGCCGAACTCTTTCCAAATAAAGGAAAAATCTTTGCTAAAAAAACTGGTATGGGTCGCTTAAGTAACCAAGTCATAAATTTTCTTGGATTAGGGAATAATCAAATAGGTGAATTTAAAACAAACAGAGATTTGGGGAAAGGCTATTTTTCCATATCAACAGATACTCCACATTCCTATTTTCACGGCGAACTGTATGCAAAAATAAAAGTAAAGGACAGAAACGGTAACATTCGTTACGAAAAATCTGTAAATGGCACTGTTGCGAAAAAAGAAAACAATGAATTCACATTAATCGAAGGTGACACTGTTGAAATATATCATGCTGAAGTAGCAACAAGACTACGGTCAACAGATACCATTATTGATACAACAAATAAAACCAACAGTTTTTTGGTAACAGAGTTCGGTTTAAAAAATCTGCAATTAAAAAACAATCCTAATCAAGATTTTCTAAAAAAAATTGATGCCGAAGGGAAGCGCTTACTTTCAAATGATGTTTTTAAAAGTGCAGATTTAAACGAATCTCCGTCTAAAATAAATTTATGGGCAGCAATCTCTTCTTTACAAGACCCTTATTTTTCCGAATATGTTAACAAATACGCCGAACTCTTTCCAAATAAAGGAAAAATCTTTGCTAAAAAAACTGGTATGGGTCGCTTAAGTAACCAAGTCATAAATTTTCTTGGATTAGGGAATAATCAAATAGGTGAATTTAAAACAAACAGAGATTTGGGGAAAGGCTATTTTTCCATATCAACAGACACTCCACATTCCTATTTTCACGGCGAACTGTATGCAAAAATAAAAGTAAAGGACAGAAACGGTAACATTCGTTACGAAAAATCTGTAAATGGCACTGTAGCGAAAAAAGAAAACAATGAATTCACATTAGTCGAAGGTGATACTGTTGAAATATATCATGCTGAAGTAGCAACAAGACTAAGGTCAACAGATAACATTATTGATACAACAAATAAAACCAATAGTTTTTTGGTAACAGAGTTCGGTTTAAAAAATCTGCAATTAAAAAACAATCCTGATCAAGATTTTCTAAAAAAAATTGATGCCGAAGGGAAGCGCTTACTTTCAAATGATGTTTTTAAAAGTGCAGATTTAAACGAATCTCCGTCTAAAATAAATTTATGGGCAGCAATCTCTTCTTTACAAGACCCTTATTTTTCCGAATATGTTAACAAATACGCCGAACTCTTTCCAAATAAAGGAAAAATCTTTGCTAAAAAAACTGGTATGGGTCGCTTAAGTAACCAAGTCATAAATTTTCTTGGATTAGGGAATAATCAAATAGGTGAATTTAAAACAAACAGAGATTTGGGGAAAGGCTATTTTTCCATATCAACAGATACTCCACATTCCTATTTTCACGGCGAACTGTATGCAAAAATAAAAGTAAAGGACAGAAACGGTAACATTCGTTACGAAAAATCTGTAAATGGCACTGTAGCGAAAAAAGAAAACAATGAATTCACATTAGTCGAAGGTGATACTGTTGAAATATATCATGCTGAAGTAGCAACAAGACTAAGGTCAACAGATAACATTATTGATACAACAAATAAAACCAATAGTTTTTTGGTAACAGAGTTCGGATTAAAAAATCTGCAATTAAAAAACAATCCTGATCAAGATTTTCTAAAAAAAATTGATGCCGAAGGGAAGCGCTTACTTTCAAATGACGTTCTTAAAAGTGCAGATCTAAATGAATCTCCATCTAAAATAAATCTATGGATGGCAATCTCTTATTTACAAGAGCCTTATTATTCCAAATATACTAATAAATACGCCGAACTCTTTCCAAATAAAGGAAAAATCTTTGCTAAAAAAACTGGTATGGGTCGCTTAAGTAACCAAGTCATAAATTTTCTTGGATTAGGGAATAATCAAATAGGTGAATTTAAAACAAACAGAGATTTGGGGAAAGGCTATTTTTCCATATCAACAGATACTCCACATTCCTATTTTCACGGCGAACTGTATGCAAAAATAAAAGTAAAGGACAGAAACGGTAACATTCGTTACGAAAAATCTGTAAATGGCACTGTAGCGAAAAAAGAAAACAATGAATTCACATTAATCGAAGGTGACACTGTTGAAATATATCATGCTGAAGTAGCAACAAGACTACGGTCAACAGATACCATTATTGATACAACAAATAAAACCAACAGTTTTTTGGTAACAGAGTTCGGTTTAAAAAATCTGCAATTAAAAAACAATCCTGATCAAGATTTTCTAAAAAAAATTGATGCCGAAGGGAAGCGCTTACTTTCAAATAATGTTTTTAAAAGTGCAGATTTAAACGAATCTCCGTCTAAAATAAATTTATGGGCAGCAATCTCTTCTTTACAAGACCCTTATTTTTCCGAATATGTTAACAAATACGCCGAACTCTTTCCAAATTTAAACAGTATTGACCAGAACTTATACTTATACTTAATTTAATTATACCTTAATTTTGATTGATTTATTGTGATGTTTATCATATTTCTTGACATTAATCTTAGATGCGTTAAAAAGTTTAAATAAATAAAAGTAAGTTTAAGTATTATATTATGTAAGTAGATTCAAAGATGGTTGCTTTTGTTTTGTTTAATATTTAGCAATAGTTAGCAAATAGCATTGTGGAATAACTTCCTTTTGATTTCGTTTTGTAATATCCATTCCTTATTTTTTTAACTGTGGTCAACGTCGTTGGTTACATAATAACTAACACTTTAGATACGTTGGTACTTTAATATTTTATTATGTAACTGTTTGTTTGATCCTCAATAAATAAAAAAATAAAATAAAAAAATATATTTTTACACTATCTCTGACATTGTTAGCAATGTGTTTTATTTTTACTTTTAATTTTCTTTTGATTACCTATCTTTTTATGATCGAATTTTTTACTTCTATAATTTATTACTATTCTGACGACCATATTATCCTTTGACAAATTATTTATTAAGTTTTATTGTAATATGACATTGATAATATGAAATAAATAAATCTAATCTAATCTACGAGTATATATTAAAAAAAACCTAACCACTTCGGGAGTGAGTACCGACAGAAGTAAAAAACTTTAACAATCCTTTTTACCATTTTATAAGTTTTGACTCTGCGCGTGTTCCTGGTAAGGTGACGGTGAAGTGTCTCGAGTTCGAGTTATCTCAAAAATAGTTTTATAAATTTTGACCCTGCGAGTGTTCCTGGTAAGGTGCCGGTGATGGTGTTGGTGACGGTGTCGATGACGGTGTCGCGAGTTAATAGGTTTTCCCATCTAAAAATGCCCAACGCGCCTTAAGAGTCTCCAGGAGGCTCGAGTTTCCATACAAACGTAGTTCCGCTTTAATACAAAAACTACATGCCGGATTGAATCCAAACTTTGTAAATATATTGAGTAGACACATATCGATGTTTGTAATTAGTTTTCATCGTAGTAAATTTTAACGTAACTAAACGAAGGCACAAATTAGTTTTGTACTGAAAGTTTGTAACTGCTCTTATTTTTTTCGGTTTTATATTAATGCATCGAAAACTATTACAAACATCGATATGTGTCTCCTCAATATATTTGCAAAGTTTGGATTCAATCTGGCATGTAGTTTTTGTATTAAAAGTGGAACTACGTTTGTATGGAAACTCAAGCCTCCTCGCGGCCCTTAAGAAGTTTTCACTTCAAAAATCCGATGGGAATTAATCTACGTACTATGGCTACGAATGTGTCAATATTCCTCATACCTTAAGAGGTAAGTTTATTTATTAATTGTCTACACTACATACATGAAGTAAAAGAAACTAAGAAAATAAAACTTGTTTCCACTGCTCAACTGAAGTGCTCAAGTTATTCCCTAATGCTCAAGTTATTCCCTAAATGCTCAACTTATTAAAGTTTAGCATTTTAGTTGAGCAGTGGGGAAAAAGCGGGTGCGTAGTCGATGAAAATAAAATATGGTTCGAATCCTGCCACGTACCAATGTGATTTCGAATTTAGATTTCATATGTACGTTTATCCGACGCTCTTACGGTGAAGGAAAACATCGCGAGGAAACCTGCACACGCCTGCGGAGAAACTTGCAGGTTGTGTGTTAAGTCGACTAACCCGCACTGGGCCCGCGTGGTCGACTAAGGCCCGATCGGCGATCGGCGATCGCTTTAATTCAGGGTAGGCTCGAGCCCCTCGGTGGGGACGTATATGAGCTGATATTATGTTGTCAATGACGAAAATTTTGAAATCCGCCCTATTGGAGCTACCCCTAATATTTTGAAAATAAAAATCTCTGCAGAAAATCACACAATCCATTGTTTCGTTGCTATGTTAAAGAAATTAACCAAGAAGAGTATATTTTCAGTTCCCTCAAAAACTGCGTCGGGCTATGCTATTTTTACGGGATATAAAGTAGCCTATGTCCTTCCTCGTGATACAGGCTACTTGCTTGCCAAATTTCATTAAGATCGGTCAAGGCGTTGAAGCGTGAAAAGGTAACAAACATACACATTTCACATTTATAATATTAGCACAGTCTAGTGATATCAGTAAGGATGTATATAAATTGTAGTACCATTTAACCCGAATAAGCCTTACGTCCTAGTGCAAATTCACTCTCGTATCACACATATCTAAACGCACAGTTTATCTAAGATCCTCCTTTCGCATTCAACTATATTCAATAAATAAAACATTTATTTATTCATACAAAATGTTTTTATTCATAACTTATTCAGTTTTAAGTATCACATACATACAGAACGGTGACTTCTTGTTCGCTGTGAAGCGGCAACAGTAGACTCTACTCGTAAATCGGAACATATTCACCCAAGTACAACATACAGTCGGAGCAACAAAATAAAGTTTATTTTCATACTTATTATTAATAAAAAGCGTCGGTGGCTCAACCGGTAACGACTCGGTCCATCTAACCAGAGGTACCGGGTTCAAATCTGGACGGCCAATGTACCAATGAGTTTTTCGAAAAACTTACGTACATATCATTACCGATTGCTTTCACGGTGAAGGAAAACATCGTGAGGAAACCTGCACAGGCCTGCGAGGAAACTCGAAGGTTGTGTGTGAAGTCGACCAACCCGCACTGGGCCCGCGTGGCCGACTAAGGCCTAATCGCCCTGATTCAGGGTAGGCTCGAGCCCCTCTAATTAGAATTAATAATTTAACAGACAATTTGTAAAAGTCCTCACCTTTTATTGCTCTGACTATACAGGTTCCGCAACACAGAACACCCACCACCACGAGAAGTGAAATACTCTTGCGCAGCTGTCTGCCAAGCATTTGCACATTTCTATGCCCATATTAGTGTCCAGACACACGGACTGCACTCCAGCTGCAAATTACTATGAGAACAGCATCCAAACTGCAAGTTTGCAGCTGGCTAGCAGTCCGTGTGTCTTGACCCTTATTTATTATTATATATAATATATAGGTTATTATAATATTAGTCCCACCGAGGGCACAGTATAACAATATAGCGGCTTACAGTAGCGCAACGGAAGGGTACTTGCGGGGCAGCGGGCGGCGGAGTACAGCCTGCCGCGAGTTTGCCAAGCTAGTATGGGCTAGAAATTACGCCGGTGGCGCATCGTGCGACATCAAAGGCGTTGCGCTACTGTAAGCCAGTAAACTGTACCTGCCTACCCTGAATTAGGGCGACCGGGCCTTAGTCAACTACGCGGGCCCAGTGCGGGTTGGTCGACTTCACACACAACCTTCGAGTTTCTCCGCAGGCGTGTGCAGGTTCCCTCACGACGTTTTCCTTCACCGTAAGAGCGTCGGATAAACGTACATATGAAATCGATATTCGAAAACACATTGGTACGTGGCAGAAGGTCAGGAGGTAGCCGCCCTAGCCGTTACGCCACCGACGCCCTCATAAAGGGCCTATGAAGGCGTCGCAACTACGCCACAGATGATAATAGTAGTACAAGTACAGATGAATTACTCGCGATGACGCTTTAAATAAATAGCAACTCTCGCTACGCGGTAATAAAGAACAGTCTTGTTCGCAACCGCGCTTAGTGCCCCAGTTTTACTCCAACATACCTATACATACACCGATAACAATCGCGCTTTTACGCAAGAATGAACTGAATCAATGCGCGTGAGAGATTCTTTTGCGCTGGCCGGTCTAGTGTTGTCGCAACTGCTCAACCAGCAGGGTTGTGAGACCGCGCGACGAACATGTTTCAACTTGCGCACTCGCTTGCTCGATATTCGCTCCGCTTTATGCAAGAGTTGACAACCGAGTGACGAGCGCGGCTTGCGGGCCGCGCTGTTGTGTAGGTACTTATCTCGCGCTCTCGGCCGAGTGACGGGGGCCTGACTACGCGCTAAATAGTCGTGACCAAGTCACTGAGCTGTGAACTGTAAAACACAGTTAATTACTTTGTCACGACTAGCTGTGCAAATGCTTGACAGATAGTTGCGCGAGAGTACTAACTTCTCATCGCATTGGGTTTTCAGTGCTTGGGAATGTTCAGTTACATAAGTAGCATCTACCCTCTTCCGCTTTTCAGCAATAAGACTACATAAAGTTTTACTGTCGCAGTAAGATAGAAAAATCAGTAGTATAATAATATATCCATGAGGATATATTTATATTTGTTAGTTTGTTTGTGAACTTTTTATCAAGCTACTTCCAAAAAGGAGTAGGTTCTCAATTCGTCCGTATGTTTTTTTTATGTGTGTGTTACCTCATAACTTTTGACTGGGTGAACCGATTTTTATGATTCTTTTTTTATTTGAAAGCTAGTAGCTAGTTAGCTTTTTTTTTGCTTCCCGTGTGGTCCCATATAAATTTTATCAAAATCGGTGTAGTACTTTATTAGCAAATAACAAAAATTATAATTCAAAAATGCACTAAGTTGTTGCGATGGAAGTCGGTTTTTTAATGTGTTTAGCGTTTTTTGTACAAAGGCGGACTTATCCCAAACAGGGATCTCTTCTAGTCAACCCTTACTGATATAGTTATGTACCAGTAGATGGTTGAAAGGTTAGTTTAGGTTCCTTTTTGTACATACACCATACCTCTTTTGTATACTTACAAACTATGTATCTGTTTCATAATTGTATTTCTAGGGATATACAGTAGAATCCGTTTATTATGACTCCGCCTATATTGACCAGCCGGTTATTATGACGTAATTGCACTACGAAGTTTGGTTTTCATATAAAATTCTTTATAAAAAAGTCGGATATAATGACTTCCCTGGTTTTCATATAAAATTCTTTATAAAAAAAGTCGGATATAATGACTTCCCTTACAGTGACATGTCGCTTATTATGACCCATTTTTAATAAATTATATCCGGTTATAATGACATTCCTTTATCTTTGTGGTCACGAAACCTAAACTCAGATTCTTTAGCAGCACCGGAAATGTGGGAAGATTATGTTGACATCGATAGCGGTCCACGAAGCACCATTACCTACCGCAGAAGAGGCATTAAAAGCTGCAGAATTATTATCACGATTTGTTTACAGCAATAGTGAATATGATAATTTGACCATAGCTATGTCTTCTATACACAATAGTATTAGAGACTGTTTTTACAATAAAATGAAAAAACAAAAGCAGACAAAAATTACAGATTACTTACAGTAAAAAATACACTTGTATGTGTTATTATAATAATGTGCTGATTACGTGCAATTTTGATTTTGATTTAATATGTATGTATACATACATACAATGTAATTACATATGTACTATGTTTCTGTATTAAAATACTTAAATACATACATTATTTAAGTTTTTCATTTCACATAACGCTTTATATGACGTCCGCTTATTATGACGTGTTTGTCAATTCCTTTCGATGTCATTATAAACGGACTCTACTGTAATTATATTACGGCTTTTTCTATATTATTGCGACATTACTATAAACATAGATTTATAAATATTCAGATGACAATGAAATACACATACTTATAATCAGCCTGTAATCATACCCTCTTGTTACTACTGTAGTTTTAAAACAACATTTTTTTCAAATAAAAAAAGAATTTCATCAGATTTTTTTTCTTATTTTTATTATATTTTAAGTTGCATATACGTTTCAAATACAAAATTTAACGATTTTTTTTAAAGTGGGTTAAAAGCGTAAAATATGCCATCCTTGCGCTAGGAAAGAGGCGGATAGGAGGTTTTATCAACACAGTATTATGTCACAAATGAGATACTAGTTACTTCGTAACAGATATTGCACTTCCTTATAAAACTAAAATTCATACACATTTAATCACCACTGTCAGACAATACACAGAAACATGGGTATTAAGGCGCTCGAGTTAGCGGTTATAACTGCGTACACGGGCGGCGCGCGAATTGCGGCGGCGACTGTACGGCGTTCTAGCGCTGACGAGCGAAGCACGGCCTGTATGCCAGTGATGTTGCAATAGCGATAGTTTTACTATGGATAGTTGACCTTGAAAAATAGGTCGATAGCGCGATAGTCCTATCGAAAATATTGACTTCGATAGTATCGATATTGAAAATCAGACGATACTATTGAATTTTGTCGATACTATCGATTCTATTGATATTATCGAAGTACGATACAATCGATAGTGTCGATAGTAAGTAGTAAGAAGCGTCACTAAAGTCGATACTATCGATACTATCTATGATCTATCGGCGCGTTCAGATAGTATTTTCGATACCATCGACTGGAAATAAGTTAGGAGCAAGCAATAGTATCGTAAAATGTTCGACTATCGATAGGCCAAAAGTATCGATAGTATCGCTACTATCGATACTATCGACACTCTTCCTATCGATAGTATCGATAGTGAACATATTTAGGTTTTTCCTTGCACTATTCCACAATTAATATAAGTAAAACACAAATTTGTTTATACTGCAACCGGTAAACCCTAAATAAGTTCAGTGTTCCACCAAGAACCTACTATCGCAAGCATACAATACTATTGATAGTGTTTGTACTGATGCTATCGATAGACTATCGCTTTCACAACATCACTACTGTAGGCCACGCCAATGTGTAGGTACTTATCTCGCCTGCTCGACCGAGTGACGGGGGCCTGATTATGCCGTGTTCATCTGCCATAGACTATCTTAATGCCAAATTGCATGGCAACTGGTTGAACGATTGAGACGTGAAAACATAACAAACTCACTTTTTAAGTAAGTATATCTGTTATCAACCCATAATCCCACAGCTGGGCACGGGTTTCTTCCCCTCGGGGAGGTAAGGCCATACTCCTTATGGGTCTCTCAAAGAGGCTCGAGTTACCATACAAACGTAGTTCCGCTTTAAGACAGAAACTACATGTCTGATTGAATCCAAACTTTGCAAATATATTGAGTAGACACATATCGATGTTTGTAATTAGAATTAGTTTTCGATGTTCTAATATAAAAAATAAGAGAAATTTCACACTTTCAGAACAAAACTAATTTACGCCTTCGTTTAGTTACGTTTAAATTAACTAAGATGAAAACTAATTACAAACATTGATATGTGTCTACTTAATATATTTGGAAAGATTGAATTCAATACGTCATGTAGTTTAACGGCATTAAAGCTGAACTACGTTTATGTAGAAATTCGAGCCTCCTGGGGAGCCTTAATTAAATTGTGTCATTTAGCTTTTGAATTTCAGCTAGTAACATATTTATGCAACAAGAGAGCGAAGTTCATGTTAAAGGTCATCGCGTCGGCACCAGACAATCCGGTATTTGGCTACTAGTCATTTGATGTCATCATCATCATCATATCAGCCGAAAAACGTCCACTGCTGGACAAAGGCCTCTCCCAAGGATTTCCACGACGACCGGTCCTGCGCTGCCCGCATTCATCGGCTTCCCGCGATCTTCACCAGGTCGTCGGTCCATCGCATGGAGGCCTGCCTACTCTAAATTTTCCGGTGCGCGGTGGCGACTCGAGAACTTTACTACCCCAACGGCCATCTGTTCTATTTATCAATCATTTGATCTACTTTTTATCAACTGTCAAAAACGAAATTTTGTTCTGAAATTGTTCGTGTTACTAGCTTGGGACGTCGTTGTCTTTGACGAAATAATTTAGCGATTTTAACAAATATAAAATTGAAAATAACAAATTAATAAGTTTTTGTGCTTTTGTAAGTAAAACGCTTTTAAGTGAATAATATTTTATAATTTATTTTAGATACTGTCAAATGCCCAATTCGGCGTCAACGAGCGGCCAGCTCAGCGTACACTAGACTAGAGTTCGGCCGGACAGTAGTCCAGGAGTGGACCGCGAGTAGACAGCACGCCAATCACGATATCAACGTACCACTAAACTGAGACTGTTATCTGAATCACGACATTCTTTGTAATAGATATGCATTAAGGTTTTTTTACTATTTAAAAGTGTGTGTAAACATCTATATGGGGTGTAACAAAATTGGTGTAGGTCCCGTTAACTAGGGCTTCTACTCATCATACTGAACAACTTTGCTGAAATGCAAAAAAATAATTTAAATCTTTATACAAATCGATCAACTGATCAACTAATTAAGTGTATTTTTGTATGGATTTTGATGATTCTTTTATTGTTGGAAAGGAAATATCCCAAGGGTTGTACCAGGATAAGGAAAACAGGATCGAGAGGAACCTTCAAAAATCGTAGTGGCAACTAGTGCGTTTGAAGACGGTTTTTTTTGTTTAAAATTATTAACACACATAATAGCTTACTTTCAATAGGGATGACGACTGCATCAGAAATAGATTATAAACTCTTGATCACTAAATTGCCCTCCTACTTAAACTTCGGAAAACCTTACTCGTTTTGTTATCCATCAAGTCATCGATTTTTAATTAAGTCACGCCTAGGTATTTCAAACGTTTTTTTTAGAACAAAATGTCGTTTTTGACAGGTGATAAAAAGTAACTCAGATGACTAGCATTCGTCATCCCTATTATAAATACATCCCAGTGTACACTTCAACTCCTAAGCACATAAACTTATTACCTATCGGCTACCTCGACGTCATACAAGTCTATCGGCGGCTTCATATCGAACACCTTCTCCAGCAACTCCGTACAGTATTCCTTCTCTTCTATAAACGTGTCGTCTGCGAGGTCCGGGTGCCTCAGATGGGCCAGCAGTATCTTCTGGAGTCCAAGGGCGGGGTCTTTGCACTGAAAATTTGTAACATTTTGCTGTAGTTCACTCGGCTAAGCAGTGTTTGGAAAGCTTCGTTGTATCGCTTCGTAGTTTAACTTTGGTTGGTGCATTTTCTACACTACCCTAAGTCTTGCCGCCAAACAGCATTGATGTATTCCAGCTTCCCCATTGCATTGGGGAATCTTGGTAAGCCCGCTTTCATCTTCGGCATTTTCGTCACTTACCATCAGGTGAGATGATGCCACTTAAGAGCTTAACAATTGTGAATTTTAAAAATCTTCGCATCTCCCAAACAAATACCACAGTGTCCCAAGACCCAGTCCTACTGCCAGTGTATATACTACGGACAAAGTATACATATTAGTACTAACATACAGTATGGACACTCCCTGTCACTCTCTAGATTGGGACCTCACCCCCTCGTCACCCAGATTGAAACAGATTGATTACCGTTTGGTTCTCGAACGTATAGGATTTCGCAGTAATTTTGTTTGTTCCGTCATTCAATTTTGGAAATGTCATTTCTCGCCCGTTGTATGAAGTGTCCGGGGTGTGCTATGGAACTGAGACATAGTCCACGAGACTGAACTATGGGCCTCATGCGAAGGCTCAAGTTCACCCAAAGGGCGATGCAGGGAGCTTTGGTTCGAGTTTCCCTAAGTGATCGAATCAGAAATGAGATCCGCAGGACTTAAGTAATTGCCATAGCTCACAGAATCGCTGAACTTAAGTGACAGAAGGCGGGGCACATAGCTCTCAGAACAGAAGGCCGATGGGGTGAAGATGTTGAGTGGCGACCGCGCACCGGAAGATGTAGCGTAGACAGGGCTTATACTCGGTGGAATGGGTCGTTGATGGATGAATCCTAGGAGACGTTCAGCAGTGGACGTCATTCAGCTGATACAATAAAAATTATAATGATGAACGGGCGGTCCTATGTTGCCCGCATGCAGTGGCTTTCCGCGACCTTAACCAGGTCGCCAGTCACCTAGTGGGAGGCCTTCCTACGCTACGTATTCCCCAAAGGCTATCCGTTCTACGAGCTATGTGCCACAAATAATAATCACCTGTCTCATGACGATCGGGCTCTGCGTGCTGACGAGAGCACATATTACGCTGAGCATGTGCTCTGTTGTCTGGTCACGTCCTTTTTTGATCTGTTCAGCGGCCTTCTGCACCACGTTCAGGGCTATGAATTGTTCTGCAAAAAAACACTACACATAAATACCTTTGAAGTAAAGTTCTCGAGTGGCGACCGCGCACCGGAAACGTAGCGTAGGCAGGCGTCCCACGCGGTGGACCGATGACCTGGTGAAGATCGTTGGAAGCCGCACGATACGGGCACCGCATGACCCGTCGTCGTGGAAATCCTTGAGGGAGTTCTTTGTCCAGCAGTGGACGTGTTTCGGCTGATATGATGATACATAAATACCATTACCCTTATTTCCATCGTTTTTTAAACGACTTCAAAAAAGGAGGAGGTTCTATGTTCGACTGTATATTTTTTTTTATGTATTTGTACCGATTTCTCCGTCAATTGTGGACCGATTTTCAAAATCCTTTTTTTTTATTCTAAAGAGTATAATTCCGAGTCACCAAGTCATTTTCACAGGGAAATCGAGGGCAGCCCTCAAATTTTAAAGGCACTAATTACGTGATTCATATGTTTTCTAAAGCTATTAAACTACTTGCGTCTGTTAGTCATAATCTCATGTTGATAAGTTGATGTAGGAAGGTACAACTCCTTAACGGTTAGGAGTTGCAGGTAAATTCTTTTTAATGTTTTACATAGATATATACGTAGGTATGCATAGACCGATAGTTGTATTCTTTCAGGTTATTCAGATGAGCTGATGATGGACGATTTAACTACTTAACTTTCATGCTGCTGAGATGATGATGGAAGCCACAGGACTCTGTATCTGTTTAATGAAACACATGCACTATGATTTCATAGTTCCTATTGGTGAGTAAAGGTGATTGGATTTAACGTTGTTAGATAGCATTATCACTAAAAATAAAGAAAATTAAAAAAAGTTTAAGAAAACTAAAAACCGACTTCAAAATGAAATTTACTCAAAAGTACGAAAATAATATTATTATACGTAAATATACAACATTAACCAACAATAACGAAATCAAAGGTGGGTTCGAATTAAATTAGGGGCTTAATTTTTTTTTGTACCCACCTTTGTTTTCGTTATTGTTGGTTAATGTTGTATATTTAAGTATAATAATATTATTTCTACTTTTGAGTAAATTTCATTTTCATGTCGGTTTTTAGTTTTTTTAAACTTTATTTTTTGAACCAATAATAATATTGAAAAATAATACAATTCTAGGAATACATTTTTAATCTTCACACTGACAATAGTGTTGCCGATCGATGGTCCAGTATCGATAGGCAATCGATAGTCGAGACAGAACCAATAGTGTCGATAGTATACCGAGTGGCAATATTTATCGCAACCTTCGACCAAATATAATGGACCGGCCCTATCCATACATTAATATCATAAAAAAAGAGTCAAGTAGGCACAACTACACGCACACACACACACCACTATAGTCTACCGAGTCTCGTTCAAACAATGGCAGAGACAGAGAGACGTACTCTTAATGTAGCACGAATCCTTACTAATATTATAAATGTGAAAATGTGTTTGTTACCTTTTCACGCTTCAACGCCTTCACCAACCATAATGAAATTTAGCATGCTGGTTGCCTGTGTCACGAGGAAGGACATTGGCTACTTTTTATCACGTAAAAATAGCATAGCCCGATGCAGTTCCTAAGGGAACTGAAAAAATAGGTACTCTTTTTTGGTTAATTTCTTTAACGTCGCAACGGAACAATGGATTGGGTGATTTTTGCACAGAGAGGTTGAGGGGGTGGGAAATGACATGATTTACTAATAAGCATATCCTGACATAGTTCCCGCGCGCGCACCCTCTAAGACAGTCATAAAAACGATGTCAACGCGGGCGAAGCGCCGGGCAAAAGCTAGTGAGATGATAAATTTCACTAATGATCACTCATGACATTCAATAATTTTAATGTATAACTTCTCGTGACATATTGTTTTTATGTTCTAATGACATTATATGTTTTTTTTTTATATCACGGATTGGATTTTGACTTTATTAACTTATGATTGTTTATTTCTTGATTTTTTACAAATTAAATTATGTAATCACTGTTTTATGACTATTAGAAAGAGTGTAATTTGCACCTATTTTGACTAAATATCTTGAATCTAATATCGACCTTCAACCCATTTGGAGGATACTGATCGACTAAGGCAAAATGAGCGAATGCCATCATTCTGTAGGCATCAAAACCGCTGTTTGCATACGCTGGTCCATAGCTGTTATATTGGTCGAAGATCGCAACACAGCAATACAGTCTCGTCCAACGGAGACGTCTGGACAGGGCAATGGGCGATGCGGGGCGAGGGGCGGGTACGTTCCCCTGGTCCATACAAATCGCTTTTCCGTCTAGCGGGAGAGTTCATTGCGGGTAAGGAGTGGTAAGCATCGGTGGCTCAACCGGTAACGACTCGGTCCTTTTAACCAGAGGTACCAGGTTCAAATCTAAACGGCCAATGTACCAATGAGTTTTTCAAAACTTACTTACATACTTACCGATTGCTTTAACGGTGAAGGAAAACATCGTGAGGAAAACTGCACACGCCTGCGAAGAAACTCAAAGGTAAAAGAATAGCTTTTGTTCTGACTGACAACCTATCAAAATATGGTACAAATCGGTGAACATTTAAGAGGTGAAAATCGTTATCACCGTTTGTATGAAAAGTCTCAGCTTCACAATCCTCTAAAGGCGAACCGTAGACCTGGTGAAGGGCGCGGAAAACCGCTGGATGAGGGCAGCGGAGTACCAGTCGTTGTAGAAACAATTAGGGGAAGGCCTTTGCCCAGCAGTAGATGTCTATCGGCGGAGCAGGGTCGTTCCTTTCCCTCTAATATGGTTGATGGGACGATGGCTGACTCGCGTTATACTCGTGACCGGGTGCTGTCCGTGTGAACTGGCCTACTCTTGTTAAAGGCATTCAATAATTTTTACGTATAACTTTTCGTGTCATATTGTTTTCATGTTCTAATGACATAATCTGGTTTATATCAAGGATTGAATTTTGACGTTATTAACTAATTATTGTTTATTTCTTGATTTTTCACAAATGAAATTTTAGAAACGGTGCGTTCCTACTCGAAGAGAGCAAAGGGAGATATCTCCGCCAGGCGAGGTGGTATGCCTGGGGTCCGGCCGTGGACCAATCGATGATGATTGGTATCTGTATACTTAGCGCTGAAGAAATTCTAATAGCGCGTTCTAGATGTTGTATTTCTTTTGTTTTCTCGTCGCTTGTGTTAAGGTTCAGTGGCGGGTTACGGCTGTTGCCGACACAAAATTGTTATTATTATTTTATGACTATCAGAAAAAGTGTAATTTGCACCTATATTGAATAAATATATTGAATTGAATATGAAGATATGAGAAGGACCGCAAAAATCGACTGTACCTTTAGCATCTCGATAGTTCTGGCACAAATAACTGATCAGGAAGGCGGTTTTGGTTCTAGCGGAGGGCTCGGGGTTAGCGAGCAACTGCGCCAGGACCTCGCAGCCGCCCTGTGCCATGAGCTCGCGACACGCCGGCATGAACTCGCGCGTCGCACCTGCAAAACGCACGATAGTATTATCACCAGTCAAATCTACATTTTGTTTTACTTGGGCGTGATGTCACAGTTTTTTTAACATTGATTGGTTTACCAATTGTGAATAAAAAAAATAAAAAAAAATGATTTCGTGTTATAGTACTCTGTTCGGTGCACGGGCACCGAACACCCTGTATCGCGCCGCCGTCACCGCCCGTGCGGCATAGCATTAACAGTGCATTTTTGAGCAGTGCGCGGTTCGGGTGCATTCACTGTTAGCATGTATAATTAGCATTTAATTAGAATATTATCGTCTGTTTGAGCAAAATAATATACTTTCTCTATCAAAGACTCGAGTTTCCTTCACATCCTAATCACGCACCCTACATAATGGTCCTTCGAGCCGGATTTTGCGAGCTCGGGGAAGGCTCAGCAACGCGAATTTGGACCCCGAGATGAAAAATCCAAAAATAATACCGCATAACAGTCGGCTAACGCAGCTTTTAATAGATAAGGCTCATCTACTTACCTTTCACGGGGGACCAAGATTAACATTAGCTAACCTCCGAAAACAATATTGGATTTTAGGGGGAAACAACGCTACTAAAAAGCAAATAAGGAAGTGTGTCACGTGTAGAAAATACGACACCAGCAAAAATTATCAGTTGATGGGGGACCTTCCAGAGGCAAGGTGTAACAGCGCCAGTCCGTTCTATCACACTGGAGTGGATTATACTGGTTTCCTGCAAATCAAAACCAACAAAGGTCGTGGGTCCAAAACAAGCAAAGGATATGTGGCTATATTCGTCTGTATGGTCACTAAAGCAGTACACCTCGAACTCGTCTCAGACCTGACTAGTTCAGCATTTATAGCAGCTCTTAGAAGAATGGCAGCCAGGCGAGGATGTCCACGTCACTTATATAGTGACAACGGGACGAACTTCGTGGGAGCGAATAAGATCCTACAGGAAGAGTATCTAGAAATTCAACAGATTTTTAATGAAAACATAATGATTGACGTCACAGACATGAACATAGAGCGGCATTTCAATTGTCCATCATGGCCTAGCGCCGGAGGTTTATGGGAACGAGCAGTAAGAAGTTTAAAACACCATTTAAAACGTGTGATTGGCGATCAAAAGCTAACATTTGAGGAGATTTCAAGTTTTTTGGCAATGACAGAATGTTCTATGAATGCACGTCCTCTTTGTGCCATCTCCGAAGACATCGATGACCTCGATTTTCTAACTCCATCACACTTCTTAACAGGAAGGCCGGGAACAAGCATCATTCAAACTGAAAAAGACGCCAGAACAAGGTGGTATTTAACAAGAAAAATATTTGAAGATCTATGGAAAAGATGGAAATCTGAATATCTGTGTCAACTGAACACAAGAAGCAAGTGGATGCGACCTCAACCAAATTGAAAAAATGGCGATTTGGTTGTTATACATGAAGATAACATTCCAGCAGGTAAATGGGCCCTGGGGAGGGTAGTAGACCTTCATCCTGGTAAAGATGGATTGATCAGGGTAGTCACCCTAAAAACAAAAAATGGTTATTTGAAGCGACCAGTTGTCAAATTATCAGTTCTGCCTCTAAATAACAGCAAGCAAGAAAGTGACGGGAGCGAGCGAGAGAGCAAGATAGCAAGCAGTAATGAGAGTAAAAAGGAGAACGCATCAGCAAAAATAAATGAAAATAAAATAGACAAGGAATCAAGTAACATAAGAACTTTGAGACCAAGAAAACCAAAACTGAGCTCTATTGCTATGGCGTTAATATTTTTCATGACAATCGTTGGGCAAGTTCATGGCGGTTACAACATTACAGAATTCGGAACCAATAAGTCATTATACTTTGATCCCCTGGCGAAAATGCAGTTAATAAGGGATAAATGAACCTTAGTTGTGTACTACGACATGGCACCGTATTGGGAAGGGATTGCAGCATTAAACAAAATATCTTCTTATTTAGATAAATCTTGCAATAACATTCATATGAGCTTGCATTGTAACATGATCTTATCTCAGCTTCGTCACGAGCACAAGGAACTCCAATACTATAACCAGCTGTTGCTTACGCAACATTATAGTGAGCACGTCACAAGGCAACGGAGAGGCCTTATCAACGGAATAGGGTATATAGCTAGCACATTGTTTGACGTATTGGACGAGCGATTCGCAGAAAAGTATGCACAGGATATTGACCTAATAAATCAAAATCAGAGGCATTTAGAAGTCTTGTGGAGAAATCAAACATCGATAGTGGAATCAGAATTAAATTTATTGAAAAGAACAGAAGAAATAATGACTAAGCAGCATAAAACTATCAACAATCATCTTAATTATTTAGCAAAAGAAACGGGTAAGCTACAGATGGAGATGGACATCGTGTCTCAGATTCAGGAATTTACATTATCAGCTATAACAGCAATGAGTATGTTAGAAAATCTGAAACGGATACAAGATACATTGCTAGACACTATTACAGATGTCAACCGCGGACAATTTAACCTTCATCTCCTAACTCCTGGACAACTTCGTAAAGAGTTAAACGTTATTTCGGGCCAATTATCCACTGAATTAAAATTACCAGTTGATAATTTACAAGCAGAATTAAAAAATATTTACCAACTTTTGAAGGTCAAAGCAAGAGTTACTGAAAAATATTTTATATTTGAGGTGACTTTTCCACTTTTAAGCAGAGATAGCTATAAACTATACCGACACCATGTATAAACGTTTGGATTTCATTAGCAGAACCTTCGATGTACTTTTATTTCTACTGCTACAAAAAGGCAATCAGGATTATTTGTGAAGAGCAAGTCAGAATGGCCGAGTTGAATGGAGCTGGTATCATTTTTTTAGAGCAAGGGTGCATGATAAAAGATAATGATTTCACAATTCTTTCAAGACAAACTCATCAAATTCCATGGAACTAAAATCAAATTTTGATATTTCTATTGATCAGATCAATCACATTATACAGATTCTCCCAAAAACTGAGAAATCTATCAACCAGTTTAATATGAGTGACTCAGATGAGTTGCCTAACACTATTCAAAAATTAAAACAACAAATACAAAAAATGAAGGAAAGTAGCATCGTCGATTTAGCATCGAGTTTATCAGCACACCATGTGCATCATTACAGCATCAGCTACAAATTTTAGACACTAAGCATTTTTCGAATCATTATGTATTAGGTATAGTTGCACATCTTTCTCTTCCGCCCTCGGGAGCATGTTCGGTGCACGGGCACCGAACACCCTGTATCGCGCCGCCGTCACCGCCCGTGCGGCATAGCATTAACAGTGCATTGTTGAGCAGCGCGCGGTTCGGGTGCATTCACTGTTAGCATATATAATTATCATTTAATAATAATATTATCGTGTGTTTGAACATAATAATATACTTTCTCTATCAAAGACTCGAGTTTCCTTAACATCCTAATCACGCACCTTATAATCTAGTGTTTTTGAAAAAATGCAAACAAATCAAATAATTAAGATGGTCTCGGTGGAATTGTCCGCCACAGGGGCAACACAGGTGTCTACTTTAATGCGTGCAGCCGTATCCAATGCACCAGCATCGGATAGTCTCACCGGTCCACTTGAGTGCACAGGATGCTGTTGGTGCTGGCACGCGTTCGACTCATCAAGGAGGCGGACCGCTTTCGCATAATAGCCTCGAAGCTGTCAGTCTTTGCCTCCGCAAACATGCCAGAGGCACTACAGAAGCGCGCCAGGCCCATCAACACCATGAACGCGTTATTGTATTGGACTCGCAAGTCGCTATATGCTCTCCGCGTGTAGCTAGCTAACCCACAGACTGCACGTGTAGAAGAACTGCCAGTATGCTTTAAAAAGTGTTACCTTAACCTTAAAACGACGTGCAAATCTGCGAGCCAACATGTTGCATCGAACTGCCAGCGACCTGCGCTCCCTCTCAATAGCAGGTCCTCGGAGACCCAATGACCCAAACATTTAAAGCGAGCGACTCTGTTAAGGGCAGTCCCACACAATCTCAAAGTAGGCATTGTTGGATAGTTTTTGTTGCCCGACTTGAACACCATTAGTTCGCTTTTCTTCGTTTTATGCTTAAGCCCACGTAAGTTTCACATATAGCAGTTTCCTCATGGCACCAACCGATGGGCTTAGCAGGACCATATCATCTGCGTAGCTAATATTATTGACACATATTCCGTCAATATGGCATCCAACGTTGATGCTGCCCAGCTCATTGATCAGTTGATTGATGTATAGGCAAGAGTTAGGGAGAGGACAAACCACCCTGCCTCACCCCAGACTCCAGCCCATACTCATTGAAGAGCGATCCTGCCCACCTGACACGATTATTCTGATTTGCATACCAATACATAAATAATGATGTCACCTCTGTAGGTACAGTAGTATCAAAAAGCTTTTGCCACAGTATATTATACGATACAAGATCAAATGCTTTGGAAAGATCCAAGTAGCAAGCAAAGACTGGGGTTTTTCTGGAAGTATAATACTGAACAGTCTGCTTAAAACATAGAACAGCACTTTCAGTTGAAAATCCAGCTCTAAATCCAATCTAAGCATTATTACTAGTAGGATTGTGAACCCACAGCGAAAATTCGACTTTTCATACAAACGACGATAACGATTTTCACCTCCGATTTGGACCAATTTTTGACAGATTGTCAGTCAAAACAAAAGCTAGGCTGATACGTTTCGTTTTTTAAATTACTGTTTATAATTTTAAAAAATGGTTGAAATTAGTTTTGAAAGAAAACACGTGAACGACAATAAAATAAAACTTTAACGAAAAAAACAAAAACGTATAAGCCTAGCTTTTGTTATGACTGACAACCTATCAAAAATTGGTCCAAATCGGTTAACATTTAATGGTCCACATGAGGATCGAGTTTCCATACAAACGTGTTCCGCTTTAATACAAAAACTGCATGCCAAAGTGAATCCAAACTTAGCAAATATATTGAGTAGACACATATCGATGTTTGTAATTAGTTTTCGATGTACTAATATAAAAAGGGAAAAAAATAAAAGCAGTTACAAACTTTCAGTACAAAACTAATTACCCGACTGCAAAGGAAGGGTATTGTTTTTCGCGCGTATCTTTTATATAATATTCTTTATTACCTCATATCTCCAGAACCGCTGAACGGATTTGCATAATTGAGGTATCGTTTGGTTCGTCTTAGCAGCCCAAATGCTCTTAGATAGGCGAACGTTAATAAAAAACAAATTTGGCGGCTGTGCGACGCCATTGGACTTAACAAAAATTTTTTTTTTTTTACGAATACCACAATATTGGTACCAAATTAAAGGGCTCCACAGGGATTTCAAAAAGGTATATCATGATTATCATTAACGTAATGCTGATGTAAATAATACAATGAGAAAGTTAAAAAATATGGACTTTAATCTTTTACTTTCTGAAACCGGTGGGGTGCCAATGTGACACGACCGGGAAAACAAAAAAGGGACCTAATATTTACATGCCCTTCAGCCAGACTAGAAACAATAACGCAAATGTACTTACATGTTGTTGCCCCTCGCCGGAATCGAACCGAACTCCTTCTAAACCATGCAAGCATTCATTGTTATTTAGAGTATTTATTGCAAAGTGCGAATCCGGGGGAGTATTTATTGCAAAGTGCGAAGCCGGGGCCGGTCACAAATAAATAATAAATTTAGACAAATTTAGACCGAGCAGTTGTTGATTTAAGCAGTCACCTGTTTGCTAAAGGTCAGGCTTACGTTGCTTTGAGCAGAGTGAGATATCTCTCCGGGCTTGCTATTAGTTCTCTTGACCCTTAAAAAAATACGTACTCAACCACATGACGTAAACTCTTTAAATGAATTAACCGATTACGTAATTTTTCTAACTAAAAACACATATCTATATATATAAAAGAAAGTCGTGTTTGTTACAACACTTATAACTCGAGAACGGCTGGACCGATTGCCATGGTTTTTGATTTGTTGGATTTGTTTCCGTCCCGAATAGCAGAATACATCTTAAAAACAATTAAAACGGGTTTTCCTTCCTGACGCTATAACTCCAGAACGCACGAACCGATTTCGCTAATTCTTTTTTTGTCGAGTTCGTTATTGTCAGGAGAAGGTTATTATGTAGGGTAGGGTAGGGTAGTGTAGTGTAGTGTAGGGTAGGGTAGGGTAGTGTAGGGTAGGGTAGGGTAGGGTAGGGTAGTGTAGGGTAGGGTAGGGTAGTGCAGTGTAGGGTAGGGTAGTGTAGTGTAGGGTAGTGTAGTGTAGTGTATGTAGGGTAGTGTAGGGTAGTGTAGTGTAGGGTAGGGTAGTGTAGTGTAGTGTATGTAGGGTAGGGTAGGGTAGTGTAGGGTAGGGTAGTGTAGTGTAGTGTATGTAGGGTAGGGTAGGGTAGGGTAGGGTAGGATAGTGTAGTGTAGTGTAGGGTAGGGTAGGGTAGGGCAGTGTAATATAATGTAAGGCGTTACGAAGTTCGCCGGGACACCTAGTATAAAATAAAAATTAACTCGTAATTGTTGTGTCCCTAGAAAAAGTGATTGAAATCCTACATACAAATATGCACTTATACAGTTCGATAGCTGCTTGGTGTTACATCGTCTCCGTCCATAGGTATTGTTTTAAAGATTTTTACTGTTCTTTTCATAGATTTTTAGAGTTCCATATCAGGTAACGTGACCCTATTACCAAGCCTACGCTGTCCGTCTGGTTGACCGACTTTCAGAAGGTGATATCTGAAATTTTCACAGAATATTTGTTATTACGGAGGATTTACCAACAAGTAATGAAAAAGCGTCGGTGGCTCAACCGGTAACGACTCGGTCCATCTAACCAGAGGTACCGGGTTCAAATCTGGACGGCCAATGTACCAATGAGTTTTTCAAAAACTTACGTACATACTTACCGATTGCTTTAACGGCGAAGGAAAACATCGTGAGGAAACCTGCACACGCCTGCGGGGAAACTGGCAGGTTGTGTGTGAAGTCGACCAACCTGCACTGGGCCCGCGTGGTCGACTAAGGCCTAATCGCCCTGATTCAGGGTAGGCTCGAGCCCCTCGGTGGGGACTTATATGAGCTGATATAATAATAATAATAATAATAAAAGTGATAAACAGTCGGGTAATAAAGGGGGTTCCAAGGAACGTGATTTTCCCCGACTGCGCCAGAAAAAGGCTAATGTTTTGCGAGTGTATGTATGTATTTAGGTGTAGTTAGATTCGTATTGATCCCGTGAGTGACATAGGATATTATGTTTTATCTAACTAACTAAAATAGAGGGGTTAAGTTTTATGCAGTCGGGTTTTAAATTTTTAATTAATTTGTGTAGTTATTACCGGTGTGCATGGATTACTGGACAATAGATGTACGTTATTTTTTTTCACATTTCCGCGCCGCCGCGCTATATCTACAGAGTAAATAATCAAAGTTATTAATTATAAAATCCCCCAGTGGGACAGTGGAGGCAAACAATAACAATAATAAAACTCCTCGACCCATCTCTAATCCCAATTAAAAGGTCTCATTGAGCTTTTTAAATTAAATTAACTTATTTATAAATGCGTGGTAAAAGTTACAAAGCAACGCGATAAGAAAAATACTATTATAAACGCTTTTTGAAGTGAACTTGATGAAAAGCCTTTGGGCTCAGACTTAAATATTTTACAAAAATATTACACAAAAAGTTGCGTCACGAAAATTATGTTTATCGCGGCTTATAATCTTGATAACTAGAAGACGTAAATTTAATGGTAAGTCTTTGAGCTCAGATTTAAATACTTAACAAAAAATATTATATCCGTACATTAATCTCATAAATAATTTTGAACAAAAAAAAAGAATCATTAAAATCGGTTCATAAACGACGATTTTATCTGCGAACAGACATTAAAAAATATATATATACGGTCGAATTGAGAAACCTCCTCCTTTTTTTGAATTCGGTTAAAAATTAATTAAATACAACTAACTTTGGACTTACACTAACGCACAATTACACCACTAATAGTCTACCGAGTCTCGTTCAAATATAAACAATGACTTAATCTTGATAACTATAGGGTGGGGCAAAAGATATGCATCGGTTTTGAAGGGCCATAGAAAAAAAAGTATTTATAAGTGCGGTTTATTTTATTCAAATCACTATGGAATGCCATTTGTTACATATTTTTTAAAATTACATCAGCAAGATGGCGGCCATCAACAGCGATGCACTGATGAAAAACAGCAAATGCTGAACGTTACGTTTTGATGTTGGTAAACTTTTTTTTACTAGATTTGGAAGAATTAAATGAGGGAGAAAACCAATTTGGGAAACACATGGTTACAGCAAGACAGGGCAACTCACATAGCTCGAATTTCAATGGTGAAATTGAAAAAAATGTTTCCGGCGCAACTGGTTTCTCTTAGAGGTGTCGTGGGGTGGCCTGCATGTTCGCCAGATTTGAGAATTTGTGACTTCCTTTGGGTTTACCTGAAAGAAGCCAGTTCCCCATTGCGTTGGGGAATCTTGGTAAGCCCGCTTCCATCTTCGGCAACATCGTCACTTACCATCAGGTGAGATGTTGTCAAGGGTTTACCAATTGTGAATAAAAAAAAATAAAAAAAAAGTACTCAAACATTGTCCTCACACCTTAAATGAAGGTAAGATGAGAATTAGGGAGGAAATAACATTTTTTACATTGCCTGTGTAAAGGCATGGTGTTAATTTTTTCTCAAAATTATTGTCCTATATTCTATATTTCAAATTAGAGGATGAGATCCATTTTCGGTTTTAAAATAGAGGACATCCTTTAAAATAAAGGACATCTGGTAACCCTATCTGTATTATTATTATTATTATATCAGCTCATATACGTCCCCACCGAGGGGCTCGAGCCTACCCTGAATCAGGGCGATTAGGCCTTAGTCGACCACGCGGGCCTAGTGCGGGTTGGTTGACTTCACACACAACCTTCGAGTTTCTTCGCAGGCGTGTGCAGGTTTCCTCACGATGTTTTTCCTTCACCGTTAAAGCAATCGGTAATTATATGTACGTAAGTTTTTGAAAAACTCATTGGTACATTGGCCGTCCAGATTTGAACCCGGTACCTCTGGTTAGATGAACCGAGTCGTTACCGGTTGAGCCACCGACGCTTTTTAGCCACCGACGCTTTTTATCTGTATTACAAAAAGTTATTTTAAACTATCGATCGCCCGATCGCCCTAATTCAGGGTAGGCTCGAGCCTCTCAGTGGGGACGTATATGAGCTGATATTATGATATGATGATTTTAAATTAAGATATAATAACCTCACGATACGCATAAAACGTCCTCTTTCTCAACAGTTTGAACATTTTCATTTTATTTGATGCACTTTAATAACACTAATAATTGTCTAAACTTAAAACAAATCACATTGGTTTCCATATTCGTTCACCCCATCAACACTCATCATCACTACATAGTATAAAACAAAGTAGCTTCCCGCTGTGTCTGTCCCTACCCTATGTATGCTTAGATCTTTTAAACTACGCAACGGATTTTAATGAGGTTTTTTTTAATAGATAGTGATTCAAGAGGAAGCAATATGTATAGTATAATACATGCATAATATAATAGAGAAACACTAATAATTTTAGAGGTTTCTAATGTGATATCGTAAATTACATTGTAAACGCTGGCTGAACCCCACGAGATAGATCAAAACAATGTACTACAGTATTGTACACCTTAAAAAGGTCTACAAAAAAACCTGAATTGGTATATGTCTATCTTTTAGGGATAACCCACAATAACCATTTTTTATCCTTTACTCTTTACGAAAAATAATGGCATAGTTTACGAAGCGATTTTAAGCAATACAGCATTAATCCTTATCCAATTAAGTCCCTTAAAATACATTGTGCATTTAATTTAGATCAATATGGCCTTTTACAGCATGCAATTTAAATGAGTATTTTCGAAGATATTACTGATTTAAAATGCAGGGACATAGGGATTGCGGCGGTACCGGTTGTGATTTTTGTATTGAGATGGTTGAGGGAGTGGGAAATGACATAGAGTGCTAATCAGAATAGCCCGATCTGGGATAGGGATCTGGAGAAAACTAATGTCCACGCTGGCGGCGGCTCGCGCACCACTCACCCTCGAAGACAGTCATAAAAACGATGTCCACGCGGGCGAAGCCGCGGGCAAAAGCTAGTGTTTTATACTTGGAATTTAACAAGGCATAAGGTAAATCGATGTAGAAAAACATCAGCTGATGTCGGGAGTGACACATCAACTGCCTACGAAAAAATTTTATGGTTAGGTACTTTTATAGTGATGTTTCTCATTTTATCGACAAAATTGAATTGAAGTATACATTTAAACATCGCCGGTCTCAGTAGCATGCGTGTCGGGTGCCACATAGGTAATATCTCAGCGAACAACATTAGCTACACTGATGACATGGTGCTGCTGGGGCCGACGGTGGCGCGTTCAGGAAAATCCTGGCCATCTGCGAGACCTACGCAGAGTCACATGGTCTAATATGAAATGGTAAAAATAACAAATTTATGCTTTTTAACGCAGGTAACAAGTACCCCAGTGTGATAACATTTCTAACCCTCTATGGTACTGCGCTAGAAAGTGATACAAAATTTAAATATCTAGGTCATGTGATGACGGGGGATCTCAAGAATTACTCGAGCAGCCTCTGGTGTGAACACTTTCAGAAATGACTAAATACCCTGCGTTTCCAGTACAATAATAGCGCTTTCAGGGTGCTGTTGGCGCTGCCACGCTTCTGCCATCTGTAGTGCTTCTGAAATGTTCCGGAAGCACGCGTCGATATATTCTCGGCCATAATGCGTAAGCGGGCCGCGTACCTGATACACAGAGTGCGTGCCAGTGAGCGGCAACAGCATCATGCATGCGGTGGCGGATAGCTGCGACTGTCCCATGCTGTGGCGTTGCGTGCTTCTGTGGCTTCTGGGCATGCTCACTTAGTTAACATTTTTGTCATATCTATTCTGTACGAAGCCCTATTTATTTAGCGAGCTTGTACTAAGAAAATCGTCTCTAAACCCGCCTTCACGGTGCGTATATTTTCAGTCTATTCATGCGACTCGTACTGTTTAGACGTCTCCTCCTCTCTGCGATCGATTGTTGTAAACCTAGTGATAAAGCGTGTAATTTGAACTTTAGATTCTTCTACTTTGGGATTGTGACCTGGCTATAGTGTACTAGACTCCGAGATTGATTGCTAATACCTATTTGGCGTAATTTTTAATCCAAACAAAACAAAAATGTGACATGGGGCCAAGTTTGATATTAAATAATTACAGCGATCTTTATATTTTAGGGTAGGTACGAAGTTTTATAGTGTTTCCTAAATCCTAGCTACGGCACTTCAGCTAGAAATATTTATTTTAGACTTCTCCAAATGATAGAAAAAGTACAACGGTTTACAGTTGCATAAATGGTTATGTTCTGTGCTACTAAATGGTGTAACTTGGCAAGTTTAAATGATCAAGGCGCCAAGCAAGCAAAACTTACTTTTTAAAAGTAAATATCAATATAGAATAAAATTGGAGAGTGAAAACTTGCCAAGTTACACCATGTAGAAGAACAGAACATAACACATTTTTCTAAGCATCTGAAATCCGTTGTACTTTTTCTATTACTTGGAGAAATCTAAAATAAATAACTCTATTTGAAGTTACGTAGCTATGATTTAGGACAACTATAGAACTTGGTACCTACCCATTTAGATCACTGAATTTAGACATTGTTTTTTTTACCTTATTAAATACCCTTTTCATTTATTATAGTTAAGGAATCTGAGCTTTGAAGATGTTGGCCTGGACATTGGCTTTTCCCATTGACTACCAATAAGTGTAATGTTGACCACATGTATCCAGCAGCTCTGTGCAATCTTCATTATCTCTATGAGCTTTTATAATCAACCAGAAAGTCAAAATGTGGAGGGTAAGAGGCCAACTGGCTCCATAGCTGCTCACATTCCAGTGGCTATATAAAGTTTGTAATCGAGACTAGTGTAGCGAAAATAAATGATAATAGGCTAAATACCCTTACGGATTTGAATTTAATTGGCCTAAAAGTGGAAATAAGGAAAGAAAATATTTTTGGGGTAAATCGGAATATATATATTTTAAGACAAAAAAGGTAAAATACAGCTGTTATAAAATAAAGGTAATGTCTAGGGACCTAAAAATACAACGTAAGATGTGGCGAATCATTTATTTTCGCCTACATTAATGGCGCCCGAACTAATAATTTTACCCCTTTTTTCTGATATTTCTTTCTCTTTACCTAACGAACCCCTTTTTTTGTCGTTGGTGGGTGTATCCGTTTTCTGGATATTACAGTTCAAGTTCAAATTCCCTTATTTAATTTAAACGTGCAAGTTTTCTTGGAAACGTGATTTTTTTTGTTTGTATACGCGAGGTTTCTTTGCGTCTTTACGTTTCTGCCCGTGTATTTTCTTGCGTTTCCAAGACAATTTTATATGAGAAGTCAAAGGCAAAACTCTAGATTTTTTTCAATCGAAAGTTGGGACCGACGATTATTTAACATTTGATTTAGGAGAAAAATCTTTAAGGTTATTTTTTTTATTATATCAGCTCATATACGTCCCCACCAAGGGGCTCGAGCCTGCCCTGAATCAGGGCGATTAGGCCTTAGTCGACCACGCGGGCCCAGTGCGGGTTGGTCGACTTCACACACAACCTTCGAGTTTCTTCGCAGGTGTGTGCAGGTTTCCTCACGATGTTTTTTTCCTTCACCGTTAAAGCAATCGGTAAGTATATGTACGTAAGTTTTTGAAAAACTCATTGGTACATTGGCCGTCCAAATTTGAAGGCCGTCAATTTCTTCCAACTTTAAGTAAACGTTAGTGGTTAACTAGTTATTTAGAGAGTTGCCTATTTTTAATTTCTTCTTCAGGGCTGTCCTACGACTTTAGGGATGTCCAAATTTTTTTGGACTTATCGTCTAAATTTTTTTGCGAGTTTGTGGGTAATTTGAAGCACATAATGTTCGCTTCAAAATCATTCTCCTTGCTTTCCGTTTCAAATTCAATTTTTTTTGGATTTGCTCTATTTTGAAGTAACTGTTACCTTTTGACAAATGAAAGAAAAATAAAAGATGACCGCCGTGGATATGTCAAGTGTTGTGTGATGTTATTTTAAATGTTTAAATTCTGGTTATATTCATGTTTCATTAAGGCTCTCTATATTTATCAGAGGTAAGTAATTTGTGTAAGGATACCGCTATGCGTATTTTTGTTGGTGCTGCTGCAAACTAGATTTACTTATGTTCGTAGGGCATTTTACTCAGCCCGCGAGGTTGATGTCCCCGAAGTTCTTCTACTTCAAGACTGACCCTGGGACATAGCTGTGCCATCCGCCAGCCAGCCTTTTTGCCCGCCCAGCGGCTTGCCCAAAGGGAAGTAAATTCTTTACTAATAATTCTTAATCCCGAGCGACTTTCTGGCCATTCGTCACCAAGCATTGCTGCTGCCCAGCGAGATACTTATTTATTTTCACCAAGCGCTACTGCCGCCCTACAAAATTTATTACCTCCGTTTATTTTAACAATCCATTAATTTTAAAATTATTCAGTGTGTTGTGTACTTTCTAAGTGATATTTACTACCTTGGGGTAATTCTGACCCCAAGTGAAATTTAATTCTATTTACATTTTGGTTGCTTATTTAAATACCAAGGGGGGGGGACGATCGTTGCCTAACCGGCTTTTTATTAAAATTAGTCAATTTAGTTTTTTTAATCAAATAAGAATTGTCTATTTAGGTTTATTCCAGTATTTTGCCCAGATATAAGTAATATCGTAGCTTTGTAACCACACGGTCATCTTTTTTCTAGCATATTTACCCTTTTTTTTAAATTATTACCAAATAAAATTATTCTCAAAAAAATATTATTTAAATTATTCTAAAAAAATCCACATTCAGGCTTTGATACAAAATTCTACTGTATATGTGGCGAAAGCGTAACTGTTTTTTTTAATTTCATTTAACCTGCTTTTAATTTATTTTCGCTACACTAGGTATTAATTTGTTGTTATAAAATTACTTTACAAAGTTAAAATTACAATTTATTATCAGCTTTGTTCAAAAATATTTATCGACTTAATATTTATCGATACAACACTTTCCCATCTCTAGTGCTGTTATCTTCCGCCGACGCTACGTCTTCGTTGGGAAACGTTGGTTATTCTAATCAATATTACGCACACAGTGCTTTGATTACTGTTCTCGTTGAATTCACTCGAAAACCCTCCCTCCAGGGAAATTACTATCTGAAGATATTTATCCTTCTATCCTACTAATATTATAAATGCGGAAGTTTGTAAGAATTTATGGATGTATGTTTGTTCCACGCAAAACCTATTGAACTGATCTGGCTGAAATTTGGTGGGTACTCAGATTAGGACCTGGATAACCAACCACATAGGCTACTTTTTTCCACGATCGAGAGTCGCTTACTGCTCGCGCACTGCGCAACATCGAAAAGTCATAGAAACCTTGTCCACGCAGGTGAAGCCGCGGGAAACAGCTAGTAATTAATATTGTAAATGTGAAATATTGTTTCTTTTTTACCTTTTCACGCTTCAATACCTGGACCAATCTTGATGAAATTTGGTATGTAGGTAGCCTGTGTTACTGTGAAGGACATAGGCTACTTTTTATTTTGTGAAAATAGCATAGTCAGATGCAGTTCCTGAGCGAACTGGAAAATACTCTTTTTTTGGTTAATTTCTTTAATATCGCAACGGAACAATGGATTGTTGTGATTTTTTGCACAGAGATGGTCGAGGACGTGGGAAATGACATAATTTACTAATTTGCATATCCTGACATAGTTCCCGAGGGATCTGGGGAAAACTAATATCCACGCTCGCGAACCGCTGCGGCTCGCGCACCACTCACCCTCAAAGACGATGTACACGCGGGCGAACCGCAGGCAAAAGCTAGTAATTTATAAAGACTTATGTTCAACTGAACACCAGTTAAAGTAAAATATAACATCAAAAAAAAAAACACTATTTACTGTCAAAAATAGTAAAAGCGCACCAAAATTAAAACTCTAATTTATTGTGAAATTATAACGAAAATTGTTACATCTTGCTACCCTATTGAAGGAAATGACTCAAACTAATCATTGTTAACCCAAAAATAGTTAATTACCAATTTTAACCACATTTTAATTTGTAGCGCGTAGCGTGTAGAGTTTCTTCTTCTGCGCAGCATTCTGCTACCCATGGGAGGGAGTCTCGCTTCGCGAGGCCCTTTGACTGTATAATCATCAATCAAATCTGACCGAACCTAATAACGCTCGCTTCGTTCGCTCATTTACAGCTTTTTAGAAAAAACTTATTTTTCCCAACTCCTTTTTCGTTGTGTGGTTTATTTAGGCAGAAATATCGCAACAATTTGCTCGCTAAAATGTTGTGCTTATTTACTGCTATTTGGTGTTTGAATAGATTTTTTTGGTAAGAGAGCGTAGGGTATTAATGTTGCAGCAGTTCTATAGTTACATCTGAGAAAAAGGATGCATTAGCATATTTTTTTCTTTACTTCTGTGTAATAAAACAGAATTCGAGTAAATCGCAATCACTCCTCTTATCTGGTAATTAACAAATTAATTATTTTTTTCGATAAAAAAAAGTCCTTAAGAGTCTCCAGGAGCCTCGCGTTTCCATACAAACGTAGTTCCGATTTCATACAAAAACTGCATGCCGGATTGAATCCAAACTTTGCTAATATGTTGAATAGACACATATCGATGTTTGTAATTAGTTTTCATCGAAATAAATTAAAACATAACTAAACAAAGGCTAAAATTAGTTTTGTACTGAAAGTTTGAAACTACTCTTATTTTTTTCCGTTTTATATTAGTACATCGAAACTAATTACAAACATCGATATGTGTCTACTCAATATATTCGCAAAGTTTGGATTCAATCCAGCATGCAGTTTTGTATTAAAGCGGAACTACGTTTGTATGGAAACTCGAGCCTCCTGGAGACTCTTAATTGAAGTAAAAAGTGGTTGCAAAGTTGATCGTTGGCGGCGGTATAAGCCTTAAGCCGATGTTGTTGCTGGTAGCTAGCTATCACTGATAAGGCTGGGGCGAGGGTCTCTTCGTGGGTTTGGAGAGAATCCTGACCGAACCTAATATCGTATAATTTTGAGCTCGCCTGGCTATCTACCACCATCTTATCTAAGTCTTGGCGCCAAACATCAGTGTTAACAATATTGATGTGTTCCGGCTTAAAGATAAGATAGCCAGCTCTCCATTGCGTTGGGTAATATTGGTAAGCCCGCTTCCATCTTCGGCATCATCGTCACTTACCATCAGGTAAGATGATGCGAAGGGCTTACCAACTGTGAATTAAATAAAAGAATCGTGTCCCATTCAAGCAGTGGGAGGCTATGGACTGTACAGATTCACTAAAACTCGTAACCGGGTGCTGTCTGTGTGAACTGGCCTACTCTTGTCATAGGCATAATAAATTCAATAATTTTAAAAGCTTTTGTTTTACTTGAAATGTTTGTATGTATGTACTCTTATGTTTGTTTAGGTCTAATCTTGCAATAGATTTTAAAGAGACTTCCAGGTCTAGATTGAGCTGGAATTTGGTATGAAGCCGTATTCCCGGTGACAATAGATCCTTTTGGTATTTTGAAATTGATCTGATGATGAACTTTGGAGGTGGAATCAAGGTCCAAGGATCGTCTTTTATTTTTAATGGTCGCCTTTTTTTAAATTTAGAAACGTGCCGTGAGCATTTTGCTTTAGAGCATAAAAAACTCATTTCAAATAAAATATTGTACACTAAAAGATTGTAGTGTTTAGTTTAATATTGTTTTTATGTCCTAATGACATCGTTGACGACTGCAGCCGCGTTCTGTCTCATTGTTACCTAATACCTTTTAACCACTTCCGTGGCGTAATGGCTAAGTCCATTAGCTTCACATCAAGAGGTCGCGGGTTCGATTCCCGGTGGAGTCTAACTTTGTAAGACTCGGTATGGTTGGTGGAAGGGATTTTTCTAAGCCTGTCTGGCTAGCCACCACGATCTCATCTAAGTCTTGCTGCCAAACATCATTCGTTCGGAATCTTGATAAGCCCGCTACTATCTTCGGCATTATCGACACTTTACCGTCAGGTGAGATGATGCCAAGGGCTTACCAATTGTAAATAAAGAAATATACTTACTCGCAACATTAACAAAAAACAAAAGGTGTGCATAAAATTGCGCGCACACATACCTATGAAATGAAAGTACATAGGTATACCTATAACAAAATTAATTAACACATAAGTATGGTTTGCCGTCCGGCGCGTGCGTCGCATGACGCGTTGTGTCCTAATTTTCAAAGTATTATTTGCAAATTTGTCTACTGTCTCTTTCACATATTTTTAGAACCAGCTTCGGGGTGCCTTTTGCTACACCTATTAAAATAAGTTAAAGGCTAGTGTCACTGCGGGCCGTTCTGCATATAGGGTGCAACAAAATAAATTGGTGTAGGTCCCGTTAACTGGGGCGTCCACTTATCAAACTGAACAACTTTTATTTGAACTCTTCATACAAAACGATCAGCTGATTGACCAATTTTGTGCATTTTTGTATGGAGCGGCGAAACGTTTTTTTGCGAATCGACTATGGGTTCCTTGGGGAAAGTTTTTCAGTATGATGAGTAGACGGTCCAGCTAACAGGCCCTCTACCATTTTTTTTACATCCTGTATAAACGTAGATTGCTTTTTTTTTCTTATTTGAGTATTAAAGTTTTTGAATCTGGCAATGTTTACGGATATCTTTCAAACCACCGACACAGATATTTGAGCCTAGAAGGTGTTACAAAATATCAATTAACTTTGATTGATTAATATTTAAATATTTATTTATTTATTTACATAAGTGTAAGTGTCCAATAACAATTTTTAAAAAAGTATATTTATTTATTTTTACTTACCGATTGCTTTAACGGTGAAGGAAAACATCGTGAGGAAACCTGCACACGCCTGCAAAGAAACTCGAAGGTTGTGTGTGAAGTCGACCAACCCGCACTGGGCCCGCGTGGTCGACTAAGGCCTAATCGCCCTGATTCAGGGTAGGCTCGAGCCCCTCGGTGGGGACGTATATGAGCTGTAATGGTGATTTATTTTTAATTTTTTAAATATTGCGTTGGGAGTCTTGATAAGCCCGCTTTCATCTTCGGCATTATCGTCACATACCATCAGGTGAGATGATGCCAAGGGCTTATCAATTGTGAAAAAAAAAATATAAGACCCAACGAACGTTAAAGTGTATTATGAATACACTCCTTTTAAAATCCATAATGTTTCAAAACCAAATGTCATTATTAGGTTGGCTGGAAGAGATCCCTAAAGGGATAAGTCCGCCCTTATACCATACATATCTGTTTTATGTTCTGTATTTAAACATGTCATTATAGAGTTTAAAAAAAAACATTCCCAACTTCCCATTGCTAGGTCCCTCCCCGGAAGTTTAGGCCACATTCTACATGCATAGTCCGAATTGGTGGAAGTTGTAGCGCTAGAGGCGAACTCCACTGTCAAAGGTTTTAGATTAATAACGATTATGCTAAAGATGGAAGCGGTCTTAATGCCGGAACACAATACTGTTGATAAAAATTGATATTTGGCGACAAGACTTGCATAAGACAGGGTAGCTAGCCAGGCGGGTTTAGAAAATGGCCTGCCAATAATTAAACCGAGTCGTACCAACATGGATCCTGCTGGGAACCGAACCCGCGACCTCCCTTTGTGAAGACAGTGGACTAACGACTACGCCACGGGAAAGCCTTACATGGTCAGCACCATTGACATGCCGCGGTAATGAACGGTCATATCTACTTTTAAAGTTTGTTGTTTGACTGTAATGAGTTTGATAATGTTGACCTACGTGGAACTTCTAATCTTTTCCTTTTAATGAACTTGGAATCTGAAATTCCCACAAAAACAGTTTTCTGGGTTTTGACGGATAATATCATTTTATCAAACTACAATGGTTGCGTATATAAATTAAAAACAATTTAAAACAAAATTCAGTCTCCGCCTGAACTCCTTAATGCGTTCAATACGCTTTTTACCCGACTGCGCCAGAAGGAGGGTTATGTTTTTCGAGAGTATGTATGTATGTATGTATGTATGTATGTATGTATGTATGTATGTATGTATAATTGTTTGGCACGCTCTGCAGCCTGAACGCCTGGATGGATTTTGGCTTGAGAGGTGTCCTTAGATTCGTATTTACTGTGAGAGTGACACTGGGTATATCAAAATAAAAAAAAACAAAATGGCGGTATTTGGCGCCAAATTCCAATGTTAGGGACACACTGCAGCCTGAACGGCTCGATAGATTTTCGTTTGTGGGGTGTCGTTAGATACGTATTTAAGTACTGTGTGAGTGACACTGAGTAAATCAAAATAAAAAAAAACAAAATGGCGGTATTTGGCGCCAAATTCCAATGTTAGGGACGCACTGCAGCCTGAACGGCTCGATAGATTTTCGTTTGTGGGGTGTCGTTAGATACGTATTTACTGTGTGAGTGACACTGGGTATATCAAAATATAAAAAAACAAAATAGCAGATTTTCCGGAGAATTACAGCAAGCGGTATTTGTTGACGACCGCACAATAAAAAAAAATCAACCAGGAGTTCCTATACGGATTGAACCATTTACGATTGATTTTGACGCACTTCGAGGACAAGGAAAAATTGAACGCAGGATGTTGCCCTTAATCCTAAGTTGGGCTATAACTGTCCACAAACTTCAGGTGCTACACTCGATTTGACACTTGTGGACCTCGGCTCACATATATTTGCCAAAAGTCAAGCATATGTAGCTCTTAGTCGAGTTAAAACATTAGCTGGACTGGTCACTTGTACACTTGATCCTAAAAAACTTTTGAATCGGCCACACGATCAGAATTCTTTTATAGTGCTTCAACGTTTACGAGAATATTATTCTATCAGTTGATAAGTTAATAATCTGCATAATCTTAATGTCATGTGTATATAGGTTACTACACAAACTCATTTAATAATAAAACTAAAAAATGAATAAAATAAAAAACGGTAATTTAAAAAACTAAAAAACCCGACTACGTTTCTGTGTAATTTGGAAATGAAAAACCCTAAAACAAGAAAGTCGTCATACCCGATTGCACTTAACTTAAGAAAAATTGTAGCAGTCGGGACCCATTCTAGAAAGTCAGCCGTCTAGTCAGTATAATGGAGTAATCTGCAATGTAATATAGGTATGTGCTCTCAATTCACTAAGCCTCCATTTCTAGAATGGGTCCCGACAGCTACAATTTTTCTTAAGTTAAGTGCAATCGGGTATGACGACTTTCTTGTTTTAGGGTTTTTCATTTCCAAATTACACAGAAACGTAGTCGGGTTTTTTAGTTTTTTAAATTACCGTTTTTTATTAGAACAATGAAACAATTAAGTTTTGTGATTTTAATTATCTTAGTACTCGATGTCGTCAAGACGAGTGCATGGACAACAGATATTAAAGAAGTAACAAGCTTAAAAAAGCCAACATGGATTTTTAACGCTGGAATCAGCAAAGGAAAATATCACGACCGGCAAGATTTTGGCTTTATTTTGCCAGCCAACACTAAATTAAAGGTACGTCAATCGAACCCCAATTATCAACAAAAACTTACTCTTCGTCTTCTGGGAAATGATCACTCCAAAGAACAATCTAAAAGTGTTGGATCGGATTGGACAGTTACCGGTAAGGTTGATTTAGTGCCTTTTGTTGATACCCCTTTTGGTAAAAGTGGCGCTATACTAGAATATGCCACTGAAGGACATAAACCAATAGTGAAATTACCTGTTTATCGTTATCTGAGCAATGAGGCAGAATTTTTCGACACATGGGACAAGTTCAACAGTAGCTTTGCCTTAATTCAAGGCAATGTTTTTCAAATATTATTGCCAAAGAAAAACAAAGAGGCAGCACGCAGTTCAAAATATTTCAATTCACTTGACCAGCTAATTGAGCAATACCACTACATATTTTTTTATTTTGACAAAATGACTGGCTTTGATGGGTCTTGTGAAGTGAATCAAAATGGTAAAAATAGATATTTCTTCAAAGCCAGCGGGCATTGTCCAGGTGTGTCGCGTTTCTACAGCGACAAATGGTCTGGAGTGTGCGCAACCACAGCAGAATCGTGGTTAAATACAGCAGAATGGGGCACGCTACATGAAATCGCTCATGGTTACCAAGCGGGTTTTCGAAGACGGGGCATGGACACCGGAGACGTTTCTAACAATGTGTTGTGCACGAATCTTGAATATGAAAGGTACGGAAAAAAAGCCGATAAAATTGGTTGGCTATTCAATTATGGGAATAAAGAGAAAATCGAAAAATATTTATATAAAAACATTATTCATAAGAAGGGCTCGTACCACTCGGCAAATTTACGCGAAAGGCTGATTTTATTGACACTGTTGCAACAAAAAGCCGGTAACGAAGCTCACGTAAAGATGTATCAAGGCTACCGAAAAATCGCAAGTGAGTTAAGCTTTGATCCACACAATTACCAACTTCCTGATTTGTACAATCACTACTTCAGCGAAAACAGTAAGCTAGACTTCACATCAGTTTTAGAGAATTTGGGTCTTTCTTTGGATTCTGATCAAATGGAGTTAAACCGCTTAAAAGGTTATCCAGCAGTGGCATATCTTGCATATGTCGTGCCAGAAACTAAATTAGCCATAGCAAGGAACATATTGGACAAAGGTCTACTTTAACCTCTAATTTTGAATTGGTGACCAATAGAGAAATTGCCCCATTAGGCTTAAGAGGCAATTTAACTATTACATTAGACACAACAGCTGACGCCAAACGGGATGTCAACTTTTATAAGGACTTAAAACTAACTTTGAAAGATGGAAGAACAACAGTTCAGGAGCAACTAATTGCAGGAAATTGCTTCGTTTTTGAGGACGTGCCAAATGGAATCTACACAGTAATTGTAAGTGGATCTTCTCAGTATTTACAGAATACTTATTATGTTTACGTCAAAGAAGCTTCAAATAAAATAACAATTGTCATTAAAAAAACTGATATGGGTCGCTTCAATAACCAAGTCATAAATTTTCTTGGATTAGGGAATAATCAAATAGGTAAATTTAAAACAAACAGAGATTTGGGGAAAGGCTATTTTTCCATATCAACAAATACTCCACATTCCTATTTTCACGGTAAACTGTATGCAAAAATAAAAGTAAAGGACAGAAACGGTAACATTCGTTACGAAAAATCTGTAAATGGCACTGTAGCGAAAAAAGAAAACAATGAATTCACATTAATCGAAGGTGATACTGTTGAAATATATCATGCTGAATTAGCAACAAGACTAAGGTCAACAGATAACATTATTTATACAAAAAATAAAACCAACAGTTTTTTGGTAACAGAGTTCGGTTTAAAAAATCTGCAATTAAAAAACAATCCTGATCAAGATTTTCTAAAAAAAATTGATGCCGAAGGGAAGCGCTTACTTTCAAATGATGTTTTTAAAAGTGCAGATTTAAACGAATCTCCGTCTAAAATAAATTTATGGGCAGCAATCTCTTCTTTACAAGAGCCTTATTTTTCCGAATATGTTAACAAATACGCCGAACTCTTTCCAAATTTAAACGGTATTGACCAGAACATAAACTAATACTTAATTTAATTAAACCTTAATTTTGATTAATTTATTGTGATGTTTATCATATTTCTTGACATTAATCGTAGATGCGTTAAAAAGTTAAAATAAATAAAAGTAAGTTTAAGTATAATATTATGTAAGTAGATCTAAAGATAGTTGCTTTTGTTTTGTTTAATATTTAGCAATAGTTAGCAAATAGCATTGTGGAATAACTTCCTTTTGATTTCGTTTTGTAATATCCATTCCTTATTTTTTTAACTGTGGTCAACGTCGTTGGTTACATAACAACTAACACTTTAGATACGTTGGTATTTTAATATTTTATTATGTAACAGTTTGTTTGTTCCTCAATAAATAAAAAAAATAAATAAAAAAAAATATTTTTACACTATCTCTGACATTGTTAGCAATGTGTTTTGTTTTTACTTTTAATTTTCTTTTCATTACCTATCTTTTTATGATCGAATTTTATACTTTTATAATTTATTACTATTCTGACGACCATATTATCCTTTGACAAATTATTTATTAAATTTTATTGTAATATGACATTGATAATATGAAATAAATAAATCTAATCTAATCTACGAGTATATATTAAAAAAAACCTTACCACTCCGGGAGTGAGTACCGGCAGAAGTAAAAAACTTTAACAATGATTTTTACCGTTTTATAAGTTTTGACTCTGCGCGTGTTCCTGGTAAGGTGACGGTGACGGTGTCTCGAGTTCGAGTTATCTCAAAAATAGTTTTATAAATTTTGACCCTGCGAGTGTTCCTGGTAAGGTGTCGGTGATGGTGTTGGTAACGGTGTCGGTGACGGTGTCGCGAGTTAATAGGTTTTCCCATCAAAAAATGCCCAACGCGCCTTAAGAGTCTCCAGGAGGCTCGAGTTTCCATACAAACGTAGTTCCGCTTTAATACAAAAACTACATGCCGGATTGAATCCAAACTTTGTAAATATATTGAGTAGACACATATCGATGTTTGTAATTAGTTTTCATCGTAGTAAATTTTAACGTAACTAAACGAAGGCTCAAATTAGTTTTGTACTGAAAGTTTGTAACTGCTCTTATTTTTTTCGGTTTTATATTAATGCATCGAAAACTATTACAAACATCGATATGTGTCTACTCAATATATTTGCAAAGTTTGGATTCAATCTGGCATGAGGTTTTTGTATTAAAAGTGGAACTACGTTTGTATGGAAACTCAAGCCTCCTCGCGGCCCAGAAGTTTTCACTTCAAAAATCCGATGGGACTTAATCTACGTATTATGGCTACGAATGTGTCAATATTCCTCATACCATAAGACGTAAGTTTATTTATTAATTGTCTACACTACATACATGAAGTAAAAGAAACTAAGAAAATAAAACTTGTTTCCACTGCTCAACTGAAGTGCTCAAGTTATTCCCTAATGCTCAAGTTATTCCCTAATGCTCAACTTATTAAAGTTTAGCATTTTAGTTGAGCAGTGGGGAAAAAGCGGGTGCGTAGTCGATGAAAATAAAATATGGTTCGAATCCTGCCACGTACCAATGTGATTTCGAATTTAGATTTCATATGTACGTTTATCCGACGCTCTTACGGTGAAGGAAAACATCGCGAGGAAACCTGCACACGCCTGCGGAGAAACTTGCAGGTTGTGTGTGAATTCGACCAACCCGCACTGGGCCCGCGTGGTCGACTAAGGCCCGAACGCTTTAATTCAGGGTACGCTCGAGCCCCTCGGTGGGGACGTATATGAGCTGATATTATGTTGTCAATAACTTAAATTTTGAAATCCGCCCTATTGGAGCTACCCTTAATATTTTGAAAATAAAAAAGTTATTTCATCAGAATCAAGCGAACAGTTTCTCTAAAAATCGAAGATACATACGCTTTTAGTACCCTTTTCATCTCCACCCAATCAATACTTTATCTCCTTTTTTTAAGATCTATTAAAAGGGTCCACGGTAGCGTCTCGCGGGGAATCATACACAAACACTTTCCTCATGAGTCACGCCGTCCATTGGTGAATCCGTTCTGTAGAGCTTATTGCGTTAAGACTGCAGATAGAGAGGCAGACATACGCGGCGGGGACTTATAATACTAGCTTTTGCCCGCGGCTTCGCCCGCGTGCACATCGTTTTTATGACAGTCTGAGAGGGTGTGCGGTGCGCGAGTCGCAAGCGGCTCGCGAGCGTGGACATGAATTTTTTCTACAGATCCCTCGGGAACTATGTCAGGGCTGATTAGTAAATCATGACATTTCCCAGCCCCTCAACCATCTCTATGCAAAAAATCACACAATCCATTGTTCCGTTGCTATGTTAAAGAAATTAACCAAGAAGATTATATTTTCAGTTCCCTCAGGAACTGCGTCGGGCTATGCTATTTTTACGGGATAAAAAGTAGCCTATGTAATATTATAAGCACAGTCTAGTGATATCAGTAAGGATGTATATAGATTGTAGTACCATTTGATCGAATCATTACTAAAAATCCAAATAAAAGGTAAACCCGAATAAGCCTTACGTCCTAGTGCAAATTCACTCTCGTATCAAACGCACAGTTTATCTAAGATCCTCCTTTCGCATTCAACTATCTATATATATGTTACGGCTAAAACCCGAAGCGCGGCTGCACCTAGTTTTAGCCGGTTAGAACTAGGTGTAGCCACTTACTCTTGGTTAAACCTAGTACGAGCCTAGTAAAACTAGGATAGACCTAGTAAAACTAGGTCTATCCTTCATCATGCCGGCTACAACTAGGTTCGGCCATTCCCTGTTGGATAAAACTAAGTCTTTCCTTCATCATGCCGGCTACAACTAGGTTCGGCCATTCCCTGTTGGATAAAACTAGGTCTTTCCTTCATCATGCCGGCTACAACTAGGTTCGGCCATTCCCTGTTGGATAAAACTAGGTCTATCCGATATCATTCCGGCTAGAACTAGGTCCAGACAATCCCTGTTGGATAAAACTAGATGCAAACAAGTTGCTTATGTTACTTTATAAAAGTGTGATTTATAATTATAATAACATTCTTTAAATTATAATATGCAACTATTGTCTGTTGTTAAAAAAATGTTCCTGATTGTTCCTATTATATTAAAAATTGTACTCCTAATAATTTGTGTTAATTATTACAATGTGATTTATAAGAATAAAAAAACTCTCTACGTTTCTTTTTATTGGATGTTTTTTTTAATATCTAAAAAAGCTCTGCCGATAGCATGCCGGCTACAACTATGTACAGCTAATCCCTGTTAGATAAAACTAAGACACGCGCTGCTGCTGCAGACGCTGTGAGTCACACTCGCTAGTAGACCTGCAGTAGATCAGCGGCACCTGGCGCTCGCAACCTGCAGAGGCGTGTGCCTCGCTATGCCCTCCACCCCGTGCCGCTGCTGCAGATGCTGTGAGTCATGAGTGTGACGCGGGGCGGAAGGCTTGGCGGGACACGCATCTAAGTTTTATCCAACAGAGATTGTCTGGACCTAGTTCTAGCCGGAATGATATCGGATAGACCTAGTTTTATCCAACAGGGAATGGCCGAACCTAGTTGTAGCCGGCATGATGAAGGAAAGACCTAGTTTTATCCAACAGGGAATGGCCGAACCTAGTTGTAGCCGGCATGATGAAGGATAGACCTAGTTTTACCCGAAAATAATCGGCTCGTACTAGGTTTAACCAAGAGTAAGTGGCTACACCTAGTTCTAACCGGCTAAAACTAGGTGCAGCCGCGCTTCGGGTTTTAGCCGTAACATATATAAAAGAAAGTCGTGTTTGTTACAACACTTATAACTCGAGAACGGCTGGACCGATTGCCATGGTTTTTGATTTGTTGGATTTGTTTCCGTCCCGAATAGCAGAATACATCTTAAAAACAATGAAAACGGGTTTTCCTTGCTGACGCTATAACTCCAGAACGCACGAACCGATTTCGCTAATTCTTTTTTTGTCGAGTTCGTTATTGTCAGGAGAAGGTTCTTATGTAGGGTAGGGTAGTGTAGTGTAGTGTAGTGTAGGGTAGGGTAGTGTAGGGTAGGGTAGGGTAATGTAGGGTAGGGTAGAGTAGTGTAGGGTAGGGTAGGGTAGGGTAGTGCAGTGTAGGGTAGTGTAATGTAGGGTAGTGTAGGGTAGTGTAGTGTATGTAGGGTAGGGTAGGGTAGCGTAGGGTAGTGTAGGGTAGGGTAGGGTAGTGTAGTGTAGAGTAGTGTAGGGTAGTGTAGGGTAGTGTAGGGTAGGGTAGTGTAGTGTAGTGTAGTGTAGTGTAGGGTAGGGTAGGGTAGGGTAGGGTAGGGTAGGGTAGGGCATTGTAATGTAATGTAAGGCGGTACGAAGTTCGCCGGGACAGCTAGTATTCAATAAATAAAACATTTATTTATTCATACAAAATGTTTTTATTCATAACCTATTCAGTTTTAAGTATCACATACATACAGACGGTGACTTCTTATTTGCTGTAAAGCGGCAACAGTAGACTCTACTGAACCATGTTTACCCTAGTACAACATAGTTACATTCGGAGCAACAAAATAAAGTTTATTTTCATACTTATTGTTAAATAGCTTTTTCCCGCGGCTTCGCCCGCGTGGATATCGTTTTTATGACTGTCTTTAAGGGTGATTAGTAAATTATGTCGTTTCCCACAGTTTATTAATTTAACAGACAATTTGTAAAAGTCCTCACCTTTTATTGCTCAGACTGTACAGGTTCAGAACACAGAACACCCACCACCACGAGAAGTGAAATACTCTTGCGCAGCTGTCTGCCAAGCATTTGCACATTTCTATGCCCATATTAGTGTCCAGAGTCCAGACACACGGACTGCATTCCAGCTGCAAATTACTATGAGAACTGCATCCAAACTGCAAATTTGCAGCTGGCTAGCAGGCCGTGTGTCTTGACCCTTATGGGTTATTATAATATTAGTCCCACCGAGGGCACAGTATAACAATATAGCGGCTTACAGTAGCGCAACGAATGTACTTACGCAGAGCAACGGAAGGGTACTTGCGGGGCAGCGGGCGGCGGGGCACAGCCTGCCGCGAGTTTGCCAGGCTAGTATGGGCTAGTACCTACGCCGGTGGCGCATCGTGCGACATCAAAGGCGTTGCGCTACTGTAAGCCAGTAAACTGTGCCTACCCTGAATTAGGGCGATCAGGCCTTAGTCAACTACGCGGGCCCAGTGCGGGTTGGTCGACTTCACACACAACCTTCGAGTTTCTCCGCAGGCGCATGCAGGTTCCCTCACGACGTTTTCCATCACCGTAAGAGCGTTGGATAAACTTACATATGAAATCGATATTCGAAAACACATTGGTACGTGGCAGAAGGTCAGGAGGTAGCCGCTCTAGCCGTTACGCCACCGACGCCCTCATAAAGGGCCTATGAAGGCGTCGCAACTACGCCACAGATGATAATAATAGTACAAGTACAGATGAATTACTCGCGATGACGCTTTAAATAAATAGCAACTCTCGCCACGCGGTAATAAAGAACAGTCTTGTTCGCAACCGCGCTTAGTGCCTCCAGTTTTACTTCGACATACCTATACATACACCGATAAACAATCGCGCTTTTACGCAAGAATGAACCGAATCAATGCGCGTGAGAGATTCTTTTGCGCTGGCCGGTCTCCAACTGCTCAACCAGCAGGATTGTGAGACCGCGCGACGAACATGTTTCAACTTGCGCACTCGCTTGCTCGATAATCGCTCCGCTTTATGCAAGAGTTGACAACCGAGTGACGAACGCGGCCTCAGGGCCGCGCTGTTGTGTACGTACTTATCTCGCGCTCTCGGCCGAATGACGGGGGCCTGACTACGCGCTAAATAGTCGTGACCAAGTCACTGAGCTGTGAACTGTAAAACACAGTTAATTACTTTGTCATGACTAGCTGTGCAAATGCTTGACAGATAGTTGCGCGAGAGTACTAACTTCTCATCGCATTGGGTTTTCTGTGCTTGGGAATGTTCAGTTACATAAGTAGCATCTACCCTCTTCCGCTTTTCAGCAATAAGAGAAAATAAAGTTTTACTGTCGCAGTAAGATAGAAAAATCAGTAGCATAATAATATATCCATGAGGATATATTTATATTTGTTAGTTTGTTTGTGAACTTTTTATCAAGCTACTTCCAAAAAGGAGGAGGTTCTCAATTCGTCCGTATGTTTTTTTATGTGTGTGTTACCTCATAACTTTTGAGTGGGTGAACCGATTTTAATGATTCTTTTTTTATTTGAAAGCTAGTAGCTAGATTTTTTTTTTTGCTTCCCGTGTGGTCCCATATTAATTTTATTAAAATCGGTGTAGTACTTTAGTAGAAAATAACAAAAATTATAATTCAAAAATGTACTAAGTTGTTGCAATGGAAGTCGGTTTTTTAACGTGTTTAGCGTTTTTTGTACAAAGGCAGACTTATCCCAAACAGGGATCTCTTCCAGTCAACCCTTAAGGATATAGTTATGTACCAGTAGATGGTTGAAAGGTTAGTTTAGGTTCCTTTTTGTACACCATACCTCTTTTGTATACTTACAAACTATGTATCTGTTTCATAATTGTATTTCTAGGGATATAATTATATTACGGCTTTTTCTATATTATTGCGACATTACTATAAACATAGATTTATAAATATTCAGATGACAATGAAATACACATAGTTACTTATAATCAGCCTGTAATCATACCCTCTAGTTACTACTGTAGTTTTAAAACAACATTTTTTTCAAATAAAAAAAAGAATTTCATCAGATTTTTTCTTATTTTTATTATATTTAAAGTTGCATATACGTTTCAAGCGTCGGTGGCTCAACCGGTAACGACTCGGTCCATCTAACCAGAGAAACCGGGTTCAAATCTGGACGGCCAATGTACCAATGAGTTTTTCAAAAACTTACGTACATACTTACCGATTGCTTTAACGGTGAAGGAAAACATCGTGAGGAAACCTGCACACGCCTGCGAAGAAACTCGAAGGTTGTGTGTGAAGTCGACCAACCCGCACTGGGCCCGCGTGGTCGACTAAGGCCTAATCGCCCTGATTCAGGGTAGGCTCGAGCCCCTCGGTGGGGACGTATATGAGCTGTAATGATGATAATGATGATACGTTTCAAATACAAAATTTTACAAATTTTTTTTCCTGTAAAAAGTGGGTTAAAAGCGTTAAATATGCCATCCTTGCGCTAGGAAAGAGGCGGATAGGAGGTTTTATCAACACAGTATTATGCCACAGATGAGATACTAGTTACTTCGTAACAGATATTGCACTTCCTTATAAAACTAAAATACATACACATTTATTCACCTACTCCTTCCCACTGTCAGACAATACACAGAAACATGGGTATTAAGGCGCTCGAGTTAGCGGTTATAACTGCGTACACGGGCGGCGCGCGAATTGCGGCGGCGACTGTACGGCGTTCTAGCGCTGACGAGCGAAGCACGGCCTGTATGCCAGTGATGTTGCAATAGCGATAGTTTTACTATCGATAGTTGACCTTGAAAAACAGGTCGATAGCGCGATAGCCCTATCGAAAATATTGACATCGATAGTATCGATATTGAAAATCAGACGATACTATTGAATTTTGTCGATACTATCGATTCTATTGATACTATCGAAGTACGACACAATCGATAGTGTCGATAGTAAGTAGTAAGAAGCGTCACTAAAGTCGATACTATCGATACTATCTATGATCTATCGGCGCGTTCCAATAGTATTTTCGATACCATCGACTGGAAATAAGTTAGGAGCAAGCAATAGTATCGTAAAATGTTCGACTATGGATAGGCCAAAAGTATCGATAGTATCGCTACTATCGATACTATCGACACTCTTCCTATCGATAGTATCGATAGTGAACATATTTAGGTTTTTCCTTGCACTATTCCACAATTAATATAAGTAAAACACAAATTTGTTTATACTGCAACTGGTAAAACCTAAATATGTTCAGTTCAGTGTTCCACCAAGAACCTACTATCGCAAGCATACAATACTATTGATAGTGTTTGTACTGATGCTATCGATAGACTATCGCTTTCACAACATCACTACTGTAGGCCGCGCCAATGTGTAGGTACTTATCTCGCCTGCTCGACCGAGTGACGGGGGCCTGATTATGCCGTGTTCATCTGCCATAGACTATCTTAATTCCAAATTGCATGGCAACTGGTTGAACGATTGAGACGTGAAAACATAACAAACTCACTTTTTAAGTAAGTATATCTGTTATCAACCCATAATCCCACAGCTGGGCACGGGTTTCTTCCCCTCGGGGAGGTAAGGCCATACTCCTTATGGGTCTCTCAAAGAGGCTCGAGTTACCATACAAACGTAGTTCCGCTTTAAGACAGAAACTACATGTCTGATTGAATCCAAACTTTGCAAATATATTGAGTAGACACATGTCGATGTTTGTAATTAGTTTTCGATGTTCTAATATAAAACGGAAAAAATAAGAGAAATTTCAAACTTTCAGTACAAAACTAATTTACGCCTTCGTTTAGTTATGATTAAATTAACTAAAATAAAAACTAATTACAAACATTGATATGTGTCTACTCAATATATTTGGAAAGATTGAATTCAATACGGCATGTAGTTTAACGGCATTAAAGCTGAACTACGTTTATATGGAAATTCGAGCCTCCTGGGGACCCTTAATTAAATTGGGTCATTTAGCTTCTGAATTTATGCTAGTAACATATTTATGCAACAAGATAGCGAAGTTCATGTTAAAGGTCATCGCGTCGGCACCAGACAATCCGGTATTTGGCTACAAGTCATTTGATGTCATCATCATCATCATATCAGCCGAAAAACGTCCACTGCTGGACAAAGGCCTCTCTCTCCCAAGGATTTCCACGACGACCGGTCCTGCGCTGCCCGCATTCATCGGCTTCCCGCGATCTTCACCAGGTCGTCGGTCCATCGCATGGAGGCCTGCCTACGCTACATTTTCCGGTGCCCGGTGGCCACTCGAGAACTTTACTACCCCAACGGCCATCTGTTCTATTTATCAATCATTTGATGTACTTTTTATCAACTGTCAAAAACGACATTTTGTTCTGAAATTGTTCGTGTTACTAGCTTGGGACGTCGTTGTCCTTGACGAAATAATTTAGCGATTTTAACAAATATAAAATTGAAAATAACAAATGAATAAGTTTTTGTGCTTTTGTAAGAAAAACGCTTTTAAGTGAATAATATTTTATAATTTATTTTAGATACTGTCAAATGCCCAATTCGGCGTCAACGAGCGGCCAGCTCAGCGTACACTAGACTAGAGTTCGGCCGGACAGTAGTCCAGGAGTGGACCGCGAGTAGACAGCACGCCAATCACGATATCAACGTACCACTAAACTGAGACTGTTATCTGAATCACGACATTCTTTGTAATAGATATGCATTAAGGTTTTTTTACTATTTAAAAGTGTGTGTAAACATCTATATGGGGTGTAACAAAATTGGTGTAGGTCCCGTTAACTAGGGCTTCTACTCATCATACTGAACAACTTTGCTGAAATGCAAAAAAATAATTTAAATCTTTATACAAATCGATCAGCTGATCAACCAATTAAGTGTATTTTTGTATGGATTTTGATGATTCTTTTATTGTTGGAAAGGAAATATCCCAAGGGTTGTACCATGATAAGGAAAACAGGATCGAGGGGAACCTTCAAAAATCGTAGTGGCAACTAGTGCATTTGAATTCGGTTTTTTTTTGTTTAAAATTATTAACACACATAATACCTTACTTTCAATAGGGATGACGACAGCATCAGAAATAGATTATAAACTCTTGATCACTAATTTGCCCTCCTACTTGAACTTCGGAAAACCTTACTCGTTTTGTTATCCATCAAGTCATCGATTTTTAATTCACCAAAATCACTAAATGAGTACATATATGACGCTTCAAAACTATGACGTCACGCCTAGGTATTTCAAACATTTTTAGAACAAAATGTCGTTTTTGACAGGTGATAAAAAGTAACTCAGATGACTAGCATTCGTCATCCCTATTATAAATACATCCCAGTGTACACTTCAACTCCTAAGCACATAAACTTATTACCTATCGGCTACCTCGACGTCATACAAGTCTATCGGCGGCTTCATATCGAACACCTTCTCCAGCAACTCCGTACAGTATTCCTTCTCTTCTATAAACGTGTCGTTTGCGAGCTCCGGGTGCCTCAGATGGGCCAGCAGTATCTTCTGGAGTCCAAGGGCGGGGTCTTTGCACTGAAAATTTGTAACATTTTATTGTAGTTCACTCGGCTAAGCAGTGTTTGGAAAGCTTCGTTGTAAGTTGTATCGCTTCGTAGTTTAGTTTAGTAGCCGGGTCGTTCCTTTCCCTTTAATATGGTTGATGGGAGCGATGGCTGACTCTCGCGTTATACCCGTGACCGGGTGCTGTCCGTGTGAACTGGCCTACTCTTGTCAAAGGTATTCAATGACATTCATTAACATTTCATTAATTATTATAACAGAAATAATTCATTAATTTTTATGTATAATTTTTCGTGTCATATTGTTTTCATGTTCTAATGACATAATCTGGTTTATTTCAAGGATTGCATTTTGACGTTATTAACTAATAATAGTTTATTTCATGATTTTTCACAAATTACATTATGTAATTATTATTTTATAACTGTCAGAAAGAGTGTAATTTGCACCTATTTTGAATAAATATCTTAAATCTAACTTTGTAAGACTTGGTTTGGTTGGTGCATTTTCTACGCTACCACCATCTTTCCTAAGTCTTGCCGCCAAACAGCATTGATGTATTCCGGCTTGAAGATAGGATACCAAGTTCCCCGTTGCGTTGCGGAATCTTGGTAAGCCCGCTTTTATCTTCGGCATCATCGTCACTTACCATCAGGTGAGATGAAGCCACTTAAGGGAATACCAATTGTGAATTTTTTTAATCTTCGCATCTCCCAAACAAATACCACAGTGTCTCAATATCAACAGTGTACATACTACGAACAAAGTATATATATTAGTACTAACATACAGTATGGACACTCCCTGCCGCTCTCTAGATTGCGACCTCACCCCCTCGTCACTCAGATTGATACAGATTGGTTACCGTTTGGTTCTTGAACGTATAGGATTTCGCCGTAATTTTGTTTGTTTCGTCATTCGATTTTGAAAATGTCATTTCTCGCCCGTTGTATGAAGTGTCCAGGGTGTGCTACGGAACTGAGACATGGTCCACGAGACTGAACTTTGGGCCTCATGCGAAGGCTCAAGTTCACTCAAAGAGCGATGCAGCGAGCTTCTGTCGGAGTTTCCCTTATGATCGAATCAGAAATTAGATCCGCAGGACTTAGTAATTGACATAGCACACAGAATCGCTAAACTTAAGTGACAGAAGGCGGGGCATATAGGTCTTAAGAACAGAAGGCCGATGGGGAAACGTTCTTGAATGGCGACCGCGCACCGGAAGATGTAGCGTAGACAGGGCTAATACTCGGTGGACTGGGTCGTTGGTAGATGAATCCTAGGAAGAGGAGATGTTCAGCAGTGGACATCATTCAACTGATACAATAAAAATGATGATGATGAACGGGCGGTCCTTAACCAGGTCGCCAGTCCACCTAGTGGGAGGCCTTCCTACGCTACGTATTCCCCAACGGCTATCCGTTCTACGAGCTATGTAAACTAGTAATAATCACCTGTCTCATGACGATCGGGCTCTGCGTGCTGACGAGAGCACATATTACACTGAGCATATGCTCTGTGGTCTGGTCGCGTCCGTTTTTTATCTGTTCAGCGGCCTTCTGCACCACGTTCAAGGCTATGAATTGTTCTGGAAAAAAAACACTACACATTAAAGTAAAGTTCTCGAGTGGCGACCGCACACCGGAAACGTAGCGTAGGCAGTCGTCCCACGCGGTGAACCGATGACCTGGTGAAGATCACTGGAAGCCGCTGGATGCGGGCACCGCATGAGCGGTCGTCGTGGAAATCCTTGGGGGAGGCCTTTGTCCAGCAGTGGACGTGTTTCGGCTGATATGATGATGATACATAAATACCTTTACCCTTATTTCCATGGTTTTTTGAAGCAATAATAATATTGAAAAATAATAGAATTCCAGGAATATATTTTTAACACTGACAATAGTGTTGCCGATTCATGATTCAGTACCGATAGAAAATCGATAGTCGAGACAGAACCAATAGCAAAATATTACAATACAGCGGCTAACAGTAGCGCAACGAATATACTTACGCAGAGCAACGGAAGGGTACTTGCGGGGCAGCGGGCGGCGAGGCACAGCCCGGCAAACTCCACGAGTTAGCCAGGCTGACTACAGGCTAGTATGGGCTAGTACCTACGCCGATGGCGCATCGTGCGACTTCAAAGGCGTTGCGCTACTGTAAGCCATATCGTAATACGGTGCCAATAGTGTTGATAGTATACCGAGTGGCAATTCTTATCGCAACCTTTGACCAAATATAATAGACCGGCCTTTAAATTAATCTCATAAAAAATGAGTCAAGTAGCCACAACTACACGCACACACACTCACACCACTATAGTTTACCGAGTTTCGTTCAAACAATGGCAGAGATAGAGAGACGTACACGAATCCTTACTAATATTATTAATGTAAAAAATGTGTTTGTCTGTTTGTTACCTTTTCACGCTTCAACGCCTTGACCAATCTTAATGAAATTTGGCACGCAGGTGTCACGAGGAAGGTCATAGGCTACTTTTTATCCCGTGAAAATAGCATAGACCGATGCAGTTCCTGAGGGAACTGAAAATATACTCTTTTTGGGTAATTTATTTAACAACGGAACAATGGATTGTGTGATTTTTTGCACAGAGATGGTTGAGGGGTGGGAAATGACATGATTTACTAATAAGCATATCGTTATATAGTTCCCGCGCACCGCGCACCCTCTAAGACAGTCATAAAAACGATGTCAACGCGGGCGAGGCGGCGGGCAAAAGCTAGTGAGATGATAAATTTCACTAATGATCTTACTAACGGTCACTCATGACATTCAATAATTTTAATGTATAACTTCTCGTGTCATATTGTTTTCATGTTCTAATGACATTATTTGTTTTTTTTATATCACGGAATGGATTTTGACTTTATTAACTAATGATTGTTTATTTCTTGATTTTTTTATAAATTAAATTATGTAATCACTGTTTTATGACTATCAGAAAGAGTGTAATTTGCACCTATTTTGAATAAATATCTTGAATCTAATATCGACCTTCAACCCATTTGGAGGATACTGATCGACTAAGGCAGAATGAGCGAATGCCATCATTCTGCAGGCATCAAAACCGCTGTTTGCATACGCTGGTCCATAGCTGTTATATTGGTCGAAGATCGTAACACAGCAATACAGTCGTCCAACGGAGACGTTTGGACAGGGTAATCGTGCGGGGCGAGGGGCGGGTACGTCCCCCTGGTCCATACAAATCGTTTGTTTAGCTTCATATGGCCGATAGACATCTACTGCTGGACAAAGGCCTTCCCCTAATGGTTTCTACAACGACTGGTACTCCGCTGCCCTCATCCAGCGGTTTTCCGCGCCCTTCACCAGTTCTAAGGTTTGCCTTAAATTACTAAGAATAATGTTGTATTAAAGGCATCGGTGGCTCAACCGGTAACGACTCGGTCCTTCTAACCAGATGTACCGGGTTCTAATCTGGACGGCCAATGTACCAATGAGTTTTTCAAAACTTACTTATATACTTACCGATTGCTTTAACGGTAAAGGAAAACATCGTGAGGAAACCTGCACACGCCTGCGAAGAAACTCAAAGGTTGTGTGTGAAGTCGACCAACCCGCACTGGGCCCGCGTGGTCGACTAAGGCCTGATCGCCCTAATTGGGAGTAGGCTCGAGCCCCTCGGTGGGGACGAATATGAGCTGAGCTGCAAGGAGTGGTTCCAAGTGATGGCTTTGACGCAATTATCAAAGGCGTCGGACGACTGTATGTATTCTTAGACTGTGGCAATACTAGCCTTTGATTAACACTACTGAATTACATCTGCTATCGATAGTTTTGTATTATCGATACTATCAGGAGCGATACTATCGATAATATTGCTGGTTGAAATAGCATTGCCGCTCAGTATACTATCAATAGGCATATCGATACTGTACATGGTTTTCAAGGTCAAATACCGTTTTTTTGTTCATAGCTTTAAAAAAGAAACAGTTGGGCAAAACTACTGACAATCGAAGTCCATTTTTCTTATTACAAAATCAGATCACATTGTTTATTGAACCAATATTATAATTGAAAGATAATTGACTACACTATTCTTACTAATTTATTTAAGAGGACTGTGAACCTACGGCGAAAATTCGACTTTTCATACAAACGGCGAAAACGATTTTCACCTCTTAAATGTTCACCGATTTGAAACAATTTTTGATAGGTTGTCAGTTGGAACAAAAGCTAGGCTTATACGTTTCGTTTTTCAAATTACTGATTATGATTTAAAAAAAATGGCCGAAACGAGTTTTATAACGACAATAAAATTAAACTTATTAACTTTATCGAAAAAAACAAAAACGTATAAGCCTAGCTTTTGTTCTGTTCTGACTGACAACCTATCAAAAATTGGTACAAATCGGTGGACATTTAACAGGTGAAAATCGTTATCACCGTTTGTATGAAAAGTCGCAGCTTCACAATCCTCTTCAGGCGAACCGTAGACCTGGTGAAGGGCGCGGAAAACCGCTGGATGAGGGCAGCGGAGTACCAGTCGTTGTAGAAACCATTAGGGGAAGGCCTTTGTCCAGCAGTAGATTTCTATCCGCGGAGCCGGGTCGTCCCTTTCTCTCTAATATGGTTGATGGGACGATGGCTGACTCTCGCGTTATACTCGTGACCGCGTGCTGTTCTACTCTTGTTAAAGGCATTCAATGATTTTTACGTATAACTTTTCATGTCATATTGTTTTCATGTTGTAATGACATAATCTGGTTTATATCAAGGATTGAATTTTGACGTTATTAACTAATTATTGTTTATTTCTTGATTCTTCACAAATTACATTGTTATTATTATTTTATGACTATCAGAAAAAGTGTAATTTGCATGTATTTTACTGGTCTACAGTGGTTTTGTTGCCCTAGATATAAGATCGATTTTGAATATATTTATGCTTACAATTCATGAATCATTGATAATTTTATAAGATTTGCTCTCGTTTTTTTGCGTAGAACTCTAATCATGACTGGGAAAATAATTGATCAGATCATAAATTGATTAAAAACAAGAGCACATTCAATACTTTCATGAATAAATTCGTAATCTGGGCACCTGAAAACATCAAAATTTGCTAAGATAAACAGGGCAACTAATTTTTTTTTTGTAGAGCTGTGTTTTGAATAAATATATTATTGATTTGAATATGAAGATATATGAAGGACCGCAAAAATCGACTGTACCTTTAGCATCTCGATAGTTCTGGCACAAATAACTGATCAGGAATGCGGTTTTGGTCCTAGCGGAGGGCTCGGGGTTGGCGAGCAAGTGCGCCAGCACCTCGCAGCCGCCCTGTGCCATGAGCTCGCGACACGCCGGCATGAACTCGCGCGTCGCACCTGCAATAGGGAAAATGACTGCTAGTCATTTGAGTTACTTTGCAACCGACTTCCGAAAAGGTGGTAATTGGTCCCATATAAATCCTTACTAATATTACTAAGTGAGCGTCGGTGGCGCAACGGCAAGAGCCGCTACCTCCTATCCGGGAGGTCGTGGTTCGAGTCCTGCCACGTACCAAGTGTTTTCGAATTTCGATTTCATATGTACGTTTATCCGACGGTCTTACGATGAAGGGAAACATCGTGAGGAAACCTGCACACGTCTGCGAAGAAACTCGAAGGTTGTGTGTGAAGTCGACCAACCCGCACTGGGCCCGCGTGGTCGACTAAGGCTCGATCGCCCCAATTCAGGGTAGGCTCGAGCCCCTCGGTGGGGATGTATATGAGCTGATAAGATAATATTATAAACGGTGTTTGTTTGTTACCTTTTCACGCTTCAACACCATAACCAATCTCGATGAAATTTAGCATGCAGGTAGCCTGTGTCACGAGGAAGGGCATAGGCTACATTTTATCACGTGAAAATAGCATATTCCGATGTAGTTCCTCAGGGAACTAAAAATATAATCTCTTTTTTTTGGTTACTTTCTTTAACATTGCAACGGAACAATGGATTGCTGTGAATTTTTGCACAGAGATGGCTGAGGGGGTGGGAAATGACATAATTTACTAATTAGCATATCCTGACATTGTTCCCGAGGGATCTGGGGAAAACTCATTTCCGTGCGTGACATTGCGTGCGTGACATTTCCGGGTGTCAGCGTCGCAACGGAGCTACGGACTGAAGTAGTTTTTAATATAGAATTGGTTGAAGGGGTGGGCAGTGACAAAGAATCAGAATAGCCCGATATCGTTCCTGAGGGATCTGAGGAAAACTCATGTCCGCGCTCGCAAGCCGCTTGCGGCTCGCGCACCACTCACCCTAAAAGACAGTCATAAAAACGATGTCCACGCGGGTGAAGCCGCGGGCAAAAGCTAGTTGTAAATAAATTGTAAATATCGGTTAAGGACTCTTGAAAAATATAGATGTCATTTATTATCACCAGTCAAAATCTACATTTTGTTTTACTTGGGCGTGATGTCACGGTTTTTTTAGGGTTCCGTGGTACAACAAGGAACCCTTATAGTTTCGTCATGTCTATCTGTCCGTCTGCCTGTCCGCGGCCTAGCTCCTAGACTATTAGTGGTTAAGAGCTGAAATTTGCCAAAGATATATATAAAATAACTAGCTGTCCCGGCGAACTTCGTACCGCCTTACATTACATTACACTGCCCTGCCCTACCCTACACTACCCTACACTACACTACACTACCCTACACTACCCTACACTACCCTACCCTACCCTACATACACTACACTACCCTACCCTACACTACTCTACACTACCCTACACTACACTACCCTACCCTACCCTACACTACCCTACCCTACACTACCCTACCCTACCCTATCCTATCTCTCAAGTTGGATCGAACTGCACATGGTGTGCGAATTTGATTATAATCGGTTAAGTGGTTTAGGAGTCCATTGAGGACAAACATTGTGACACGAGATTTATATATATTAAGAAGATAACGCGGAGAACTGTAAAAAAATTGGATTAATTTCGGAGGCGCCCGAAGCTTCTCAACCTTATGCTTCCTTCTCCATTCCATCATCAGAAGACCAGGCGCGGGGGGTGATTCCACCCCTTTGTCTTAATTGTTCCACTTATACATACAAATCTTCATCGTTCAGCATGCGAACAACCAAGGAGTCAAATTCCTCCCCCGATTCATATAATTTGTAATCTTCAAGACCAGAGTGACTACATTTTTTGAGCTTGCGTGTTACATCCTCAGCTGCATGCAAAGTGACGTGCTCTTAATTTTTTTTAAGTTCTTTTGCAGCTTGATCAAAACTTTTACGTCACTTTCGCAACGGAGGATAATTTAAATAATGATTTATAGATTAAATTTTAATGATAAGATATGATAAATCTTTATTCCAGACACTTACAGAATATTAAATTGTTATGTTACAATACTATAGAATTAAACTAAATAAGACAAACACATCAACGTAAACGAAGAGAAAAAAACTGGAATTGGGTTCACTATCATCATCATCATATCCGCCGACGGACGTCCACTGCTGGACATAGACGACCGGTTCTGCGCTGCCCGCATCCAGCGGCTTCCCGCGACCTTCACCAGGTCGTCAGTTCACGGAATGGGTTCATGATAAATTATTTGTTATTATCAGTGATCAGAATAACTAGGTAGAGTGATTAAAGGTCATTGACCGATAATGCTAAGCCAGTAAGGATACGGCTCTTTTTCTTCTTTGGACTTTATACTTACGTTTTGTATAGTTTTATAAACATTTTATGATAAAAGATAGGGAGAAGCGTGCTACGTGCAGCTAGTTTTGATAATGAAAATATTTCACACGAATCTTCACTGTGAACATATTTAGATTATTTCAAATATTCGCCCAAATATAAAATGTATTGAAATTACTTATTATTAGGGATGCATCCGATACCGATATATCGGCGATACTTCGGGTTTGCCGATATATCGGTATCGGCGATATTTTTATAGCAGATTCAACAATACTTTTGAAATTTCGCGCTTTAAAAATGTAATGTAAACGCGCGTGTTGTCCCATCTATTTCGTTGCAAACGAGGCATCTGTCGCATCTGAGAGACTATTTTCCACCGCAGGTTTCAAACTGACTTGCGAAATCGCCTTTGCCCGCAAAACTTAAGAATGCTTTGTTTTTTAAATAAAAATCTTAGAAATGTTAATTTTGATTACTAAAACTGTTATTTAATTGTGTTTTATTTATTCTACCTTCCTTTTTGAATTCAATAAGCGTATCGGTATCGGTATTAGTATCGCCCATATTTTTATAATCGGTATCGGTATCGTATCGGCAAAAAGTCGTATCGAGGCATCCCTACTTATTATTGCACATCAGATAAACAAATACATCATCATATCAGCCGAAACACGTCCACTGCTGGACAAAGGCCTCCCCCAAGGATTTCCACGACGACCGGTCCTGTGCTGCCACAGCCGATTTGCTCAGAAACTACTGGACCGATTGAGTTGAAATTTGGCACACATATGTATGTTGGTGACCCAAAGACAAACATGTAATATGAACAAATTAATTTGACTAAACTAATTTAATTAAACACTTTTGGGTGGTCAATAGAAAATTTTAAAAAAATATTAAAAACTATATTGTGTGATATATCAAATGAAAAGGCTTGTTGAGAGAATCTCAAGTATGTTTTTTTAATGAATTAGGTAAGTTAAATAGTTTTAAAGTTATTTAAGAAAATAGCCGAAAAATTACTATTCCCCCCCTTATCTCTGGAACTACCGAGCCTAAAATTTTGAAAAAATCACAGTATATGAGGTTAAATGCATAAATTACAGGAAAATCTATTAGAGAATTTATCTAGTCCTTCCGTTCTTACAAGAAAAATGACATGTCTAAAGTCTGATTGTTTAGAAACTGGCGACACCTAGTGGGATCTAATAGTATCTTTTACATAGTTAATTTACATAGTAATACAACAGCAATTAGTTCCCTTTAACCTATATCTATAGATGGCGCTGTAAGTTTGTTTTTTGGTAAGCCTTTAGGGTTCCGTACCCGAAGGGTAAAAACGGGACCCTATTACTGAGACTTTGCTGTCCATCTTTCTGTCTGTTTGTCCATCCGTCCGTAAAAATAAGGGGGATCTCCATACAACTAACGTGATTTTTGTGCTCGTTTTTACTCGATATTGATAACGGCAACAGGAAGACGCTTGAAAATATAAGGTCTAACAAAATTAGCTGAAACTATTTTAACTGGTACTTCTACCCATGAAACTGAACAACTTTCCCCAAGGAACCCAATAGTCAAAAGAAATAAAAAAATTGGCTCTCCCCTACTAACTCGATCAGCTGATCAGCCAATTTAATATGGAAAGTTCAAATTTTTTTTGCGATTTGACTATGGGTTTCATGAGGAAAGTTGTTCAGTTTCATGGGTAGAAGCACCAGTTAAAATAGTTTCAGCTAATTTTGTTAGACCTTATATATTTAGTTTAAAAATAAATATTTAAATTAAAATAAAAGAAATATTTAAGGGGGGCTTCCATACAAGAAACATGCTTTTTATAGATAATGGTACCGAATCCTTCGTGCGCGAGTCCGACTAGGACTTGGCTGTTTTTTTTTATGATCTGCGATCAGCCCTCTTATCTATGATCAGATTTTGTGTGAGAGAAAGTTCTCTCGAAGGCTCACTTCCATTGATAAGTCACCCTATTTGGCAAATCATTAGAAGTGAATTGAGTTGTTATGAGCCTACAGCGAGACTCAGATATGTCTGTCAAATAAGGCTATTTTATGATCTGCGATCAGCCCTTTTGTCTATGATCAAATTTTGTGTGGGAGCAAGTCCTCTCGAGGGCTCACTTCCATTGATAAGTCACCCTATTTGGCAAATCATTAAAAGTGAATTGAGTTGTTATGAGCCTACAGCGATACACAGATATGTCTGTCAAATAAGGCTATTTTATGATCTGCGATCAGCCCTCTTGTCTATGATCAGATTTTGTGTGGGAGCAAGTCCTCTCGAGGGCTCACTTCCATTGATAAGTCACCCTATTTGGCAAATCATTAGAAGTGAATTGAGTTGTTATGAGCCTACAGCGAGACTCAGATATGTCTGTCAAATAAGGCTATTTTATGATCTGCGATCAGCCCTTTTGTCTATGATCAGATTTTGTGTGGGAGCAAGTCCCCTCGAGGGCTCACTTCCATTGATAAGTCACCTTATTTGGCAAATCATTAGAAGTGAATTGAGTTGTTATGAGCCTACAGCGAGACTGCTATGTCTGTCAAATAAGGCTATTTTATGATCTGCAATCAGCCCTCTTGTCTATGATCAGATTTTGTGTGAGAGAAAGTTCTCTCGAGGGCTCACTTCCATTGATAAGTCACCTTATTTGGCAAATCATTAGAAGTGAATTGAGTTGTTATGAGCCTACAGCGAGACTCAGATATGTCTGTCAAATAAGGCTATTTTATGATCTGCGATCAGCCCTTTTGTCTATGATCAGATTTTGTGTGGGAGCAAGTCCCCTCGAGGGCTCACTTCCATTGATAAGTCACCTTATTTGGCAAATCATTAGAAGTGAATTGAGTTGTTATGAGCCTACAGCGAGACTGCTATGTCTGTCAAATAAGGCTATTTTATGATCTGCAATCAGCCCTCTTGTCTATGATCAGATTTTGTGTGAGAGAAAGTTCTCTCGAGGGCTCACTTCCATTGATAAGTCACCCTATTTGGCAAATCATTAGAAGTGAATTGAGTTGTTATGAGCCTACAGCGAGACTCAGATATGTCTGTCAAATAAGGCTATTTTATGATCTGCGATCAGCCCTTTTGTCTATGATCAGATTTTGTGTGGGAGCAAGTCCCCTCGAGGGCTCACTTCCATTGATAAGTCACCCTATTTGGCAAATCATTAGAAGTGAATTGAGTTGTTATGAGCCTACAGCGAGTCTCAGATATGTCTGTCAAATAAGGCTATTTTATGATCTGCGATCAGCCCTCTTGTCTATGATCAGATTTTGTGTGGGAGCAAGTCCTCTCGAGGGCTCACTTCCATTGATAAGTCACCCTATTTGGCAAATCATTAGAAGTGAATTGAGTTGTTATGAGCCTACAGCGAGACTCAGATATGTCTGTCAAATAAGGCTATTTTATGATCTGCGATCAGCCCTCTTGTCTATGATCAGATTTTGTGTGGGAGCAAGTCCTCTCGAGGGCTCACTTCCATTGATAAGTCACCCTATTTGGCAAATCATTAGAAGTGAATTGAGTTGTTATGAGCCTACAGCGAGACTGCTATGTCTGTCAAATAAGGCTATTTTATGATCTGCAATCAGCCCTCTTGTCTATGATCAGATTTTGTGTGAGAGAAAGTTCTCTCGAGGGCTCACTTCCATTGATAAGTCACCCTATTTGGCAAATCATTAGAAGTGAATTGAGTTGTTATGAGCCTACAGCGAGACTCAGATATGTCTGTCAAATAAGGCTATTTTATGATCTGCGATCAGCCCTTTTGTCTATGATCAGATTTTGTGTGGGAGCAAGTCCCCTCGAGGGCTCACTTCCATTGATAAGTCACCTTATTTGGCAAATCATTAGAAGTGAATTGAGTTGTTATGAGCCTACAGCGAGACTGCTATGTCTGTCAAATAAGGCTATTTTATGATCTGCAATCAGCCCTCTTGTCTATGATCAGATTTTGTGTGAGAGAAAGTTCTCTCGAGGGCTCACTTCCATTGATAAGTCACCCTATTTGGCAAATCATTAGAAGTGAATTGAGTTGTTATGAGCCTACAGCGAGACTCAGATATGTCTGTCAAATAAGGCTATTTTATGATATGCGATCAGCCCTCTTGTCTATGATCAGATTTTGTGTGAGAGAAAGTTCTCCCGAGGGCTCACTTCCATTGATAAGTCACTCTATTTGGCAAATCATAAGAAATGAATTGAGTTGTTATGAGCCAACAGCTACACTCAGATATGTCTGTCAAATAAGGCTATTTTAGAAAACACTATTCAATGAATAGCATTTCTTCTAGAATAGCAAAAACACTTGCTCATTTGAAATATTAAAAAAATTTTAATTTTATTTTGATTAAAAACCACAAATTAGTTCGTTAAAGACTATGGCACTTATGACGTCACTTATATTGATTAAAAAAATTAGTTGTCTGTAAAGTCGGTTTACGGACGATAGTTTAACGTGACAACGTTATAAGAAAATAGTGATGGAATGGTTTCATAATATCGAAAGAATCATTACATTTATCGCCGCAATTATCGTAGCTATAAACAATTGACACCACATTCACTTTTCACTGCACTTCATACTTGACGAAAACATGTAAATGTATTAATGTATAGCAGCTGTCCACGCGGACGCATCGCTCACTCAAGTAGGAGAGAGACAGATGTCGAACGCTGCCGAACGCGAAGGCTGATTGTGCCTCTTTGTCGCTCATTGCGCGCTCTCGCTTGCACTTCAAGCCTTAAATGGAACGCCTCAAAGCGAGGTAACGCCGCATGCGTCATGTTTTTTCGTGCGTGCAGCCGGCTCCATCGAATTATAAGACGTTATCACGTCAATAAAAATACAACAAAATACTTGAATAAAATTTATTGTTTAAATTTCTAATCAATTGTTAAAATTAAAATTTTGATTTTATTATTTTAATAATATAATTAATTTTTTTTCAATTAGTTACTTAATTATTTTTGCAAATTTAATTGTAATTTGTTATAAAAAAGTAATATTTTTATATAATTCATTATAAGAATAAACAATCATTAAATTATTGTTTATAAGTCTTACATTTAAAATTTAAAATTTGGAAATATTATTTTAATAATATAATTAATTTTTTTCAATTAGTTACTTAATTATTTTATTAATATTATTTTAATAAACATTATTTTAATAATATAATTAATTTTTTTCAATTAGTTACTTAATTATTTTTGCAAGTTTAATTGTAATTTGTTATAAAAAAGTAATATTTTTAAATAATTCATTATAAGAATAAATAATCATTAAATTATTGTTTATAAATCTTACATTTAAAATTTAAAATTTGGAAACATTAAAATTTTCGTAAATCTAGTTTTTAAAAAGCCCGCCTCAATGTGTTTAATATAGGAGAAAATGTTCCCTTTGACGGATGGCTGGTCCAACCTGTCATTTCAGACACGTTGTTGTGATATATGGAAGATTTAATATTTATGTTTTAATTTTTTAAAATCATAATAACACTCGATAATTATTTCGATTGAATAGTAAAGTCATCGATTTTTTACTCATCGTGAAATAGTTCTGTTAACTTATTGCTTTAATTTTGTCAATTATAGCATAACCTATAATCGCTGCACTAGCGGACCGATGCTATTCATTTTAATGATGAAAGCACGAATATTCGACAATATATCACTGAATATATAATTAATATCGAAAGAATCATTACCTTTATCGCTGTAATTATCGTTGTTATAAACAAGAACAACACATTCACTTTTCACTGCACTTGATACTCGATCAAAACATGTAGATGTACTATAGTATAGCAGCTGTTCACACAGACACATCGCTCACTCAAGTAGGAGAGAGACGGATGTCGAACGCTGCCGAACGTAAAGGCCGATTGTGCTTCTTTGTCGCTCGTTCGCGCTCTCGCTTGCACTTCAAGACTTACACGGAACGCCTCAGAGCGAGGTAACGACGCATGACGGAACGCCTCAGAGCGAGGTAACGACGCATGAGTCATGTTTTTTCGTGCGTGCAGCCAGCTCTATCGAATTATAAGACGTTGTCACGTCAAAACTACAAATTAGTTCGTTAAAGATAGTCTATATGAAGTCACTATTTCAGTAACGCGAATAATTGCAGAACTTTTCGTTTTTGACAGTTGATAAAAAGTTATACTCAAATGACTAGTAGTAAAATACCGTATTGTATTCTAATATATATATGTATTCTAATATATTGGTGGTAAGCCCTTGGCATCATCTCACCTGATGGTAAGTGACGATGATGCCGAAGTTTGAAACGGGCTTACAAAGATTCACCAACGCAATGGGGATCAGGCTATCTTACCTTCAAGCCGGAACACATCAATGTTGTTAACACTGATTTTTGGCGGCAAGACTTAGATAAGATAGTGGTAGCTAGCCAGGCGGGCTTAGAAAATGCCCTACCACCAACCAAGTTACTTACCAACCTACTTCTTGATCCCGTAACCTAAGGGGCGTCAGTTATTGTTTTAGTTAAAACTTACATGACAATGCATAGATGCTCTTCGCTAGTGCATTCCCTCGTTCCGACTGCACTAAGTTGATGACCAGGCTCAGTAGACCACAGTCCAGTGCTTTGGATTGACAAAACGGGTTGTTCTGGCACACCTCGCCCAGCACGGCGCAGGCTCGCGCGCGCACCTCCTCGTTCTCGCTTCCAAAGCAAATGGGGAAGACAGCAAAGCCGCCCATTTTGAAGAAGTCTGAATAAATCATAATCATTTTGTAAAAAAAACATTTTTACAGGTGCTTTTTACATGATATTTTAAATTCAATTGTACGTAAATCTAGATCGTATCGTATCAGCTTATATAAGGTGTAACAAAATTAGCTGAAACTATTTTAACTGGTGCTTCTACCCATGAAACTGAACAACTTTCCCCATGGAACCCATAGTCAAATCGCAAAAAAAAAATGACTCTCCCATACTAACTCGATCAGCTGATCAGCCAACTTAGTATGGGAAGTTCAATTTTTTTTTTGAGATTTGACTATGGGTTTAAAATAGTTTCAGCTAATTTTGTTAGACCTTATATATGTCCCCACTGAGGGGTTCGAGCCTACCCTGAATTAGGGCGATCGGGCTTTAGTCGACCACGCGGGCCCAGTGCGGGTTGGTCGACTTCACACACAATCTGCGAGTTTCTCCGCAGGCGTGTGCAGGTTTCCTCACGATGTTTTCCTTCACCGTCATCATATCAGCCACAAATCGTCCACTGCTGGACAAAGGCCTCCCCCAAAGATTTCCACGACGACCGGTCCTGCGCTGCCCGCATCCATCGGCTTCCCGCGACCTTCACCAGGTCATCGGTCCACCGCGTGGGAGGCCTGCCTACGCTACGTTTTCCGGTGCGCGGTCGCCACTCGAGAACTTTACTGCCCCATCGGCCATCTGTTCTACGAGCTATGTGCCCTGCCCACTGCCACTTCAGTTTAGCGATTCTGTGAGCTATGTCGGTTACTTTACCGGTCGGTTACTATGTCGGTTACTTCACCGTATACATATGAAATCTAAATTCGAAATCACATTGGTACGTGGCAGGATTCGAACCACGACCTCCCGGACAGGAGGCGGCGGCCCTAGCCGTTACTTATAGTTAGTTAGTTACGTATCTAGATACGTATTGTTAACAACTAGGGAATGCAATCTCGATCTGGCGAGATCCCGAACTATTATGCGAGATTCAATCTCGTGGACAGGCACTCTCCTTCTTGGAATCTCGTTCCTAATCTCGACCAACACGGTCCAGATCTCGAACAAGAATTCAACACTGAGCACGTGCTAATTACTTGTGTTGATCGAAACGATGGACAGCCTGCTTAGAAAAGACATTAATCTTTATAAGTACGGTGCAGAATGACGGCAATTACTGAAATTCGATTACAACAGCCTTTTTACCGCAGTCCTTACCAATGCTTTCTCAAAAGCTTAGTTAGCAACGGATATTAGGTGCCGCTTAGCCAACAACACTTTATACCCTACGCTTCTTGCCCAGTTACTTCCAAAACAATTAGGTTACAGACATTTAGTGTACTGTACGATATGTAGGTACGTTTTGATTTGTTTGAGGCAGACAATTATTACTTTTTAACCGACTTCAAAAAATGGAGGAGGTTTCTCAATTCGACCGCATATATATATATATATATATATATATATATATATATATATATATATATATATATATATATATATATATATATTTTTATGTGTGTTCGCGGATACTTTCGTCTTTTATAAACCGATTTTGATAATTCTTTTTTTGTTGTAAAGGACATATCCCAAGGGTGGTACCATGATAAGGAAACCAGGATCTGATGATGGCATCCAAGAGAAATGGAAGGGTTTTTGTTTAAAATTATAAAATAACGATCTAAACTTTATTTTGGAAAAAAATTCTATGGAATTAGTATTTTAGGTGTTTTATATAGTTAAGAAATGATTTTTATAATTTATAATTCAATCAATATTGAGTTTGGCCTTTAGAGCGGTCCTAGAATAGTACTATCCCATCTCTTCCCGAACGAGGGTGTCGTAAGAGTCGACTTATAAATAAAAAACAGGAGGATGGGCAGCAGCGTCCTTTCCGCATACTGTGCCAATACACTGCACACTGCGATCGCCAACCCGCCTGCCAAGCTTGGCGATAAAAACCCCCACGACTCGGGGAGGCCTATGTAACAGCAGTGGACATCTTTTGGTTAACACATCAACCAATATAACAAAGCCTAAGTAGGTAGTTTGCATTGAGTGTAACCATTTTATATTTTAAAAAAACGCATTATTAAAAAAAATTAAGTAATCTATCGAGATTGGTCGAGATTATTCGAGATCTCTCTTGATTGTTTGGCAAGATCTCTAGTGACCAATCTTATCACGCGAGATCCCAAATTACCAATCCCGATGCGAGATCTCGAATTGCCAATCTTGACTCAAGCAAAGTATATATATTAGTATTAACATACAGTATGGACACTCCCTGCCGCTTTCTAGATTGCGACCTCACCCCCTCGTCACCCAGATTGATACAGGTTGGTTACAGTCTGGTTGTCAAACGTATAGAATTTCGCCGCCATTTTGTTTGTTCCGTCATTCCTTTTTTTAAATGTCATTTCTGGTCCGATGTATGAAGTTTCCAGGGTGTGACTCGAGATTGCATTCAATAATAACAACCCATAAATGTCAAAGCACTAGGTAAACTTTATTTTGAACAAACATTGTCGGCCAACAGCTGTGTCCAAGTTTCACTAGAGACGCCCAAAGTTAAGCGTTTCGGGTTGGTTATCGATTAACTGAGTAGATTAAGTTCTAGACCAGTGGGGAAGTATGACATTTGACGTACCAGCACTGAATTGTGGGCGCCTGCAGTCCTACTGAAGTCTCGCGTTAATCACGGGATCTCACCTCAAGCACCACTATACCCACAATTGTACTCTTAAACTACAAAAGTACAGTTTAATTAATGTAGTACTAATTAAATGTACTCATTGTGTACAAATATTCCCTACCGGGCTCCTCTTTCCCACTGGACACATGCCCAGGGCCACGTGATCGATAGGGACCCCCTAGTCCCTGCCAGATCACCAAATGACAACCGACATTTATTAACGAAAAACAAATTTATTTCGAAGAATCAAACGATAATGAATGACTACAATAACCTACTTGCTTGTTACGCTTTTGCATGCGCGACGCTGCCCTACTCTCGTCCGTAAAATCAGGCTTTCCGATTTCAGCATGTTTAAAAAAATTAAATATATGAAAATACAACTAGACACCAATAACATATTTATTAAAAATTAAAAATGTCAAAGTTTAACATGATTAAAAAAAAATAAGATGTCAAAACAAAGTAAAATAAGAAGTCCCTGTAAATGCTAAAAAAGTTAAGTACTTTTGTGGATTTGATGTGTCTGTAAATTATTATAGGATTATGTTGTCCAAAATAATTTTTTTGATTTTATAAGAAGAAATAAAAATAAATCTAAAACTTTGCTTACTTTTTTGTCTGTTCTAACATAATATAGTGTACTGTCAAGGTCATAAGGGCCCCCATTATCCTAATGTACCCAGGGCCTCCAACAGGTTAAACACAGCCCTGTTCCCTATGACTAATAATAAAAAAACATGACATGTCCTGCGAAGAGTCCTACGCTCATGGCACACCTACAAATACAATTCCCACACATCATTTTGAACTCAGCTGGTACACTGACCATTAGCAATATCAATGTCATCAATGATATTGAGCAGGTTACTGAACGCAGTCTCCACGTCCTCAGGCAATGGCTCGTCACGCTTGATGCTCTTCATGCGCTCAATATTGGTAAGCACCTTTACTGCATCGTGGATCACTTGAGCCATGTCTATCGTGATGCTTTTGAACACTGCTTCTAGGAAACGTCGGCGCTGAAAAAATATAAGGTTGTGGTTTAGAAAAATTGTAACTTCCAACTGTGGTTATTACATTAAGATTTAATTTAATAAGCAAAAAGCCAACACTGCCTAAACCGCCTCCGTGGCGTAATGGTTAGTCCATTCGCTTCACACCAGGAGCCACCTAGCCAGTTCTCCATTGCGTTGGGGAATCTTGGTAAGCCCGGTTCCATCTTCGGCATCATCGTCACTTCCCATCAGGTGAGGTGATGCCAAGGGTGAATTACCAATTGTGAATAAAAAAATATAAAAAAAACCATAAATCAACAAATGCACTGCAAAAAAATACTGTGCAGTAGCTATAACTTTGTATTAGGTAAAAAAGAATCTCATCTTATATTACTATATTGAATAAAATGCTTTGAGTGGTTTATTCCATTTGGCTTCTCTTCTTTTGAAAGAAAAATACCAAACAGTTTGCCGGATAGTAGTAAATTTCGAAACAAACTGAAAGTGTTTTTTCAATGTCACATAACATTGGTCGGGTCAGCTAGTTATTTCAGACATATAACAAAAATTTGCGCTCTATTATAGTGTTGCCTTATTCAAGGTATACAAGGTTGTGTATTGAATCAAAATTTAAAAGTTTCATGCTCGCTTCGCACACGCTTTTCCTATACTGCTCGCTCTTGCCTCTTCTACCTAATGGAAGGATATAAAAAGAGAAGGATAAAAAATATAGTCAAGTCAAGCGTGCGTAAAGAAGTTTTACTTCAATAAATATATTTTTAACTTTTGGCTTTCTGGTACCAAATCATTCCGCTCATTTTAAAGCAATCAGGTCCTTGTAAATATAAGGGTTCCTTGTTGACTTTGCAACCCTAAGAAGTATATAAATAAACATAACTTTCCTTTGCCAACATTAGACAAATGTTTGAGTGTCTATTTAGTGAAAACTTTAATTATTGTGAATAAATAAATTATCTATACATCTATCTAACCTCTTCATCCATAGGGCCCAGTTCTGAGTTCCCTGGAGCATCTTCAGCTTTAGTGGCTTCCATAGCAAACCTGAGAAGCCCCTGAAATTCAAAATTACCAATGACAAGTTGTTAAGGGTTCGGGTGCACTTAGGAGGGCTGCATATAGGTCAGACACAGAATTCACAGACCTAAAAGGTATGTATGTTACGGTATGTAAGGTTGGTATGTACCACTCACCAAAATACATAGCATAGGCAGGCCTCCCACTCGGTGGCTGCATATAGGTAAGACACAGTATTCACAGACTTTTTATTAGGTACCTAATGGTATGTACCACACTGGACATATTTTGACTGATACATTGCAAAAAGAACAGGCAAGTGAGAGTTAAATTCATTCATAGAGGGTTCCGTGCAAGCCACCACACCTTTGGGTACAGAACCCTAAAAACATTAACCAGCACAACAATAAAATATTCTTATCAAATAAAAGACATCAACAATACTGTGTGCCTTAGTGACTTTAGTTAGATTTAATTCCTGCTAGGTATTTTTTGGCAAAAGCCTAGTTAGAGTTTGTGCTATAATCATGCCACGTTTAACGCTTATAGACAACAGATCAGAAACCAGGCCTTAAAAAAGACATTTCTTGTATTGTTGTTGAACCCTACATTTTCTTGCTAATTTTATTTTATTATTTATTAGTAAATTCACCATAACACATACCTCTTCTACAAAAACTGGAGCCGGATATCTACTAAAGTTCAGATACAACCCTATAAAGATCGGGTGGAAGGACAGCATAGGCTTAGTTAATAGGATCCCATTATCTTTGAGTGCGGAACCCTAAAAAGCCAAACATGTCCGGCTATAACCTGGCTACCCTATAAGCAGCCCTGGTGAATGCACCCCAATCGGATTGAAGAGGTTATGCCATACTTCAATACACACATGGTCACAAGATCTTGATATACCTGCAAATTCCTGGGCTGCCGCGGCTGTATGGGCACCGGCTGCGCCGAAGCATCGCTGCTGCTGGGGAACGTGATGGCTCCAGCGATCTGATTGTTGTTATGAGGATTTAAACTCATTTTCAATGAAACAACACCTCTCACTAGATTCTAAACACTACAATAATTGATTCTTAGCTGTGAAAAATGACTAGCATATAACGCATTTCACAAGAAAGCAACGTGACTCAGTCAAAAATAGGTTCAATTTCGAGAATTTCGCAGATTAATCGAAAAACAAAAACACGTACTCTGTGCAAAAACACGACACACGAACGAACGAAGAACAACGAATCGCGAACGCGAACGTGTCGCGAACGCTGAGCGCGAACGTGAAGAACAAAGAGAATATAATAAACGTGAAGAAGAAAGACACTTTAGACCACAGATCTACTTAGACACTTTTTTTTTTCTTCTCTCCGGCTTCCAAAAACGCGGAAAAGGCAAAGGTTACTAAGGACCATACAGCCTAGTCTGTCATATATTAGTTTCCTTAATAGTTTTTTGATTTGTAATCCTCGTGCCGCCGGTGCATTAGAAATATTCTCTAAAGTTCTTGACGGCACTTGAGACACTTTTACTCTGTGCTTTTACTCTACATACTTTTTTTTTAATATTTACGTCTCTAGGTACTAGCCATTTTGAGATAGACTTCATTTTATTCATATTCATTAATTCTTTTTTTTGATCTAGGTCTTAAGAAATCTATACAAAAGTAGAAATTTGCTGCATCTGGTCCCGATACATAGTGACTGTAAATTGCCGCTAGCGGCAAACTACCCAAACGCACTACATGCAAAGTAGCTTTGTGTAGCTCACTGGTTTCCAAAGTCGTTCAGGTGGACTCCCTGGGGTACACGGGAGACTCGGCGGGGTAAAGTGGTATTCTAACAAAACGAACTAGGTATATGTATGTATTACGTTTTTCGTTTTTCTTGATAGTTGGTACAAAATAATTGTACTCACGAAAATAATTTGTTAATTACGTAGGTAAGTAACATACGTACTTTTGTTAAACTAGTGGTATTGAGCATGAATTATTCGTCATTTGCATGCGTTTAGCTTGCGTTTAGCCATCTCTATGCAGTTACTATCATCATTACAGCTCATATACGTCCCCACCGAGGGGCTCGAGCCTACCCTGAATCAGGGCGATTAGGCCTTAGTCGACCACGCGGGCCCAGTGCGGGTTGGTCGACTTCACACACAACCTTCGAGTTTCTTCGCAGGCGTGTGCAGGTTTCCTCACGATGTTTTCCTTCACCGTTAAAGCAATCGGTAAGTATGTACGTAGAGGTAACGGGTTCAAATCTGGACGGCCAATGTACCAATGAGTTTTTCAGTTACTATACTAGGCAATAATTATGCTAGTCTTGACACTGTACTTCCTACACTACGTTTTCCGGTGCGAAGTCGCCACTTGAGAACTTTACTACCCTAATGGCCATCTGTTCTACGAGAAATGTGCCCCGCCCACAGCCACTTAAGTTGAGCAATTCAGAGCTATGTCGGTTACTTTTGTTCTCCTGCGGATCTCCTCGCTTCTGATTCGATCACGCAGAGAAACATCGAGCATATATTAGCACGCTCCATTGCCCTTTGGGTGACCAGGCCTCTCACTCGGTGGACCGATGACCTTGTGAAGTTCGCGGGAAACCGCTGAATGCGGGCAGCGCCGAACCGGTCGTCGTGGAAATCCTGAAATCCTATGTCCAGCAGTAGACGTCCTTCGGCTGATATGATGATACTGTACTGGAGTTATTCATAAATCATAATGTTCGTTGCAAACGTTTCTTACAGGACAACATCAGTAATCATATCCAAAGTTATCGTGTATTTGCTAAACACTAGGTTTTTTTGAGGTCTGTAAAGCTAGCGTTAACACCGACTAGCATTGTAATTTGTTGCTCAGAAATTATTCCAGTAATAAAATACTAGTTAGGGCAACTAATTAGCAATAAATTTATCTGGTATTAAATACATTTTGTTGTTTGAATATCAACCGAGCAAAGAATTACAATGCTATTATAGACAGCGTCAATGCTGGCATAACAGACGTCAAAGCAAGCATTAAAACCGTTTAGCATTGTAATTTGTTGCTCAGAAATCACTCGGGCAACAAAATTCTTATTAGGGCAACCAATTAATATCAAATAAGCACTAAATTTATCACTACAAATAAATTCTGTTTCTTGAATAACAACTGAGCATCAAATTAAAATGCTAAATGGTGTCAATGCTTTTTAACTGACTTCAAAAAGGAGGTGGTTCTATGTTCGACTGTTTTTTTTTAATGTATGTTCACCCATTTCTCCGTCATTTTTGGACCGATTTTCAAAATTCTTTTTTTATTCGAAAAAAATTGTCACCTAATCAGGATCTGATGATGGGATCCCAGGGAAATCGAGGGCAACCCTCAAATTTTAGAGGCACTTATTACGTGATTCATATTATGACTAAAGCTATTAAAATACTTGCGTCTGTTAGCCATCATCTCATGTTGGTAAGCTGATGAAGAAAGGTTAGGTTAGCGGTTAGGAGTTGGAGGAAAATTCTTTCAATATTATACATAGATATACAGGGTGATTTGTAATGTCACGTATTCCCGTTAAGGGGTGATAGATAAGATCAAAAGCAATCAATTTTGTCCTATAATGTGCTATCCGAAAGTTAACCGTTTTCGAGTTATTTCAAATTTACTTTTTTTATTTTAAATTCCGGTTTCAGATGGTTAAAATTTGAATTAAAAAAAACTACGTGCCTGATTTTGAGTTTCTTGCTATCGTCGTATAGCGGACATTCCAATAGTTCATAATAAGTGATAAAATCTTGAAAAGCTTCAAACGTTTTCAAATTACGCTTTTTAAATTTATCAGTTTCCTATTTTTTTCTATTTTTTTCGATAAAAAAGGCAATTTTCTGTAAAAAATCTCCTAGTAATTAAATGTGCAAAGTACGTTAATAACATCTCTAACTAACTAGCTTTCATTTGAGGTAAAAAGTTACAAATAACTCCAAGTACAAAGACAGAAATTAAAAAAAAAAAGATGAGTAGGTAAAGAAATTAATGTTCGAAAAATAATTACGTACGATAAATAAAAGGCTTTTATTTTAATTAAACTCTTTTATTAGTTCACAAATTCTGCTCAAATTGTAATCCCCTGTTACGAATACACACCCGCATTCTCTTACGTAATTCACTTTTGGTGACTCTAGTTGATAAGCTGCTTTTAATTTGGTCAGCTGCACTGATTATTCTCCTAATTAATTCATCGCGCGTTGGTACGGGCGACACATCGTAAACCAGGGCTTTCATGTGACCCCACACATAATAATCCATAGGAGGTCAGGGCATCTTGCTGGCCAGGCAATGGGCCCGCCAATGGATGCCAAGGTCCTGGCGGATCTTCTGCGTCTGCCATGATAATAAACCAACAAAAACTCGAAGTTAACTCAAAAATGCTAGTAAATGATAATTAGTGCGTAATACGTGTGCGCGTACGAAGTAGTTGATACCAACTAAACCTAATTTTCGCTTGGCGTGTGGGGACGGCGGCGGCGTAACTACAATTAATAATAACAGCTCTCTCTCTCTCTCTCTCTCTCACTCACTCCTTCACTAAGTCAGCTCTTCTCTCTCGCTCCCTATTCGAGCCGATTGCCATAAATAAAAAGAAATTCCATGAAATGCGAGTCCTTTGAGGACAGTAACGACTTACCTACTTAAAACAGGTAATAAAAATTCCTTTTAAAAATCCGGCCTCTGTGGGTCTCAACGTTTTTTCTCTACATGTACTTGAGATACTACTAAGTTTAATACCTCTAATGAAAGCTAGTTAGTTAGAGATGTTATTAACGTACTTTGCACATTTAATTACTAGGAGATTTTTTACAGAAAATTGCCTTTTTTATCGAAAAAAATAGAAAAAAATAGGAAACTGATAAATTTAAAAAGCGTAATTTGAAAACGTTTGAATCTTTTCAAGATTTTATCACTTATTATGAACTATTGGAATGTCCGCTATACGACGATAGCAAGAAACTCAAAATCAGGCACGTAGTTTTTTTTATTCAAATTTTAACCATCTGAAACCGGAATTTAAAATAAAAAAAGTAAATTTGAAATAACTCGAAAACGGATAACTTTCGGATAGCACATTATAGGACAAAATTGATTGCTTTTGACCTTATCTATCACCCCTTAACGGGAATACGTGACATTACAAATCACCCTGTATACGTAGGTATGCATAGACCGATAGTTGTATTCTTTCAGGTTATTCAGATGAGCTGATAATGGACGATTTAACTCCTTAATTTTCATGCTGCTGAGATGATGATGGAAGCCACAGGACTCTGTATCTGTTAATCATATCAGGCGAAGGAAGTCCACTGCTGGACATAGGCCTCTCCCAAGGATCTCCACGACGACCGGTTCTGCGCTGCCCGCATCCAGCGGCTTCCCGCGACCTTCACCAGGTCATCAGTCCACCGAGTGGGAGGCCTGCCTACACTACGCTTTCCGGTGCGTGGTTGCCACTCGAGAACTTTACTACCCCAACGGCCATCTGTTCTACGAGCAATGTGCCTCGCCCACTGTCACTTTTAGCAATTCTGAGAGCTATGTCGGTTACTTTGGTTCTCTTACGGATCTCCTCGTTTCTGATTCGATCACGTAGAGAAACTCCGAGCATAGCACGCTCCATTGCCCTTTGGGCGACCTTGAGCCTTCTTATGAGGCCCATAGTAGGCGACCATGTCTCAGTTCCGTACGTCATCACTGGCAACACACATTGGTCGAAGACCTTGGTCTTAAGACACTGCGGTATCTAGGACGTACAGATATTGCGAAGCTTCCCGAACGCTGCCCAGCCGAGTTGGATTCGACGATTGATCTCTTTCTCGAAGTTGGAACTACCTAACTGGACTGTTTGTCCCATCAGGTATACATATTCGGTAACAACTTCGAGTGTAGAGCCTCCAACCTTCAGAGGAGTAGGTATGACACGGACGTTCGACATAATTTTCGTCTTGTCCATGCTCATTCTAAGACCCACTTGTTGAGAGGCTCTACTGAGGCCATCGAGCATTGTGCCTAAGTCGTCAATAGTCTCAGCCATGACCACGATATCGTCAGCGAATCGAAGTTGGGTGATGTACTCGCCGTTGATATTGATGCCGAGTCCACCCCAGTCCAAAAGCTTAAAAATATCTTCCAGGGCGGCGGTGAACAGTTTCGGAGATATAACGTCTCCCTGTCTCACCCCTCGCTGCAGCTGAATAGGTTCCGAGTTTTGATCCTTGAGGCGAACCGACATGGTGGCGTTTTCATACAAACACTTTAGCACTTCGATATATCGATAGTCAATTTGGCACCTCTAGAGAGACTGTTACACAGCCCAAGTTTCGACCGAATCGAAGGCTTTCTCATAGTCCACGAACGCCAAGCATAGTGGCTGATTATACTCTTCGGTCTTCTGTATAATCTGCCGCAGCGTATGTATGTGGTCTATGGTACTAAAGCCTTTTCGGAAACCGGCTGTTAATAAAACACATGTATTATGATTTGATAATTCCTATTGGTGCGTAGGTGATTGGGTTTGACTTTGAGAGAAAGACAGCATTATCATTTTTCACTAAAAATAAACAAAATAAAAATAAAAGTTTAAAAAAACTAAAAACCGCCTTCAAAATGAAATTCACTCAAAAGTATGAAATAACTTTATTATATTTAAATACACAACATTGACCAACAATAACGAAACCAAAGTCGGGTACGAATTGAACCAGGGGCTTAAATTTTTTTTTGAGGTCGGTGTCAGCAAACCATTGAATCTAAAACATTTGATACGTAAGTAACTGTTTGCTGGTACCCACCTCAAAAAAAAATTAAGCCCCTTATTTAAATCGAACCCACCTTTGATTTCGTTATTGTTGGTTAATGTTGTGTATTTAAGTATAGTAAAATTATTTCATACTTTTGAGTGAATTTCATTTTGAAGTCGGTTTTTAGTTTTTTTAAACTTTTATTTTTATTTTGTTTATTTTTAAACACAGTCCTGGCTATACAGCCTAGTCAGTAACCCTATATTTGAAAATTCTTCAGAACTACTGGTTATTTAGGCAACCACCAAGATGTAACGTACAAGGAAAGAGACTATTTCTTCCGCCGGTTTGTATAAGGTAGGTGAAAGAAGATAAAAAAATATAGGTATTAATTTTTTGACGTGAAACTGAAATGTAACGGATATCACGAAAGAGACTTAGACTTGTTTCCGGTAGGATCGGCTATAAAAACCTCATTTCTTGGAACAAGTAAACCTCCTACTCATTATTCATTAGTTATCCACTCACGGAGAAAAATTGAAATTGTTTTACGTTAAACCAACGACAGTGTGCCCAGACACGGCTCCACCGCTTCACCCGTTTTTTTAGAAATTACTTAATTTTAGGATTTCAGAGGTATAAATAACCTAATAATATCAAATTGTTTAGTGTTTGTTTGTTTTGTGCTTCGCACACCGATTTGGAATTAAGGAGCTCTTCCCATGAAACCTGATTAAGATGTTTGTTGATTTTATCATAGTCTCCTCGATTAAATCTGTATACTGCTGTTATACAGGGTCTTCGGCAGATGGTTGAAAATACGAAAATGGGGGATAGGTGGGGTCGCCTCCCACCTATTTTGAGAATTAAAAAAAATCTAGGACTTGTAATTTTTTTTACAGGATTTTTTTTCTTTTTTTAGAAATTTTGCCATTTTTATACCTTTGAACACATGTAACTTTTTGTTTTTTAAAGCTAGCTCCAAAACCTTTTTTTTAATAGACTTTTATAAGATTGTCGGCTCTAAAAAAAATTATGTTTGTTTCAAGTTATTGCTAAAAACAAAAATGTGGGCCACCGAACTTAAAAAAAAAGTTGAACAAAAATTTAAAAGTCAACTTTGCGATGCATTTAAAAAAAAAATAATGGGGCTGGAGGGCTTCTGTTTTTTTTAAAACATCTCTAAAGCTTATGCTTTTGAATGGTATGTAATTTGTTTCGGTATCTTTTTTGTAACCGGAGTTGTTAATTTTTTTTACTCAATTGGACCATGTTGACGAAATTCCACTAGTTACATGTTTTGTGAAATGTATCAAATGCAAAGTTGAAAATAATGTAAATACTTACTGTTGGGACGGTTACAAAGAGCAGGTACGTTTTTTTACATTCTTGCACACACATAATGGCTATCTTTTGTCATTTATTGGCATATTGGAGTTAGCACTTCCATTATTATATCAGCTCATATACGTCCCCACCGAGGGGCTCGAGCCTACCCTGAATCAGGGCGATTAGGCCTTAGTCGACCACGCGGGCCCAGTGCGGGTTGGTCGACTTCACACACAACCTTCGAGTTTCTTCGCAGGCGTGTGCAGGTTTCCTCACGATGTTTTCCTTCACCGTTAAAGCAATCGGTAAGTATGTACGTAAGTTTTTGAAAAACTCATTGGTACATTGGCCGTCCAGATTTGAACCCGGTACCTCTGGATAGATGGACCGAGTCGTTACCGGTTGAGCCACCGACGCTTGCACTTCCATATGCCAATAAAATGTCCGCATATTCCGGATTGGTAAATTGAGCCATTTTAAACCACAACAAAGTCTTAACATCATATCATCATATCAGCCACAAATCGTCCACTGCTGGACAAAGGCCTCCCCCAAGGATTTCCACGACGACCGGTCCTGCGCTGCCCGCATCCATCGGCTTCCCGCGACCTTCACCAGGTCATCGGTCCACCGCGTGGGAGGCCTGCCTACGCTACGTTTTCCGGTGCGCGGTCGCCACTCAAGAACTTTACTGCCCCATCGGCCATCTGTTCTACGAGCTATGTGCCCTGCCCACTGCCACTTCAGTTTAGCGATTCTGTGAGCTATGTCGGTTACTTTAGTTCTCCTGCGGATCTCCTCGTTTCTGATTCGATCACGCAGAGTAACTCCGAGCATAGCACGCTCCATTGCCCTTTGGGTGACCTTGAGCCTTCTTATGAGGCCCATAGTAAGCGACCATGTCTCAGTTCCGTAAGTCATCACTGGCAACACACACTGGTCAAAGACCTTAGTCTTGAGACACTGCGGTATTTGGGACGTGAAGATATTGCGAAGCTTCCCGAACGCTGCCCAGCCGAGTTGGATTCGTCGATTGATCTCTTTCTTGAAGTTGGACCTACCTAACTGGACTGTTTGTCCCAGGTATACATATTCGTCAACAACTTCCAGTGTAGAGTCTCCAACCTTTAGAGGAGTGGGTGCGACACGGACATTTAACATTATTTTCGTCTTGTCCATGTTCATTTTAAGACCCACTTGTTGAGAGACCTTACTGAGGCCATCGAGCATTGTGCTTAGGTCTTCCATAGTCTCAGCCATGACCACGATATCATCAGCGAATCGGAGGTGGGATATGTACTCGCCGTTGATATTGATGCCGAGTCCACCCCAGTCCAGAAGCTTAAAAACATCTTCCAGGGCGGCGGTGAACAGTTTCGGAGATATAACGTCTCCCTGTCTCACCCCTCGCTGCAACTGGATAGGTTTCGAGTTCTGGTCTTGGAGGCGAACCGACATGGTGGCGTTTTCATACAGACACTTCAACACCTCGATGTATCGATGGTCAATTTGGCACCGCTGGAGAGACTGTAGCACAGCCCAGGTTTCGACTGAATCAAAGGCCTTCTCATAGTCCACAAATTTAAAAGTCTTAACAAAACGTCTGATAATAACAAAAAGTGACAAACAACAAAAAAACTTAACAAAATCACAAACACAGCAAAGTGAAATTAACGAAAACAAAAAAAAACGTTAACGTTATTAACGTTTGTGATTTTGTTAAGTTTTTTTTGTTGTTTGTCACTTTTTGTTATTATCAGACGTTTTGTTAAGACTTTGTTGTGGTTTAAAATGGCTCAATTTACCAATGCGGAATATGCGGACATTTTATTGGCATATGGAAGTGCTAACTCCAATATGCCAATAAATGACAAAAGATAGCCATTATGTGTGTGCAAGAATGTAAAAAAACGTACCTGCTCTTTGTAACCGTCCCAACAGTAAGTATTTACATTATTTTCAACTTTGCATTTGATACATTTCACAAAACATGTAACTAGTGGAATTTCGTCAACATGGTCCAATTGAGTAAAAAAAATTAACAACTCCGGTTACAAAAAAGATACCGAAACAAATTACATACCATTCAAAAGCCTAAGCTTTAGAGATGTTTTAAAAAAAACAGAAGCCTTCCAGCCCCATTATTTTTTTTTAAATGCATCGCAAAGTTGACTTTTAAATTTTTGTTCAACTTTTTTTTTAAGTTCGGGGGCCCACATTTTTGTTTTTAGCAATAACTTGAAACAAACATAATTTTTTTTAGAGCCGACAATCTTATAAAAGTCTATTAAAAAAAAGATTTTGGAGCTAGCTTTAAAAAACAAAAAGTTACATGTGTTCAAAGGTATAAAAATGGCAAAATTTCTAAAAAAAGGAAAAAAAATCCTGTAAAAAAAATTACAAGTCCTAGATTTTTTTTAATTCTCAAAATAGGTGGGAGGCGACCCCACCTATCCCCCATTTTCGTATTTTCAACCATCTGCCGAAGACCCTGTATAACAAGCAAAACACAAAACACAATGAACAAAAATTCAAAAATCTTATCCTTAATATCAAACCCGCCGTCAAGATGGCCGCCGCCATGAGCCTGAAACTCTGTCTGTTACTATTCCACCTACCGGAATGGAGCGACCTTGATGTAATTTAACCGAGAATTCACACATTTCATACCTACTATGTTACATGATTTTCATTGTAAATAAAAATAAAGGAACGATAATCCTTATAAGATTTAGACCAAATATGTCCAAAAGGAAATCATGTTCCTAGTTCGTTGAACGACAAGGTCATAGTTTCATTCAAGGACAAGTTTTCACAGAAAATCAGAAGTATACTTTAATAAAAGTAATTAACATGAATTTGGCATCGTTTTAACGAAACCTTTTTGTACAGCCACAGTAACAACACAGTAAATTGGGCGCACATTCACTCGGGACTTGAAGTACGAGAACGAATTTTTAGTGAAGTTGCCCTGAATATTTTTATACTGTCAGTGCGACAAAGGATTAGCCACAGAGGCAGTCTACTTCACACACATATATTTTCAATGCATTCTAATCGTGCATAGCGGTCTTTGACGTATTTTTAGGCGCTAATTTGACCCGCCGTAATTCTTCCACCTCCCGGTACGTCAACAGACAAGCTTTAACAGGTCGGAAGTTAACAGACAAGAAAGAGCTTCCCGTAGTGAAACACAGGCACAAAGTAGTTATGTAAACACAGGTCAGTGTCACCAGTGAATGAATAGGTAATGAAATGACTTAATGATACCAACTCTGATAAATAAAACAACTGAACAACACCTAAGTAGAAGAAGTATAAGTAGGTACTTGTACTTAGCCATATAAAATTAATCTAGCTTAAACACAGATAGCGTATCACTCTCATCGAGATAAACTGGAAAACATGTTTTCATAATATTACGAAGCCTAAGAGGGTACAGACAGTGAATTACCAGCTTATTACAATTTTAGTTTTAAAATGTTCTAGATAGTTTCAAAGTTAGAGTCAGTGTGTTTTGTCTCAGTTTCGACTGTAACAGCAACGTTAAAAACCTTTTTTTTCATCTTACTTTCATACTCAAGTAACAACAAATAACAGATTCCAACAATTGCGGTAAGTACCTACAAAATCATAATCAATAATCTCTCTAATCTAACCTACACGACCTTGTGAAAGTTGCGGGAAGCCGTTGGATGCGGGCAGAGCAGGACCGGTCGTTGTAAAAATCCTTGGCCTTTGTCCAGCGTGGGAAGTCTTTCGGCTGATATTATGACGAATCTTTTACTCAATGTATCGCAGATCCGGTGCAATATCGTCACATCTGCAAATTATTCATTTTCTAGTGTCATTATGATAGTTTTAGTTGTTTCTGGGGGAGGCCATTGTCCAGCAGGACGTCTTTCGGCTAATATGATGAATCTGTTTCTCAATGTATCGCAGCTCCGGTGCAATATCAACACAACTGCAAATTGTTCATTTTCGAGTATCAAGATAATTTTAGTAGTTTCTGGGGGAGGCCTTTGTCCAGCAGGACGTCTTTCGGCTGATATGATGAATCTGTTACTCAATGTATCGCAGCTCCGGTGCAATATCATCGCAACTGCAAATTATTCATTTTCGAGTATCATTATGATAGTTTTAGTAGTTTCTGGGGGAGGCCTTTGTCCAGCAGGACGTCTTTCGGCTGATATGATGAATCTGTTACTCAATGTATCGCAGCTCCGGTGCAATATCATCGCAACTGCAAATTATTCATTTTCGAGTATCATTATGATAGTTTTAGTAGTTTCTGGGGGAGGCCTTTGTCCAGCAGGACGTCTTTCGGCTGATATGATGAATCTGTTACTCAATGTATCGCAGCTCCGGTACAATATCAACACAACTGCAAATTGTTCATTTTCGAGTATCATTATGATAATTTTAGTAGTTTCTGGGGGAGGCCTTTGTCCAGTAGGACGTCTTTCGGCTGATATGATGAATCTGTTACTCAATGTATCGCAGCTCCGGTGCAATATCAACACAACTGCAAATTGTTCATATTCGAGTATCATTATGATAGTTTTAGTAGTTTCTGGGGAGGCCTTTGTCCAGCAGGACGTCTTTCGGCTGATATGATGAATCTGTTACTCAATGTATAGCAGCTCCGGTGCAATATCATCACAACTGCAAAATATTCATTTTCGACTGTCATTATGATAGTTTTAGTAGTTTCTGGGGAAGGCCTTTGCCCAGCAGGACGTCTTTCGGCTGATATGATGAATCGTTTACTCAATGCATCGCAGCCTCGGTGCAATATCAAAACAACTGCAAATTATTCATTTTCGAGTGTCATTATGATAATTTACTAGTTTCTGGGGGAGACCTTTGTCCAGCAGGACGTCTCTTGCCCGATATGATGAATCGTTTACTCAATCTATCGCAGCTCAGGTGCAATATCGTCACAACTGTAAATTATTTATTTTCGAGTGTTATTAAATTATGATAGTTTTAGCAGTTTATGTCTGAGGTCGCTGTTGGAGCTTTGAGAAGCGTTAAAATGTGCGGTAATAGGTAAATAGTATTTCGATGGCTGAAATACAATTTTATTGCTCGTGTTATTGGCATTGTAATATACATATAGTATTATCAAAGTTTAGCTAGTTTTAAAGCTACAGTCCAAATGAATTAAAAGTTTTTAAGATGATATTTTATCATTTTCAGACATGCCTCCTCGCGAAGATATGATCATCCAGCCACTTCAGATCTCTCGCCCGCAGACCAGGCCTCCGCCCCCACCAGCTCCGGGACGCCTGCAGAGGCCTCCACACGACAACCCTGGAATGTATCTTAGATCTGGAGTCACCAGTACTAACATTAGTAGCGTGAGAAGTGTTGAAACTCGGTAAAACACAGTTTTTTCAAATGTTTGTATGGTAAATGTTGCATAAAATCTTCATGCACTTACCAAATAATTTATTGAGTGAAGCTGAGGAACTATTACACAGAGATTATATTAGTGTAAATAAAACCCTACATAGTGATAGATATATCTATTTTCTGAACGCAAATATTTTCATAGGAATAAGTATAATTAATTAGGCAGGTAATGTAGAAGAGGTTTCCGATTAACACTTTTTGTAATTTAAACGAGGTCTCGTCCTTTTTCATGTTAATTAGTAATATTAAGATAAGGTAGATAAGATAAAGACTATATAGGTAGGATTTGTCCACTTAAGAAAGTAAAATGAAGCTTATCTATGTAAAATAGTTAGGTACGTTTGAATTGTATGTTGATTGTTGAGAATTTTATTAAGAAATTAAAGATTAAGTAAATGACATTTATCATTATTTAAATAAAAATATCCGCTTCGTTCTCACTAAACTACTATTGTGTCAAAATCTATCTATGTTTACTTGGTACTTTACGAATACATAGCTAGTTTATTAGATAAATTCTACTTCGCAGTATGGTCGAATGGTACATCGTTTCCGTAAGTATAAGGTAGGTACTCTTCGGCGCTCAGTGCGACTTCTTTTTTTTTTATTGGTCTTTTTCAAACATGTCACTTTCCAAACTCGAGTCTCTCTTTTAAACTTGACACTTTCCTAACTCGTCTCCTTTTTAACTCGCCTTTTTCTTACTAGTATCGTGGATTTCTTCTTCTGTGAAGCATTCTGCTATCCATTGGGGGGAGCCTCGCTTCGCGAGTAGCGTTGCAGTGTTTAGGCTTTTTGATCTTTTGTCCGGCCCAAGACTGCGTTCGGCCCGTCCGGCTTTAGTAAGGCTTTTGTGTTTCCCTATATCGTTCTTTTCCATCTTCCGTGCGTGCACGTAAACGCGAGCGGCGCGATGCGGCAGTACTCGTAAGCTTTGGAAGAGAATCAAGAGGATGCTGATTTTAAGCGAATATTACTTTGCAATACGTTAAAAGAGGGCAGCATGGACAAAACAAAGAAACAGATCAAACTCCGTAGCGATTGCTAAGACGTTGATTGTTGAATTTAATCTACACTAATATTATAAATAGGAAAGATTTGTATTTGTTTTTGTATGTTTGTAACGAATAAACTCAAAAACTGCTGGACCGATTTAAAAATTCTTTCACTATTAGAATGCTACATTATTCTTTAGTTACATAGGCATATATTTATTACTAGAAAAAAATAGGGATCCCCGCTAAAACTTCATTAATGTAACCTAAGGCAAAGTATATATATACTAATATACAGTATGGACACTTCCTGCCGCTCTCTATTGCGACCTCACTCCCTCCTCTTCCAGATTGATTACAGTTTGGTTGTCAAATGTCAAGGATTTCGCCACCATTTTGTTCGTTCCGTCATGTTTTATAATACTAAAATATAAAATAAAAATATAAAAAAATAGCTTCAGAGCAGACATCTGGCAAAGAAAAATATTAAATTTATACTTAAATTTTGTTTGCGTCCGGCCTTGGGATCTAAAAGTTCGGCTTTTTTAGCAGGTAAGTCCGGCTTTCTGATTTTATGAAATGGGATCGCTATTCCCGAGACTAACCTAATATCGCACGTTTCGCTCGTTCATTTGCTACTGAGTAATAAACTGTAATATTAGGTTCGGTCAGGTTTCATTGATTATACAATCTATATACTGTGCTACACTGGAAGAGCCTCTCGAAGCGAGGGTCCCCCCTTGGATAGAAGAATCCTTCGCAGAAGAAGAAATTATCGGTTTTTTAGACTAAAAAAAGATGACGATTTTTAACCGCCTCTGTGGCGTAATGGTTAGTCCATTCGCTTCACACTAGGAGGTCGCGGGTTCGATTCCGGCGGGGTCAACTTGTAAGACTCGGTTTGGTTGGTGGTAGGGCATTTTCTAAGCCCGCCTGGCTAGCTACCACCATCTTATCTAAGTCTTGCCGCCAAACATCAGTGTTAATAACATTGATGTGTTCCGGTTTGAAGATAAGATAGCCAGTTCTCCATTGCATTGGGGAATCTTGGTAAGCCCGCTTCCATCTTCGGCATCATCGTCACTTACCATCAGGTGAGATGATGCGCCAAGGGCTTAACAATTGTGAATAAAAAAAATAAAAATGACGAGTTAGGAAAGCGTCAAGTTTGAAAAATGGCAAGTTAGAAAAAGGTCAAGTTTAAGAAAATGACGAGGTCGTCCGGAAGGCTCTTTGGGTAAATACATCGTCGCGTTGACAAAATAAGTAAGTACATCGCAAATAAAAATAGGGGGCAAAATCTTGGCTATCAGCGCCATCCACCGATGTTTTCTGTTAACTTTTTGTCATTTATTTAACATATTTTGAAAAGTCCTCTTAAGAATGATCGTTTCATGCTCTGTACCGTAGCTCCAAGAACTTGAAAGCTTAAAAAATCTATAAGTAACTTAAAAACTAGTTCTTATTTTAACACTCACACCATTCGCAACGCATTCAGTTAGGAATGAGTGACTAATGAAGTTGGGCCAGACGACGAAACACCTGAAAACTCTTGTGTTCGTTTTTTATTCGTTTAGCTTTTTCCCGAGCAGATTTAAAGGTTCAATAAGCGTTACGTTTCAAACGTAACGGTATCGACATAGTTTGTTTGTAGAGCGTCTAATTTTTCTGTAAATAGCCCGCAAAAATGGAACGGACAGGTACAATTTTTGGGGGCTATTTACAGAAAAAGTAGACACTCTACAAACAAACTAACTATGTCGACACCGTAACGTTTGAAACGTAACGCTTGTTGAACTTTCAAATCCGCTCGGCAAAAAGCTAAACGAATAAAAAACGAACACAAAGGTTTTCAGGTGTTTGGCTATCAGCGCCATCCACCGATATTTTCTGTTAACTTTTTGTCATTTATTTAACATATTTTGAAAAGTCCTCTTAAGAATGATCGTTTCATGCTCTGTACCGTAGCTCCAAGAACTTGAAAGCTTAAAAAATCTATCAGTAACTTAAAAACTAGTTCTTATTTTAACACTCACACAATTCGCAACGCATTCAGTTAGGAATGAGTGACTAATGAAGTTGGGCCAGACGACGAAACACCTGAAAACTCTAGTGTTCGTTTTTTATTCGTTTAGCTTTTTCCCGAGCAGATTTAAAGGTTCAATTAGCGTTACGTTTCAAATGTAACGGTATCGACATAGTTTGTTTGTAGAGCGTCTAATTTTTCTGTAAATAGCCCGCAAAAATGGAACGGACAGGTACAATTTTTGGGGGCTATTTACAGAAAAAGTAGACACTCTACAAACAAACTAACTATGTCGACACCGTTACGTTTGAAACGTAACGCTTGTTGAACTTTCAAATCCGCTCGGGAAAAAGCTAAACGAATAAAAAACGAACACAAAGGTTTTCAGGTGTTTCGTCGTCTGGCCAATCTTCTTTCGCTAATAACTGCTTAACGAGTGCGTTACGATTGATATGAAGCGAGTATTTCTCAATTGTTTTTCCGGTACTCTAGCTTAATAAACCTCTTAAGTCACTAACTCCAGTAATCATGGAGAAATCCGGTGATAAAAATTGTATGTAGATCATGAAATAGGGTGACAATGATTTTATTTTACAAGGAAATTCTCGTTGTTTTTAGAGTGTCTACTTTTTCTGTTAATAACCCCCAAAAAATTTTACCCTTCCGTTCCATTTTTGCGGGCTATTTACAGAAAAATTCGACACTCCACAAACAAACTTAGTATGTTGTTGTTTTTTATGATCGTTCGGTCCTCTGTACCGTAGCTCAAAGAGGCCTGAAAGCTAAAAAATCTTTCAGTAACTTAAAAATAAGTTCTTATTTGAACACTCACACCATTCGTAACGCATTCAGTAAGGAATGATTGACTAATGAAGTTGGGCCAGACGACGAAACACCTGAAAACTTTTGTGTTCGTTTTTCATTCGTTTAGCTTTTTCCCAAGCAGATTTAAAGTTTCAACAAGCGTTACGTTTCAAACGCAACGGTGTCGACATAGTTTGTTTGTAGAGCGTCTAATTTTTCTGTAAATAGCCCGCAAAAATGGAACGGACGGGTACAATTTTTGGGGGCTATTTACAGAAAAAGTAGACACTCTACAAACCAACTAACTATGTCGACACCATTACGTTTGAAACGTAATGCTTGTTGAAACTTCAAATCTGCTCGGGAAAAAGCTAAACGAATAATAAACGAACACAAAATTTTCAGGTGTTTCGTCGTATGGCCCACCTTCATTAGTCAATCATTCCTTACTGAATGCGTTACGAATGGCATGAGTGTTAAAATAAGAACTCATTTTTGAGTTAATGAAAGATTTTTCAGCTTTCAGGTCTCTTGGAGCTACGGTACAGAGGACCGAAGGATCATAGTACTTCGTAAATGGTACACTAGACAGCGCCATCTAAGATTTTTTGTAAAAACATCGTACTCATCACTAGATCAAAGATGAAGCTATATAGATTGTGGCACTGTGGTGCAGATGTCTCTAGTTGTTTTGAAAAATCACTAAAAACACCAACGACCTGGTTTAGATCGCGGGAAGCCGCTGGATGCGGGCAGCGCAGGACTGGTCGTCGTGGAAATCCTTGGGGGAGGCCTTTGTCCAGCAGTGGACGTTTATTGGTTGATATGATGAAAAACATTTTGTTTAGTGAATCTATGACACAACAAAAAGAATATAAATGCCATACATTATCAATGACTTATTATATATTACTGGCGTACAGTACCTATATTGTCCGGCAAGAAAGAATCATCGTAAATTAAACAACACTTGAACATTTGCTGACTGCGTACATAGTATTAGTAATTCAATGACTGCGTAAGTCAATATTGGTAGATGTACCTACTATAAATGGACTCTCGTAAGTAACTATTTAGTAATCTGTGCTCTCGTCTTCGTGTAAAAAAATAGAGTTGGCAGGAAAGTATAGGTGGTACATATTTAGATAACCTCACAGTCTACGAGTATATAGGCATAGATGAGATATAGGTATATGCCGTTTCTAAGCGAGTCACACGGCTAGCAGTTTACCATCCAGGTGCAAATGCATTATTCTCGATTCAAATTATAGGCCATCATAATATAAAAGAATAAACTGTACAGCCATGCTGTACATACTTACTTGTTTGCCTTTGCCGTCTGGCATAGGTACAGAAATCGACATAAAAATACGCTTAGGTTAGATAGTGAAAGAGATGTAGGTATATTTAATGAAAATATTACTAGAGGTACCTATGTACTTTTTTACGATTTTTTTGGAATAATGAACTGTTGTAGTAAGCCTTATTATTATTAGTTTGTAGTTAACTCAAAAAAATCACTAAAATCATTATCTAGTGCCATTTTTATTTTTTGAGAAAAAATAACAAAGACCCTGAACCTGTATGGTAAGTAAGTACCTTATTCCGATTTGCCTTAAATAAATAATATCACAGTACAGGTCGTAAAAAGTTATTTAAAATTACATTTTTAAAATTGTTAAACCATTTTTGAGATGTTTTTACTATGGTGACAACCGTAAAAAATCAATGTTGATTTTTTTTTTATAAATAGGTTATAACTAGATATTTAAATAATATTACCCTCACCCAAATTTCATCTAAATCCAATTAGTAGTTTATTTAGGAGCTATAGTTTGGACTGGACAGACACACGTATGTAAAATACAATTGATCTCCGTCCAAATGTCAACTTACATTTTTTTGGCATCACAATACTTGCTTCACTCCTACGTCGGCGTCGTCGCTCGAAAGTAAAAAAATAAAAAGTAAAACGCTGCGCTAGTGGTTAGGTGCCAGGCAAGTGTGCTTTTCACATCCACATCACATCATAGCGAGCTGGCAACGTCGCTCTATCGATCCGCTGCTCTGTGAAAGGCAACAAATCTCACCGTCTACGCGTCTGCTTTTTGCCTTGCTTGCTTGCCTTTCCTTGGTTCATGTCATGCCTACTAAAAAGTAGCTTTTCAATTTCTTTTTCTTCAGTGACTATATAAGATTTTCGTCTAATTTAGATTTTACTGGGTGTATAGTTAGAATAACATGAAATTATATATATATAACTCGTCGGTGGCGTAACGGTAACGGCCGCTACCTCCTTTCCGGGAGGCAGTGGTTCGAATCCTGCCACGTACCAATGTGTTTTCGAATTAAGATTTCATATGTACGTTTATCTGACGCTCTTACGGTGAAGGTAAACATCGTGAGGAAACCTGCACACGCCTGTGAAGAAACTCGAAGGTTGTGTGTGAAGTCGACCAACCCGTACTGGGCCCGCGTGGTCGACTAAGGCCCGATCGCCCTAATCCAGGGTAGGCTCGAGCCCCTCGGTGGGGACGTATATGAGCTGATAAGAAGATATATAACCTAGGCTAGGTAGGAATCTTACTTAAATCTACTACAAACGTAGGTCTAACAACCCGAGGTCTATCTATTATATTATACCTATATTTTCTTTTACTTATCTCTAATATATAAGAGATAAATCTCGTGTCACAATGTTTGTCCCCAATGGACTCCTAAACCACTTAACCGATTATAATAAAATTCGCACACCATGTGCAGTTCGATCCAACTTGAGAGATAGGATAGTTTAAATCTCAAATTATAGTCGCAATTTTAATTAAGAATCCAGAAATTCCGTAACGAAGAAAAAAACTTCACGCTCGGTTGCCATGGCAACAATATCGGTTGTCAAAACAAACATATAAGAAGATTTGATCATTTTCGGAGAATAATAAAACTCTTTTCATAAACTGTATATACCTCCGTATGACAAAAAAGATTTGATTATTTTTTATTTATAAAATGCAAAAACATTTTTATTTAAGACACAGCTGTTTGTATTTATAGAGATAGGTACATTTATTCCATATAAATCTTCTGTCCGTGTGTTAGTCATTGAACTCCTCCTAAACGGCTGGACCGATTTCGCTAATTCTTTTTTTGTCGAGTTCGTTATTGTCAGGAGAATGTTCTTATGTAGGGTAGGGTAGGGTAGGGTAGGGTAGTGTAGTGTAGTGTAGGGTAGGGTAGGGTAGTGTAGGGTAGCGTAGGGTAGTGTAGGGTAGGGTAGGGTAGTGTAGGGTAGGGTAGTGTAGTGTAGGGTAGTGTAGGGTAGTGTAGTGTAGGGTAGGGTAGTGTAGGGTAGGGTAGTGTAGGGTAGGGTAGGGTAGTGTAGTGTAGTGTAGTGTATGTAGTAGGGTAGGGTAGTGTAGTGTAGGGTAGGGCAGTGTAATGTAATGTTAGGCGGTACGAAGTTCGCCGGGACAGCTAGTTTACCTATATTTTCTTATCTTATATTTTTTATACAAAAAGTAAATTTGTACGTTAAGAGAGTAATAAATAGGTGGCTGGTTGAATTTTTCACAAAGTGTGTGTGTTCGTCCGTTACTCTAGCGCCTAAGCTCCTGAACGATTTGGGTAAATTTGAGTTAGATCTTTTTTATTTCTCCTATTTTAATTTTTTAGGGTGGCCATCACCGTAGTAAAAGCCGGCCAAGTGCGAGTCAGAACCGCACACAAAGGGTTCCGTACCATCGTCCTAGATGGCGCCAGTACCTCAGAATACAGAACAAACTCTAATACAAAGGGTTCCATACCATCACACTAGATGGCACTAAACATGTTTCAAAAAAACAGGTGTGTTCAAAAAAACAGGTTTTTTGTATGAAGATCCCGCTTATTTTTTAAATTTTTCTAATTTTTGGTATACATGATCTTTGAAAATGTCAACTGTCTAGCTATCACGGTTCATAAAATACAGTCTGGTGACAGACGGACAGACAGCGAAGTCTTAGCAATAGGGTCCCGTTTTTACCCTTTGGGTACGGAACCCTAAAAACACTAGTCACCTATGTTTTTCTCAAAAATGGCTATAAAGATTTTGATGAAACTTTGTACGTTTCTATAACTTTATATGGACTACTACTAGTAGTAGGCTACTGCGCGCCATAGTTCGTTATTCCAGGAAAAATCAGAATTAGAAACCTCTCTTTAGTATTTAACCGGAGTTGTTTGTTAGCAGTGAGCTTTATAATTTACTAGCTGTTTCCCGTGACTTCACCCGCGTGGACCATTTTATAACTTTTCGAGGGTACGCAGTGCGAAAGCGTGGAAAAAGTAGCCTATGTGTTAATCCTGGTTCTAATCTGTCTATCTACCAAATTTGAGCCAGATCCGTTCTGTAGTTTTTGCGTGAAGGAGTAACAAACATTTTTTTTTTATATCAGCTCATATACGTCCCCACCGAGGGGCTCGAGCCTACCCTGAATCAGGGCGATTAGGCCTTAGTCGACCACGCGGGCCCAGTGCGGGTTGGTCGACTTCACACACAGCCTTCGAGTTTCTTCGCAGGCCTGTGAGCAGGTTTCCTCACGATGTTTTCCTTCACCGTTAAAGCAATCGGTAATGATATGTACGTAAGTTTTTGAAAAACTCATTGGTACATTGGCCGTCCAGATTTGAACCCGTTACCTCTGGTTAGATGGACCGAGTCGTTACCGGTTGAGCCACCGACGCTTTATTGAGCCACCGACGCTTTAACAAACATTACATCCATACATTCTTACAAACTTTCGCGTTTATAATATTAGTAGAATAATACTATTAATACTTTGATGTTCGTTAGGTACTTTTTCTCAAAAATGGCTGTATTTATGAATTAATATTTAACATATAGGTATAATACATAGTTATTTGGAGAACTATTTTCACATAAAAAAATATAATTACCAAGGGAACTAATAATAAATAAATTTAATGGATAGTTCATCATTCCAAGTAAAATATGAATAAGGAAACCTCCCATACAAACTGAAATTATTTGTCTTTTTTTTATCAAATCTGATATATACTTGCCTATATTCCTGGCTAATAAACTAGCGGATAAACCCTTTTTGATTTTAGTACGTCCGACTACGCCAGACGTTAAAGGCTTCGCGAGAAAGTGTGCACAACGTGACTGTACATCATCATCATCATCATCATTTCAGCCGAAAATCGTCCACTGCTGGAAAAGGTCCGCATCCATCGGCTTCCCGCGATCTTCACCACGTCGTCGGTCCACCGAGTCAGAACTTGTACAATTTATTTTATTTTTAGCCCAGCCCATCGAGCTGAATGACAGCAATGACTGACACACAACAACATTTTCAAAACCATTTTGGCTGCCCACTGGAAAAAAATGAAAAGCCGCATGTCACAGTTACAGATTATGTTGGCAGCTTGGCAGTTACAAACGCCCACCTATTTATACTGTGCGACGTTGCCGCTCCGTGCTTAGCCAGCATCAACCCAGTGTATGAACGCCGAGCGTGTTTCAAAGTTACCTAGAAGTTCCATTCCAGCCAGCTTACTTCTACCACAGATTACTAAATAGTTACTCTTCAACACTTATTTTGACGAGCCAGGAGGATATTCTGAAACACCTGTGCTCAGCTCTGCAGGTCCATTTCCGTCCATAATAGTTGCACAAGTCTAACTATGTAAGTAGGTACCACTACCTAGGTAATAATTCTCGAAAACCTAAGCATTTAAAAAGAGTTTATATGCTGAAAATCTCCCAATTCAAAAAAAGCGAGCACAGTAAAGTCAAAGTATATATGTCGCCGTCATCTGGTTGAATCTGCTTTTTGATTGAATGACTAGCGCGTTCATTGAATGACGAGATTCAATTGAATCACTTAAGGACAACACGTCAAGTTGTTGAATGTAACGTTCAACGTCTTGACTGTACGTCATTTAGCGAAGTTGTTAAATGGGATATTCCGAATAAAAACCAACGATTTCTTCTTCTGCGAGGCTCTTTGACTTTATAATCAATCAAACCTGACCGAACTTAATATCGCTCGCTTCGCTCGCTCATATACAGTTAGTTTTAGAAAAGTCTTATTTTTGCCAACTGCCTTTTCGTTGTACGGAATTTTACGTTCACAATGTGAACAAGAACACTAAGTTACAAAGAACTAATTCTCACAAATAAACTAAACAATAACTATAAACTAAATTTCAATCACCTGACTGATTTTACGTCCGCTCTGTTCAAAGGGCTATGTTTCAATCAACGTTCGGCCTAGTGATTCAATTGAATCTCGTCATTCAACGAACGCATTTGTCATTCAATCCAATAGTAGATTCAACCAGACGATTGCGACATATATATTAATACTAACATACAGTATTTGGACACGCCCTGCCGCTCTCTAGATTGCGACCTCACCCCCTCGTCACTCAGATTGATACAGATTGGTTATAGTTTGGTTTTCAAACGTACAGGATTTCGCCGTAATTTTGTTTGCTCCGTTGTTTGTTTTTAGAAATGTCATTTTACGACCGTTGTATCTATTCAGTAATCTGTGGTTGTATGCAGTGTCCGGGGTGTGGTAAAGTCTAGTTGTTTGGAAATGGCCAACTCGTAGGTAGGCAAACTCAAATAACTCTTTATTGTACATCAAAAAAATAAAATAAAAAAATAAAATTTTAATAAACAGCTAAGAGACGTACAATTTAGGCGGTCCTATCGCTGAGAGCGCTATCTACCAGACAAGCCAGTGCTCGGAGAAAAAGCAAGGAGACAGGTAGTACGCGAGCAACAACAACAGAAAAAATAATTAATTAATAATTTTAAACTTAAACTAAAATATATTAAGTTTTTATCACTTTTTTAGATACTAACAAATAAAATTCTATATCACACTAATATTATAAAGGCGAAAGTTTGTGAGTGTGTATGTTTGTTACTTCTTCACGGAAAAACTACAGAACGAACCTGGCTGAAATTTGGTAGGTAGTCAGACTAGGACCTGGTTTAACACATAGGCTACTTTTTTTCACGCACTGCGCACCCTCGAAAAGTCATAGAAACGTTGTCCACGCGAGTGAAGCCGCGGGAAACAGCTAGTACTTAATAAATAAAACCTACTCGGACTATAAAATATACCAACTCGTAGGTAAACAAAACATTTTATCACTAATTATATTACATTTTATCTTAATCGCATTACATTGTGGTCATCGAGCATGTTCTATCTAACGAGAATTTTATTCATTTGAAATCGTGTGTAGTTTATTTAAGACTTAAATACCAACTGAAAATGGTTTATTTTCAAGCGACTTCCAAAAAGGAGGAGGTTCTCAATTCGTCTGTATGTTTTTGTTACCTACCTCATACATAACTTTTGACTGGGTGAACCGATTTTTATGATTCTTTTTTTATTTGAAAGCTAGTGTTTCCCGTGTGGTCCCATATAAATTTTATCATAATCGGTGAAGTACTTTAGTAGAAAATTAACAAAAAAACAAAAACAATAATGCAAAAATGTACTAAGTTGTTGCGATGGAAGTCGGTTTTTAACGTGCTTAGCGTTTTCAATTATATTTTTTTTACATATTTAGCCATTTCCAAATAACTAGACATAATATTGTAATTCTGTGACTAGACACAGACATTCGAATAGGTACTTACTTAAAATTTTAGGCAAAGCATTGAGTTTTACGTGCCGTGTAAACTAACCTGATTTTGAGTGAGAAATGTCAAAATTTTGACCGCCAGAGTAGAATAAATTGCCCTAATCTAAATTGAATTCATAAGCCTAAAATTTAAGACGTCAAAATCAGCTGACTTGGTTTTAAGAATTAGACTTACGAAGTAACTAGTATCTCATCTGTGATTACACGTCAAATAGGGATGACGAATGCTAGTCATCTGATTTACATTTTATCATATGTCAAAAACGACATTTTGTTCTAAAAATGTTTGAAATACCTAGGCGTGACGTCATAGTTTTGTAGCGTCATTTATGTATTTATTTTGTGATTTTGGTGAATTAAAAATCGAAGACTTGATGGAAAACTAAACGAGCAAGGTTTTCCGTAGTTTCAGTAGGAGGGCAATTTAGTGATCAAGAGTTCATAATTTATTTCTGATGCTGTCATCATCCCTATTAGAATGGAGTGCAGAATAACATATCACATTTTGACGTTTCTAAGTCTAAATTAACGTAAAACTAAAATTAGTCTGCCTGCCAGAACCGACATCAGTGTTTCCTATGATTTCTATTGAAAATAAAAGACGATTTAAATAATTCTGGGACCTTGATCCCACCTCCAAATTATATTATCAGAGCAACTTCAAAATGCTAAATGGATCTATTGTCATCGAGACATATACGGATTTCTTCAGATCAAATTTCAGCCCAATCAGACCCCTGGACCTAGAACCTACCTAATAAACAAACAAACATATACAAAACATGGCAAGTTAAACTTCAACTATACATATACTTTTAAAAAGTTATCTCAGATCAATAATTTTAATTTTATTTTTCGTTAAAAAAAAAATCTTGCATTTTATTATTATTACCTGTTTTTTTTGCTTGTATGGGCTCTGAAAAATGATTATCTTATCTTATCTATAAGCGGAAGGCCCATAGCAAAGAGTAGGGAATACTAAAGTAATCATCGTACCTAGTAACCGACATAGCTCACAAAATCGCTAAACTGAAGTGGTAATGGGCAGGGTAGCTCGTAGAACAGACGGCCGGTGGGAAAGTAAAGTTCTCGATTGGCAACCGCGCACCGGAAGAAGTAGCGTAGGCAGGCCTCGGACGCGGTGGACCGACCACTTGGTGAGGATTGCGGGAAGCCGCTGGATGCGGGCAGCGCAGGAACGGTCGTCGTGGAATTCCTTGGGGGAGGCCTTTGTCCAGCAATGGACGGCTTTCGGCTGATATGATGATAGAACTCATAGACGGCCACCTCGTTGGTCATCCAAAAACGATAAGAGAAAATCATTATAAAATTATATTGCCGTAATTAATCCCTACTAATATTATAAATGTAAAAGTAACTCAGTCTGTCTGTTACGCTTTCCCGCAAAAACTACTGAACGGATTTGGCTGAAATTTGGTAGGTAGACAGATTAGGACCTGGATTCAGACATAGGCTACTTTTTACCACGCTCGCGAGCCGCTTGCGGCTCGCGCACTGCGCACCCTCGAAAAGTCACAGAAACGTCCACGCGGGTGAAACCGCGGGAAACAGCTAGTTTCATAATAATTACAATGATTCACAATCATACAGAATCCACATTCGTGAGAAACGCTGAAACCACAGTGGGTCTGTTTGTCTTCATCATCAGCCAGAGTCAGAGTTAGTCCACTGTTGGACACAAGGCTCGTCACTTTTACCGATTTATCGGCCCTGTGCATCCAACTGTCGTCAGCAACCTAAGCTTGCGCAAATCATCGCTCCATCTAGCCGGAGGACGCCCCACACTACGTTTACCCCTGTCGCCATTATTACCTACTAGCTTTTGCCAGCGGCTACGCTCGCGTGAATATAGTTTCTATGACTGCCTCCGAGGGCGTGCAGTGCGCGAGCCGCAAGCGGCTCGCGAGCGTGGGAAACAGTAGCCTTTACGTTAATCCAGGTCCTAATATTACCAATTGTGAATAAACGTTCAGTAGTTTTTGCTTGAAAGAGTAACACACATCCATACATACAAATTTTCGCGTTAAAATATTAGTAGGATACCTACCTACTGCGCTGAAAATATATACAAGGATCAGGAACTATTTTCATAATCGTCATCATATCAGCCGAAAAACGTCCACTGCTGGACTGCTGCTGGAAGGCTTTCCGCGATCTTCACCAGGTCGTCGGTCCACCGCGTGGGAAATCTGAAATAACGGCAAACTTACATACCTACATAACTCAAATCGTCCATAATTCATGGGCTGATAATAGTAATTGGACGGATACGACGAAAACAGTCTCCGCGCGAGTTCCGACCGACCTCCAATATCTGTCAGATCTAAAATGGCCGGTGCATTTTATTGCACCGTTCACTTACCGACCTGACTAGATCCACAGCTAATTTCAATCGCTCTTAGATTTATTACATGAATTTAATCAATATTCTTACTAATATAATAAATGTGATAATTTTAAACAAAAAAAACCGACTTCAAACAGGAAACTAAGGTTACCCTCGATTTCTCTGGCATACCATCATCAGATCCTGGTTTCGTTATTATGGTACCACCCTTGGGATATATCCTTAACAACAAAAGAAGAATCATCAAAATCGGTTCATAAATGACGAAGTTATCCGCGAACACACTTAAAATATATATACGGTCGAATTGAGAAAATGTGTTTGTTTGTTACCTTTTCACGCTTCAACACCTTGAGCATTCTTGATGAAATTTGACATGCGAGTAAGCTGTGTCACTGGGGAGGACCCAGGCTACTTTTTATCCCGTGAAGATAGCATAGTCCAATGCAGTTCCTGATGGAACTGAAAAAAAAACATTTTTTTTGGATAATTTCTTTACCATTGCAACGAAACAATGGATTGTTGTGATTTTTTTTGCACAGACGTGGTTGAGTAGGTGAAAAATAACATAATTTACTAATTAGCATATCCTGACATAGTTCCCGAGGGTTCTAGGGAAAACTGATTTTTTGTATAGAATTGGTTGAGGGGTGGGAAGTGACATAGACTGCTAATCACAATAGCCCAATATAGTTCCTGAGGAACCTGAAGAAAATCAGGTCCAAGCTCGCGCATCACTCGCCCTCAAGGACAGTCATAAAAATTATGTCTTTGCGGGTGAAGCTAGTACATATATGTAATATAAAATAAAGTGTACAAAGCGCGTATTGTGCGTGCTGCTAAACCTCAGAAACGAAACCTGGTATGATCAAGGGAGCAATATGACGTGGTATTTCAACTGACTGCCTGAATGATTATTCAGCCATTCAATTAAACGCCTAGGCAAACGGCTTGGATCGATAACGTTCAACTTCTGCTAGCCAGGTACTTTAAATTCACACCTCAGGGGGAGGAGTGCTTAATGGGAGAGCTGGGAGGAAAAAGGGGACATTTCTCAGTCGAAGAAGCCCTAGTTCCTAGTTCTTTATCTTTATGTTCAAACTAACACTACGACTGTGAGGAGGAGGCGAGAAGCTCGCCTCCTACTCAAGGTCTCCGAGCCTAACCAAATAAATCGAGGGTTCTCCGAAATTCCTTTCTCGCTTCGCTTGCTCCCGCTGTAGTTTCAATTGTTCCATTTCTCAGTCGACAGAGCCCCTTCGAAGCTCCTTCTTCTGTATTAACTTCGCTCGTTTAATGAATAGCCTAAGCATCAGCCAGCCAAGTCATTAAATGTATTATCATTCAGCCAAGTAGTTGAAGGCTAGGCAGTTAATGTATGGCTAATTTAACCAGTTGGCTGCGACATTTATATTTAGACGGATAAAGTATGAATATCAGTCTCTTGTTACCATAGTACAGGAATTCCTAGTTTGAGGCCAGGTGACCGCGTGTGATATGATATGAAATTACCAACTATATATATATATATATAGTTGGTAATTTCATAACTATATGTATTTTGAAAAATTCTAGTTTGGCAAGTACCAAAACAAATTGGATTTTTTTTTGTTTGGTTTCAACCGCCTCCGTGGCGTAATGGTTAATGCCATTAACTTCACATCAGGAGGTCGCGGGTTCGATTCCCGGCGGAGTCTATTTCTTCTATCTTATATCTAAGTCTTGCTTGCCGCCAAACATTAAGAGTCTCCAGGAGGCTCGAGTTTCCATACAAATCGAAGTAACTATTTAGAAATCTGTGATACAAACGTAGTTCCGCTTTAATACAAAAACTACATGCCGGATTGAATCCAAATTTTTTAAATATATTGAGTAGACACATATCGATGTTTGTAATTAGTTGTCATAGTAGTAAATTTTAACTTAAAGTTTGAAAATGCTCTTATTTTTTTCTGTTATAAAATAGTACATCGAAAACTAATTATAAACATAGATATGTGTGTCCTCAATATATTTGAAAAGTTTGGATTCAATCTGGCATGTAGTTTTTGTATTAAAGCGGAACTACGTTTGTATGGAAACTCGAGCCTCCTGATGGCGGCCCTTAACGTTTGAAGATAAGATAGCCAGTTCTGCATTGCGTTGGGGAATCTTGGTAAGCACGCTTCGGCCTTCGGCATTATCGTCACGTACCATCAGGTGAGATGATGCCATAAGGGCTTACCAATTGTGTATAAAAAACCAGCCAAGTGCGACTTAGGGTCACACAAATAGAGTTCCGCACCAGAACTTAACTACCAACTAAATAATACCTCTTACTACATATTTTGTTAGTAGTAGGTAGGTATTAGTAGTAGGTTAGTAGGGGTCTACTTACTCTGGACTATTGAAATTTAAATTTTTTAATTGTGGGATCGGAAGGACTTTAAATGTCATCATAGATTTTCCTGTAATTTATCCATTCAACCTCATAGACTGCTCTACTTTTTTAAATAACTTCAAAACTATTTATCTCGAAATTGTTAAAAAAAATATTTAAATTTAAAATTTTCACAACAAGCCTATTCATTTAATATGATGTCGCGTTATATTATAAAAAAAATAAAAAAAATACCCCCAAAAGTGGCTCTCATGCTTAAAATTCATTTGTTTACGTTACACAACTGTCTTTGGGTCACCGACTTACATATGTGTACCAAATTTCAACTCAATCAATCCAGTATTTTGTATAAATTGCCTGTGACAGACGGACGGACTGACAGACACACGAGTGGTCCTATAAGGGTTTCGTTTTTACCTTTAGGGGTACGGAACCCTTAAAACTGGAATAAGCAATTAAGTAGTACCTCATAGCAGCGTATAATTTAAAACAAAGTTATTAAGAAATCACCTTTAACAAGTCGTTTAATTTCTCCACGTTATAAGAAACTGCTTTTAATAAAAACTTTTTTCACCAGAGTTTGGATAGCAATTAAACAAACTTATCAAAACACAGAAGAAGAGAGCCGAACATTTCTTCAAACAATTTCAATCCTTAGAAAATACAAGTCTTGTGAACGCTGGCCAAGAGAAATCCTAAGAAATTGAAAAGAATAACTTTCATAAAGCTAAAATTTAAGCAAAGTTTTGTACAATAAAAAAGCAATTCACCAAGACAAAGGATTACTTAAATTAAATCACAGTGTTTTTTTCATACTAGCCGCATCATGAAAGGTTTATCTTGTATTAATTACTTTAGAAAAATGGCTGATATTTAATTATTCAATTTATATTTTTTTTATTAAAAATTTGAGTGCGTTTGACTTTATCTCACCTGATGGTAAGTGACGATGTAGTCGAGGATGGTACACGCAAACTCAAATAATGCCTATTCACTCTCGCCTTGAAGATCCCCAAATTGTAGGAGTCGGGAAACACAGACGCAGGCAAGGAGTTCCACTCTATAGCTGTCCGCATAATAAATGAGGAAGCGTAAAGCTTCGTGCATATAGGCTGAATATATTAAGTGGCTGATGTTTAAATTAAATAAATAAACAGACATTTTCTAATAATTAACTACGTTTTTAAAATATAAATTCATCATCATCATCAAAAAATCATCATATCAGCCAAAAAACGTCCACTGCTGGACAAGGCCTCCCCCAAGGATTTCCACGACCACCGCTCCTGCGCTTTGCGCATCCAGCGGCTTCCTGTGATCTTCACCAGGTCGTCGGTCCAACGCGTGGGCTGCCGGGAATCCTTCGCCCCACCGTTACCTGACTGCTACCGGAGCCAGGAATAGCAGGGCCGCCGGGGACTAGGGGCCGTTTTCTCGGTGTGGTATTCACAGGGGGGTTTAATCGCCACGCTTGGCAGGCGTGTTGGCGATTGCAGTGTGGTTGCAGGTGTGTTGCAATGCACGCACGGAAAAAAAGGAATACTTTAGTCAAGAACATGAGTTGTCTTAGCCATATTGTTTTGACCCAAGTGAATATAATTTTAACTTAAGTATATATTCTTGGCCTAAGAAACACTGTTTACTTAATTCAAGAATAATTTGAAATCAAATATTTTCAGTTCAAGAATATTGAGTTCTCAATTGAAGAATATTACTCATTCTCGACTGAAATCTATTTCGGGAATTGAGTTAAGATGATATTGTCTTCAGACATGACAATATTATTCTTAGTTTAAAACATCTGATTTATTCTTCAGCCTAATAATAATATAAGTATTGTTTTCTGAATACAAGAAAATGATAATTTAAATTGAAGAATATATTCTTGACTTTGCTGCCCATCTTCCGTTTTTTTTTTTTTTTTTTTTTTCCCCCCTGTTAAGGGAGCGCGGAGGTGAATGCATTTACGCATACCAGAGGAAGCTTCGGCCGAAGGCCGAAGCTGCCCCTGGTTATGTGGGACTCAGAGCTCTGCGCCTATATGCATACGTCCCCGTTACACTCGGAAGGTGTATGAATGCGTATGCACAGGCCCAAGGACCCCACTACCCACTAAACACCCCCTCGCGAAAACTTTGGCGGCATAGCCGCCTTAAAAGTTCGTCGGTGCGACCCTCACCCTTAGGGAAGGGTGGGGTGCGTAGGTAGGGAGGGGTTGCACCGAACGCACCGAGTAGATAGCCAGCGCGCACAGTGCAGGGGCCCCTCCCTTGTATGTGCCATGCGGGGATGGCACATGAACTGAGAGGTGGGAGAGAGAGACGGCAGGGATCGCAGTAAGCTGCCTTGAAAAAGGCGGCCCGAAACCAGTATGTGCCGCAGACCGACGAACAGTTCCCCGACGACGAATGGCGCGCGAAATGTCAGTGTACAATCCTCCACATGTGGCCGGGGACTTAGGCGGCATGCTTCTGGGCACGGGACCTCTTCACACGCAAATTCGTTGCCGGGGTACGCCATCCGAAGCACGCGGCACGACGGTACTGCTCGTTCGAAGCTGTGGGGCCGCGACGTGTATGGCTAAGTTGGCTTCCCGGCGATGAGACGTGCACGTTGACCGAGTTACACCGCTTCACAGGTTCCACGGCTGCGATCCTGCGTGCTTCTCCATCGCCGCGATACACCTCCGAAGCACACGACGACCCACGATGACGGCGAGTTGAACGTAAAGACGGCCTTGAAAAAGGCGGCCCAGAAACTAGTATGGTCTAGCACACGTCCACCGCAAGCGACAGACGGTGAAAGACCCCATCTTCCGGTTTTAAGTCCCTTAGTCTATCTACTCTTACGACCCCCATTGGAAGAGATGGGATGGTCCTATTCTAAGCTAGAAGCCATACGGCCAAATAATAATTACTATAATAATAATAAATTACTTTAAGCCGAGGTATTGATTGGAACATAGTTGTCTCTGTATTTTTCTTTACGTGTAAAGAGTAAAGAAAAAAACACACTTTTTCAATGGTTTTTCGTTTCAATCAAAAACTACAATGAAAATATAAAAAATAATAACATTACTCACTTTGTATTAACTTAAAAAATATTGTTGTATATTTTTTTTTAATTTATACTTCAAAATGCTAGTCATAACTAGAGTTGAAAGTAACGCGGTGTAGACCTATCTTTGGATTTTTTTTCTATCGAGCCAAAACTGCTTATATTCGTGTTTCTAATAGCTTTTGACTTTAAGGAACATCATCAACAATAATCGCCTTTTTTTACAACTTTGGGTTTTCTTTTGTTTAGGAGTAATTGACGTCAAAAATAACGAAAATCTGTAATATTACCGCCTTAATACAGTACAAAATGATTGAATATTTAAATATTATGGTAAATAAAACTAATTTAGATCATTTTCTACAAAAAATCCTTTAATCAAAAAAATCCTCATTTTCCTCAAGAAATCAAAAAAAATAATTGTACAGCTAACTCAAAGGTGACTGACTGACTGACATATTGATCTATCGACGCAGAGCCCAAACCACTGGACGGATCGGGCTGAAATTTGGCATGCAGGTAGATGTTATGACGTAGGCATCCGCTAAGAAAGGATTTTGGAAAATTCCCACGGGAACCACAAAAATCGGGATCTGCGCGGGCGAAGCTGCGGGCATCCACTAGTACTTATATATATATACTTTGGCTATGCCGTGCATGCTTTCTCGTGGAGCCTTTACTTACGAAGTAACTATACTTTGTATTTCATCTGTGTCTTCACCCTCTGGCATACATAAATCAGCACTGTAAAGGTTTACAAATAATCTGGGTTTTTTATATGTACCTCCCATACAAACCGAGATTATTACGATTTTTTTAGGGTATAATGAACTACCTAGTATAGGTAACCTAACCTACAAAATTTCATTAGAGCCACTTTTGATTAAAAAAAAATAAGAACCTGGATTAGTGTGGGAACTACATAATTACGATTTTTAGGGTTCCGTTCACTCAACGGGTGACCAACGGGAAGCCAACGGGCAACGGGACCACAGATTACTAAATAGTTACTTACGGGACACTATTACCAAAGAATATAGGTATAATATATTAGTACTAACGAACGAAAGCGTCGGTGGCTCAACCGGTAACGACTCGGTCCATCTAACCAGAGGTGCCGGGTTCAAATCTGGACGGCCAATGTACCAATGAGTTTTTCAAAAACTTAAGTACATACTTACCGATTGCTTTAACGGTGAAGGAAAACATCGTGAGGAAACTTGCACACGCCTGCGAAGAAACTCGAAGGTTGTGTGTGAAGTCGACCAACCCGCACTGGGCCCGCGTGGTCGACTAAGGCCTAATCGCTCTGATTCAGGGTAGGCTCGAGCCCCTCGGTGGGGACGTATATGAGCTGTAATGATGAATAGGTAGACAGTTAAATTTTTGACTCTATTATTGTATAAAACAAACGATTCCCATTAAAATCTTCACTTCGATTTCTAAAGTTCAGTACCCAAAGGGTAAAAGCGGGACCCTATTACTATAAGACTCCGCTGTCCGTCCGTCCGTCTGTCACCGGGCTGCATTTCATGAACCCTGATAGCTAGACAGTTGACATTTTCACAGATGATGTATTTCTGTTGCCGCTATACAAAAATATACATATGCTAATACTAAAATTAGAAAAAGTTAAAGCTCCATATACAAAAAACGTGTTGTTTTTTAGAAACGTGAAGAAACTAGCGCCATTTACTCGCATTTTACCGTTTTTTTATTTGCCATTGTTATGGCAAAGGTTTTGTTAAACCTTCTTCACTCCTTCATCGCTCGAAATTAAAAAAAGTTTAAATCGAAAATCGTAAGTATTATCTAACCACCATCTTATATAAGTCTTGCCGCCAAACATCTGTGCTGATAGCATTTATGTGTTCCGGCTTCAAGATAAGATAGCCAGTTCTCCATTGCGTTGGGGAATCTTGGTACGTCCGCTTCCATCTCCGGCATCATCGTCACTTACCATCAGGTGAGATGATGCCAAGGGCTTATCAATTGTGAATAAAAATAATAAAAAAAACGACTCAAGAAAAAATCTCCCGTTCCCATTAAGTTTAGAATTTTCCAAACGAAGTCTATTAATTCTGTCAGCCAGCATTTTGCAATAAAAGTAGTGTCCCCGTGCTAGATGGGTCGGGTGGATGGGGAGTTTTTGGGATGGTAGGGGGTGGTGGGGATACACTGGGGTGTGGGCTTGCGTGGGTGTCGACCTTCGCGGAAGTGCTGTTGGCTCGTACTCCGTAATTACTGTGGGCCTCGCTCAGTCCCAGTCCCAGAAGCCTCGTAACAAAATTTCACGTTAAGGGAAGGGATGTATGTACATACATATATTGCGCCAAAGCAGTAGCCTCTAAAAGTTTTTAAAGTATGTAAATATTATTGATTTATTTAATTTAAATTTATGATTTTTATTATAACATAAATTAATATTATGTTAATTTCAGTATAATATTAACTTGTTTTTTTTTTACAAACATTGTATTGATTAATTTAAAATGCGTTACGTTAATAATTCATTTTTTCGTTTCCCATTCGATCATGCATGTACAAGTCAGAAGTCAGATTTTCTTTTCACTTTCTGTATAGACACGACAGCTACCGGACATGTGACCTTCCTAGTGTAAAGAAAATAAAGTAATTAATTTTTCGACATAAGTGTGTTTCGCTTATAACCTGGTTCCCCTAAGTATAAGTAAGGACATTCGGTAAAATATGATAGAAAAGCTGAATATCATATGGAATTTAATAAAAACGACTTCATAAAAACATCACCTCTCTTTTTTGGGAAGTTGGGTTACATGTTATCGACCGATATTGTGCATTTTAGTATGGAGGATCTACATTTTTTTTGAGAATTGACTATGAAGTGAGAATCGTCCTTGAAGAAAGTTGTTCAGTATGACGAGTAGAACCCCCAGTTAACGGGACCTACACCAATTTTATTACATCCTGTATGTAGGAATTAAATACAATACCTGGTCGGTAGTACATAACCATTACATTTTACTAAGTACACAGAGCGTGGGTGGCGTAACGGCTGGAGCCGCCGCCTCCTGTCCGGGAGGTCATGGTTCGAATCCTGCCACATACCAATGTGATTTTGAATTTAGATTTCATATGTACTTTTATGTGACGCTCTTACGGTGAAGGAAAACATCCAGAGGAAACCTGCACACGCCTGCGAAGAAACTCGCAACTGCACGGTCGACTAAGTCCCAATGACACCTTTACACCATTACGCACGAAGCGTTTTGCGTATTCGTTCATCATGCGAACGGCCAAGGAGTAGAATTCTCCCCGATTCGTATAATTTAGGAATCTTCAAGACGAGAGTGAATAGGCACTATTTGAGCTTGCGTGTTACATCCTCGGCTGCATCGGCACTTACCATCAGGTGAGGTGCAGCCAAAAGTACTCAAATTTTTTATTTAAAAAAAAATCGCGCTAATTCAGGGTAGGTAGGTTCGAGCCCCTCGGTGGAGAAGTATATAAGCTGATATGATGATGTACACAGGTTACTCGATTACTCACTACTTATCTGTTATTGTACTTCAGTACCTTCTTAAAAAGGTATAAAAAATCCGGCCAAGTGCGAGGCGGACTCGCGCACCGAGGGTTCCGTACCACCACACCTCTCTACACAAGAATAACAGTTTATTGTGTACAAAAAAACATTACATAACAGGCAGAAAAAAATATATGCAATGGGTATTCCAATGACAGCTATTTACTACAAACAAGACATCAACGCGAGCGATAGAATAATCCTTTTTTTTTGCTCAAATCGAACTCCTTAGCGATATTGCGACCTACACTTGACTAGTTTTTTTTTAACTGTTGTTTTTTAACTTTAAGATTCATACTTAGGGTTTTCAAATACCCGACAATTTTGGATACCCGGGTCTCGGGTACATTTTTAAAAAATACCCGGGTATACCCGGGTACCCGGGTACTCTTGTATTTTTGTGAAACTGGAAAAAAAACTACAAAGATATCAAAAATCAACTTTTATTACGATAATTACCACTCAGATAATATAACCAGCCAACCAGGTACATCATAACCTTGACCTGCAGCATCTCCTGAAATCTGCAGGATACCCAACTCTATCAACTTACAGCAGAGAAATCATATTGGGCTCATTAGAATAGTCTCAATGAATAAGTGTTAGATAGAATATAGTAACCTTGACCTGATGCTGCATCATCTTTTGGAATCTACAGGATACCCAACTCCTAGCCAACTTACAGCAAAGGTATCGTGTTTGGGCTCATTGGAATAGGTGTTAGATAGAACATGGTAATTTTGTCCTGATGCTGCACCACCTTCTGAGATTAGCAGGATACCTAACTCCTCACTAACTTACAACAGATAAATCGTGTTTGGGCTCATTGGAATAGTCTCAATGAATAGGGTTTAGATAGAACATGGTAACCTTGACCTGAAGCTGCTAGTATCTGCATGATATCCGACTCACCAACTTACAGCTGAGTTATCGTGTTTGAGAAACATGTAGTTTAAAAAGCATGAAATAAAACTTTAATTAAAAATTTAAAAAAACCCTGACAAATTAGAGAAGATAAGTAAATAAAATAATAAAAAACACTAAAATGAAAAAAAGAATAAAACTCTTTTACTACAATAAGTTACTAGGAAATGCTTCACAACTTAGCGGCCCCCCTACACGATAACTGTTTGATCAAAATAGAAACAACATAAATTAAACTTAAAGGACCAAACCATATTATTTTCTAGTTTTTAAAGGTTTTTTTGTCGGGGATTTTTAAAATTTTTAATTTAAGTTTTATGATAACATCACTGGACGAAGAATTCAAGGAATATAGAAAAAAGGCATAAAGGTTAAACTAAAAATAATGACAAAACAGATCTGCTGCTATTGTGTCCTAATAAAAAACCGATTGAACCAGCAAAACTTGCTGATTTGCAATCGATGTACAAGTTAATTCCTGAGGATAGTCTCCAATTTTATAAAGCTTGAAGAGCTCAGAGGACATTATTTACGACTTTGATGGATTTGGTGAAGTACCATATTTTGACGTAGATGACGCAGAAGAACAATAACTTTATAATATTTTTTTTTTACATTTTAGTTAAACTTTTTAACTATCACTGGTTTATTATTTAAATAAAAGGTTATTTTTTCTGTAGTAATTTATAAGAGTTTCTTAAAATATAGTATTGTTAGGGTATAAAATAATATAATGTGATTGGATCGTTTTAGCAGAATCATCTCAATTTATTGGCCATACAAATTAACTTTTTGAAAAATGTTTTTTTAAAAAATATTATCAAAAACTATCACTTTACAAATATCCAATACATGTAAACATAGGAAATTTATATTTCTATTAAATAATCCGTACAACTTTGTCAAAATGAATAACACAAAAAAGTATACCAATAATACACAAATTTGCGTTTATCTCAATTTGAACTCGGTGTGGAATGGAACGTTTACGCAAAACGACGTCCATATCAAAATTACCCGAGACCCGGGTACGGCCGTTGTTTGTACCCGGGTACCCGAAGTATCAAATACCCGGGTATACCCGGGTCCGGGTACCCGGGTAAAAACCCTAATTCATACTAAATTCACACCAAGTTTCACACTTGTATGTATTACCATATTTGTACGATAGGTCCTTTTTTATATATTATGGTCCAAGGATAGGACAAAAACAATTTTTTTCTTTTTTTTAATTGTTAGTAAATCTTCCATAATATTAATATCACATAATCTGTGAAAATTCCATCCGGCAACCTATCACTGTTCAAAAGATACAGTCTTTTAATATTCTTACAGACGGACGGACGGACAGAAGGACAGACGGATGGACAGCGTAGGTTTAGTAATGGTTATCTAATATGGAACCATAAGAATCATCGAGTTAGCCAATGATACGACATTTTCAAAAACAAAATATTAATAAAAACAAGAAAAAACCCATTCAGAAATGTTCGTACAAAAAGAAGTGAAATCCGAACAAAAACATTCTGTATAAAAACGCTAAACACGTTAAAAAACCGACTTCCATCGCAACAAATTAGTACAATTTTGCATTATTTTTGGTTTTTGTTAATTTTCTAATAACACTCTGTTAATTTTCAAATACACCGATTTTGATTTTATATGGGACCACACGGGAAACACTAGCTTTCAAATACAAAAAGAATCACAAAAATCGGTTCACCCAGTTAAAAGTTCTGAGGTAACACACATAAAAAAAAACGAGACCTATGATGTGTAACATGTGACAAAATACTTATGAAATTAATTAATTATCGGGTCGTACATTCACGGGCCGACCCTTCGAATAGTAGTATGTCATCTTTGCCTTTGCCATTACACTAGGCGGAATGGCTATGACAACCTTAGTTTTCGAGAATTAAAAAACGTTCGCATTTCCTGTTACACATTTCCGTCCCATTTCACGAAATCACTCCCACAAATTGCAGGAAAGCGAGAGCAAAGATGTTACACATCAAAAAACAGTCAAAGAAAACCTCCTCCTTTTTGGAAGTCGTTTAAAAACCGTATCAAGTCTCGAAAGTGTCCCCGCCAAGACAAGCACTACCTAACGTAGGTACTTGTACCTAGAGAGGTGAATTTTGGTACCAGGTACGTAGTAAATAGTCTTTATTATTAGACCAAAGGAAAACTTTCAAAATAAGGGAGGCCCCATTTCATTCCTCTTTAGAGGATACCATTGAGGGTACAGAGTAACCAGTATCTCATCTGTGGTACAGACAGCAGTGTAAACTAATGGAGATAGATATGTAGATATGATGTAAATGCTTTTATTTTCCTGCGCTTATTATTGTAACAATCTTTAAGTCACTTTGTCTGACATACTATCTTCCTAGATTTACTGGCTTAAAAATGTTTTAGTCACTCGTGTTATTTTATTCACATAAACTTGGCTCTTTATTTGATCTCAATTCTTTTTATGCCCCTGTAATCTTAATCGAGACTTGGCCGGTTTTTAGAGAAATATTTTTTTGGATTCATTTATTCAATCTATTGGTAAGTATACCATAATATTAATATGTCAAGAAATGATATTTTCTTCTTGGTCATCGATATATATGTACCTACCTCGGTAGAATATAGGTCTTTGTTTTCCTTGGAATAGAATCAAAAAACCTAGGTACTTACTTGAAGGTTAGTTTACATTGTTAAAAGTAAGTGCCCAGTGTAGAGCGATAGAGCAAGGGGTTTGGATGAATGAAGTAGGTATAATAGATCCTCCTAGGCCTTTGATGAATATAGTAGGTAGCCTAGGGCTAGGCTAGCTCCGTGCCTACTTCGCTTCGACCAAATGAAACGTTCTATTTGGTCGAAGCGTGCCTACACCTAGGTACCAAGTATACCCAGGTATATATGCCGTAAACCCTCGAGCGAGGCTCGAGCTGAGGGTTCCGTCCGCAACGCTTTCGTAACCGCACCGCGTCGAAGCAGCCGCGGCTCCCGCGCAAGGTTGCCAGACGTCGACGGCTTGTCCTCGTACAGACATGGTCGAAAATCTCGTATTTTGGCAACACAACCTCGTACACCATTAAACCACACTATATGAATTCAATCATTTATTTTAATTGTGAAAGAAATTTAATTAATCGAAGGCATATATATCATCATTACAGCTCATATACGTCCCCACCGAGGGGCTCGAGCCTACCCTGAATCAGGGCGATTAGGCCTTAGTCGACCACGCGGGCCCAGTGCGGGTTGGTCGACTTCACACACAACCTTCGAGTTTCTTCGCAGGCGTGTGCAGGTTTCCTCACGATGTTTTCCTTCACCGTCAAAGCAATCGGTAAGTATGTACGTAAGTTTTTGAAAAACTCATTGGTACATTGGCCGTCCAGATTTGAACCCGGTACCTCTGGTTAGAAGGACCGAGTCGTTACCGGTTGAGCCACCGACGCCTTAATGCATATATATATATATATATATATATATATATATATATATATATATATATATATATATATATATATTAAAACGAAATATATTTTCTTTAATTTTATACACATAATTCACTAAGTATATGAATTCAATCATTTATTTTAATTGTGAAAGAAATTTAATTAATCGAAGGCATAGACATATTAAAACGAAATATATTATTTATTAGTAACAACGAATCTCGTACAATATCGTACGAGGATGAATGTGACCTCGTACCTCGTACTGGGACCCCTAAATCTCGTACTTGTACGAGAAACCTCGTACGGATGGCAACGCTGCTCCCGCGGCTGAATGCCGGCCCGAGCTGGCAACGCCGCGCGACCGACGACCTCGCGCGGTTATCGCAAACGACCAAGAGGTCACACCACTCACTACTCACCGCTCCTAGACTACCAGACCACTCACCATCATGACTTCACCACCTAATAATTCCTAAACATAATCTGTTCTATCAAGTCAAAACAAAACCATATAAAATAATATAAATGAAAATCGGAGAAAAATAATTCGCTGCAACGTGGCCGTGCGGTTTTATCGCGGTCTCACTCGCACCCCGCGCCGCGTCCCTCGGCCCCGCCCCCGCGCCGCCAGCGCCACCGCGCGGCCTTTCTGAGCAACTCGCGTTGACTTGACTATACAGCGTTGCCATTCCGTACTTATAATTTCGCTGGACGTAAATTTTTCAACAAACAGTTCAATGGACTTTTCGAAAACTCTAAAACGTGTCAGGGTATCGTAAAAAGTCTTGTGTTACCTAAGGAAACGTAGTTAGTGGTGCAAAACCTTTGTTTTTGTATTAAATTGTGATATTCTGTGTGGAAGTTGCGTGTTCGTGCGTGCTAAGGTTCAGTGGAAGTCTCCCACGACTGTTTTCAGTTAAAAGGTAAGCAATAAATAGTTTCTCTAAACTTATACATCACGAAACCAGCCAATGTCAGTGTTAAAAAGAGATTTTACTGTATGAAAAGTGTTGGACCTCGTTCCCCTACTTTTCCTATGTCGTCATCAGAAGAGTTTGATTTCTAGTACCTACTAACTGCGCAAATTAGTTGCTACCTCGTTTCTGGTGTTGGCACCAGTTTCTAGGGTTACATAAAGACGTTGGTGCATGTGGGATCCGTGTTATGGTTGGTGGTTGCACGTGCAGGAAAATTAATTATGTAAGAAGCGATAGGGTGTTTTTATCACGGCGGCGGTCGGTGCCAGTGCCAGTAGTCGATAGGTGGATATTTTCGTTTCGAAAACCTTTGCACGGAGTGGCTGTGCAGAATTATCTGGTGTTCTGGGCCCATGGAGAACTTAATTCAGAATTTGTCGTACGAATAAATTGCCTAGCACCCTTAATACAATTTAGGCCTACAGAATTGATACTGGCGACTAAGAAAGAACCATAAACCAATGAGCATCGTCATAAAAGATTAAGTGACCAATGTACCTAGTTCGAAATTTGAAAAAAATATACCTATATTTGAAAATAATGAATCAGATTAGATTAGATTTAATTCACTTTACCTTACTGTAACAAAGGACATTAAATTCGAATACAATAAATCCATAAGTGCACTTTAAAAAAAAATACCATGATTAAATTACTATAGAGCCAAGTATTCAAAATAAATTTTGAAAAGGCTTTAAAAGCCTATTAACTCCCTTTAGTTAAAAAACCATTTTTATACACAAAAATAATTAATCTTAGAAAATCCAATGCTCAAAGTATTCAGAGCCTATGAAAAACCTTCTGATAGAATTGTCCACATAATAAAATATATTAAATTAAAATACAATTAATCCACAAGTGTGCACTGCAACCTAAAATACAAATACCAGGATTATATTACTATAGAGCCAAGTTTTAAAAATAAATTTTGAGTAAGCCTATTAAGGCCTTATTTTACTTCTTAAGATATTCCAATAGGCAGGTAACATCCATAATTATATACAAAAATAATTAATCTTATAAAATCCAAAGCTAAAAGTATTTGGAGCCTATGAAAAACCTTCTAAATTGTCTGCAAAAACAATCCATAGAAAACGATCAGGAGACAAGTTTTTGGTCTATATTTAACTAACTCCAGAATAGAAAAACAAATTCTTGTTTTTGTAATGTGATATAATTGCACATAATAAAATACAATAAATCCACAAGTGTGCACTGCAACCTAAAATACAAATACCAGGATTATATTACTATAAAGCCAAGTTTTAAAAATAAATTTTGAGTAAGCCTATTAAATCCTTATTTTACTTCTTTAGATATTCCAGTAGGCAGGTAACAACCATTTTAATATACAAAAATAATTAATCTTAGAAAATCCAATGCTCTAAGTATTCGGAGCCTATGAAAAACCTTCTGATAGAATTGTCTGCAAAAACAATCTACAGAAAACGATAAGTAGACAAGTTTTTGGTTTATATTGCACTAACTCCAGAACAGTAGAAAAAAATCTAATTTTTATTTTTTGTAATGTGATATAATTGCACATAATAAAATACATTAAATTAAAATACAATAAATCCACAAGTGTGCACTGCAGCCTAAAATAAAAATACCAGAATTATATTACTATAGAGCCAAGTTTTGAAAATAAATTTTGAGTAAGCCTAATAAGGCCTTATTTTCAAGCGACTTCCATTCGTCTGTATGTTTTTTTTATGTGTGTTACCTCAGAACTTTTGACTGGGTGAACCGATTTTTATGATTCTTTTTTTATTTGAAAGCTAGTGCTTTTCGTGTGGTCCCATATAAATTTTATCAAAATCGGTCTAGTACTTTTATTAGAAAATTAACAAAAACCATAAATAATAATGCAAAAATGTAATAAGTTGTTGCGATGGAAGTCAGTTTTTTGACGTGTTTAGCGTTTTTACTTCTTTAGATATTCCAGTAGGCAGGTAACAACCATTTTATATACAAAAATAATTAATCTTAGATAATCCAATGCTCCATTCTGAGCCTATAAAAATACTTGTGATAAAATTGGCTGCAAAAAACAGTCAGTAAATTATCAGTATTAGACAACCAACTTTCTGTTCAGTATGCCTACTTAGTCCTTAGTGTAAAAAAAATAGATTCATGTTTTTGTAATTTTAGTAAGTTAATTAGTACAAATTGTTTACAGTACTTACATGTTTTCTGATGAAAGAAATTTGATTTATAAGTTTATTGAAAATGGATAAAATAAAATAAAAAATAATTGCAAATAATGAAACAAACCACAAACAACTGGTCATGGTGGAAATCCTTGGCCTATGTCCAGCAGTGAGTTCGGCTGATATGATGAATGAAACAAAATGTTTCAGTCTTTTTAAAAGAAGGAAACAATACTCTTAGTGGAACATTGTATCAACTTTTTTTAACATATTCCACATAACACAAATAAAACTACATTTAAATTTATGAGATGAAAGCAACCAAATTGTGAAATTAATGAAAAAAATAACCAAAAATGAGTCCTATTTTCAAGTCCTAAGTTTTTTTACTGCGCGTAAAGTTGGCAGACACAATTTTCTCTGGATAGGACCTCTATGTCAAAGAATAAAGACTATTTACTATCTATGTCAAAGACCTATTTCATAGTAAGGACAGACCATCAGCATTGAATTTGGGACTACTTTGATGAAGCTCCAGTAAAGCCCAGCCATACCTGAAGTTAGCAGTAACTGTCAATCTGGAGTGAGCTATGCTCGGAGTTCCCTACGTGAATGAATCAGACATTAGAAGATCCGTAAGAGAAACTAGGTAGGTAACCGACATAGCTCACATAATTGCTAAACTTAAGTGGCAGGGAGCGGGCAACATCCTAATCTAATATATAAAAATGAATCGCAAAATGTGTTGGTAAGCGCATAACTCGAGAACGGCTGGACCGATTTCGCTAGTCAGGAGAAGGTTCTTATGTAGGGTAGGGTAGGGTAGTGTAGGGTAGGGTAGGGTAGTGTAGGATAGTGTAGAGTAGTGTAGGGTAGAGTAGTGTAGGGTAGGGTAGTGTAGGGTAGGGTAGTGTAGTGTAGGGTAGGGTAGTGTAATGTAAGGCGGTACGTAGTTCGCCGGGACAGCTAGATCACAACGGAACAATGGATTGTTGTGATTTTTCGCACAGACATGGTTGAGGGGGTGGGAAATGACATGATTTACTAATACCATATCCTGATATATTTCCCGAGGGATCTGGGGAAAACTAATTTCCACGCTCGCGCAAGTAGGGGTCACAGCGGAGCAACGGATTGAAGTGATTTTTTGTATAGAATTGGTGGAAGAGGTGAGAAGTGGGTTAGACTGCTAATGAGAATAGCCCGATCTGGGATAGGGATCTGGAGAAAACTTATGGCCACGCTCGCAAGCCGCTTGCGGCTCGCACACCACTCACCCTCAGAGTCATAAAAACTATGTCCATGGGGCTGAAGCTGCGGGCAAAAGCTAGTAGCTTGTAAAAGAGATGGCCGTTGGGACGTTCAAGTTCTCGAGTGGCGACCGCGCACCGGAAAACGTATCGTCGGCAGGGCTTCCATGCACTCGGTAGATCGACGGCCCGGTGCTTTCACTATCGCGGGAAGCCGCTGAATGAGGGCAGTGCCCAGCAGTGGAGGTCTTTGTCCAGCAGTGGACGTCTTTCGGCTGATATGACAATGATAATTTCCACAACGACCGGTGGTCCAACACTGTCTTGGGCTCTTTCTTAGGTCTCTGGGTTTGGGCTCTGTCTTACACTCCGAAACGATTCCTGTAGAACACCGGTAGGCAGGCTTGGAGCTTGTTTGATATGAGTTCGTTGTCACCAGTGAGTCTCCGGCTGCGTCAGTCTATAGAATCCAAGGCATCTAGCTGGTTACGAGCGAGCCGATAGGTCCCATAAATAGGAGCAGTACTCCAAAGATGACCGGACTTGTGCCTGGTACCGTTGTACCAAGCACAAGTCCGGTCATCTTTGGAGTACGTTAGTTGTAGAAGCTGCTCTGATGTGATGAGGAGTCTCATTTTCGAGAGTTTCGCAAGCTTTTCGATACCCGTTTCTGGTCTTTGATTCGAAGTATTTCCCGAAAACTAGATCTGATCAAGGTGCTCAAGATGGTTGGAGATCTAGAAAGGTGGTCTTCCTTAACTCCTGTTAAGGCAAAAGGTTGTTGTGAGTAGATAACGCCTGCCTTATAGAGGCTTTAAACCTAACATTATTTATTCACTAGCTTTTCCCGCGGCTTCGCCCACGTGAACATAGTTTTTATGACTGTTTTTGAGGGTGAATGGTGCGCGAGCCGCAAGCTTTCTCCAGATCCCTCAGGGACTATATCGGGCTATTCTAATTATCAGTCTATGTTACTTCCCCACCCCCTTAACCAATTCTATACAAAAACTCACTTCAATACCTACGGGGTGTATGTGAGTTGTGTGTAGGTTGTGAATCAAGCGTGAATTGAGATTGATTTTTCTGAATATCAAAGTATGTGCTTTTGATTTGATTAGTAGAGTGCCTTACTTTTGATTTATATTTAAAGTTTGGGAATATGTCCTTTTGGTTTGATTAGTGGAGTGCCTCACTTTTGATTTATATTTAAAGTTTGAGATTAATAATTTACAAAATAAACAAGTTTGGTAATAATAATTTACAAATTAAACAAGTGGATCCGAGGGAAGGTCATACGAGGAAGGGAAGATAACAGATTATTTTCATAGTAAAATCAAAAAGTCGTCCACTGCTGAACAAAGGCCTTCCCCAAGGATTTCCACGACAACCGGTCCTGCACTGCCCGCATCCAATAGCTTCCCGCAATCTTCACCAGGTCGTCGGTCCACCGCGTGGGAGGCCTGCCTACGCTACGTTTTCCAGGGCGTGGTCGCCACTCGAGAACTTTACTGCCCTAACGGCTATCTGTTCTACAAGCTATGTGCCCTGCCGACTGCCACTTCAGTTTAGCTATTCTGTGAGCTATGTCGGTTACTTTGGTTCTCCTGCCGATCTCCTCGGTTCTGATTTGATCACGCAGAGAAACTCCGAGCATATAGTACGCTCCATTGCCCTTTGGGTTACCTCCGTGACTTCCGCAGCATTCTATCTAAACTTCTTTGATCTGAGTCTCTATCAAAATCATTTGCATTCAAGAACTAACCTTGTCAATTTTGTCCGCAGGTTCAGTTCAGTGTTGTGCAGTGTAGTGTGTGTGCCGCTCGTCCTGTTTAACTCGCTCGAATCGCTCGCTCTACCAAGCGCTCAAATCGCTCTCTCTAAGCGGTACAGTGGAGCGATCGAAGCGATGGTTGGTCGCAGCTAACGGCGCATGTGACGGCATGAACCACGTGTAGCCATGCGTGTAGCTGAGCAGGCATGGCGCAGTACACGCAACGGACACAGCCGATGCACAGGTAAAATTAGTTTAATCTATAAATACTTACTATCATTCATTATGTAAAATAGAAGTGGCATACATAAATAGAAACCAACAACTAACTACCTACTGTAAAGTTTGTCCCATTAATCAATAAAATGCAGAATATAAACCAACCAGATTATTTATTTCTTGAGGATTATTACATTTCGCTAAACCTGAAGTGACCGAGCGTTGCTCCGAGTTTTCTTGGCATTTAGCGCCATTTACAGTTTTTTTTCGCCCTTAGGGCAGGCTAAGGCTCTTTCGCCATACCGCCAACTCTTCAGTGTATATTTTTTCAGTAGTATTTGTAGATTTTACGTCTTCAGTAATTTTTCTTTCTTTACGCTCAGACGTTCACATCATTTATATAGTCTCTAAACTACCTAACCTACACACTCGCAACCTAACAAAATGATATCACTTTTGCTAAAGATTTCGCGGATATCTTGTGGGTACTCGAAACACATTATACACATTTTTATTTCATTATCTTATCATACACAATAAACACATAAATGGTACTTTGCTGATAAATACACTATCAATATTATATATCAAAAAAAAATGTATTTTTCGGATAATAAAAGAAAAATTACAAACTGGACGCTACAAATTCCCTCCAAAAAGTCCGCCATCCACTGTTGAGTACCTTAGCTAAACTAAAACATTTTTATTTGTGTGCAACCGAATTTTTTCAGTGGTTACACCTAAAGATTTGGAATGAAAAATCAGTGACTCTGTGAGCTGTAGATTACGCGAGTTTTTCGAAATGGCTGAAATATGATATTTTTTATGTTTTCAACCCCCTTGGTCCACCATTTTGAAAAATATCCAAAAAATCGACAAAAAAAATCCATATAATTATCGAACCTGCTCTCAAAATTTAACGAGAATCGGTTGAGAAATGCGACCCATAGAGGAGAACAGCCGGACATCCGCCGGACAGAGTAGACGCTTCGCAATCGTTCGGTCTATTATTATTGGTTTAGTGAATTTGACTGCAAGTACTGCACTCACTTGATGGTTACACTCAAATAATGCCTATTCACTCTCGCTTTGAAGATCCCCAATAGTACTTTAAGTAAAATTACATTCAATGTTAAAACAATAAACATTTGTAAATAGTTTATTAGCATTAAATTTTTCTTGCTTGGGAAAGTTAACGTAGGCAACTTGTTGCGTTTTTTTCTTTTGGCGTTCTTAGAGACACATCTTTATGAATTATCTTCATAAGTTAAATCATCTTTGAGGAGGTTATTACAATAAAGCAATAGTGATAGTGACTTCCATTTTTCGTAGTTGGGTAAATAAGCTGGAATACGGTACCTACACGTAGTAACAAGAAACACCCACGGCTTTTAAGCTATCTTTCATTTCAGGTCCTGTTATAGAGTTTCCCATAAAACAGTCGCCATAGACAAGTCAGGCCATAGGTGATAGGTTCCCCTTCTAAGGCTGTTCACATATGATGCTATGTTCTATAAGGATTTGATTTGATTTTTATTTTTGTTTATTAGGGATAACAACAGCCAACACTTTATATTAAACATGTTTAGGTACATAACAATTTCTTATTGGGCTTATAAAAGTCATCAACTGTATTATATAAATGTGCAGATGTGAGGTGTCGAAGTAGTAAGTAAGTAAAAATAAGATTAAATAAGAACTAATAGGTTAGCGAAAAATACCAAATAAAATAAATACAAAAATATATGTATGTATAAAAATAATATATAATAATGATATATTTATTTATTTATTTATTTGCCAGGAAAAAATACAATACAAGTAAATTTATAGTACGGTGGTCCCTACACTAGGCTAAGCCTGTATCGTAGGGGCCGTGAGTGCCAACAATTTCCATGCTTAAGGTAAGCCGACAGTAAAGAATAAAACTAAAATTTTAAATTTAAACTTAATAAACATAGTCATGCATAATAGAAAGTGAGTGAGTTGTGTATGTGTGTGTGTGTGAGTGATGTGTGTGTGTGTGAGTGATGTGTGTGTGTGTGTGTGTGAGTGAGGACGTGTGTGTCTGTCATCGAGTTACTCTCAAAAAATACTATAATTAAAAAAACTTCATACTAAAGATGTACGAGTATTTGTATATTATAACGTTTTAATGGGTAAGATTCCATAGCAAATGATGGATGACAGATAAGGTCTGGTATCCACCAATGCAAATATATGCCTGAATTTCTCATGTCGTTACGAAGCCATTATAATTATATTATAAGCAAAATAATTAAGTCTTGTCGCATCGCTTGGACGGGTACACAATGTCCAAGCAAGTGATTCACGGAAATAATCCTAGGAAATAGTGTTCACTATTTAAATTATTTCCTTAATAGAGATTCCATAAAAATAACTTTTCGAGAAAATCGGTCTCTGAGAATGTTGTTTCGTTCTCATAGTAAATGCCAGGAACATGAATATTAAAGTTCATTGACCCCAAAGCTATTAGTGTAGAAATGTTATTATTTTTAGGGAATCATATGTAATTGTTTGCTATGTCAGTTAGGTTAGGTATGATAAATGAAATATTTTTATTTGAAGTATAACTGTTATGAAATTTAAGTTTAATTGAAATGAAATCAAAAATTTTCGTTGTGATAAACATATAGTGCGTGTCACTAAAGATGAGACTTATCAAACCACGTAAAACATTTATTAAGACAAAGTAGGAAGATTGTTTACGACGTGTACACCTATAAATATGTCAAAGGAAGCAAAGGATATGGATCACTGTTTCGTACACATCCTACATTGTCTTTTTAATGTCAAGTCTCATCTTTATTGGCACGCATTATACCACAGTCATTATAGAACAGATGGCCGATGGGACAGTAAAGTTCTCGAGTGGCGACCGCGCACCGGAAAACGTAGCGTAGGCAGGCCTCCCACGCGGTGGACCGATGACCTGGTGAAGATCGCGGGAAGCCGATGGATGCAGGCAGCGCAGGACCGGTCGTCGTGGAAATCCTTGGGGGAGGCCTTTGTCCAGCAGTGGACGATTTCTGGCTGATATGATGATGATGATGATACCACAGTCAATTCTCTATGAGTAACAACAAGACAAACAATCAAACAATGCGGGATAAGGTTTTAAACATAAAATAACTTTTAATTCGTCGGTGGCGTAACGGCTAGTGCCGCCGCCTCCTGTCCCTGTCGTGGTTCAAATCCTGCCACGTACCAATGTGATTTCGAATTGAGATTTCATATGTACGTTTATCCGACGCTCTTACGGTGAAGGAAAACATCGTGAGGAAAATTGCACACGCCTGCAAAGAAACTCGCAGGTTGTGTGTGAAGTAGACCAAACCGCAGTGGGCCCGCGTGGTCGACTAAGGCCCGATCGCCCTAATTCAGGGTAGGCTCGAGCCCGTCGGTGGGGACGTATAAGAGCTGATATGATGATGATGAATTTTTAATTAAAACCGATGTTTAATTTTTTTTGCCTCAAATATCTTTACTTTATAAATGACGTCCATTTAACTTCAGGTTTGGTATTATGATACTCTGTAATCTCAAAAGAAATAGACTTCTTAATATACTTCAGGTCAATGAACTTTAATTTTAATGTTCTTGGCATTTAGTCAATTTTCTCTGAGATTCTTCACGATATGTGGCCGGCCTAACACCGCGAGCCCTGAGCATGGGCGTACATTGGGTTCGGTACCGGTTTAGTTGGTATTCGATGCTTGGAGACGGCAACACTGATAAATAGTACAGAACTTTCAACCGCCTCCGTGGCGTGATGGTTAGTCCTTTCGCTTCACACCAGGAGTTCGCGGGGTCAACTTGTAAGAGTCGATTTGGTTGGTGGTAGGGCATTTTCTATGCCTGCCTGTCCACCTACCACCATCTTATCTAAGTCTTGCCACCAAACATCAGTGTTAACAACATTGATGTGTTCCGGCTTGAAGATAAGATAGCCAGTTCTCCATTGCGATGGGGAATCTTGGTAAGCCCGCTTCCATCTTAGGCATCATCGTCACTTACAATCAGATGAGATGATTCCAAGGGTTTACCAATTGTGAATAAAAAATATAAAAAAGAAGTACACACAGTAGGCTTGCATGTCGCTGTAAGTCAAATATTTCGGAAATTCCTTGTCTATTATTGGTAGTTAGTATTCTTGGCAATAATCCTTAATCACCATGTCAGCTGAAATACCTCCACTGCAATGCTGGACGAAGGCCTCCTCAAAGGATTTCCACAATGACCGGTTCTACGCTACCCGCATCCAGCAGCCTCTAGCGATTATCCCCAGGTCGCCTTTCCATCGAATTGGGGGTTACGTACTCCGGTGAGCGACAGTTCTGGTCAGGAACCCAACCCCCTGCCGGAATACCAAAGTTGGAAATGGCGGATTCCAACTTCCAACTTTGGTGCTCCGGCAGGGGGGTGTGAGGGCCTGGTCCAGAATTCCCACTACTAACGGGCGTTGTTCCATAACGCAACCGAATATTCGGTCTGTTTTGCATAATTGTCATTAGTACAACTAGTACTTTCATTTTATATCTTACTCGGCCATTTCCCTTAACGTTTTTTTTGGTCACGATAACTAGTTTTCAGGCGCTTTATGTATATAACGCAACTACTTTGCGCAGGCAGACCGACATATTTAGCATCAGGGGGTTGCCATTTATCCTCTCAACCTAAGTTTATCGTTACCGAATTTGTCGTTATCTCCTAGTATATTATTAAATTTAATTAAATCTCTTATCGTGTGGCACAATTAACCGTGCTATCCAAGGGATAAATATTTTATGCTTTTTAAATATTTTTACCATTGGTAATGTAATGAGTTGAAATACTAGTTACCCGACTGCCAGAGAAGGAGGGTTATGTTTTTCGTGTGTATTTTGTATGTAGATTTCTATGTTCCCTGCTACAGCCTGAACGGCTTGAAGGATTTTAATGTATAAATTCGTCTTGATTCCGTAAGTGACATTGGATACATTTTTACCCGACTGGCTAAAAAGAGGGGTTTAGTTTTTACGTAGTCGGGTTTTTCATTTTTAATGAATTTCCTAAAAGGTATTGTTTGATGTTAGTGTTAACCAGTTTAGTGATCCTCCAATCAAATAGGTATAACATCTTTTTTACGTGTGGAAAGACCACAGATTACTAAATAGTTACTTGAAAGACGCGTTGTTTCGTAGATAACATAAAACACCGGCCAAGTGCGGGTCACAACCGCACACATAGGGTTCCGTACCATCATACTAGATAGCGCTAGTTTTATTCACGTTTAAAAAAAAACACGTTTTTACCCTTTGGGTACGGAACCCTAAAAACGGCCAAGTGCGAGTCAGACTCGCGCTCCGAAGGTTCCGTACCACCACACCCCCTCCACTACGACAATGATACCTATTCACGTTTGCAAAGACATCAACGCGAGCGACAGAAATATATGCTTTATTTTCATTCTGTTCGGACTTTAGTTTATATGAAACTAGCTGTCCCGGCAAACCCTACCCTACATACACTACACTACACTACCCTACCCTACCGTACCCTACCCTACCTTACCCTAACTACACTACACCTACACTACACTACCCTACCCTACGCTAACTACACTACACGTACCCTACCCTACCCTAAAACCAATTATTTTTTGACTTATATTTTTTTTATTGATGAATATCATATTTTAATACTTTTTATCCTATTCCCGACGAAGACAAATGCAAAAACACAAAAATTATTAAAAATGGTTCAGCTGTTCTAGAGTTATAAATGGTGTAACTAACACGACTTTCTTTTATATATCATCATCATCATTACAGCTCATATGCGTCCCCACCGAGGGGCTCGAGCCTACCCTGAATCAGGGCGATTAGGCCTTAGTCGACCACGCGGGCCCAGTGCGGGTATATATAGATATATATATATAGATTAAAATTCTAAATTGTAATTTAAATGTAATTTATCCTTGCATGAAGTGTGACTACAACTGATTTTAGCATGCTTCAAGGAAAACATGAATAACCTTTATTGTAACACTAACATCTGTATTTTAATTTACTCATGTTGGTTTGACAAATAATAATAAGGATGACGACAGCATCAGAAATAAATTATGAACTTTTGATCACTAAATTGCCCTCCTACTTAAACTTAGGAAAACCTTACTCGTTTTGTTTTCCATCAAGTCTTCGATTTTTAATTTATTAAAATCACAAAATAAGTACATAAATGACGCTGCAAAACTATGACGTCACGCCTAGGTATTTCAAACATTTTTAAGTACAAAATGTCGTTTTTGACAGATGATAAAAATTAAATCAAAATGACTAGCATTCGTCATCCCTATTATCTTTATCCTTAGCGCGAGTACTACTCACACTTGGAGATTTTTTATTATTTTGTTTTTTACTTAATTAGTACTATAATCACGCCAAGATTCACGCTTGTATGTATTTCCATTTTTACGATAGAGCTTTATAAAATAAACAGCCAAGTGCGAGTCAGAACCGCACACAAAGGGTTCCGTACCATCATTCTAGATGGCGCTAGTTTCTTCATGTTCGAAAAAACCAGTGTTTTTTTATGGAGGGAGACCCCCTTATTTTTTAACTTTTTAAAATTTTTAGTATTTGATTTTTTTTTTTAATAAAATACTGTAATAACAGCGAAATGCTTTATAACATTTAATTAGGTTAAAATAAAATATAACTAACTTATGACTAATCTTATGTTTAAAATGACTTGTAATTTGCTTTAAATTATTAATAAATATATTGAAATTGAAAAAATAGCGGCAACATAAATACATCATCTGTGACAATTTCAAGTGTATAGCTATCACGGTTCATGAAATACATCCTGGTGACAGACGGACAGACAGACGGACGGACAGCGGAGTCTTAGTAATAGAGTCCCGTTTTTACCCTTTGGGTACGGAACCCTAAAAATACCTCTAAAATATCTATAACAAACACGTTTTTTGTATGGGGATCGTCCTTATTTTTCATTTCTTTCTAATATTTGTTGTTATGGCGGTAATAGAAATACACATTCTGTAAAAATTTTAACTGTGTACATGAAATACAGCCCGTTGACAGACGAACAGCGGAGGCTTAGTAATAGGGTCCCGTTTGTCACCCCTTAGATGCACGGAACCCTAATTAGCTATTTTCGTAGACATACTAGGTTAATGACCCGATGACGCTACACAGATGTTTGTGCTATTTACTTTGACTGACTCAGTGCTAGACCGAAGCGAATCCGAGGGTCGCGCGTTCGATTCTCTTTCTCACTCGAGATAGATGCCTTAGCCACAGATAAGTCGCGATCTCACATTCACACTGCCGCGAGCAAAATTGTACTAGGTTGATTGATTGAAGTCGATTTTTTAACGTTCGATTCGTGCCAAAAATTAACGCGCGAGATCGCTTCATTTGGGCGCAACAGAAATTTTAAACGCGCGACTCGACTCGGGCGCAATTCGCGTCATCTGGACAAGCTCTTATTTTTCAAATTATTCTCGACCGTTTTCCAATTACTAATGTTATAAATCTGAAAGTTTGTCTGTCTGTCTGTTACTCTTTGATAATATAATAAGTAAAACAAATTTCGCTGAGGTACAGAGTTAAAGCACACCCTGGACACTTCATACAACGGACCAGAAATGACGTTTTAAAAAAGGAATGACGGAACAAACAAAATGCCGGCGGATTCCTATACGTTCGACAACCAAACAGTAACCAATCTGTATCAATCTTGGTGACGAGGGGGTGAGGTTGCAATCTAGAGAGCGGCAGGAAGTGTCCGTACTATATGTTAGTAATAATATATATACTTTGCTATGATAGTGCTATACATATATAATAATATAAGTTAGATATTAAAAGTAAGCACGTAGGTAGGTAACTATTTTAATAATCTTGGGAATCGAAAAAAAAAACAGATCTAGAAATTAAAGAACAGATTTTTGGAGGTAAAATTTGAGTCAAATGTATAATATTGTTATTTTTAATCAACAATTGGTAAGCCCTTGAACGCATCTCACGTGATGGTAAGTGATGATGATGCTGCAGATGGAAGCTAGTTTACCAAGATTCCCCAACGCAATGGGGGACTGGCTATCTTATCTTCAAGCCGGAACACAAATCATGGTATTAACATTGATGTTTAATGGCAAGACTTAGATAAGATGGTGGTATATAGCCAGGCTGGCTTTTCTTCCACTTACCGAACTGAGTCACAAAGTTAGACTTCGCCGGAAATCGAACCCGCGACACCTTGATGTGAAGCTAATGGATTAACCACTAACCCCACGCGCTAAGTAGGCGGTTGAAATAGTAATATGGGGCAGAGTAGGTTACTATGATGAGGAACTACAGATCAAAAAACCGGCTCTCAACGATATGCCAAGAACGCGTTCTGGGTTTCTTCGGTCACATAATGCGTTCTCCAAAGCATGATCTGGAGAATCATTTTGGGACAGATTGAGGGAAAACGCGCAAGAGGAAGAACACCAGTCAGATGGTCCGATGTCATAAAGGGCAAGGCAGGGGGCAGTCTACACCGGGCAGTCCACCTGGCCCAAAATCGTGTCAAGTGGAGGACACTATGTGGTCACGATCATCAGCAGTGAGAGACGACGAAGAAGAAGTTTACTATGATATGATAATAATTATCTTTTCAAATTTTTTAACTGTGCGTCAGCAACGCGTCGGTTACCAGCTAGTATTTAAGGCTTATACCAGGCGTCCGTCACTTGCTCAAGGCCACTCGTTATATGCCTACCGCTAAGCGTATCGGAGACGATACAACGGACAGTAGGTTGACGCACGCTCGCCTGAGTGCTCGCACGTCACATTTACCGCTCTGACTATCGAAATGCCGAAACCACGCAATTATTGTGCAGTGGATGGGTGTTACAGTCAAAAGACAAATGAAAATTTGACATTTTTTTCATTGCCGAGAGACGAACAAAGGTACCTTAGTTAATAGTATTTTAAATCTTTTGTATTTTTCGAATTCCCTTTTCTCATTCCTTTACAATTTATCATCATTTATTCCTTAAACTTAGAACAATGGTGGGTAGGTACCTACTATGTTAATCGTCGTAAATTAAGGATTTCAGGTATTATTTATGTGTTTTTTTTATATAAATAACAGTTACCTACTTAATGTCAGAACATAGTAGGTACCTAGCGTCGTCGTCGTGATTTATACTTTGTTCCAGATAACATTAGACAGAAGGTGAAATAGAAGTCAAAAGGTTATTTATGGTGATCACTTTCCTTATTTTACCTCAAAAAATATTCACAATAAAAATAACATAAGTAGGTATATTTCGTTTTATTTCATTTGTATAACACAATTACTAATGAAATTGTTTACTTTCGATTTTTGTTGTGGTTACATTTGTATTACGTAGGTACGTACACCTTTTAAATAAATGAAAAATGCTTGCTGTAAGGCTAAAGTGGAGTGCGTTTTTACTTTCATATTGTTGAAAGTACATATGAGACTTTCTACTAAGTTTCTCGTAAAGGACTATTAGATAGGTACACGGTTGTCATGGATATATGAACTAGCCTCGAATACGGAAGGAACTAGCCTCAGTCCCTGCGGTGTCGGAGAAGGCAAGCGTTCCGTTGGTAGGACTGTACAATAGGGTACATCGCAGGGGGGGGGGGGGGGGGAGCGGGAACCCTCCCCTAGAAGAGGGGAGTTAGGAGGGGGGTAGTTTTTGAGAAAATGAATTTTGAAAATTGGTATTGTAACATACTCTTTGATAACCACGCTTACGTTGATGAAAAATCGCTACCGCTTGTTAAAAAAAGGTCATCTACTTCTATGTCGGCAAAAGCGCGGCCGCTTATTAAAAAAAAAGATCATCCACTTCTCTGACGGCGAAAATAGAACCGCTTATTCATAAAAACCTTGAGGGGGATGTGGGAGTATCAGGGCGGGGAAAGCACGCGGGACCCGGACCCCTACGGGGGCATAGCCCGACTTTTATTACCAGGACGAATGTAAACGAAAAAATCTCAAGAACTTAGCACAGATTACTAAATAGTTACTTCGTAAACTATAGCTTGCATTCACAAGCCGTTTTTTGTTATGACTTGTAGATAGTATCAGAAAAACTATTTTCGTTAAGTTTTTACCTAGCTTTCACTTAAAATAACAATAATTCAAGCTCACAATGAGGCCCTCTTAGGGAATGTTTTTGTATGAATAGTAGGTATGAAATTCTCCGTCAACTCAAGTAAAAAGCCAACTTTGATTAATTTTTCTCCGCTTTGCTCCTGTTTCCCTTTTGATTATTTGTTAAAATTATTTACGAGGTTTCGAATATTTTTGTCATTAAAATTTATTAATCGGGTATTCAGGGAAGGGAAAAATGCATCTATCATTTTATTAAACTCAAACATATTTGATCGACAAATATAAAATAATTGATTTTCTACAACATTCGTTTCATTACCAAAATCATCATAGGTACAACCCTAGCACATTCGCTCGATGACGCGCTTGCACGTGGGTCGCGCGGCGGGCAAAACAATCTCAACTCTCTGTATGCGTAGTTATGATACATTTCTTCTCGCTAAAAACAGCTGGTATTATTATTAAGATTTTGTAGGCTAATATAGCGTAGGTATTTAAGCTTTTGTATGGGAGTGATGTATCTGTTACGAAGTAACTACTTAGTAATCTGTGGCTGTAACTACTTAGTAATCTGTGCTTATACCGCCGCCAGCGACTAACTTTGAAACCACTTTTTCAATTACATCTCACCTGGTGGTAAGTGACGATGTTGCCGAAGATGGAAGTGGGCTTACCAAGATTCCCCACCGCAATGGGGAACTGGCTTCATGCCGGAACACACCAATGATATCAACATTGATATTTGGCGGCAAGACTTAGATAAGATGGTGGTAGCTAGCCAGGCGGGCTTAGAAAATGCCCTACCACCAACCAAACCGAGTCTTACAATTGACCCCGCCGGGAATCGAACCCGCGACCTTCTGTGTAAAGCCAGTGAACTTTGCCTCTGAGCTACGGAGGCGGTTAAAATGTTCTAAACCAACTAAAAACATATTATTTTTTTAAAACATACATTTATTTGTTGACGAGACTACAGAATCCTACTTTGCGCGAGTCGGACTCGCACTTGGCCTTTCTTTTTCCACTGTTTATTGTAGGCACTTGTGTGTAGAGGTGTGGTAGTAGATTTTTTTAGGGTTCCGTAACCAAAGGGTAAAAACGGTACTGAGACTTCGCTGTTCATCTGTACGTTTGTCACCAGGCTGTATATCATGAACCGTGATAGCTTCTTCTTCTTCACATCAGCTCATACGTCCCCACCGAGGGGCTCGAGCCTACCCTGAATTAGGGCGAACCGTGATACTAAAAATAAGACAAAGTGAAAAAATAAGGGGGGGTCTCCATACAAAAAACACGATTTTTTTTGCTTGTCGTTGCTCGATATTGATAACGGCAACAAGTAGACGCTTGCAATATGAACAGAATATTGAGTTGTAAAAAAATATATATTTATAGATAATGGTACAGAACCCTTCGTGCGCAAGTACGACTCGCACTTGGCCGGGTTTTTTTTATATTATTTTAACATCCAAAGCAGGATCTTTGTGTTAAGTATACTCTCGTTAAAAGACTTTCAAACGAGTGAAGGGAATTAGAACGTCTTAACATTTATAAACCCACGCCGTTTTTGGTGGTCGCAAGCCAAAAGATCTCACAGATACAAAATCGTAAAATCGCTAAGTTTGTTGTTTATATAATTTCACTAGTTTTTGCCAGCGGCTCTGCTCGCATGAACATAGTTTCTATGACTGTTTTAGAAGGTTCCCAGTGCCACAACCTGGACACTTCATACAACGGGCCAGAAATGACATTTTAAAAAAGGAATGACGAAACAAACAAAATGGCGGCGAAATCCTGTACGTTCGACAACCAAACTGTATCAATCTGGGTGACGAGGGGGTGAGGTTGCAGTCTAGAGAGCGGTAGGGAGTGTCCATACTGTATGTTAGTACTAGTATACAGGGTGACTGGTAAGTAGTGCAGTAATTAATTGCAACAAAAAACAATGATTGTTGTCTAAAGGGTGCCTAAAATCCCATTACTAATTATCCAGCAAAGTTCTAATTTTTTTGATGAGCTTGTGAATCAGTTGGTCATGATGCTAGATGGTCAGAGATGTTTGTTTATGCGAAAAACATGATAAATTATGGAATTTAAAAAAAAACATGAAAATAATGTTTATTGAAAATTTGTATGGGATTTGATGCACCCTTTCTTGTTGCAATCAATTTGTATTATTTTTTAACTATTTTTTTTTTTTGAAAGCTGATAAAATGAGAAAGTTTTAACCGTATTTTTCACGCCAACCGTATTATTACCTTTTTTTTGAAAAATCACAAAATATTTGAACAATTATGCGTTTTTCATACAAAATTCAAAAATTAAATGGGCTTTAACTCGAAAACCGTTGATTTCCGACCCCCAGTTAGTATGACATTTTCTGTTGCAAATTATCTCCTTAAAAGAATTTACACTACTTACCAGTCACCCTGTATATACTTTGCCAGTGCAAAGTGCGAGCGTGGAAAAAAGTAGCCTGTTAATCCAGGTCCTAATCTGTCTACCTACCAAGTTTCATCCAGATCCGTTTATCCGTTGCGGCGTGAAAGAGTATAACACGCCAGCGAAGAAACTCGAAGGTTGTGTGTGAAGTCGACCAACTCGTACTGGGCCCGCGTGGTCGACTAAGACCCGATCGCCCTAATTCAGGGTAGGCTCGAGCCCCTCGGTGGGGACGAATATGAGCTGATAGACATACATACAACAAACTTTCGCGTTTATAATATTAGGAAGGATGTAGGCATGTTAACAGTGTTAACAGTGTTGGCAGTTCGGCTTTTGTCTATGGGTGGGCGCCACGACATTTCGGGTTGGTGCCAAGTGCCAAGAAGCTGTCTTTGTCTAAGTATACATATAGTGGTCTCGAAACAAATAAATAGCAACAAATTAAATCATCTTTGATCACGCACGGGTTTCTTCTCAGTTTTCGAGAAATTTTTATCTTCATCTTCAGTACACACACACACACACAGTCACACACACACACACACACACACTCGCAGTGTGAATTTTATTGTTGTTGTTGTGGGTTTATTTCGAAAATTGTACTAGTTTTACACGCGTACACTGAAAATAACATTGTCTCTTCATTTTAAACTAAAGAAATGATCGGCCAAGTGCGAATCACACTCATGCACCGAGAGTTCCGTACAACAAAATGACAATGATACCTATTCAATCATCATCACCAATCATATCGCCGAATAACTTCCTGCTGGACAAAGGCCTCCCCCAAGGTCCTGCGCTGCCCGCATCCATCGGCTTCTCGCGATCATCACTAGGTCGTCGGTCCACCGTGTGGGAGGCCTGCCTACGCTACGTTTTCCGGTGAGCTATGTTACTGTGAGCTGTGTCGGTTACTTTGTTTCTCCGTCGCATCTCCTCTTTTACGCCGAGAAACTCCGAGCATAGCACGCTCCATTGCCCTTTGGGTGACCTTGAGCCTTCTTATGAGGCCCACAGTAATTGACCATGTCTCAGTTCCGTATGTTATCACTGCACTGGAAACACACTACCTATTCATTACAAACAAAAAAAAACAACGCGAGCGATAGGGAAATCATTTTTTTATTCAGCTCGGACTCCAGAACGCGAGTACTTAGTGATTTTATTATTTGTTGTTTAACTTTAGGATTAGTACTATAATAACATCAAGTTTCACGCTTGTATTTATTACCGTTTTTACGATAGAGCGAAAACAACAAGAAACATTCTTGTTATTTTTAATATTTGTTAGGAAACCCCCTATAATAATAACATAATATGTCATATTCTATGGAAATTTCCGCCGGCTACATGTTATGGTTCAAAATATACTGCCCTTGCTTCAATAGTCGAACATTCTTAAAGACAGATAGCTTACGATTAGTAATATGGCACGGAACCCTGAAATCATCTCGCTGATTTGCCTGTAATACTTATGCTCTTAGAGTTGATTAAGCACAAGGCTTCAATTCAAAAGCGAAATTCTCAAAGCAAATCTTACTGCATCACAAACACGTCGTATCGATTTTCTATTAAAATAAAATGGGGCCAGACCCAGACAGGAATATGCACTAAACCGCATCTATCTATTTCAATGTGTCTGTGTATTCCCATAATTGGGTCGTCGCGACAAAAATACATATGTGTTCGCCAAGTCTTATTCGGTTTTGGAATTTCCTCGAAATAAATAATACACTGGTCGCAAACAAAACGGGTTGGTTATAAAAAAATGCAATATCTTTTAAAACATTTGAGAAGTCCTTTCAAAATAAAAGCTAATTAATTAAAGTTTATTTTATTACGAACTACCTGTTTCCCGCGGGTTCACCCGCGTGGACAACGTTTCTATGACTTTTAGAGTAAAAAGTAGCCTATGTGTTAATCCAGATCCTAATCTGTCTACCTACCAAATTTCAGCCAGATCTGTTCGGTAGTTTTTGCGTGAAAGAGTAACAAACATACATTCGTACATTCTTACAAACTTTCGCGTTCATAATATTAGTAGGATAAATGAAGGAGTATAAACCGGTTTTTTTCTTTGAGGTGATTGTATTAAATACACCGTAAATAAAAAATAAAGACGATTTTAAAAATTTGCACATCAAATTTGGAACCATTTATTTTATTTTTGTTTCTATTCTGTCATATGAATAGGGCATTTCTAGTGCAGAAATTCATTATTCTGATCAAATTCAGTTAAATACATGTTACTAACCCCTGAAGCGTGTACCAGAATTCTGACAATGCTTGAAGACAGGCGCAGTCAGTAATGTCAGCGAGAACTGTAACGTTGGTGTGTCGATATCAACCGTTCAAAGAGTGCTGCAGCGATTTGAAGAGACTCAGAAACAGAACTCGAGAAACAGGCCCAACAAGGTGCACGACAGCGCGGGAGGATCGATATATGGTGTCAACAATATTGAGAAATCGATTTCAAACGGCTATTAAAGTCAAAAACCACCTTCTACGTGCTGGACGGAGCAATCCGAGCACGTGTAAAAGGCAGCATCGAAATTCAAGGCTGATTTACGCTAGAGAACACATGAATTGGACTCTCGATGACTGTCCTAGTTATGTTTTCGTACGAGTCGAGATGCATGCTATACGAGTACAATCCCGATGGGAAGCAAAGAGTCCAGTGTTAGTAACTATTTAGTAATCTGTGCCAGTGTACAGAAGACCAGGAGAGCGCTATAGCGAAGCTTGCATTGAAGAGAAAGTGTCGTAAGGCGGAGGGACCATACACGTGTGGGCTGGAATTGCTTCTGAAAGCCGCATCGATCTAGTGGTGATTGAAAATGGAACTTTAACTGCAGAAAGATACGTGAATGAAATCTTAAATGAGTATGTTGGCCCATTTTTAGTAAACATGGGCGAGAACGCCATCTTTTTGCAAGATAACGCTCGTCCCCATACAGCTCAGATAGTTTTTGACTACCTTGATGACGTCGCTATCACACGCATGGAGTGGCCAGCACGCAGCCCAGACTTGAACCCCATCGAGCATGCCTGGGAGAACTGGGACGACGTGTACGCCAGCGGAATTCCCCTCCAATCACGTTTCGTGAACTGAAAGAAGCACTGATAGAGAAATGGGAGAATATTCCTCGGCATTGGCTCAGAAATCTGGCGGAAAGCATACCAAACCGTGTAAACAGCTGTTTTACTAGCTCGTGGTGTTAATATAAAAACGCTAAACACGTTAAAAAATTGACTTCCATCGCAACAACTTCGAACAATTTTGTATTATTATTTTTGGTTTTTGTTAATTTTCTATTAAAGTACTACATCGATTTTGATAAAATTTATATGGGACCACACGGGAAGCACTAACTTTCGAATAAAAAAAGAAACATCAAAATCGGTTCATCCAGTCAAAACTTCTGAGGTAACACACATAAAAAAACATACAGTCGAATTGAGAACCTCCTCCTTTTTGGAAGTCGCTTGAAAATACTGAAATGTGTGAAAATTGCACATTTGACACCGCAGCACATTTTTCGAAATCTAGTGAAAAAAATCATTTTTATGTAAGCTACTTTTATTCAAAATAAACTTTATAATCTTGAACTTTTATGACTTATTTTTATTTTTATTTAAGCACTATAAAATTGTCTGTAATACAGTCTTTATTTCATAAAGCTTGTTACAATTTTTTGGAAGTTATTGAAGTTTTTGTTACCGACCCGTTTTCTTTGCTGCGAGTGTAGAAATTACCTACTTACTGCGGGCCTCGATACGCACTCGTAAATTACTGATACTGAGAATTCTGGTTCGATTCTGAAAAAAAACGATTTAAATGAAATATACGATGAAATAAAATATTTTGGTATAATAAAACTTTTTGCAAATTCAACTGTACTTCTTAAGTTAGTCGACTATCTACTAAAAAAGCCTACTTAGCAGTAATAGTTTTTATCTGTCCTACTATTTACATATTTTTTCAGATTTCCTGAAATAACCGTTTAGCTGGCAATTGACTCTAACAAAAAATAGCACGTTAAAGCTTAATATTTCGGAAACGTAACCCTGAATCGTTAACTACTTTCAAGCTCTTTGTTCTTTTTTTTGTTGAGTAAATTTTAAATTGTATTCTCTACTTATTTCTTCCATTTTTTTATTTTCATGATGACACTACCTTTTGCCGGGTTCAACCTAAAATGATATAGCATGGCCTTTCTGGGCTATTTTCCTTATTTTGAATAAATTATGCTACATTTACTACTACCGCAATATTTTAGAACGACCTTAAGTAAAATTCACCATCTTTTTATGTCGAAAAGGTACCCTAATTTTTCAAGATTTTATTTTACTACTTTCATCATCATATCAGCCGAAAAACGTCCACTGCTGTACAAAAGCTTCCCGCGATCTTCACAAGGTCGTCAGTTCACCGCGTCGGAAGCCTGGCTACGACGTTACTTTTTCCGGTGCGCCGTCGCCACTCGAGAACTTTACTGCCCCAACGGCCATCTGTTCTACGAGCTATGTGCCCTGCACACTGCCACTTCAGTTTAGCGATTTCTGTAAGCTATGTCGGTTATGTGGATAAAATAATAAGCACTTTTTTTTAGCAAGGTAGGTAAGGTATAAGAGCCTAGTCAATTTTAAACTCTGTGTGTTTTAACAACAAGCCGGCAAGAAAATGAACAAGATATTGAAACACGTTGCACACGACCGGTTAAGATTTCTATTTAAGAGCGTAGACGGGCTGCATTTTTTCCATACAAATGTATTCCCTTATTATCTTCCTGGATAATGCGTCTAGAGTAATCATTTTTGTTTCTAAAAATCTAGGTCTATTGCAGGCATGCCCCTGTCATTTATTTTTTTCCAAAAAATTATTAAAAAAATAAATATGACTTTCCAAAAACCTAAAAAAATGCCTCGTTTTTACCGCCGTAATCAGACGACAACCAAAGAAATTCGAAAAGTTTTTAAGATAAAAACAAATGATAGGAGCATAGATCTATTCTTCCTTTAAATTTTGATACCAAAAACAATTTAATCGGCTTAGTTTTCGAGGAGAAAACAGGAAAATCCGAAACGTCGAGCGGTCGTGGTTTTTGTAGGTATAATCGTTCTAAGCAGCAGTTGTCCCTATCGCACTCTACGGGGAGAGACTCGGTTGCTCGGGCGCAGCGCGACGGCAATAGTTTCTTCAAATATCTATTTCTCAATTCCCGCGCAGACCGACTACGCTCTTAAGAGCAACGCCCAATTAGCCACGAAACCAAAATTAACGAATAACCTGTTCGCGGCTGGTACAAAGAACCGTTACGGAATAATTTAATGTTTTATTTATAAATAACGTAATAGTGACGAGAACGTCGTTGTAGTGAGGTAGTAACTGCCTACGTTATCGATAGATCTCGCAGACACCAGGGGCACAGTACTACGATATGGTTTACAGTAGCGCAACGCCTTTGATGTCGCTCGATGCCGCCACGGCGTAGGTACTAGCGGTACTAGACGTCCAGCAGTGGACGTTCTTCGGCTGATATGATGATGATGATGATGATGAACCGGACGTGTGTAGTATAAAGTGTTCGTGTTTAAATTTCTTGTTCATTTCCTTGCCGGCTTGTCGTTCAAGCACACAGAGTTTAAAATTGACTAGGCTCTCATATCTTGCCTACCTCGCTGAAGAAAAAAAAAACGCTAAACACGTTAAAAAACCGACTTCCATCGCAACAAGTTAGTACAATTTTGCATTATTATTTTTGGTTTTTGTTAATTTTCTAATAAAATACTGCACCGATTTTGATAAATTATTCATAGGACCAATTCGAGAGCGTACCCTATCGATTAAAAAAACAATCATGAAAATCGGTTCATAATGTGCGAAGATATCGCGTAACAAACATACAGTCGAATAGAAATCCTCCTCCTTTTTGGAAGTCCGTTGAAAAGTGCTTATTAGTTTATCCACATAACCGACATAGCTCACAGAATCTCTAAACTGAAGTGGTTCTGTGCAAGGCACATAGCTCGTAGAACAGATGGCCGTTGGAGCTGTAAAGTTCTCGAGTGACGATCGCGCACCGGAATACGTAGCGTAGGCAGGCCTCCCACGCGGTGGACCGACGACCTGGCGAAGATCACGGGAAGCCGCCGGATGCAGGCAGCGCAGGACCGGTCGTCGTGGAAATCCTTGGGGGAGGCTTTTGTGCAGCAGTGGACGTTTTTCGGCTGATATGATGATGAACCGGACGTGTGTAACGTCACAGTATTGTGGTAACGTGTTCGTGTTTTATCTTGTTCATTTCCTTGCCGACTTGACGTTCAGGCACACAGAGTTTAAAATTGACTAGGCTCTCATACTTAGATACCTTACTGAAGAAAAGTGCTTATTATTTTATCCACAACAAGCTGTTGCCCGCGGATTCGTCCTCGTGGATATCGAGGGTGCGCGGTACGCGAGCCGCAAGTGTATAGAGCGAGCCACTGGCGGTCGCGCTATATACAAACATTTTCCTGACAGTTATGTACACAAAAAAAAACATCATAATAGCATAGATTAAAAAATATTAAATACTTTAATAATATTGCTTTTAAAATATTACTTCGCCAATGATTTTTATTTATATAGATTTACATATTTACCTTGGCATCATCTCACCTGACAGTAAATGACGATGACGCCGAAGATGGAAGCGAGCCTGCCAAGATTCCCCAACGCAATAAGAAACTGGCTCTAATCTTTAAGCCGGAACACATCAATCAATGCTGTTAACATCGATGTTTGGCGGCTAGACTAGAGCGTCGGTGGCGAAACGGCTAGGGCCGCCGCCTCCTGTCCGGGAGGTCGTTGTTCGAATCCTGCCACGTACCAGTGTGATTTCGAATTTAAATTTCATATATACGTTTATCCGACGCTCTTACGGTGAAGGAAAACATCGCACCGTGAGTAAGAAACCGAACACGCCTGCGGAGGAATTCGCAGGTTGTGTGTGAAGTCAACCAACCCGCACTGGGCCCGCGTGGTCGACTAAGGCCCGATCGCCCTAATTCAGGGAAGGCTCGAGCAACTCGGTCTACGTCTATGAGCTGATATGATGATTGGCGGCTAGAGTTAGATAAAAACCAGCTAAACTGAGCTATACAAAGTTCGACCCCTCCGGGAATCGAACCCGCGGCCTCTGGGTGTGAAGCAAATGGACTAAACATTACGCCACGGAGGCGGTTATTCCGGCTAGAATCGTAGTATAGTAGGTAGGGATGAGTAAGCAATATAATATATCGAGTCACAGTCAATAGTTAAATTATATCTTTTTAGTAAATACTGAGTATTTACTAAAAAGATATAATTTAACTATTGACTGTGACTCGATATGTATTGCTTACTATGTATTGCTAAATACTGAGTATTTACTAAAAAGATATAATTTAACTATTGACTGTGACTCGATATGTATTGCTTACTATGTATATTTACTGACTTCGTCGAGAGTGCGTCGGTGGCGTAATGGCAAGGGCCGCTACCTCCTGTCCGTAAGGTCGTGATACGAATCCTGCCACGTACTAATGTGTTTTCGAATTTCGATTTCATATGCACGTTTATCCGACGCTCTTACGGTGAAGGAAAACACCGCACCGTGAGGAATCCTGCACACGCCTGCGAAGAAACTCGTAGGTTGTGTGTGAAGTCGACCAACCCGCACTGGGTTCGCGTGGTCGACTAAGGCCCGATCGCCCTAATTCAGGGTAGGCTCGAACCCCTCGGTGGGGGCGTATTGTAACGCGGCAAGCTGTTATGCGTTTTTCTTTCATTCGATCTTTTTCATTCCCTCTATTTCTTTTTGACGCATGCACTGACATTTCATTCAAAAATCAAATTCCATTATATTTCCTATCTTCAATATTTCACCTTCGTAATTATAAAATAAAATATTATGTAAAGGAAACTGTGAGGCTGATTCTTTCTAAGACCCATCTCGGGTCTTATAATTCATCAAATAAATTTGTAAATATTCGTGAGCACGTACGGAGTTTAAAAACCCACACCCTACACCTTACTCCTTCCGTCGGTGCCACAGTATATGAGCTGATATGATAGATTACTGACTTAAATAAATAAATAAATATTCTGGGTCACATCACACATGGTCATCTGGCCCCAAAGTAGGATTCCCTGTGTTATGGGAACCAGAGACCGATATACATACTTATATACGTTTAAATACATACATATATAGATATTTAACACCCAGACACAGAGCAAACAAATCTGCTCATCACACAAATGTTTGCCCTGGGTGGGGATAGAACCCACAACTCTCGGATCAGTAGTCAGACTTAGACGGAAACATTTATTTTTATATATACAGTGTAAACTTTATAAAACATCACTCGATATAACGATTCACTCTTTGAAACGTCAAAATTTTCTGGCTGGCTTACTGAGCGTTGGTTTACTTTGACTCTCTATAACGTCACAAAATGCCCGGTCCCTTGAGTGTCGCTCGCTATATAGAGTTTACATTGTATTTTTAAGTCGCTTTCGAATAATATGTTGTAGGTTAACAGTGAGTGATTTTCAAGCGACTTCAAAAAGGAGGAGGTTCTCAATTCGACTGTATGTTTTTTTTTCTGTGATACATTAGTACAGACAGACGTTAGAGCCCAAACAAACGGAATCAGGGTGTGTTGGTTCGCGAGATATGTCAAATTTAGTTTTGACATGTCTGTAAATAAGTAGTTAAGTGTTAATGTATATACTTTGTTTCACGCCAAATAACAATCCAAGACTTACGATTAAAAGTACCTTTATACTCGTTCATAAATTTAAATAATTGAAATCGAAAACGGTAAAAAACCGGCCAAGTGCGAGTCACAACCGCACACATAGGGTTCCGTGCTACCATACTAGATGGCGCTAGTTTCTTCACGTTTAAAAAAACAGGTTTTTTGTATGGAGACTCCCCTTATTTTTACACTTTTTATAGCGGCAACAGAAATACATCATCTGTGAAAATTTCAACTGTCTAGCTATCACGGTATGAACAGAGAAATGAGAAATACAGCCTTCTGACGGACGGACAGACGGACAGACAGCGGAGGCTTTGTAATAGGGTCCCGTTGGTCACCCGTTGCGTGTATAGAACCCTGACTAGCTAAGTGTTACTCGCGCGAAGGAGTCCGAACTGAATAAAAATATAATTTTTGTCGTGTTGCTATGATTTATTTCGTTTAAAATGAAAGGGAATCATTATTTTATTCATGTCCAGCCAGAGGCGTGGTGGTACGTAACTCACGCGAAGAAAAAAATTGAAAAAAAATTATTCTTTAATCATAAAACAAACTGTTTTCATACAAATAGGTATATTGTAAACGTAGGTTGCGTAGGTAGTGGTTACATACATATTCTTTGCATAGATATCGAATCTTTCTTAGATGACCTTTGCGCGCGCCAAGGAGGTTGCATGCTTAGGAATGTTTTTGTATTTTTAACATAAAATTAATGATAATTTGTTGACAAAAATAAGTAGTGTGATGAAATAAAAAGTTAATTTATGTGTGTAGTTTTTGGATAAAAACTCTTTGCTTTCAAAAAGTACGCCTGGGTTGGGTTAATAAGCTACATTATGTACCTAAAAGCGGTGGAATAAGTTTCATTTTACGAGAAAGTGTTTGTTGTCCGTCTGTCTGTCAAGACACTTTATCTCGGGAATGCGTGGAGGTATCGAATTGAAATTAAAATCACATACTCCGGTCTACAGTCCCTTGGAGCTGTAAAAAATCAAACTGCTAAGTTGACGTAAAAAAAAGATACGGCCGTTTAAGCCCTTTATATTTCTACACACTCAAGGGAATCAAAATTTATAGGGTATTTTGCATTGACGTAGTTCATTGACGTAGTTCCACAAAAATTGGCAAGTAATACCGTCTTATACTATACAATTAGAGAAAAATCTGAAAACTATACATTTGTAATTAAATCATAAACCTAAAAATTTGTACGGAACCCTCGGTGGGCGAGTCCGACTCGCACTTGACCGGTTTTTTTTTACTTGGGACTTAGCTTCGGAATCAAGAGACGCCTCCCTAACGGGTCCGTGTCTGTACATGAAATATTTTTGGAAAATAATAACTGTGGTGGACATTACAAACGATAAGGAGCCCAAAACAACAAATTTTGGAATTTTTCGTCTGTCTGTCTGTATGTTCGCGCATCACGCAAAAACTACCACGCTGATTTTGATAAAATTTTGTATGGTGAATCCTTATAGCCCGGGTTATCATATAGGATACTTTTTATCCCGGAAAATTCAAGAGTTCCCGTGGGAAAATTCAAAACCTCCACGCAGACGAAGTCGCGGGCACAGCTGGGTGACTTTTAATTTGTTCTTGATAGCTAAGGATATGAATGTACTCGTGATTACAAACAACTTTCCCAAAGTAACTATGTATATGTCAAATCAGAAAAATATTTTTTTATCCTCGAAACATGACAAGATTGACAAGTTATGAAATTGGCAAAAATGTATCGAGGGCCAAAAAATGTTTTTCATATTGACATACAGTTTCTTTGGGAAAGTTGTTTGTAATCACGAGTACATTAATATCCTTTGCTATCAAGAACTAATTAAAAGTCACCCCATATATCACTTGCATTCATACGAGAGATAACAACAAAGTACATAGGTACTTACATACATAGGTTAGGTAACCTACAGCCTATAAGCACACCCTGGACACTTCATACAACGGGCCAGAAATGACATTTCAAAAACCGAATGACGGAACAAACAAAATGGCGACGAAATCCTATAGTCCTATGCGTTAGAAAACCAAACTGTAACCAATCTGTATCACACCGGGTGACGAGGGGGTGAGCTCGCAATCAAGAGAGCGGCAGGGTGTGTCCATACTGTATGTTAGTAATAATATAAATTATAATATATACTTTGCTATAAGTTGGCCGGCCCGGGTAATTCAGGTTCCTTGGCAAGGCAGGTAAGGTAGGTAGACATGTAAATTTTTCCGTTGCTATTACTCTGTACTTACATACAACTATGTAACGGATAGTCAAGTCAGCATAATCATATCATATGGCACCCGCACAACACAATATGTCACAATACATACCTACGCCAACAAAACCAAACCAATTCAATACGAAATTACGAATTGGCAAACAAGTTCAGAAATTCGAGTAGACGGAGCGGCAACGTCGCACCGCTGTGGGTTCTGCACGAGACGGCAACGTCGCTACGCCATTTTGCGTCCGTCTGTTGGAGATCAGCTGGCGGTGTAGTGCGTAATAATAAGTAATAATAAAATATAGGTTGTTAAAATTATTCATTTGTAAGATAAATGGCTCAGGTACTTACATATATGTATTTACGTACCTACCTTAAATTTTAAATTCGTCGCCATTAAATTAAATATGTAGGTAATTACCCTAGTCAGGTGTGGAATATTCAAGTTAAAAGAGACATTTTTATAGCACACCTGGACACTTCGTACAACGGGCCAGAAATGACATTTAAAAAAAGGAATGACGGAACGAACAAAATGGCGGCGAAATCCTATATGTTCGACAGCCAAACTGTAACCAATCTGTATCGATCTGGATGACGAGGGGGTGAGGTCGCAATCTAGAGAGCGGCAGGGAGTGTCCACATTGTATTTTAGTACTAATTTAATATGTACTTTTATTATATGTTACGAAGTAACTAGTATCTTATCTGTGTTATAGGTAGGTAGACTAGGTTATGCTATCTATATGCTTAGCTGAAAAAAAGGGATTCCATATTGCACCACAGATATCCATATTACAATAAGTTTTTCATTTATTATATACAACCTTCTATTAGGTAGGTGAATAAAATCTAAATGCTGTTCGTATGTAAGCGCATCGCTTGAGAACGGCCGGAACGATTTGACTAATTTGAACTAAATACCATAAACTAACTTAAGATTCGAACAAGAACTTTATCCACACGGGTAAAACCGCGAGCAAAAACTAGTTTTATAATAGAGTCTTTTGTATACTTATATATATAAAAGGAAAAGGTGACTGACTGGTATATCATCACACAGCCGAAACCACTGAACGGATTTCGCTGAAATTTGGAATACATATAGCAATTCATAGCGTTCGCTAAGAAAAGATTTTATTCTTTATTCACAATTGGTAAACCCTTGACAACATCTCACCTGGGATTGCAAAAAAAACGGGTTCTGCGCGGGCGAAGCCTCGTGCACCCACTAGTACTTCATAAGTGACATTAAATAAGTGTGTGACTTGTTTTAATAATAAAATTAAATGTGATAGGTAACGTAAAAATTAACAGTCGAAGTTGTTGAAGAATATGACTGTATACCTGATACAAATAGTTGTTCGGTAGGTCCAACTTCGAGAAAGAGATCAATCGACGAATCCAAATCAGCTATGCAGCGTTCGGGAAGCTTCGCAATATCTTCATTCACCTCCCAAATACCGCCGTGTCTTAAGAGCAAAGTCTTTGCGTTACCACTGATAATGATGACATATCAAGCCCCTCGGTGGGGACGTATGTATGTGAGCTGATATGATAATCTAACTGAGACATTGTCGCTTACCATGGGCCTCATGAGAAGGCTCAAGGTCACCCAAACTACGGTTAAACCCCCCAACTAAGATAATTTACATAGTTTTATTATTATTCACAATTGGTAAGCCCTTGGCATCATCTCACCTGATGGTAAGTGACGATGATGCCGAATATGGAATCGGGCTTACCAAAACTCCCCTATGCAATGGAGAACTGGCTATCTTATCTTCAAGCCAGAACACATAAATGTAGTTTACTCTGATGTTTGGCGGCAAGACTTAGATAAGATGGTGGTAGCTGGCCAGGCGGGCTTAGAAATGCCCCACCACCAACCAAACCGAGTCTTACAAGTTGATTGACCCCATCGGGAATCGAACCCGCGACCTCCTGCTCCACTCCTGCGAAGTGAATGGACTAACCATTACACCACGGAGGCGGTTAACTTTTAATTTAATTTACACCATTGCAATGGTCCAGCTGACGTGACGAGTATACAACGCAACGCACGCGGGACCGCAGCAACGAACACCAACATAATAAAAACAAGTAATAATAGGTGCGTTGCGCGGGCTGGCAACAGCGCTTGCTTCCCCGGCCCCGGGCAGCGAGCTGGCAACGCGCCGATCGATGGCGGCCCGGCCTGTGGAGAGCGTTATCATCTGACATTTTCTCGTGAAAAGCTGGCTGCTCCGTCTTACTTACTTTGCTGGATCAAAGGTCCAAAGAGGACCATACTCCATGTGCTCAATAATATTTAACAATATATATGCTAATCGTGGTGAAATATGGAACATGTGAACCTACTTAAATGTGTTTGCCTAATTTTATTTGTAGAATAAATTCCAAACAAACAACTTAAGACATAAGAGTGCTAATATTAAGGCGGTAATATTACAGATTTTCGTTATTTTTGATGTCAATTATTCCAAAACGATAGAAAACTCAAGGTTGGAAAAAAATACCCTTATTGTTATAGAGTTACCAGTTGTTCAATTGAAAAGTCCATAAAAGAGCCTAATTTTTATCAAAATGTCCTGACATTTTACTGAAACGGGCGCGGTTTGATGACGCACAGTAGTCATAGTAATAAAACACCACTTATAATATTCCTTTTGAGTGCCAACCGGTCACTCTACGACTAACAATCTACCATTGAGCCTACTCTAACTCTCCACACAATGAAAAAATCACCATTCATTTTAGTCCATGGGCTGCTTGATGAAAGACCTATAAACACGTAAATAATAAAAAAAAAACTGTCATTGTCAAAGTCCGGCCGGAATCCTGACTGGTGCCTAAAAATCCTGACGTCTGGCAAGCTTACTTATTGTTGATGGATGTTCCTTAAAGTCAAAAAGTATTAGAAACACGATTGAAAAGTTTTGGGTCGATAGAAAAAAATCCCAAAGATAGGTAAACACCGTTACTTTCAACTTTATTTGTGATTAATATTTTGAAGTACTTATAAATTTTAAAAAAAATACAAAAATATTTTTTATGATAATACAAAGTGAGTAATGTTATTGTTTTTTTGATGAGTCAGTGAGTCATAAAAATAGTGATTTTCGGACGTCAATATCTCAGAAATGGTAAATGATATATTTTTTAAAAACAACATTGGAATTGCGATTCTAGGTGATCGAAGGGGGTTTTACTTGACACACAAAATCACAAGTGTATAAGTCAAACAGATTTTAAGTTACAGGTAGTTCGAAAGTGGCCCGAAATGTTCGCCCGATTGGCAAACTCTATCATCAAACTCACAATCTCTTGAATCTTTTAATTACCTACTAGCTACTTTTCCTCTATTTATCATTACTTGATATCAAGGTAGGCTCCTCAGTCTGAGCAGTTTTAACAACAAACCGTGAACACGAATCACAATCAATCACGAAGCAAAAACATAAAGAATAAAACACAATTTATAGCCCGCAAAAAAGTTACTCCTTGGTAGTCTGTGGCAAAGCCTATAATCTGCAAGCAGGCCTAGATCGCAAAAAAATACTACAAAGTTCCGATGGGGCACGCGTGGGCGGCCATCCGTCATATTCGATGTTTCTGATTGATGAAGCCTTGGAGCTGACGTAGATAGATACCTACCTAATAGTAGAAATAACAAAAATGTAATCAGCGATCAATAGTAATCACTAATCAATCTAATCCTAATCATTATGGTTCAGAAATAGAAATAATATCTACTACACGACTGCGAAAATTTGTTTTTACATTGAGCTGAGATGAAAATGACACAGGTGTTACGAACACACGTTCAAAGAGATTGAATTTGTTGACCGCCTCCAATCTGAGAAAATTATGTTTGGCACTGTTATGTACCAGTAGGCTGGGACATTACATCGTCACTTTACATGCTCACTTTTTGTATTTGAACTACGTGATGTAAGTTTTTGCGGGAACAGTAGGCTAGAAGATTGGAGGTGAACTAAATGTGACGTTAGTCTCCGCGGGAAGGGATGACGAGAAGATGGAACTTGGACTAAATGTAACGTAAGTTTCCGCGGGAAGGAAAGACGAGAAGATGGATCTTGGACTAAATGTGACGTTAGTTTCCGCAGGAAGAGAAGACGTATCCACCTTATACGTCTAACTTGACTAAATGTGACGTTAGTTTCCGCGGGAATGGAATACGAGAAGATGCAACTTGGACTAAATGTGACATTAGTTTCTGCGGGAAGGGAATACGAGAAGATAGATCTTCGACTAAATGTGACGTTAGTTTCCGCGGGAAGGGAAGACGAGAATGTACTAAATGTGACGTTAGTTTCCGCAGGAAGAGAAGACGTATCCACCTTATACGTCTAACTTGACTAAATGTGACGTTAGTTTCCGCGGGAAGGGAATACGAGAAGATGCAACTTGGACTAAATGTGACATTAGTTTCTGCGGGAAGGGAATACGAGAAGATAGATCTTCGACAAAATTTGACGTTAGTTTCCGCGGGAAGGGAAGACGAGAATGTACTAAATGTGACTTTAGTTTCCGCGGGAAGTGATGACGAGAAGATGGAACTTGGACTAAATGTAACATTAGTTTCTGCGGGAAGGGAATACCAGAGAATGGATCTTCGACTAAATGTGACTCAGCTCACCATCACTTCGTTTGCCCAGTTTCGCGTTAAAGTCCCCCATAACAACGGTGTATTGGGTCCGGGAGCTATTATGTAGAGCTCTAGAGATATCCTCATATAGGAGCTCCACTTCGTCGTCGGAAATAGAGCAGGTTTTCGGATTTAAGGATTATGGTGTCCTCCCCCTCTCTTCGGACTTCACACAATCCTACGATGTCCCATCGTAACCGGCTCAATGCTTCCTCGAGCTCTGTTAACTTTACGTCGGTTCCCAGTGTGCGCGTGTTGTAGGTTGCCAGGGCCAGAGGTCTTTTGTTTTGGTAGCCTGGCATCTGCCGGGGATTCTTCGCACCCCATGTCCCACCGTTACCTTGACCGCTACCGAAGCCAGGAATAGCGGGGCCGCCGGCGACTAGGGTTTTTTATTTGTGTCTGTCATTTGGGGGGTGTTGCCGTAATCGCCACGCTTGGCAGGCGGGTTGGCGATCGCAGTGTTGCAGATTGGCTGCAAGTCACGGAAAGACGATGTTGCCCATCCTCCGGTTTGAGTCCCTTAGTCGGCTCTTACGACACCTATTGGATGAAATAGGATGGCCCTATTCAAGCCGGGAGCCATACGGCAACAATCACAACGGACATAATCAATTTAATAAAAATTAAAAACCTGAATGCATAACATCGCACCCCTCTATAGGTTGGAGATTCTACACTGGAAGTTGTTGACGAATATGTATACCTGGGGCAAACAGTCCAGCTAGGTAGGTCCAACTTCAAGAAAGAGATCAATCGACTATTCCAACTCGGCTGGCAGCGTTCGGGAAGCTTTGTAATATCTTCTCGTCCCAAGTACCGCAGTGTCTCAAGACTAAGGTCTTTGACCAGTGTTTGTTGCCAGTCTTCACTGGCCGCAACTGAGACATGGTCGCTTACTATGGGCCTCATAAGAAGGCTCAAGGTCACCCAAAAGGCAAGGGAATGAGCTATGCTCGGAATTTCCCTATATACGCGCTCGAATCAGAAATGAGAAGATCCGCATGGAGAACCAAAGTAACCGACATAGATCACAGAATCATCACACAGATCACAGAACAGAAGTGGCAGTGGACGGGGCACATAGCTCGTAGAACAGATGGCCGTTGGGGCAGTAAAGTTTTCGAGTGAAGACCGCGTACCGGAAAACGTAGCGTAGTACGACTTGGTAAAGATCGATCGGAAGACCGGTCTTCGTGGAGATCCATAGGGGAGGCCTTTGTCCAACAGTGGACGTTTTTCGGCTGATATGATGATGATGATGACGGCCACAAAAACGAATGGTTATTTATTAGGTATATTTTCCAATCAGTGATCACCAATAATTGTATTTAGAAGTTACAACGTAAAGAAAACGTGTAGAAACATCACGCTTTCTTTATTTTTACCCGACTGCCTCAGAAGGAAGGTTATGTTTTTCGAATGTATGTATGTAGATTTCTATGTCCCCTGCTACAGCCTGAACGGCTTGAAGGATTTTAACGTATGAGGTATCGTTAGATTCGTCTTGATGCCGTGAGTGACATAGGACACATTTTTACCCGACTAGCCAAAAAGAGGGGTTAAGTTTTTACGCAGTCGGGTATTTAATTTTTAATGAATTCTTAATGTTATCTCTTCTTAGATTTTTTTAAACCATCCACCTGCGTGATATTATGAACGTTTATAAATTCTGCTACACATTTCCTCTTTATATTGCCATTCATAAAACTGTATTTTTGTCGGCTGTATAATGTACGGCGTGAATATGACTTTGCGATTATTTAAGAGGAAACGCGGGCGCCATTTTTTCCATACAAACATAGCGTAGTCCCCTGTTTCCTACCTGGATAATGAAAATATATCAAAAATGTTTTTCCCATCAAACCTATATCCACCATGGCCATGCTCCTATGTTTTGTTTTGTTCCCATAGTCTAATTATAATAGGAAGTAGAAGCCTTCAAAAACTTAGAAAATTTTCCAATTTAGACGTAATTTCTAGACACCCTTTCAAGCGTGTGAAGCGAAAGGACTAACCATTACGCACATTTTGGTATATCGTCATCATCATATCAGCCGAAAAACGTCCACTGCTGGACAAAGGCCTCCCCCAAGGGTTTTCACGACGAAATTTCCATATCCATGGTTACATACCGGTTGCTGACAAATAACAACGTGTAGTTTTATTTATTTTATATGGTATAAGTGTAAATATATCCCAAAATGTGAAATATAATGTTCCACCAAGAATTCAAGAGTTCGAGAGCCTAAATGCGTGCGACCAATCCCTTCTTGGCGATAAATTCACTTCAGCAAAAGTGCTTACTCAGATCTATTCCTTACTTAATGTGAAAATGTGATTGTTTGTTACCATTTCACGCTTCGACACCTCAAACAATCTTGATGAAATTTGGCATGCGTAGCGTATGTCGCTGGGAAGGAAAATAGACTACTTTTTATCCCGTGAAAATAGCATAGTCCAATGCAGTTCGTGAGGGAACTGAAAAAATGCTCTTCTTTTGGTTAATTTCTCTAACATTGCAACGGAAAAATCGATTGTTGCTAGTTTTTGCACAGACATGGTTGAGGAGGTGAGAAATGACATAATTTAGTAATTGGCATATCCTGACATAGTTCCCGAGGTATCTGGGGAAAAGTCATTTCCACGCTTGCGCACGTCAGCGGCAGCACAACAGAGCAACGGATTGAAGTGTTTTTGTATAGAAGGTAGGAACTAGGAAGTGATATAGACTGCTCAACATAGTCCGATATAGTTCTTGAGGGGTCTGGAGAAAACCCATGTCTACTCTCCCTCATAGGCAGTCATAAAATCGAGGACCACGCGGGCGAAACCGCGGGCAAAAGCTAGTCCTACTAATATTATAAATGTGAAAGTTTGTATGTATGGACGTTTGTTACTCTTTCACGCAAAAACTACTTAACGGATCTGGATGAAATTTGGTAGGAGACAGCTTAGGATCTGGATTAACACGTCATACGCTACTTTTTTCCACTGCGCACCCTCGAAAACAGTCATCAAAACTATGTTCACGCGAGCGAAGCCGCTGCTGGCAAAATCTAGTTATTTATGAAGCAAAGTCATCTGTGCGAAAAAAATACTTGCTTTTGAAACCTAGCAAAACATGTCTATAAATCATAAGAACAACTTCGCTAATGGATAGATTTCTCAACTTGTTTGTCGACAAGTTTTCCCATTTTGTTTTGGCTAGTGTTTGTCAGTCCGTCTTCGATCCGTCGTGCCCTCTTTATTGCCGAGTCGCTGGCGGCCGACAGTTCGTTTTTTATGGCACCCACTCCAATTTTCTACTTTGCTCCACTCCTAATCTGGGAGAGGCTTCGTGGCTTCTCTATTTTCTGCTTGCATAAGGTATTGAGATAGAGACTTACTAGGCCTAACAAAATTAGCTGAAACTATTTTAACTGGTGCATCTACCCATAAAACTGAACAACTTTCCCCATGAAACCCATAGTCAAATCTAAAAAAAAAATGAACTTTCCATACTTAGTTGGCTGATCAGTTGATCGAGTTAGTATGGGAGAGCCAATTTTTTTTGCGATTTGATTATGGGTTTCATAGGAAAACTTGTTCAGTTTCATTGGTAGAAAGAAGCACCAGTTAAAATAGTTTAAGCTAATTTTGTTAAACCTTATATACATACAGGTGACATTTAATTAGGTAATTAGTAAGTTTGTTTATGGAGCTTTCAAAAATTTTCAAGTCATCTCATCGTATCAGCCGAAGGACATCCACTGCTGGACATAGGCCTCCTTCAAGGATTTCCACGACGACTACTTCTGCGCTGCCCGCATCCAGCGGCTTCCCGAGACCTTCACCGAGGCATCGGTCAGGCCTGCCTACGCTACGTTTTCCGGTGCGCGGTCGCCACTCGAATTACTGTACTACCCCAACGGCCATGCGTTCTACGAGCTATGTGCCCACTGCCACTTAAGTCAAGCATTTCTGAGAGCTATGTCGGTTACTTTGGTTCTCCTATGGACCTCCTCGCTTCTTATTCGATCACGCAGAGAAGTCTTCTCAAACTAGACAAATTATAGGGACAATATTCAGAAAATTTATAGGAACAACTTCAAACGCCTGGATGCTTGAACCAGAAACCCACTCCATTAAAAGTTTCACTTCCACTCACCAAAACCAGCGATGCAACTGACGAATGATAAAATTGGAGGTGAATGCAGCAACAAGTTTAGTGTCTGCACTCTTGCGATCTATCTAAATAAAGCGTAGCGAGCTGGCAACGCTCGGGGAAAGTAGCAAAGCGGCAACGTCGCGCGATCGATACCGCGCGGTCGGCATGACCCTTCCGATTACAAGTTACACACTACACACAACATACGCATACATAGCTAGATATGTACATATAAATTAAGATAGATACCAAGGTACTAGTAGGTAGGTACTGAGCGACACGTGTCGGCTGTAGTAGGGTAAAAACAGGATAGTTGTCACACTTTTTGGAATTACTCTATAATCTTACTACAAAAAACAAAATTATTTGTAAAACTGGCTGTAACTTTAATTTTTTACTTACAAATCTATGAAGAGTCATCAAATCATCATCATATCAGCCGAAAATCGTCCACTGCTGGACAAAGGTCTCCCCCAAGAATTTCCACGACAACCGGTCCTGCGCTGCCCGCATCAATCGGCTTCCCGCGATCTTCACCAGGTCGTCGGTCCACCGCATGGGTGGCCTGCCTACGCTACGTTTTCCGGTGCTCAGCGGCCACTCGAGAACTTTACTGCCCCATTGGCCATCTGTTCTACGAGCTATGTGCCCTGCCCACTGCTACTTCAGTTTAGCGATTATGTGAGCTATGTCGGTTACTTTGGTTCTCCTGCGGATCTCCTCGTTTCTGATTCGAACACGCAGAGAAACTTCGAGCATAGCACGCTCCATTGACCTTTGGGTGACCTTGAGCCTTCTTATGAGGCCCATATGAAAGGGACCATGTCTCAGTTCCGTAAGTCATCACTGGGAACACACACTGGTCAAAGACCTTAGTCTTATGAAGAGTAAAAAAACACTATCTTTAATATTTCGAGACTTTAAACGATTTTTGCGGATCTCTATATTTTAGGACAACTATCCCACGAAGGGGATAGTTGAAAATACGTTTAGAATAGAGATGTGCCGCCGATAAACAAGACATCTATCCTGCAAAAACTTTGATCGCATTTTGCCTTTACATGCAAGCACAGAGACATAAGACATTGTCACAGATGAGATACTAGTTACATGTTCAACTTAGTGGTAGTTGGAGAGTCTTTCGATTTCGAAACTAGAGATATTACAATCGGGGCAACAATACCCCTGGGGCAATAATCCTGGTTTTACCCTATAAGAACAAGTAAGCCAATAATTGTTTGTTAAAGCTATCGTTCCTAGCATTTTCCTAGTATCTGTTTTGTGTTCCTAGCCTATATGTAAGTGCCTATTTGTGTAGGTATTCATTCTAGAATTTTCCACCTTTGTAGCCTATATGACGGTATTTATCTTACAATTTTCCGCCTTTGCGCTCTGACAAGAGTTTACTTTGTTGTAATAGGTATTTGGAGGTAGTCTACTCTAGCCCTAGCACACCCCGGACACTGCATACAACGGTCGTGAAATGACATTTCTAAAAACAAATGACGGAGCAAACTAAATCGCGGCAAAATCCCATACGCTCGAGAACCAAACTATAACGAATCTGTATCAATCTGGGTGACGAGGGGGTGAGGTCGCAATCTAGAGAGCGGCATGGAGTGTCCATACCGTATGTTAGTACTAATATATATATACTTTGCCTCTAGTCTATTTTAGAGTTGTTAACACTCACCAACTCTAGACTAGACTAACTCTAAAGAAAAGCTATTAATTCGTAAAACTTATTTCTTTATTTTCTTTTGTACTTTCCTTCAGAAAGACTTTTCTCTTCTCAAGGGGCTAAAATTACGATTTTTTTTAATTCTCAAATCCATGTAAATCTTGAAAGTTGCACGGTGTTACAAAACTAGTTAAAATAGAGGCTATATCCTGCTGTCTGACTGGGCTATGCAAGGCGGAGATATGTTGAGTAATAAGGGGAGGATAGGGGGGGAATACTTGTAGGTTACATCCTGGCATCTGCAGAATACCAAACGCCTTACCAAATTACAACAGATGTATAGTGTTTGGAATACGTAAAGTTTAAAAAGCATTTAAAAATATCAAAAACCTCAGACAAAAAACCTCATAGTAGAAAATAATATGCTAAGTAGTATTATTTTGATGTAAGAGTCGTCGCCTAGGGGAACCGCCAATGAGTTGTGAAATTATTAGTAATTAGATAAAGTAAACTAAAACACTTGTACTCTGTTTATATTTTTTTTACTTACCAGTCCCCCTACGCGACGACTCTTAGAACAAAATTTAACTACTTATATTAAACTTAAAGGGCTCAAAAATATTATTTTTTACTTTTTGTAGGTTTTTAATTTAAGTTTTATTAGACGGTTTTTGAGCATACAGGGATTCAAAGCCCTTCTGACTTGTGACAAACTGGTATTTTTTGTGCTGAATGGGATTCTGTTAATCTCTTTCAATAGGTATCCAGGACGAGGTATGCTTCAAGCAAGCCGTGCATTGTTTGGTCTGTGACCGTCTTTAGCACGAATGAGGAGTTTGCGTCACCGTCAATTGTCTGAAGGGGACTGATGTCTCTAACATTTCAAACCTACTTTGTTTATTGTTGTTTTTACCGTCTTGCCTGGCCGCGTGAAAAATTAGCACGATTGTTTTGTTGCTCAGTTTTTGTGTAGGGACGATCTCGTTGAGATTTTTTAAGGTAGGTATTATATCTCGTTTTTTTTTTAAATAAAGGCGTCAGCGTATCGATGTGCGTCATTTAAAGGAATAGGGATGACGACAGATTCAGAAATATTATGAACTCTTGATAACTAAATTGCCCTCCTACTTAAACTTCTGAAAACCTTACTCGTTTTGTTTTTCATCAAGTCTTCGATTTTTAATTCATCAAAATTACAAAATAAGTACATAAATGACCCTGCTAAACTATGACGTCACGCCTAGGTATTTCAAACATTTTTAGAACAAAATTTCGTTTTTGACATATGTTAAAAAGTAACTCAGATGACTAGCATTCGTCATCCCTATTGGTAGCTTTTTGCCTTGACTGTTTTCGTGCTCCGCAAGGCACGCAAAGCCGTTGGCGTTCGTAATACCTATTGTCAAATCGTAGGTTAGGAGAAAGTAGAGAATGCTATAGTAAAAGGAAGGACAACGTTGTAGTCGTCGTCCAGTAGGCTCACAAGCGTAAAACAAAAAGACCAAAAATTAATACCTTGCCTACATTTGCTAAGTGCAATCTTATAATTCATGTCTGAAGCGTCGGTGGCTCAACCGGTAACGACTCGGTCTTCCTAACCAGAGGGGCCGGGTTCAAATCCGGACGGCCAATGTACCATCGAGTTTTTCGAAACTTACGTACATATACATATATGTTTATTACTAGCTGTTTCCCGTGGCTTCGCCCGTTCATATCCCGTTTTTTGCCGTTCCCGTGGGAATTTCCCTAAATCCTTTCTTAGCGTATGCTTACGTCATAATTGCTATCTGTGTGCCAATCAGGGCGATCCGTCCAGTGCGTTGCGCTGGTGCGTTGATAGATCTAACATTTAATCAGTCAATCAGTTACTGTTTCCTTTTATATAATATATATACAGACTAGCTTTTTCTCGCGGCTTCGCCCGCGTGGACATCGTTTTTATGACTGTCCTTGGGGGTGAGTGGTGCGCGAGCCGCAGAGCGTGGACATTAGTTTTCTCCAGATCCCTATACCACATCGGGCTATTCTGATTAGCACTCTATGTCATTTCCCACTCCCTCAACCATATCTGTGAAATAATCACAACAATAGCGATGTTAAAGAAATTAACCAAAAAAAGACCCTTTTCTTCAGTTCCCTCAGGAACTGCATCAGAATATGCTATTTTCCCGGGATAAAAAGTAGCCTATGTCCTTCCCCGTGACACAGGCTACCTGCATGCCAAATTTCATCAAAATTGGTCAAGGTGTTAAAGTGTTTAAAGGTAACAAATAATCAAACGAAACACATTTTCACATTTATAACATTACTTTAATTATTTACTGTCGCTTCGATTATCGCTTCTTGGAGGAAAATTAAATTGAGGTGACGGTGTCATTTCGTATCACGCAAAGAGCTTGGTAGGAGGAAGCCGCATTAACAATGAGTAAGCTTGAGCGATCTTTGGCGTGTCTACGGGAATTTCTTTGACGTGTCGCCCGATTCCCTTAAACAACACTCAGACGGGTTAGTTACGTCCCCACCGAGGGGCTCGAGCCTACCCTGAATTAGGGCGATCGGGCCTTAGTCGACCACGCGGGCCCAGTGTGGGTTGGTCGACTCCACACACAACCTTCGAGTTTCTTCGCGGGCGTGTGCAGGTTTTCTCACGATGTTTTCCTTCACCGTAAGAGCGTCGGATAAACGTACATATGAAATCGAAATTCGAAAACACGTTGGTACGTGGCAGGATCGAATCACGACCTCCCGGACAGGAGGTAGCGGCCCTTGCCATTACGCCACCGACTCTAGATATCACAACAAAAAATAACCACACCGGGAGTGCGGTCAGAAGTGAAAACTTTTTACAATTTTATTAGTTTTAATCCTCCGAGTGTTCCTGTCGGTGTCGGTTACAGTACTGAAGCTACAGTGTCGCGAGTTTAATGGTTTTTTCCCATCTCAAAAAAGTTTTATAAGTTTTGACCCTGCGAGTGGTCCTGTCGGTGTCGGTTACAGGTTACAGTGTCGCGAGTTCAATGGTTTTTTTATATCTTAAAAAATGCCCAACGCGCCTAAAGAAGTTTTCACTTCAAAAACAACTGTGTTTTCTCTTTCTCTAGGTCCTACGACAACCAATCCGGTTAGAATTTCTAACTTCTCTTAAGTCTAGGTCCTGTGTATGCTTGACTCCCATTTCAGAGAAACATTGTCCTTATAAGTTTTTTTTATTCACAATTGGTAAGCCCTTGGCATCATCTAACCTGATCACATCTTACATGATGGAACGAGCTAGGCTCGGAGATCCCCTACGTGATCAAATCAGAAATAGGAGATTCGTAGGACACAAGGTAACTCACGGAATCGCTAAAGGCCGGGGCAAATAGGTCGTTGAACAGAATGGCCATTGAGACTAAAGTTTTCGAGTGTCGACCACGCACCGGAAAAATTTGCGTAGGCAGGCCTCACACTCCGTGGACCGGCGACACGGTGAAGGTCAAGGGATGCGGGCAGCGCAAGACCGGTCGTTGTGGAAGGCGTTTGTGAGGCAATGGACGTCTTTCGACTGATATGATGTTTATGAGTTATATTGTACAGACACAGAATTTAAATATTTAGCTGATTCAAGTCTCTTAATTTTGCCGTATTATTAAATTAACTCAAACTCAAATAACTCTTTATTGTATATCAAAATAAATAAATACATATCATCATATCAGCTCATATACTTCCCCACCAAGGGTTTCGAGCCTACCCTGAATTAGGGCGATAGGGCCAGAGTCGACCACGCGGGTTGGTCGACTTCACACACAACCTTCGATTCTCGTCACAGGCGTGTGTAGGTGTCCTCACGATCTTTTCTTTCACCGCAAGAGCGTCTGTGGCGTAATGGTGAGGGCCGCTACCTTCCGTCCGGGAGGTCGTGGTTCGAGTCCCGTCTGTGGCGTAATGGTGAGGGCCGCTACCTTCCGTCCGGGAGGTCGTGGTTCGAGTCCTGCCTCGTACCAATGTGTTTTCGAATTTCGATTTCGTATGTACGTTTATTCGACGCTCTTGCGGTGAAGGAAAACATCGAGATTAGTTATTTAGTTAGTTCCAATAAATTAATGATAAGTCATTACGTTATTTAAAGTCATTTATTGGAATGATAAAAGCTAGTCTAAACAGTCTGGTGAACCACAGTGAAGTGAAGTGTTTCGGAAGTATGTATCATGGAAATGTGCTATCGAAGACTGAATCCTGTTTAAACCTCTTTTCTGCGCAATGATTCCTAATTTTTTTAATTAACAGTATCACTTCACTCCGAAACTCCAATTTTTGGTCCATGTTAAAATGTCTTACTGCTGGTAACAGGGAATCGAAGAAAGATTTGTCTTCGTCTTCAAGTGAACTGCTCGTAGCGTCTGTTAATAAAGGCGTCTCTACGTACTCTATGGCCTCTTGGAACGATCGTTTTCTCCTTAAATTCTCTATGGTCGATGACGTGTCTTCGTCGAAGTTTTCGGCCAGCTCAATTTGTCTCGTTTTGTATCGGGCCTTTTTGGTGGCACTGTCTTCTTCGCTCCAGCAGTTGTGGTCGTCTCCGTCGCTGTCCGAGTGTGGAATTTTGACATTGTACAGGGTGTAGAGAAAGGATAGGTGATTAGCGTACATGTAGCCTTTTCCGTTGTTCTTTTTGGTGTTTCGCACGAACGAGTCTCGAATGTTGCGCCATTTGCTGTGGAGTTTTTTGTCTGTAACAAATTATCAATCATTTTTATTTAACATACTTTAAGGCGGCTGTAAGAGGAATCAAGGAAACAATGTGTAGGCAAAGTATATATATTAGTGAAAATTTCAATTGTCTAGCTATCACGGTTATGAAATACAGTCTGGAGACAGACAGACGGACGGACACTGGACAGCGAAGTCTTAGTAATAGCAAAGTTTATAAATAAGTACTAACATACAGTATGGACACATCCTGCCGCTCTCTAGATTGCGACCTCACCCCCTTGTCACCCATATTGATACAGATTTGTTACAGTTTGGTTGTCGAACGTATAGGATAACGCCGCCATTTTGTTTGTTCCGTCATTCGTTTTTTGAAATGTAATTTCTAGCCCGTTGTATGAAGTGTCCATGGTGTGGTGTAGGAGAACACAGGTAACCGACATAGCTCACAGAATCGCTAAACTTAAGTGGCAGTGAGCGGAGCACATAGCTCGTAGAACAGATGGTCCTTGGGGTAGTAAAATTATCGAGTGGCGACCGCGCACCGCAAGACGTAGCGTTGGTAACATGGTGAAGATCGCGGGACGCCGCGTGATGCGGGCAGCGTAGGACCGGTCGTCGCGGAATTCTTGCGAGTCCATGGTCCAGCAGTGGACGTCTTTCGGCTAATATGATGGAGGCAATAATATTCAAAGTCAGTTAATCACACTAATATTATAAAGGCGAAATTTTGTGAGTGTGTATGTTTGTTACTTCTTCACGCAAAAACTACTGAACGGATCTGGCTGAAATTTAGTAGGTAGACAGATTAGGACCTGGAGATTAACACATAGGCTACTTTTTTTACACTCCGCACCCTCAAAACTCAATGAAACGTTGTCCACGCGGGTGAAGCCGCGGGAAACAGCTAGTTGGTGGTATAAACAAAAGAATGAATGACCATTAATCATTGAACTGAAATCCATACAGTGTTATCACCAACTTTGCGATAGTTGCATCAAGTTATCGATGAACAGAAATAAATCTTCTTTTCAAAGTATCACAGATGGAAACAAAACCTTGCCCTAGTTTAAAGCACGTGTAATAAAGGCATTAAAAAAAAAATAAACACAAGTGTGGACTTTGGGTGTTTCGAATTCAGATTTGAAACAAATACAGACCAGTTGTACTTACAAACATCGTTTTTCTCCGTCTCAGTCATATCGTCGAAGTCAGAGATGAATATTTTGGCGATCTCCGCCCAGGCCGCCTGCTTTTTCTTCATGAACCTGTAGTCTGCATGGTTCAGATTCCATATTTCTGGGTATTTCTTCACTTCACTAATGAACAGCTCCACGTCCAGCGTGTATGTCATTTTATTGCAAATAAAAATTTACAAGTCAATTCCAACGCAAATTATCAGTTTCTACTTCGCTTATTGATTGACGGCTGTTGATGAAAACTATAGATTAATAAATTAAAAAAAAAACAGATCTCTGGTATTTTCTCTTTTTAAAAACTTGCAATCTCCTTTCTGAAATTTTTACTTTTTATTGGCGATCGCGCGAACGGTGCAGTGTCGTTGCGTGAGGCAAGCGGGCACGTCGCGACTCCGATCCGATTCGCTCGAAGTGACGCAGCGGGGTCGGAGCGAGACCGCAGCGGTCTGGCGACGTGCGGCGCGGCGGTCTGGCAACGTCGCGCGGCTGGCAGGCGACCGCGTGGCGAGAGCCGTTTTACTTGCTATCGAGTCAAGATCGTAAAAAGCGGAGTTTCGTAACTTTTCCCAACTATGCCTACCTACGAGTACTTATTTGGTAAAAAAAAACGCAGATTGAACATTCGAATTGAGAATATTTATGATTATTCCTGTTCTAAGCTTTATATTATATAGCATATCTCTGGTTCTAATCTATCGATCCCTACCAAGTCATGAACATTCAGAAACTACAAAGTTATAGGTATCATTGGTAGAAAAAATCACCTTGAACCCACAGAGATTTACCCGAACACCCTGCTATCATCATCATATCAGCCGAAAATCGTCCACTGCTGGACAAAGGCCTCTCCCAAGGATTTCCACGACGACCGGTCCTGCGCTGCCCGCATCCATCGGCTTCCCGCGATCTTCACCAGTCATCGGTCCCCCGCGTGGGAGGCCTGCCTACGCTACGTTTTCCGGTGCGCGGTCGCCACTCGAGAACTTTACTGCCCCATCGGCTATCTGTTCTACGAGCTATGTGCCCTGCCCACTGCCACTTCAGTTTAGCGATGCTGAGAGCAATGTCGGTTTGTATGAGCCGGTTTGTATTTCGGTTTGTTCAATGTCGGTTTGTATTTGTAAGAGCCTTGTATGTCAGGGAGAATCTTGACATGTACGTGACGCGTGGTGAAGGACACCAATACAATACTAGGCATGGTAATAAGCTAGCTGCTGTTCCAAGGAGATTGGAAAAGTTATCCCGAACAACGCATGTCATGGGCCCGTCCATATACAACCGACTTAGTTCTTTACTTTAGTTCTCCTGCGGATCTCCTCGTTTCTGATTCGATCACGCAGAGAAACTCCGAGCATAGCACGCTCCATTGCCCTTTGGGTGACCGAGCCTTCTTATGAGGCCCATAGTAAGCGAAATAGTAATTAAATAATAATTATGTAATCACTGGTAAATCTCCTACATAGCTCGTAGAACAGACGGCCGTTGGGACAGTAAAGTTCTCGAGTGGCGACCGCGCACCGGAAACCGTAGCGAAGGCAGGCCTCCCACTCGGTGGACCGGTGAAGGTCGCGGGAAGCCGCTAGATGCGGGCAGCGCAGAACCTGTCGTCGTGGAAAACCTTTGGCGAGGCCTACGTCCAGCAGTGGACGTCCTTCGGCTGATATGATGATGATGGTAAATCTCCTTCGGGTCGGGTAAAAAGGCTTAGTATTTTTAAGGTTCCGTACACCCAACGGGACCCTAAGCTGTCTGTCCGTCTGTCCATCCATCTGTCAGCGGGCTGTATTTCATGAACCGTAGTAGGTAGACAGTTTAAATTTTCATATTATAATGTGTATTTCTAATGCCGCTACTATAACAAAGAAAACTAAAAATTTGAAAAAGTGAAAAAACAAGAGGGGTCTCCATACAAAAACGTGTTTTCATAGGTCTTTAGAAGTATATTTGATTTAGCTCTATCTTAAAAACGGCAACCAAAGTATATATATTAGTACTAACATACAGTATGGACACTCCCTGCCGCTCTCTAGATTGCGACCTCACCCCCTCGTCACCCAGATTGATACAGATTGGTTACAGTTTAGTTCTCCAACGTATAGGATTTCGCCGTGATTTTGTTTGCTCCGTCATTTGTTTTTAGAAATGTCATTTTACGACCATTTGTATGCAGTGTCCGGGGTGTGGTAATACTTACAAGCGTAAAACTTTGTGTGAACTTATACCAGACTTAGCAAAATTAATAAGTCATTTGTGGGTCAATGTATAAAAAATTACCAATGGATGTCTTAAATTTTTCAGAATAACAGTTTAAAAATTGTGTCAAAAGAACTCTTTGTAAAAAAGGTTATTTTAAGACATCCGAATTTAATATTTAAATGACAAAAGTGTATGGGTAGACAGTGTTTCTTCTATCAACGGTACTAATCCTGTTAAATAGTAATAAAATGAAGATCAAACTAAGAATTGACGTGAAAGCGACAAGACATGACAAGTATAAGTAATACTTCTTTAAATTAATATTTTTATCTTAGCATTGACATGAGTGGTGCACGCTCGCTTAAATGTTCGTGCGGATGGTGGCGCATCGGGAACCGGGTCGTTCCTTTCCCTCTAATATGGTTGAGAGGAGCGATGGCTGACTCTCGCGTTACACACGTGACCGGGTGCTGTCCGTGTGAACTAGCCTACACTTGTCAAAGGCGCACATGACATTCAATAATTTTAATGTACCTTTATCTTCTCGTGTCATATTGTTTTCATGTTCTAATTACATTATTTGTTTTTTTTAATATCACGGATTGGATTTTGACGTAATTAACTAATGATTGTTTATTTCTTGATTTTTTACAAATGAAATTATGTAATCACTATTTTCACCTATTTTGAATAAATATCTTGAATCTTGAAGTACTACTACTCAAGTAAAACAACAAATGATAAAAATCGGCCAAGTGTGAGTCGTACTCTCGCTAAGGTGTCCGAACTGAATAACAGAAAAACCATATTTTGTCGCTCGCCTTGATTTCTTTTGCTTGTAATATGAATAGGTATCATTGTCATTATAGTAGTTGTGTGGCGAGGTATGGTAGAATGGAACCCTCGGAGTGCTGGTCCGACGCGCAATTGGCTGGTTTTTTAATTTAATTGTGTCGGCTAGGTATACCTTCATTAATACTGTCACTTTAAGTTAATCTTTTCAACAGAATTTAATAATCTGGCATCATGTTATCCTAGCCCCGGAATTTAGTGTTACCAGATGAAAATTTTAAGGTACCGTGTTGATGTGTTCAAAATACCGTGCTTCAATTTGCACCCAGTGCAAGTCGGGTCTTCACGTCCTCCTTCATTTTATTTTCTTGTTCTTCACATTGCTCACGTGCACCAGACGATTTTCTTCAAGATGCACCCCTTTTTGAAACAAAACTCTATCAGAAAAAAAAGAGTGTGTGGTTTTATGAAACCATGGTAAAAGTTAAACCTTTTTTCACATTATAGACATTTATAGAGCACGAAACGATCATGGCTGCTCTCGACTTGGAGCTTACGGTACAGAGGACGAAACGATCTTGTAATAAAAGTTTCACTCCTCTTGGAGCTACGGTACAGAGAACGAAGCGATCATGGCTGCTCTCGTCTTGGAGCTACGGTACAGAGGACGTAACGATCATGGCTGCTCTGACGAAAAAGTTTGAGACGATGTAATAATCTCTTTGCCATCACGCAACACACAGACGAAAAAGCTTGAGACGATGTAATAAAAGTTTTACTTTAACAATGCAAAAACAATAAATAAAACTACGAATGCGTTCACCACAAATCCCGCCAAAAAAACTCCCTTGATATTGATGTATCGATTAGTGTTGCCAGGCGTCATGTCAAAAATCTGAAATAACGTTTCGTTTTACGTATATTTTTCTCGAATTCGTTCATATTTTATTGAGGTACAAACATAATAAAACACGGTAATCATTATGTAAAAATACCATAGAAAAATACACGGTAGTAAATCACTACCGTAGACCGTGTTTTAGCCAAATATACGTTACACCTACGGTAGTTACCGTGTACCCGGTTAACGCTGCCCAGATTCCTAGGCGCCATTATCTGTTAGGAAAACTTAAAGATCTATGCCTCCAACTCAACCATCCCCCAACCACAGTATTACAATATAGCGACTTACAGTAGTGCAACGAATGTACACAGGCCAGCACATCAAGCTACACTCTTTGGACTTTGTACCGTTCTTATGCCGAATGATCCATCAGGATCAGAATCGCACTACGAGTGTATAGCTTGATGTGCTGGCCTCTGTACTTACGCATAGCAACGGAAGGGTACTTGCTAGGCAGCGGTCGGCGGGGAACAGCCTGGCAAACTCCGCGAGTTTGCCAGGCTGGCTACAGGCTTGTTCTGCTAGTACCTACGCCGCGGCGGCATTGTACGACATCAAAGTCGTTGCGCTACTGTAAGCCATATCGTAATACTGTGCCCAAACCCAACGTAAAATAAAAATGTCAGAGCTACGGCGCAACTTTTTAATTTAAAACCACAACTTTTGCCAAATGAATGCAAGTTTTATACGACTTCCTGGCTCCTTAGGTTGTTTTAAAATATCTTAATTTATTACCTACCTAAAGTTCTCCAGAAGACGTAGCGTAGGCGGGCCGTCTACTCAGTGGACCAACGACCTGGACACGGGCAGCGTAGAACCAGGTGTGAAAATCTCCAGCCTTTGGGCGTGTTTGGGCTGATATTGATAGGTACTTAGAAAGCACTGATCACGAAAACAAAGCTTCGAAGTAAGACAGGGCTTATTCCAGATAGCTTCAAAATCCATTAAGCTAATCTTATCAGGGCCACCAACCAGCAATGGGGCCGCGTGGTCGACTAAGTCTGATCGCCCTAATTCAGGGTAAGCTCGAGGCCCTCGGTGGGGACGTATATGATCTGATATGATGATGAATCTTATCAGGTTCGCTATCAAATATAATATATATATATTTATGTACCATGTTATCAATGAATCGTATGAAATTCATAAGCTATTTCGAGGGCCCTACTTTTTAGACCTAACCGAACGAATTATTATTTTAGTATTTTTTAATAACAAACTAGTAGTTTTTAAGGGCGGAGCAGACCAAACGTGCGTGGCGTGGCGTGGCGTGGCTGCGCGTGCACGCATGGGTTTGAAATGTACTAAATTCTATGAAAGCTGCCACACCGACTGCGTGACGTGGACGGTGCGTGGCAGCTAACGCAACGCGCACGCAGAGCTGCAGCTAGCTGACAAACCGAGCCCGCGCACGCAGGGAGCGGAACGGCAACCTCGCACACGCGAGAGCTGCGGTGACGTTGTATTATATGGCATTCCCTGTTGGATGTCACACCGCGCACGCGCTTGTACGCAAGAACTGGTGCTGCGCGTGTGCACGCAAGTCCATTTGAATTTATTTACAAAATACGGTTGTTTTTTTTCGCAATGGAGACAGGTTTGAGTTGGGAAACAAAAGAAAAACTCATAGATATTGTGAGGAAATATGAGTGCCTGTACAACGTGAAACACAAAGATTATAAAAATAAAGTTTATAAGACTTTACTATGGGAAAGAATCGGTACTTTATTAGAAATAGAAGGTAAGTACAAAATATGTACATGTTTTTATTTACTGAGTACAAAAATTAAAACAGTTAATTATTAAAGTATGTACCAAACTTCTTTGTTGAATAAAAAAAATTTCGAGCACTCAATATGGCTTGTATGATGTGACTTGCACGTCCGTGCACATAGTGCCTGCGTGACGTGTGCGTGCGCGTGCGTGCCAGCTGCTGCACTGCTCTTGCCGGTGTGGCAGGGCTGCACGCGCGTGCGCACGTCACGCAACGCGTCACGCCACGCGACGCATTTGGTGTGGCCTGGCCTTTAGTATAACGTGTGGGATATACATACCTGCAAGTTAATATTAAAGAAAACAGCGGCCAAGTGCGTCTCGGGGTCATACAAACAGAGTTCCTCACCAAAACTATAACTACCAACAGAACAAGTCCTACTTTGATACAGTTTTCTTAAATAACTTCATAAATATTTATATATAAATATATAAGAATTTTTTTTTTAATAAATATATATAAAAAAAAATATTTAAGATTTGATTTTCATTTGATATGTATGTCACACGATATAGTTTCCTTTTTATGTTTTCTAATTTACTCCCCAAAAGCGGTCCCCATGTCTAAAACTTATTTTTTACATTACACGTCCGTCTTTGGGTCACCGACTTACATATGTGTACCAAATTTTATTTCAATCGGTCCAGCAATTTAGGAGTAAATTGGCTGTGACAGACTGACGGACACACGAGTAATCCTATATAGGTTCTGTTTTTTTGCGTTGGGGAATCTTAGTAAGCCCGCTTCCATCTTCGGCATCATCGTCACTTACCATCAGGTGAGATAATGCCAAGGGCTTACCAATTGTAAATAAAAAAAATGGAACTCTAAAAAAACATACGTTCTAAAAACACTAATAGAAAGGAACGTGTGAGGGTCCAAAGTCACTGGTGTTGGGAACAGGGAACCGGTTAAGTTAGTATCTAGCTTCGACCAATATAACAGCTGTGGACCGGCTTACGCGAACAGCGGTTTTGATGTCTACAGAATGAGCGAATTCGCTCATTTCTCCTCAGTCGATCAATATTCCCCAAATTTTTACCGCCTTCGTAGCCCAGAGGCAAAAGTTCACTGGCTTTACACAGGAGGTCGCGGGTTCGATTCCCAGTGGGGTCATCTTGTAAGACTCGGTTTGGTTGGTGGTAGGGCATTTTCTAAGCCCGCCTGGTTAGCTACCACCATCTTATCTAAGTCTTGCCGCCAAATATCAATGTTGATATCATTGGTAGTTCCGGCATGAAGATAAGATAGCCAGTTCCCCATTGCGTTGGGGAATCTTGGTAAGCCCGCTTCCATCTTTAGCATCGTCGTCACTTAGCATCTGGTGAGATGATACCAAGGGCTTACTAATTGTGAATAAAAAAAAAGTATTCCCTAAATCGGTTGAAGGTCGAAGTGAGTGTTTGTTATCTAATTTGTGCTACATACCGTGTAAGTCTCTATCTCCTTTACACTCTTTATATATTTAAACGAGACTCTGTTGCTCTGCGTGAGTACATTCGTTGCGCTACTGTAAGCCGCTATATTGTAATACTATGCCAGAGGTCCCGGGTTCTAATCCGGACGGCTAATGTACTAATGAGTTTGTCTAAACTTACGTACATATCCTTACCGATTGCTTTAACAGTGAAGGAAAACATGAGGAAACCTGAATATCTGATTCCAGATGTGTATGAAAGTCGCATTGCACACGTCCGTAGGTAGACTTTTGTGGTGTGAGTGTGTGTTTGCGTTTAGTTGTATTTGACTCATTTTTTTATGAAATTAATAATGGATAGGACCAGTCCATTATATTCGGTCGACGTTTTCTAGCAGATTCTGGCTTTCTTTTCCTCTATTTTGTTGCAAACTTAAAAAACATACATCAAAATTCATAATTATTGATTTATTGTTACAGGTATACAGAGAGAACAATTACCTTCACTGTTGGGTTTTAGAGGTAAATAATAACATTAATAACATTCCAACTGTTTGCTTACTAACAGTCCAAACAATCAACATTATTTTATAATTACTCTTAATTAACTTAATTTTACTACATATTATTTTACATTTACTTACATTAAGTACGGTCTGCAAACGTCATAATCACCGTATTCAACCGACTTCAAAAAAGGAGGAGGTTCTCAGGTCGACTGTTTCTTTTTGTGTCTAACGGGATTTTTATGTTAACTGACTTTGATGATTATTTTTAAAGCGAATACTCCAGGGTATCAAAATCAACTCAGTATTTATTTAGATAATTTAGCCAAAATATTGTACTTTTGTTGTTAAGATTAAAGGGAATCAAAATCAGTTTATTTAAGTAGCACTTTGTTCTGTTTGTAAATTTTGCTAAATTATCTAAATCAACTCTTGTTTTTAACATAAAAGTCGTTTTTCAACCGACTTCAAAAAGGAGGAGGTTCTCTTTTTTTTTTTACACGATATCTTGGCAGATTATGAACTGACCATTATGATTTTTTTAATTGATGTGTATATTGCCAGGTTGGTCATTGGTCCTATATAAATTTTATCAAAATCGGTTGACTACTTTTTTACGAATTAAACAAAAACCAAAAAATGTACCAAAATTGTACTTGGTTGTTGCGATTAAAATCAGTTTTTAACGTTTAGTTACCCTACCGATTAAATAGAACTTTTATAATAACTACCATCTTCGGCACCATTGTTACTTATTAAGGCTTGTGCTCAAATCACGTGAGGTTTGATAGGAGGGAGGGGAGGTCACGAAAAATCACGACAGATCACGTTGGGGGAGGGGGGGTGTATAAGGAGACCCACGTGTATTTTTCTACAGTGAACGAACAAAGAAAAAACCTACCACATGAGTACAGAGTTTTTCTCGGATTCATTAAAATAAATCTTCACTTGTAAAATACTTCAAAATAGTGAGTCTATTTTACGAAATTTTGGCGCGCGGCCTCGACCGCGCTTGAGCCCGCCCGCTATATACAATAGAATAACTATTAATCTTAAAATTAGAATGACTTAAAAAAATACACGTGAGTTTGGGGGGGGGGGGGAGATAGCCAAGAACCTCACCAAATATCACGAAGGGGGACGGGGATCAAAAAGTAGCCGAAAAAACCTCGAGTGATTTGTGCACAAGCCCTTATCAGGTGAGATAATGCCAAGGGCGTATCAATTATGGATAAAAAAAGAGTTCAGAAAGTAGGGTAGTTTTGCAACATTTTTCTTAATTAATCAATTCAGAACTATCACTCCGTAACATTTTCATACTACTCCCACCACTAGTACACATCTCATTCTTATCTGTGGGCATAGTATTATTATAATGACTGGCCACAGCCTCCTGCATCGTATTTGCAATCTGCGCACGCGCCCACATCTTGATGTGAGACGGCAACTGTCTCATTTCTGGCAGAAATGACATCAGAAACAGTTTGTCACTATCCGTCTCGCTTTCACTTACGTCTGGTGTATATGCCATCTCGAACTGTTCAGGGCTGTAGTTTCGCGAGCCGAGTTTCTTCGCTTTTCGCTTTTTGGCTTTCTTCTCTGTTTTGATGTGGCTGATGCTGAGCAGGGGATCGCTGGTCTCTTGGTACGAGTCTTCTATGTCTTGGGTGTCGTCACGGTGGTCTTGAGTTTCTTCGACATCGTTCCTGTAACAATTAAAAATATTTTAATGCAAAGACTAAGCTTTTTACTCGACCGCCCAAAAAAGAAGAGTATTGTTTTTCGGTGTATGTATGTTATGGAAGGACAGTATAATCTCACTAATCCGGCACTTTGATAGATCGGCACGTCCAATAATCCGGCACCCTCCGCCCACGCCTCCCTCATCATGCGAGAAAAGATTTTTAAGCAAGGACTGCAAGTTGCACAAAAGCATACCTACCTCAATTAAGGATTATTTTAAAACTAGTTAATTACATATGTACCTACATGTTAATTTAATACATTGCATACATTTATTCCCTCTACGAAATGCTTTATTTTATTCATTACCTATGACTTTTTCAGTATAATCCAGTAATCCGAACATTCCAATAATCCGGCACCCTCCGGTTTTTAATAGTGCACCGGCATGTCTGTTTCTATGGCAGAGTCTGTAGCGTAAACGTTTTGATGGATTTTATAGTGCTACATATGTGTCATTCATTACAATCGTTTTGACCCCCTGGCCCCCGAGTGACATAGGATACATTATACAGCAGTCCAGTTTTTTTTTTAAATTAAATTGGTTAGGTTTAATCTGTGGTAGGTTTTTATAGTAAATAGGATGGTAGACCTCGTATAGTTTGAAGCAAGTACAGTCAAACCGTCGTCAAACAGTGAAGCGTCGGTGGCTCAACCGGTAACGACTCGGTCCATCTAACCAGAGGTACCGGGTTCAAATCTGGACGGCCAATGTACCAATGAGTTTTTCAAAAACTTACGTACATACTTACCGATTGCTTTAACGGTGAAGGAAAAACATCGTGAGGAAACCTGCACACGCCTGCGAAGAAACTCGAAGGTAGTGTGTGAAGTCGACCAACCCGCACTGGGCCCGCGTGGTCGACTAAGGCCTAATCGCCCTGATTCAGGGTAGGCTCGAGCCCCTCGGTGGGGACGTATATGAGCTGTAATGATGACAGTCAAACCTGGATAAGCGAGAGTTCAAGGGAGCACAATCTCATTCTCGCTTAAAGAGGTTTCTCACTAACCCGAGTTTCTCGCTAATGCAGGCAGGTACATGGGTGGCGTTTCTCTCTTATAGGGGTACGCAGCAATAACAAGTCACAGCAAGTAAGAATGTAGTAAATATGTAATATGATATAATTATGTCCATGATATGCACAACATATATTATGTACTTATATATTTTTAAATGCTTACGAAAACAAAACAAAAATTCATGCACTATGTAATTTTGTTTTTTTTTTCAGGCACTTGAAAAACAAAGCAGTTTCATCCGCGTTGTAAATATCGTCTGGTTCATACCCTTCTAAAAGATTTGGCAGATCTTCAGTCCAGTGGTTGCACACACCTTGGTCCACAGATTTACTTTCCCCAGCTGCTTTTTTGAAAGCTATATCATGACGCCTTTTAAAACCCTCTAACCAGCCGTTGCTAGCAGAAAAGTTCTGGATTCCCAGTTTTGTAGCAAACTCTTTTGATTTTTCTTTCAACAAAGGTCCATCTATGGGAATGTTCTTATCGAGAGTTTGTTTTATCCATTCCAAAAGGTACTTTTCGATATTGGGAAATTCAGAAACTCTAAACCTCTTAATATTTCCATGTCCATCAGAGCACTCAGACTTTATAGAGTCTTTTGATTTTATAATTTTATAATAGGTGGATTCTGGTAAATTAAACTCCCTCTGAATTTCATTTCGCGATTTACCGGATTCAAACGCATTCACTATTTTAAGTTTATCACTTAATGACAGTACTTTAATTTTACGTTTTGACATGATGCAGAACAGAACCTTCCTTCGCAATTGATAACTATGTATAAACTGAGTAAGTCCGACAAACTGGACGGTACACAGGCACACGTGTCCATTCGAAAAGAATGCGATAGAATAACAACATTATTTAGTTCCACGAAATAGAATAGGTACAATATTGACGAGAAAACAATACAAAAACAATGGTAGGTAGGAAGTTCCACGAAAGTTGAGAATGAGTCATAAAATAGCAGAAGTTAAATTTGTAAATAAAGCTCGACTGTCGCTTATAGAGGTATAGTTAAGTAGCAGTCTCACTTACGGAGGTCTATGAGGGAAAAACTACTCTCTCTTACAGAGGTTTCTGTTTCTCGCTAATAGAAGAGTTTTCTCACTTATCCAGGTTTGACTGTACTACATTGATTTTTAGGTACGGAAACCTCAAAAGGAGAAACGGAACCCTTATATGATTACTTTGCTGTGTGTCCATCTGTGATACCCTTTTTCTCAGGAACGAACGGGCTTTAGACAAGAAAACTTACTTGTTTGAGGCACACCCTGGACACTTCATACAACGGACCAGAAATGACAATTCAAAAAAGGAATGACGGAACAAACAAAGTGGCGGCGAAATCCTATACGTTCGACAACCAAACTGTAAACAATCTATATCGATCTGGGTGACGAGGGGGTGAGGTCGCAATCTAGAGAGCGGCAGGGAGTGTCCATACTGTATGTTAGTACTAATATATATACTTTGGTACGGGTCAACTGGTAAAAATATCAAGTTAAATTTAATACCAAGTACTAAAGTGTACAGTCCGTTGAAAGTGTAAAAAATTGAAGCTTCCATGTCAACGCAAGCGAAAGATACGTTGTGCGACCGACCATATCACATATTTTGATACTCGTGATCTGATTCCTCAAAACCTATATGTAGTCATAGTGTAATGTCCGATGACCTAGAATAATAAAAATTGGCAAGAAGCAAGGTTTCACAGCACAAGTAAAGTAAAAAAAAAAGTCGTTAATTTTTAGTCAACACATTAAAAATTAATCTTGCTATTACAATCCTACATTTGCAGTTAGAGCATCGACTACGATGTTTGATGTATGGGAGATCATTTTTTCAACTGCAAAGTTAAGTTTGCCCGTCTCTTCGACTTTTTCGAAGAGCAATGTTCTACGAGTATGCGTTTTCATTACCTATGAACTTCTTTAAGAGCCGCCAGGAGGCTCGAGTTTCCATACAAACGTAGTTCCGCTTTAACACAAAAACTACATGCCGGATTTAATCCAAACTTTTCAAATATATTGAGGAGACCACATATCGATGTTTGTAATTAGTTTTCGATGTACTAATATAAAACGGAAAAAAATAAGAGCAGTTTCAAACTTTCAGTACAAAACTAATTTAAGCCTTCGTTTAGTTACGTTACAATTTAATACGATGAAAACTAATTACAAACATCGATATGTGTCTACTTAATAAATTTTCAAAGTTTGGATTAAATCCGGCATGTAGTTTTTGTATTAAAGCGGAACTACGTTTGTATGGAAACTCGAGCCTCCTGGAGACTCCTAAGTTAGGTAATTATTTTGGTGAAAGTAGGTACCTACGTACTTGACCGGCCAAGTACGTGATTCCGACTTACACTAAGAATATCAAACTGAATGAAATTAATTGTCTTACTGATGGCTTTTATACAGGCTGTTACAAAATTGGTGTAGGTCCCGTTAGCTGGGGCTTCTACTCATCATACTGAATAAACTTTGTCTTATGTATGACTTTTTTGAAATCGCAAAAAAATAATTAACTTCGTACAAATCGATCAGCTGATCGACCAATTTTGTGCATTTTTGTATGGAGGGATCAATTTTTGATGTGTAACATCTTTGCTCTCGCTTTCCTGCAATTTGTGGGAGTGATTTCGTGAAATGGGACGGAAATGTGTAATAGGAAATGCGAACGTTTTTTAATTCTCGAAAACTAAGGTTGTCATAGCCATGCCGCCTAGTGTGATGGCAAAGGCAAAGATGACATACTACTATTCGAAGGGTCGGCCCGTGAATGTACGACCCGATAATTAATTAATTTCATAAGTATTTTGTCACATGTTACACATCATATGCGAGTACTGTAGGTCTCGTTTTTTTTTTGAGAATTGACTATGGTTAAAGAAAATCTTTGTGCAGAATTTCAGCTGTTTCGGTCAAATGAGCTGGGTGTTGAGCCTGCTAGTGAGCGAGTCAGGACTTTTTTATACTGAATTACTATTTACCGCCTCCGTAGCTCAGAGGCAAAGTTCACTGGCTTTACACAGGAGGTCGCGGGTTCGATTCCCAGCGGGGTCAATTGTAAGACTCGGTTTGGTTGGTGGTAGGGCATTTTCTAAGCCCGCCTGGCTAGCCACCACCATCTTATCTAAGTCTTGCCGCCAAATATCAATGTTGATATCATTGGTGTGTTCTGGCATGAAGATAAGATAGCCAGTTCCCCATTGCGTTGGGGAATCTTGGTAAGCCCGCTTCCATCTTCGGCAATATCGTCACTTACCACCAGGTGAGATGTTGTCAAGGGTTTACCAATTGTAAATAAAAAAAAAACATAATTCAATTTTGCCAAGTAATATGTTTATCATCATATCAAGCTTAAGGACGTCCACTGCTGGACATAGGCCTCCCCCAAGGATTTCTACGACGACCGTTTCTGCGCTACCCGCATCCAGCGGCTTCTCGCGACCTTCACAGATGACCTTCAGGTCATCGGTCCACCGCGTGGAAGGAAGTAATGTGTTACTGTTTCTAAATGAATTTTTGTATTTTATTTTTCTGTATTTTTCTGTTACAATGTCATTTCTATTCTAAGATATAGAAGGAAGGTTTTAAGTAAATGAAACTACAAAAAATAAAAGTAACTAGTTAATTTATTGATTAGGAATCACATAAGTCGTAGTATATTATGATAATCATTGTCCTATTCCACAATTTGCGTTTTTACATAGTAACTCAGATGCATATTAAGATATTTGTCACAAGCTTTTTTGAATCGCTCTAAAGTCATATCCGATTCATTCGCTTGAGTATCAAGAGGATCCAAAGTCCTTGATCTTCTGTCTTTATCAAAATTCACTTGAACACCGCGACTTATCATAATCCTTCTATCTGTTGAACTCTTTTTATTTATATCCTTGTAAAACACTTGTAATTCCGTTTCATCATCATCATTGCTATCAGCAGTCATTTCCTCGTCTTCTGGTTCAAGTTTTACAGCACTTTCATCGAAATCTGATTCGGAATCTATAATTGGTGTTTCAACTTTATTTGGAACAAAAGCTGTACTGGTACTGATATTTTCGGTTTTTGCCACTTCCGAACGGATACCGATATCTTCAAGTATGTTATCCGAAGATGGCGGTAGGTTTAGAGTCGGTACAGCATCGCTCTTCAGTTTTCGCTTCATTACCATGTGCGTTTCAAAGTGCAAGCTGCAGACGTATTTGTGTTCCAATATGTTGTTATTTTTTTTGTATGCCAAGTACAGGTCTGGCCTGTTGCACGCTTTGAGCCACTCGATACGTCTGAAAACGAGGGATTTTAAGTTTTAATAAGCATACTTGCATAGCGACTAGACTCGACCGAATAATTTCAGTCTTTTTGCACTTTAATTATTGTTATTTCATCACTGCTATTGCTGAAGGATAACTAGGAAGCATCGTTGTCTCAACCGGTAACGATTCTGTCCTCCTAACCAGAGGTGCTGGGTTCAAATGCGAACGGCCAATGTACCAACGAGTTTTTCGAAACTTACGTACATATACTCACCGATTGCTTTAACGCTAAAGGAAAACATCGTGAGGAAACCAGCACACACCTGCGAAGAAACTCGAAGGTTGTGTGTGAAGTCGACCAACCCGCACTGGGCCCGCGTGGTCGACTAGGGCCCGATCGCCCTAATAGGGGATCGGGCTGCATCAAAAAGAAAATCTGAAATATGATTTCCTAAATTGCTCTTCTCTTGAAGTTTCAAAAAACCTTACTTGTTTTGTTTTTCCATCACGTCTTAAATTTTTAATTGATCAAATTCACAAAATAAGTTCGTCAATGACGCTAAAAATCTATGACGTCACTTGTGGGAATTTCAAACGTTTTTAGAACAAAATTTCATTTTTGACAGATCATAAAAAGTAACTCAAATGAATAGCAGTCTGATCCCCTATTCAGGGTAGGCTCGAGCCCCTCGGTGGGGACGTATATGAGCTGATATGATGATGATGGGGATAACTATTTAAGATTACGAAAAAAAGTAACCTTACCTTTTGTGTTTCAGTGGGAATTTGTGAAATTTCACTTTATTTGTAGTCTGTTTATAAGTCGCCTCTTTGCAATTGTATACGGTACATATTGTGTTGACCATGTTAACATTTAAAAACCTTTTCTTATTCACTTCGATGTTTCTACTATGTTTAGTTTTCTCGGTACCTAATATGACAAAATGTCGACCAGCGGCGCAAACGCGACGACGACGTGCGCGAGTGTCGGCGCGAATGAACGAAATAGAGGTAACCGAGACCGCGAAGCCGAGACCCGAGACGTGAGAACCGCCCACCGACATCTATCCGTCTCGTTCCCGTTTCCGCGAGGTTGCCACTATTCCCAATCACTTGTTTTGTACGTCGTTTGTATTGTTTGTATGCGCTCGGATTAAAGACTGTTGGATTTTTACATTTTAATAAAATTGGTAAGTATATGTATGACTTTTTCATTATGTTGAAAGGAGAGTAACATTAAACTCTACATATCTCTACGTATCTCTACGTATTAACATTATGATATTGTTTTGGTGTATAAGTGTAAATAAATAAAAAAATAAACTTATTAGTACCATTATGTGTATGTAAAGACACCGGTAGACTTCACTTATAGCGTCCCCACTGCTGGACCACAAGGTCCCTTCTCAAACCAGTAAGATCAGGCAATATTCCACAAACATGGGGGCCAAGTCTGGATATGTTGTAAAGGGCTATTGCCAGAAGTTTTCAAAAAATAAAGATGTAGACCCTTTGTATCTGTGCCCTTGCTTGTTAAGCAGTGGGGACACAAGATGTGTTGAGTTATATTCGTATTGTAGCCGTTTAACTCACTCGTCACTGAGCTCGCCGTCAAACCCGCCAAGAAAGCTCATCCTCTTGAAGTAGATGTAGACGCGTCTGTTGACGCGAACCCCGGACCGACGCGCGCGCAACTCGCGATTGTAAGCGTCGCGCAGCGACCGCCATTTGCTTTGTACTTGCAGCACTGCAACGCGAGATTATAGTGTGGTATAGTGCCCTGGCTAAAAAAGCGTCGGTGGCTCAACCGGTAACGACTCGGTCCTCCTAACCAGAGGTGCCGGGTTCAAATCCGGATGGCCAATGTACCAATGAGTTTTTCGAAACTTACGTACATAATACTCACCGATTACTTTAAAAGTGAAGGAAAACATCGTGAGGAAACCTGCACACACCTACGAGAAACTCGAAGGTTGTGTGTGAAGTCGACCAACCCGCACTGGGCCCGCGTGGACGACTAAGGCCCGATCGCCCTAATTCAGGGTAGGCTTCGAGCCCCTCGGTGGGGACGTATATGAACTGATATGATAGTGCCCTGGACGTTAGTGTAGTGAGTGCACAGAGAGGCAAACTTAAAGGGTAGTGAGCAGGGCACACAGCTCGTAGAACAGATGGCCGTTGTGGTAGTAAAGTTCTCTAGCGGCGACTGGGCATCGGAAGACGTAGCGTAAGTAGGCCTCCCACTCAGTGGACCGACGACCTGGTGATGGCAGCGGGAAGCCGCTGGATGCGGGCAGCGCAGAACTGTTCGTCACGAAAAACCTTGGGTGAGGCCTTTGTCCAGCTGTGGACGTCTTTCGGCTGATCTGAATAAATGAATGTGTGCACAAAGAACAGATAGTGAAATTCGGTAAGTACGAGCAGGGACCATAGATAACATGAGTCCTTAAAATCGTTCGCTGCAGACGAAGCAATAATTAGCCAAAAAACGTCCACAGCTGGACGAAGGTCTCCTCCTCCAAGGACTTCCAAGTTCTTGAGTTGCGACCGCGCACCGCAAAACGTAGCGTAGCAAGGCATCCCACGTGGTGGACCGACGACCTAGTGAAGATCACGGGAAGCCGCTGGATGCGGGCAGCGCAGGACCGGTCGTCGTGCAATAAAATGTGTGTAGTTGAATATCGTGCGCCTGTGTTTCCACTTATGGCACACCCTACAACGGGCCAGAAATGACATTTCATAAAAGGACTGACGGAACAAACAAAATGGCGGTTTAATCCTATACGTTCGACAACCAAACTGCAACCAATCTGTATCAATCTGGGTGACGAGGGGGTGAGGTCGCAATCTAGAGAGCGGCAGGGAGTGTCTATACTGTATGTTAGTACTAATGTATATACTTTGCCTATGGAGGCAGCTTTACACTATCATTTTATAATAATACTCTTTGCTATCGGTGTGCACTCACACAAATGCAAAAGCATATGTGACTATTTGAGACTGTACATATGTACATATTACATGTGTAAACTGTAAATTACTCATAGCACTGTCGGCGCAATGGCCTGCATGTCAGTGATAGATAAACACAGTACGATAAGTACGTACAAAGCAAAATCAAGCCGAACTGCGATAGCGAACAAAGCGAGACTAGCTCAAGGTCATGACGTGCAGCCGACTATACAATATAAAGTTATTCAGTATGATGAGTAGAACCCCGTCTAACAGGTCCTACAACAATTTTGTTACACCCCGTATATCCAAAGACATATTTCTGTTTGCAAATCTTTTCAACCGACTTCAAAAAGGAGGACGTTCTCAATTCGACTGTATGTTTTTTTTTTTATGTTTATTACGCGAATCAAAAACATTTGATACGTAAGTAGCTGTATGCTGTTATGGACCTCAAAAAAAATTTTAGGCCCCTAATTTAATTCCTAGCCACCTTTGATTTCGTTATTGTTGGTTAATGTCGTGTATCTAAGTCATCATCATCATATCAGCCACAAATCGTCCACTGCTGGACAAAGGCCTCCCCCAAGGATTTCCACGACGACCGGTCCTGCGCTGCCCGCATCCATCGGCTTCCCGCGACCTTCACCAGGTCATCGGTCCACCGCGTGGGAGGCCTGCCTACGCTACGTTTTCCGGTGCGCGGTCGCCACTCGAGAACTTTACTGCCCCATCGGCCATCTGTTCTACGAGCTATGTGCCCTGCCCACTGCCACTTCAGTTTAGCGATTCTGTGAGCTATGTCGGTTACTTTAGTTCTCCTGCGGATCTCCTCGTTTCTGATTCGATCACGCAGAGAAACTCCGAGCATAGCACGCTCCATTGCCCTTTGGGTGACCTTGAGCCTTCTTATGATGATGTATCTAAGTATAATAATATTATTTAATACTTTTGAGTGAATTTCATTTTGAAGTCGGTTTTTAAGTTTTTTTAACTTTTTTTTTATCCTATAATTTACCTATGTAGGACTTGGTGTACCGTTAGATCACGAACTTACCTATTTTTTTGGTTCCGTACCCAAAGGGTAAAAACGGGACCCTATTACTAAGACTCCGCTGTCCGTCCGTCCGTCTGTCTGTCTGTCTGTCCGTCAGTCACCTGGCTGTATTTCATGAACCGTGATAGCTAGACAGGTGAAATTTTCACAGATGGATGTATTTCTGTTGCCGCTATAACAAAAAATACTGAAAATTAGAAAAAGTGAAAAAATAAGGGGGGGTCCTCTATACAAAAAAGTCTTTTTTTAAACACGAAGAAACTAGCGCCATCTAGTATGATGGTACGGAATCCTTTGTGTGCGGTTCTGACTCGCACTTGGCCGGTTTTTTGAATGAAATAATGGGATCAAATATGTACCGTGATATCATGTAATTAGGTTTCTTTTTTGCGGGCGCCAGTTATACCATTAGCACCTAGCGTATCTAACAACGGCTCCCTCAAAACCTTTTAAAGAACAGTGTCTCTTTGATGCCACTATAACTCAAACTCCATCAGTAAACTCATACCTCTGTCGTAAGCAGTAGCTTTGTTGCATTCCGCCCAATCCCTGTATATGGCAGCGCCGACCTCCTTCCAGAGGGCGAGTTTCTCCTCGCGATCCGCATGCTTATCTGTCAAGTATAATCCGGGTCGTTTCTTCACTTCCTCGATCAGTTTTTCTGGGTGATACGCCGCCATTGGACCCAGTTCGCGCATGGCTTGCTCTAATCACAAACTAATTAAGGAGAAAGGTAGTCGGATCCTAAAAATCCTGTCAGAGAAAACTATTAAAAACTTATTTTTATCTATGTGTAGAGCAGGGTGTAAATTCTCCTTTGAAGTTATCGAACTTTTTCTCTTAACAAGGAGATTTTTAATGCTTTGTGAACACGACCACGTGTAAAGAAAGGGCAAAATATGTTTTAGTGACGAAAGAGAATCGACAAACGAATGCAAGTTATGAACTCAATCGGAGCACGCCACGCGAAATAAACAAACGAGGTCGGTCAACGCGGGCCCGTGGAGGTCGGTCGGTCGTTTGAATTTGGAACGAACGACTAAGAAGCGCGCGACGCAGACGGGCGCGGTTTGCGATTGCGAGTTGCGACTGACGCATTGATCGCACGCGCGTCTGTGCGCACGCAGCCGGGCAAGCCAATCGCTCGCTTCGCTACACTAGTCGTCCGTGAAGGATGATTGGTCGATTTGTGCGATTGCGGTCATTGCGGACCGACCGGGGCTACCGAGACTGCCCAGTGCCCACCCAACCCACTCTGGCTACGCGACATTTACTAATCTGTGACTCAAGGATAAAGGAAAGTTTTTAAATCAGGCGTCTGTATAATTTAGGAATCTTCAAGTCGAGAGTGAATAGGCACTATTTAAGCTTGCGTGTTACATCCTCGGCTGCATCTGCACTTACCATCAGGTGAGGTGCAGCCAAACACACTCAAATTTTTAATTTAAAAAAATGATAGGACAAAACTAAACTACCCACTGTCATTTGTATACATATTTGTACGATTTTACTACATAATATGTAAGATGTATTTTATAACTAGCTGTAGCGTAGGCAGGCTCTAACTATAGAATCATAAATATACAATATCATAAATATACAATATACAATATTCAGTATTCTGTGGTAGGATATAGAAATAAGCAAGCAACAGAGTAAACTGACTGTAATTAATTTGTCCCCGAGGGATTCGAACTAGCGACTATTTGGCTTCAGACACAATGTCGTAGTTCAGAAACCAATCGATTGAACTAACCTTGAGAGCAAGTTTGAGCGCGTTCATTTACATAATATGTTTACTTAAGGCCTTAAGATGGGTCAAATGACAATATTCAATTCAAATGATTGAAAGACCGTGTACAGCTATTACTAGGAAAAATATATAATATACTTAAAGTAATAAAAAATCGATTTAATTTAATACAATTTTTAAAATATTACCACTTTTTTTGTAAAAAAAATATACTGTAGACACTGTTTTTGACATTAATTGCAAAATTTCTCGAAAACAAATAGTTAATGTTGAATGAAACCAACACACAAAAAAAATTGTGACTTTAAGATCTTTTATTTCAATTGAACGCATTTTTTTAAACTTATTTGAAAAGTGATGAAAAGTAATAAAAACATGTTATTATATCAGCTCATATACGTCCCCACCGAGGGGCTCGAGCCTACCCTGAATCAGGGCGATTAGGCCTTAGTCGACCACACGGGCCCAGTGCGGGTTGGTCGAAAACATGTAAAAATCAAGAATTGGGCGTTCGGTTTCAACGTAACAGCCGCGTTGAAGCCCGCGTTGATTTGAACTTAAAATGAATAGACTTACGTTCGATATTATTTTAAAACGCATCAACCTGCTCCGATTGAGGCATCTTAAAGCCTTTATGAAATTTTTGAAATTCAAATGAAGAAAAACAGAGTCACTAACGTGAACCTATCTATTTTTTTAATGATTACGAATTTATTCATTTACTTGGCTAATAGTAACTGGAATGATTTGGAATGAAAATTAAAATAACCATCCTTACTAATATTATAAACTAGCTTTTGGTAGCAGCTTCGCCCGAGTGGACACTGTTTTTTTTTATGAGTGTCTTTGAGCAAGGACGTGAGTTTTCTCCAGATCCTTCAGAATTTATATTGGGCTATTCTTTTTGACATTACAGTAGGACCTCGATAATCCAGAGATCACCGGGTTACAGGCCTGTTATCGATACCCTACCACAGATGAGATACAGTTACTTCATAAACCCTAGTGTATTCGTGAACATATAACGTCACCTTCTCGGAAAGGTTGGGCGATACTCCACACACGGGAGCCAAGTCTGTATTGGTGGTGGAACTGGAGGATGCAGGTCTAGTGGTAAACCCCACTGCGAGAAGTTGCTTTATAAGGCTTCACAGCAACCGACGCCAACGGCTTTGCGTGCCTTGCGGAGCACGAAAACAGTCGAGGCAAAAAGCCACCAATAGGGATGACGAATGCTAGTCATCTGATTTACTTTTTATCATCTGTTTAAAACGAAATTTTGTTCTAAAAATGTTTGAAATACCTGGGCGTGACGTCATAGCTTTGCGGCGTCATTTATGTACTCATTTTGTGATTTTGATGAATTAAAAATCGAAGACATGATGGAAAACAAAACAAGTAAGGTTTTCCGAAGTTTAAGTAGGAGGGCAATTTAGTGATCAAATGTTCATAATTTATTTCTGATGCTGTCGTCATCCCTATTTTTAAAATCCATCCAGGTAGGTAATGACCGTGCTTCAGGTCTGTTAGCCTGCATGATCGACCCAACAACATAAGCACAGATTACTAATTAGTTACTACATAAGTCACACTGAGCTGCAACCTCTTTAATATATGAGTAGGTACCTATTAAGATTCCTTCGATTGCCGGTTGGTAGGTATGTATGCATACAAGGGACTTAGGCTTTATTTCAATTTATAATTGGACCTGGGTTTTTAAATTTTAGTTAAATAACGTAACGTTATAATAACTAAATACCTACCTATTTAAATTTTATAGCAAGGTCAAACATTTTAATTGTCCGTCTGACTGACTACCAGTTTTTTAATGATGAATTGCTTCAAAAGTTAAAAAGAAAAATTCTCGCCACCAAAAACAGGTTTCACGAAGTTATTGATGTAGAGTCGCGTTGTCGGAGCGGCAACGTGGTACGGCGCGGCGTTGCCAGCTCGCTATACCGCTATGCGACGTTGCCACACCGACCCACTTATGGCAACAGGCAACTACGTTACGTTTTTCACTTCGCTAAATTGGCTGTGTTGTCTCAGTAAGGTCTGCTTCTTTGCTGGGAGTATGTAAGAGCAAAGAGAAAGAAAATATTATTGAAGCATGATGATAGTGGCTTAGTTATGACCCGAGGAGTATTTATTTTGGAATGTAGGTAATTTTAACCGCTTCCGTGGCGTTATGGTCAGTCCATCCGCTTCACACTAGGAGGTCGCAGGTTCGATTCCCGGCGGGGTCAGCTTTGTAAGACTCTGGTTGGCGGTAGGGCATTTTCATAGCCCGCCTGGCTAGCTATCACCATTTCATCTAAGTCTTGCCGCCCAACATCAGTGTTAACAGCATTGATGTGTTCCGACGTGAAAATAAGATAACCAGATCCCCATTGCGTTGGGGAATCTTGATAAGCCCGCTTCCATCTTCATCCGGTCATCTGTTCTAGGAGCTATGTGCCCCGCCCACTGCCACTTAAGTTTAGCGACTCTGAGAGCTATGTCCGTTACTTTGGTTCTCCTATGGATATCCTTGTTTCTAAATCGATCACTCAAACTCTGAGCAAGCCACGTTCCATTGCCCTTTGGGTGACCTTGAGCCCCACAGTATGCGACCATGTCTCAGACTGTATGACTAACATACAGCATTGACTGACATCGCTCGATGATGACTGTATGACTGACGAATTTTATACATACTTACTTCTCCATGAGGGCATATCAACTTTTATTTTCACACACAGTTGCCCAAGGTTCATCATATCAGCTCACATACGTCCCCACCGAGGGGCTCGAGCCTACCCTGAATTAGGGCGATCGGGCCTTAGTCGACCACGCGGGCCCAGTGCGGGTTGGTCCACTTCACACACAACCTTCGAGTTTCTTCGCAGGTGTGTGTAGGTTTCCTCACGATGTTTTCCTTCACCGTTAAAGCAATCGGTGAGTATATGTACGTAAATTTCGAAAAACTCATTGGTACATTGCCCAAGGATAAGGAGACGCAATGTCAATCTTATTATTAAGCCATTAATGTCTGCTGTGTGCCATGTGCATTTCCGTCGTTTTATCGTTGGAAGTCCCCAGTAGCAAGACTAACAAATTGCCCTAATATCCCCATCCAATAAATTCTACGAGAGGATTCCATGCGTGAAACTAAATTGCTTAATTTAAATACTACAAAAAATGAGATATCATACTACAATTTAATACACCTATACGATTTAAGGATTCGTTTCCTCATCAGGATATTGTGTTGGTCTACTATTAGACCTAAGCACAACCTGGACACTTCATACAACGGGCTAGAAATTACATTTTAAAAAAGGAATGACGAAACTAACATAATGGCGGCGAAATCCTATACGTTCGAGAACCAAACTATAACCAATCTGTATCAATCTGGATGACGAGGGGGTGAGGTCGCAATCTAGAGAGCGGTAGGTAGTGTCCATCCATACTGTATGTTAGTACTAATATATAATATACTTTGACCTAAGCCTCCCAAGGCGTGCCACATAAACCGATCTTCAGAACTTCGACCCTATACATCCCGCAGTCGCCAGTCACCTTGTGCATATCATCGCCACAGTATATATATTTCATCGCTCCACCTAACCACACTAGGGCTGCCAAAACGCGATCGTCACTCCCGAACGGTTTTAAATGATTGATTAGATGTTTACCTAATTAATGGAATAAAATATTTATTCGTATGCAATGAACAATTTACAGAAATAATATAATTAAATCAAATGATATCACAGTAAAACACCTAAAATAACCCGTCCCTTGTCATCCCTGGTGCAAAGGTCCCTATAACACTTGGTGCCCATAATTCTTAAATAGAACAGCTATTATTTTTCAATATAAGCAGGAAATGGTTGTTATTCGGTATATAATTAATGAAATACCTACATTATAAATTATACTTATAAATAAGGAAAACAGTAGAGCCTATAATTATAAAATCAGACTATAATTTATGTCTTTATTTAATATAAGTAATATTTAATAACATGTTACAGTCAGAAACTGAAGGTAAAATATTACAAAATTATGTAGTTATTTAGTTCCTAAACGTTTTAAAATGAAAACTAAATTAACAGAGTTCGGTAACATCTTATTCGGTCTGCGCTTTTACTAATTTCGCTAGCTTTCTTGTGAGAAACTTATCGCATAATTTGTGAAACAACTCCTTCTGAGCTTCCTCTGTTTCTTCAGACTCTTGTTCGCACACAGAAAGGGGATCTACTTCAGCTCCAGGTTCTAATTTTAGCTTCTTCTTTGTCTGTTCTTCATATTTTTTGAAAGTTTGAACACTTTTGGTGACTACTATTGGCCATGTGTGCGTCTGCGCAGAGTTTTCTATTAGTATTGTTCGGGTTGTTTGTGTTGCCGCGTCTTGTCTTTGGGGCCTGTGAAAAAATATATAGAGACCATCATCATCATCATATCAGCCGAAGGACGTCCACTGCTGGACATAGGCCTCCCCCAAGGATCTCCACGACGACCGGTTCTGCGCTGCCCGCATCCAGCGGCTTCCCGCGACCTTCACCAGGTCATCGGCCTACCGAGTGGGAGGCCTGCTTTCACTACGCTTTCCGGTGCGTGGTCGCCACTCGAGAACTTTACTACCCCAACGGCCATCTGTTCTACGAGCAATGTGCCCCGCCCACTGCCACTTCAGTTTAGCCATTCTGAGAGCTATGTCGGTTACTTTGGTTTTCCTACGGATTTCCTCGTTTCTGATTCGATCACGCAGAGAAACTCCGAGCATAGCACGCTTCATTGCCCTTTGGGTGACCGTGAGCCTTCTTATGAGGCCCACATATATATAGAGACCAAGTCAGGGTCAAAGTGTCACTAAGATACAAGGACAAATGACTCACGGTCATCTAGCCTCAAAACAGGATTCCCGATATATTCCACTGAAGGCACCTGGTCGTGGTGCCGTCAGTGGAATAGTAAAAATCGTAATGTTTTACGTGTTTTCAATCACGTAGATGAAGATCAACGAGAAGCCGATGGATGCAGGCAGCGCAGGACCGGTCGTCGTGGAAATCCTTGGGGGAGGCCTTTTTCCAGCAGTGGACGTTTTTCGGCTGATATGATGATGATGATTCACGTAGTTAAAAAAAAGTTTAACTTAAATTTGACGATACCTCATCTCTAGACATGTACGTAGTTACGTACCTAGCGCAGGTATCTTGGTGGAATTATATACATATTAAGATTTTTACTATTCCACCGAGGTCACCAAGGCAGGTGCAGGCAGGTGATCTCATGAGATCTGACTACTTTTTCATATATTTTGAGTAAGGTGTAGTGTAGAGCTTGTAGGTTTAGGCCGTGCAGTCTTTAGAGCTTGGCTTTATACGAGATCTGATAAATTTTTCACAGGGTTAGCTACGTAGACTCGTCTTGGCAACATTTTTACATGAAAATGTTTTTTATGGGATTTATACGAGTATTATCGCTTAAATGAACTTTTTATTCAAGCCGAAGTTGTTGTCATCTACGTCGATGACACTTCCTTGTATGGGGAGTCCAAATAATTTTGGCTTCAGTAAAAAGTGATAGAGCGTTACCTAACCATTAACCAATTTAATTAAAAATTTAAAACCCGACTGCAGAAAAACATTACCCCTCTTTTTTGCACAGTCGGTTTAAAATGTGTACGGGTTCAAGATGAATCTAGCGACACCTCGCATTTCAAAACCGCTTAGGACCCAACAAGCTGTTAAGGCTACAGAATACAGGCTGTAACGTGGTACCCTGTTATTCGTTATCCTTTCATTCCATCTGTTTGTTCTTTTACGCATGCGCTGTCATCTATGTGACAAGGTGTCTCAAACTTCATTCATTTTTGCTATCTTTCAATAAATTATTTATTGAATCTTGATAGTCTCTAAAAGACCCATTTCGGGTAAGATTAATTTATGTTTTTCGTGATTTGTATTTTAAATTTAAGGGCCCATCCAGTATGTATGTAAGCGTAACATTTATTGTTGATTTGTGTACCGACAGCCACAGAAAGTGAAGACTTCGCGAGATAGTATGCACAGTTTGGTTTTACAATCTATTTTTGTTATTATGGTAGCAAACCCTACTAAGTCAAGTTAGGAATAATAATAAAAAAAGGGTTGGACACACACATACTTTTTTATTTTACAATATTTTGGACCCTATTATATCTTCTTTTGCAACCTCCTCAACTTCCTCTTGCGTGGAGTATCTGCAGAAAGAGAAACAGAAGTGCCGAAATTATATATAGATCGCGGCATTGAAGTTAGACAGTCCGCAGTGTCTTGTTTTCAGGTCTCAATCGAAACGTGGGACGCGGTGGTCGCGCGCACCAAGGGACGCCAGCCCGAACGACCGCTATTTGTGTTCAACTTATACGCCGCGGATTGTAATATCGGTTTGTTTGGTTCACTGTAGTGATATTATCATTTTGTACCTGTTTATGGTTGACACATTCAAACACGGCAAAGCATTTTTATTTAAGGTTTTGCGAGATTGTTTGACCTGAAAGTCTTGCACGTTGAAGTGCACTTCACATACACGTTGATGCACACGTCTTTCTATTAAATCCTCGCGTCCTATTAAACGCAGCCATTGTAGGCGCCTGAAAATAACCGAAATAATTTCATTTACAAATTCAAAACTAGACAAATTGTAATAAGTTTTATCATCAAACGTCCACTGCTGGACAAAGGCTTCCTACGCGGTGGACCGACGACCTGGTGAAGATCGCGGGAAGCCGATGGATGCGAGCAGCGCAGGACAAGTCTTCGTGGAAAGATTTTTTTTTTAATTCATAGTTGGTAGGTAAGCCCTTGGCATTAAAATCCAAAAATCCATATTTTATGTAAATTTAACTCAGATTACAGCAAGGTCTTTTGGCAAAATAATGATCTATTTATTTATCCGACTTCCGAAGGTTCTTTATTCGACTTTATGGTTTTGTATGTTTGTTACGAGATAGCTTCGCCAATAGTGAACCGATTTTCACGATTTTTGTTTTATTTATTCGATAGGGTTCAGGTTGATCCCTAATAATTTTATCAAAATGGGTAAGATTAAAAAAAACAAATTTGTGGGTACTAAAGTTGTTGCTATTGAAGTTAGTTTTATCGTGCTTAGCGTTGTCAATTATTAAAAAATACTAAGTTTATTGATACCATTTGGAACTTGTATACCCGCCGTTTTGAAAAGTGCAATGAAGTGAATAAAAAAACCGTCTAAGTGCGAGTCAGAAGTCACATAAGGCAACCATGATACCAAAGTACCATGATACTGGATGGCGCTAGTTCCTTCATGTTAAAAAAAAACCGGATTTTTTTTTGTATAGAGACCCCCTTTATTTTATTTATTCCAAATATTTGTGTATCAAATGAAAAAACGTATTGTGAAAACCCTAAAGTATTTTTTTAATTTAGAAGTTTTTTAAGAAAATAAGCGAAATATGATCATTCCCCCTCCCCCCTTCTCCGAAACTACCGGGCCTAAAATATTTAAAAAATACAATATATGAGGTTGAATGCATAGATTACAGGAAAACCTATGAGAAAATCTAAAGTTCTTCCGTTCCCACAGGAAAAAATATATTTCTAAAGTCCAAAATAAGTAGACTCCTATTTACCTAGAGCAAAGTATGTACTGAGAGGTCTTGTTCTGTTGGTAGTTAAAGTTTTGGTGCGGTACCCTTTTTGTGTCGCACTTGGCCGGTTTTTTTTTTTATTCACAATTGGTTTGTTTTGGCATCATCACAACTGATAGTATAAACTACAGAACATGGTTCACGTTGAAAATTTAGGAAAATGAGCCTTGCTGTTTACCAGTACATTAATAATTTGAAACGGTAACCATTCCTTTTTTTTATAATTTCTTAAAAATAAAGTTTATATAATAGAACTGTTGGGGAATCTTGGTAAGCCCGCTTCCATCTTTGGCATCATCTTCACTTACCATCAGGTGAGATGATGCCAAGGGCTTACCAATTATGAATAAAAAAATAATGTCTTGGAGCCAAAATAAAAATCAGTTTACAATCAGCGGAGAAATCGCGTAACATACCCACAAAAAAACATATAGTCGAATTGAGAACCTCCTTTTTTGAAGTCGGTTGAAAAGAAAGGTAATTACTGTACTTACCTTTCGTTATCTTTAGGTATCGAGAATAATGACAACTCTGGATTTGAAGCACTGTTAATGAGGCACCCAAAGGCACAACAATATGTTCGCTTGCGTGATGTAGACATTTTTTTTGTTAATTTTGACGTTGCCTTGTAAAGTCCGCTACACGGGCGCGCGGCGCGACCCCGACTGGCGCAGTTTTGGCAGCATACGACTCTCGTCGAAGAATACCGAATATATTCTCGTAAACCGCGCGAGGTACCGTTGTATGAAGATGACCTACTACATATTTCTGTTTGTACTATGACCACACCCTGGACACTTCATACAACGGGCTAGAAATGACATTTCAAAAACCGAATGACGGAACAAACAAAATGGCGGCGAAATCCTATATGTTCTACAGCCAATCTGTATCAACCTGGGTGACGAGGGGGTGAGGTCGCAATCTAGAGAGCGGCAGGGAGTGTCCATATTGTATGTTAACACTAATTATATACTTTGCTATGGCAGTCTGAGAGACTTTTGAAGAATAGGTATTTCAATAAAATTTTGCTGTCTCCTTCCACGCGCTCGCTTTCCATAGACAGCAAGAAAGGGACAGCTGCAGCTCAGAGCGATACTAGGTACATAAAATTTACCATAACAAGATTTCTTAGTCCCCTGTTTCCTTCTCCAAAACTTGACCAATAATAATATTTTATTCAAAAATAATTTTAAAAAGAACTGGTTGTCTGTAAAGTCGGTTTACGGACGATAATTTTATGTGATAACAAGTACCCGTCCGTTTCCCCGGCTGAATCCCCGTCCAAGTCCCCTTTTGTGTTTCCTCATTGGAACACCTCTTGTAAGCTCCTGGAAGCCTAGTACTTTTAATCCATTGACACACTTGTTTGACGGTTCGTCCGTCCGTGAGTTGCAAGAACTATATATAAAATTAAAGTACAACTACAACATATCTCACAGTTGGAACACCTCTTGTAAGCTCCTGGAAGCCTAGTACTTTAAATCCATTGACATACTGATGTTAGGTATAAGAAACGCCTCTTTTTAGTATGACGGTTTTCCTCACAGAGAATCGACAGCATTGGAACACCTCTTGTAAGCTCCTGAAAGCCTAGTACTTTTAATCCATTGACACACTTGTTTGACGGTTCGTCCGTTCGTCCGTCCAAGTCCAAATACTTGTACAAGTACAACTCTCGCTTGCACGCTCGGTTCAGGCGTAACGTGACAATGACGTCACACTGGCGTAAAGTGACAATGACGTCACACTTTTTCGTGTATGCAGCCCTTGTCATCAATTTATAAGACGTTATCACGTCAAAAAAATCATTAGGTATGTTTTCGTTTGATTGATAATTTTTATGTATGGTCGAAGGATACATACATACATACACTCGAAAAACATAACCCTCTTTCTGAGGCAGTCGGGTGAAAACTACGCGATACTACATAGTTAGTATTCTTTGATACACTGCGGTGGGTGGGTGACAGATTGGTGACAGACATCTGAACTTTTCAGTACCTACTACTGACGTGCGGCAACATTGCTGAACATTGCTTTAGATTAAAACTTAAAACATGTTTATTACACGACTGCCCACAAAAAAGGAGTTTATTATTTTCATGTATGTATGTTTCTTTGTTTCACGATATCTTCTAAACTGCTTGACGGATTTTAGAATGTGAGGTATCGTTAGATTCGTCTTGATCCCGCGAGTGACATAGGCATAGGATTCATTATACTCGACTTCTAAAAAAGAGGAGTAAGATTGTTATGTCGTCTTTTTGATGTGTAACATCTTTGCTCTCGCTTTCCTGCAATTTGTGGGAGTGATTTCGTGAAATGGGACGGAAAAGTGTCCCATGGGACGGAAATGTGTAACAGGGAGTCGCGTTTTTTCAGGCTTTAAAAGCGCGGAAAAGGCAAAGGTATCTATGACCATACAGCCTAGTCTGCCGTATCTTTGCCGTCCTTTTATAAAGTACTAGCTGTTTCCCGCGGCTTCACCCGCGTGGACCACGTTTCTATGACTATTCGAGGGTGCGCAGTGCGCGAGCCGCAAGCGGCTCGCGAGCGTGGTAAAAAGTAGCCTATGTCTTAATCCAGGTCCTAATTTGTCTACCTACCAAATTTCAGCCAAATCCGTTCAGTAGTTTTTGCGAGAAAGCGTAACAGACAGACAGAGTTACTTTCACATTTATAATATTAGTAGGGATTAGTAGGGATAGGGATTTTGTCACATGTTACACATCATATGCGAGTACTGTAGGTCTCGCTCGAATTTTTTTTTTAAATTAAATTTTTAATTTAGTTAAAGCAATAAAAAATACTTGGTAGGGTAAGGAAAGGTATGTTGCTGGTATAGGCAACTAGGTGTCATTTTTTCAAATGTATCTCATATAATTTACCTGTACAAGCGCGTTTACGGGAACAGCGCTAGCGATTTTACACAAGTGCGAGGAAGACAACCATGTGTCTCTTGTTTCGATTCAAGATTTGATTCGATTGTTTCAAGTTGTATTTACCACCAATATACCTTTCCTTACCTTAAAGGGTAGAAACATTTAAAATAAACAAAGCTCTATATTTATCCTCTCAGTTCTTTTAAATGAATTTCGTTTTATTGCATATTAATAAATAAAAATGAATGAGAAATAAGAATTGGGTTCAAAATTTATACTTCAAAATATTAGTCATAACTACAGTTGAAAGTAACGGTGTAGACCTATATTTGGGTTTCTTTTCTATCGTGCCGAAACTGCTCAATCGTGTTTCTAATAGCTTTTTACTTTAAGCAACATTATCAACAATTAGGGTATTTTTTTTCAACCTTGGATTTTCTATCATTAAGGAGTAATTGACGTCAAAAATAACGAAAATCTGTAATATTACCGCTGAGAGGGTAAATAAATATAGCAATAGCCCATCTTTAAATTTTAATCCCACAAATGTCTTTTAATAAATACATGTTCGTAATGTTGTATCTACTACATGCTTGCTTAGTGCTTACCGTTGTAGCTTGAGAGACGGCACAGCTAGCTTTTTCAGTACTTTTCGCTTTTGGCCCGGAATTATGTCCATAGAATTAAAATGGTCTTCGCATACACTGTAGTGGGTCGACGTAGGTCTGTCTGTCAGGTCCTCTCGAGATATCAAGCGTAGCCAGTTTTCGCGCCTGTAAAAATATAAAAAAAACATTAAAATTGAAGTAAAGTAACCGACACAGCTCTAGAATTGCTGTACTAGTAAGCGTACTCCGCTTACTAGTATAGCAATTCTAGAGCTTATTAGCTAGCCTACGACCGCTTCATACAATGCGACCGAATCGGAACCTCCAGAGGCAGAATAGTAGCAAACAAAACAAATACAGTAGAACCTCGTTAAGTCGAACCTCGATAAGTTGAAAACCTCCAGATCTCGAAAAAATGTTTTGCAAAGCAAAGCAAGTCTTTTGTTGTCAACAGAAACATTGACAGAAGTAGTTTGGTTTGACTGCAATACACATCAATATGTACAACAGTTTACAAATAAAATTGTTAAAACATGAGTGCTGCGAACGTAAACTGTCGATTTATAATATGTAAATAAAAATATGTGTGTCACCTCTGCAACTAGATTTTTTATTTACTTTACCTCTCTAACTCAAAATTTATACGAATGAATCTCAACCTCTATATGTCGAATCAAAATCCTCCTAAGTCGAAATCCTCCATAAGTCGAAAACTCTATAACTCAAATTTTTTTGGCGTCTCCCTTGATGTTCGACTTATAGAGGTCCTACTGTACAATACAAAAAAAAACAAACAATATAAAATAAAAGAGTGTGTGGTTTTATGAAACCATGGGAAAAGTGAAACTTTTTTTCACATTATAGACATTTACAGAGCACGAAACGATCATGGCTGCTCTCGTCTTAGAGCTACGGTACAGAGGACGAAACGATCATGTAATAAAAGTTTCACTCCTCTTGGAGCTACGGTACAGAGAACGAAGCGATCATGGCTGCTCTCGTCTTGGAGCTACGGTACAGAGGACGAAACGATCTTGGCTGCTCTGACGAAAAAGTTTGAGACGATGAAATAATCTCTTTGCCGTCACACAACATACAGACGAAAAAGCTTGAGACGATGTAATAAAATTTTTACTGTAAAATAATATTATTTATGTTAGCTCGCAGAACAGAACGCCGTTGAGGCGTTACAAATTGCATGTTATCACAGGATCGCGTAATTCCTTAGAATTCGCGATATTCATCAATGAAGTACTTATGTACGTACCGGAAAACGTAGCGTAGGCAGGCCTCCCACTCGCGGGAAGCCGATGGATGCGGGCAGCGCAGGACCGGTCGTCGTGGAAATCCTTGGGGGAGGCCTTTATCCAGCAGTGGACGATTTGTGGCTGATATGATGAAGTACTTATGTGAATCATTAGGGCTCTGGTAGAATCTATAAATTAGCAGGGTTCGAAATTATGAAATTAATTATTTTCTTTGATAATAATCAGATAAATATCCGACTTCGAACCCTGTAAATTATACTTTAAGTTAGTTCAACATGCATGATTTCACCTTAAAAAGCAACATTTCAAAGCGGGGCTCCGCTATCTCGGTATTTTCGTGTCGACCACGGCCATCCACGGCGGCGCCCCCATTTGTACAGAGGCCAGCACATCAAGCTAAGTGTGATTCTAATACATACGCATACGCCATAACAACGGAAAGTCCGAAGTGTCTAGGTTTGATGTGCTGGCCTCTGTACATACGCGATCTTAAGACATAAGACATTTATTGATTCCTTGTCACCAAACACACATACATAATATTGGGAATAAAGTAAATTTAAAAAAATGAGAGAAGAAAAATAACAAAATAACAGTACCTAATATTACAAGTAGAGAAAAAACTATCAAAGTATGATGTGTGTGTTATTGTGTGTGTGTGTGTGTGTGTGTGTGTGTGTGTGTGTGTGTGTGTGTGTGTGTGTGTGCGTGTGTGTGTGTGTGTGTGTGGTGCAAGAATCACGGACCGCGGCGGCTTATGCTGCAACACAGCGCTGGTTTTCAGCGTGGCTGTTTTAATCTATTGATTTTGTGAACAGATTTTTTTCGTGAATAACAAACTAAGCTACATGACTAGTAATTTAAATTACTTATTATTAATAATGACCTACTTACCTGTCTACGTCAACTGGCAAAGAAAAAAACGTTAATTCACTATTTGTTATGTTTGTATTTAGGCAGCCAAATACGCAGCAGTATCTGTAACATTTGACCTTTTTAACAGAAACCATTTTAAATTTAAGCGTTAGTCACGTCGTCGCGTCGATCGCTTGCGCGCGGCACTCGCGACTGGTCTGTGGAGAACTGTGGTGAGATAGTCTGTGGCGTGTGCGTGCGAGCCGTTTTGCGCAGTTGTTCGAAGCGGCCCTTCTACTTAGTGTTCGGCTCTGTTAAGGCCTTAAGATGGGTCAAATGACAATATTCAATTCGAAATATTGAAAGACTGTGTAAACCTATCACTATGGAAAAAATATATGATATTCCTAAACAGTGATGCAACGAATACTACTTTTACGAATACGAATATGAAACCTACTATTTGGCGAATACGAATATCTCGCCATGGTAATAAAAGACTAATTTATTTGATGAATTTCTATTCTTCTAATAATTAAAATTTACATTAGGCAAATTTTTATTTATAATACATAAAATTTGAAGATTTTCTGGTTTTAGGCGATTTCTTTTTTCAGTCTGGATGTTCCCAGCCGTCTTTCCGAAGCGACTGTACATGGCTTCAGAGAAAAGTATTTTTGGGCGTGTTTTTTCAGACTTGGAAAATAGATCAGCAGGATCTGCGATAAGTTTGGGAGCTTTAGATAAACATCTATATCTCGTTTTTAGTTTGCGAATCTCCTGTAATAAACATTTTTAAATTAACAACGACGCGCATTATTAGAGTAAAGTAATAAAAAAATCGATTTAATTGAATACAATTTAAAAAATATTACCACTTTTGGTGTAAAAAAATATACTGTAGACACTGTTTTTGGCATTAATTGCAAAATTTCTCGAAAAAAAATAGTTAACCAACATACAAAAATCGATGATTTTAGCACCTTTAATTTTAATTTAAAAAAAAATTTTTGAAAGTGAAGAAAACTAATAAAAACATGTAAAAATCGAGCATTAGGCGTTCGGCGTTTCAACGTAACAGTCGCGTTGAAGCTCGCATTGATTTCATTTCAACTTAAAATGAATAAATAGCCTTACGTTCTATAGTTCGATAAGTTTTTTTTTTATATCATGTACGATTGTAATAATATGTGTGTGATTGCAGTGACAAATAAAACGTGCTATCTATCTATATTATTTTAACACGTATCAACCTGCTCGGATTAAGTAATCTTGAAGCCGTAACGCATCTACAACGATATTTATGTACCTGCACATGCCTATCTACTTTGTGGTCGTGGCCACTGTCGTAAGGTTTCTTCACGTCGCGTGCGCGGTCTTCGCCGTTCTCAACGGAAAATAGGGTGAATCAAAAAATATGTTTTCGTATTATCATCATTCATATGAATCTTAAAGGCGGTATAATTATTATTAAGTTATCGTACCCAAAGGGCAAAACGGGACCCTATTACTGAGGGTTCGCTGTCCGTCTGTCTGTCTATCTGTCTGCCTGTCCGTCTGTCACCAGGCTGTATTTCGTGAACCGTGATAGCTAGACAGTTGAAATTTCTGTTGCCGCTACTCGTATAACAACAAATACTAAAAAACAGATTAAAATTAATATTTAAGAGGGCTCCTATACAAAAAACGTGTTTTTTTTCTCGGTTTTTCTCGATATTTATAACGGCAAACAGGTAGACGCTTGAAATATTCGCAGAATATTTAGTTATACAGGGTAGGCCAGAAAGGCGTACGATTAAAAATAAAAAGTTTAAAAGAGTTAAAACCGACTTCAAAATGAAATTCACTTAATACTATGAAATAATATTAATATACTTTATCTACTGTCATATCGTAAAGTTCGCATTATCATCTTCAAAACGAGTTTATATTGGCACACTTTATAAACACAATACCGTAATTTTAAAAAAATATTACATTATAACATTATTTTGTTAACCCTCGGTTGGTCGCGTGGGGTCTTTAAAAGCCCGACGTTTACAAAAACTGATATATTTTGTTCCATATTAAAGATTCAAATTTGTACCTCAGGGTAGCTTCCTAAAACATTCTTAACTATCAATTAGTGCAAAAATAATATATAATAGTAATACATATTATTATTTGTTAAAAAATATTTCCTGTCATTAAAATTATTTAAAACCACACTATGGGTTTTATTTAAAATTTTATTATGCTACAAAAAATATAAAAATAAATAAATAATAATAAGTAATCATCATTCATCATTTCAGCTCATATACGTCCCCACCGAGGGGCTCGAGCCTACCCTGAATTAGGGCGATCGGGCCTTAGTCGACCACGCGGGCCCAGTGCGGGTTGGTCGACTTCACACACAACCTTCGAGTTTCTTCGCAGGTGTGTGCAGGTTTCCTCACGATGTTTTCCTTCACCGTTAAAGCAATCGGAGAGTATATGTACGTAAGTTACGAAAAACTCATTGGTACATGGCCGTCCGGATTTGAACCCGGCACCTCTGGTTAGGTTTAATAATAAGTAATAAAAAAACAAAATATTTAAAATCTCCGGGCGTTTAAAGACCCCCACGTGACCGACGGTGTCACAAAAAAAGCGCGACCACCCGAGGGTTAAGCGTCGGTGGCTCAACTGGTAACGACTCGGTCCATCTAACCAGAGGTACCGGGTTCAAATCTGGACGGCCAATGTACCAATGAGTTTTTCAAAAACTTACGTACATATCATTACCGATTGCATTAACGGTGAAGGAAAACATCGTGAGGAAACCTGCACACGCCTGCGAAGAAACTCGAAGGTTGTGTGTGAAGTCGACCAACCCGCACTGGGCCCGCGTGGTCGACTAAGGCCTAATCGCCCTGATTCAGGGTAGGCTCGAGCCCCTCGGTGGGGACGTATATGAGCTGTAATGATGATGATGATTATTTTGTTAGAGAAATAATGTTTTAATGTATTTTTTTTTCCATTACGATACAAGTTAAACCAAAGAGATAATATCACCAACTAAGTTCCATATCAATTATTTTTTTATTGGAACGCACATGCGGTTCGCGCCATTTTTACAGCAATACAAAAAGTTTTCATTCCAATTTTTACTTGTCTGTGACAGCGCCCGCTTTAACGCATGCGCGGTGATGTGTTGGTTTTTCATTGAATTTTGTTGTAGATACTGAATTTTGAGGATAATTTTCATTATTGTTTAAAAATGTCGGAGATCAGTGAAATTATTGTTTTTACCTGTCTGTGACACCGTCCGCTTCAGTGCAAGCGCGGTGATGCGCTGAGATTCAGCGCTATGACACGTTTTGTTGTAGGTACTTACTGAATTTCGTGGGATTTTTTTCTTACTCTTAACTTTGATCTTTGTATTTTAGTTGATTCAATCCCAATGTATGATAAAGTAGTGTATGAAACTGCACATAATTTGGTCTTAAAACACTCGTGTAATGCTATAAAAAAACTCGCCTACGGCTCTTTTTTTTAACTTACACTCGTATTTTAAGAACCTTTAATATGCAACAGTTTCACAAACTACTATAAATACACGACATTAACCAACAATAATTCGTACCCACCTTTGATTTCGTTATTGCACTGCGCACCCTCGAAAAGTCATAGAAACGTTGTCCACGCGGGTGAAGCCAGGGGAAACAGCTAATTAATTATATAAATTGTTCTCTTCATAATAAATATTATTGAGATTATAAATGCATCCTTGCTTGCTTGTCCGTCTCTTGTTCCATTTTGCGGTGTAACTATTTCCAAGTTTACGAGTATTATAATGGCAGAAATAACCTGTCTCATCGCGAGCCCGGCCCGTAGCCGGAGTCGGACAGATGGAATGACGGCGGGAATGACAAATGACCGTTTTAAAATGTTTACCACAACATTTCGTGTCGTGGCTTCAGCCGGAAATTGTTCTACTCGTAGAAGTAAAACTACCTACACTTATATATGTGTGCAACATTTTGGAATAAATAATAAGTTGTAATCCTTACCACATCCTGGACACTTCATACAACGGGCCAGAAATGACATTTCAAAAAAGGAATGACGGAACAAACAAAATGACGGCGAAATCCTATACGTTCGACAACCAAACTGTAAGCAATCTGTATCAATCTGGGTGACGAGAGGGTGAGGTCGCAATCTAGAGAGTGGCAAGGAGTCCTTACTATCCTACTAATAATTATAAACGCGAAAGTTTTTCAGAATGTATGGATGTATATTTATTACTCTTTCACGCAAAAACTTCTGAACGGATCTGGCTGAAATTTGGTAGGTAGACAGATTAGGACCTGGATTAACACAATGACTACTTTTTTTTCTTTGCACTGCGCACCCTCGAAAAGTCATAGAAACGTTGTCTACGCGATTGAACCCGCGAGAAACAGCTAATCTTATATATAAAAATGAATCGCAAAATGTGTTGGTAAGCGCATAACTCGAGAACGGCTGGACCGATTTCGCTAATTCTTTTTTTGTCGAGTTCGTTATTTTCAGGAGAAGGTTCTTATGTAGGGTAGGTTAGGGTAGGGTAGTGTAGTGTAGGGTAAAGTAGTGTAGTGTAGGGTAGTGTAGTGTAGTGTAGGGTAGTGTATGTAGGGTAGTGTAGGGTAGGGTAGTGTAGGGTAGGGTAGGGTAGTGTAGTGTAGTGTAGGGTAGGGTAGGGTAGGGTAGTGTAATGTAAGGCGGTACGTAGTTCGCCGAGACAGCTAGTAATATTATAAATGTGAAAATGTATTTGATTGTTTGTTACCTTTTCACGCTTCAACACCGTGACCAATCTTAATGAAATTTGGCGTGTCACGGGGAAGGACATATGCTACTTTTTATCCCGTGAAAATAGCATAGTCCAATGCAGTTCCACTTACCCTCAAAGGCAGTCATTAAAACGATGTCCACGCAGGCGAAACCGCGGGAAAAAAGTTAGTTATAAATATGAAAATGTGTTTGTTTGTTACCTTTTCACGCCTTAACGCCTCGACCAATCTTGACGAAATGAAAACTTGAAAAATAAGTGACGATGATGTGGGTTTACCAAGATTCCCCAACGCAATGGGGTGGGAACTGGCTATCTTCGGAACACATTAATGCTGTTAAAGTTGATGTTTGGCGGCAAGACTTAGATAAGATGGTGGTAGCCAGCCAGGCGGGCTGAGAAAATTTCCTTCCACCGACCAAACAAAGTCTTACGAAGATATATTTCGCCGGGAATCGAACCCGCGACTTCCTGATGTGAATCGAATGGAGGCGGTTAAAGTTTAGGGGGAAGAGTTAATTTAAATAAGTATGTAAAATATTTGTAGTTTCTTCGCAAGTGTTACCATCATCATCACTGTCTACCTGGTCTTTAGAAAATCTTTCTCCGTGGGTATGGATTTACAGTTTCCGACTCTTAAGTATGAAGTCAAACTCATGCAGTCAAGCAGGATCTTTCCAAGACAAGGAAGAACAGTGATTATGACTGACTCGGTGGCTCAGTGGTTAGTGCCCTTGACTACTGATCCGAGAGTCGTGGGTTCGATCCCCACCCAGGGCAAGCATTTGTGTGATGAGCAGATTTGTTTGCTCTGTGTCTGGGTGTTAAATTATATCTATATATGTATGTATTTAAAACGTACATAAGTATTTATATCAGTCTCTGGTAACCCATAACACAGGGAATCCTACTTTGGGGCCAGATGACCATGTGTGATTTGTCCCAGAATATTTATTTATGATGAAGAACTTGGTATATTCACCATATTACTCGGTGGGTGATGCATTCGGTATAACGTCTTATGAAACTCGTGCGTCAGTGAGCATTGGAGTTTTCTAGTGTGCATAAGCATAATGCCTACTATTGCAGTCAAGTAACAGATTGTATTAAGAACTAAGTTATAACTAGTCTAAAAGTGTTGAAAAATCCTGGCGACCAATACAAAGCTTTATTTTAATTTTGATTAACCTGTACAGAGTTTTAAATCATTACTTTATAGCACCTAGTTTTAAATAAATGAAATCAAACTCAGACTGAGGAGTAATCAATCAGTACTTACTGTTGTTTTATTAACATTAAATCAAACTCAAGATTAGGAGTAATCAGACAGAGTAATAAATTAGTTTTTACTAGTACTTTTAATCAAATCAAGAAAAACTTAAGATTAGGAGTAATCAGAAAGAGTAATCAATTAGTACTTACCATAGTACTTTTAATTAAATTAAGACAAACTGAAGATGATGAGTAATAAGACAGATTAATCAATCAGTTTTTACTAGTACTTTTAATTTAATTAAGACTAACTTAAGAATAGAAGTAATCAATCAGTACTTACAATAGTACTTTTAATTAAATTAGAACAAACTCAAGATAAGGAGTAATGAGACAGAGTAATTGATTAATACTTACTGTAGTACTTTTAATTAAATTAAGACAAACTCAAGATTAGAAGTAATCAGACAGAGTAATCAATCAGTACTTACTATAGTACTTTTAATTAAATTAAGACAAACTCAAGACAAGGAATAATAAAACAGAGTAAAATGAGTACTTACTGCAGTAGTTTTAATTAAATTAAACTCAATCAAACAGTACTGATTGATCAGTAAGTACTTACAACATTTGTTTTTTAAATTAAATCTAAACTCAAGACTAGGAGTAATCTTTAAAAATCGACAGTATTTTAATTTGCACGTGAATTTTGTCACGTGGCGACAACGCCCTCAACAAAGGCACTAGGGACAAAGCGAAATTCATTTCTTGATCTATAGTTACTTGATTATTATTAGAAAACGTCACTGTCTCTTCGTCATTGTTAATAGTACTCATTGTATCATTGCTAATACTTATTTGACTTCTCTTTTTCTCCCTCTTCACTTGCTTAATCTGCAATGGATCCGAGTTGTCGGCGTAGCTTTTTCTGTGCCTTTTAGGAGGAGTTGGCGACAACTCTAGCACAGGGATGGATTCGTGCGCTAGAATATCTTGTGTGTCCTCTTCGTCTAAATACTCAGTGTCGTACATCTGGCTTTCATCACCTTCTTGTTCTGCCTCATCGTAATCATCATCCTGGTCACTCTGATCCTCATTTTTTATGTTTCCACTCCCGCTCAAGCCGAGCATTTTCAAACCGAGTTCGTACTGTTCCTTCTTCTCTATGTGATCTTTGAGGAAGACCAGGTCTTTGAAGTAGATGTACTGCCGTCTTATCTTGTATCCTTTGTCGGACACAGATTTTCGCAACTCCCGTAGGAAGCAATTTCTTAAATTGCACCATCGTTTTATGATAAATTCAACTGCAAAAAAAAAGATTTGAGTATATTAGGTGTCTCTTATACCAATGTCAATAGCCGAGTGCTGACAAGTTATTTGGAGTGTATTAAGTTTAGTTAAGTTTTAAGGTTAGTCATGGATAATTAGATTTTCAAATTTTATATTAAAAACGCATTTGCTTAAATCACCGTGATTTAAAAAAATATCCTAAATTGCTATAATGCTAGCGTGCAAAATACTTAATAATCTGTCTCATTTCATCAGCTTTTCAACAAGGTATAAAAAATGTAAAATTACAAATTAGTAATAAAAAAATTACGAGTAGTTATGATCCACAGCATTGTTTAGTTAAATATGGTAATAAACGAATTAAAAACTTTAAAAAATATTAAAAGTAATAGTTATAAGTTATAACATAATCTACCAATTTATGTTGAAAACGTGGATCAAGCCCATACAACCAAAAAATTTTTTTTTTGTATGCACACTGCACACCCCCCTTATTTTTTAACTTTTTTAAATTATTAGTATTTGTTGTTATAGCGGCAACAGAAATACATCATCTGTGCAAATACAACTGTCTAGCTATCACAGTTCTTGAAATACAACCTGGTGACAGACAGACGGACGGACAGTGAAGTCTTAGTAATAGGGTAGGTTAAACCAAATTTGGATATGTTCGAGTCACTGAGTGAATATTCCTCAATAACTAAGGAGGTTTTTAGAGCTCCATGATATTCATGATATGATACATATAAGGATACCCATGCATATAATACAAGAAACGCCAGTAAGGTCAGGCCCACCCCTCACCGACTTACTAATTCCGGAAAATTGACGCATATTATGGGCCCTAAACTTAATAATCGACTACCGGAGAACATAACCAATGCCCCCAGTCTGAGGAGCTTCAAGTCGTTACTAAAACGTTGGCTCGTCGAGCAGGCGTTTTATAATATTCCTAGACTACATATTTGTATGTAACCTAAAATTAGTAATTAATTAACTTGACATAAATATTTTGAGTTTTGACATATTTTTTATTTTATTTTCTATTTTGACATATAATATAACTAGCTGTCCCGGCGAACTTCGTACCGCCTTACATTACATTACACTGCCCTGCCCTACCCTACACTACCCTACACTACACTACACTACCCTACCCTACCCTACATACACTACACTACACTACCCTACCCTACACTACTCTACACTACCCTACACTACACTACCCTACCCTACCCTACACTACCCTACCCTACCCTATCCTATCTCTCAAGTTGGATCGAACTGCACATGGTGTGCGAATTTTATTATAATCGGTTAAGTGGTTTAGGAGTCCATTGAGGACAAACATTGTGACACGAGATTTATATATATTAAGATTATTAGATATAAATAAATGAATTATCTTAAAATATACGATTACTCAAAAAGCTTATAGCTCAGATCAAAAATCCTTTATTTCGTAAAGAGCACAACCTTCTTACAAAAAATTAAAAAGTCAAGGAATTTCTTGAATAAAAACTCTTTGCTACAAGTGTAACTAACTACCATAGAGTATTGCTATGTAAAAGTAAGTTTGGAGTCTGTGGTTTAAGTCGTTGCCATGGCACCCAAATAAATATTTATTACCTACCTACTGTCCATAGAATAGCAAATGTAATTTATAACTTGTTTATATCAAACAAATAAATGTATGAAAAAGCTCACCAGCTCTGTCCCTCATAAGACTGCTCCAATCTTCCCAGTATTTAGAGAAAACATTAAATGCCACCTCCCGCCATGTTATCTGTTTAATTGGCGCGTTCGTGTACTCCTTGTTATGTTTATCATATAGACATTGTCGCTTCTTTACTTCCTTAATAAGCTTTTTATTGTCGACCATTCTATCGAGATCAAGAGGCACATGTTCGGAGTCCATCATTTTAAACCTATTTTACAATATAAACGTAAAACAAAACAGTTTTGTTTGGTCGCCGTTCGTTACGCGCGGTATGAACAAACGTTAGCGACAGACTGAGACAGTCTGATCGCGCGACTGTCGTCGTTTCGCGCGTTGTTGTCAGATTTCCTAGTTCACGGAGACTTTAGTTGCCGGTCGGCTCGCTCGTGTATGCTCGTGTTCAGTTCGGGCGGCCGGCGGCGAACGGATGACGACGACGCGTCGCGTCGTAGCCACAGTATTATCTTTGGGCACAGGCACGTAAAAACGGAACGGCGAACAAAAATAAGTTTTTTACATTCCCTGTCATATTAGCCCTTAAGAGTCTCCAGGAGGCTCTAGTTTCCATACAAACGTAGTTCCTCTTTAATACAATAACTACATGCCGGATTGAATCCAAACTTTGTAAATATATTGAGTAGACACATATCGATGTTTGTAATTAGTTTTCATCGTAGTAAATTTCAACGTAACTAAACGAAGACTAAAGTTATTTTTGTACTGAAAGTTTGAAACTGCTCTTATTTTTTTCCGTTTTATATTAGTACATCGAAAACTAATTATAAACATCGATATGTGTCTCCTCAATATATTTGCAAAGTTTGGATTCAATCTGGCATGTAGTTTTTGTATTAAAGCGAAACTACGTTTGTATTGAAACTCGAGCCTCTTGGCTATTATTCAGAACAGATGACTTTGTTTTTTTCTTTACGTGTAAAGAGTAATGAAAATAACCACACTTTTATGCACTTTTTTTCAATATTATATTTTTTTTTATTAAATAAGTATAGGCACCGTGATATGGTTTGGTAGGTTTCAGAAGTATTGTGTACTGATTATAATATTCTCAGAAATTGATTTATAAATGAATGTATATTTTTTACTTTTGTTTTTTTATTTAAATTTATGTGGGAGCTATTTACCATTGCCCAATTAGAACAACAGTAATTCACTTAAATTAATTTTCCAAAATAGAACAAACCTCCCTTATCTATACTTATATTATAAAGAGGAAAGATTTGATTGCTTGTTTGTTTTGAATAGGCTCCGAAACTACTGGACCGATTTGAAAAATTATTCACCGTTGGGAAGCTACACTATCTGTGGTTGCTATAGGCTATATTATATTAAAAAAAATAGGGATCCTTACTAAAACTCAAATAATAGTTTTTCATATAAAGTCAAGTATTAAAAAAACAGTATGTTCACATTTTTTAGTGCTCATTTATTGTTAAATATAATACAAATGAGACAATATTTTGAAAGAGCTTGTAAGAATAATCGGACCGTGGGCGCATATCTCCCACATAGTTAAGATATCTCCTACATAGTTTAGAGGGCCAGTTTCACTTGAACTTACGATAAGACATTGAAATTTATACGCAAATGCATAATTAGACTCAAAAACTTATAACATACCGTTTGTTTATAACGCAGAACCTAATATTTTGTCGCACTGGACAGGCCGGACGTAACAAGGACGTGACACTCTTTCGTGAGTGCAGCCGGCATTCATCGATTTTAAGACGTTATCAGCACGTCAAAACCAACATTACATACAGCTTTTCTGGACTGCACTAAAATGCGATACATTATGTACTGTTTTTCTAGGGTTTCGTAGAAAAACTAGGAACCCTTATAGTTTCGCCATGTCCGTCGGTATGTTGCAGCCGTTTTGCTCAGATCTGACTATCTACAGCTATAAAGCTGAAATTTGTGTATTGTTAAACAAATCTGAGGTGATCCGTAAGAGAACCAAAGTAACCGACATAGCTCTCAGAATTGCTAAACTTAAGTGGCAGTGGGCGGGGCACATTGCTCGTAGAACAGATGGCCGTTGGAGCAGTAAAGTTCTCGAGTGGCGACCACGCACCGGAAAGCGTAGTGTAGGCAGGCCTCCCACTCGATGGACCGATGACCTGGTGAAGGTCGCGGGAAGCCGCTGGATGCGGGCAGCGCAGAACCGGTCGTCGTGGAGATCCTTGGGGGAGGCCTATGTCCAGCAGTGGACTTCCTTCGGCTGATATGATGAAACAAATCTGTGACTCCTATAAAACGGAACAAAATCAGTAAAAATATTTTTTAGGGAATTTTTTTTTACCTTCTCTACATGTAAAGTGGGGGTGGATATTTTTTTTGTTCACGTATCCCATTGTTTGGGGTATCGTCTTAGTTTAGGCAAAGTATATATATATATTTATTAGTACTAACATACAGTATGGACACTCCCTGCCGCTCTCTAGATTGCGACCTCATTCCCTCGTCACCCAGATTGATACAGATTGGTTACAGTTTAGTTGTCGAACGTATAGGATTTCGCCGCCATTTTGTTTGTTCCGTCGTTCCTTTTTTGAAATGTCATTTCTGGTCCGTTGTATGAAGTGTATGAAGGTGTGGTTTAGAAGTAATATTTGACCTACTTAAGATGTGTAGTTGGATTTGTAAAAAGTTAATATGTTTTTATACAAAATGTTCTGTACCAACCGTAAATCTGTAATAATAATAGTTTTTTTTTAAATATACAATTGATTTGACTACGGAGCCCTACTTTGCGCTTGGTCAGATTCGCACTTGGCTACTTTTTATTTAGGGTCACCTGAATGGTTCATAGCTATAATTGGACCCGGTAGGTGGCGCTGTTGTCAAGATCCAGAAGTTTTTTTAACAACGCGCAGCGACACCTACCGGGTGTAACTATAGCTAAGAACGATGAGAAACGACTAGTACGTAACTACACGTGTATTAATTATCACTATTTATTACATAGATACAGATACTACTTGCTTTTTCACGCGTCGATATCGTTTTTATGACTGTAATCGGGGTGTACGATGCGTGAGCCGCAAGCTTTTTTCTCGGATCCCCCACGAGAACCCGCGTACCTACTTGATTTGTCTGTCTACTATTTTCATCCAAATCCGTTCAGCCGTTTAAAACTTAGATGTGAAAGAATTTCTATGCAATAATTGCTGTCCTACAGGAATTTTGCATTTTCCGAGATAAAAAATAGCCCTGGACACTCCATCCATACAACGGGCAAGAAATGACATTTCTAAAAAGGTATGACCGAACAAACAAAATGGCGGCGAAATCCTATAGGTACGTTCCACAACCAAACTGTAACCAATCTGTATCAATCTGGGTGACGAGGGGGTGAGGTCGCAAATTAGAGAGCGGCAGGGAGTGTCCATCCATACTGTATGTTAGTACTAATACGCATAATATACATTGCTTAGGTGTTAGTCGTTAGTACTAATATAATATTATATTATTAATATACTTTGGTGTTAGGTACCTAACAAATTTACGAAGTACTAGTACCTATCTCACCTACCCAGCAGCAAAGCTGAAAAAGGTGGTTGGGTAGGTGTGCGTAGGTATTTATTTCTGCTTACCAACCAACCTACCTACCTACTGTTCTACTTCAGTCTTGGCTCCTTGACACGATCCCGCGAAAAACTCGAAGTACTAGTACCTATCTCACCTACCCAGCAGCAAAGCTGAAAAAGGTGGTTGGGTAGGTGTGCGTAGGTATTTATTTCTGCTTACCAACCAACCTACCTACCTACTGTTCTACTTCAGTCTTGGCTCCTTGACACGATCCCGCGTAAAACTTAAAGTACATACCTACAAGAAAAACAAGAGCCACTACGGAGAAGTAATAATAACAACACTATGTAATCTATAATCTTGTAACTACTACCACCTACTACCTACCTACCTAAAAACTCGTTCGTCAAAATCCTCAATGCGAGTGAAGTGCTGAATCAGAGTGCGCTGTTGCCGCTCAGTGCAAGTGCCCCGAGCCCGAGACGTTGCCGCTTCGCAACCACGTATATCCGTTGGCGACGCGTTGCCGTCTCGTGCATACCCCGGCCGGGCGCCACGCGACGTTGCCGCTCGGTGCTTCGTCGTCGTATCAAACAAACCAAACCGTGTAAAATACCATTCATTCAATTAGTACGTAACGCAGGTAGGTAAACCTTTGTAAGTTTATGAATCCGTGGGTGGATGGGCGATGCATGTGAAAATATAAATTTCGTACTTAGAAATCTCTAGAATGCAACTGTTTGTTAGTTATTTATTTTAGACCGTCAACGGAGACTGGATTTCAGATCTATCGCCTTACCACAGTATTATATTAGTAGGTCTGTACTATGGCCTTACGCTGAGTACCAGACTCGGCTCAGACAATACCTGTTCGAGGTAGGTAGGTACCTAACCTACCCAATGATGCTTCTACTTCTGTTGATAGTTTCTTGTGCTCGAAGGTTGCGCTCCTTAATAACCTCTATCTAACCTAAGCCTTTAACCAATCTAATTAAAAAAAAAATCCGACTGTATACTATCTCTATTTTGGGCAGACGGGTAAAAATGTATTCTATGGCTATGATCTATGCCACTTTGGGATCAAGACGAATCAAATGATGAGATCTCGCACTCCAAAATCCATCAAGCCGTTTAGGTTACAGGCTCAGCCAAAGAAACAGACATAAATACATACACCCGAATAACATTACCCTACTTTTTGGGCAGTAGGGTAAAAATACGCTATATCAGTGGTAGTTAGAAGTTGTGCTCAATTTGCGATTGAAAGTTTCTATGGCATTGTGTGTGTATTTGTATTAGTGCTTTGAGTTCGGTCTTGAGCATAGGTCTTCGACCAATAGTAATATTGGTCGAGGACAGAGATATACATACATAATTTTATTTTCACTTGCTTCGAAATATGTAACTAGTATCTCATCTGTGGTTTAGTGACGAGTAGGTGTTGGCTTATTTGTACATCTATCTATATCTTTACATACCTATAATAAAACTGTAACAGGGCCGTGTCTGTACATGAAATATTTTTGGAAAATAATAACTGGTGGACAACTAACGATATAGAGGCCAAAACAACAGCTTTTGGAATTTTTGTCTGTCTGTCTGTCTGTATGTATGTTCGCGCATCACGCAAAAACTGCCTGGCTGATTTTGATGAAATTTCGTATGGTAGTTCCTTATAGCCCGGGTTAACTAGGATACTTTTTGTCCCGGAAAATTCAAGAGTTCCCGTGGAAAAATTCAATATCTCCACGCGGACAAAGTCGCGGGCACAGCTAGTTGTTTATTATGTTGCTGTATATTAAAAGTCATCTATCTGAGTGATTGTGTGTCCTGTGTCCAACATTAGTGGGGATATCAGAGTGATTTTGTGTCCCCTATCCTATATGAGGAGACACATTATGAGTGATTGTGTGACTCCCTCCATCCTACATTATATTAGGAGAAATCTGAGTGATTAGTGTGGCCCTCTTTGTTTAGGTAGTCATCTACATATATCTTATGTTTTTTGGACGTAAAAGTGGAACGAATGCGGAGAAATCCTATTTTGTGCTGCGGCCGTGCGATAACGCCAGATTCGGTGCTGGCTAATGGTAATGGCATTGAAGCTTATTTCCTAGTCCCGTCCGTCCCATTTCAGCTCACCATCTACATCCACAATCTTGCTTGCTCCTAAACCCTTTTAAGGCCCTTTGAGTCCTCGGAGACCGTCGATAGAGCGAACGGCTCTCTAGACGAGATTTAAACCTGTTTCAGTAGATCTCTCCGACAATTCTGGCTGAAATGCTACTATTTTTTTTTTTTATTCACATTTGGTAAGCTCTTGGCATTATCTCACTCTCACCTGATGGTAAGTGAGGATGATGCCGAAGATGGAAGCGGGCTTTAACAAGATTCCCCAACGCAATCTTCAAGCCGGAACACATCAATGCTGTTAACACTGATGTTTGACGGCAAGACTTAGATAAGATGGTGGTAGCTATCTGGGAGGACTATGAAAATGCCCTACCAGCCTACCACCAACCAAACCGAGTCTTACAAAGTTGACCCCGCCGGGAATCGAGCCCGGGACCTCCTGGTGTGAAGCGAATGGAGGACTAACCAATACGCCACTTACCAAACAAAGACCTTTGTATCCATAGACGAGGCTATCTGATCATTGAATATGGTAATGGTGGGTGAAGCCAATAATTTGGACCCCACATTGACCGGTGATTGTGGGGTCCAAATTATCGACTGGTTAAAGTTAAACCTCACTATATATTTGGTCCACCGAGCATTTCGTGACTGTTTTGTAGTAGGTTCTTACGACGGACGTTTAAATTACTACTTTAAAATACCTCATCCATAGTATGGTATCCCATAGATATGTGGTCTTTGTTCTGTCTCCAAATTAAGACTTAATTACTTTTAGGGTATCGTATCTCAAAAGATAAAAACGGAACCATTATAGGATCACTCGTGTGTCTGCACGTCCGTCTGTCTCAACTAGGGCATCCAATCCCGCAGCATTTTTGTGATCTCGGTATTTGCGGGATTGATATTTCTCAATCCCGCGGGATCTCGGTATTGGCGGGATCCCGCAAGTGTGTATGTGGTACATTAAATTGTATATTAGTAAATATAGTGTAAGGATTGAAGGATACAAAAGAAATAAAAATCAACATAGCTTTATTAGTTTTAATTATCAAATCAAGCAAGAAGTACGATTATAATGACATATTATTTTTTTTGGAAATGTTTTCGTAAGATACATAATGTATCTAATGTATCATCTGCCAGGCTGCTGCGAATATGTGAAGCTAAATATCCGGCAGCTGAAAAAGCCCTCTCGGCTTCTACACTAGTGGGCGGAATGCATTTAAGTGCATTGTATGACAAAGATAAATATTTGCCTAGTGTACCTCCAGATTCATACAAAGTCATCTCTTTTTTTATGATGGAGTCAATAGAATTGATTTGGCACAATGTGCGCCTAGGAGAAGCAACTGAAGCCAAGGTAAGTTCTAATTCCTCTTGCAGAGAGAGAGCTCGGGGTTCGTTGTCTTCATCGATTTGTGCCGATTCATTCGCTCCAAGAACAGAGAGCGGTAGGTCGTCTTCTTGATCTTCAATATTATTTCTTGATTTCTCGTCAAGTGATACGCTGTAATTCAATTTCTGGATTAACTCCTTTATAATCTTTCTAAGCACACTTTTTGGCGGCAAGCTAAAGGTTTCATCTTCTTCCGAGGCTGAATCTTGCTGGTGTTGGCGGTAACCACCAGGATTTCGGAGATATATCATCAGCGCAGTCAAATTGGTTCTTCTCTGTGAAATACGTCGTCGCAAGGAAACACCTAACTCGGCAGCTAACGACGAAGTCGATTTGAGATCGTCTAGTTTATTTATCATAAATTTCAATGTTGTTTCTGCTGTTAAAAGACTAGCGTTTTGACGACAGAGAACCTCAACAGCAATCTTGACAGGTTTGAGTGTTTGTTCCAGTTTTAACAATGTGGTTAGCTCTTCCTCTGAAAAACAGTATTCTGTGTTACTACCAAGACAAAAGTCGATGAGAGTTTTAGCGATGCACAGTTTTAATTTATTAAATGTTTCAACCATATTAGCCAGGCTGCTCCATCGGGTTTTGCAGTCTGCTTGTAACTGCAAACTTTTCCCAAACTCTTTCCTGACGTAATCTTGCAGTTTGTCGTTTTTTGTTGGTGAATTCCTAAACATGTGCACCACTTTGCGTACTTTTTTAATAATATTATTGAAGTTCGGGGCTAGATCAGCTTCAATATTTGGGCAAATTGTAACATTAAAAAAGTCGTTATCATTTTGTGAACCCATTTCATCTACAGAGCCTGGCTCTGGCGCCTCAGGCGTGCTTTGGTTGGGGTACTCTGAAACTTCGTCTGTCAATGTTGAAATTGGCGGTTCTGCTTCGCCATCTGAAGCGATAGTCGTTTTTTTATAAATAACATCTAGAATTCCTAACTGCAAAGCATGGGCATAGCAGAGTTGATGATTTGAGGAAATTAATTTACCAGCTTTAATCATTACTGCCGCACCATCTGTTGTAATTGCAACAATATCTGTATCTAGGTTGATGTCAAATTCCAAGATCTTCTTCCTCAAAATTTCTACACAAACTTCAGCTGGCATATTACCAAATATTCTAACCAGACCTAAATTCCAAAACGTTGGACTGGAATTCACAAAAGCATGTATATTTATGTTCATAAAACGTCTGTTACTCGACGATGTCCATTCATCAAATGTCAAAGAAAAACGGTTACCATTTTCTTTAAGTTCGGATAAATCTTGTCTGATTTTCATTCTAAGGGTCATTCCGTACTTCATCACCATCAATCGGATTGACGTTTCAGATTTAGGTAAAGTGTACCCGTCACCTTTAAAAAGATCTCTTAAGTCAGATGACGTAGCAAATACACGAAAAGGTATTCCGTCTTTAGAGGCCATACGAGCCACTCTTTCTTCCATAGAAATTCTATTTTGGACAGGAAAATGGACTGAGATCTTGACTTTTTTATTCGGAGGAGATTGAAGAGACGAACCTGCGTCAAAAGAAGGCCCCGGCTTCGCCCCCGACTCCGAAGACTCCGAACCCGAACTTGCTGCTTTGCCACTCAAATCTTGTATTCCGTGCTTTGATTTTAAATGGACGTGTAATCCCTTTGTAGATCTAGCAGTAGTTTTCAATACCGAATTGCACATTTTACATTTGGCAGTCAAGTCATCATCTGATTTTACAAAGTATGTCCAAACTTTACTCGTATACGTTTTATGCACTGCACTTGTCATTTTCGATTCGATAGTTCGTAAATAATGTTAGTAATGTTCGTTAGTAATGTTAGTAAACGCAAAAAACAATTAACTATGTTAGAAAACGAATTTTGTTTAACGAACGAATAATTACTTGCTTGTCACTGTTGTCACTTCAAGTAAACAAATAAAACAAACATGGAAGCCGGCCGCCCCCGGCCGCCGCGGGCGCGGGGGGCGCGACACGGCCGCGGCGATTCACTCTTCTCGCTCGCTTTTGTCAGTAGTCGCGCGGCAGCGCGCGTAGGAGGGTGTTTCTTTGCTGCAGATCAGTCCCGCAAATCCCGCGGGATCCCGCGCATGTAATCCCGCATTGTGCGGGACTGAAAAATGATGCGGGATCTCGGAATAACGAGATCTCGGAATACCGGGATTGGATGCCCTAGTCTCAACCAATTTGCTCGGATATTACTGGACCGATTTAAAATTTGGTACACATAATGTAAGTAGATGATCCAAAAACGGACGTGGTAAATTAGTTTTTTTTTTATAAAGTTTTTCTAATTATATTGTGTAACATATCAAATGAAAGGGCTTGGTGTGATAATCTGAACTATATATTTTTATAATTTTTAAATAAATAGTTTTGAAGTTATTTAAGAAAGTAGGCGAAAATTAACCATTTCATCCCTTATCCTCGAAACTACTTGGCATAAAATCTTTAAAAAATCACAGTATATGAGGTTGAATGCATAGATTACAAGAAAATCTATGAGAAAATCTAAATTCCTTCCGGTCCCACAGGAAAAATTAAAATTTCAAAAGTCCAGAATATGTAGACCCCTATATTAACCTAGAGCAAAGTATGTACTGAAAGTTCTTGTTCTTTTTGTAGGTAAAGTTATGGTGCGGAACCCTATTTGTGTGACCCCGAATCGCACTTGGCCGGTTTTTTTATTAACAAAGAATTATTAAAACGGCCTTTGTCTCAGAAAATGAGGGATATTGAGAGCTTTTTCAGCGTTGAAGCCATATAAAGGCATGCATATTTCATTAGATCCACTGATACATGATACTTCAACCCGAGAGCGTACATAAAATCTTAATAAAGTATACCCGAGGCGATTTATGGCTTTTTATGGGGCGCGAATCCTGAATATTCCCCGGCACTTAGTGGGCTTGCCTCTCGCTCGGCACAGTTTCACCAAAGTATACAGGGTGACTGGTTGAACAACCGACACATTTATAAGAAGCCGATACCCATTCCATTAAGCATAAAAACCACCACCTATTTATTGTTATTATTTTTTATTTTTAAAAGGTCCATCTCCTTTTTTAGCGTTTACTACGCTCGCTATGACGCGTACGCAACAGCTGACAACGACTCCGATAGGAAGATAACATGCGCTCTGCATAGTATAAGCAAAATTACAGAAATTTCACATTTCAAAAAATGTGTAAATCACACGTATTTCAAAATATTTTCACTTTTTTTTACCTAGAGGGAATGTACATGGGTTACTAGTTTACCTCCTTAAACGCGTCGGTCGTTCAACCAGTCATCCTGTATATTAAGGTAGTACTAACATACAGTATGGACACTCCCTGCCGCTCTAGATTGCGACCTCACCCCCTCGTCACCCAGATTGATACAGTTTGGTTACAGTTTGGTTCTTGAACGTATGGGATTTCGCCGCCATTTTGTTTGTTCCATCATTCCTTTTTTGAAATGTCATTTCTGGCCCGTTGTATGATGTGTCCAGGGTGTGGTTTAACAGTAGAGCACTTTTAGGGGTATCAATTCCAAAATATTTATATGGGATTATTATGGGACCACACGGGAAGCACTAGCTTTCAAATAAAAAAAAACAAATATCGGTTCACCCAGTCAAAAGTTCTGAGGTAAGAACACACTTAAAAAAAACATACAGACGAATTGAGAACCTCCTCCTTTTTGGAAGTCGCTTGAAAAAAACCTTAATGTCTAATACAAATAATGTCATTATTCGAATTACAGTCTCAGTTTTATAGTATTTGTCGGAGGACTGATACTTATCCATAAGTCCATCTCATTTACATGATCTATTATTTTATAATATCCTCTAAAATCTATTTGTTTGGAAATGGCCTAACATATAAACCTTTTTTTTTATTGTTTTACATTTGGACATAGATAATGTTCCCACTGGCATTTTATTCACTTAATCAACTATGTGTGGTTGAAATACCAATTGAAAGTGGTTAATTTTTAAGAAAACACTCTATGTTCAGTTTTCATGTCTGGCCATTTCCAAACAAATAGAGCACAGGCATTTTTTGACATGTGGTATCCGAATCACCCCCATCTTTATATAAAGTGTAAACTCTGTAAAACGTCACTCGATATAACGATTCACTCTTTGAAACGTTGAAATTTTCTGGCTCCAGTTGGTTTACTTTGACGCAAATTTTTCTGTGTATAACGAAAACTCTGAATAACGTCACAAAATGCCAGGTCCCTTGATATAGAGTTTATACTGTATATAATTCTACTGTACGTGTGTATGTCACTGAACTCCTTCTAAACGGCAGAACCGATTAGAATGAATATTTTTGTTTGCGTTTGGGTGTCGCCCTGGATGGTTTAATTGACAAATCAGCCCGGCAGATGGCGCTGGTAGTGCAGTGTAGTGTAAGGTGGAACGAAGTTCGCCGGGACAGCTAGTTTACGTATAAATAATTCAGTAACTATTAAGTTTTTAAGTTGGAAATCCCCTTACATTCTTCGAAAATAGTTTATACTAGAGAAACTCTGTGAGTTTTGTATTGTAAACCAGTTGTTTGCGATCTCAAGTAACGATTCTTTTTATCTTTTTCAGGTACTTAACAACAATGCCAGTGGCCAGGATGATGTGACGGTACGATATTTTGTGCGGTGTTCAAAAAGTTTTATCAATGTTGATATCATTGATGTGTTCCGGCAGGAAGATAAGATAGCCAGTTCTCCATTGCGTTGGGGAATCTTGGTAAGCCCGCTTCCATCTTCGGCAACATCGTTACTTACCACCAGGTGAGATGTTGTCAAGGGTTTACCAATTGTGAATAAAAAAAAAATAAAAAAAATACAGTTGCTGGAAATGTGGTACTTACTTTAAATTCCAGTTTACTGTGCGCAACATTGGTGTTAACCGTACTGGTGCGTTTTACTTTGCCATTTTTTTTAATTTCTAGCAAATAACAGAATATAAGTAATAAATAACTAAAGAAACATAATCTTCTTTCAGACTTTTGAAAGTATAGTTTTATATAATTTTCCAAAAACCTAAAAACTTTTTGGTACAACCTCTTAATATATCATTGTCACGTGATATACCTACTTATGCATGCAGAATTTCATCTCAATCGTAAACCGGGAAGTGGGTCTAATTTAACTTGCAAGATTTCATTACAGACACCGGGACAGGTGAAACTAAAAATTTCGAATACCTAAAAACTTTTAGGCACAAGCTTTTAATATATCATTGTCACGCGATATACCTACTTATGCATGCAAAATTTCATCTCAATCGTAAACCGGGAAGTGGGTGAAATTTAACTTGCAAGATTTCATTACAGACACCGGGACAGGTGAAACTAAAAAGGTAAGGTACCTACTAAGGAGGTACCTTGTTCCGATTTTTCTTGGATTCATATAGATGTTTTATCTCACGAGCGCGGGTTGGCCATACTTGTGTGTGTGCATAATATTGTCTTTGCGTGCGTAAGCTCGGGAGCTTTACAATAGCGCACACAATAGACGCAACTTATAAACTCACAATAGCGAGTGTCGATACGCATTACACACACAAGTATGGCTAACCCGCGCTCGTGAGATAAAACATCTGTGACAAACTACCACGTGCTGTAGGCTATGTAAAGTTGTGGTAACGTACCGAGTTTAATAATTTTTTAATAAAAAATATTAAGTGATTTTTACTATGCTGGCAACCCTAAAAATGAAGATATGGGGAAATTTCAAAAAAAAAAAACGGCTGTAGATGTAAAAATAACATTGCCCTAACGCAATTTTTTCCCATTCATATTTCATTTCTTTCTCACTTACAGAGTTAAGCATCCAATAGGGGATCGGACTGCAACAAAAATAAAATCTGAAATATAATTTCCTAACTTCCTCTTGTAGTTTCAAAAAACCTTACTTGTTTTATTTTTCCACCACGTCTTCAATTTTTAATTGATCAAATTCTTAAAATCTATGACGACACTTGTGGGTATTTAAAACATTTTTTTTTTCAGAACAAAATTTCGTTTTTACGGATCATAAAAAGTAACTCAAATGACTAGCAGTCCGATCCCCTATTGTAAATATTGTGTTTTTAACTTAAGTATTTCTCATTTACTGTGTACAATAAACAATAAAATAAAAAAATACCAATATCCAGTAGTTTGGGAACTAGAGCACCGGATGGACATACATACACACACATTTTTTTTTTATTTTTTTTTAGATGTAAGACAATCGATCCTCGTCGCAATATCAACTTCTATTTTTTACTTTCTCGACCCCGTATTATACGCTATGTGCGTAGGGTAGGGAGAGTCATCATCATATCAGCTCATATACGTCCCCACCGAGGGGCTCGAGCCTACCCTAAACTAGGGCGATCGGGCCTTAGTCGACCACGCGGACTCAGTGCGTGTTGGTCAACTTCACACACGACTTTTGAGTTTCTTCGCAGGCGTGTGCAGGTTTCCTCACGATGTTTTCCTTCACCGTAAGAGCGTCGCGTAAGATTTCATATGTACGATGAAATCTAAATTCGAAATCACATTGTAGGGAGAGTACTTATTGTTATTTTGCAATCACAATACCTTTTTCACTCCTTAGTCGCTCGAGAGTAAAAACAGAATCAGACAATAGTTGTTCTTTGTTCATGAGCCAACTTAAAATAAGGAACATCCCACATCATCGGAAGAGTGAAGGGAATCAATTATTGCGTCCAAACCGTCTAGGGTTTTATTTTTTTATACCTTACTAGCTTTTGCCCGCGGCTTCGCCCGCGTTTACATCGTTTTTATGACTGTCTTTAAGGATGATTAGTAAGTTATGTTGTTTCCCACCTACTTAACCATCTCTGTGCAAAAAATCACTACAATCCATTGTTCCGTTGCGATGTAAAATTAATTAATCAAAAAAAAGAATATTTTTTTAGGTCCCTCAGGAACTCCATCAGATTATGCTATTTTCCCGGGATAAAAAGTAGCCTATATCCTTCCTCGTGACACCACAGATTACTAATTAGTTACTAGTGACACAGGCTAACTGCATGCCAAATGTCATTAAGATTGGTCAAGGCGTTGAAGCGTGAAAAGGTAACAAACGAACACATTTTCACATTTATAATATTAGTAAGGATTCATAAGTTAAAAGCTTAAGAGCAATCGATTAGACGGGTCGGATGTCCGTGATTATTGCTGACGCCTGTCTGTCACTGCCAGTCTCACGTCAGTCTCGTGCGGCCCTCGGCATTCGATGAGTTCAAGCCGTAAGAGCATACCGAGTGCTCAGTGTTTGAAATGAGCATTTCTAGCGTCTTTTGGACTTCTTAGGTTAACTATGATATAAGAATTTATTTTGACATTACTTTATTAATGAATTTGTAAACGATGAATCCATTTGACATTTTTTGTTCCATACATTGACTGACATATTGTTTTATTATAAACTGGTTAATTCATTGATATACTATTTTGAATTTTAGGTTAAATTTACTATGATGTAAGAATTTATTTTGACATTACTTTATTAATGAATTTGTAAACGATGAATCCATTTGACATGTTTTGTTCCAGACATTGACTGACATATTGTTTTATTATAAACTGGTTAATTCATTGATATACTATTTTGAATTTTAGATTATATTTACTATGATGTAAGAATTTATTTTGACATTACTTTATTAATGAATTTGTAAACGATGAATCCATTTGACATGTTTTGTTCCATACATTGATTGACATATTGTTTTATTATAACACTGGTTAATTCATTGATATACTATTTTGAATTTTAGGTTAGGTTTACTATGATATAAGAATTTATTTTGACATTACTTTATTAATGAATTTGTAAACGATGAATCCATTTGACACGTTTTGTTCCATACATTGACTGACATATTGTTTTATTATAAACTGGTTAATTCATTGATATACTATTTTGAATTTTAGGTTAGATTTACTATGATGTAAGAATTTATTTTGACATTACTTTATTAATGAATTTGTAAACGATGAATCCATTTGACATGTTTTGTTCCATACATTCATTGACATATTGTTTTATTATAACACTGGTTAATTCATAGATATACTATTTTGAATTTTAGGTTAGGTTTACTATGTTGTAAGAATTTATTTTGACATTACTTTATATTATTTTCTGAAATTTTACTTTTTTTTTATTATTATTGAACCAGATTTTGTGCCTTTTTTTGATTTATCTGGTTTTTTAATTCTAATTTTGTACGTGATAAAGGACAGGTCATAAAGCACATTAATTTTGTTTAACACCTGTATCAAAGTATAACATACAGTATGGACACTCCCTGCCGCTCTCTAGATTGCGACCTCACCCCCCTCGTCATCCACATTAATGCAGATTGGTTACAGTTTGGTAGTAGAACGTATAGGATTTCGTCGCCATTTTGTTTGTTCCGTCATTAGTTTTTTGAAAGGTCATTTCTGGCCAGTTGTATGAAGTGTCCAGGGTGTGACATAAGTTACTACCTGGTCGGCTTGCACGACTCAGTTGTATTATTGTATACTGAGCTGAATTATGCCACAAAGTAAAACAACGCCTTAAACACAATATTAGGACACGTCATAACTATTTAAAAATTCATTCACTCTTCTATAAAGAAAACTACGAAGTGAGACCGGCCTGTCATTGAAGTACTAACTAAGTACCAAGCTTAAGCGTAGTCAAAGTATATAATATATATGTACTAGCATAGTAGATGAGAACATAAATATAGCGTAAAAAGCTTTCTGAATGGTTAGGAAAACTCGTAACATAAAAAGATAATGGATAGTATAGCCGAGGCTGGAATTGTGGATAGATGCCAGGTTTTAGCGTAAACATCGGGGTCATGCCAACAGATAGATATGAATAAACCGGCCGAGTGCGAGTCGGACTCGCACTCGAAGGGTTCCGTACCTGATTTAACACTATATACTTTTTACGTTTATTGTATGGGGGCCGTTTATTTTTTTATTTCTTACTCTTAAATACTCGCTCTGTGAAAATTTCAACTGTGTACCTGTTACGGTTAATGAAATACAGCTCGCTGACAGACAGACGGACGTACGGACAGCGGAGGTTTAGTAAAAGGGTCCCTAGGGTCACGTTGGCACCCTTTGTGTACGGTACCCTAATTATACGCAAAATCCAAAGACATAACTTGTATGTAGGTACCTATATTGCAGAGCGTCGGTGGCGCAACGGCAAGGGCCGCTACCTCCTATCCGGGAAGTCGTGGTTCGAGTCCTGCCACGTACCAATGTGTTTTCGTATTTCGATCTCATACGTACGTTTATCCGACGCTCTTATACGGTGAAGGGAAACATTGTGAGGAAACCTGCACACATCTGCGAAGAAATTGAAGCATGCGTTCAAAAATTAGACGCAATGCGCAACCGAGGGTGAAACGCAGTGAGCAGGGGCCACAGATAAGATAGCAAGTTATCGGGTAGTTACCAGGACGCGTGCGGAAAAACTTTTCCCGCTTTCCTATAACCGTTGTGTTAGTAGTGAGTACACACAGATACAAAATCTATATTAGAATAATTTGATTGTAGTACGAGCAGGTACTGTAGAGATCGTACGTTCGCGCACTTGTACCTCCTTTGCAATCTTGCTATCCAAGATTCAAGATTCAAAGATTCAAGATTCAATATATTTATTCAAAATAGGTGCAAATTACACTCTTTCTGATAGTCATAAATTAATAATAACATAATTTCATTTGTGAAAAATCAAGAAATAAACAATCATTAATTAGTTAATAATGTCAAACTTAAAACCTAGAAATAAACCAGATTATGTCATTAAAACATGAAAACAATATGACACGAAAAGTTATATACACAACTAGCTGTCCCGGCGAACTTCGTACCGCCTTACATTACATTATACTGCCCTGCCCTACCCTACACTACCCTACACTACACTACACTACACTACCCTACCCTACGCTACCCTACCCTACACTACCCTACCCTACCCTACATACACTACACTACCCTACCCTACCCTACCCTAAGCTACTCTACACTACCCTACACTACACTACCCTACCCTACCCTACACTACCCTACCCTACACTACCCTACCCTACACTACCCTACCCTACCCTACCCTACACTACCCTACCCTACCCTATCCTATCTCTCAAGTTGGATCGAACTGCACATGGTGTGCGAATTTTATTATAATCGGTTAAGTGGTTTAGGAGTCCATTGAGGACAAACATTGTGACACGAGATTTATATATATTAAGAAAGATTGAATGTCATTGAAACCTTTGACAAGAGTAGGCCAGTTCACACGGACAGCTACCGGTCACGAGTATAACGCGAGAGTCAGCCATCGCTCCGCAACCGTGGGTCGTATTAAAAAAAGATAAGTTTAAAGCTAGGCATTGATTGGAACAGTTGTCTGTGTTTATTTCTTTACGTGTAAAGAGTAAAGAAAATAACCAGAAATTTGCACTTTTTGAATGCTTTTTCGTTTCGTTTGCATTATCATAACAAATATTGTTGTACATTTTTTTAAATTTATACTTTAAAATATTAGTAATAACTAGAGTTGACAGTAACGGTGTGGACCTATCTTTGGATTTTTTTTCTATCGAGTCAAAATTGCTTAACCGTGTTTCTAATAGCTTTTGACTTCAAGGAACATCATCAACAATAAGGGTATATTTTTTCAACCTTGGGTTTTCTATCGTTTAGGAGTAATTGACATCAAAATTAACGAAAATCTGTAATGTTACCGCCTTAAATAGTTACTAAATTCAAACTAGCAGGTCGTTCAAAAGCTTTTCTATTCGTGACCGAGAGCCAGGACAGAGGTCCCTTTATCCGTGGTCGAAGTGTACATTTTTATTGCAAGAGTGCAGCACTAGCTTAGTCTGGTAACTTCAGCCCAATAATCAGCCAGCTGGTGGAGCCCTGTTTTCGATGTGAATAAAGATTGCTCTACGTCTTTCTTCACAACCTAGAAACTGCATTTTCAATCATCGATGTGATTCTTCTGAGCTGATTCCCCCTGACGATTCGTTGGTGCGTCATAGTACCTACGTCGCAAGAGCATGTTGAGTTTGGTCAGGGTAATTGGCGCTCACTCACCATATACCTACCCGTCCTTGATTTCAATCATAAGGTCTACATACGAGTACCAAGTAATTCCTTCATAACCGCATGGTCATTTCTGATCTGAACTTAAAGCAAAACCCTTTCCGAAGATAATGCAAACCCCGAAATCAAGGGTTGGAAAAAGTCAATTTTCTTATATATATTTTTATAAATGTATTACAATATGTCTGCTACAAAGTGTAGGAGGCCAAAACACGATTTGATAAAATTTTCTATATAGAATAAAATTGGCAAAGTTAGCTTAAATTTAGTAAATTTTTGCTGTTTTAGCCCACAAAAACCAGTTTTACTTCACTATAGTTAGACATACCACTTTAATTTTTTATTCCTTAATAAAATCCTGACATATTGTCGGACTCACTTTTTTTGAAAAAATGCCTACATCTAAGTTAAAAAATAAAACATTGAAAAAGTGCATAAAAGTGTGGTTATTTTCTTTACTCTTTACACGTAAAGAAAAAAACAGAGACAACTGTTCTGAATAATACCTCGCCTTAAGAAATCGCACACGTGGCTACAAAGTGTACACACACACGTTGTTTTCATTTCGCCGGAGAAAAACCCCGCACTATCGCATTTCCATTTTCCATTGAGCGTAGGCAGTCAGAAGCGGTCATTCGTGTATTTCTTGGAAAGTTGCGGAATACGTTAACGCATTAGGTTGGTCAGCCATCTTGCGGTGGTCGGCTGGTGGGCTGGCCTTGGCGGTTTCCTGCTTAGCTGCACACTGGCTACTGCATCCATAGATCGTCCCTCGTGGAATCTTAGGTTGCGTTTGGGAATTTTTTCAAATTGACATAAGAAATATTAGGTTAGAGCAAAGTTTCTTGGTATATAAGTAAAGTACCTACCTTTAAATTTGTAATCAAATCTCTTTGCTTGTATTATTTGTACCTGGCCGGTTATAATAAAATTAAAAAAGTGAACATTCGAAATTTTAATGAAAATAAAAAAGTCCCGGCTATTTTTCAATTTTTTTTTATTTACGACAATGAGTGAAAGTTACTGAGAAATTCGCTATATTTTGAAATTAATTTAGGAAAAAGGTAAAAATGCAATACAACACAAGCCGAAAAAAAAGTATTGTATATGATCCTAATGCAGCAAGTATCAGTCAGTAGCACAAACTTGTTTCAAGCTTTGCCTGGAAATTTTAACGTTCAAGATGCAGCTCGCTCTGGTCTCCCTGTTTGAATTTGCATACAAAAAATTTACGAAGAACATTTTTCCTCGACGTATTATGATGTTACTAGCTATATTTTATTTATTTTGCCGTGGGTGGCCAATCGGACACCTAAAAACTAGATCTAGTAAACATTTTTTGGAATGTGTCCGACTTTCCACTTTCTAAAAATTGGAGTAGGTAGGTTTATTTTATTAAAAATTTAAGTGTGTTTGGGTGCACTTCACCTGATGGTAACTAATCGGCACTTACGACGAGGATGTAACTCGCAAGCTCAAATAGTGCCTATATTCACTCTCGTCTTGAAGATTCACTTATCAGGTATTTCGGACACCAAGGTAACTGATTAGAGAAATAATTTAGTATACAGTATACTGGCGTATGGATTAAGTTAGAGCGATATAAGGTTTAGCCATAGTAAAAAGTTTAAAATGGGTATGTAGTATAGTCATGTACAGTCCACGAAGAGTCTTGAGATGATAAAGCCATATTATAGTAGTTATATTATAGAGAGACTTTTTTGGTAGGTTTATATTTAGTTATTGTAGAGTTCGAAAACACATTGGTACGTGGCAGGATTCGAACCGAGGACTCCCAGACAGGAGGTAGCGACCGTAACCGTTACGCCACCGACACTGCTTTCATACGATGTACGTTTATCCGACGCTCTTACGGTAAAGAAAAACATCGTGGGGAAACCTGCACACGCCTGCGAAGAAACTCGAAGGTTGTATGTGAAGTCGACCAACCCGCACTGGGCCTGCGTGGCCCGATCGCCCTTATTCAGGGGGAAGGCTCGAGCCCCTCGGTGGGGACGTATATAAGCAGATAAGAAGATTGTAGAGTATCAAATTTTTAAAGAGGCCGAAACGCTTACAAAATGCAACTATCTACTTTGCGAATCTTTATATACCTTACCACATGCTAACCACCGAACAGGATGTGTTTCTAGACTTTTTGGTTTATGAATGTTGGTGTACTTGTCTAGACGACTTGGCAGGTGGTCGCAATTCTACACCATCAAGTACATATCCAGTTATTACCTCTCCCACTTATGTGTGTGTGTGGGTATGGTATTGAACTGTCTCCGTTCGCATTTCATTATGTTATTGTAAAGTCAGTCAGTTATAGGAACGTCTCTGCCATATCGACCCTTCCAGTGTCAAATGACGTAAAGGCCATTTTGGACAAATTGATCTTTAAAGATCCTACCGGTCTGATTTGCAAAGTGTTTACAAAAGCCTTCATTTGATGTGCATCGAAGCGGCTCTCATTTTATTAGCTACACCTATTAGATTCGCAGTGATTTTGTTTAAAATTCCGTGCTTATAAAAATATGCATACCTAACTAAAACAATTGTTTTTATTTTGAGTGTGCGGTGGCGTAACAACTGGCTGGCCTGGCTCTCATAATATGAATTGCAAATGGCGGGCGTGAAGAGCGGCAACGTCGCAATACGTCGCGCACTGGAGCACAGAGCGGCAACGTCGCTGTGCGTAATTATAACTCACACACACACAGTTACACTTCTTATTTATATCTCATATCAGCAGAGATAGTGCTTTGGAATTTGGAAGTAAATATAAAGGTAGGTATTAGTATTCATGATCTTTCTTTATATTGTTTTCGCATTTTTAGGGTTCCATACCAGGTAACGGAACCCTGTTACTAAGCCTTATATCTACTGTCCATCTATTTATCCAAACTTTTAGGCCTTAAGATAGGTCAAATAACAATAATCAATTCAAATTATTGAAAGAATATATAAAGCTAGGTATCACTGTGAAAAAAAAATACTATACTTAAAGTAATAAAAAATCGATTGATTGAATAAAATTTAAAAAATATTACCACTTTTGATGTAAAAAATATACGGTAGAACCTTTTTTGGCATTAATTGCAAAATTTCTCGAAAAAAAATTATGTAGTTATTGTTGAACGAAACCAACACCAGGCCTGTCGCTCTCCGCGCCGCTGTAGGCATGAAAATGTACTTAAGCTATACGTATACGGCCCCGTGCACGGGGTAAGTTAAGTCTGGTGTCACGCGCGCGCCCCAACTGACGCGCGTCCTACGCTAACAAAAAACTAATTATTGCTATACCGACTTATTATCGAGCTTTTATTTAAGTATGGCCACGCGAAAAGCCACAAAGTACTGCATAGCATACGGGTGCTTGAACAACAACAGAAATGTCGACTTTTCATTCTTCAGTCTTCCGAAGGATATCGAAAGGTAAGATACAATATTATTTATTATTATTATTATATAATATTATTAAAACTTAGATCTAGTTACTAACATAACTATTAAAGTTTTACTATTTAAACTAACGACCCGACCGCAGCTTCGCAGAATTCGAATTTTTCGCGTAAAAGTCAATGACCTTAAAGATGTTCAGTGTAAGTAGACCTCCCAGTACTAGTGACTGCCTACTAATTCAAGGTCAGCTTAAACTGGATTTTTAGAAACTTCTGACTTGGTCGATTAAATAAAAAAAAGCACATACCTACCTATCGAAAATGGCAGCACTTCTGTTTGCCTCTCGCAATTCGCATATTTGTGAAAGCAAAAAATTATGAAACTTGCAATGGGTAGGTTATTATTACTGTACGTACGTATGTATGTACGTAACAACCCAAAAAAACCGGCTAAGTGCGAGTCGGACTCCAGTGTTTTTAAAAATAAATGTTTATTTTAAAAACTAAATTATATTTACAGTTGGTAATAGAACATTTTGTGTGGAAAATCTGTGAACTTTTGGCAAATCCAACTGCACATCTTTAGTTGGTCAACTACTACTCCCAAAGAAAGAAAGAAAGAAAGAAAGAAAGAAATGTTTATTTGCCAGAATACATACATGTGAAGATCTTAATGTTAGAATGGAAAATGTATTCAGCCGTCATAAAGATGGCATGCAAATTTTTACAGTATATATTCGTATGTGTCTTTTTTTTAGTAGTAAACCAAAGTATATATGTATATATTAGTACTAACATACATTATGGACACTCCCTGCCGCTCTCTAGATTGCAACCTCACCCCCTCGTCACCCCGATTTATTTAGATTGGTTAGAGTTTGGATGTCGAACGTATAGGATTTCGACGCCATTTTGTTTATTCCGTCATTCGTTTTTTTAAATGTCGTTTCTGGCCCGTTGTATGAAGTGTCCAGGGTATGCCCAAACTAAGAAATACTACTTAGCCGTGATAGTTTTCATTCTAAATTGATTATATGTCCTACTATTTACAGTTTTTTTCAGATGTTCTAAAATTGCGTTTTAACTTGTACAGAGGAGGTGGGGGATACTTGACTCAAACAAAAACTTGCACTTCATAGTTTAATATTTTGCAAACCGATCCCTAAATTAAAAAAAAATTCGAGCGAGACCTACAGTACTCGCATATGATGTGTAACATGTGACAAAATACTTTATAAAAGGACGGCAAAGATACGGCAGACTAGGCTGTATGGTCATAGAGACCTTTGCCTTTTCCGCGCTTTTAAAGCCTGAAAAAAGGACGGCAAAGATACGGCAGACTAGGCTGTATGGTCATAGATACCTTTGCCTTTTCCGCGCTTTTAAAGCCTGAAAAAACGCGACTCCCTGGGACACATTTCCGTCCCATGGGACACTTTTCCGTCCCATTTCACGAAATCACTCCCACAAATTGCAGGAAAGCGAGAGCAAAGATGTTACACATCAAAAATAATGTTTTAGCAAACCCTCAGTTGTTTTAAAAGACCTATTCAACGATACCCCACACGTAAGGGTACGTCAGCTAAAAAAAAATCACCCCCTCTAAATGTCTACTATTCATGATTCCGTTTGCGAAGTATTAAGCTTTAAAATGCAAATTTTTGTTAAGAGTCATGTGTCCCTCCCGTGTAGGGAACCAGTTAATCCCCTATTTCAGGGCATCTGAAAAGTTTTTTAAATAGTTGGCCATAATATAAATCAATTCAAAAGGAAAACTGTCACGGCTAAGTATAGGCTATCTTAGTTTAGGCAAAGTATATACAGGGCTGCGAGAGACCAAGTGTTACTACGGAAAAACTCCATAACTCCGTCAAATGTTGATATTTCTATTTGAAAATTGATGGTCATTGGGAAAATTTACATATTTTATAGAGTTAGACACAAAAAGTGCAAGACTTAACTCCGGATCAGAAAAAAAACGGTTAAAAAAAACGAGTGAAGCCTTGCCAAACATTGTCTTTACGGATGAAAAAAATTTCACCGTCCAGCAATACGTGAACAAGCAAAATGACCGTGTTTGATTAGAGGGGAAGTCCACCGATAATCTCGAGCAAAGAATAGCTCTCAGAAAGCAAGGACCAGCTTTTGTTATGTTTTGGGCCGCAGTGACTGCTGAAGGTCACTCTCCGGTCGTTTTTACTGACCAGGGTGTCAAAATTAACAAGACCGTGTATCGCGAAAAGGTCTTAAAAGAAGCATTAATACCGTGGGCATATAAATAATTCGGAAACAGGACATGGACATTCCAGCAGGAGTCAGCACCGTCACACAAAGCCCTTGAAAATCAACAATTTCTTCGTGAGAATGTTCCAAAATTCATTTCGGCGCAACAGTGGCCCCCTTATTCACCAGACGCCAAACCGCTGGATTTTTTCATTTGGAGCATTTTGGAGGCTAGGGTGTCCATTAAGGAACACCATAGTTCGGATACGCTGAAGGCATGTCTTCGTCGAGAATGGCAGCGAACCCCGCAGGCCCACATTCGTGCAGCGTGTGATGCGTTCATCGGCAGACTCAACGCCATAAACAAAGGCGGTTATGTCTAAAATGACTAAATCTTTTAGAAAATAGATAAATTTTCCCAATTACCATAAATTTTCAAATAGAAATATCAACATTTGACGGAGTTATGGAGTTTTTCCGTAGTAACACTTGGTCCCTCGCACCCTGTATATTAGTACTAACATACAGTATGGACACTCTCCGTATGCCGCTCTCACCCCCACCTCACCTCTTCGTCAGCCAGATTGATACAGATTGGTTACAGTTTGGTTGTCGAAAGTATAGGATTTCGCCGCCATTTTGTTTGTTCCGTCATTAGGTTTTTGAAATGTCATTTCTGGCGCGTTGTATGAAGTGTTCATGGTGTGGTTCAGGATTCACAGTCGTGCAGTTAAATTGTATAAAGTTCACAGACTTTCCTTCAAGAACATTTATTTCCATTTAAATATACATTTATTTAAAAAAAAAAAACTATGAAGCCTAGGTACTTTGCGCGAGTCCGACTAGCACTTGTCCGGTTTTTTTTTCTTTCTTTTTCTTTTTTTCTTTTTTTTGTCTTCCAAGTCGAGCGAATTGTATAGTCCGAAAGCCGATATAAGTTTAGTACTTAGATAAATAAGTACTAAAGTTTTTATTTCTTTCTTCCTTAATGATTTTGAAGAGTCAAACGAAATGTATAGTCCGAGAGCTGATGTAAGATTTTTAATTAGATAAATAATAATTAACGTGAAATAGATGCGACATTAAAAATCATAAACTTCGTTATAGCTCTCACTGACATTGACATTATGTAGATGGACAATAATTTTTTGTTACAGTTTGCAAATTTAGTGATATCTTGTTTTTTTTCAGATGTCAAGAGTGGCTAGCATTACTAGATAGAGAAGAATTATTAATCAAACCAAATTTCAACCCCTCCAGCTACTGTGTGTGTTCGGCGCATTTCAATGAAACTTCCTTTAAAAAATGTGGCCTTAAAAGTGGTTCATTGCCAATCAAAATTTCATCTTATCAACCGCAAGAAGGCTCACTTTACTCAGATGCACAGACAAGCTTACAAAGCCACAAAGATTTCAACCCCTCCAGTTACTGTGTGTGTTCGGCGCATTTCAATGAAACTTCCTTTAAAAAATGTGGCCTTAAAAGTGGTTCATTGCCAATCAAAATTTCGTCTAATCAACCGCAAGAAGGCTCACTTCACTCAGATGCACAGACAAGCTTACAAAGCCAATCTAAAGTCCAAATGACATCTAATATACAACCGAAAAAACTTACTACTGTAAGTCAGACATCTCAGACAGAAAAAGAAACACAGACGTCCAAATCCTTGACAGCTACAGAACCTTTAAAACAGTCAGAAAAAACAACACAGACATCCGAATCCTTGACAGCTCAAACTCCTCGCAAACGCAAACTTTCAGAAGAATTACGGAATTCGCAACTTAAATGCCGACGTTTAGATAAAGAATTAATAAAAATACAAAAGGAATTAGAGGGAAAGAATACACCTATTACGAGCGAGCATCCTGATGACGAAGTCGCTAAAAGATTCCACAAATTGATTGAGTGGCAGAACAAATTAAAAAATAAATTTAAAGGGAATCGATATGACTCAGAATATAAAATTTTTGCGTTAAATTTATACTATTCAAGTCCTTATGCTTATCGATTTTTAAAAACAATTCTAAAACTACCGCATAAAGCTACTATTTATAGATTCAAAATAAATATTCCACCAAAATTAGACGATCGTGTGTTCAAAAGTTTGGAATTTAAAATGAAATCTCTTTCCGATACCGCGAAATACTGTACAATTTGTGTGGACGAGATGACACTGAAAAGAAACTTGTACTACGATAGAAAAACAGATGAAATAATTGGTTTTCACAATATTAATGGGAAGATATCGCCAGAAGTTGCTAGTAATGCTTATACCATAATGCTGCAAGGAATCCATGTACAATGGAAACAACCGCTTGCTTACGCGTTACTAGCTTCTGCAAAACAATATGAAGAGCTTGATTTATGGTTGGAGGAAGTAATTTCTAAACTCTTTACAATAGGAATGAAAGTAAAAGCTATTACTTCTGACCAAGGATCAAACTTTGACAAATTTGCAAAAGAGATAAAAAAAGTAACAGTAGATAAACCTTACTTCATGTATGATGATAAAAAAATATTTTATATATTTGATGTCCCGCACTTAATCAAATGTATTCGCAATAATTTAATAACCAGTGATTTTAATTATGAGAACGAAAAAATTTCCTGGGATTTCATAAAGCAGCTTTACGACTACCAAAAGGATAAAAATTCAAGGCTTATCCCTAAAATAACGAAATCACACATACATCCTAATAACTTCAAAAAAATGCGAGTTAAGTACGCCGTTCAAGTCTTTAGTCGCTCGGTTTCTGCTGCACTACATACATATATAGACTTGGGTATTATTTCCGAAGAGGCCAGACCGACAGCTAATTTTGTGGAGACCATGAATAACTTATTTGACATATTAAATTCTAGCAAAATAAAATGCATAAACAAGTACGAAACTGCCTTCAGAAGATGCAATTATCAAGAGAAAGTTCTTGACGATGCCTTAGAAATGTTTTCTAAAATTAAGGCTATTAATAAAAAGACAAAAAATAATAATACAGCTCACATGAAATCATTTATCAATGCACAGATATCAATTCAATCCATTAAAGCACTCTACGAAGATTTAAAAAAAGAAGGAATTAAAAATATATTCACTCGAAGATTGAACCAAGATTGCTTGAAAAATTTTGTTGGTTCCATTAGGCAGCAAAGCGGATCCTGTACCGAACCCACCCCGATTCAATTTCAAAGAGCTTTTTCTAAGCTATTCGTAAGAAATATGCTGAAAAGTTCACCTAATGCTAACTGCGAGACAGATCTTTATGATATTTTACTTCAAGCTGAGGATGTTACGAAGACTTTTAAATTGTGTATCTCTGAATCAGCAGAAAAATCTGTTGTAAGCTTAGATGGTGAAACCGATCACCGTTTGGATCTACCTGAAGAAAATGCCCTTACTTATGTGTCAGGATACTTACTTTTCAAGTGCATGAGTAAGCACGGGTGCCATAGTATTGGCGAAGCTTTCAAATCGTTTCTAGATTTGGGAGAGACAAACTTGTTCACAAAATATAAAGCCTATAACAAAAAATCTGGATTCTATGGCGTCCTGAAAATGCCGCCTGAAGAATTTATCCAGTACATTCAAATTTTGGAAGATGTTTTTACACAAAATTTTGAAAAGACGATGCAGGGACATCCAGGTGCTGAACTTTACGAAATGATGCAAGCTGTGCCACCACACACACTGTGTACCTGTTTTCCGTTAAATTATCTCCTAAAACTTTTTATTCGATTACGCATATACGCCACAATAAGATTGAATAATCAAAAATTTAAAGACGGAAAAAAGATGTTAAAAAAATATGTAAAAGTTAAACACTTGTAATCGTAAGCGCTCATAGTTTCAAAATGCGTATAATGTAAATATTAGAATAAGATTTTAATAGCTATCCATCGCGGGTTGTAATTGCCTGGATTTTTTTAACGGTAGTGCGACATATTAAATTTAAGTTTCTATGGAAAATTGTAAATCATTTATGTCTAATATTTAGTGGCTTTTTAGGGTTCCGTAAAATAAATAGTTTAGAAGTTATTTAAGAAAAAATTAGGCCAAGTCCACACTGGACTTATTTCATTTTTTCTGTGGGAACCGATTGTGAATTTTGTAGGTTTCCCTGTATTTTATGTATTCAACCTCGATACTGTGATTTTTTCAAGATTTTAGGCCCAGTGGTAATTTTTTTGCCTATTTTCTTAAATAACGTTAAAAGTATCTTAATATTAAAATATTTATCTGTCGCCGGGATATTGACAAAACCGCGATATTACAATCTTACTACACTAAATATCAGATTATAATATGACGGTAAATTGTCACTTACAATTTCACGGCCCATTCTTGTATCTCCGAATAAAACCGATGATTTTTCATCTGCGAAGCATTTTGCTACCCAGGGAGAGGGGGGGGAGCCTCGCTTCGTGAGGCTCTTTGCCTTTTAAATCAATCAAACCTGACCGAACCTAACATCGCTCGCTACGCTCGCTCATTTATTTATTATTATTCACTTCGCTTAGTGTTATTGTAATGTCACTAGTGAGATTACAATGACACTTGTGAAATTGTAAGCAGTATGTTACGGTTCACAATCTTTCGACAGTTCACAATCTCGCGAGATAGATCCCGTTAGATTATAATATAACGGTTTTTACAATTTTACGGTGACACGTATGTATATTATTAGAGACTAGCTGTTTCCCGCGGCTTCACCCGCGTGGACCACGTTTCCATGACTTTTCGAGGGTGCGCAGTGCGCGAGCCGCAAGCGGCTCGCGAGCGTGGTAAAAAGTAGCCTATGTCTTAATCCGGGTCCTAATCTGTCTACCTACCAAATTTCAGCCAAATCCGTTCAGTAGTTTTTGCGGGAAAGCGTAACAGACAGACAGAGTTACTTTCGCATTTATAATATTATTAGTAGGGATAGGGATAGTAGGGATAGGGATAGTAGGGATAGGGATTGATGCACACTATATAGTTTGCAAAGCCTGTTTTACAAAGTATGGTCTTGTTCTGTTGGTAGTAAAAGCTTAAAGCCCTCCTGTATGACCCCGAGTCACACATGGCCGGTTTTTAGGGTTCCTTAGCCAAATGGCAAAAAACAGAACCCTTATGTTTTATGATTATGTCTTACTATTTTATATAAAAAAGGTTACTGCTTTGCCTACTGCTGATTTTATTCTATAAAATGACGTAAACATAAAGATTGATTGAAATAATATATTGAATCCAAAGTAAAATATGTAATATACGTTTTTTTTAAAGTTCCACAAATCTGTCTCTTATGTTTTAGACGATTTTATATGCAATATATGTGTCGCACCACTTTAACACAAATATGACGTCGTTTCTGTGCTACCCCCTTTCTTATCTATCTCTGTACCTATTTCATCTTGTTATATAGATGAACAAAAAAGGTTTTAGATGTATACCAAAGATAACATAATATTTTAACTACTAATTTGGGGATGCAGATATTACAAAGTGAGGTGTCAGAGCCCCCCACCCCCTCCCTACATGACATAATTATTGTTTGTGGGAAAACGTGAGTCAGCTCCTAGACTATTCTAATGTTACAAGTTTTATAACCTACGATCCCGTTTTTTGAAATGTCATTTGTGGCCCCTTGTATGAAGTGTCCAGGGTATGCTATTACTAAGCCTCCGCTGTCTGTTCGTCCGTCTCTCAGTGGGCTGTATTTCATGAACCGTAATAGGCAGACAGTTGAAATTTTTACAGAATGTGTATTTATGTTGCCGCTATAACAACAAATACTAAAAATTACACAAAGTGAAAAAATAGGGGGGTCTCCATACAAAAAAACGTGTTTTTTTATAGGTCCTTGGAAGTATTTTTGATATAGCTCTATCGCAATATTTTTCGAAAAACCTAAAAACCTTTAGGTACAAGCTTTTAATACTGCATTGTCACGGGCTATAGATTATGCATGCAAAGTTTCAGCTCAATCAGAAACTAGGAAGTGGCTCACACTTGCAAGATTCCACCCAAAAAAACACACACATTGCAACTTAAATGAAAGCTTGTAAAACTGGTAATACATAGAAGCGTTAACTTGAGTTGATTATAGTACTAATACTGAAGTAAAACAACAAATAATCAAAATGGGCCAAGTGTAAGTCGTACTCGCGCTAAAGAGTCTGAACTGAATGACAAAAAAAAGCATATTTTTGTCGCTCGCGTTGATATTTTTTTGTTTGTAATGTGAATATGTATCATTTTCATTATACTGTGTAGTTGTGTGGAGACGTGTGGTGGTACGGAACCCTCGGAGTGCTAGTCCGACTCGCACTTGATCGGTTTTTATTTTAACTGGTAGGTATGAACCGTATAAATAAACCCATTTGGGAAGCAGCTACCACGACGGCAAGTAAATATTTTTACTGGAGGGAAATGGCAGCCAGGGGCAACGTTTAGTTTGAATGAAAATATCATTGTTTATTTATCCTTGGGGCGTATATACAGTATTCAGTGGGAGTGGTGGGAGTTTCCCGATATTTTCTTAAAATGGAATTAGCACCGTATTACAATATAGCGGTTTACAGTACTGCAACGAATATACTTACGCAGAGCAACGGAAGGGTACTTGAGGGGCAGTGGATTCGCGAGTTTGCCAGGCTGGCTACAGGCTAGTATGGGCTAGTGCCTACGCCGGTGGCGCATCGTGCGACATCAAAGGCGTTACGCTACTCTAAGGCATATCGTAATACTGTGGAATTATTGTTAATTTAAGAATGTTTTTGTCTACTAGTTCTCCCCGCCCCGCCTATAGAATTCACTTATAGACTCAAAAACAAGTATATAAGGATTCCCGTAACTTTCACCAGGTCGTCAGATCTTCCTGCGCTACTTCTTCCGTTGGGCGGTCGCCACTCGAGAGCTTTACTGCCTCGACGACCATCTGTTCCACGAGTTATGTGCCCGCCGCCATGTTCCTTATATAGGGTGTAACAAAATTGGTGTAGGTCTCGTCAACTGGGGCTTCTACTCATCATACTGAACAACTTTTGTTGTACGACTTTGCTGAAAACGTAAAAAAAATGTTTTACTCCTCATACTTATCGATCAGCTGATCGACCGATTTTGTGCATTTTAGTATGGAGGGTCCAAATATTTTTTTGAGAATTGACTATGGGTTCCTTGGAGAAAGTTGTTCAGTATGACGAGTCGAACTCCCAGTTAACGGGACCTACACCAATTTCGTTACACCCTGTTTATAAAACAATCCTTTTAGTTAAATTAAGTAAGTACTGAATTATGATTTAAAGGATTATTTTTTATGCATATAAAGTGCTTTGGTTTGACAGATTTTTTTTTTATTCACAATAAATAAGTAAAATATAAGTAAGTAAGCAAATAAGCAAGTACAACATTTGTTTGCAGAATCGTCATTACAGCTCATATACGTCCCCACCGAGGGGCTCGAGCCTACCCTGAATCAGGGCGATTAGGCCTTAGTCGACCACGCGGGCCCAGTGCGGGTTGGTCGACTTCACACACAACCTTCGAGTTTCTTCGCAGGCGTGTGCAGGTTTCCTCACGATGTTTTCCTTCACCGTTAAAGCAATCGGTAAGTATGTACGTAAGTTTTTGAAAAACTCATTAGTACATTGGCCGTCCAGATTTGAACCCGGTACCTCTGGTTAGATGGACCGAGTCGTTACCGGTTGAGCCACCGACGCTTTTGTTTGCAGAATATTGGTAACAAAAGTTGTAGTCTTACATATCATCATATCAGCTCATATACGTCCCCACCAAGGGGCTCGAGCCTACTCTGAATTAGGGCGATCGGGCCTTAGTCGACCACGCCGGCCCAGGGCCTAGTCTTACATATTGTGCCTTAAATGCAAATCTTTAGTACCAAGGTGATGAATTAAACAAATTTAAATGATTAAATAAAAAGTAAAACACTAGTATAGTCCAAAATTAAAAAGAATAAAAACATTTCAAATTATTAATTAAAGAAAATTCACTTCAATAATATAAATAATAAGTACTTTGATAACCCCGAATATATAATTTTATTTTGTTTGGGGTCAAATCTTTTACATTGCAGAGCTTAACAATTTTGTTTAAGAGGACAACTAATTTAAAAGTAACAGAAAAAAAAATATTAGGTAGGTAGCCCAAGTCGAAGATGAATAAAAATAGTTACATGTTAAATTAATAATAAAGAATGAAATGTCACATTTTAGTCATTAAGATATTATCTAATAGGAATGACGACAGCATCAGAAATAAATTATGAACTCTTGGTCACTAAATTGCCCTCCTACTTAAACTTCGGAAAACCTTACTCGTTTTGTTTTCCTTCAAGTCTTCGATTTTTAATTCATCAAAATCACAAAATGAGTACATAAATGACGCTGCAAAACTATGACGTCACGCCTAGGTATTTCAAACACCTTATCTATCACAAACGTAGCTTCCAAATAATAAATTATGTTACATTTAGGTACAAAGGACAGCTGATTCAGAACTGGCCAGGCGGGGTTCGCCTGCCGGGGGTTAGGGGTAGGGTGTCACCCTGCACCCAACATGAGGGAAAAGCTCTTTTTGGCACCCCTGTAGGGTGAACTTGAGAGATGTATATTGTGTTCGACTACTTACGATATTGGCTATTTTGTCTGCTGCGGAGAGTTTGTTGGCGTTATGTTCGCAATATCTCTGTCTTCTTTGTGTTCTGTCTTCCAAAGACTCCGCCGGGAATCGAACCCACTACCTCCAGATGTAAAGCTAATGGACCTAAACATTACGCCACGGAGGCGGTTTAAGATTTATCGATTATTTTCCAGTTCGAGTTCTCTATAAATAGGCATACATAAAATTCACCTGATCCCCGCGATGAATCAATCCACAACTGAAGGTCACCCTTCACTTCGCGGAGGGGGACGAAAATAAATAATTGGTAGGGGAGAACTGGGGATTTAGTGTACTAGGGTTGCTAGGCTACAGAGACCACTAATACCCGAAATAAAAAGCTTTTGATGCCTCGTATTATTTTAATTGCTTTTCCATGAATCGTTATTTTTTATTATTTTAATTTAAGCTTTCTGGTTGATGTAAGACTGCAGTTAAGTAAATGAAAGTTGCTTAGTTTCCTATTCAGTTTATATTATTTAGCTAATATCAATAAATCAAATTTATAACCGCCTCCGTGGTGTAATGGTAACGACCATTAGCTTTACATCAGGAGGTCGTGGGTTCGGGTTCGACTTGGTTTGGTTGTTGGAAGGGCATTTTCTAAGCCCGCCTGGCTAGCTACCACCATCTTATCTAAGTCTTGCCGCCAAGGATTAATGTTAACAGCATTGATGTGTTCCGGCTTGTAGATAAGATAGCTAGTTCCCTTCAGCATCATCGTCACTTACCATTAGGTGAGATGACGTCAAGGACTTACCAATTATGCATAAGTATTTTAATTCCAAAATTCTACACGATTTCAGCCGTGTTTTGAATAATCCTAATCATGAAATAATATTATTATTTTATTCAGCACATGTCAGTCATTTCGTTAGTTATCTCTCATCACTTATAACGCTGCTATGTAAATTCAACATACACATGAAGCCCGCTTCCATCTTCGGCATCATCGTCACTTACAGATGTTTTATCTCACGAGCGCGGGTTAGCCATACTTGTGTGTGTAATGCGTATAGACACGTGCTCTATTGTTAGTTGTGTCTATTGTGTGCGCAATTGTAAGCTCCCGACCTTACGCACGCAAAGACAATTTGCATGTACATTAACACACACAAGTATGACTAACCCGCGCTCGTGAGATAAAACATCTATACCATCAAGTGAGATGATGTCAAGGACTTACCAATTATGGATACAAATAAAAATGTTCCAAAATACCACACGATTTCAGCCGTGTTTTGAATAATCCTAATCATGAAATAATATTATTATTTTATTCAGCACATGTCAGTCATTTCGTTAGTCATCTGTCATCATTTATAACGCTGCTATGTATATTAAACATACGAGTACGAATGAAACCCGTTTCCATCTTCGGCATCATCGTCACTTACCATCAAGTGAGATGATGTCAAGGACTTACCAATTATGGATACAAATAAAAATGTTCCAAAATACCACACGATTTCAGCCGTGTTTTGAATAATCCTAATCATGAAATTAAAAAAAAAATACAATTGTTTAGTTCTATTATGACAAAATAAATTTACTAAGATTTGAATTATAAAATCATGTAAATTGTTTAAAAAATCATGAAATAGTGTTATTATTTTATTCAGCACATGTCAGTCATTTCGTTAGTTATCTCTCATCACTTATAACGCTGCTATGTAAATTCAACATACGAATGAAGCCCGCTTCCATCTTCGGCATCATCGTCACCTACCATCAAGTGAGATGATGTCAAGGACTTACCAATTATGGAACATTTTTCCAAAATTAAACACGATTTCAGCCGTGTTTTGGATAATCCTAATCATGAAATAATAGTATTATGTTATTTAGTACATGTCTATTATCTCTCATCATTTATAACGCTGCTATGTTAATTTAACATACGCCATTTTGTCACTATAAAACTTATTCATGAGGTCAATTTTGCAACACTTTTGTATCCCAAAGCCATGCATAAAATCCAAAAAAAAATATGTGCCTATTATAATGTTTTAAAACATATCCACGTGCCTCGATATCTTCAGTTTAAAATGGCGTAGACCATCCTACTAATATTATATACGCGAAAGTTTGTAAGAATGTATGGATGTATGTTTGTTACTATTTCACGCAAAAACTACTGAACGGATCTGGCTGAAATTTGGTAGGTAGACAGATTGGGACCTGGATTAACACATAGGCTACTCTTTTCCACGCTCGCGAGTGCGGCTCGCGCACAGCGCACCCTCGAAGTCATAGAAACGTCCACGCGGGTGAAGCCGCGGAAAACAGCTAGTTCTGTATAATTTAAGTTTAAAATCCCATACATAAAATTGCTTACTCTAATGACGTTGAACGTAGTACATTTTAATGTACAGTGGCCAGCACATCAAGCTAGACACTTTGGACTTTGTACCGTTCTTATGCCGTATGCGTATGAATCAGAATCGCTCTACCAGTGTCTAGCTTGATGTGCTGGCTTTTGTACCTAGTTATTTTTAAATTTATGAATATCAGAAAACGATATCACTTTTATTTAAACATATTAGTTAGTAAGTATACAATACTAAATATCTGAACGTATTTTCTTTTAAATTATCAATGTCTGTCTTGTCGTATTTTACCGACTGATTTTAAAAAAGTTCGCTCACATAAGTACTTACTTTTATTTTTATCTGCATCTTGCTACAATAATCTAAAAATCATGAAACATCGTAGTCTCCGCTCCATTATCTCATAGCGTCGTGTTGTATTTGTTAGATCATTTTCATTTCGATGAAGAAAAAACAATGTAATGATTTATTTATTTTAAGTTAAAATAATAATAGGAACATGTATGTAGGTGAACCCATAGCCCAGCGCACGCATGTCTAGCAAAGCGTATGAAATTCACGCTGTGTGGTGATCGGTATCATACAGTGTTGCCGCTTCATTTTTCTAAATTGCGCTAAATGATGTCTAAAAAAGCGCCAGAAAAATTAAAGTAATTAATTTTTGGCGCTAGTTGTATGGAGAGACTGATCTCAAAGACCGCTAAAATGTATGTAACGTTGAATTTTTTTGGCGCTTTCGAAAGGCAACACTGGTATCATACTGGTTGGCACACGTTCCATACGTTGGCTCCGACCCCTTCTGATCGATACGCAGATATACGTAGCTAACTGCACCTTCACTGGAGATTAGTATCACTGGAAGTTAATGTTGCTTACTGGGTACAATTTAAGTAACTGTAACATAAAAATATACTTCATTACGGTAATGTTTCCATTGTGAATCGGTACCAAGTTTCGAATACAATTATCCAATTTTTTTAGGTATAATGTAACTTGTACTACAGATACTTGATTCAAAGTTTTAATGTGCTAAAAAAATGTTTTGAGTTAATAAACGTTTAATGATTTTCAGGCAGCTGCTTGCAGTTATGTCCCGTCCGCCATTTTATGATGGAAGGAAACACAAAGCAGCCAGAATTGAGTTTCTATGAGAATATTTTTATTTGTCAAGAAAGAATCAGTTTTAAATAAAAATTTAACTTCTTTTTTGGAAACTTGCGCAGTAATAAAACATAAAAAAACAACAAACCTTATTGTAGCTGACATTAAAACTTCACTTAGTGTCTTGTGAGACTTGTTATTTTGGGAAATAGATGTGTTTAAAATAACAATTTATTTATTTTGTTACAGGTATAATACAAGAGATGCACAGTTAGAAGAATAAGGTCAGCTAAAATAAGAAATTTTAGAATGTTTTCTTTTTTTAATTTTGCTGGTCTTTATTTCATCTTTTATAGTTTGCTTGCAGTGTGATTTAACTTCTAGTAGGTACCATACCAACTCCTCATATTTTTTTACTGTAAAAATTGTAGTCTACACTTTTAAATGTCGTCTTTCATAATATTTTATGTAAATCGGTTAAGATACCAATGATATTATTATGTTTATTTATTCACTTGACATTGCCCGTTCCTTTCTCGGTTTGCTTGAAAAACCAATCATTTATTTAAAATGAAGACGATTACGCGCTACCATGTTGACGACCTAGGCGCGACTGCCGCGAAATCCATTCAACAGGCAGCCAGGATGTGGGCGGGGCGTGCGGGACGCGGTGTCATTGGGTGGCCGGACAAGGCGCAGCGATGGCGGCCGCCACACTCGGCCAATGAGCGGCACGCGGTTCGAACGCGCGTTCCTCGAACATCCGACGCGACGTTGCCAGCTCGCCAGAAAAAAAAACAACCAGATTCGACCTTCTTGGGATCCCCGTTTTTTTTTGTTTGGCCGCGTTATCATTCGGGAATGTGTATTCGTCCTTATCCGTGAGATGGTGTCCTCTAGTTGTAGGTGTTTGCATCGTGTTGTGTTTTAGTGTATTATGGTGTGGTCAGCGCCATCAGGAGAAGTGTTGATAGACATAGTCACAAGGTATGATCTTATTACTGTTTGGTGACGGTTGAGTCATGCCCACCATGTCATGTGATAGCGTGGCCTGGTGGTGAGACATCGTGGTAATCGCTGTATCTTTAAACAGGCACATGGCTGATGCAGCTGGTTAGAGCCATGTGTGTAGTAAGGGCATCGAGCCATCCAGGTCAATAAGTTCCGTTAGTACCTACAAGGTTAAAACCTAATGGATGACATTTAATAAATGTTTATTTATGTCGGCTTAGCAACACTGTTAATACCTACGATATTTGATGTAGGTAGATAAAGGCCCTAAGATTAAGGTAAATAGCAACGAAGTAGCTTACAAAAGTATTAGCGTGGAATTAAGGACATGTAGCTAAAACTTACTAATCTTTGTAGATTAGTGTAATTACTTAGGCTATCTGATAATTTGATATCATGTATCTTACTTTTATGTCGTGCCATGCTTGATTTTTTTCCCTCATTCGTGGGCAGTGCAATTTACTTTAAAAATACTAAGACAAACTATAAAAATACTTAGTTTAATAAGTATATAAACCAGCAGTACGTATACATTTACAAAACACACTCATGATTTTTCGTCCAAAAGTAGCTCGAAATAAGTATAAGTACCTACAAATGTCCTTTACGCCATTTGAAACACACACACACAGCCGATGTCGTGAGAGAAACTACACACAAGCAAATCGTCTCTACATGACTCTTGTGTTTGTGTGAGTGCTCACCGACAGTGCGATGCGTCGCTTACCCTGCCCCGCATCCCTTTCCCCCCACATTCCACCTCTGTTCCGTTCCCTTACTACTAGCAAAACAGTTAGTCGTGTTTTGGTTGAGAAAGTGTCGAAGTGTTGTATTTCCATCAATTATTTACAAACCGAAAAATGGCACCGGCAGGAAGTAAATTGAGTAGACGCAAACCTCTGACCAGTGAAACAAAAGAAGTGTTGTTCAACTTGTATGAATACTTTAAAACTGTGACTGCCAATGACAAATCCTGTGTGGCGACGCCAGCTCAGTTGGTCACAAAGTCGACAGGAATTTCTCTGACATCGGTAAGAAGAGTATTGGTAGAAGGCAGATCTTTGGGAGAAGGAAAACAGTTTAGGTCCCCAAAAAAGACAAAAAACAGGAAAAGCGTCATCGTTCTTCATGATTTTGACAAGCAAGTTATTATAAGAACAATTCATGGCTTCCATGACGTAAAAGGAGACTTTCCCACCATGAAGACACTACTAGCTAAGTTGAAGGAGGAAATAAACTACCAAGGTGGTATAACTTCACTGCGCAAACATGTAAAAATTTTAGGGTTCAGATGGGTCAAGAGTAAAACTGAAGGTGATCGGAGAATACTTATGGAGAAACAAGATATACGATACATGCGCATCAATTATCTTGATAAAATTGTCGCATATCGCGCACAGGGCCGTCCTATTGTCTATGCAGACGAAACCTATATAGACACGACGCATACAACACAGTCCTACGCTGAAGGAAGCACTGCTGTTCAAAATAAACCAATTTCCACAGGGAATCGTCTATTTGTAGTACATGCTGGTGGCGAGGATGGTTTCGTACCGAACGCATTGCTCATGTATCAGACGCAACAAAAATCTGGAGACGCTCACGATGACGTCAATCACGAGAAGTACTCCAATTGGCTGCAGAATTATCTGATACCGAATTTGAAACCTAACAGTGTCGTGGTGATAGGTAACGCACATTACCACACTGAGTTGCAGAACCCAGCGCCCAGCTTGAATGCAAGTAAAGAAGAAATTACTGATTGGCTCACCTATCGGAATATTGTGCACTCTCCAACTATGCTTAAACCAGTCCTATCCAAATTGATATTAGAAAACAAAGGAAGATTTCATGAGTATAAAATAGATGCTTTACTCAACGACCACAAGCACAGTGTCCTCCGGCTGCCACCGTACCACCCAAACTTTAGTCCCATGGCGTACGTCTGGCCAATAGTAAAAAGATATGTAGCTGAAAATAATGTGTACATGAATATGGAGATTATAATGAGGTTGACAGCGGAGAAAGTTTACTCGATCACTGCACAAGAGTGGGATAGTGTTTGTAGTCAAGTAATGGAGGAAGAAAAGAAATTTCAAAAACGTGAAGTTACTCTGGATGCGATTTCAGAAGGACTTATGACTGCAGGGGGTGACACGTCGGAAGAGAGTGAAGAAGAAGAAGAAGATGATGATGATGATAATATGTCCGGTGTCGAGTGATTTCTGTAAAATTTGCCATAAATACGTTTCTTTACTCTGTCTACTTTATTTAGCATTTTTTTTCTTTAAATAAGTACCTCAATATTGAGAGAACCACTGTATACAAAAGTACTCGTAGATAAGTATTGAATCCTTACTAATATTATAAATGTGAAAATGTTTGTTTGTTACCTTTTCACGCTTCTACACCTCATCCAATCTTGACAAAATTTGGCATGCACGTAGCCTGTGTCACGGGGAAGGACATAGGCTACTTTTTATCCCGGGAAAATTGCATAATCCGATGCCATAGTACATATATATATATACTGTGCCGATGCTGTTTCTGAGGGAAATAAAGAATGCTCTTTTTGTTGTGATTTTTTGCACAGAGATGGTTGAGGAGGTGGGAAACGAGATAATTTACTAATCACCCTTAGAGACAGTCATTAAAACGATGTCCACGCGGGCGGAGCCGCGGGAAAAACTAGTAATAAATAAAAATAAATTGTTCAGCCTCGCTTTGCATACTTTCTCGCGTAATACTTTATTTGGCACTAGCTGGGGTACCTGGCTTCGCTCAGGGAGTTGATGTGTGAGATTGTGTGGTAGTTTTATAATAAGAGGCGTTTTTTATTGAAAGCATTTTCTAACGTTATATACCCCTACCAATGGGCAGTACCACCCATAAAAAAGGCTTTGAATGTTCCACAATGTTCCACAACATTCAAGAGTGTTCTGGAATTTTCCACAATTATCGGGGATGTTGTTGGGAAATGCCCTCGAATACTCTCAAATGTTCTGGGCTGTTCTAGAAATTTCTTGAGGGCGAAAATTCCAGTCATTTTATCTTCAAAAACACGCCCTTCAGGTAAAAATGGGAATCTTCTTCATGGATGGGGGCACCATTCCTTGATCGTACCGGGACTCGCACATTGTACAGAAGATTAAAAGCGTGCTATGCTCGGAGTTTCTCTGCGTGATCGAATCAGAAACGAGGAGATCCGTAGGAGAACCAAAGTAACCGACATAGCACTGAGAATTGCTAAACTTAAGTGGCACATAGCTCGTAGAACAGATGGACGTTGGGGTAGTAGAGTTCTCGAGTGGCGACCACCGGAAAACGTAGCGCAGGCAGGCGTCCCACTCGGTGGACCGAAGACCTGGTGAAGGTCGCGAGAAGGCGCTAGATGCGGGTAGCGCAGAACCGGTCGTCGTGGACGTGGATAAGATAAATAAGAGGAAATCCTTGGGGGAGGCCTATGTCCAGCAGTAGACGTCTCTCGGATGATATGATGATGATGAATTTTGTAACATATAATCACAAATAAATGAAATTTGAATTTGAATAAAAAAAATAGTCTGAGCCATTTTTGAAAAAGAGAACAAAGAACTCACCGTGGAATAACGTACTACGGCGTGCGTGTAGGTATATAAAGTTATAAGTTTTATCAAAATCGTTAGAGCCATTTTTTAGAAAAAAACGATGTTTTGCCAACCCTAAAAAATTTGAAAAACAAAACTGTTGATGTACGTAATAATAATATTGCCCTAGCCTAAACTTTTTCTCTAATTCGTTCACACGTTTAGGCACACGTACACACACATACATTTTTATTTTTTAAACCTTCTTCACTTCATCATTGGTCGCTATCGCTCGCTCCTCTGTAGCTTGTAAATAAAAGAGGTACCTAATCATCATATCAGCTCATATACGTCCCCACCGAGGGGCTCGAGCCTACCCTGAATTAGGGCGATCGGGTCTTAGTCGACCACGCGGGCCCAGTGCGGGTTGGGCGACTTCACACACAACCTGCGAGTTTCTTCGCAGATGTGTGCAGGTTTCCTCGCCATGTTTTTACTTCACCGTTAAAGCAATCGGTGAGTATATTTACTAGGGATGCATCGATACGCCTTTTTGCCGATACGATACCGATACTCTTATAAAAATATCGGCGATACCGATACCGATACCGATACGCTTATTGAATTCAAAAAGGAAGGTAGAATAAATAAAACACAATTAATTAAAAGTTTTAGTAATCAAAATTAACATTTATAAGATTTTTATTTAAAAAACAAAGCATTCTTAAGTTTTGCGGGCAAAGGCGATTTCGCAAGTCTGTTTGAATAAGACCTGCGGTGGAAAATAGTCTCTCAGATGCGACAGATGCCTCGTTTGCAACGAAATAGATGGGACAACACGCGCGTTTACATAATATTTTTAAAGCGCGAAATTTGAAAAGTATCGTTGAATCTGCCATAAAAATATCGCCGATACCGATATATCGGCAAACCCGAAGTATCGCCGATATATCGGTATCGGTATCGGTATCGGATGCATCCCTAATATTTACAGAGGCTAGCACATCAAGCTAGACACTCGCAGTGCGATTCTGATTTATATGCATACGGCATAAGAACGGTACAAAGTCCAAAGTGTCTAGCTTGATGAGCTGGCCACTGTACGTAAGTTTCGAAAAATTCATTGGTACATTGGTCGTCTGGATTTGAACCCGGCACCTCTGGTTAGGAGGACCGAGTTCTTACCGTTTGAGCCACCGCCACTTTTACCTTATAATTATAGGTAATTGGGGAGATTGAATCTGAGACCTAGACAATCCGACAGACAAAGCTGAGTATTGGCAAATACTAATACATATTATTCCAGATTTCTTTAAAATCGAACGACCAAGTCGACCCACATTTTCTTTTTTAGTATCAACCATCACAAATAGCAATTTTGTCAAGTTTTGTAAATTGATATGTTATTCATGTGTATGTAGCCTGGCTAGTGGCAAACAAATCTCGCGTAGTAAATCGTCCTTTCCTGCACAGGGCTTACAATATTTATTAAGGCCTTAAGATAGATCAAATTACAATATTCAATTCAAATTAATAATAAATGAACTTAAAATAATATAAGACTCAAAATTAATATAAATATCCATTTTACTCTACAAAATTATTTATTATTAAGTATACTTATATTGTACACTATCACCTGTACAAAACTTATGGATGCAATAAATAATTCAGTATTGAATTATTGATAGACTATGCAAAGCTATCACTTTGGAAAAAATATATAATATACTTAAAGTAATAGAAAGTCGATTTAATCGAATACAATTTTAAAAATATTACGACTTTTGATGTAAAATATACTGTAGACCCTGTTTCTGGCATTAATTGCAAAATTAGTAGTTAAACAAGTAGTTAATGTTGAATGACACCACCAACACACAAAAATCGGTGATTTTAAGTCCTTTCATTTTAATTGAACAGTTTTTTTTAAAACGTATTTAAAAGTATAGAAAAGTAATAAAAACATGTAAAAATCAAGAATTGGGCATTCGGTTTCAACGTTTCAGCCGTGTAATGACCGCATTCATTTGAACTTAAATTGAATAGACTTACGTTCGATATTATTTTAATACGAATCAAACTGCTCGGGTTGAGGCATCTTAAAGCCTTAATACGAAGGTCAGTCAGGTTGTTCAGAAACCGACGCTTTGACCTTGACCAGTCGCAACGGCAGGCTGGTGTAGACTTAGATAATATCTACTTTTATACAATGGCCTTGGTATATTATAGGTATAGTCTTTGTTCTTGCAATTCACGAGTTTAATCCAAAACCTTCAAGTTCTCTTGATTCTTTACAGTAAATCTTAAATAGGTAGTAGCCACCTTATTTTTTCTCTCTTAATCTTTAAAAGCACTAAGAAATATCCCTCATGGTTGACGACGACGAGAACCTCTACAACAAAATGCCGTGCCGGGATAAGCTAAGCTCTAAATTAGTACCTAATTGATGTGCAAAATTTGAGCTCCCTAAACTTTATAGTTAAAAAAAAAACGACGGGTTGCACTCCGGGAGTGCCGGCAGAAGTGAAAACTTGAATATTAACGTTGTGCATTTATTTATATTACATTAAAAAGTTTATATCTCAGAAAAATCAACAAAAAATCAACTCCATCCGTCTTACGAATTTTCGATCAGGTCACGTGTCCTGACGCGAGTTTAACATTTTTTACCCATTACAAAAAAAGTGCACAACGCCGCTAAAGAAGTTTTCACTTCAAAAACGAAATGTAATATTCTTCGATATTTTTTTCTAGCTAACCGATTTTAGCGTGCTTCACATACGAGTATATTGTATTAAATTGTATCCATTTACTTAATAAATATGATTAAATTATATTTTATTACGGCATAGAAGAAAAAAAAAGCTAACTATACTTTTCAGTTTTTTTTATTTACTTCCAAGTTAGCTTATCCTGGCACAGCCTTTTGGTAGCTTGTTTTTGTCAGTAAACCTTTCAAACACATTGGTAAACACAATAGTTACTATGTATAAATAATTTTAACTGACTCCGAGTTCAATCTGAACGCAAACTCGTAGAACAGATGGCCGTTGGGGTATTAAAGTTCTCGAGTGGCGACCGCGCACCGGAAAACGTAGCATAGGCAGGCCTCCCACTCGGTGGACCGATGACCTGGTGAAGGTCGCGGGAAGCCGCTGGATGCGGGCAGCGCAGAACCGGTCGTCATGGAAATCCTTGGGGGAGGACTATGTCCAGCAGTGGACGTCCGTCGGCTGATATGATGATGAAATCTTACAAAAATATTCAGGAGACGCTTTTTATTTCTCCTATGTTGTTTTTGGCTCAGGTTACTAATTTATTTTACGACCTTTTCACTCGAAGCCAAGTAATATGCAATAAAATTCACATATGTAAAAAAGTTTTCAGAATATTAAGTACGTAAATCTCTCTTTTTTATATTTTCTGTAAATCACACAAAAGACATCTAAGGCATAGTACTAATATAAATATACTTTGTTGACTAAGGTTTCATTTCAAGAACTTTTATTTGAGTTTCAGTGCTGCAATTCGAAGCTTTTTATTAGCGTTCTAAACTTCGCTCATATTTTGAAACAAGCATGAGTATCGGTAGTATTTTATCTTCATACAAACTGGTCGAAACGACGCGCTTCGGAATCTACTCGGCCTATCTCGGCACGCAACAGTCGCGAGTGCTCCGCAGTTACGTTCGGACGTGAACGGTCGGTGAGAGACGCTTTCCCGCGCATTTAAAATAAATTATGATGGCAAGAAGTTTTCGGCATTATTGTTCCGTATATGGTTGTTTGAATTCGTCGATAACGAAACCGGGAATGACATTTTTTAGACTACCAACTCAGTCGGCAAGGTAAGATTATAAAAATAATATTATTGTTAGTTCTTATATTTTATTTCTGTTACCTATGGCCTATGATAATTGATTAGTAGCTATCGTAGCAAGCATAACTTCCTTGACGGGTATATAGTAGGGTTGCCAAGCGCCCTGTTTTCCCAGGACGTGTCCTGCTTTTGGGGTGTCCTAGATAGTTTTTAAGTAGTGTCCTGGGTTTTGGTTGAATCGTCATAATTGAGATTATTTGAGAATGGAGTATATCTATACCCAGTAGAGGTGCGATAGACAGTAAAGTGCATCAATAAAAGGCCAAACATAAGAATACAGTCTTAGGCAGGGACTTCAAAAGCCTTAGACACAAATTTTCGATAAATGAGAAAACAGTACCTAGCTTATGAAGGGGCTGCAGCTTGACTTTTGCTATTAGTTAAGTTTCATTGATCCTATATTCATTGCGTAATTGCTATTAAGTATTGTTCTTATATTGCGTCCTGTTTTATAACAGAAATGTCCTGGTATTCCGAATTTGGGGATGGCAACCCCAGTATATAGGTACCTACTTAGTAAGTTATTTAGTGCATATTTGTCTTTTTTCGCTAAGTACCTACGCGTTAAATACTTTGAGTTTTTTTTATCTATATAAATACCTAATATTTATTTCTATGGCGAAATTTATTTCGATATGAATTTAATATTCGAGAAATTAATGTTGAAGCAGTCACAATTTCTTTACTTAGTACCCTAACACGTGTTGTTGCCAGCTCGTCTTGTCGGTGCGTGAATCGGGCGACGTTGCATGCCCTCTCTCGGCACCGCGTCGTCGTCTCAACTTGGTATAGTTGCCGCGCGCGGCCGCCACTATGGCGTAGTTATGTATGGCGCTCTTAGGGCTGTTGATGCTCGATCATTAATATGATGATTGGCGAAAACCATACGTGTATGTTGGAAGTTACTTACCTACTTACATGAAGGTTACCTTTTAGATGTTTTTATGATATGATTTCAAAATCGTAGGTGTCTTATATTATATATGTAAAAGAAAGTCGTGTTACTTACAGTTAGTTTATAACTCAAGAACGGCTGGACCAATTTTTATGATTTTTGTGTTTTTGCATTTGTCTTCGTCCGGAATAAGATAATAAATTTTAAATTTTATATTCATCAATAAAAATATTATCAGTCAAAAAATAATTGGTTTTAGGTTAGGGTAGTGTAGTTAAGGTAGGGTAGTGTAGTGTAGGGTAGCGTAGTGTAGTGAAGTGTAGTGTAAGGTGGAACGAAGTTCGCCGGAACAGCTAGTAATGTATAAAGTAATGTCGTATTTTTGATACATTATCTATTTTTATTTCAGACTATCCGAATGGCTTCAGCTGATTTGTCGAGATGACTTAGAAAATAAACCGACCATCACAGGCTACCGGATTTGTGAAATTCATTTTAATGTACAGGACATACTACCTACATCCAATCGCAAGCTTTTAAAAAAAAATGCTCGCCCATCATTAAATTTGCCGGATTTGCAAACAGTTGAAGAAGGTTCTCGGAAAGAAGACAAAGAAACTCAGACCGAAAATACAGTTAATGAAAGTCATGCTCAAACCACAACGGGTCTCTCTTGCAACACTCCAAGGAAAAGAAAATTAAAGAAAGAACTCTTAGAATGCAGAAAGAAATTGAAACTTTATGAAGCTGAAAATAAAACACACAAAGCTGAAGAAAGTACCTTTTATAAACTGTGCGATAAATTTTTAACTAAAGATTTAGCACTCTTAGTGAAAGCACAGACTAATTTAAAATTCCATGGAAAAGGAAACCGCTATGACAAGGACTATATAATATTTTGTTTAAGGTTGTACTTCACCAGTCCACAGGCTTACCGGTTACTGCAAAGTGCTCTTTGTTTCCCGTGTACTACAACATTATATAAACATTCTTTCCCAATCACAACTGAAATTAATGACAAAGCTATGTCTATTCTTAAAATTAAAGTTGAACAAATGACAGAGGAAGAAAAAAATTTTTCCTTTATGATTGATGCGATCTCATTAAAAGCAAATCTCTTCTATAACATTAAACAAGATAAAATTATTGGATTTCATGAAGTTGAAGGATGGCAGTCGCCAGAACCAGCTAAACACGCTTTGGTAATTATGGTTCGTGGTATATTTGTTAATTGGAAACAACCTATAGCATATGCATTTCTCTCAGAATGTAGGAACGATGATGAAATAGATCAATGGGTTGATAAAGTATTAGAAAAGTTACTTGAAATTGGACTTAATGTCCGAACTTTCGTGTCTGACCAAGGGTCTGATTTATGGAAGGCTGCCAAAAGAAGATCAGTTTCTACTGAAAAACCTTATTTCTTTATAAATAATAGGAAAATTTATTACGTTTTCGATGCACCGCATCTTATCAAAAACGTTCGGAATAACTTGATGCGATACGATTTTCACTTTGGAAACTCTGTAGCGAAATACGAACATATTGAACAGTTTTATAATCAAGATGTAAAGAAAAGTTGCAGACTTGCACATAAACTAACCAACAGCCATATCAAACCGACAAATTCCGAAAAGACGAAAATTTGCTACGCAACACAACTATTCAGCAAATCTGTTGCGACAGGAATTTCTACGTATATAGATAATAATGATATTGAGGAATCAGCAAGAGACACGGCCAAGTTGATAACGTTGATGAACGATTTATTTGATTCCTTAAATTCATCTTCTCTCAGTCACAATTATGAATATAAAAAAGCGTATGCAGGGCATGAATCACAAACAAAATTTTTCAGAGAGATGTTATGCTTTTTCGAAGATTTAAAGTTAATAAACCCAAAGAATGGCCGTGATTGCACATCAAATGTAAGATTTATTGAAGGTTTTCAAATTACAATCAGAGCATTATCGCTATTGTTTGATGACCTGCGTTTGGAAGGATTTACTTTTCTTTTTACAAGAAGGTTCAACCAAGATGCCCTAGAACATCTGTTTGGCCAGATACAGTCAAAAAATGGTTTGTCGATGAATCCGACGTGCAGACAGTTTGAATCGGCATTTCAAAGATTATATTTCTCGAATATCCTAAAGCCCCCGAAAGGAGAAAATTGTGCAGATGATTTTGGGAGACTTCTTGTTCAAGCAACTTATGAAAAATTTGAAAATAGTTCTGCGATACCTGAAACAATCAACGAAACATCGAATACAAATAATGAAGAATCGGATTCCAGCGTCCAAATCGCGAGTTCTGACTACAATCAGCTAGACATGCCTGAAAAAAAATCGCTTATTTATATTTGTAGTTATCTTCTCAAGCGTTGTAGCGAAAAACACAGCGATTGTCAGGCCTTAAAGTCATACACAAAACCCTATCAAAAAAGCCACACTTTCAGCGCAGAAAGTCGCTATTCAAGGTACCGGGAGTATAGCAAAAATAATTTACAAAATTTGTTAACAGTGCCATGTGATGATTTCGTTGAATATGTGGAAGAAATGGAGAAAATATTTCGAATATCCTTTAAAAGAAAACATGTTAACAGCAAAATATCTGCATCGATTTACGGACAAATCAAAGAAATTCCCCTTTCTCCTCCATGTCCATGTTTTCCAAAGAAATATTTACTGAAGCTGTTTATCAGAATGCGATTGTTTTACACTCTTCAGTTTAATAACAGAGCTTTTCGTACATCCCAAATGAGGCGCAAATATTTCAATGTAGCCAATTTGTAAGTAATTGAGAATAATTTTGTTACATACCTATACTTCTTAGAATTTAAAAACGTAGTGATTTAATAAACTGTGAAAAAAAAAACAGAATGCTTTTTTATTAAAAAAAAATAGCCCATTCCCTTTATAGGTACCAACTAAACTAACTCGCAATCTCTTTTGAAAGTTGAAGTAAAACCCGAGTTTAAAATAATTAAAATTCAAGCTTTCAAAATATGAACTAATATTTAGTGAAAAGATAATAAGACAAATTATATAGAGCATTATAAATACGTAACCCAAGAGAGACAGCCCTAGGCCCGAGCGCGTGTTCATGAAGTTGCAGGTAGGTGATTATTTCAAGGACACTGGCCAGTTAAAATACTGTTACTTATCTATATTGTGGTATCGGGTATCGGATAATTGTATTTACTTATCAACCGACTTTCAAAAAGGAGGAGGTTCTCAATTCGACTGTTTTTTTTATGTGTGTTACCTCAGAACTTTTGACTGGGTTAACCGACTTTTATGATTCCTTTTTCATTTGAAAGCTAGTGGTTCCCGTGTGGTCCCATATAAATTTTATCAAAATCGGTGTAGTACTTTATTAGAAAATTAAGAAAAACCAAAAATAATGCAAAAATGTACTAAGTTGTTGCGATGGAAGTCGGTTTTTTAACGTGTTTAGCGTTTTCAATTATCGAGGTAAAGTTTTCCTACGTCTTGCGAAGTTATTAAATTCTGATCGATTTATTTATTACAGTTTACGCGTTTTCTACTTCACTACCACTTTCTACTTGTACTTTAGGATCAGTAACATGAACATACCAACTTTCAAAAAACATTGACACTTTATAAAATAATCAAAAATCCCGCCCCGAATCGCACCAGATTCAAAAGTGCCCATTACACTCGCAGCGTTACCGCGTTGGATTGCGATGGATACACGTTGTGTCAGGTACGAACCGGAACAGGAACCATGGCCCCTCTGACGTAAACGAGAGCCCAAGTCGTTAATAAAAGCCCGGGCTTCCAATAACGAAAGTTTTGTTAATTATGCGCCATAACTTTTACAATTATAATATGTAAGTATAGGTAACCGTTTTTACGATAGAGAAAAAATAAAAATACTTTAAAAAACATGTTTCTTACTGTATTACCTGTCTCCTTGCTTTTTCTCCGAGGACTGGGTTGTCTGGTAGAAATAGCTCTCAGCGATAAGACCGCCAAAATGTACGTCTCTTAGTTTTTAATTTAAATTTTGATGTACAATAAAGAGTTATTTGAGTTTGAGTTTCTTCTATGGGGACCCCGGTCCTCTTAAAGTCATGTTATTATATATCCCATAATAATACCTAGTACCTAGGTGAAAAGCGTTTTCTCAGATATGAGACCTATCTAGATGGATTTTTCGCCTCCAAAAACCTCCGTATACCAATTTTCAAGCAAATCGTTGGAGCCGTTTCTGAGATTCATATTATTATATATACTGTAGCAAAAAAAAAAAATTAAAATGGGAAATAATACCCTAGAAAGGCCATGCTACATCATACGTAGAATTTTAAGTTGAGACCGGCAAATGGTAGTGTCATGGAAAAAGAAAAATGGAGGTAATAAGTAAAGAATATAATTTAAAATTAAGTCAAATATAAAAAAGAGCTTTGAAAATAAGGAAATGGTCACCGCAGAGTGTTTGTTGGATTTAGTAAAAAAATATTGAATGTCAAAATGATGAGACCCTTACACATTACACATACCACAATATATGTTTATATATGCACTTTTGGTTCAAATAGGTGAAAGGGTTTCATACTTTTTAATATTTTTTTACTAAATCCAACAATCACTCTGCGGTGACCATTTCCCTTTTTTAAAAGTTCTTTTTTATATTATTTTTAATATTATTCTTTACTTATTACCTCCATTTTTCTTTTTCCATGACACTACATTTACCGGTCTTGACTTAAAATTCTACGTATGATGTAGCATGGCCTTTCTAGTGTATTATTTACTATTTTAATTTATTTTTGCTACAATATATACAAGATATGCTCGTTTAAAGGTATTAGATGTTCTGTGAAAATTCCAGCCATATACCTGTCACGGTTCAAAAGATCCAGCCTTTAAGTCGGACAGACAGACTGACAGCGTAGGCACCCGTCACCGGATCCAGAACCAGAATTTCACAATCGTTTCCTCGCTGTGACTGACCATTTAGTCCAAAAATATTTACGTCTCGTCATCGCTTTTGTTTGTATGTTTTAATTAATTAATTAATCATTTAATTAATCATCAGTACGAAGTTCAGTTCATTGACATTAACTAATGATTATTGGTTGATAATTCTTTAGCGGTATGAATGCGTGTATTTGGGGTAATGCTTTATGTACATGTAAATAATGTTTATATTTTTAAATAATATGTGTGTTGGCTTATGTTATGTTATGTATGTATGATACGAATGTGACGGATTGGGTGACACCTGAAGCGACACTGAACCGGAGAATAGTAAATTAAAGTTATTGGTGTGAAAACAAGTGAGGCACTCGGTAATTATTTACTTGCTCTGAAAAATTTGTTCAACTATTTTTCTGTTTCTGTGAAGTTTACTATTACAAATATGACTTTAAGAGCGTATTCACATAATCGTTTCCCATACAAACTTAAATTAACTACTTCCCCAAAATGGATGTACCGATTGTAATGGAACTTTATACATAATATAAGCGAGTCACGAAGTTCTGGTTTGTGAATAGGTTAGATTTTCAAAATACTTTATTTTAAAAAAGATTAGCGAATTTTAAGATTACTATGAAAACTTAAATCACTGTTATTTAGTGACAACACAAGTTTTTTTTAAATGTAATCTATTCATACACTAGAATTTTGTGACTTGCTTATATGTGTATAAAGTTTCATTAGAATCGGTTCATACTTTTTCAAGAAGTAGAAATTTAAAGTTTGTATGGGAAACGATTTTGTAAATACGCTCTTAAACTTATAGATATAGACTATGGTACCACATCAAGAAAGTCTAAGCCACACGCATTAAATTTCGATATTTCTAATTTTTGTATATTATTTTATGTTATTTGTTTAAATTATATTATTTTAATAATTTCGAATATCTATTTAAATGATAAATAGTGTTTATTTATTTAAAGTTTTTTTAATACACTTTTAAAGTAACTAACTCTTACACATTGAATTTAAAATGTGTATAGGTAGCTAGTTACTGCAAGTGTATTTTTAAATTAAACACTAGCTGTTTAAAATTTTAATATTACAAAACTTGACAGGACCTAAGTAATATACTTTAAATATTAAATAATATGTTTTTAATTAGTCAGGTGAGGTGTAGTCAAACGCACAATTTTTTTATTATTTAAAATTTAATGTAAAACTATTTTTTGACGTGATAAACGTCTTATAAATCGATGAACGCCGGCTGCATGCACGAAAAAGTGTCACGTTCTGCGTGCAAGCGAGAGCGCGGAACAAGCGATAGAGTGGCACGATCGGCCTAAGCGTTCGGCTTGTGATTAATGTTTTTTTCATATAACGTTATCACGTAAAATTATCGTCCGTTATCCGACTCTACAGACAACCAGTTTTTTGTATGGCCATTCGGAAAATTGTAGTTTGATCAAGCGTATAAAAATGCTATTATTGTAATCATATGTATGTTGTAGCCATACCTAATATCATCACTTGACGTAACAGGAAGTCGTAAAATTTTTATCAAGCATTGTACTATAGGGCCATTGTCAAATTTTATCAACAACACAAAAATTGAGTTCACTGTCTTATGTCAAGGTACTCATTATAGTCGTTCATGTTTAAAAGCAGCTTCGTTGCCTACCTACCTTAGCTTCGCCTAGCCACAGATGATAATAATAGTACTGAAGTAGCCTAGCCTTAAATTGTAACTTAGTTTTTTGACCCTTGACATCATCTCACCTGATGGTAAGTGACAATGATGTCGACGATGGAAGCGGGCTTACCAAGATTCCCCAACGCAATGGGGAACTGGCTATCACATCTTCAAATTAACCGGAACACATCAATATTGTTAGCATTAATGTTTGGCGGCAAGACTTAGATAAGATGGTGAGTGGTAGCTAGCCAAGCGGGCTTAGAAAATGCCCAAACCGAGTCTAAGAAAGTTAGACTACGCCGGGAGTCGAACCCGAGACCTCCCGATGAGTAGCTAATGGACTTAACCATGACGCCAAGGAGATGGTTTAAAAGTTGTCTGGAAGAGATCGACCCTTAGCTTAGCGTGTATTTTTCGCACCCCCCCCCCCCCCCTCCCTAGGGGGGGGGCGTCGCTCCGATATACTTTTAGGGTGGCTTATGCTGCCAAAGTTCTTCGGGGGGTGTTAGTGGGTATTGCGGTTCGACGACTGTGAGTCCCACATAACCGGTGCAGTTTTACCGCTGCACAGGTATGCGTAAATGCATTCACCTCCCTCCCCTACACAACATCCCACGGGGAAAAAAAAATAAAAAAAATAAATAGATCGTTTGTAAGCAATAATGCAGCCTACTACTACGTTAGTACTATTATATATACTGTGCTACTACTCATTGTTCCTTTGATGTTGTGCAGTAAAATGTCAATCAATAAATCGATAAAACAAATGAAAACTGGTATATACAGGGTGTGACAAAATTGTGTAGGTCTCGTTAACTGGGGCTTCTACTCATCATACTGTACAATATTTGTTCTACGACTTTGCTGAAATCGCAAAAATATTAACTCTTCATCCAAATCGATCAGCTGATTTTTGTATGGAGGGTCTAAATTTTTTTTGGAGAATTGTCTATGGGTTCCTTAGTTTAAAATGTTCAGTATGATGAGTAGAACCCCCAGTTAATGGGTCATACGCCAATTTCGTTACACCCTGTATATCTGTTTTGCATTCGTATGGGTAGGTATTTTAAAAAGAAAGTGAATTAAGCTCTACATAGTATTAAACACATCTGTCTGGTTTCTCAGCTTACTTCGTCTGAACCACGCAAGTAACTAGTATCTCATCTGTGACCACGCAACGGATTTTAATTCGGTTTTCACTAATAGATAGAGCGCTAAGCGGCTCGGGCACTGCGCACCAGCTAGTATAGTTATCCCAAAGTATATATATTAGTACTAACATACAGTATGGACACTCCCTGTCTCTCTCTAGATTGCGAGCTCACCCCCTCGTCAGCCAGATGGATATAGATTGGTTACAGTTTGGTTACAGTTTGGTTCTCGAACGTATATGATTTCACCGTTATTTTTGTTTGCTCCGTCATTTGTTTATTAGAAATGTCGTTTCACGACCATTGTATGCAAGGTCCGGGGTGTTGTTGTACAGAGTGAATGACGCATTTAAGGAGGTGAATCAGAAAGGCGAAACTGAACAAATTTTCCTTATAAACCTGTGGTCAATTTAAAAAAACCGGCCAAGTGCGAGTCAGAACCGCACAAAATGGGTTCCGTACCATCATACTAGATGGCGCTAGTTTTTTTACGTTTGTATGTAGACCCCTTATTTTTTCCCACTTTCGAATTTTTAGTATTTGTTGTTTCAAAAACTGTTTCATCTTCTTATTCACCTCCTGAAATGCTTCGGTCGCCTTACCAGTCACTATGTAAAGTCTCATAAGTTACCCAGGTAAATAAAGTATTTTTTTTAAATAATTTATTGTACGCACATAAAGCGTCGGTGGCTCAACCGGTAACGACTCGGTCCATCTAACCAGAGGTACCGGGTTCAAATCTGGACGGCCAATGTACCAATGAGTTTTTCAAAAACTTACGTACATATACTTACCGATTGCTTTAACGGTGAAGGAAAACATCGTGAGGAAACCTGCACACGCCTGCGAAGAAACTCGAAGGTTGTGTGTGAAGTCGACCAACCCGCACTGGGCCCGCGTGGTCGACTAAGACCTAATCGCCCTGATTCAGGGTAGGCTCGAGCCCCTCGGTGGGGACGTATATGAGCTGATATAATAATAATAATGCACATATACATACAACTGTTAAAAACAATGTAAATGCATTTTACATTGTTTACAACTTACAGAAGTCAATTAAAAATATTCAGATTCTATTCGTCACTTACCATCAGGTGAGATGATGCCAAGTACTTACCAACTGTGAATTAAAAAAAAATCAGATTCTAGAACAAATACATTTCGACATGAGAAAAAATGTTTTCTATCTATCTGACCCCTCGCAAAATGCGTAGCGAAGCTTCTATGTACTACTTATTATAGGGTAAATGGATTTATGTGCTGGCTGAAGTACAAAGGCAGAAAAACAAAGTTGTAATTCTTGGCATGGCATGTACCCGGTGGCTCCCCCAGGCCCTCTTACGACTTGGCTCCAACATTTTTCTGCTAAGCTGCTGGAATTTTACTTACATTACTGCCAATTTTTGCATACGTATGAGGCTCACAGGATTTATTTGCTAAGTTTTTATTAGGTATGTTTTACCTAAGTACCCTTTTGAGTACATATACCGTTATAGTAATGCCACGCGTTTCAACAAATTTGTAGAGATAATAGGGTAATTGACTACATCAAAAATAAGTTAATATTATTTCCTAAATTTTCGTGCTCCGAATATTTTAAAAAATCTTACTCGTTTTGTTTTACACTTCATTCTTGAATTTTTAATTAATTAATAAAATTTACGAAATAAGTTCGTCAAGACGGTAAAAGTTTAGAAGTCACGCGTTCCTATTTCATACAATCTTACAACAAAATGTCGTTTTTGACAGATGATAAAAAGTAACTCAAATGAATAGCAGTCAACGTTCCTATTAATTAATATTTTTTTTGTTTCTTTCCTTTTACACGACTGTACAGAAAAGGAGTGTATTGTTTTAATGTATGTTACTTTATTCCACGATATCTTCTAAACGGCTTGATGGATTTCAGAGTGCGAGGTATCGTTAGATTCGTCTTGATCCCGCCCGTGAATGACATACGATATATTTTACCCGACCCCACAAAAAAGAGAGGTAATGTTTCATGCAATTGTGTTTTTATGAAATTTATAATTTAATTTTTTTTTATGGTTGGTAGCACAAAGTAGCTTTGTGTTGGTAGGTAGTCATTTTTTTTCTAATCTACAAACATACAAGACATAAGACATTTATTGATTCCTTGTCACCAAACACACATACATAATATATTGGGCATAAATTAAATAAACAAAAAAATAGAGAGGAGAAAAATAACAAAATAACAGTACCTAATATTACAAGTAGAGAAAAAACTATCAAAGTATGATGTGTGTGTATGTGTGTGTGTGTGTGTGTGTGTGTGTGAGTGAGTGGTGCGGCTTATGCTGCAACACAGCGCTGGTTTTCAACAACTATCTACAACTTGTTTTTATTTGTTAGCCCTTGGCATCGTCGCACCTGATGATAGGTAAAGATGATGCCGACGATGAAAGCTGGCTTACCAAGATTCCTCAACGCAATGGAGAACTTGATTTCACAACGCTTGCATTACAATTGAGTCGCGGCATTTGATTCAATTCAACCAGTACTTATGTATGCTAACGACGACGCAGTATCTTGTATTCTGTGTAAACTGAGATATAAAAAGACTAAGTATCTTTACGTATATAAGTAAGTCTGGGAACGGAAAATAATAAAATGTAGAATCGTAGTAAGTAGGTATGATTTCATCGCATTGTTGGGAACGCATGACAATACTATCTTATCACGGGGATAATAAAAATAAATCATTGCTCTATTCATTTGTTATGTATGTATGAGATTATTATGAAAATAAGACTTAAGTATAATTATATCCATAGCTATCATGTCTAACAATACCTTGTCATTTTGTCAACCGACTTCCAGAAAGAAGGAGGTTTTCAATTTGACTGTATATTTTTTTTGTTTTCGTATTTTTGTTACGCGATATCTTCGCAGATTGTGAACCGATTTTCACGGTTCTTGTTTCAACCGACTTCCAAAAAGAAGGTGGTTCACAATTCGACTGTATGATTTGTGTGTGTGTGTGTGTGTGTGTTTTACGCGATATCTTCGCAGATTGTGAATCGATTTTCATGATTCTTTTTTATTCTTTTTTTTATTGCTTTCGAGTTAGTCCCTTATAAATTTTCTCTAAATCGATGAAATATTTTTTAAAGAAAATTAACAAAAATAAAGTAAAAAGTACTAAGTTGTTGAGAACACGGTTTTTAGGGTTCCGACCCAAAGGGTAAAAACGGGACCCTATTACTAAGACTCCATTGTCCGTCCGTCTGTCTGTCTGTCTTTCCGTCTGTCACCTGGATGTATTTCATGAACCGTGATAGCTAGACAGTTGAAATTTTCACAGATGATGTATTTCTGATGCCGCTATAACAGCAAATACAAAAAAATTCAAAAAGTGAAAGTCTCCATACAAAATGAGTTTTTTTTTAGGAAACGTGAAGAAACTAGCGTCATCTAGTATGATGGTCGGAACCCTTTGTAAGCGGTTCTGACTCGCACTTTACCGGTTTTTCTAACGTGTTCAGTGTTTCCAATGATGTTCCAACGCTAACATAGGAAACTTTAAAAATAATATAAAAATGTTGTATTCTTAATCTCATCAAAATTAGTTTTCCTGCAACAGTTTGTCTTCAAATCGAGGATACGAACGTACACACATACGCACGCACAAAGGTGAAAGTGACAACTTATAAAATAATTTTAGTCGTAAAAACCTTGTTTGACAGTGTAAAGACAAAATGGCATAAGCGACACTGTTACACATTTCCGGTTTCTGTGTGGTAGATTTAGATATCCTTCATTTCTAAAGAGAGAGGGAAAGAATATTTCAAATTTAAAAATGTTTATTTAAAGTAGGAGCATAGGTTACACTATTTCTGATAGTCTGCAGTAGGTACATACATGCTGTTAAATTTTGTGAAAAAATTAAAACAAATTATAATTCTAATCTACTAAATAATATTAAACAAAGATTGATTTAAAACAAAAAATGTTATTGGAACATGAAAACAATATGGCACGAGAAGTTAAAAGCACACAAAAAGAGTTATACTTTAAAATAATTGAATTTATCATTAAGGTGCTCCGTAACGTAAAATTTTCATAAGTTACATAAAAAAAGTAAAAAAAAAGAGATTGCTTTTAGCAGTAAGACCGCCTACTGTACACTTTATACAATATCCCTATGTATTAGCTTCACGAAATTGTTTTTGGTGTACTATAAGTGTAAATAAATAAATCAATCAAAAACAGTCCATAATGGCGCGCGATGCAATGTGGCTGTTATGACCTCCGCTCCGTCCGAGAAGCGCGAAAATTAACACAAAATAATACTTTCCACGTAAAAACGTCACCGATTTGAAAATCAAAAACCAGGACACTAATTACCATCTACTACATTTTTGTAAATTCAAAATAAACCGATTTGAACTTTAGTCTCCTAGCGATTCAGTTCTAACTGTCAAATAAGGACAAAATAGATGTAAGTACGGTATTTTTTGTAGTTACACTTAACCATAACATCAAGTATATTCTCGATTTAAAACTTAATTTAATAAAACGAATGGTTACAATTTAAATTGTATTTTGCAAAGTTTTTTAAACTAAGTCCCTAACGCCTTTGGCAAGAATAGCTCCCAGCTCACACGGACAGCACCCAGTCACGAGTATAATGCGAGATTTAGCCATCGCTCCCCTCGGCCATAATAGAGAGAAAGAAGCTCCCAGCTCACACGGACAGCACCCATTCACGATTATAACGCGAGCTTTAGCCATCTCTCCCTTCGGCCATATTAAAGGGAAAGCAACGACCCACTTCCAGAAACTCCACCTCACCATCCCATGAACATTGAAGCGAGCACTATGTATAAATTTTTTTTAAATAACAAATATTTTTTGTTATGCTATTTTGAAAATATCTGGGTAGAATTAAAACAGCGTGTTCTTCACGATGAGAAAATGCAAAGATTTATTTCAATTTGACAGCTAACGCTATAAATGTCAAACTTAAATTTTTAATAGGCAAAGGAATGTACGTTCCGTTTGCAAACACTAGTGCATTAATTAATCCCTTACAAAGAGTCTCTACCATAGACAATTGACCATACCCTATCAATACCACGTGTCTCAATCTCAACGTCATCAGCCGGATGGCGCCGCACGCCCATATGCGCATTGGCCTTGACTTGACTTACGACTCCCGCGCACTTGTCAACCGTTCACGCTATTTTTATTACGTCTCTCGTCTGACATGGAGATGGAGATCTTAGGTCGATTTTAGAACTCCAATCCAACGTGCTTCCCTTTTTTTTAGTTGGCTAACATAAATGTTTTATGTGAAGATAGACTAGTCTCATTTAGTTTTTTTTCTTTTGTTTATTTATTTATTTACACTTATAGTACACCAAAAACAATTTCGTAATGTTAATACGTAGAGATACTATAATATAGTGTACAGTAGGCGGTCTTATTGCTAAAAGCAATCTCTTCCAGACAACCTTGAAAGAACCTGGTTACCTTTTGTTATGATTTGTGATTACTGATGATTATACATAAGTACCTACATGATCCAATAAACCTGTTTAAATAATCGTTAATGATAATTTGTAACGATAACTATCTTACTTCGAAATACCATTGTCCTACAAAATCGCTAAGCCTCGTCTATTCGTTTGTACCTAAATGAAAGTTATCGGTTAGTGGCAATGGCGGCTATTGAAATTGTTTCTATTGTGTTTCGTGTTTTTTGTATGAAAAATGTCTTTCTTTTGGCTTTTAGATACTGGGGTGTATGTAACCATGCTGAAATAGATTTTACGAATTTAACAGAACAGATCGCCGATGGGGTAGTAGGTATACGTAGTTATCGAGTGGCGACCGCGCGCCAGAAGACGTAACATAGGCAGGCTTCCCAGTCAGTAGATCGACGACCTGGTGAGGGGCTGGATGCGGGCAGCGCGGGTCGGTCGTTGTGGAAATCCTTAGGGAGGCCATTGTCCAGCAGTGGTCGGCTGATTATGATGATGATATTATAGTTGTTATAATGTTTTTTTTTTTATGAGTTATAAATAGGATCGAGTACAGACGAAGGTCGAATAAGACAAAAACCAGGTTGTTTACTAACTCGAACAGGTACATGTATAATGTAGACTCTATAGAGTAATTTCACGGCTTGTTTACGTCCATGAATCTTCCGTGAATCGTGATGCAAAAGTGATGCAATGATGAATACCGGCCTAACTGATGAGGACAGTTCAAAAGTTAACAACTATTAACTTTTGTCTCATTAATAAAATTAATAAGAAGTCATAATGATAACTTAGAAGGAAAAGATTTAGCTGTTTCCCTACCCAAAGGTTGCCTGGAAGAAATTGCTACCTAGCAATAAGGTCGTCTATTGTATAGGCTTTCCTCTTTATTATTGATTTCTTTTTTATGTTGTGATGCAATAAAGAATATTGTATTGTATTGTATTATTGTATTAGATTTACGTCGTATTTTGTTAAAATTTTATTTAAAAGATAGCTTATTAAAATGAAATACTTAATGAGTGTTAAATGGTCATTATAATCAGGTATTTGTCGGTGGCCGATAGTGAAATTAGGCAGATCATGATGCGCCGCCTCACCACATCGTGATCTGCCACTATTTTATGAAGTGCCTAACTTACGCTTATTCATATCGTGAAAAGGCTGGTTTTCGTTTAGGCATAACGTTTGACGATTCACCTTGCTACTGGCTAACCAACATCAAATTTGTAGGCAGATCAAAGCAAATACATTATACATCACCAATAGCCGCTAGTTGCGCTTTGTTTACGTTTGCGCAGTCATGGCGTCTGACGATAAAGGCGAGTTTGACAGTTAATATTCCAATGAAATGGATAATACGGAGCATTGTGGTTACAGTAGTACATTCCGATTTATTATGAACGGGGAACTAATGGAGTTTTATGAAAGTCATGCAAATTCAGAACCAATTAAAACCAGCTAAAATAGAATAGGGTATTCATGTTCTGCAAACGTTTCTCGTCGGAGTACTACATGTAAGTACGATGTCATGAAAACTTTGGAGAAAGCCTATATAATATTTGAGAAGAAACACTTGAATGAACCTAACGGTACGCATAGTACACATCAACTGATCAAATTTTTGTCTTTTTGACAGAAGTGCACAAAACCGTCGGTCACGGCGGACGTGATAATATGAAAAAGCTTTATATTTAAAAAAAAGCTATAAATTCCAAAAGAAATTGACGAAATTTTGTGTATGATATAAATATTAATTAAAGAATTCTTTGTCCAAGAAAGGTAAAGTTTCTGAACTCATAATATTAGAAAGATTTTAACGCACGTGCTACCTTTTTTTTAGTATTAGTATTCTTGATAGTTGTCTTTATTAACTTATAAGTAATAACTATGTGATACTCATTTTCTGCCATTACTAACGTGGTCTGTAATTCCTGGTACTTTTTTAGGTCTTTTGCTTCAGAAATAAATTTCGATTGTGTGAACGAACGGTTTTTACCCTCGCCCTACCGAACCCTACACCTGCCCGTCGTGCTACAGGTCTTCCTACAAAACTATGTAGTTAAACATCGTTGGTCAAATCGACAAAATTGATTTGTCGAACGATGGGCATGATATAACTAAGGCTCATAAGGTGGAAGATCACGACGTGGCTAGGCGCATCATGATCTGCCTGATTGTAAGATTGGCCACCGACATATGTCTAGTGTATAACTTATATCGTCGTCGTTACGAAGTTTCAGGAAATACTTTCTAGCTAATGAGACGTATATGTATATGTAAATACAGAGTTAGAATCTACATGAAAAGAGAGAGCTGTGTCATGCTAAGTTTATAAACGCTTAATAATTTTATCTTGTCGTCGACACCCATCGATTAAATCTCAAAGGATTCGTTTCTGCTTAAATAGATACGAGAGTATATTATTGTCAGTTCTCCTGCCAGCATATTTGTGCAGTTTGTGCTGTACAATTGAGCACACTAGACCAACAGAACAACCTGAGAGTCACAATGACCATTGTGCAAAATGCGAGCTCTACATTTATAATAATAATGTTGACGCACCTTGTTTGAATGAAAGCACGACTCTGAAAGGAGGTAAAAACATACATAATAATAACCTAAACAATGTAATTAAAAATTATAAACTCTAGTGCGTAAAAACATAACCCCTGGGCAGTTTGCCTTATGTTATCACGGGATCAATACAAATCTATCTATCTATCTATCTAATCTATGTAATCTATATAATCTATATAATCTATCTAATCTATCTAATCTATCTAATCTAATCTAATAACCTCGCACTCTAAAATCCATCAAGCCGTTGACGCTACAGACTCAGCCAAAGAAACAGACATCCTTACTCATATTATAAATGTGAAAATGTGTTTGTTTGTTACCTTATCACGATTCACCACCTCGAGTAACGACCTATCTTGATTGAATTTGGTATGCAGGTTGCCTGCGTCACTGAAAAGAACATAGGCTACTTTTTAACCCGTGAAAATAGCATAGTCCGATGCAGTTTCTGAGGTAACTAAAAAAATTGTCTTTTTTTGGTTAATTTGTAATTTCGTTAACATCGCAACGGAACAATGGATTGTTATGTTTTTTTTTTTGCAGAGATGATTGAGTGGGTGAGAAATGACATAATTTTCTAATTAACATATCCTGAGATAGGTAGTTCCCGAGGGATCTGGGGAAAACTCATTTCCACGCTCGAGCACGTCGACGTCGCAACGGACGGGTTAAAGGAATGAAGTGATTTTTTGTATAGAATTGGTGGGTGGTGGGAAGTGATATATATATTTTTTTTATTCACGTTTGGTAAGCCCTTGGCATCATCTCACCTGATGGTAAGTGACGATGATGCCGAAGATGGAAGCGGGCTTACCAATATTCCCCAACGCAATGGAGAACTGGCTATCTTATCTTCATGCCGGAACACATCAATGTTGTTAACACTGATGTTTGGCGGCAAGACTTAGATAAGATGGTGGTAGCTAGCCAGGCGGGCTTAGAAAATGCCCTACCACCAACCAAACCGAGTCTTTCAAGTTGACCCCGCCGGGAATCGAACCCGCGACCTCCTACTGTGAAGCGAATGGACTAGCCAATACCACGGAGGTGGTTAGATATAGATATAGACTACTAATTAGAATAGCACGACATAGTTCCTGAGGGATCTAAAGAAAATTCATGTCCACGGGTGGCTCGCGCATCACTCACCCTTAAAGACAGTCATAAAAACGATTTCCACGCGGGCGAAGCCGCGGACATACGCTAGTACATGCTTATTCCCTAAAAACAGGGAAAGTACTTACATACTTACTCCCAAAAAACATTCCGCAAAAGGGCAGCCGGGTAAAAAGCTATGTTCAGAAGACTAAATACGCATACAGGTATGTTCAGAAGACTAAATGAGAAGCTGAGGTTTTTTGGACAGTCATTTCAAACTATATGACGACGGCGCTGCTGCAAGTGATCGTATAATTTCCCCCACGCTATGAGAAGAGACAACTTTCGAGTAACATCTCACAAGTCAAGTGTGTGACCTTCGCGAGAGCAAACAGCCGGCTGGCAACCACGTACAACCCATATCTATACTTATAACGATACGCTGTGTACACAGATTGAATCAACAACTCTGTGTATCTACGTAGCTATAGAATATAGCGCTTAGCACGATGACCCGTTGTCGCTCCCCCCCCTCCCCACCCGTCCCCTACCCGCGTCCGCCATTCCGTGACGCATCAAATCGGCTGTTGTAAGCGCAAACGGCGTATCCGCCAAGAGAGGTTATTTTTAAAATATCTTAGAGTCACTCGATTAGAGTCGCATTTTCAATGTAGATTGTAATGCGTTAGGAAACGAATGTCGCGTTAGGGGCACGGGAAAGTGTTCATTGTATTTATTTTTGTACCCAACAGGCGCAGTCGGACACAAGTGCACTGTTCCGAGAATCGTTTCAAAAACAGAAACCCTCGTCGCTGGATTGCACCGTAGCTTCACAATACATTACTATTTCGTCTGCCTGTAAGATATTGCTCTAGTCGCCAAGTTGCTACTGCGAATTTCACGTAGTTTTGTATCTATTCTAGGTATTTGCCGTCCGTCCTCTTTAAGTGACCTAAGCAGATATTTGCCTCATGAATTAACTCTTGAGGACTTATGACTGTGTTTACGATGTTCATGACGTTTAGTTTATGTCTTCATACAACTGCTTAATTCTGTGTCATGGTTTCGTGCCGTTGACTAAACACACATAATAGGTGTTTTTTATATACCTACCCGATATAGATCTGTATATTTATTATGGTTTTACTTATTCTAATTTTACTGCTAATTTATTTTAGGCAGGAAATTACATGCTTACTTAATTATAGGTACTTAAGTAACTATTTCTGTTCACTCATTAATAGTCATTGACCGGCATTGAGACGGTTCCACTGTTTTGTAACAAACATAAAAATGTAATTAACTCAGTAAATAAGAGATTTAATTGAAAAAAAATATAGATACACATTTATTTTTTGAAGCCAATTTTATGAATACCTACTCAACTTGACATCGTTGATTCTTTCTTGATTTAAAAATTAATTTAATTTGAAGATGGTCTTCAAGGTCTTCGACCAGTGTGTGTTGCCAGTGATGAGTTGATAATAATAATAATAATAATAATAATAATAATAATAATTTATTCACTTTAAGAAGTCTTATCACATAAGTTTCTTAAATTATTTAGGAACATCTGGGTGTGCAGACCCTAGTATCTGTACTAGGCAGCGCCTGTGTTACAGAAACTAGTCCCTTCCTATCATAAGAACTTATTTATTACACTTGGTGTTGACAATAAGACTTGGTGCGTTATCAGCGTAATATAATAATACATTTAAAAAGAGAATAGGAGAAAAAAAACAAAAAAAAACTAAGTATAGTTATTGCTAATCCAGTTAAATGGTTTGTGCGTGTGTGTTTGTGTGTGTGTGTGTGTGTGATGACAAACGGAACTGAGACATGGTCGCTTACTATGGGCCTCATAAGAAGGCTCAAGGTTACCCAAAGGGCAATGGAGCGTGCTATGCTCGGAGTTTCTCAGCGTGATCGTATTAGACGCGAGGAGATCCATATTCAAAGTAACCGACATAGCTATCAGAATTGCTAAATTTAAGTGGCAGTGGGCGGGGCACATAGCTCGTAGAACATATGGCCGTTGGGGCAGTAAAGTTCTCGAAAGGCGACCGCGCACCGGAAAACGTAGCGTAGGTAGGCCTCCAACTCGGTGGATCGATGAACCGTTGAAGGTCGTGGGAAGCCGCTGGATGCGGGCAGCGCAAAACCGGTCGTCATGGAAATCCTTGGGGGAGGCCTATGTCCAGCAGTGGATGTCTGTCGGCTGATATGATGATGATGATGAGAAGAAACGTTAAGTATTTACCACTCAGCGACTGGCTTATTAGGGTTCTGTACCCAAAGAGTTAAAACGGGTGACGGGACCCTATTACTAAGACTTCGCTGTCCGTCCGTCCGTCACCAGGCTGTATTTCATGAACCGTGATAACTAGACAGTTGAAATTTTCACAGATGATGTATTTCTGTTGCCGCTATTACAACAAATACTAAAAAACAGAATAAAAGAAATATTAAAGGGGGGCTTCCATACAACAAACGTGATTTTTTTTCTCGATATTGATAACGGCAACAGGTAGACGTTTGAAATATTCACAGAATATTGATTGGTATTATTCACTTTTAAAATAAATAAATATATTAAAATAAAATTGATATTTAAGAGGGGGCTTCCATACAACAAACGTAATTTTTATAGATAATGGTGCGGAATCCTTCGTGCGCGAGTCTGACTCGCACTTGGTCGGTTTTTTAATCTACAACTGGTATCGCAGGGTGCAGAATGGTGGCACAGTCCGCGGGAAGGACGCTGCCGCTACTGCCAATCCTCGTGTTTTTGTTCCTTAACTCGCCTTTTACGACACCCTCGGAAAGAAATGGTGTGGTACTATGTATAATAGATATAAACGTGTCTTAAATGGTAATTAAACCCACGATCTTTAACTTTTAGGAGCTCCATCAGGCTAGCATGGATATTTTAGCAAAACCTTAAAAAAAAGGACCTAAATGACTTAGTTGCCAAAATGACGGTTTTTTTGCTCAAGCCGATCGTGAAAAATCTCAAATTATGCTAGCTTTGTATAAAGGTAGCAGAGTACCTAATTAAATTGCATACTTTTCTCCTGACCATGACACGCCATGACAAAAGATTTTGTTGCTAATAGATCACTTTCTAAGTAGGCCTTTGGACATAAGGTCCGAGTCTTCTTCTTTTTAAACCCCGATGCAAAAAGACGGGTGTTATAATTTTAACGTGTGTAGGTATCTGTATATCTGTGTGTCTGTCTGTGGCATCGTAGTTCTCAAACGAATAGACTGATTTTGATGCATTTTTTTAAATCCACAACTGTTGTTGGCATCATCTCACCTGATGCTACTTCTAAGTGATACGATATTCTTAGCGATTGAATCAGCCTAAATTTACCACGCAATAAAATAACGATAAAAGAACCGCCATGCTAGATTCCCCGTTATTTATTGCTGTCTTGAATACGACTACAAGGAAAAAAGCTATGCGAAAAATTGTGGATTCCAAACAAACCTGTTTGGTTAGCGTTCAAAGCGAGTGTCGAACGCAAGGCATAACTGCACGCGACGTGGATTCTTTGCGGTCGCCGGGACCTGGCGTTGTGTTGCGTAGATATTTTCGTTGGATATATAGCTATGTTAGCTGTACAATGCATAGCATAAGGTACAACAAACTAACTTCACATGTAATAAATGCGGAAACGTTCAACACATTTAAAGGTAAACTTTTCCAATATATATTGGACGACGCGACGTGGATTCTTTGCGGTCGCCGGGACCTGGCGTTGTGTTGCGTAGATATTTTCGTTGGATATATAGCTATGTTAGCTGTACAATGCATAGTATAAGTTACAACAAACTACCTTCACATGTAAAAAATGCGGAGTCGTTCAACACATTTAAAGGTAAACTTTTCCAATATATATTGAAAGACGCGACGTGGATTCTTTGCGGTCGCCGGGACCTGGCGTTGTGTTGCGTAGATATTTTCGTTGGTTATATAGCTATGTTAGCTGTACAATGCATAGTATAAGTTACAACAAACTACCTTCACATGTAAAAAATGCGGAGTCGTTCTTTTCCAATATATATTGGAAGACGCGACGTGGATTCTTTGCGGTCGCCGGGACCTGGCGTTGTGTTGCGTAGATATTTTCGTTGGATATATAGCTATGTTAGCTGTAGAATGCATAGCATAAGGTACAACAAACTAACTTCACATGTAATAAATGCGGAGTCGTTCAACACATTTAAAGGTAAACTTTTCCAATATATATTGGAAGACGCGACGTGGATTCTTTGCGGTCGCCGGGACCTGGCGTTGTTGCGTAGATACTTTCGTTGGATATATATAGCTATGTTAGCTGTACAATGCATATCATAAGTTATTTTTACCTGACTGTCCAAAAAGGAGGGTAATGTTTTTCAGGTGTGTTTTTTTGGATGAGCCTGTAGCCTAAACGGCTTGATGGATTTTGGAGTGCGAGATGTTGTTAGATTCGTATAGATCCAGTAGGGACATAGAATACATGCATTATTTTTATTACCAGAGACAGAGATTTGTTACCATAGATGGGTTATGCACTAACAAACCACATTTGAAAATCGAATCCATTTACACACACATTATAATAGGCACCTACCGAATGCTACTATGAAAAGAGATGCCAATTGGCATCTTTTTTTTGCTTCACTTTTAGGATGCATGTAACCTATCTACCTCCCCTTATATATAGCATATCTCTGACCAGAGAGCCAAAAAATGAGGTTAAGTTTTCTGAAGTTATGTTTTTAATTTTTAATAAAAATTGTTACGTTATTTACTTTTACGTATAAGAACGAGGATGTTTCAGTAAGCGCAGCAGCTTAGATTAGATACTATTGATTGATTGAAAACACTATAATGCACAACATAAAAGCACAAATATACAGGTAAGTGTACAAGTAGTAAGGAAGTTATACATTTAGGCGGGCTTGTCGCTAACAAGAGATGTCTTCTAGATAAGTGGAGGAAACAGTGAAAAATCATTATTGTGGGTTAGTTAGTGCGCAATAAATAAGATAATAAAGAGTTATAAAAACAATTATTGTTTAGTTTTGTTTCTCGTAGAGTTTGATTAATCGTTGTACTGTGTAGTTAAATCAATTTAGTTACATTTTCGTTTCTGGATGTCTTCTCCTTCGTAAAGTCACACCCTAGACACTTCATGCAACGGGCTAGAAATGAAATTTCCAAAAAAGAATGACGGAACAAACCAAATGGCAGCGAAATCTTATACGTTCGACAACCAAACTATAACCAATCTGTATCAATCTGGGTGACGAGGGGGTGAGGTCGCAATCTAGAGAGCGGTAGGGAGTGTCCATACCGTATGTTAGTACTAATATATATACTTTGTTAAAGTGATTTGTTATCAATTTTTCACCATCGGCATGCTTCATGGTGACTGGTATCGTCAGTCTTGCTTGTGGCGGTTCTCACTTGATCAGTCCAGCGGGTTGATGACTCTCAACCAACAATCAAGTAGATTACCAATCAACTAGAAATAAACTATATTCTTTTTGTTTTTTTCGAAAGGGCAAGCTTGTTGTTGGCCGTTGTTTCCGATCCCCCCCGTCCAAGAAACGACCTTAGCCGAGATCCGTGCCCACTTGGGCGCCCTTAGGCAGTTGCATCTTTTTGCTTTGCATTTAGGTTGAGTGCCCTCCGCACTCGCCTCCCCTGCCCGGTGAAGTTGTAAAGGCCTCCACGGCCAACAACAAGCTTGTCCTTTCGAAAAAAAAGCAACGAGAAATCCGGACAACCTCGAAAAGCTCCTTTATTGTGCAAAGTGGAGGACAAATGACTGAGGGAACTGTAGTTAGTTAAATAACTAACACAGACCCTGAATTTAATGTATTGTTTTAAATCAAATTAATGTTAGGACATTTGAACTTCGATTAACTCAATAAATTATGCAAAACAAGGGACTCAGTTTATTTGTTCTCTACGTTACGACGACGTGATGTAGAACGTAAAAGGGGCGTAAACGCCAAATTGATTTAATTCGTGTTTCCATGTAAAAAGGGTAAAATATTGTAAGCGCCAAATTGAAAATTTTGTTAAAGTTCCCTTACAAAATCGTATTTTTATACAAACTAATAATTCTAATTTCTCGAAAATGATTTGGCTGGTTGTAGTGACGCTTTTTACGTATAAATAAAACCCTCACATCAGCTCATATACGTCCCCACCGAGGGCTCCCTCCAGATATTAAATCGACCCTATCCCAGATATTAAAGTATGTATCTATCAAAATGCAAAGGTGCCTAAGTTTACAACTTTTCACTATTATTTATAACTATGTGTGGGTGTACGGAATGTTGGTAGTGTGGGCAGGTAGGTGCAGTATTAATAATCTGTGTCTGTGGCAATGGAACAAAGTATCAACCCAAGCGTAGTTTGCGCTTGCGACGCCGCGTCGCGCTGCTTTTGTTATTATGAAATAATTCCAACCGTACGTGCTTCATTTCACGTGGTAGGCAGATAGGTATGAATATTATCTGTTTTCAAGCGACTTCCAAAAAGGAGGAGGTTCTCAATTCGTCTATTTTTTTTTCTTTTTTAAGTGTGTTACCTGATAACTGTTGACTGGGTGAACCGATTTTTATGATTCTTTTTTTATTTGAAAACTAATTGCTTCCCGTGTGGTCCCATATAAATTTTATCAAAATCGGTGTAGTACTTTATTAGAAAATTAACAAAAACCAAAAATAATAATGCAAAAATGTACTAAGTTGTTGCGATGGAAGTCGGTTTTTTAACGTGTTTAACGTTTTTTCTGTTTATAACCGGAGTAAACAAGAGACTATTGACCATTTTTGAAGCGACGCGGCGGGTATTTTTGTCTTCGCATTTAGACAACTTAAACTCAAAGAATACAAGGGACTCCTGTCATTATTAATTCACTGCGTCTTAATAATAGGGATGACGAATGCTAGTCATCTGATTTACTATTTAGCATCTGTCAAAAACGACATTTTGTTCTAAAAATGTTTGAAAAACCTAGGCGTGACGTCATAGTTTTGCAGCGTCATTTATGTACTCATTTTGTGATTTTGGTTAGTTAAAAATCGAAGACTTGATGGAAAACAAAACGAGTAAGATTTTCCGAAGTTTAAGTAGGAGGGCAATTTACTTATCAAGAGTTCATAATTTATTTCTGATGCTGTCGTCGTCATCCCTATTCACCAGGCAAACAACAAACAATGTAACCTTTGTTTCTGTATACTATGAATACATTCTCTTTACCGTTTCCGGTAGCCGTGATAACTATTGCCATAGCTACGGCAACAAACGTCCGCGAAAGTAAAAGTAATAAAAGGCCCAGTCAATGCACGCATGCGCAGTTTTGCTATTTAGTTCAACAAGGTACTAGGCATTACAGAAACCGGACTTGCACATTGAAGAATCCGTACCACCACACACTATTATTGTGGTATGTTTTTTTACCAAATAAATGTGTTTAATGTGTGCAACTCACACTTGGCCGGCTTTTATTATTCATCATCATCATCATCATCATATCAGCCGAAAAACGTCCACTGCTAAACAAAAGCCTCCCCCAAGGATTTCCACGACGACTGGTCCTACGCTGCCCCCTTCCAGCGGCTTACCACGATCTTCACCTGGTCGTCTGTCCACCGCGTAGGAGACCTGCCTACGCTACGTTATTTATTATTAATATTATCCAATTGTTTTACTTTTAAAGTGAACTTTAATCATTGAACAAAAAACGTTTTAAAACACGTTTAAAAGAAGGAATCTCTCTTCATTATTTAATTAAAACCGGCCAAGCGCGAGACAGAACCGCACACATAGGGTTCCGTACTATCATACTAGATGGCGCTTGTTTTTTCAGCTCCGTACTATCATACTAGCTGGCGCTAGTTTCTTCACGTTTAAAAAAAAAACGCGTCTTTTGTATGGAGACTTTCACTTTTTAATTTTTTTTTATTTGTTATAACGGCAACAGAAATACATCGTCTGTGAAAATTTCAACTGTCTAGCTATCGCGGTTCATGAAATACAGCCTGGTGACAGATGGACAGACAGACAGCGAAGTCTAGGGTCCCGTTTTTACCCTTTGGGTACCGAACCCTGAAAAACGATGTCACGTCATTGTTTAAAATAGAACTGATGATAACAAAATATGAAACAACGTTATTTTAAAGAATATTTATATTAATAAAATGCAAATATAATGTCTGTCCCAGAGATTTGTTACCATAGATGGGTTATGCACTAACAAACCACATTTGAAAATCGAATCCATTTACACACACATTATAATAGGTACCTACCGTATGCTACTATGAAAAGAGATGCCAATTGGCATCTTTTTTTTGCTTCACTTTTAGGACGCATGTAACCTATCTACCTCCCCTTATATATAGCATATCTCTGGTCTGTCCAATGTATTAATTTAAAAGAATTTTAATAAAACTACAATAAATCAATATAGAACGCGTATACGAACACAAACCTATGTTAGCCAATGCCTTCACTAATTAAATTTTAAAACACAATGAAATTAACAAAGCAAAATTTGACTTTGTCAGCGATGGCCGATGACTCGCCACTTGAATACGAATTTTTTTTTTGTAAATAAATAATTTAATTGCATTGAATTCTGCTGTAACAAACAGTTCCTTAAAATGTATAAAATAAGTGAAATATTTATTTGTGTCGGTCATTTGGGGGGTGTTGCCGTAATCGCCACGCTTGGCAGGCGGGTTACCTGGTGAAGGTCGCGGGAAGCCGCTGGATGCGGGCAGCGCAGAACCGGTCGTCGTGGAGATCCTTGGGGGAGGCCTATGTCCAGCAGTGGACTTCCTTCGGCTGATATGATGAAGTGAAATATTTATTGTAACAATAGGGATGAAGACAGCATCAGAAATAAATTATGAACTCTTGATCACTATATTGCTCTCCTTTTTAAACTTCGGAAAACCTTACTCGTTTTGTTTTCCATCAAGTCTTCGATTTTCAATTCATTAAAATCACAAAATGAGTACATAAATGACGCTGCAAAACTGTGACGTCACTCCTAGGTATTTCAAACATTTTAGAACAAAATGTCGTTTTTGACAGATGAAAAAAAGTAAATCAGATGACTAGCATTCGTCATCCCTAATACGTAATTCTTACTTTACGAGTATCTTAGTTTCAGGTGTTCAGTAACTTCAGTTCTGCAAGTAATTAAAATGCGCTTTACTTCTTTTGTATTAAGGCTTTAAGATAGGTCAAATGACAATATTCAATTCAAAGTATTGAAGGACTTTGTAAAGCTATCACCATGGAAAAAAAATTAATATACTTAATGTAATAAAAAAAACGATTTAATTGAATACAATTAAAAAAAAATTGTTTTGTTTTCGAGTAATTTTGAAATTAATGCCCAAAAAAAGAGGTCTACAGTATATTTTTTTACATCAAATGTAGAAGTTTTTAAAAAATTGTATTCAATTAAATCGATTTTTTTATTTTAGACCTTTCATTTTAATTGAACAAATTTTTTTAAAACTTTTTTGAAAGTGATGAATTAAAGTAATAAAAACATGTAAAAATCGAGAATTGGGCGTTCGGTTTCAACGTAACAGCCGCGTTGAAGCCCGTATTGATTTGAACTTAAAGTGAATAAAATTACGTTTGATATTTCAAACTGTATCAACCTTCTCAGATTGAGTGATCAGCGCCTTAGTGTTTCGAATATCTAAGTCGTACACTTAATACAATTTCATGTTTTATTTATTCATTCACAATTGGTAAGCCTGTTGGTAAATTTCACCAGATGGTAAATGACGACGATGCCGAAAATGGAAGCAGGCTTACCAATATTCCCCAACGCAATGGAGAACTGGCTTATCTTCAAGCAGCAACACATCAATGTTGTTAACTCTTATGTTTGGCGGCAAGACTAAGGCACACCGTAGACACTTCATACAACGGGCCAGAAATGTCATTTTACAAAAAAAGAATGACTGAACAAACAAAATGGCGGCTAAATCCTATACGTTCGACAACCAAACTGTAACCAATCTGTATCAATCTTGGTGACGAGGGGGTGAGGTCTCAATCTAGAGAGCGGCAGGGAGTGTCCATACTGTATGTTAGTACTAATATATATACTTTGACTTAGATAAGATGGTGGTAGCTAGTCAGGCGGGCTTAAAAAATGCCCTACCACCAACCAAACCGAGCCTTACCCAGTTGACCCCACCGGGAATTGAACCCGGGACCTCCTGGTGTGAAGCGAATGGACTAACCATTACGCCACGGCGGCGGTGACATGAAATCGCAGCGCTCGCTGTAAGTACTATGTGTATCAGATTGCGCTTCGTATCACAACTATCACATGATAGAAACGGATGCCGAGTGTATTGACACCACGTATCACGTCACGTATCGCGTTGCTTACCAAGTGCTGAGATGACTACGTTTCGTCTTTTCACCTAAGTGGTTTTCTGAAATGTTATTGTCAACAAAATAAGGTTGTCTGTAAATTCTGTAATGTATGCAACATGTATTTCACTAAAATTGGTTTGTTTATTAGCTTTATTTTGTTGTGAATAGTCTTGATTGATAATAGCACTAGTTAGTTAGATTACTGAGTAGTGTATTGCGTGGTAAATTACCTGAAAAAAAAATTGCAATAAGTACCTTTACCTATTTGGTAACAAAATATATTAATATATAGGTATAGGCTAAATAATGAATCAGTAGATACAAGCAAAGTTAATTTAGGTTCCATTTTGCTTGCTGAGCTGATAATAAATAAATTAGAAACTTTATAATTGAAAACGCTAAACACGTTAAAAAAACCGACTTCCATCGCAACAACTTTGTACATTTTTGCATTATTATTTTTGGTTTTAGTTAATTTTTAACAAAGTACTAAACCGATTTTGATAAAAGTTATATGGGACGGGACCACACGGGAAGCACTAACTAGGTTTCAAATAAAAAAAGAATCATAAAAATCGGTTCACCCAGTCAAAAGTTCTGAGGACACATAAAAAACATACAGTCGAATGGAGAACCTCCTCCTTTTTGGAAGTCGGTTGAAAACCGGCCAAGTGCGAGTCAGAACCGCACACATAGGGTTTCGTACCATCATACTAGATGGCGCTAGTTTCTTCATGTTTAAAAAAAACACGTTTTTTGTATGGATACTCCCCCTTATTTTTTCACTTATTCTAATTTTTTAGTAGTTTTTGTTATAGCGGCAACAGAAATACATCATCTGTGAAAATTTCAACTGTCTAGCTATCACGGTTCATGAAATACAGCCTGGTGACAGACGAACGGACAGCGAAGTCTTAGTATGGTCAAAGTTATTAGTACTAACTTACAGTATGGACACTCCCTGCCGCTCTCTAGATTGCGCGCGACCTCACCCCCTCGTCACCCAGATTGATTCAGATTGGTTACAGTTTGTTAGTATGGGATTTCGCCGCCATTTTGTTTGTTCCGTCATTCCTTTTTTGAAATGTCATGTCTGGCCCGTTGTATAAAGTGTCCAGGTTGTGGTGTGGTCCCGTTTTCGCCCTTTGGGTGCGGAACCCTAAAAAAATACATGGCCCAGTGACGCCCAACACGCTCAAATTGATCAGGAAAAAGCGAATGGATGGTAAGTTATTCATGGCACTGTGTTTTAAATATTAATTTGGATATGATAATATCGGACATACATAGCATGTATGACGGTTCAGACATAAAAGCCTGTTTAGGGTTCCATACAACCAAAGGGTGACCAACGGGACCCTATTACTAAGCCTCCGCTTCCGTCTGTCTGTCAACGGGTTGTATTTCATGAACCGTAATGAGTAGATAATTGAAATTTTCACTCATTGTGTATTTTTGTTGCCGCTATAATGACAAATAATAAAAAAATACCGACCAAGTGCGAGTCGAGCGAGACCTACAGTACTCGCATATGATGTGTAACATGTGACAAAATACTTTAGGTTAGTTAGATTTGATGACGATATTGTACCTGGGTGGCGGATCTGACAGTAACGAAAAAAACCGACCAAGTGCGAGTCGGACTCTCGTAAAGTAGAATTCCGCGCTTTCGCGACTTCCTGTTACACATTTCCGTCCCATGTTACACATTTCCGTCCCATTTCACGAAATCACTCCCACAAATTGCAGGAAAGCGAGAGCAAAGATGTTACACATCAAAAATTGGCTCCCAAACAAGAAGCGTGTTTTTTTGTTGCTTCTGTCTGTTTGACAGCGGGCTGTATTTTACGCACCGTTAGACACACAGTTAAATTTTCACATACTGTGTAATTTCCATTACTGCTATAACAACAAATAATAAAAAAAAAACTGAAGGGTTCTCCTATACAAAAAACGTGATTTTTTAAACGCGATGTTTCAGGAGTATCTTCTATAACTGATTTATGAAGAGTATTTGGTACGACTAAGGCCCGATCGCCCTAATTCAGGGTAGGCTCGAGCCCCTCGGTGGGGACGTATATGAGCTGATATGATGATTTGGTACGAACCCTCAGTGCGCGAGTCCAACTCGTACTTGGCCGGTTTTTTTCTTATCCTTTTCCATCGGAATCATTATAAAAAGTTTTCGCGGAACCCTTCTTGACATTGGATGCAGCACCCTATTTGGGCACCCATTTGGAGCCCACCACGTTTGTATTCGGTCATCATCTTTCAGTCATCCATCAACTACAGTTCTTGAACTTGGTCGGACAAGTGGCTTTGGACAAGCTACTATTGTCTAGCTATAGAGTCTAGACTTTAGAATTATAATAATTAGGATTCGGCATTCGGATAGCATTGCCTAATAATAGGTTGGGGAAAAAGTTTCTTTGTAGTTTGTGACTATAAATTTGTAATCAAATCTCTTTGCTTGTATTATTTGTACCTGGCTGGTTATAATAACATTAAATAAGTGAACTTTCGAAATTTTAATAAAAAATTAAAAATAAAATTCCCGCCATTTTAAAATTGTTTTTTCTGTCTATGAAAATGAGTGAAAGGAACGAGGAATTCGCTAAATTTTGAAATTTTATGTAAAAAAAGGGAAAAATGCAACACAGGCCGTGAATAAAATTTGTGCTGTTTATGGACCTAATGCAATATCAGTCAGTATCACAAAATTGGTTCGAAAGTTTTCTAGTATAGAAATCTTAACGTTCAAGATGCAGCTCGTTTTGTTCGCCCTGTTTGAATTTGCTGAAGAAAATACGAAGAAACTTTTTCCCCGACCTAATAGATAAGTCTTTAGTAAAACTTATTTAGAGCCCTCCTAATCATTAATAACTTTTCGCGAAAGTTGTAACTGTAAATAATTCTAATTTAAATTTGTTTTTAGACAATCCTTCATCTATATTCATTGCAAAATTATTGGCAAAATTACAGCGTATCTTTTTAATAGATTTACGTTACCAAGTACCTGTCTTGTCAGGCGTCCGTCACTTGCTCAAGGCCACACGTTTTATGCCTACCGCTAAGCGTATCGGAGACGATACAACGGACAGTAGGTTGACGCACGCCCGCCTGAGTGCTCGCACGTCACATTTACCGCTCTGACTATAGAAATGCCGAAACCACGCAATTATGTGCAGTGGATGGGTGTCACAGTCAAAAGACAAATGAAAATTTAACATTTTTTTCATTGCCGAGAGACGAACAAAGGTACCTAAGTTAATAGTACCTATTTTAAATCTTTTATTTTTTCGAATTCCCTTTTCTCATTCCTTTACAAATTATCATCATTTATTCCATAAACTTAGAACAATGGTGGGTAGGTACCTACTATGTTAATCGTCGTAAATTAAGGATTTCAGGTATTATTTATGTGTTTTTTTATATAATTAACAGTTACCTACTTAATGTCAGAACATAGTAGCACAGTATATATATATATTAGTACTAACGTAATAGTAGGTACCTAGCGTCGTCGTCGTGATTTAGGTAGGTATGTCATAGAATAGATGTACTAATGCGCCGGCCACTCGGTAGCTGGGAGGCACTTCAATAGCTGTAAATAAACCGTTTAAAACCAAAATCCAAGATTTAACTTGTCAAGTACCATTACGTCATCGAAATAATGCCATCAGCCCCCCCCCCCCCCCCCCCCGCGCGCCGCCGACTTTTATTACCAGGACGAATGTAAACGAAAAAATCTCAAGAACTTAGCACACATTACTAAATAGTTACTTCGTAAACTATAGCTTGCATTCACAAGCCGTTTTTTGTTATGACTTGTAGATAGTAACTATTTTCGGCCTTCACTTAAAATAACAATAATTCAAGCTCACAAGGAGGCCCTCTTGGGGAATGTTTTTGTATGAATAGTAGGTATGAAATTCTCCGTCAACTCAAGTAAAAAGCCAACTTTGATTGATTTTTCTCCGGTTTGCTCCTGTTTCCCTTTTGATTATTTGTTAAAATTATTTACGAGGTTTCGAATATTTTCGACATTAAAATTTATTAATCGGGAATTTAGGGAAGGGAAAAAATGCATCTATCATTTTATTAAACTCAAACATATTTGATCGACAAATATAAAATAATTGATTTTCTACAACATTCGTTTCATTATCAAAATGATCATAGGTAGGTACAACCCTAGCACATTCGCTCGATGACGCGCTCGCACGTGGGTCGCGCGGCGGGCAAAACAATCTCAACTCTTTGTATGCGTAGTTATGGCACATTTCTTCTCGCTGCAAACAGCTGATATTATTATTAAGATTTTGTAGGCTAATATAGCGTAGGTATTTTAGCTTTTGTATGGGAGTGATGTATCTGTTACGAAGTAACTATTTAGTAACTATTTAGTAATCTGTGGTCTTGTGCCTACACACAAGACAAATAAATTAAAAAGAAAGCGTAGTTCAGTTTTTGTATATAAGGTGTAACAAATTTAGCTGAAACTATTTTAACTGGTGCTTCTACCCATGAAACTGAACAACTTTCCCCATGGAACCCATAGTCAAATCGCAAAAAAAAATCGCTCTCCTCTACTAACTCTATCAGCTGATCAGCCAACTTAGTATGGGAAGTACAATTGTTTTTGAGATTTGATTATGGGTTCCATGGGGAAAGTTGTTCAGTTTCATGGGTAGAAGCACCAGTTAAAATAGTTTCAGCTAATTTTGTTAGACCTTATATAGTTTCAAAAACAAAGTTAAGAAAGTCGTAAAAAAACATTTGGAACTTAATTCTGGTTACGCTTTATTTGGTTGACGGGGACACGAATCGCAAAACCGGTGTCTGTTGTGTCGTGTGCGGTGACTGTGTCAGTTTCACCTTTGGTTAGTCATCGCGATCACGCAAACAGTAGTTCAGTCTGCGTGATTCACCTGAAATGGAAACGACCGACAGTTAGAAAGTATTGGAATTATCATAAATCAGGATTCTGGTGTTATGAAGCTTTTTTATTTGATCTCTAAAAAAGCTTGGTTCATAGAATAGGGATGAATACTGTTGGAATATCAAAAAAAAGACAAAAAAAAAAGCGTCGGTGGCTCAACCGGTAACGACTCGGTCCATCTAACCAGAGGTACCGGGTTCAAATCTGGACGGCCAATGTACCAATGAGTTTTTCAAAAACTTACGTACATACTTACCGATTGCTTTAACGGTGAAGGGAAACATCGTGAGGAAACCTGCACAGGCCTGCGAAGAAACTCGAAGGTTGTGTGTGAAGTCGACCAACCCGCATTGGGCCCGCGTGGTCGACTAAGGCCTATTCGCCCTGATTCAGGGTAGGCTCGAGCCCCTCGGTGGGGACGTATATGAGCTGATATAATAATAAAAAAAAATGAATCTGTCTCACTTTGACTACAGGTAGTTTTTCTCTGTCATACATGTATGTATTAGTTGGATACAAGAGCCCTTTCTTCTAATCTGATTATATACTCTAACTAAAGGTACGTTTCAGTTTCTCTGTGGGCTCTCGGTCCTGTACTTTTTTTTTAATGCACAATTGGTAAACCCTTGACAACATCTCACCTGGTGGTAAGTGACGATGTTGCCGAAGATGGAAGCGGGCTTACCAAGCTATTGAGACGTTGAGTAGAGAAGACATGCATACACACCATTCCTGATAAACAGTATAATAAATATTATTATTCTTTCACCGTTGAATACTGTAAATGTGCCTTTCGTTTGGTCACCCTAACCCAACAAATACAGCATCAGAAATAAATTATGAACTCGTTGATCACTAAATTGCCCTCCTACTTAAACTTCGAAAAACCTTACTCGTTTTGTTTTCCATCAGGTCTTCGATTTTTAATTCACCAAAATCAAAAAATGAGTACATATACGATGCTGCTAAACTATGACGTCACGCCTAGGTATTTCTAACATTTTTAGAACGAAGTGTCGTTTTTGACAGATGATAAAAAGTAACTCCGATGACTAGCATTTGTCATCCCTATTGGACTGCGCAACACCAGAAATTGTTTTTGAAGTGAAAAATTCTTTTGGCGCGTTGGGCATTTTTGAGACGGGTAAATACCATTGTACCCGCTATACTGTTACCGTTACCGACACCATACCAGTAACACTCGCAGCTTCAAAACTTTATCAACCTAGTCGTTCGCCAGGAACACTCGTATGGTCAAAACTGTAAAAAAATCACTTCTGTCCGCAATCTCGGAGTGGTTATGTTTATTTATTTATTGTTTATCATCCTGCTTTGGCATGTGATGATAATGACCATCATCAAGTCAGTCAAACAAAACTACAGGACATGGGCTTGTAGCCAGTCTGACACGCCCAACTTTTCCCCCCTCAACACCAAAATATTCCCTTTTCAGTTCAAACGCTGACGCAGTTTCCTGTGAGCGTCTAGTTTCAAGATTCAAGATATTTATTCAAAATAGGTGCAAATTACACTCTTTCCGATGGTCATAAAATAGTGATTACATAATTTCATTTGTAAAAAATCAAGAAGTAGGCCAGTTCACACGGACAGTATAACGCGAGTCAGCCATCGCTCCTCTCAACCATATTAGAGGGAAAGGAACGACCCGGAACGAGCGTCTTGTTACGCAATGACACTCAATGACAAATAATAATGTTCTTTCTTCGACCATCTTTGATATGTGTGTCAGATCCTCATGGATAATGTTCTTTCTTCGACCATCGTTTGATATGTGTGTCAGATCCTCATGGATAGTCTACGAAGAAGTTATAACTGCACACACTATCTGCGTAAACAAACCATCAGGGTTGGATAGTCCGCATACCAGGCAAACTAAGTATCATACTTCACTTCCTATAGGAGACCTCGTTGTATCCTTGCTGTTGTATGGCATTCTTATTGAAAAATGTTTCGCATTGTTGAGCTAAAAATAAAAATTGCGTTGAAAGAAAATAGAGCGCAATTTTATTGAGATCGGAGCTCGAAGCTAGAATTATGGAAATTTTTTCGTCAAATAAATTTTTAATAAAAAAGCATTTCACTCCAGTTTTTTCTTTTCAAATCCTCTTGAGTGAGCGAGTACCACTTCTTATTGAAATACATAATAATCAGAAGAATATTATGATAATTAAAGAATTGGGTAGTAGATTGCATAAAAACCTAATAAAGAATTAATATGGCTCGAAATTGTCCTTCTATCTTCAACCATATACCGGGTTCAACAAAAATTGTGTAGGTCCCGTTAACTGGAGGTTCTACTCGTCATACTGAACAACTATCTCCAAGGAACCCATAGTCAATTCTCAACAAAAACATTGGACCCTCCATACTAAAATGCACAAAATCGGTCGATCAATCGATTTGTATGAAGTGGAATTTTTTTTTACGTTTTCAGCAAAGTCGTAGAACAAAAGTTGTTCAGTTAATGACTAGAAGCCCCAGTTAACGGGACCTACACCAATTTTGTTAAAGACTGTATACAAGAACCTTCTATTGAAATTTAAAAAAAATCTTACTCGCTTTGTTTTTTAGCGCGTCTTCAATTATTAATTTACCTACTTAGGTATGAAATAAGTAACTACACCAATGACGATAGAAAAGTGATCAAATGCGAGTCGCAATCGCGCACCAAAGGGTCTGTACCACCACACCTCTCCACACAAGTATAACAATGATACTTACCTACTATTTAGCACGAGTGCTGTACGACTTACACTTAGCCGGTTTTTATTATTTGTTATTTATTAGTACTATAATCACACCAAGTTTTAAGCTTGTTTAACGGCTTGATGGATTTTAGAACGCGACGTATTTAAAAATAGATTAATAAACGTCATAGTCACACTCAGATTTTAGATTTGTCTTGATTCCGTGAGTGACATAGGATACATTTTATACAACTTCCCAAAAAACAAAGGTAATGTTTTAATGCAGTCGTCTTTTTCTTTATGAGCTAGGCTCTTGTCGGTGCAGCATCCATGTCAGTTTAGTTGTGCAAGTCTCTCCATCTTTCTCTGTTCAAAGCCGTTTCCTTTACCTCCCTACGTCTTAACATTTATCTTCTTAATTTGTAATACATAGCTTATCCTAGGTTTCCCTCTACCCCGCTATCTTTCCTATCTTTCCTTCTATGATGTTGTTAATGAATCTGTCATGTCTTTTTAGGTTGCCTATCATCTTTCCTCTGTCCTTTCCATTAAATCCATCAGACTTCTCTTCTCATTAATTCTTTGCAAAACCTCCTCGTTTGTCATCATCTCCGTCTAACTTATTCTTTCTATACAGCACTACATTTCAAATGCTTCCAAATAACATCTCTCTTCTGATTTAGGGTCCAGGTTTAGCTTTCGTTTAATGCTATGCTTCAAATATATGTTTTTATGAATTTCTTCTTGTAGTTTCTTGACACTGTTTTTTATTCACGAGACTTGGCTTTTGCTATTGCTATTCTTGATCGTATGTCTTAGTTGCACCTTGCATCTGATGCAATGAGTGTTCCGAGGTATTTAAAAGAATCTACCTGTTGTAATTTGTCACAGTTGTTTGCGATTTATGCCCTTATTTTAGTTTTTGTTGCTATTAGTGTTTTGGTTTTATTGATATTTATCTTGAGTGAGAATTCCTTAAGTTTCCACATCAGGTTTGTTTTCTACAATTGCACCTATATCGTCTGCAACGCTTATGAATATTCTTTCTCCATTGAACTGAACGCCAACATCAGTTTTTTCTTTAATTTTGCGAATAGCCATTTCAATGAAAATATTAAAAAGTAACGGTGAGAGCGAGCATCCCTGTCTTACTCCCTGTCTAATCTTTCCTTTTCTCCTTTCTTCTCCTACCTCTATGACAGTTTCTTCTAATAACTCGTCTATCTTTTTAATCTATTCCTATTTCTTTCAGCAAGTACCTTCAACACTTGGTCAAAATATATCTCTTAAATTGTATTTAGGTTGATATTATCATGGATCACGTCACTGTATTGATTTGAATTGAATATCGATCGATGCATAGGAACGTCATAGTCACACTCATTGTATAAAATCAAACGGTTTGTTGTTTGTATTAAAAATATTTGAATAGCAAGTTCAACGGCCTTGGCTATTTTTTACACAGCTAACGCCTATAGGTAATGGTGATAAGAGCGTTCTGGCGGTTAAGTCATTCCACCTTTACGCCGCCGCGCCGCCGCCGTCGATATTTTGCGTTTATTTTGGAATTAGATAAAATTTTACGACTTTTAGATAATTTAAGGGAAATGAACTGCTGTAAAAAATCTTTGTCATATATGTATTATGTACCTATGCTATACAATTCAGATACAGTTGCTTTTTACCCAGAAGTGCCAGAAGGGTGGTGTAATCCTATGATGACCCAAACACAGATGTGCAAAGTAATTTTTTTTTTAAATAAAGGTCATTTTCGGGAGAAAAAATAGGATTTAAAAAAAAAAGTTTTGCAAACCTTACTGTGTCTTATATCAAATGAAAGGGCTCGTTATTAGGATCTCAAATATATTTTTGTTACTATTGTAAAATAAATGGTTTTGATTTTATTCATGAAAGAAGACGAAAATTTACCATCCCCCCCTGATCTTCGGCTCGGTAGTTGAGCCTAAAATTTTGAAACAAATACAAAATAAAATTCATTACTTGTAGATTACAGGAAAACCTATAAGAATTATATCAATTGAAAATAAGTGGTAAAATCAATATATTACGTTTACTTACGGAAAAAAGTTCACTTAAACACCACTAGATAGTAGTATTTTTCTGTTGCTCGCGTTTGAGTCATTTGTTTGTCATGTGAATAGGTATCATTGTCATAGTTGTGTGGAGAGGTGTGGTGGTACGGAACCCTCATATCGCGAATCCAACTCGCGCTTGGCCTTTTTTTTCTAATTTAAACTTACAATAATTGTACTTATTGTGTTTTTAATATCTTAGTTTGAACATTCTTATTTTCTATAATTTATTATCTCTTGTCTTTCTTCTTCCAGTTTATCTTCTGCTTCGTTTATTTATCAAAGAATATCCTTAACTTTATCAACGTGGCGCAGCGCAGATAACTGCAGCCAAAAAGAGAACACTACAAAAATACTCAGTTCAGACGCACTCTTGCGAAGTCAGGCTAGTTCTTATAGACAGACTGTTTATTACGATACAAATAGACGTATCTTCTTCCGCTTGCTTTGAATAGAGTACTGGATCACACACACACACACACACGCGCGCACACACACACACACACACAGTATTTCCTGTTTTTCGCTACCTGTGCGTGTCGTGTCGCTTGATTTTAGCATGACATAATATCGCTTGTAAGGCCATTTGCTAAGAAATTAAAAACATTGGCATATTATGCAATATATATTTAGAATGTGCTTATTGAGACCTTTCTTTTAATAACAAACATGATATTATTTTTTCAAAAAAAACTTTTGAGTTTTGTTATTCCTATGACACGCAAAGTGATGGCACAAATTCAAAGACACCACATTTGTGTACACACATATACACCACAATACAAGCAATTAATGTACTTCGTAAAACTGGCTTCATTGCAATTAGTCCCTTTCTAGAAACTATAAAAATAGGGTTATTTCACAAAGACGCTATCTCGTCTTCCACTGTTCTGCTCTAAGATTTAACCATCATCTCTGTTGTCGCAGGCCCGGGCAGACGGATCACGGGGTGGGCGGCGGGGCGCTGGCGTACGGCGGCGGGGGGAAGGGCCAGCAGCGCCCCCCCGCTGCGCCGTACCCCGCGCAGCCCTACCCACCGCTGCGTCTGCACCAGCCTGGCTATGGCTCCGCTGCGCTCACCTTCAGGTAACGAAATATACAGAGTGACGTCACTATTTATTATAGATGTATTGTAGATGGTCGTTACTATACAGACGAGTCTCGTCACAGTACCCTACAGAATGGTCACGCAGACAGCCACGCATCTATGCAGATATAGTCCCCAACTCTCCAGCCTGTGTAAACAGGAGGTTACGTATTTATACTGACGGTTCGCGTGACTTTACAGACGGGTCTTGATACAATACAGAAAGGTCTCGTGAAGTCGTGACTATACACGCTAATTGCGTAACTGTACAGGCGGGTGTTGTAACTACATATACAGACAGGTCTCGTGAAGTCGTGACTGTACAAACTGATCGCGTAACTATACAGACAGGTCTTGTTACTATACAGACGGGTTTGGTGAAGTCGTGAGTATACAAAACGATCGTGTAAGTATACAGATGGTTCTTGTAACTATACAGACGGGTCTGGTGAATTCGTGACTATAAACGCTGGTCGCGTAACTGTACAGACGGGTCTTGCTTGTTACTACATATACAGACACGTCTGGTGAAGTCGTGACTATACAAACTGATCGCGTAACTATACAGACAGGTCTTGTAACTATACAGACGGGTTTGGTGAAGTCGTGAGTATACAAAACGATCGTGTAAGTATACAGATGGTTCTTGTAACTATACAGACGGGTCTGGTGAATTCGTGACTATAAACGCTGGTCGCGTAACTGTACAGACGGGTCTTGCTTGTTACTACATATACAGACACGTCTGGTGAAGTCGTGACTGTACAAACTGATCGCGTAACTATACAGATAGGTCTTGTAACTATACAGACTGGTTTGGTGAAGTCGTGAGTATACAAAACGATCGTGTAAGTATACAGATGGTTCTTGTAACTATACAGACGGGTCTGGTGAATTCGTGACTATAAACGCTGGTCGCGTAAATGTACAGACGGGTCTTGCTTGTTACTACATATACAGACAAGTCTGGTGAAGTCGTGACTATACAAACTTATCGCTTTAGTATACAGACGGGTCTTGTAACTATACGAACAGGTCTCGTACAGTCGTAACGTAACTATACAGATGGGTCAAGTTACTAAACAATACAGACAGATATCGTGAAGTCGTGACTATACAAAGTGGTCGCGTAAATATACTGATGAGTCACAGTACCCTACAGATGGGTCACATAAAAAAACCACACTAAACGAATTAAACAGTTCACTGAATACACAAATTCCTACATTCATCCTAGGACAAAAAGGGATGGACGACATGAATGTTTCAATTCGGATCTGACCGTGTTTTGCCTTCATCATCATAATATCAGCTCATATACGTCCCCACCGAGGGGCTCGAGCCTACCCTGAATTAGGGCCATCGCCAAGCGAACAGTCGCTTTCACACACAACGATGTTTTCCTTCACCGTAAGAGCGTCGGATTATCGTACATACTCGTATGAAATCGAAATTCGAAAACACATTGGTACGTGACTGGATTCAAACCATGACCTCCCGGACAGGAAGTAGCGGCCCTAGCCGTTACGCCACCGACGCTCTAATTTTTAACCGACTTCAATAAAGGAGGAGGTTTCTCAATTCGACCGTATTTATATTTTTTTTTATGTGTGTTTGCGGATAACTTCGTCGTTTATGAACCGATTTTGATGATTATTTTTTTGTTGGAAAGGAGATATCCCAAGCGTGGTACCATGATAAGTAAACCGGGATTTAATGATGGCATCCCAGAGAAATTGAGGGGAACCTTAGTTTCTTGTTTGAAGTCGGTTTTTTTTGTTTAAAATTATTCCTTCAATATGAGTTCAGTCAGATCCGTGCCCCAAGAGCGACACGATATAGTTCACAAAACTTTTTTTTTACAAAATATGTACTGAGAGCTCTTGTTCTGTTTGTAGTTAAAGTTTTAGTGCGGAACCCTGTTTGTGTGACCCCGACTCGCACTTGGCCGGTTTTTTTCAATTTAACGACTCCTTAACCAGGTGTTTTACTATTCTATAATTCGTTGATGTCAAATGTAGGTCGTAATAAATAATTCTGTGCAGTCATTAGGTTTTGTGTCATTACCTTTCTAGCTCTGTTTAGTATTTATTGGTCGGGCCTGACACTGTTGGTGGGTATGTAGGTGTTTACTAACTAGGTGCGACTGTTAGTAGTATAATACATACAGATTGTTTAAAGGATTCTTGACCTAGTTTAAGGCTACTAGATAAGGCGGTAAATTTTTTTGTTATTTTGACGTCAATTACTCCTAAATGATAGAAACCCAAGGTTGAAAAAAATGTTCCTTAAAGTCAAAACAAAAGCTATTAGAAACAGGATTGAGCAGTTTTGGCTCGATAGAAAAAAAAATCCCAAAGCAAAGTCTACACCGTTCTGTCGACTGTAGTTATGACTAATATCATCATTACAGCTCATATACGTCCCCACCGAGGGGCTCGAGCCTACCCTGAATCAGGGCGATTAGGCCCTTAGTCGACCACGCGGGCCCAGTGCGGGTTGGTCGACTTCACACACAACCTTCGAGTTTCTTCGCAGGCGTGTGCAGGTTTCCTCACGATGTTTTCCTTCACCGTTAAAGCAATCGGTAAGTATATGTACGTAAGTTTTTGAAAAACTCATTGGTACATTGGCCATCCAGATTTGAACCGGTACCTCTGGTTAGATGGACCGAGTCGTCACCGGTTGAGCCACCGACGCTTTATGACTAATATATTGAAGTATAAATTAAAAAAAATATACAACAATTCCCGCGGAGTCTTAGTAATAGGGTCCTGTTTTTACCCTTTGTGTACAGAACCTTAAAAACAGTAAAATAATAGACTGTTTACGTAAAACAGTAACAATGGTTTGTGCATTAGTCAATGTTGCGCTAGGAATACCTACCTATGTATTGTGAGACACAGGACCGCGCTTAGGCGGGGCCTAAGCGAATAAAAAGGTTGGAACTTGAAATGTACACAAGTCTCAGGAAGATTTGCTAAACAAATTCCCATGATTTTTGATGTGTAACGTCTTTGCTCTCGCTTTCCTGCAATTTGTGGGAGTGATTTCGTGAAATGGGACGGAAATGTGTCCCATGGGACGGAAATGTGTCCCATTGTAACAGGAAGTCGCGTTTTTTCAGGCTTTAAAAGCGCGGAAAAGGCAAAGGTATCTATGACCATACAGCCTAGTCTACCGTATCTTTGCCGTCCTTTTATAAAGTATTTTGTCACATGTTACACATCATATGCGAGTACTGTAGGTCTCGCTCGAATATTTTTTTCTAAGAAGAGGTAGGTTTTCTGTAAAAGCGGGCCGTAGCCCACTGCCACGTCACAAACTGTACCACCATAGATGAGATACTAGTTACTTATACCATTTTTAATCAATGTTTTTTTAAAGGCTTATACCGCCGCCAACGACCAATTTTGTAACCACTTTTTACTTCAATTAAGGATATTTATCGAAAAAAATAATGTTTTTTAATTTACAGGATATGAGACGTGACTTTGATTTTCTCTAATTATATTTTGATACACATAACTAAAGAAAAATGTATACTAATGCACCCTTTTTTATAGTTACTACCATAGAACAGCTGCAATTTTAATAGCAACATTATGATAATATATGAACTTCTTAAAAAAAATATATAAAATGATTTTGTTTTCTTACTTTTTGGAAATTCTTATTTTATTTATAACTAGCTTTTTCCCGCGGCTTCGCCCGCGTAGACATCGTTTTTATGACTGTCTTTAAGGGTGATTAGTAAATTATGTCGTTTCCCACCTACTCAACCATCTCTGTGCAAAAAATCACAACAACCGAGTATTTTTTTAGTTCCCTCAGGAACTGCATCAGATTATGCTATTTTCCCGGGATAACAAGTAGCCTATGTCCTTCCCCGTGACACAGGCTACCTGCATGCCAAATTTCATAAAGATTCGTCAAGGCGTTGAAGCGTGTAAAGGCAACAAACAAACAAACACATTTATGATATTAGTAAGGATGAATTAAAAATTGACGTAACAGCCACGTTGCAGTACGAGCTGACAAGAACTTTATTTCCAAAATATTTCGTTCGATTATTGTAACATCGTGAATCGAGTTGCTAATTTTAGAGACTCCGGAGACTTAAGCCTTGTTCATAGCCTTTTCTGTGCCTCTATCTTTGCTTCGTAATCAGAAGGTAATGCTCTGAATTGATACTCGTACTTTATCATTGTACCGAATCATATAAAACCTTGATTAGTGATTACTAATTAGTGAAACGCGAGTTACAAACTATTATTTGTATTTAAACAGTCACGTTTCATGACTGGAGCGGCCTTATCGGTTTTCCCGCGACCGTGACCTTGTTTAATGTCAAGTTCAATGTTGAACGGATGTTTTTAAACCTACTTACTTATATTTTAATATAGTACAATACAAGTACAGTTTACAATACATTTTATGCTTCAATGTAGATCATACATAATTTATGAGTTTTGAAGTAGTTGAGATTTTTCAATCTATTTTTAAATGCATCGTCGCGCCGTTGTTCTATTTCTGATTTCTGAGACCAATGCACATACATTACGATATATTAGGAATATACATATATTAGCTAGTTAAGGTTCTTTGTCGTTATTTTTTAAGTCTTAATACGTTTGTTTTTATTTTCTTTTGTTTAATCCTCGTTTATTTTTTTGAATTATGTATTGCAATTATGTATTATTATTACTTAATTTGCCCTGGAAAGCCAAGGCTTGACTTAACATTCTCTACCCTTTTGGTTTTAAGTTTTTTAGAGGTTCAGCGCACAGTTAGATATACATCTTCATTTACCAATGTTGGATTAGGAACTTAGGTTATTCCATTAGCATTCACGGATGAAATCATTTACCAATGTTGGATTAGGAACTGAGGTTATTCCATTAACATTAACGGATGAAAGGTCGAGCCCTTCCCTTCTCAATTTTCATTTTAGAAGGTTCTCTCTCTGAAACCTGAATGCAGCCCTGCCTTGTCTATCTGAGCCGCAAGAAATAGAACCATTAAGACGCGTCACTCCTGGGAAAGACATTTTATACTCTTTTTGCATGTTTTGACAAGATAGTTGTAATGAATAGCACTAATTTTAAAAATGCTGCTGATTTTGTAGCCCGCCGCAGCTGTGATACACTACTACACTTCTCTTAATGACCTTAAAAAAATGCAATTTCCTTACTTTACAAGATTCTATACAAGGTCACTGAAGGCAGCTGGATGCATCGTCAAATATCGTCAGATGAATGTTCAATTTAAAACAGTATGCACTGTGTGTGATTTTTCCTTAAATATTATTCATTTCATGTCATCTCATACACATACATCCCCACCGAGGGGCTTGAGCCTTCCTTGAATTGACCTTAGGACGATTGCGCCTTAGTCGACCACGCGGGGACAGTGCGGGTTGGTCGATTTCACACACAACCTTCGAGTTTCTTCGCAGGCATGTGCAGGTTGGCAGTATGGCTCCAAGCTTAGTATAGGACCATTCCATCTCTTCCAATGGGGGTCGTAAGAGTCGACTAAGGGACTTAAAACCGGAGGATGGGCAGCAGCGTCCTTTCCGTGCATTGCAACACATATGCAACCACACTGCGATCGCCAACCAGCCTGCAAAGCGTGGCGATTACGGCAAAACTGGGGGGCCTTGTTTTTTTTTAAATTAAAAATTTGAGTTCGTTTGACTAATGAACAACACACCCAGAAAACGGGCCCCAAGTCCCCGGCGGCCCTGCTATTCCTGGCTCCGGTAGCAGTCATGGTAACGGCGGGGCGTGGGGTGCGAAAAATCTCCGGCAAGATATCCGGCAGCGCAGGTCGTCGTGGAAATCCTTGGGGAGGCCTTTGTCCAGCTGTGGACGTTTTTCGACTGATATGATGATGATGTGCAGGTTTCCTTACGATGTTTTCCTTTAAGAGCGTAGTATAAACGTACACATGAAATCGAAATTTGAAAACACGTTGGTACGTGGCAGGATTCGAACCACGACCTCCCGGACAGGAGGTAGCGGTCCTGACCGTTACGCCACCGACGCTCTTAAATATTACGAAGCTCTCAAATATTACCCTAAATAATAATATTATTATTATATTATTAAAGTTAAATAAAAAATAAATTAATAATGTTTCCAACAACATGTTGTCATACCGTGGCACAGAGTAAGATAAATCTTATTTTTCTAATAGACGTACGCCCACCCCTGGAAGTATGATTCAAAAGTTTCACGAATGGAGTGCCAATTAATTTGAGTCAACGTTTTTGTTAAGAAAGAGGGCTTTTAGTAAACTCTTTATAATTAATTTGAAACGAATAACCTAGATAGAAGGTCGTAGCTCATTGTGACTGGCGTGGTAGGGTCGACCACGGTCATTATACCCGAAGAGTTGAACTTTTAGTACTTTTCTCGACCGCTTCCGTGCATCATAAGCCACGTCAAGCCGATGGTGTCGGTTGCTATCGTTGGATGGGCAGTCGTTAAGCCGTGTCGGATGACTTATATGGCTTGAAGAGCTGCTTACAGTGGAGGTCGCCACTAGCTCTACAATTTCTAACAACTCGGCCTTGACTCCCCCGCAGGTTTCTCTTTCCCACTATACAGATGCGAAGGTACTTAATGTCATTCTATGTTTGTGCCAACCCTATTGATGTATAAAAATACTGACACCCCCAACGTTTTGCCAAAGTCTTAGTAATAACAAAGTATATATATTAGTACTAACATACAGTATGGACACTCCCTGCCGCTCTCTAGATTTCGACCTCACCCCCTCGTCACCCAGATTGATACAGATTGGTTGTCGAACGTATGGGATTTCGCCGCCATTTTGTTTGTTCCGTCATTCCTTTTTTGAAATGTCATTTCTGGCCCGTTGTATGAAGTGTTCAGGGTGTGCCAGGGGGCTCGAGCCTACCCTGAATTAGGGCGATCGGGCCTTAGTGAACCATGCGGACCCAGTGCCCAGTAAATTTTATTAAGTCTCCTTGTATTTTGGCAGTAAAGCAGTAATATTGTTACAAGATTGCTTCCATTGTCCTAGTAAAAATACCATAAAACGCTGAAATAAAAAAAGTTTTTCTAGGCTAACAGGAAAAGCCGCGTAGGGAAACAACATTATCCTGAAGATATATTGTGTACTTCCCTTTATATACGTTTGCTAACGTATTGCCGAGATGGGACGAAACAAATAAAACTGGATAGTATATTCTCATTTACATATTTTTGCGTATGTTTTTTTTTATCATAAATAGAGAAAATAACCGAACGCCTCGTGCATGCTACACTATCGAGTTTATTAATAGCGTCTCCTATTCGAATTTAAATATTAATTTTATTATTTCAACTTGCGACTTTAAAATAAACCGGTTTAAACTATAAACGCTTGCCTCTGAACCAAGAGTAGGTTTAAAATATAAGTTATGTTTTAATACTATTGTACCGATTTAGCATGCAGTCTTCCCTAACAGTGCAGTAAGGATAGATGAAAGAGATGTGCTGTAAAGATCTTCTAGACCTGGACTGGACGATATTGAATAGGGATGTGTTTTACCACACAATGACATTTCGAAAAACGATTGACGGAAGTGGGAACAAACAAAATGGCGGCGAAATCCTATACGTTCGACAACCAAACTGTAACCAATCTGAATCAATCTGAGAGACGAGGGGGTGAGGTCGCAATCAAGAGAGCGGTAGTGAGTGTCCATACTGTATGTTAGTACTAATATATATACTTTGGTTTTAACTTTCACTCCATCTTCACTGTCATTGGAGTGGAAAGCGCTCCCATATCAGCAATAAAAAATCCTCCAACTAAGTTCGCCCAAAAGTAACAACTGCATAAATCGCATCACATTAATATTATAAACGCGAAAGTAAGGATGTTAGTTAGTTCCTCTTACACGCCTAAACGGCTAAATTGATTTGGTAAATAAATCAAGCAGCACACCATGTACCCTCGATTACAGTCATAAAAACCACAGGCAAAAGCTAGTTACTTATATTTTAACCAAAGTATGTGTCAGCGTTGGCCGATGTGGTAGTAAAGTTCTCGAGTGAACCAATGACCTGGTCGGTGAAGGTCGCGGGAAGCCGCTGGTTGCGGGTAGCGCAGGACCCCGGTTGTCGTGGAAATTCTTGGGGGAGGCTTTTGTCCGGCAGTGGACGTCCTTTGGCTGATATGATGAAGTGTCAGCGTCCAAAGCGGATCTACAAATGTCTGTCTGCTATTGGAAGGGTGCAGTCTCCAAGACTGTGTTCAAAAATGGTCGTCTTCCGAATGGATAAAATGAAATGAAAAAAGTTTATTTCATCTCATTGTAAAAAATATTACAAAGCACGCGCGCGTAAGTATTTATGTGTGCATGTGATTGAGTATGTGAATTTATTAGCGCGTGTGTGTGTGTGCGTGTGTGTGTGTGTGTGTGTGTGTGTGTGTGTGTGTGTGGGTGTTTGTATGTCTTAGCCTATGTGTTTTAAAAGACTACTTCTTCAGAAATAAATAAATTCAGCTAATGATGGATGATTTTTTTTTCTATTATACTTATTGTAGTTTTCCAATATTCCGGGCAAGTTTTCTCATTTTTCTTTCCCTAGATTATTCGGACTAATTACATATTTAAAAAAATCGTTTCAGCTGTGATGTGCTTCACAAATAACAGCATTAAATTTTGTATGCCTTTGCCTGCACTTCATCTGATTGGCAGTACCAGCCAATACAGCAAACTCAAATAGTGTCTGTTCTCTCTCGCCTTGAAGATTCCTAAATTACGAATCGGAAAACACAAATTTGTAAAATATTTAAGGTTCTCTTAAATCTTTAAAACTCAGACAAACTTTCCTCGAAGATTTCTAAATAAAACTAATAATAGGGAAGTAAGGATATAAATAACGTTAAGTTTTAAAATTCAAAAAGAATAAAAAAAATATAGGGAATATTACATATTACATAGATAAAATAAAAGTTCAGATAGAATGCTGCGAAGTGTTAAATTGAAGCCACTGTTTGAAACATGTGCGCGGTATCGTGTATTGTGTGTGTGTGTGTGTGTGTGTGTGCGTGTGCGTGTGTGTGTGTGTGTGTGGGCGTGCGCGTGTTTTTCAGTCTTATCAAATACTATCGAGTATTTCGGACTGCGTCGACCTACACTCCTATCACAGATGAGATTACTAGTTACTTCGTACTCCTATCCTATCTACGCCCCCCTCTGGTTTCTTGGTTCCCCGCGCCGTTGCTGCAGTAATGCCTGCTGGGGGGGGGGGGGGGGGAGGGGGGTTTAACTGAACTGGTGCGTGTACAGTATACGTAGTGGAGTAGGAGTGGTTGTGATTGGCTTAACATTGAATTTACGTGAGGTTCTATCTGAAGTTTATTTGATCTGAATTAAAAATTAAAGATTTTAGAGCATTTTAAATATTATACAAAATTGTGTTTTCCGGTTTGTAAATTTGCACTAGAAATGTCTTAATGCTATTTTGGTGTGAGTGTAATTTTTAACCTGTTTTCCGACGTCTTACATCGTTTAGATCAGTATTTTGGGCAGGAAACATTATTAAGTGTTGCGTTAGGCTCGTGTCGGAGATTAATGACACGGCTACGAAGAAAACGTGTTGGAATTTGTGATGTTGACGGTAACGACTGCCATTTGAAATTTCAAGCGAATCTGTCTTGTTTATTTTAAGGTTCAAAGGAACTCCAATAACTTAAGGGGTGTCCATAAGTCTTAAGGCTCTTTTTTGGTAATTTTTAACCTCCACCCCTTCTAGTGACATTTTAGTGACATTCTAATAGCTCATCATATCAGCTCATACACGTCCCCACCGTGGGGCTCGAGCATACAATGAATTAGGGCGATCGGGCCTTAGTCGACCACGCGGGCCCAGTGCGGGTTGGTTGACTTCTCACACAGCCTTCGAGTTTCTCCGCAGGCGTGTGCAGGTTTCCTCACGATGTTTTTCCTTCACCGTAAGAGCGTCGGATAAACGTACATATGAAATCTAAATTCGAAATCACATTGGTACGTGGCAGGATTCGAACCACTACCTCCCGGGCAGGAGGCAGCGGCCCTAGCCGTTACGCCACCGATATACATACATATATATAAGGTCTAACAAAATTAGCTGAAACTATTTTAACTAGTGCTTCTACCCATGAAACGTTACAACTTTCCCTATGAAAGCCATAGTCAAATCTCAAATTTTTTTTTAACTTCCCATACGAAGTTGGCTGATCAGCTGATCGAGTTAGTATGGGAGAGCAAATTTTTTTTTGCTTTTTGACTATGGATTCCATGGGGTAAGTTGTTCAGTTTCATGGGTAGAAGCACCAGTTAAAATAGTTTCAGCTAATTTTGTACACCTTATATATTACCGATATGGCTAAACTATATATCTGTTTATTGAAGATTACTCGCTCGTAGACTACGAGTTCCATATCATCACATCAACCAAAATACGTCCACTGCTGGACATAACCCCTCCCTGAGTTGGAGACTTAACGTACCCTGAGCGAAAAGACCGCCCAAATTGTACCGCTATAGTACGCTCATAAGATTTTGTTTTAAGTTGTGTTTTTCTTTAAATTTTTAATTTTTACATTGTGTTTTTTTTAACTAGTGTGTACAATAAATAGTATTTATCTTTATCTTATTGAATATTTCGTTCGTGCATTCTCAACTACCCCAACATCATTTAAATGTTATCACGTGATTTTTTGACCCCCTACCCTTTCCTCCGTGACATTCAATGATCCAATCCCCCAATTCGCGTCACGTGTCTTATGGACGCCCCCTTAGGTATTATTAATTGATTTGATTCATTAGTGGTCAGTGATCTTTAATGCTAGGCCGAGAGTCATAGGCGTGGGTTTGATACAGTTTCGTACAGTTGTAGCGCGCAAGCCATGGAAAAAAATGCGCTATAGAAAAAAGCGCACCATCGATATCCACGCGGGCGATGCCGCAGCAGGCAAAATCTAGTCAATCAATAAATACAAATCCTATGAAATTTACGAACACAGAACGTTTTTGGTCCTACTTTTCGGCGAACACTCCTTCTAGCAAGGTGTCGTCGTCATATCAGGCGAAAGGCCTCCCCAAGGCCTTGCACAACGACCGGTCCTGCGCTGCCCGCATCCAGCAGCTCCCCTTGCCCTTTACCAGGTCGTGGTTCCACCGAGTGGCAGGCCTTCATACGCTACGTCTTTCGGTGCACATTCGCCACTTGAGAACTTTACTGGACTAACGCTTTCAAGTATTTAAGGTGTAACCTGGGTTCTTTGGCATCTTACTAATGTTATAAAGGCGAAAGATTGTGAGTGTGTATGTTTGTTACTTCTTCACGCAAAAAGTACTGAACGGATCTGGCTGAAATTTGGTAGGTAGACAGATTAGGACCTGGATTAACACATAGCCGAGCCCTCGAAAAGTCATAGAAACGTTGTCCACGCGGGTGAAGCGGCGGGAAACAGCTAGTCTAGTCATAAAACTGAACAACGGTCCCCCAATTACTAATTATCATCCCAAATAATAAATCCCATCAAAAGCATTGTGTAAGAACATGCCAAGTCTCGGTTTAAATTACTTGGCCATAAAAAGTAGGGAGGAGATGAAACATAGTGTAATATTACAGCTCTATGTTTGAAGGCCCAAAAGAGACTGTATGTGTAAAATATCTTTAGCCAAGCCTTAGTAAATAAAAGAAAATGAGAGACTGGGTCGCTAACAAATTTGTACGGGTAGTAGTCTGGTACTCTGGATAGATATGTAGATCTTTTTACAAGATCTTTTTATTTACAAGGTCATTTGTATAAAAGTAAAACTTGGTAGATTATCTTGTATTCTGCATATTACTGAACTCGTGACCAATATTTAGTTCGCGAACACAAAAAATAAACAACAGACGATCGACTTCGCTCGTCCCCCCAACCCTCTCCCTCTGACCTTGGCCCTTCTTCCCTTTCCCCAGAGCTTTGCCCCTTTCGTCTGTCGAATTGAAAATTGGTATCTACTGAGAATGTGTGTATGTACGTAGAGATGTAGGGAGATTGAAGACGATAACACTTGATAAGATGCTATGTAGATTTTAGTACTAATATGTATTTTAATTATAAAAAGAACGTAGTCAATAATCGTTTAATAGTTACGTTGGGCCAAGGTAAAAACCACATTTCAATTAACTTTTTCATGCGACTTCCAAAAAGAAGGAGGTTCTCAATTCGTCTGTACTATGTTTTTTTTATATGTGTGTTACCTCATAACTGTTGACTGGGTGAACCGATTTTTATGATTCTTTTTTTATTTGAAAGCTAGTGCTTCCCGTGTGGTCCCATATAAATTTTATCAAAATCGGTGTAGTACTTTATTAGAAAATTAACAAAAACCAAAAATAATAATGCAAAAATGTACTAAGTTGTTGCGATGGAAGTCGGTTTTTTAACGTGTTAAGCGTTTTCAATTATAAAATTAGTATAAACAAAATTACAAAAACATGTCCCTATTTTTTCGTTGTCAGGTAAATATTTGAATTATAATAATCTACATAAATAATAAATATAGTTAAAAAAAACTAAAAAGCACGCTTTTAATGCACATCAAACTAAAAAGTGAAAAATAATTCTTAATATAAGCTGAAAACAATAATGAACGAAAAATACGAAAAAAGCGTGGGTTGCTCGATATACGAAAAATATGGCACAAAGCGCCCCACGCTTTTTTCACAATAATACCAGTATTTTTCGTTCATTATTGTTTTCAGCTTATATTAAGAATTATTATTCACTTTTTAGAGCTTTTAGTTTGATGTGCTTTAAAAGCGTGTTTTGTAGTTTTTTTAACTATATTTATTTTTTAAATTTTTAGTTCAGGATAATGAGGTAAACTTATGAAATTATTAAATTGTCACTTATTCTTTATAAATGTACAAAGTTTGAATTAAATCTGTCCGTTTAAAGTGGGTCAAAATCGAGTGCAAAGGAGTCGGTTACAAACATACATACACATACAGGTGAAGCTAATTTAAGCGTTATAAAAATGAAATGCTGTTTCGTTGGTAACCGCATCACAGTATCTTATCTATGGCATAACTAGAGAACCGCTCGACCAATTTCGCTAATTTTTATAATCTATAATGTGCGTAATAGTCCAAATAAGGTTTTTAGAAAGATATATATAACTTTAAAATCAATTCTTCGATATAAACACGACTGCATTAAAACATGTCCTATCTTTTTTGTTAAGTCTTGTTAAATTGTACCCTATTTTAAATTGACAATCTCTTTTGTCAAAAAAAATTCTTACGTAAAAAGACTCACCAAAATTCACCATTGAAATCTTTTTGGTCATCGTCGAGTGTCTAGTTTGGAAAAAAAACAACCAACCTCCGCAGCATACATTTTTCTGAGGTGTCACGTCAAAATACAAATTTTGACGCTTAATCGTGGAATCTTTATGACAGTATTCCGTGGCTAGTTCCAGTCAAGCTGATGCTGTACATAACAGCACTCGGGAAGATGTCTCGATTAGAAATCAAATTGTGGAATTTGGTGAGATTCGGGAGATGCAAAGAAGTTACCACAAAAGGAAGAGGAAGGCCAGAAAATACTGGTACAAAGAGTTTTTTGAATCGTTTTCTTTTTTTGATTAGTGACGTTATTATTAGGGTTTAAAACGTATTCTTCGAACTGATAACCGGCATTGGGCGTATTCACATTGGACGATAACTGTAACAACACGATAACTACACGATGTCGTCGGACTACAATCACTACTAAATGCTTGCATGCTTTCACACTGTGTCGTTGTAGTCAATGTCATCGTCGCCGACAGATTGTCGTGCCGATATCGAGTGACGACACAGTGTGGGGTGAAGCAGGTTCGTTTTTCTCGCCGTAAATATAAAAAATAAAGCAAACAAACTGGTGGTTATATCGTGTCACATACCGATGTCGTTCCGATATCGTTGTCGTCCGAGCTGACGATATATGACTATTGTGTCGGTGTCGTTATCGTCGCAGTGTGAAAACGGCCATTGGTTTTGTGTTGCCTTACATGAAGGAGATATTCCCGTGCTTTCTGCCCAAAAGGTGTCGCTCGGATCCAAATGACAAATGATCTTCGAATACGTATGTTTTCACGTTCACGTCAAAATGAGTATCGCGCTTTTCCCAATTTTTTAGGGTTCCGTGGTCAACAAGGAACCCTTATAAGTTTCGCCATATATGGCTGTCTGTCTCTCTATCTGTCCGCCGCACAGCTCATATAAAAAAAAGTAATTTAGAGCGGTTTCGAGTCTCCCATAAGAAAAAACACCAAGATAGATGTTTTTCCACTCGTCTAAGGTGTCTGAGACAGATTTTGCATGTGGCTGATTTCCCATCTTTTTAAATAAACCTTTTCCTAATATCACTTGTGATTTTTGCTGGCGATATCTTGTTTTTAGGGTTCCCTAGTCAACAAGCAACCCTAATAGTTTTGCGATGTCTGTCCGTCTGTCAGTCTGTCGGCGGCTTAGCTCAGAGACTATTAATACTAGAAAGCTTTGATTTGGCATGATTATACATATTAATCACACCGACAAAGTGCTATAATAAACTTTTGAAAAAAAATATATTTACGGTACCTCCTCCCCTATAAAGAGGGGGTGAAGTTTTTTGGTTGGCGTACCCTATCGATATCTCTTAATATATATAAATCTCGTGTCACAATGTTTGTCCTCAATGGACTCCTAAACCACTTAACCGATTATAATAAAATTCGCACACCATGTGCAGTTCGATCCAACTTGAGAGATAGGATAGGGTAGGGTAGGGTAGGGTAGTGTAGGGTAGGGTAGTGTAGGGTAGGGTAGGGTAGTGTAGTGTAGGGTAGTGTAGAGTAGTGTAGGGTAGGGTAGTGTAGTGTATGTAGGGTAGGGTAGTGTAGGGTAGGGTAGTGTAGTGTAGTGTAGGGTAGTGTAGGGTAGGGCAGGGCAGTGTAATGTAATGTAAGGCGGTACGAAGTTCGCCGGGACTTGCTATCGTGTAGGATATAGTTGAATATGTCTTTTAAAACTAATGACGTTTTGCAAAAAACATTTTTCTATTCTGGAATCGATTTGCAAAATATTAAGCTTTAAAGTGCAATAGTCTTCCAGGGTGCGCAGTGCGCAAGTGGCTCGTGAGTGTGGAAATTGAGTGTTCCCTAGATTCCTTCGGAAACTATGTCGGGCTATGCTTATTAGTAGTCTATGTCACTTCCCAACCCCACAACTAAATCTCTGTGCAAAATAGCACGTCAATCTTTCGCTTCATTTCGACGTGACATATCAACAAAAAAGAGAGTTAATAGCTATCCCACGGGAACCACTTATGAAATCGGGATAAAAAGTATATGTATTAAAGTAAAGTATACCTAATCTGTGCTCCTGGTCCTAATCTGTCTAAATACCAAATACCATCCAGATCTGTTCAGCGGTTCTATCCAACGGGAACCACTTAATAAATCGGGATAAAAAGTATATGTATTAAAGTAAAGTATACCTAATCTGTGCTCCCGGTCCTAATCTGTCTACCTACTAAATTTCATCCTTATCTGTTCAGCGATTCTGACGTGATTGAATACATCGATCCAAACTTTCACATTTTTAATATTATTAGGATCGGAAGTAGGATTCGGGGCCAATGACTTAATTTAATGGTGCCGGGTACTAAAACCTATCAAAACAGGATCAGAGCTGTCGACTAGCTAGCTCCACCTTTTTTTAGTATCTACGATGAACTTTGGTCTCTTATTTAAATTATTTGTACACATATCGATGTTTACAAGCCAAACCTACACTCTATGTTTGCCGGCCCACGTCCTGTTTCACTTTCGACCTACTTCTGTCCTAAACCATACCAAAGTATATACAGGTTGACTGGTAAGTAGTGCAAATCCTTTTAAGGGGATAAACTACATCTAATTTAGAACAAAAAAAGTCATATTAACTGGGGGTCGGAAATCAACTGTTTTCGAGTTAAAGCCCATTTCATTTTTCAATCAATCAATCAATCAAATATGCTTTATTGTACAATTACAAAAATTACAGAATACAAGTACAGAAATAGAAAAATTTTCAATTTCAATTTTGTATGTAAAACGATTTTGTTTAAATGTTTTGTGATTTTCCAAAAAAAAAACTAAAATATAGTTGACTTGCAAAATACGATAAAACTTATTTTATTATGTTTCCATTAAAATAAAAAAAGTTAAAATCATACAAATAAGATGTAACAAAAAACAATGATTCCTGTCAAAAGGGTGCCTCAAATCCCATACAAATGTTCAAGTTTTTTTATTTTAATTCTAAGATTTATGATGTTTTTCGCATTAACAGAAATCTATGAACCTCTACCATCATCGACTAACTTTGATTCACAAGCTCATCCAAAAATTCGAACTTGACTTTTTTCATACAAAATTGTTGGATAAATTAGTATGGGCCTTGAGACACCCTTTTGACAACAATAAATGTATTTTTAACTTTTTTTATTTTAATGGAAATATTATGTTTTTATCGTATTTTGCAAGTCAACTATATTTTTTTTTTTTTGAAAACCACAAAACATTTAAACAAATGCGTTTTACATACAAAATTGAAAAAATAAATGGGCTTTAACTCGAAAACCGTTGATTTCTGACCCCCAGTTATAATATGACTTTTTTTGTTCTAAATTAGATGTAGTTTATCCAATTAAAAGGATTTGCACTACTTACCAGTCACCCTGTATATTAGTACTAACATACAGTATGGACACTCCCTGCCGCTCTCTACATTCCGACCTCACCCCCTCGCTCGTCACCCAGATTGATACAGATTGGTTCTCGAACGTATAGGATTTCACAGTGATTTCATTTGTTTTTAGAAATGTCATTTCTGGCCCGTTTACTATCAGATTCTTGCGCTATCGTTGTTTTACATAATATATTTGAATATATCTCATCTGCCAAGGGTTGTCTGGAAGAGATCGCTTTTAGCGATAAGACACTTAAGTCTGATAAAACCATTTTGTGATTATACCTCGTGTGTAATAAAGAATTTATACATACATGCGTACATACGTCTCTCAAGCCCTTTTGAGACAATCTTCATTTTGCGTCTTCTTTTCTTTTTGGATTTGAAATGCTAGTGCCAGTGCATTACAAATCATCGCTGGATATTTTTAGATGCCTCATTATGAGTTGGAACACCCGGTCACAGTAATAAAAACACAGCCTATAAAACTGCACCCAGTGCAAGTCGGATCTTCACGTCCTTCTTCTTTTAAATTTCTTGTTCTCCACATGGCTCACGTGCACCAGACGATTTTCTTCAAAATGCACCTCTTTATGAAACAAAACTCTAACAGAAAACAATGCAAAAACAATAAAATAAACCTACGAATGCGTTCACCACAAATCCCGCCAAAAACTCCCGTTGTATGAAGTGTCCTTACGTTGATTCACAAATCGAGATACCCGGTGACAGTGTATAGAGATATATACCTATGTTTTGAATTAGCCAGAATTCTCGGTAAGACTTGCGTGTGCGGCGTCTATTAATACCTCAGGCTGTGAGGTTTTTCCTGCCATTATAAAACGCTTTGAGTTTACATAAGCGATGATTTGATGAATCATAGATTGCTTGTTTGCTTGCCACATTCATTAGGTATGTTTGTAATATAGATTCGTGTTTATTGATTGGATTCGTGTGAATCTCCAAGCTCCCTGATTCACTACTCTATGTCGATGAGATACAGAACAATCGATATACAGTAGAGACTCGATAATCCGTACGTAGGATTATCCGAACGCCGCTGACGAACGAACAAAATATGATTTTCAGTTTTTTTTAAATTTACATATTATTCTTTTTGTTTTTTTTTTCATTTTTTCCGTGGACCGATGACCTGGTGTTGCGGAAAAGCCGCTGGATGCGGATAGCGCAGAACCGGGCGTCGTGGAAATCCTTGGGGGAGGCCAATGTCCTGTGTACAGCAGTGGATGTCCTTTGGCTGATATGATGATTTGAATTTTTGTGTTTTACTATAGTTCAAGGTCACCCAAAGGGCAATTGAGCGTGCTATGCTCGGAGTTTCTCTGCGTGATCGAATCAGTAACGAGGAAATCCGCAGCAGAACCAAAGTAACCGACATAGCTCACAGAATCGCTAAATTGAAGTGGCAATGGCAGGGCACATAGATCGTAGAACAAATAGCCGTTGGGGCAGTAAAGTTCTAAGAGTGACGACGGCGCACCGAAAAACGTAGCGTAGGCAGACCTCCCTCGCGGTGAACCGACGACCTGGTGAAAATCGCGAGAAGCCGATGAATGCGGGCAGCGCAGTACCAGTCGTCGTGGAAATCGTTGGGGGAGGCCTTTGTCCAGCAGTGGACGTTTTTCGGCTGATATGATGATGATAGTTTAACCTATAGATACTACTAAAATCCGAACGCTCCGTGAGTCCGAACAGGGGCATGTTCCTGCTAGTTCGGAATATCGAGGCTCTACTGTAAAATTATTTAATTCGGAAACTATTCGAACACCAAAAGATTTATTGTACATTTGGTATCAAAACCTCTACATTGGACAATTCAAATCCTTTCGACTGTTTGCCTATTCCGTATAGTATTTTTGAAATCTTTTTAATATAGAAACCGTAGTACAAAGCAATCATCATCATCATCATATCAGCCGAAGAAAGTCCACTGCTGGACATAGGCCTCCCCTAAGGATCTCCACGACGACCGGTTCTGCGCTGCCCGCATAGCAATAACCAAGCAATAGGGATGACGAATGCCAGTCATCTGATTAACTTTTTATCGTCTGTCAAAAACGACATTTTGTTCTAAAATATTTGAAATACCTAGGCGTGACGTCATAGTTTTGCAGCGTCATTTATGTACTCATTTTGTGATTTTGATGAATTAAAAATCGAAGACATGATGGAAAACAAAACGAGTAAGGTTTCCCGAAGTTTAAGTAGGAGGGCATTTTAGTGATCAAGAGTTCATAATTTATTTCTGATGCTGTCGTCATCCCTATTACCACGATACAGGCAAGTTGCCTAGTTGTGGGGCTAAATGTTTTAACCTCGTAAAAAAATGTTTATTGACAAAATGAACACAACATGACTCGACCATTTACAAAATTTCGTCAAGTTTATCTTTAAGAGATACATGACTAATTCAAAGATCGAGGTCTTGTGGATCGCGAGGGCTGGTACTGAACAAGTAACTGTTAGTCGTTTCATTTCAGAACGCTTGTCCTCGTAGTGTCGTGGCTAAAGTGACTATTGTTACTTGAAATGCATTGTGGTATTCGTCACGATATTCAGCGCAGCACCAAAGTATATAGTATATTAGTACTAACATACAGTATGGACACTCCCTGCCGCTCTCTAGATTGCGACCACACCTCCTCGTCACCCAGATTGATACAGTTTTCGCTTTTCGATTTCGCCGCCATTTTGTTAGTTCCGTCACTCCTTTTTTGAAATGTCATTTCTGGCCCGTTGTATGAAGTGTCCAGGGTGTGACAGCACTTTTGATATCATCTACACTCTTATGATGAATACCTTTTTTTTCTGTGTTTCTTGCAATTATCATTGAGATAGCCAAGGGATAGTAAGGTTTTAGAATTGTAGATTAGATTAGATTTATTTATTTCATATTTTAAATACCAAATTACAATAGTGCTTTTTAAAAATGATATCTTCAAAATGTAATAAATATAAAAAGTATAGGATGTCAAACATGAGATCTTCAAAATGATATACATTGTGAACAAATGTCAAGAAATTATATGGATGCAGTGTTATATTACCGTTTTACATATTTTTTTGTCATATCTAGTGATGTCATCCAGAACAGGCACTGTCCTAGCCTCAATCTTAGATATATAGGGAATATAGTTCTCAATATGAATGGGCAGTAACTAGGTTACTCACTATAGCTGATCAGCAGCAATTCCTCTCACCGTGTGCCATCTAACACTTGCCACCGATTTTTCTTTTCTCTCCTCTGCCACTTAAACAAGACAACAATATCGGAATTACTGCAGTGGCAAAGCGACCCGACAGTCCTGCCCCACTTGCTTAGTCCTCCCAGTGCTTAGAGATCTTTCTGAATTTCTTTTCTTTAGCGGTCCAGTTTTAACCGCTTCTGTGGCGTATTTGTTGATCCATTCGCTTCATGATACCAGGAGGTCTGAGGTTCGACTCCCGGTGGAGGCTTAAAACTCTGTTTGGTAGTAGGGCATTTTAGCTCCCGTCATCTTATCTAAGTCTTGCCACCGAAAATCAATGTTAACTGTACTGATGTTTTCAGGGTTGAATATAAGATAGTCAGTTCCCTTTTGCGTCTTATCAATTGCAGGTAAAAAAAAATATAAAGAGTTAAACCTATGTCTAAATTTACCATTAAAAACACTTTCGAGTTTTTTATTAGAAAACCAAAAGCTGCTGCAATAATGCCTCCCAATTCCATGGATACAACCATAATGATCAACAAAATGTTTAGATTAGATAACCAATGTATAAGTAGTTAGTAAATTAGATTTGAGTATACATATACATATATTGTTGTAGTGACAATATACTAAGTAATATTTATTAAACCTTATATGTAAACTGTCGCGTCCGCGCCTGACAGCCGTGGGTACCAACAGAATACCAGTGCTTCGCTTCCGAGCCTAGCTTATGCTGAGTTGGGGCCCTGTGGTTGCAGTGGCACCTCATGAATATATGTAATTTTTTTTTTATTTACCTCAACTATTTTTACGTATTATATATTTTGGTGTGGTGTTACTGAAACCAATAAAAGTATTTCTTTCTTTCTAAACTGGTAACAAAACCTAATGTTAACCTTTCCGTGTTCCAGGGATGGCAGCTACCGCGGCGGCGGTGGCGCCGTCGGCGAGTACCGCGGCGCCGGCGTCGTCGGCGTGGGCGTCGGCGCGCGGATGTCGCTGCTCGGCACGGCGTACCTGCCCCCGCCGGCGCAACCCGCCCTGCACCCCCCGCCCGCCGACCCGCCGCCCTACAAGAAGATCCGGATCACCCAGGATAGGCCTAGCCATCCGCAGCTTAGGGTTGATGTTAGGGTGAGTCCATTGTTGATATTATCATCATCATCATCATATTATCAGCCGAAAGACGTCCACTGCTGGACAAAGGCTTCCCCCAAGGATTTTCACGCGACCGGTCCTGCGCTGACCGCGTCCATCGGCTTCCGCGATCTCCACCAGGTCGTCGGTCCACCGCGTAGGAGGCCTGTCTACGCTACGTTTTCCGGTGCTTGATTGCCATTCGAGAACTTTACTGCCCTTACGGCCATCTGTTCTACGAGCTATGTGCCCTGCCCACTGCCACTTTAGTTTAGCGATTCTGTGAGCTATGTCGGTTACTTTGGTTCTCCTGCGGATCTCCTCGTTTCTGATTCGATCACGCAGAGAAACTCCGAGCATACCACGCCCCATTACCCTTTGGGTGACCTTGAGCCTTCTTATGAAGCCCATCATATCATCATTATATTATCAGCCGAAAGACGTCCAATGGTGGACAAAGGCCTCCCCTAAGAACAGCCTTATGGGACAAAACACCGATTGGAGGTCCATTGGCTTGGCTTATTATCAAATAAGAAAAACTGAAATGAAGTGGCAGTGGGCAGGGCACATAGCCCGTAGAACAGATGGCCGTTTCTCTAGTGGCGATCGCGCACCGGAAGACTGCCTCCCATACTGTGGAACGACGACCTGGTGAAAGTCGCGGGAAGCCACTGGATTCGGGCAGCGCAGGACCGGTTGTCGTGGAAATCTTTTGGGGGGGCCTTTGTCCAGCAGTGGACGACTTTAACAATAAGAGGCACAAAAACAAAGCTCTCACGTCACAGAAAAAGATCGCTGTAACTGCAACTGGCTTGTAGACAACAGATTATGATGATTGCGGTTCCAATTTTGTATCCTGTACATTTATTTTCAACTTATCATCATCATATCCGTCGCAAGACGTCCTCTCCTGAATATAGGCCTCTCCCCAAGGATTTCCACACTACTGGTCCTACGCTGCCCGCATCCAGTGGCTTTTCGCGAACTTCACCTGGACATCAGTCCTCCGAGTAGGAGGCCTGCCTAAACTGCGGTGTCCGGTGGCCACTGAAGAACTTTACGCCCCCAATGGCTGACCGTTCTAATAGCTATGTGCCCGTCTTCTTCAACCTTAGTGTAAATTTTCGAATGGCTAATGATGTTATTTCTTCATGTGTCACTCCAGGAGCCGGTGAACGCGTACAGTACGGTGGAGGTGCTCTCCCCGAACCCCCCCTCGGAGCCCACGGTTGAGGACCAGAACTTCCGCACCACCAAGGATGAGCTGCTGCAGCAGATATCTAAGGTAACCCTTGCAACATTTTTGATACACGCAGCAGTTTGTGAAGCGATCGTGGAACAATTAACTTGGAATCCCAGCACGGTTTGCGTATTAGGTGGCAGAAATACAATCAGCATCATATCATTCAGCTCATATATAAGGTCTAACAAAATTAGCTGAAACTATTTTAACTGGTGCTTCTACCCATGAAACTGAACAACTTTCCCCATGAAGCCCATTGTCAAATCTAAAAAAAAAATTTTACTTCCCATACTAAGTTGGCTGATCAGCTGATCGAGTTAGTATGGGGAGTCAAATTGTTTTTTGCGATTTGACTATGGGTTCCTTGGGGAAAGTTGTTCAGTTTCATGGGTAGAAGCACCAGTTAAAATAGTTTCAGCTTATTTTGTTACACCTTATATACGTCCCCACCGAGGGGCTCGAGCGTACCCTTAATTAGGGCGATCGGGCCATAGTCGGCCACGCGGGCCCAGCGCGGGTTGGTTAACTTCACACACAACCTTCGAATTTCTTCGCAGGTGTGTGCAGGTTTCCTCACGATGTTTTCCTTCACCGTAAGAGCGTCGGATAAACGTACATATGAAATCTAAATTCGAAAACACATTGGTACGTGGCAGGATTCGAACAAGGCAATTTGCGTGGCTCGGTTTTGGGATGGGACTATCTGAGTTTGCCGTCGACTCGAAAAGAAGAAGGATTCGAACCACGACTTCCCGGATAGGAGGTAGCAGCCTTAACTGACATTTCTAACTTTGTATTTTTAAGTGCAAAATGTCTGTGTTAAAGTTCTTTTAGAACCCACGATATATGCACCACGAGGTTATAAAGGGATGAGGGATGAGCTGCTGCAGCATTAACATCTGATGTTAAAAGTTCGTCTTGTCGCTTAGCACCAGGAGGTCGCGGGTTCGATTCCCGGCGGGGTAAACTTTGTAAGACTCTGTTTGGTTGGTGGTAGGGCATTTTCTAAGCCCGCCTGGCTAGCTAGCCTTGCCGCCAAACATCAGTGTTATCAGCATTGACGTGTTCCGGCTTGAAGATAAGATAGCCAGTTCCCCATTGCGTTGGGGAATCTTGGTAAGCCCGCTTCTATCTTTGCCATCGTCGTCACTTTCCATGAGATGCCAAGTGCTTATCAATTGTGAATAAAAACAAGTCTTTTCTGTATGAGATTAGTTGGGATTAGATGCTCTGGCCTTTTTTTTCTGTAAATTAAGTTATGTAGTAAAACAGATGGCCGTTGGGGTAGTAAAGTTCTCGATTAGCAACCGTGCACCGGAAAACGTAGCGTAGGTAGGCCTCCCACGCGCTAGACCGACGACCTGGTGAAGATCGTGGGAAGCCGATGGATGCGGGCAGCGCAGGACCGGTCGTCGTGGAAATACTTGGGGGAAGCCCTTGTCCAGCAGTAGACGATTTTTGGCTGATATGATGATGATGAAGCTAAGTAGTTTTTCAATAGTAAGTTTAAAATGACGGATTTTAAAAACGGTTGTACATCTGATAGTAACATTGTCTTAGTAAATGTGTCAAGCTTGAATTCTTAACCAGCTAGATGAGAAAATTTTGACAATGCCATCACCATCGATGAATAACATTAATCCATTACAAACAGTTCTTGTAAATTTATCTAACGCAAGGGATAAACATTAATCAAATGTAAAGGCGGACTCTGTGAAAAAGTGTGAAACAATATGGCTATTGAAAAGCTTTCGATTTGGTTCGTAAGTATTGGTAACTTGCTGCTTTTTAACCCCGACTCCAGTTATGTAACACGAGAGTTCTCTGGAATTTATAATCCCAATCACCATCATATCAGCTCATATACGTCCCCACCGAGAGGCTGGAGCCTACCCTGAATTAGGGCGATCCCCATCATCATATCAGCCGAAGGACGTCCACTGCTGGACATAGTCGTCCCCCAAGGATTTCCACGACGACCGGTTCTGCGCTGCCCGCATCCAGCGGCTTCCCGCGACCTTCCCCAGGTCATCGGTCCACCGAGTGGAAGAGCTGCCGACGCTACGCTTTCCGGTGCGGTGGTCCCCATAGTTGGATAATATGCAAGCTTGAAAGTGAAATTCTGTGATTATCTTTAAGTTTGGGCTACTTTGAGGATTATTATACATTCGCGAGCGTTAAAACCCGCGCACCCCCTATTCTTCGCAATACTACAAAATTAAATTATTGCTTTTATTTATTTTGCTAGCTGTTTCCCGCGGCTTCACCCGCGTGGACAACGTTTCTATGACTTTTCGAGGGTGCGCAGTGCGCGAGCCGCAAGCGGCTCGTGAGCGTGAGAAAGAGTAGACTAAGTGTTAATCCAGGTCCTAACCTGTCTACCTACCAAATTTCAGCCAGATCCGTTCAGTAGTTTTTTCGTGAAGAAGTAACAAACATACACACTTACAAACTTTCGCCTTAGTGTGATTTGTGTTTTTTTCTTACGAGGCACCTGTGAGATACAGGCTTGGTTCGCAATGTGAACACATTACTTCCTTTTTTTATAATTTATCTTCATTTCCTTACCTCAGGTGGACCGAGAGATGGCGCTGTCGGAGGCGACGCTGTCCAAACTCCGTAAGAAGCAGTCTGAGCTGGAACAGACGGCGTCGAAGCCGGCGCGTGCCGAGGAGCCGGAGGAGGCCGTGCCGCGCCACCGTAGCCTCGCACAGTGCGTCTACGCCGACAACCGGAAAAAGGTTAGTGTCTGTACCGTGTGACAGGTTTGCAAGCGCAAAAAGCCCGTATGAACGAAAGAAGCGAGCGAAACAAGCGAGTCTCAAAAGCAAGAGCTGAGGTAATACGAGAGGAAGACGATGGTTTGGTGGAAATATGGGTTGCTCGTTAGTTGCATTATGGTCGGATGCCACTCCACATAAAGCGGTCTGAGCTGGAACAGACGGCGTAGTGTCCGGCGCGCGCCAAGGAGGCCTAGGAGGCCGTTCCGCGCCACTGCAGTCTCGCACAATGTGTACGCCGACAACCGGAAGCAGGTCAGTGTCTTCAGCATAATATTTTGGGTCTAGCAACAGTCTGTATGTGATGTTGATATTAGCTCATATGCATCCCCACTGAGGGGCGCGAGCCTACCCTGAATTAGGGCGATCGGGCCTTAGTCGACCTCGCAGGCCCAGTGCGGGTTGGTCGACTTCACCCACAACCTGCGAGTTTCTCCGCAGGCGTGTGCAGGTTTCCTTACGATGTTATCCTTCACCGTAAGAGCGTCGGATAAACGTATATATGAAATCTAAATTCGAAATCACATTGGTACGTGGCAGGGGTTTGAACCGCGACCTCCCGGACAGGAGGTGGCGGCCCTAGCCGTTACGCCACCGAAGCTCTATTATGTATGTATAAAAACTTGGAATAAATTACAATGCAGTAGTGAATTAAGAAGTCTTTCTTACACAGTATTGCAGCTTCTTCCGTAAAGCACTAGAAAATAAAAATATTTTCTTCTTGTTTTCAGGCTGCAGCGGCCCACGCTATGCTGTCACATCTAGGTCCACCGATCGTCTATCCGCTATACAACCAGCCGCAAGACACAGAGGTCTACCACGAAAATATCAGAAGGCATAGAGGTTTCAGAAAACGGCTGGCACACCATATACATAGGCTAAAGTTGGAGGCGGAAAAGGTAAAAAAATGAACTACAGGCTATATTTATTAGATTCCCCTCAATAACGGGTTCATTCAATGCGATATGTTTCTATATCTACAGAGGGAGATTCTATGTCAGTTTGAGTAAGCCTTATATGTTGCTGTTGTGGGAGTGAGAAAAGTAGTGTCGTACTTCCTCAGTGGCGTAATGGTTAGTCCATTCGCTTCACACCAGGAGATCGATTGCCGGCGGGGTCAACTTTGCAGGAGACGGTTTGGTTGGCGGTAGGGCATTTTTGTAGCCCGGCTAGCTATAGGCACCACCATCTATTCAAAGTCTTGCCCCCAAACATCAATGTTAACATCATTGATGTTTTCCGGCTTGAAGATAAGATAGCCAGATCTCGATTGCGTTGGGTAAGCCCGCTTTCATCTTCGGCATCATCGTCACTTACCATCAGGTGTGATGATGCCAAGGGCTTATCAATTGTAGGTTAAAAAAAGTAGTGTAATTTTTACACGACTTGTTATTTGGCACTACTTGTACGTCAAACCGTAGAAAAAGACATGTCAGAACCTTACATTTGGTTCAATGGGTTCGGGATTGTTTATATCGACGAATAAAATCGAATATTTATCTAATCAAAGTTGTTTTGTTTGCAGCGTGAAGATGCGTTAGCGGAAGAGTACAGCAGGAGAGCAGCGGAGTGGATACGAAGGGTGGAACGGATAGAACAGGGGCAGAAGCGGAAAGCGAAAGACGCCAGAAATAGAGAGCTCTTTGAAAAGGTAACAAGCATTACATTTCTTCATACAAACCCATCAAATTTCTCGTACACAAACCTGTTCTAATACGTTCTTACTGCGCTGGCTTAGCGACCCGAAGAAGATCTTGGCCGCCGACACATTTTGACGCCATCTTTTTCGATTCTGCGCCATTTATTGCCGGTTAGATTTAGAGCGCGTTCAGATCTGGCTCAGCGACTCGAAGAGGATCTTGGCCGCCGACACTTTTTGATGCCATCTTTTCCGATTCTGCGCCACTTCTTGCCGGTCAGATTTAGAGCGCGTTCAGACTGGCTCAGCGACTCGAAGAGGATCTTGGCCGCCGACACATTTTGACGCCATCTTTTCCGATTTTGCGCCACTTCTTGCCGGTTAGATTTAGTGCGCGTTCAGATCTGGCTCAGCGGCTCGAAGAGGATCTTGGCCGCCGACACTTTTTGACGCCATCTTTACCGATTCTGCGCCACTTCTTGCCGTTTAGATTTAGAGCGCGTTCAGCTCTGGCTCAGTGACCTGAAGAGGATCTTGTCCGCCGACACTTTTTGACGTCATCTTTTCCGATTCTGCGCCACTTCTTGCCGGTTACCTAATTGGTCCAGATTCTACTCGACATCATTTTTCCATCGGCATCTGGCTCGTCCCCAATATCTGAGACCACGGTCCTTCCTATGAAGGTTAGCATCTATTCTGTCTAAAAAATATATCATGTTTGCCACAGGTGTTCCCCGAGCTAAGAAAGCAACGCGAGGAGCGGGAGCGGTTTAACCGTCTCGGCGCACGCGTCAAGTCCGAAGCGGAGCTGGAGGAGATAGCTGACGGGCTGCACGAGCAGGAGCACGAGGACAAGAAGATGAGGTCCTTGACCGTAGTGCCGCCGCTGTTGAGGCATAGTGGGGACACCACGCCTATTTACATAGATACTAATAGTGAGTAATTGCATAATCAACCCGTGATAGTAACCCTTAGAGCTAGAGGTGATAGCTGACGGGCTGCACGAGTAGTAGCACGAGGACAAGATGAGGTACTTGACCGTAGTGCCGTGTTGAGGCCATCAACATCAACCCGTGTGAGTAACCCCTAGAGCTAGAGGTGATAGCTGAAGGTCGACGGGTGATGCGGCGGCTTACTGCAGCCGACCTGGCTCCGAATGTATCGACTACTATTAGATACTGTTGACGAATATTTATACCTCGGACAAACAGTCCAGCTAGGTAGGTCCAACTTCAAGAAAGAGATCATTCGACGAATCCAACTCGGCTGGCAGCGTTCGGGAAGCTATGCAATATCTTCATGTTCCAAATACCGCAGTGTCTCAAGACTAAGATCTTTGACCAGTGTGTGTTGCCAGTGATGACATACGGAACTGATACAAGGTCGCTTACTATGGGCCTCATAAGAAGGCTCAAGGTCACCCAACGGGCAATGGAACGAGCTATGCTCGGAATTTGGGAGACAAAGTAACCGACATAGCTCACAGAATCGCCAAACTGACGTGGCAGTAGGCAGGGCACATAGCTCGTAGAACAAGTGGCGACCACGCTCCGGAAAACGTAGCGTAGGCAGGTCTCCCACGCGTGGACCGACGACCTGGTGAAGACCGCGGGAAGCCGCTGGATGCGGGCAGAGCAGGACCGGTCGTCGTAGAAATCCTTGGAGGAGGCCTTTGTCCAGCAGTGGATGTTTTTCGGCTGATATCACGACATTAGATCCTACTTGTTTGTGAAGATGATGCTCTTTTGCATTGGTCTGCACTGCAACCTATTTAGGAGAAGGGAACTAAAAAATAAATCTCCGTCAGCAGATCGCAAACGCGGCAGGCAGTACTGCAGCCGAATGGGAACTTGTACGCGAGTGATTTGCAGAATTAACGGAATTACACTAGGATCCATAAAAAATCATCATGATATCAGCTCATATACGTCCCCACCGAGGGGCTCGAGCCTACCCTGAAATAGGGCGATCGGGCCTAAGTCAACCACGCGGGCCCAATAAAAAAATGTAAAAAAAATTCCCCTCTTATCTCCCCTTATATCTTATATCTTTCTTAGGTGGAAAGGGAACTTTTAAGCGAGTTATCAAGAGCGATCAGAACGCGTCACGCACGTCGAACACGTCAAGCTTGCTCCATAGATCTGTATTTATAAATGAGGCCTCTAATAGGGGATCGGACTGCATCAGAAATAAATTCTGAAATATGGTTCCCTAAATTGCTCTCCTCTTGAAGTTCCAAAAAAACTTACTTGTTTTGTTTTCCATCACGTCTTCAATTTTTAATTGATCAAATTCACAAAATAAGTTCGTCAATAACGCTAAAAATCTATGACGTCACTTGTGGGTATTTCAAACATTTTTAGAACAAAATTTCGTTTTTGACAGATCATAAAAAGTAACTCAAATGGCTAGCAGTCCGATCCCCTATTCCCTGCAATTGAAATTAGTTTATATTTTTCAAAAAATATTATTTTCACACATAAGTCTACAAGCACATAAGTCTACAAGCACATAGTTTACATTTTACTTCATCATATCAGCTTATACAGGATGTAACATTTTACTTCATCATATCAGCTTATACAGGATGTAACATTTTACTTCATCATATCAGCTTATACAGGATGTAAAAAATTGGTGTAGGTGCCGTTATCTGGGGCTTCTACTCATCATACTGAACATCCTTAGTTCTACGACTTTGCTGAAAGCGCCAAGAAAATATTTTAACTCTTCATACATATCAATCAGCTGATAGACCAATTTTGTGCATTTTTGTATGGAGGATCCAAATTATTTTTTTTTCCAAATTTCGTTTCTCGGGGAAAGTTTTTCAGCATGATGCGTAGAACCCTCAGCTAACAGGTTGTACACCAATTATTTGACAGCCTGTACACATCCCCACCGAGGGGAACCTTTGTGTTTCTTCTTAGGCTTATGCAGTTTTCCTCACAATGTTTCCCTCCACATTATACTTATTGTTAGGGGCGTGCTGGTTTCCGCCACCCATTTTGCGTGACCACATTTTACTTATACAAATATTAATCTTTCCAGGACGGTGTATGGACATGGAGGCTGAACACAAGGGGCTCAGGAACCGAAACGTGTGGTCTCAAGCGGAGAGGGAGATGTTTCGAGAGAAATATCTGCAACACCCGAAGAACTTTGGACAGGTCGCCTCGTTTCTGCCGAGGAAGAGTGTTCGGGATTGCGTCAGGTGTGTATCAATTATCATTTCATCACAATAGGGATGATGACTGCTAGTCATTTGAGTTACTTTTTATTTATTCTGAGAATAGGGCATTTTCTAAGCCCGTCTGGCTAGCTACTACCATCTTATCTAAGTTTTGCCGCCAAACATCAGTGTTAGTAACATTGCGTTGGGGAATCTTGGTAAGCACGCTTCCATCTTCGGCGTCATCGTCACTTACCATCTGGTGAGATGATGCCAAGGGCTTACCAAATATGAAAAAAAAAAGTTTGAATTACAAGGACGTTACGACACATGTACTCATTTTGTAATTTTAAGCGATTAAAAACGCTGAAAACGTTAAAAAAACACGATTTCAATCACAACAACCAAGTAGGTACAACTTTGTTTTTTTTCATACTTTTCCGTAGTCGGGTTTCTTTTTTTAACTTCAAGGTTAATTTTAAAACTTTATCAATCTTTTTTTTTATGTGTAGAGAAACCACTTATATACAGTCCAGTTAGTTGTTTTAAAATAGTCAAGCATGTAAACAACATACAAGCTTTTTTGAGCGAAGTTAGAGTTTATCGCTCTCACGCGGTGACCGACACCTACTGTGACACATCGCATGGCCGCAGAGACATGTCAGTCTCTTTGCACAGCGCCGATAGCGCAGTTGTGTTACGCAGTACGCTTTGAAATATTCGTGTCTATATTTTTAATCATCTTATCTAAGTCTTGCCGCCAAACATCAGTGTTAACACCATTGATGTGTTCCGGCTTGAAGGTAAGATAGCCAGTTCTCCATTGCGGTGGGGAATCTTGGTAAGCCCGCTTCCTTCTTCGGCATCATCGTCACTTACTATCAGGTGAGATGATGCCAAAGGCTTACCAATTGTAAAAAAAAAGACTTCAAAAAAAGGAGGAGGTTTCTCAATTCGACCTTTTGATATATATATTTTTTTATGTGTGTTCGCGGATAACTTCGTCGTTTATGATCCGTTTTTATTGATTCTTTTTTTGTTGGAAAGGACATATCCCAAGGGTGGCGCCATGATAAGGAAACCAGAATCTGATGATGGCATCCCAGAAAATCGAGAGGAACCGTAGTTTCCTGTTTGAAGTCGGTTTTTTTTGTTTAAAATTTTAAAACACTACTGAAACCCATAAGGTCATTGACTGTCACACGCTATATCTAGTTTAACATGTTGTTATTTCTGTTGTAATTTTAACATTTGGTTTTTCTTGTTCCAGATTCTATTACCTATCGAAAAAGGCTGAAAACTACAAGCAGGTTTTAAGAAAGCCGAGAGCAAGAAGACCTCCTAGAGGGCCTCGGCCCGCGCCTGAGCCTGAACTACCCGCTGGCGTCACCACGAGGCTACAGCGGTCTATGGGTGAGTCACATCGGTCATGTACAGCTTCACCGCCCATGTGGCACGTCGCCTGGAGCTTGTGCGTGAGGTGGCAGCACTGCGCCGGTCCTTACCCTTGATCAAGGTAGAGCGAGATTGTCCCCTATTGGACCCCCGTTTGGATCCTTCACGTACATTAGACTTCGGTTTACAAGAAATGCGGTTTGTGGACTAGGTTCAAGGCTAGACTAGCCGCTCCCAACAGTTAGAATTAGCTTTTAAAAAAATCTGTAAATCTATGGATTTATCTACTACGTAAATCTGTGCTTTTTTCAGCGTTACCATACAGATTTTTAAAAATCTGATCTGGCAACACTTTATTTATTTATTATTGTCACAAAAAAAGTATGGACACATTTACTATCACCAAGTACAAAAAGCAAACAAAAGATTAAAAAAACCAAGATAAGCGCCACAGACAGCCCATGCTAAGCATGTGGTGAAACACAGTAGAGTCCCAAAAAGACCAAAGCCTGTGTTAGGGTACACTATAGAAACTGTACTAGTAAACCTTTCAATTAGCTAGGGAGAACGGTCAGTGCAGCAACACTGCCCCCGCACTTCTGTTCGCCTCGCCCGACGACACTTTCCGTAACGTTTTCGTTATTCAATAGTTTATCTATACGTATGTTGTTTACTAAATGGTCAATACGATCTTCCCAGCGGGGACGTCCCATAGTCTCATCTCATAGGTTATCGTATGTCGATTATTATGTTGTGTGTGTCTCAAAAAAACAGTCGTATCAGCCTAAATTGTTGAACGTTATTTGAAACCTATAGCAAAGTATATATATTAGTACTAACATACAGTATGGACACTCCCTGCCGCTCTCTAGATTTCGACCTCACCCCCTCGTCACCCAGATTGATGCAGATTGGTTACCGTTTGGTTCTCGAACGTATGGGATTTCGCCGTGATTTTGTTTGCTCCGTCATTCGATTTTTGAAATGTCATCGCCCGTTGTATGAAGTGTCCGGGGTGTGCCTATAGGTACTGAAAAGCTCCCGAATCGAATTCGAAGCGTTTATACAATCAGGGGACAGGAATATCGAAGAGAGGCGAATTCATTTAATTAAGGCAATGTCTGTAAGTATCGGTTAACAAGTATGACTGTGTTTATAAAGACTCTGTTATCATATAGTGCTCGTCTTTTCCAATACGTGATTAAATAAAATAAATTAATTTTTTAGGGTTATGTACTCAAAGAGTAAAAACGGGACCCTATTACTAAGACTTCGCTGTCCGTCCGTCTGTCACCAGGCTGTATTTCATGAACCGTGATAGCTAGACAGTTGAAATTTTCACAGATCATGTATTTCTGTTGCCGCTATAACAACAAATACTAAAAATTCAAAAAAGAGTAAAAATAAGGGGGCGTCTCCATACAAAAAACCCTGTTTTTTTAAACGTGAAGAAACCAGCGCCATCTAGTATGATGGTACGGAACCCTTTGTGTGCGGTTCTGACTCGCACTTGGCCGGTTTTGTTTCTATTGTTGTTATTTTCAAATTAATAGCTAGTCATCACATCATCATCATAATATGCCTGTAGATTCCCTAACGACCGGTCCTGCGCTGCCCGCAACCAGCGGCTTTCCGTGACCTTCAACAGGCCGCTAGTCCACCGAGTAGGGGCCTGCCTACGCTACGTCTTCCGGTGTGCGGTCACCACCCAAGAACTTTACTGCCTCAACGGCCATCTGTTCGACGAAATATGTGCCCCGCCCATTGTCACAATTATTAGCAATTCTGTGAGCTATGCGGTTACCTTAGTATCGTACGGAGCTCCTCATTTCTGATTCGATCGCATAGAGAAACTCCGCGTTCCGGTTCAGTTCATATATGTTTGTATATATTAGCTATAAAGCTGAAAGTTGGTATGCTTATACAAAGCTGTGATTCCTATAGAAGATATGGAATAAAATGTTTAATTTTTTTTAAGGTAGGTACATACTTACGAAATAACTAGTATCTCATCTGTGCCCCTACCTACATGTAAAATGGTGGGGGGCGGGGGGGAGTGAATGTTTTTGTTCAATAACCCTATGATGTGGGGTATCGTTAATTAGTTTTTACAAAACTACTGAGTGTTAGCAAAGATAATTTTTCCGATATATACTTAATTCGTATACTAAATATACTTTATATTTTTAAAGTGGTGATTTGTATGTCTCCACCCGCTAGCAGCTAAACTGCTTTTTTAAGCGACTTCCAAAAAGGAGGAGGTTCTCAATTCGTCTGTATGTTTTTTATATATATTTTTTTTTTATGTTTGTTACCTCAGAACTTTTGACTGGGTGAACCGATTTTTATGATTCTTTTTTTATTTGAAAGTTAGTGCTTCCCGTGTGGTCCCATATAAATTTTATCAAAATCGGTGTAGTACTTTAGTAGAAAATTAACAAAAACTAAAAATAATAATGCAAAAATGTACTAATTTGTTGCGATGGAAGTCGGTTTTTTAAAGTGTTTAGCGTTTTTGGCCATAATTTTTTTTAAAAAAGGCTGTCTGTAAAGTCGGTTTACGGACGATAGTTTAACGTGACTACGTCATAACGTAACGGGACCATGAGTCATCCTTTTTCATGCGTGCAGGCGGCGTCCATCGATTTATTAGACGTTCTCACGTCAAAAACTGAAGTTGTATCACAGATTACTAAATAGTTACTTCGTGTTGTATGAAATCTGTGTTGACGTTTAGCTGTTCTCCCACAGGTACGACAGCGCGGGGCGAGGGCAAGGAGGCCGGCATGGAGGAGGGCGGAGCGCCCGGCGCCGAGCCCGGCGTGCCCGCGCCGGCGCCGCCCGCCGCGCCCGTCAACGCGCCTGCCAGGTACGTGCAGCTTATATTTTTCAATCGACTTCCAAAAAGGAGGAGGTTCTCAATTCGTCTGTATGTTTTTTTTGTGTGTTCTCAGAAATTTTGACTGGGTGAACCGATTTTTATGATTCTTTTTTTATTTAAAAGCTAGTGCTTCCCGTGTGGTCCCATAAAAATGTTATCAAAATCGGTGTAGTACTTTATTAGAAAATTAACAAAAACCAAAACTAACAATGCAAAAATGTATAAGTTGATGCGATGGAAGTCGGTTTTTTAACGTGTTTAGCGTTTTCAATAATTAACACGAAAATTGCTCGAAACCTCGTGACCGGGTGCTGTCCGTGTGAACAGGCCTACACTTGTCAAAGGCGTTCATGACATTCAATAATTTTAATGTATAACTTACGAAGTAACTATTTAGTAATCTGTGGTATAACTTCTCATGTCATATTGTTTTCATGTTGTAATGACATTATTTGTTTTTTTTTCATATTTTTTCACGGATTGGATTTTGACGTTATTAACTAATGATTGTTTATTTCTTGATTTTTTACAAATGAAATTATCTAATTACTATTTTATGACTATCAGAAAGAGTGTAATTTGCACCTATTTTGAATAAATATCTTGAATCTTGAAAAAAATACAATAGGTGACATTTTGTGTCAAGCGGGAATCTATGGCTCCATGGTCTCAATTTTTTCGAATGACTTCTAAAAAGGAGGAGGTTCTCAATTCAATTGTGTGTTATTTTTTTTGTATCTTTGTTACGCGATATGTTCGCAGATTGTGAACTAGTTTTCAAAAAACTTCGATGTTGTCTGTTTGGTTCCATATAAATTTTGTCAAAATCAGTCTAGTACTTTTTTCAGAAAATTAACAAAAACCAAAAATAATAATGCAAAATTGTACTAAGTTGTTGCGATGGATTTCGGTATATTAACGTTCAGCATTTTATTAAATATATCAAAATATACATCAAACTAAAAAGTGAAAAATAATTCTTAATATAAGCTGAAAACAATAATGAACGAAAAATACTAGTATTATTGTGAAAAAAGCGTAGGTTGCTCGATATACGAAAAATATGTTACAAAGCGGCCCACGCTTTTTTCACAATAATACTAGTATTTTTCGTTCATTATTGTTTTCACTTTTTAGTTTGATGTGCGTTTAATCCTGGCGATCCTGTGATCAGGATAATGAAATAAACTTATGAAATTATTTTATTGTCACTGATTCTTGATAAATGTATAAAGTTTTAATTAAATCTGTCCGTTTAAAGTGGGTCAAAATCGAGTGCAGAGGCGTCGGTTACAAACGTACATACAGGTGAAGCTAATAAAAGCCACCTCCGTAGCTCAGAGGCAAAGTTCACTGGCTTTACACAGGAGGTCGCGGGTTCGATTCCCGGCGGGGTCAATTGTAAGACTCGGTTTGGTTGGTGGTAGGGCATTTTCTAAGCCCGCCTGGCTAGCTACCACCATCTTATATAAGTCTTGCCGCCATACATCTGTGTTAACGGCATTGATGTGTTCCGGCATGAAGATAAGATAGCCAGTCCTCCATTGCGTTGGGGAATCTTGGTAAGCCCGCTTCCATCTTCGGCAACATCATCACTTACCACCAGGTGAGATGTTGTCAAGGGTTTACCAATTGTTAATAAAAAAAAAGCGTGATAAAAAGCAAAATGTATTATTAAAAAGAAAACCGAATCCGTGGTACCATCTTGTGTTTCAGCTACTGTATTGTGGGTGGGTGGGTATAAAGGAATAGAAAGACCAAAGAAAAGATTAATGGACTGTGTGATAGATGATACGTGTAAGAAAGAAGTGAATGTGAAGAGGACTGCAATGGAAGAGAAAACATGTTGTTAAAAAATACTAATTGGGAATAGGGCTGGAAAATTATGACTACAGGATCAGTTGACTAATACGTGTAAGAAAGAAGTGAATGTGAAGAGGACTGCAATGGAAGAAAAAACATGTTGTTAAAAAATACTAATTGGGAATAGGGCTGGAAAATTATGACTACAGGATCAGTTGACTAGTTCATCTTCATTTCTTATTCATATTATTCATATTCAGCGTCACATCCTAGTAGGTACAGTGTTTATACTTTGCTCGGGCATTCGGCCCATACTTCATCAAGCCATGTCATTTCTTGGACAATGTTATACAGTTGACTGAGTACTAAAGGAAGTCATATTTTTTGCAAATTTCTTGGAGAATAGAGTATTTGACAGTGTTTAAAATAAATTAAAAAATATTATATTCACTGAATAGCATTTCTCCTACAAAAGCATAAAAACTTATTTATTCACAATTTTATTATAATTGAAATTTTGGGCTTGCCTAGGGACCAAAAATTTTTTTTGTTTTGTATGTAGTCATATTTTTTTTTTAAATCCCCTATTATACTACAGAAAAGAGAGGGAGAATAATGTAATACTTATTTTTGGTATTTAATTTTTGATTACTTACCACGGAGTTAATCGAGAAATTGACTCCTTTACATGACACCTCAACGAATGGTCAACATGCAGACAAAGTCGCGGGCAAGAGCGAACATATTATTTCGCAATACCAATACGAGCACAGTTTTATACTGTTCGTGCGCTCAGAGCTTTTTAATTAAATCGTGTCAACATGGCCCCGGTAACTTGGGGGGATGAATAATTCAGATAAAGGGGGGGATGGTCTCGGTTAAACTTTTTATTCCGACTGTACTTTGTGATGTGATATGATTGTCTGCTAATAGTTGTACAGGGTCTAAAAAGCGTCGGTGGCTCAACCGGTAACGACTCGGTCCTTCTAATCAGAGGGTACTATAGTAGGATCAAATCTGGACGGCCAATGTACCAATGAGTTTTTCAAAACTTACGTACATATACTTACCGATTGCTTTATCGATGAAGGAAAACATCGTGAGGAAACCTGCACAGGCATGCGAAGAAACTCGAAGGTTGTGTGTGAAGTCGACCAACCCGCACTGGGCTCGCGTGGTCGACTAAGGCCCGATCGCCCTAATTCAGGGTAGGTTAGAGCCCCTAGATGGGGACGTATATGAGCTGATATGATGAGTTGTACAGGGATTATTGATCTAAACTTTATAATGTTTGTAGCGGGTATATCGTGTTTTTACCAGTGGATGTCTTGTCCTTATTCACGATAATTAAGGCCTTGAATTTCGTTATAGATGCTAAGATAAAAAATAGGAAAAATAAATTCGCATTACATGCCCACCAACTACGAAGTGATTATTGGGTTTTACATCACAGTTAGCCTAATTTAATATTTAATAAGCGTCGGTGGCTCAACCGGTAACGACTCGGTCCATCTAACCAGAGGTACCGGGTTCAAATCTGGACGGCCAATGTACCAATGAGTTTTTCAAAAACTTACGTACATACTTACCGATTGCTTTAACGGTGAAGGAAAACATCGTGAGGAAACCTGCACACGCCTGCGAAGAAACTCGAAGGTTGTGTGTGAAGTCGACCAATCCGCACTGGGCCCGCGTGGTCGACTAAGGCCTAATCTCCCTGATTCAGGGTAGGCTCGAGCCCCTCGGTGGGGACGTATATGAGCTGACATGATGAGTTGTACAGGGATTATTGATCTAAACTTTATAATGTTTGTAGCGGGTATATCGTGTTTTTACCAGTGGATGTCTTGTCCTTATTCACGATAATTAAGGCCTTGAATTTCGTTATAGATGCTAAGATAAAAAATAAAAAAAATAAATTCGCATTACATGCCCACTAACTACGAAGTGATTATTGGGTTTTACATCACATTTAGCCTAATTGACTATTGCTTTCTTTAAAAAAAAATGTTCACTTTCATAAATAGGATCCTCATTGTGGTATTTGACTGCTAGTCATTTGAGTTTGTTTGTTTGTTTGTAAACTCTTTATTGTGCAAAATGTAAAATAATATAAAAAAGGTTAAGTACAAAGGCGGACTTATCCCTTAGAGGGATCTCTTCCAGTCAACCTTTGCAATAATAAATAGAAGACATAACTAGGACAAAGAAACACTTAATCACGTACAAACCTTTACCTTTAAATTACTTTTTATCGTTCGTGATTACAAAATTGTGACGTCATCGTCTTTGACGAATTAATTGAGTGATTTTGATAAATATAAAATTGAAATTAGAATAATATTGCAATTATAATAAAATTGTAAATAAATAAGTTATTATGCTTTTGTAGGAGAAATGCTATTCAGTGAATAATATTTTTTAATTTATTTTAAACACTGTCAAATACTCTATTCTCCAAGAAATTTGCAAAAAATATGACTTCCTTTAGTACTCAGTCAACTGTATAACATTGTCCAAGAAATGACATGGCTTGATGAAGTATGGGCCGAATGCCCGAGCAAAGTATAAACACTGTACCTACCTACTAGGATGTGACGCTGAATAGCTAAATATCAGTAGTCTGCATTAAAAAACTTTCACGAACTTTTCGTTATTTCTTAATAGGGATGATGAATGCTAGTCATCTGAGTTACTTTTTATGATCTGTCAAAAACGACATTTTGTTGTAAAAATGTTAGAAATACCTAGGCGTGACGTCATAGTTTAATAACGTTGATGGAAATCAAAACGAGTAAGGTTTAAGTAGGAGGGCAATTTAGTGATCAACAGTTCATAATTTATTTCTAATGCTGTCGTCATCCCTATTCTGAAAAACAAATAGTATAACCTCCTACTTTAATACGCGATCAAACAAAAGAACCAAAAAAATAATAATTAATTAGTTAATTCGTTCCTGAAAGTTCTATGAGATTAATAAGTACATAGTAATTAATCAATGAATATTTAAACACTATGTGTTAGTGAGAAGTTTCTTTAAATGATAATTCCATAATTTTCATTCATCCTTGGGGCAGTGGCCAAGCCAACTCCTTTGCAAAAAATATTGTATTTTGTTGTTTTTCGTATAAGTACAGCAAAAGGATTCGAGCGCGCTTTAATAATGACCTTCAGATAATGACTTATATATTACTATATATTACTGGCGTAAGGACCCGGCCAACGCGCGCGACTAATGCTCCCAGCGAATTGGTGCTAAAATCGAAAGTTTCGCACACTCGCGACTCAGTCGTGTGCGGGAAATTGTGCAGTGCTGTGGAAAGATATTCCATATAAAAATACCTTATTGTATTAAAAATCATGAAAGAAACGCTAAAAAGAAATATGGGATGTCGTATCATCTTTATGTAACCTTTCATTGTATTTTTTCTTGTAAACAAATTAAATAAACGAATTTTTAAAGCGACAATTCTACCAAGGTTCTTTTAGCGCGGCACTGATTTCAACTCTCGCCCACGTTAGTTCGTACAAGTTATGTCAGATGGCGCTACTTTTTGCTTGTATGAAGAAAATCTGAGTAAAATATGGAGACGGCCGGATCCTTCTGTCCAAATCTGTGCCTTCAGATACCATTTGTGTAGGACAAAATCATGTAGTAGGGCCGTCAACTATAATGCAGCCAGGGTATATGATGCTCTGCCAATCGAATTCGTTCTTTTGATGATAATAAGTTCTCTGGTACACTTCAGAAATTACTTATGAAGTGTTTCTACAATCTTAAAGATTTTTGTTAATAAATTATTAATTGAGAGCTCTGGTGAAGATCGCGGGAAGCCGATGGATGCAGGCAGCGCAGGACCGGTCGTCGTGGAAATCCTGGAGGGAGGCCTTTGTCCAGCTGTCTGTCTGTCCGTCTGTCCACGGCTTAGCTCAGAGACAGTTAGTACTAGAAAACTGTAATTTGAAATGGGTGTACATATTAATTAAGCCGACAAAAAGGTACAATAAAATCTTGTAAAAAAAAATTAAGGGTACCTCCTCTACATAGAGAGGTGTTTTTTTTCTTTGACGTACCGTATCGTATGTTAAGATTTTTGTTAAGAGTCAAGTGCTTCCCCCCGATGTGCAATTGTCCAGTGGCATTTGTATAAAGTTAATACATTTTGCATATGTTCTATTACTAACTGCAAATATAATTTTATCTTTTAAAATATACATTAATTTTAAAGACTACAGAATCCTACTTTGCGCGAGTCCGACTCGCACTTGGCCGGTTTTTCACGTTAACTTCGACCCTAAATGATATTCGCAGAACAAAATAGGGTTTAAAAAGGTAGCAATCAAGAATCAATGTAGTTGAAAATAGTCACCAAAAATTATCTTAAAAAATCTTTATTCGCCGCAACTAAAAATAAAAACGTGAATACGAAATTTAATCATTCCAACATTTTATTCAGGAACGGACACAACGCCAGGAACATCAACGGTATTAAAATTTTTCCAACCTTTACGATATCCAAATCTAATCACGATGAAATGTCCAAAAAACTGAGTCAAACAGCTGCTCTGTTCAAAGAACAAACGTTAAACCATAGTAAAAGGAAAGAATAGTAGGTTGTCTTCATACAATGGTACATCGCGCGGTTTGTATGTGTGCGCGCCCTAGTAGGCACGCACGATACGCACGCACACTATAATAAATAGAAATAGTCTATGCATTGTTACTTTGAAATAAAATGCAAATCTTTTCGATGGGTGGCGTGCCAAAAAATATTTTCTCACGTGCCATCTATGCGCGATGTACCATTGTATGAAGGCAACCTACTATTCTTTCCTTTTACTATGGTTAAACCGTGTTTGTCCATCACTCGGTATTATTACCATGTTTTAGCGACGGGGCACACTCCATAGGGGAAGCGGAAAGCGGCAGGATGATTGTTAGCTTCGATGCTTCTTCTCATTTCGCAAACATTTTTCGAAACGTCGTACGTATCTAGTAAAAAAGTTTGACTTTTCAAAATAATTCAAACATGTGATACAACTATACTTAATTTATATTCTTTTTTGTTTGCTAAATTGTTCATAACTGCAGGGGACCGTTCTGGCTGGCATAGCAGATGAAGAGGTGGATTTAGCTACATATTATTAGACAGAAATTAACTAACCTGCGACTTTTTCTCATAGAAGTGAACCGACTTTGTCCAATTTTTGATAAGTTTCAGTTAGAACAAAAGCTAGGTTTACACGTTTTTGTTTTCTCAGAACAGTAAATAAGTTTTTATCGTTTAGGTTTTTCATACAAAACTAATTTCGGCCATTATTTGTGTATTTTTAATCAATAATTAAAACGAAATGCATAAACCTAGGTTTCGTTCGGACTTACAACCTATCAAAAACTGTTCAAAATCGGTTCACTTCTAAAAGGCGAAAATCGCTATCACAGTTAGTATGAGAACTCAAATTTTCGCCTTAGCAAAGTATATAAGGTGTAACAAAACTATTTTAACTGGTGCTTCTACCCATAAAACTGAACAACTTTCCATACTGTATGTTAGTACTAATATATAGAGTGACTTTTAATAAGTTCTTGATAGCAATGGATATGAATCTATTCGTGATTATAAACAACTTTCCCAGAGAAACTATATGTCAAATATGAAAAAAAACTTCTGGTTCTTCATACATTTTTGCCGGTGTGATAACTTATTATTATGTATCGAGGACCAACATTTTTTTTTTCTGATTTGACATATAGTTTCGTTAGGAAAGTTGTTTGCAATCACGAGTACATGCATACCTTTTGTTATCAAGAACTAATTAAAAGTCACCCTGTATATAAGGTCTAACAAAATTAGCTGAAACTAATTTAACTGGTGCTTCTACCTGTGAAACTGAACAACTTTCCCCATAGAATCCATAGTCAAATCGCAACAAAAAAAAATTGGCTCTCCCATACTAACTCGATCAACTGATCAGCCAACTACCTAAGTATGGGAAGTTCAAATTTTTTTTTGGGATTTGACTATGGGCTTCATGGGGAAAGTTGTTCAGTTTCACAGGTAGAAGCACCAGTTAAATTAGTTTCAGCTAATTTTGTTAGACCTTATATACAGGGTGAGTTTTAATTAGTTCTTGATAACAAAAGGTATGCATGTACTCGTGATTGCAAACAACTTTCCCAAAGACACTATATGTCAAATCAGAAAAAAAAATTTTGGTCCTCGATACATAATAATTAGTTATCACAAAAATGTATGAAGAACCAAAAGTTTATTTTCATATTTGACATATAGTTTCTCTGGGAAAGTTGTTTATAATCACGAGTAGATTCATATCCATGGCTATCAAGAACTAATTAAAAGTCACCCTATATATTAGTACTAACATACAGTATGGACACTCCCTGCCGCTCTCTCTAGATTGCGACCTCACCCCCCTCGTCACCCAGATTGATACAGATTGGTTACAGTTTGGTTGTCGAACGTATAGGATTTCGCCGCCATTTTGTTTGTTCCGTCATTCCTTTTTTTAAATGTCATTTCTGGCTCGTTGTATGAAGTGTCCAGGGTGTGGCCGTAGGTTCACAATCCTCTCAAGCTGAACTAGCATTTTTTTCACTAGTATTTACCATACAGATTAGTTCATTCAGATAAAAAATATCAAATTTGCTCGTAGTAGTGACGTGCGTACGATGAGCGGTAGCGGTGCCAGACGGGGATTATTAATCAGATTCATTACATCCCCGTCCTCACTGCTGGTGCTGCACAGTTTCAAGAGAAGTCAGCTTAAAAATATTTATTTATTTATTTATTTATTCATTGGGGAAAAAAACAGCTGTAATTACACAAAGTAGATAATAACGTAAATATTGAAACATAAGCCAATAAAATTTTCACTAATAGTTAAGGACAATTTCTTTCAAGTAAACATTAAATTTAAGTAGATAAGTATGACTTACAAAAAGACATAAAAACTCACAAAAAAACTTACGTAAGAGACAATCTTATAAATTCTAATTAACGTTTTTAATTGAAGAAATGTATTGTTTGAGTCTTGACGAAAAAATATCAACGTGTTCATAAGCTAAATATGCATATGTTGTCGTCGACCAATCGTAAAAATCCGGCAGATCATGAAATGCTCGGGCAGTTCGTAAAATACCCAGACAGAGCCGCTAAAAAAACCGAATCAACAGGTATTTTACAGTAGAACCAGACAGAGCCTCGCGATGAAATTCCCGGGCATTTTACGGTCTGCCTGCGCTTTTAATGATCTGCCGGATTTTAACGATCGGCTGACAACAAATGCTTAATTGTTCTATTATATTATAACTTCTCTTGAAAATGTGCTGCTTCAGCAGTGGGGACGGAGACGCAATGACTGATTGCTATAGACTTGCTAAATCTCATAGATTGACACATATAATGACTCCTAAGATATTTAATATACTGCCCGAGAACATAACATCGGCCTCAAACGAGAACGTATTCAAGACATAATTAAAAGACTGGCTTGTCGAGCAGAAGCTTTATAAAGTAAGTGATTTATTTAAGTGACAATTTAATTGATTTTTGAATGTACATTTATTTTTTATTTTTTTTGATAATTTTGCATTTTGCAATTTACCTATAAATTGACATTATTTAAATTTACAAAACTTTGACATATAAAATGTATTTTTATCAATAAATGAACTGAACTGCTAATCCGTGTCCGAACCGCTACCGCTCATCGTCAACGTTACGACCCTTACCGCGGTTAACTCAATTTTTAGGATTAGCCATTTAAAATTCATAACCCTTATTACAATTCTTAAAACCTTCCTCGTTGGAAATAGCTTCTTTGCCTTCAACCAGTACAAAAAAAACCGCTTTTTCTTTTCCTAGAGCGATGTCGGGCTCATTTGAATTTCATTGCTCGGCAATACGTTCTATTTCTTTTACAGTTGTTAATTTAAGATACCTAAGTTAATTGCACTAAGAGACCTGGGAGCGATATTTAGAACAGGTTAACTACAGGTCGTGACTTGTGAGATGTTTTTATCATCAGTGAATATAATTCTTGGAAAACCTAAGGTATCCTTTTAGGTACAAACTTTTTTTATGGTCAAAAGCAGAATGCTCAAATGAATATAAATACACGGTTTCAAATTCAAAAAAGGCTGTATTTCCTACGATTATATTGACAATAAAGACGATTTGGGACCATGATTTTTCCTCCAAATTTTATCATCAGATCAACTTAAAAATACCAAAAGGATCTATTGTCACCGGGAATACGGCTTCATTCCAAATTTCAGATCAATCGTACACCTGGAAGCCGCTATAAAATTGATCGCAAGATTTGAACTAAACAAACATACATAGACATACAAACATAGCAAGTTAAAAAAATTCGAGCGAGACCTACAGTACTCGCATATGATGTGTAACATGTGACAAAATACTTTATAAAAGGACGGCAAAGATACGGCAGACTAGGCTGTATGGTCATAGATACCTTTGCCTTTTCCGCACTTTTAAAGCCTGAAAAAAGGACGGCAAAGATACGGCAGACTAGGCTGTATGGTCATAGATACCTTTGCCTTTTCCGCGCTTTTAAAGCCTGAAAAAACGCGACTTCCTGTTACACATGGGACACATTTCCGTCCCATTTCACGAAATCACTCCCACAAATTGCAGGAAAGCGAGAGCAAAGATGTTACACATCAATAAAAAACGTTTAAAGGACATTTTGTTTGACATGGCAAGGAGTTTTTCATAGTTTTTATTCAGCGTTATTGGCGTTTTTATGTAATCTTGATTAATAAAAACCGGTAAAGTGCGAGTCAGAATAGCGCACAAAGGTTTCCGTACCATCAAACTAGATGGCGCTAGTGTCTTATTTTTAGTATTTGTGGTTATAGCGGCAACAGAAATACATCGTGTGTGAAAATTTCAACTGTCTAGCTATCACGGTTCATGAAATACAGCCTGGTGACAGATGGACAGATAGACAGACAGACTGATGGACAGCGGAGTCTTAGTAATAGGGTCCCGTTTTTACCCTTTGCGTATGGAACCCTAAAAACTAAGAATTGATGGAAAACGAAGCGAGTCAGGTTTTTGAAATTTCAGTAAGACGGCAAGGACACAATTGTTCTTAATTTATTCCACTGTTCCATTTGTTTTACCCGTTGTTCCTGAGGGAACTGAAAAATAACTTTTTTTTGGTTGATTCCGTAACATGAGCAAGGGATTGTTGTGGTTTTTTGCACAGAGATTGTTGAAGGGGTGGGAAATGACATAATACTACTAATTAGCATAGCTCGAGAGATTTCCCGAGGGATCTAAGGAACACTCATTCCCAGGCTCGCGCACGTCGGCAGCGTCGTAACGGATTGACGTAATTTTTTGCACAAATAGTTGAGGGAGTAGGACGTGACATAGACTGCTAATCAGAATAGCCTGATATAGTTCCCGAGGGATGTAGAGTAAACTCCTGCTTACGCTCGCGTACCAGTCACCCGCAAAGACAGTCATAAAAACGATGCCCACACGGGAGAAGCCATACATAAAATACATAATTTTGAGCATTCATTCATATCAGCTCATATACGTCCCCACCGAGGGGCTCGAGCCTACCCTGAATTAGGGCGATCGGGCCTTAGTCTACCACACGGGCCCAGTGCAGGTTGGTCGACTTCACACACAACCTGCGAGTTTCTTCGCAGGCGTGTACAGATTTCCTCACGATGTTTTCCTTCACCGTAAGAGCGTCGGATAAACGTACATATGAAATCTAAATTCGAAATCACATTGGTACGTGGCAGGTTCGAACCTCGACCTCCCGGACAGGAGGCGGCGGCCCTTGCCGTTTGCGCCACCGACGCTTGAGCATATTGATATTTCGTTCAATTTCTCATCGATATTATTTGTGAATTCCAGAAATAATGTAAACAATCCAAGATCCCCAGGGTGGGTGGGGTAAAATGGTCGTAGCAACGCTACAGAGAAAATAGAGAAAATATCAGCAATAATAAAGGCGCGTATTCCTGCGTGTGTTGACAGACACTCGCCGTGATTATTTGGCGAAGAGTCCCGCGGGAAACAGGAGCCAATCAGCATAAGAAGGGTTGTTGTCGATGTTACATCTATCGATAGTGTCGATATAATTTATCGACTTTAGTTCACGTTTAGTGGCTGGCTTTTTATAAAATAAAGGTAGACCAATGGATGGCGCGTAGGATTAGTAATAAATAGGGTTCCCTTTGCTTTTGGTTACGAAATAAATTTAAATACATACATACGTTTATTTGCCTGAATTTTGGTCCTTGAATTGAAGAACCGCCTTCTTGGCATTTTGGTTAATCCACTATGTAAACGATGCCCTCATGCCGATCAGAAGGTCGCGGGTTTGATTCCTGGCAGTGTAGGACTCGGTTTAGGCGGTGGTAAGGTATTTCCTAAGCCGGCCTGGCTAGGTACCACCATCGTATGCCAAGTCTTGCCGCCGAACATTTGATGCTTTTCAGTATGAAGAGTTCCCTGTTGCGTTGGGGAACCTTGCTAAACCAGCTTCCATCATCATGATGCCAATAGTGTACCAATTGTGATTAAACAAAATGGGTATTTGTTAAATATTGCCATATCATGAAGTGATCACTAGCATCTAAGCCATTAGTAGTTTCCACCATTGCCTATCAGGTTTTGTTAAGTGAATAAGCGATTTTAAGTTCTACAGTTTCTGCATTTATAATCTTATCGATAACGAATCCTAAACTATCGACAACCCTCCCCCATCACTGCCGCCGTACCTCACAGAGCTTGTTTAGATTTTTACGCAAACACCGCGCCGCCCATCTTTCTAATTGCCTTAATTAAAAGCTCCAATTGGACCCGGCAGAAGCAGTTGTGATCCCGAATTTGAGCAGAATTTGATTATTTTCATTTCCTCGACACATGCACAATATTTTAATACATTTAAGTGAAAACAAATAAAATCTTATTTTGTTCAAGATTCATAATAATAGGTGATAATTTCTTCTGATAGTCATTAAATAATAATAACATAATTTTATTTGCATTGGGGAATCTTGGTAAGCCCGCTTCCATCTTCGGCAACATCGTCACTTACCACCAGGTGAGATGTTGTCAAGGGTTGTCCAATTGTGAATAAAAAAAAAAAAAAAAAAGAAAAATCAAGAAATAACAATCATTAGTTAAATTCGTCAAAATATAAACTTGATATAAACCAGATTGTCATTAGAATATGAAAACAATATGACACGAAAAGCTATACATAAAAATCATTGCGAGTATAACCTTATTGCGTTGCTCTGCGTAGGTACATTCGTTGTTCTACTGTAAGCCGCTATATTTTAGTACTGTGGTAATAGGGTCCCGTTACCTGGCACAGAACAGAACCCTAAAAAACTACATACAGTGGAACATAGAACCTCCTCCTTTTTTGAAGTCGGTTAAAAATAAGCTACAATTAGTATTCAAAAACCGAAACACACTTCTCTTCAATAAATGACATTCCCTATCTACCAGATAGGCTAAAACTACCAGGTTTATGATATAGCGTCCCCACTTTCCTACCCTTGGGCATACAGTGAGGGCCGTTATTCCTGCTAACACCATAAGGTGAAGACAAGGCCCAGTTACGGTAGCTCTTGCCGCCAAGACGCTTGTCCCGGTACTCTGCTAGGTGAGTGCCTCGTGGAAGAAAACCACTATCTACTGTCCAGGTAGGTCCCGGAGCTGTAGACGCGCTCACCTCCCGCGGCTTTCGCTGCTGGCGGTTCGATCCCCGCTCGGGACACCAGAGAAGCTGGCTCCCACATATCCGGTGTGGTACCGGAGCTGTAGGCACGCTCACTTCCCGGCGCTTATCGCACCTGTCCAGACTTATTCCTATGCGGCTGGATCGGCTGGAGCTCAATAAATCAATAAATGACATTCCCTCTCGTATATCTACCAGATACGCTAAACTACCAGGTTTATGATATAGCGTCCCCACTCACCGACAGCTAGGTCATAAAGTGAGGGCCGCTATTCCTGCCAACACCATAAGGGGCATAAAGTGAAGACTAGGACCAGTTACGGTAGGTCTTGCCGCCAAGACGCAAAAAAATAAATGACAGTCAAAAAATCTAATAATGTCCTACCAATCATGCCCCCTTTCACAGCTACATGTAACCTGCAGCCTGGACGCGATTAATCTGTGTGTCAGTTTATCCACGTCCACGGCCTACTGTTTGCTCCTCCCCCCTCGCGTCTGTAATTACCACCCCCTGTATTAATTGGCTGTGTTAATGATGTTCAAATAAGAAGCCCGCTGGCTAGCGCTGAGTCGGCTGTAGCTAGCGTTGCCAGGCGTCCGGATAAACCCGGACAGGGTTAGGCTTTTTGGACGCGTGTCCGGTCAAATTTGAAGGTGTCCGGCCTGTCCGGCTTTTTAGGTGTAATGATTTTTCCAGTCACCTGGACATTCGGGTGAGCGCTGTCGTATTTATGAGACTATGGCGGCGTTTCTTTGTCTGATTAGGACCTCGCTAAAGGCCAGTAAACATGACTGATTGATTTAGGGGTGTCTAAAGAGGGCTTTAATCGTTTTGGGAGTCCGGCTTTTTAACCCAAAATTCCGGCTAAACTGGCAGGTATGTCCGGCAGTCCGGCTATTTAGTTTTAAGACCTGGCAACAACCCTAGCTGTAGCTAAGTGTGTTTCGGTTTTTGTTGATCCGAATGTGGCAAATTTTTAGAGTTCTGTACCTGTATTACCAAAGTATATATATATATATATATATTAGTACAAACATACAGTATGGACACTACCTGCCGCTCTCTAGATTGCGACCTCACCCCCTCGTCACCCAGATTGATTACAGTTTGGTTGTCGAACGTATAGGATTTCGCCGCCATTTTGTTTGATCCGTCATTCGTATTTTAAAATGTTATTTCTGGCCTTTACGACTTTTAAAAGGCTGTATCTTTTGAACTGTGATAGGTAGCGGCCTCAAATTTTCAAAGAATGTGCTATTGAGATTTACTAACAATAAAAAAAGTGAAAAAAAACCGGCCAAGTGCGAGTCGGACTCGCGCACGAAGGGTTCCGTACCATCGTACAAGAAAAAAAATATGTATGGGGGGCTCCCTTTTTTATTATTTGTTAAAGTGACAATAGAAATACACTCTGTGAAAATTTCAACCGTCTATGCCCTTTCAGCAACCAAATCAAGTCTTACAAAGTAAGAAACCACCCATTGGGGCGTCGCATCTTTCTCCCTTCTAAATGGCAGATATTTTTATTTTCAATTTATTTATTTGTAGCTGTTTATGAATTCTTTTGAATTAGCCGCAGCACAGACTTAAAAATGGTCTCATTTGAAAGGTAATTAAAGTTTACTGGTATTCCATACATAAAATTAACCGAAACATTTGAGAAAATAAAAGCAAAAAGTTTAAAAAATACTTTTTAATACCCACTACAAAAAAGAAGTCGTTAACGTGTTGTATTTTTCTTATAAATTAATAAATTTTAAGCTAAGCTTCAATACGACACTAAATTATCTACCATTAGTTACTTAACGCAATGATGCAAATTTATAGTTAAGAGACCCTTGTGCGGGGTTGTGACAATCCTTTAGTTGTAATTTCACAACTATTTAACATTTTCACTTGTTTTTAAATCAAACACTACTTAAAAAAATTGTTCAAAGTGACTGCATCCATTCTGCAGTACGCTCTAACTCTCACTACAACCTGCTGTGTGGCCCTTCTGACCATTTCCAAGTAACAAACCGCGAGGGTCGCGTATTAACCATAAATTGGCACACTAAGTTATAATTTAATGGTACATAATTTGATGTCGTTTTATAGCTTAGCTTAAAATCAATCGTTTAAGAAGAAAAAAACAGGACGTTTATAACATTGTTTTTGTAGTATATTCAAATAATAATAATAATGTAATATTATTTTTGCATATTTGTTTTCATTAAACTTTTTTGTTTTTTTTTCCTTAAAATGTTTCGGTTGATTTTATGTGTGGATCACCAAAAGAAATAAATCACCCTTGAAATAAGACCATTTTGAAGTCTGTATTGCTGCTGATAATTCAAGAGAAATCATGTATTTCATGAAAAGCTATAAAAAAATTGAAAATAAAAATGGCGGCCATTTTTAGGAGAGAAGGATGCGACCCCCTAATGGTAATTTTTGTGTGTTGGTTTCATTCAATATTAACTACTTGTTTTCGAGAAATTTTGCAATTAATGCCAAAAACAGGGTCTACAGTATATTTTTTTACATCAAAAGTGGTAATATTTTAAAAATTATATTCAATTAAATCGATTTTTTATTACTTTAAGTATATATATTTTTTCCATGGTGATAGCTTTACACAGTCTTTCAATAATTTGATATGAATATTGTCATTTGACCCATCTTAAGGCCTTAACATTACACATTACATTCCTTCCTTACATTAACCCCTGTATAGTGCATCGAGCGCGGGGCGGAGCGCCCGCGGCCCGTAATTAAAAGAGTGCCGAATCCGCCTAATTATGTTTACCGGGAGTTACCCGGGATGGGAGGGGTGAACAGTGTTTATATTCCATCTATTATCGCGCTGTTTGATTTTGGTGTGATTTTTGTAAATATATTTGGTGAAATTGCTATTTAATTAATACTAGCGGTCCCGGTGAACTTTACGCCTTATACAACACTACACACACTACACTGCACTGCACTGCACTAAACATTTTTGATTATAAAATGATTTATTTGGATAAGGGTTAATACGAAGGTATGGTTATCATTGTCTGATTTTGCGAAGTTTTTTATTAACTTGTAAAAAGTGGTTATACTCGTAGTGAAATAACTACAATAGTTGGACATATAGTATCGGGATTTTTTTTGTCGATATTAATATGTTCTCTAATATAGTAGAACATTTTATTGTTTTATCATCAATAGTTTCCCTAGCGTATGGGATGAAAGAATTTTTTTAGCAAATTTTTTACACCTTGGTTCACGTTACTAAAGTTTTAGCAAGGATCCCTTATTTTTTCTAGTAATAAAATAAATATTCAGTAATAATGTAGCATTCTAATGGTGAAAGAATTTTTGAAATCGGTTCAGTAGTTTTTGAGTTTCTTCGTAACAAACACACAAAAATACAAAGCGTTCCGCTTTATAATATTATAATTTAATTAATATATATTAACAAATGGCAGGGCACATAGCTCGTAGAACAGATGGCCGATGGGGCAGTAAAGTTCTCGAGTGGCGACCGCGCACCGGAAAACGTAGCGTAGGCAGGCCTCCCACGCGGTGGACCGATGACCTGGTGAAGGTCGCGGGAAGCCGATGGATGCGGGCAGCGCAGGACCGGTCGTCGTGGAAATCCTTGGGGGAGGCCTTTGTCCAGCAGTGGACGATTTGTGGCTGATATGATGATGATGATGAATATATATTGGGTCACACGCCGAAGCAAGTCCTCTGCCTGTTCTCTTAGTGATTTTTATGATTTTTTTATAACATATGACCTAATATTTCAATATGATTGTCAACAGGCCAGAGCTAATACGAACGCCGCCGCTGCCACCGTCGCCGCCACCGGCGTCGTCGGCGCCCACCGCGCCCGTCACGGCGACCTCGGGCAGCAGCCTGGCCGGGACGCCGCCCCCCGCTTCAGAGGTACCCAGTTGCGGCTCTCCGGCCGAGCTTGGCATTGTGAGTATCAAGTGTTTCCCGATATCGAAAACTTGGGCTCCTCGTAACAACGCCCGAAGGTAACGGATGGTTTCCGGTGAATATTAGCTGGCGTCTCCTCGAGCAGAAATGATCCATTGATGTTCAAAGGAAGCCAAATCCATGTAGGGGCTACAAATTCAATATATATTAATAGTTTAAAGCAAATTACAGCTCATTTTAAAACAGAAAGTAACTTAATTTAAAAAATAAGATTATGCACAAGTTAGTTATAACAATTTTAAAATAATTAGGAGCCTGCTGGAGTTCATAACTCCCATACAAACGTAGTATTTGATTCATTTGTTAACCAAACAACCGATTTTGAAATAATTTTATATCGATAATCGGATGACGTATATCTGTTTCGTTATCGTATTACTTTTTTGAAAAACGAAACAGGAATCCATTATTAACCAATAAAGTTGTTTTCAACGAAAAACTCCTTTTTCAAAGGAAAACAAGTTTATTGATTAATAATGGATTCCTGTTTCGTTTTTCAAAAAAAGGAATACGATACCGACACAAATATACGTCATCTGATTATCGATATAAAATTATTTCAAAATCTGTTGTTTGGTTAACAAATGAATCAAATACTACGTTTGTATGGGAGTTATGAACTCCAGCAGGCTCTTAAATGTTTTAAAGCATTTTGCTGTTATGTTTTTTTTGAAAAAATAAGCCTGTGCTATCAAAAAGCTTTTTAGTTTGGCCAAGAACACAGAGTTGCTCGGTGCGTCTCTAATGTCAGCCGGAATGGAATTGCAGATTTTGGGACCCATGAATTGGATACATTTTTGCGTCTTGGTTAATATCTTAACTCTAGTTGCCCATTGATGTCTTTACCTGCATTGGACTGTTTAGCTGAGAGCCAAATCAATCAGACACAATTATGCCGATAAAATTTTTAGTACCTGAATTTTTAAATAAGTAGCAAAGCAATTTCTAAAGGCTTTCCCAAACAAGACTTCAAAGAATGAGATTCTATATCTTACAATAGAGAAGGAATATCATGGAGAAGTGGAGTCAAGTAACATATCATAAGGCGTTACTGAGAAAAATAAATTGTACTAAAATTTCACTTTATTTATCTTAAACACTCTACTGTAATTTTATCCGCCTCCGTGGCGTAATAGTTAGTCCATTCGCTTTACACCAGGAGGTCGCGGGTTCGATTCCCGGCGGAGTCAACTTTGTGAGAGTCGGCTTGGTTGGTGGTAGAGCATTTTCATAGCCGGCCTGGCTAGCTACCAACATGTTATCTAAGTCTTGCCGCCAAACATCAGTGTTAACAGCATTGATGTGTTCCGGCTTGAAGATAAGATAAGCAGTTTCCCATTGCGTTGGGGAATCTTGGTAAGCCCGCTTCCAATTTCGGCATCATTGTCACTTACCATCAGGTGAGATAATGTCAAGGGCTTATCAATGGTGGGTAAAAAAAACGTATGAGGCCAAGTACGTACGTGGCCTCTGAAGATATAGAAACTCATTTTTCGCAAATATTTCTTAGGAAATTGGTTCGCACAACGAGGTTGGACAAACATTTTAGAGCGGGCGGGTATAACATTAATAAAACAATATCGTTCTTCAACAGACCACCTCCCCACCAGCGGTGACAACGGTGACCACGTCGTGCACGACGGCGTGCACAGCGACGCCGCTGCCCACGACGCCGGTGACCGTTGCGTCGCCTGGCGTCGCGTGTTCAAACAGTGCACCCAATACGCCGCAACCGCCCCCGCTGCAGCCTGAGGCTGGTGAGTACTTAGAAGCTAGGCTAGAACACCGGTGACAGGACAGTAGTGACCGGTGTCCGTTGAGTCGCCCGGAGTTCGAGCATCCAACATGTCGCAACCTCTCCCGCTGCAGCTAGAGGCTGGTTAGTATTAGACTTGAAGCTAAGTGACTGTAGTTATTGACTGCCTCTCGCCGGTGACCGTTGCGTCGTCCGGAGTTACGTGTACAAATAGTGCATTAGACGCGCCGCAACCGACCCCGCTGCAGCTCCAGGCTCACTAAAGTTTTTGAAGTTTTTGAAAGTAATTTGAAGACAACAAGTTCTATGGACGGCGTTCTTAATATTTTTTTTACAGATTTTATCTTCATCATAGCTTTATAGGGCCATCATCATATCAGCTCATATACGTCCCCACCGAGGGGCTCGAGCCTACCCTGAATTAGGGCGATCAGACTTTAGTCGACCACGCGGGCCCAGTGCGGGTTGGTCGACTTCACACACAACCTGCGAGTTTCTCCGCAGGCGTGTGCAGGTTTCCTCACGAAGTTTTCCTTCATCGCAAGAGCGTCGGATAAACGTACATATGAAATCGAAATTTGAAATCACATTGGTACGTGGCAGGATTCGAACCACGACCTCCCGGACAGGAGGCGGTGGCCCTAGCCGCTACGCCACAGACGCTCTTTTACGGGCAGTAGATTATATAACCGTGCCAAATTTCAGCTTTATAGCTGTAATAATCTTGTAAAAAAACAGCTGTGACATACTGACGTACAGACAGATAGACAGAGAGACAGACGGACATGGAGAAACTATAAGGGTTCCTAGTTTGACTACGGAACACTAAAAAGTTCAAGCAAAAAATTTACAGGGAATGTTTACAGCAAATCGTTATTTACCTTTTTATCGGACATTGAACCGATGTAGAAATTCTGAAACTGTCTTACTAGTTATCAGTGTATTGCTCGCAAGAGCAAATCAACACGCTGAGCCACGGCCCTTTTCAATTACTGCAACACACATATGTTTTTGTAATTTTTTTTTGTTAAGTTTTGTTTTATATTATGTACGAGTGCAATAATATGTGTGTGATTGCAGTGACAAATAAACGTGCTATCTATCTATCTATTGTAGAGAAAATTAATTAAACTTGAATTAATTGATATAGCTTAGGCAGGCCTCCCACGCGGTGGACCGACGACCTGGTGAAGTTCGCGGGAGGGCGATGGATGCGGGCAGCGCAGGACCGGTCGTCGTGGAAATCCTTGGGGGAGGCCTTTGTCCAGCAGTGGACGATTTTTGGCTGATATGATGACGATGAAATTGATATAAAGTATCCAAAAATTATATATATATATATATATTCCGAATTACCCCACGAAATATTTTCATTTCAAAATCCGCATTTAGGCCAAAAATCTCAATTCTACGTGTTATGTGGCGAAACCATAGATGCTATTTTAAATCCATTTAAAAGCTTTATTATGAGTCCCTATCAAAAATCGTCGTCCATGCAAAGTTATAATTTAAATTTCTCAAAAAATATAAAATCTAGTCTAATGTAACTTTATACATCTGAACAACGAAAGTCTAGTAAGTATTTATTTTTTTAAGAAAACTATATATATTTTTACAAAAATATTGAGATTTTAGTTTTCCACAGTAATTTTAAAGTGCGCTTAACAGTTTTTGAGTAGTGTTTTGAAAATTTAGATTTTACACTACAATTTTGTGTTTTACTTTAATGTACAAAGTTTCATTAAAACCGGAGAACTCATTTTTGAGCAATTTAAAGTATTAGTTTGTATGGAAGACGATTTTGTTAGGGAACCTTAAAACAACCTGATTAAATTCGTAAACATTTATTTAACATCACTATAATTATAATTATCCTACTTTAAACATTAAATAAGCTCGTATATGTATTGACCATGATAAATATTATTTTACTATGTAATACTCGTAGCAATACTTGATATGTTTTCACAATTTCACTAGACTAATTGTTTTTATGGACTAGAAATGTGTTGGTTTATTATTAACTCGACACACTTTTTGGTTTAAAAATTATGGTTAATTAAATGAAATGATTTTTAACGATGTCTTTATATAGTTTAGTTTCATATCAAACTGAAATAATATTTGATCTGTCACTTTGAATATGGACTACAAATTAATCACGAACGTGTTGAAATTAATCTAATAAATACCTAGTAAATTCGATGTAATTTTCGTTAAAGTCGCTTTTGATTTAACCGCATAAAAACTTCTGAAGTACATAGTTTTTATCTACTCATTCTTGGTATAACGATTTTAGAATACAGCATATTTGTGACACTTTACTTTTAAACTTTTAAAACTTTTTTGACACTTTCTTTAAAAATCACAAAAAAATAATTAATTTTGAGCGGTCGAAGTCGATGGTTCTGGTTCACTCGCTTGTCCTATCTCATCAGCATGACACCTCTTCCGGTGCTTGTGAACGAAGTAGTACGACGGGAACTTCGACCCGCACGTCTTGCACGGATAATAGTGCACTGTTGACCTCTTGCGGTGCCTGCACCAGTTGCGATCGGGCGACGTATCCTTCCACGCCGTGTTCAGCACTCTACTGAAGCGTACTGGCCCATCACAGGAAGCTATGTCCAGCACTGCGTTGGAACTTTTTTTCTCTGGTTCAGTTACTTCAATTCGCTCAACGTCCAACTCACTGGATGTTGTCGAAGACGGTGATGGAGGTGGCGGTGGACTTGGCGATGGTAGCCGGGCTCGTCTGGGTACGGGTCTGTGCGCCCCTGGTGGGGGCGCGGGGCGCGCTACGCTCGGGTAGGGCCCCAACCACGCGCGGTAGAGTGACAACATGCTCTGATTGGGGCTGGATTGTAACTGCGGGGCGCGATGCTGTGAGTTCGTTTAAATAGAGGAGAGTGTTTGTTGATAGGGCGAGAGCATGGTGAGAGCGATTCACGGTACACGAGACTGTGTTCGTCGTTCTGTGAAAAAGATTTAGGCCTCTTACTAGTGATGCTTCTTGCAAGTTTGATTGTTGGACAATACGTTTTTTAACCGTCATCAAAAAAAAAGAGGAGATTTCTCATTTCGACTATATATATTTGTGTGTGCGCGGATAACTTCGTCTTGAACCGATTTTGATGATTCTTTTTTTTTGTTGGAAAGGAGATATCCCAAGGGTGGTACTATGATAAGGAAATCTGATCTGATGATCCCAGAGAAAAAAATTACTCTATACCAAAGTCGGCTAATATTTTTTTCTGGAGAAATATTTCCGATTTAGGAAGAAATGAAGGTAAATAAGATATCATTGATGTGTTCGGGCGGCGGGCGTTTAGAGAAGATATAGATTCTTGGTATGCTCACACAATCATCAGTTCAGTTTAGTTCAGTTCATTTATTCAGAAACAATTTAACACTGTGTTTGAAAATTATGAAATTACAATATGTATGTACAGATAAAAATAAAATACAAAACGAGTTTTAACCGCCTCCGTGGCGTAATGGTTAGTCCATGCGCTTCACATCAGGAGGTCGCGGGTTCGATTCCCGGCGGGTCAACTTGTAAGACTCGGTTTGGTTCGTAGTAGGGCATTTTCTTAGCCCGCCTGGTTAGCTACCACCGTCTTATTCTCGTCTTGCAGCCATACATCAGTGTTAACAATATTGATGTGGTCCGGCTTGAAGATAACATAGCCGAACTGCCTTAGAAAATGCCCTACCACCAACCAAACCGAGTCTTACAAGTTGACCCCGCCGGGAATCGAACCCGAGACCACATGGTGTGAAGCAAATGGACTAACCATTACGCCACGGAGGCGGTTAAACGCGACTATAATGTTCCAGTACTTATAGATTAAAAAAAACTGAAAAAGTGGTTAGAGGTTTTACACGCAGCTTCAACGTTGTGGTCCAATTGGGATGGTCCACTGGTCCACTAGCACAGAGCACCACAATCCCCACCAATACGGACTCAGATCTTTGTGTGGAGAGTATTGCCTGCTTCACCTTCCCGTATTGTGGGAACAACCAAATACAGTAAGACAGCCCACTCGTTACTTGACATTTCGTCAATAGGGATGACGAATGCTAATCATCTGATATACTTTTATCATCTGTCAAAAACGACGTTTTGTTCTAAAAATGTTTTTAAATACCTAGGCGTGATGTCATAGTTTTGCAGCGTAATTTATGTACTAATTTTTTGATTTTGGTGAATTAAAAATCGAAGACTTGATGGAGAACAAAACGAGTAAGGTTTTCCGAAGTTTAAGTAGGAGGGCAATTTAGTGATCAAGAGTTCATAATTTATTTCTGATTCCTTATTATTATTCCATTTATTTATTCCGTCACCCCTATTCAAATTATTTATCTAGTTAGGTACATTTTCTTTGTGATTGTGCTTATAAAATATGTTTCTACTTTTCTAAATGAATACAATATGCAAGCGACATTGTGTTTCGTAACTTAGGCGCACGCGGAATCCCGGATAATGCGAGTCCCTCGGGATCTCTTCCCGAGAACCATTGAGGTGGGTCATTCTTTTGTAGGCGAGGGAACCGACAAATATTTTTTCTAATTGTTTTGCAGAAGAATTTGGCTATCAACAAAATGTATTTATATTAACATCCAAGCTAAAGTCATATTAACACTATTACTCAGTTTTTATCCTTTGTCAGAAGGGTAATTTTTATCGTATCTATACCATAGCCTTTCCTAGTTTAGGAGCAGTAGTCGACCAACTTAAGATGAGCAGTTGGATTTGTAAAAAGTTCATATAATTTTCATAAAAATGCTCTGTATACTAATTTCAAAAATAACTTTGTTTATTAGAATATACATTTATTTATTGAAGAGACTAACGGAATCCTACTTTGTGCGTGGTCCGATATACACTTAGTCACTTTTCTTATTTTTATAGCATATTCCTCAATTTTTAGTAACATTTTTTTTATTCACATTTTTTTTTATTATCATCATTCTCATTCGCCTTAGTGAGTCCACTTTTCAATTCAATTGTCTTTGTGTGTTAACTTAAGTGAAGTCGACTAACCAAGGCCCGATCGCCCTAGTTCAGGATAGGCTCGAGCCCCTCGGTGGGAACGTATATGTGCTGATATGATGAGTCTTTGAGTAAATTAACCGCCTCCGTGGCGTAATGGTTAGTCCATTAGATTCACTCCAGGAGGTCGCGGGTTCGATTCCCGGTGGGGTCAACTTGTAAGACTCGGTTTGGTTGGTGGTAGGGCATTTTCTAAGCCCGCCTGGCTAGCTACCACCATCATATCTAAATCTTGCCGCCAAACATCAGTGTTAACATTGATGTGTTCCGGCTTGAAGATAAGATAGCCAGTTTTCACTTACACATCGTCATCATCGTCACTTACTATCAAATGAGATGATGCCAAGAGCTTACCAATAGGGATGACGACAGCACCAGAAATAAATTATGAACTCTTGATCACTAAATTGCCCTCCTACTTAAACTTCGGAAAACCTTACTCGTTTTGTTTCCCTCAAGTCCTCAATTATTAATTCACCAAAACCACAAAATGAGTATATATATGACGCTGTTAAACTATGACGTCACGCCTAGGTATTTCAAACATTTTTAGAACAAAATGTCGTTTTTGACAGATAATAATAACTAACTCAGATGACTAGCATTCGTCATCCCTATTGTGAATAATAAAATAGCTTTCGAAAAACCTAAACACTTTTAGGTACAAGCTTTTTTAGGTGCAATTGTCACACGATATACATATGCGTGCAAAATTTTAGCTCAATCGGAAACCGGAAAGTGGGTTAAAATTAACTTGCAAGATTTAACCCGAACAAACATTACATTGCAAGTTAAATAAAAGCTTTTAAAAAATACATCAGACAGTGTGTGGAGGGGCCTAATGCTTCCCAGTTTGGGAAGAGACTCGTGCTCCAGCGTTTGGGACATAATGCGTGGTTGTTAACGCTAACGCTATCCCTCCACAGGAGGCAAAGTGTTTGTGCTATTCACTTCCCGCTATCGGAAGTCGGAACCGATTGGCTGGTATTTGCTGTAAAGACCCTAGGGTGCGAGAAATCGTTTCTACTTCTATCCCATATTCAAATCAACAGTTTTTTTTAGTTGAATTGATACCTAGATCAAAGTATATACAGGTTGTAACAAAATTGGTGTAGGTCCCGTTAATTTGGGCTTCTACTCATCATACTGAACTACTTTTGTTCTAAGACATTGATGAAATCGCAAAAAAATAATTCTCTTCATACAAATCTATCAGCTGATCGACCAATTTTGTGTATTTTAGTATGAAGGGTCCAATTTTTTTTTTTAATTGACTATGGGTTCCTTGGGGAAAGTTGTTTAGTGTGATGAGTAGAATCCCCAGTTAACGGGTCCTGCACTAGTTTTGTTACACTCTGTATATTAATACTAGCGTACAGTACGGACACTCCCTGCCGTTCTCTAGATTTTGACCTCACCCCCTCGTCACCCAGCTAGATGCAGATTGGTTATAGTTTGGTTCTGGAACGTATGAGATTTCGCCGTGATTTTGTTTGCACCGTCATTTGTTTTTGGAAATGTCATTTCACGACCATTTGTATGAAGAGTTCGGTGTGTGTGTGAACACTCTTTTTTGTGGGCAGTCGTGTAAAAAAGGAGACAATACTATTTACTTAATTAAATAAACTGAATAATAAAGTATCCACCAGATATAATCCACATCGCTTTAACACTTAATCTTGGGTAGCAGTGACGGGGTTGAACCCTGTCATGTCCACACAGCATATTATATGAGGACACGCTTATATTTGACCCCCACCACTTACGGATTAGGTTTTGAGCAACAATGGGAGGGGTATTTAGAAAATGGACTGCATTTTGTTTATTCAATAACTAGCTTTTGGCTGCGGCTTCGCTTGCGTGGGCATCGATTCTTTGAGGGGGAGTGGTGCGTGAGCGTAGACAGGAGTTTGCTCCAGAACCCTCGGGAACTATCCCGGGCTATTCTAATTAGTAGTATATGTCACTTCCCATCTCCTCAACCATCATCTCTGTGCGAAAAATCACAACAATTTGTTGTGATGTTAATGAAATTAACCAAAAAAGAGTATTTTTTTTCAGTTCCCTCGTATCGGACTATACAATTTTCACTGGATAAAAAGTATTCTATATATCCTTTTCCATGACACAGGCTAACCTACATGCACAATTTCGCCAATATTGGTTGAGGTGCTGAAACGTGAAGAGGTAACCAAAAAACACATTTTCAAATTTGTAACATTACAATTACAAGGGCTTACCAATTGTGTATAAAAAAAATAGTTAAAAAAATTATAATTTACAAATGTCGTAGCTTTCTTTACTATTTGTACATATAGGTAATTAATGCAATATCACTCTAAATAACACATGAAATATCAAATAAAACTTAAATAGATTTCTGTAAATGAAAATAAAAAGCACACTCGTATTTTTTTGTTTTTACTATAAATCTAATTGTAAGCTACGAGTACATATATTCCTTTTTTTTTAATATTCACAATTGGTAAACCCTTGACAACATCTCACCTGGTGGTAAGTGACAATGTTGCCGAACATGGAAGCGGGCTTACCAATATTCCCCAACGCAATGGGGAACTGGCTATCTTATCTTATATATATTTATTATATTATCTCATATATTCGTAACTCCCCCCTACCAGTAGCAAACCGAACGGGCGATACACTCTGTGTGTTTATCTACAGCGTGCTCTCAAGCGTGACAGTTTAACGAGCGCGCCGTGTGAACACAGCAAACAGAGACATTGTGGATTAAACGTACGGATGCCGCTGCAAAAGTGGGAGTTTCATAATTTGTTTAGTCGTATTGGAGCAGCCTGTGTATGAGTTATTTTAGGGTCGGTAATATTTTAAAGATATATGAAGTTTTAACAGATTTGAAAGATAAGATAAATAAGATCATTTATTTGCCTTATCGTGGTAAAACATGTACAACTTTTTTAGTTTAAGTATCTGACATTTAGCCTAATAGGCATGCAAATACACAAAAATAATCCTTACTATATAATATTATAAATGTGAAAATGTGTTTGTTTGTTTGTTACCTTTTCAAGCTTCAACACTTTGACCAAGCTTGATGAAATTTGGCATGCAGGTAGCCTGTGTCACTGGGAAGGACATAGGCTACTTTTTATCTCGTGAAAATAGTATAGTCCGATGTAGCTCCTGAGGGAACTAAAAAAAAAAACCTCTTTTTTTGCTTAATTACTTTGACATCGCAACGGAACAATGGATTGTTGTGATTTTTTGCACAGAAATTGTTGAGTAGGACGAACATAAAATGACATAATTTACTAATAAGTTCCCGAGGGATTTGGGACCTTCCCACGCTCGCGCACGTCGGCATCGCATCGAAGCAACGAAGCGATTGAAGTGATTATTTGTAAAGAATTGGTAGAGCGGTGGTAAGTGACATAAACTGTTAATCAGAATAGCCCTATATCGGGCTAACTATATTCCTGAGGGATCTGGAGGACACTCATGTCTACGCTCGGCTCGCGCACCACTTACACTCAAAGGCAGTCATAAAAACGATTTCCACGCGGGCAAAAGATAGATAGATAGATAAATAAAGCTAGTTATTAACATAAAATTAAAAATGTAAAATGTCATCATATTAAATAAAATCATGTCATTATTATTAATTTCATTTCGCCTGTATACCTTAATGTCAATGTGAACAATGTACAAAATATTCGTTTAGGCTATAGTAGCATTTTTCTTTTAACCATTTAGATAATTCTGTCTTAAATTGTCTATTTTGAAATTGACGGATTTTCTTCTATATACTGGTATAGTCATCATATAGCACTTCGTCGGTTCCCTTTCTCTATCTTGGGTTCTGAACAGGACTTTAATTAAGAATTAAAAACCCGACTCCATAATAACTTAACCCCTATTTTTTGGCCAGTTGGGTAATGTATCCTTTGTCACTCTTGGGATTAAGACGAATCTAACGATACCTCGCTCTCCAAAATCCATCAGACCGTTTTGGCTACAGAGCAAGCCAAAGAAATAAATGTCCTCTTTTTTTTGGCCAGTCGGTTAAATAAATAAAAAATAAATAAATATAAATATTCTGGGACAAATCACACATGGTCATCTGGCCCCAAAGTAGGATTCCCTGTGTTATGGGTTACCAGAGACCGATATACATACTTATATAGATAAATTATTACCCAGACACAGAGCAAACAAATCTGATCATCACACAAATGCTTGCCCTGGGTGGGGATCGAAATATTTATCCTATGTAACTCACGGGATAAAAACAAATCTATCGACACCTTGAACTCCAAAATCCATCAAGCCGTTTAGGCTACAGGGCGTGCCAAAGAAATACACATACATACATACACTTGAAAAACATAACCCTCTTTCTGGCGCAGTCGGGTGTAGAAGTGCGAGGTGTCGTTTATCATTAGAATACATTCTAGACATTTGTTTTTTTATTTTATTTATTCATTTTTTTATATTATTTTTTATTCATTATTGGTAAGCTCTTGGCATCAATTCACCTGATGGTAAGTGACGATGATGCCGAAGATGGAAGCGGGCTTACCAAGATTCCCCAACGCAATGGAGAACTGGCTATCTTATCTTCAAGCCGGAACACATCAATGTTACTAACACTGATGTTTGGCGGCAAGACTGTTTGCGTAAACCTATATTCCTTTCAATCTGTATGTAATTTAATAAGTAGTATTTTTGTTATCTACCATACAAATACACATTCTCCGTTGCGTAGTGGAGTCGTGGAACACGCCGCCCACGCCCGAAATGTTAAAACAAACAATACCACGTATTAATTACTTACATTGAGCCCAACCGTACGCGCCCGGCCCGGGGGCTCATCGAATATTCCGTTTCGTCTATAATTCGATATCGCGATATTTGCGATGCCGTTTGTAACGGTACACGGCGGCAGTTGGCTCGACACTTGTCAAGGATAATATTTTTCTATTTAGAAGTATGTACGACATTTAGAAGTTTCAGTATTTATGGTTGACGACACAGCTAATAACGTAATGAAAATGACTGAAATATTTAGCTTGACGAATCAATCACTGATGTTTTTAATAGTCCGGAATCCATCAAAGTGGAGATATTTAATTTTTTCATACCCAATGTGTCGAAGCGGTGGGAAAGTGTCAGTCTTATGGATGAAAAACATCATATCAGGTCATATACGTCCCCACCGAGGGGCTCGAGCCTGAATTCGTGCCCAGTTCGGGTTGGTCGACTTCACACACAACCTGCGAGTTTCTTTGCTGGCGTGTGCAGGTTTCCTCACGATGTTTTCCTTCACCGTAAGAGCGTCAGATAAACGTACATATGAAATCAATCACATTGGTACGTTGCAGTTTCGAACCACGACCTCCCGTACAGGAGACGGCGGCACTAGCCATTACGCCACCAACATGCACATCTTTATTAAGTACCAAAAATACGTTAATTAAACAAGGTACTAAATATACCTTACTATCTCATCCGCTGTAGATAGTGAACTCACAGCAAGCCGCTAGAGCTAGACTTATGGCTTTAGGATAACACTAAGTGAATGTGGAAAATTGTTTATTGGAAATACTAGATGTCTACAATCTAAAGGTGATGATAATGAAATATGAGCTCGAATACTGAAAATAAATTATATAATCCTGTCACACGTTGGGCGCCGATCTAAAAAAAAAACCTTTGAATTATCTAATTAAATTAAATTTTAATTAGAATTGAAAGTAAATAATATAAGTTCAATATTAAAACCTTGTTGGTCGCTAAATACTGAGAATCGTTTAATTAACTCTACGTTTGGCAAACGCGGTGGAGCGTATAAAACGAGATGGATCCAATTAGTTCTTGTGCAAATGTCAGTAATGGAGCGGATTAATCGACAGTTGTAGCTACTGGTTCACGTAGAGTAAGATTTCTAGACAGACACGGTACCCATTAATTGGTTAGGAAGGATTAATCGACAGTTGTGGCTACTGGTTCACGTAGAGTAAGATTTCTAGAAACAGTACCCTTTAATTGGTTAGGAAGGATTAATCGACAGGTGTAGCTACTGGTTCACGTAGAGTAAGATTTCTAGACACGGTACCCATTAATTGGTTAGGAAGGATTAATCGACAGTTGTAGCTACGGGTTCACGTAGAGTAAGATTTCTAGACAGACACGGTACCCATTAATTGGTTAGGAAGGATTAATCGACAGTTGTGGCTACTGGTTCACGTAGAGTAAGATTTCTAGAAACAGTACCCTTTAATTGGTTAGGAAGGATTAATCGACAGGTGTAGCTACTGGTTCACGTAGAGTAAGATTTCTAGACACGGTACCCATTAATTGGTTAGGAAGGATTAATCGACAGGTGTAGCTACTGGTTCACGTAGAGTAAGATTTCTAGAAACAGTACCCTTTAATTGGTTAGGAAGGATTAATCGACAGGTGTAGCTACTGGTTCACGTAGAGTAAGATTTCTAGAAACAGTACCCTTTAATTGGTTAGGAAGGATTAATCGACAAGTGTAGCTACTGGTTCACGTAGAGTAAGATTTCTAGATACGGTACCCATTATACACGGTTATACATACAAGCGTGAAACTTGGTGCGAATATAGTACTAATACTGAATTAAAACAAAAAATAATAAAAATCGGCCAAGTGTGAGTCGTACTCGCGCTATAAGGAGTCTGAACTGAATGACAAAAAAAGCATATTTTTGTCGCTCGGGTTGATGTCTTTTGTTTGTAATGGCAATAGGTATTATTGTCCTTATCCTATGTAGTTGTGTGGAGAGGTGTGGTGGTACGGAACCCTCGGAGTGTAGTCTGACTCGCACTTTGCAGGTTTTTTTGATAATTGAAATTAATAAATCGAATCGAATCAGTTTTATTTAATTTTATCTGTGGTAGGTAACAAAAGCTAAATGTTACCTTAAGTTAGTCGTACCTTCTAAAAAAACCCATTAAATTTTCTACACAGTTTAAATATTTAACAGCTGTCCCATCCATTAGCATGATTTCCACAGCTCCCTAGAGCTCGGGCTATGCGAGTCTTGAAGACAAACCTCTGGGCGTTTGCGGAGCGGGGCGAAAGCGCACGCCGTAATTAGCGGCAAACGGACAAACAGACAGACATTACAGATATTTACCGCTGGGAACGGTCTGTGCTTTTGCCTTGAAATATTCAAATGGTTTCGGTTCAAAGATTTAAGTTTACAAGATTACGGTATCTACTTGTAACATTAACTCCAAGGTGGTAAATTTGAGACTGAATTGAAGAAATTGCTTATGAATAAGAATTATTATACAATGAAGGAATATTTTGATGACAAATTATAAATTAGAGTAAATTATGTTCAAGTTAACAATTTTAATAATTTATTGTATAAGATGGACGGTATTATCACACTAATATTATAAAGGCGAAAGTTTGTGAGTGTTGAGTGTGTATGTTTGTTACTTTTTTACGCAAAAACTACTGAACGGATCTGGCTGAAATTTGGTAGGTAGACAGATTAGGACCTGGATTAACACATAGGCTACTTTTTTCCACGCTCGCGAGCCGCACGCACTGCGCACCCTCGAAAAGTCATACAAACGTGGGTGCGGGTGAAGCCGCGGGAAACAGCTAGTTTGACATATTTTCTTTATTAATTGACATTTATTTTTGATTTTCTTGCATTGTGTTGTAAGATAGTAAATTATTTTCACTAATGCCTCAAAAAAGGTTATTTGTAATTGACATACTATCTAATTTTCACATACTATTGCAAATAATATATGAATAAATAATTATGAATTATGAAGATCAAGCGGCCTTACCGACCTTTAATTTAATTTAATACATAAAAAAAGTAAACATCTAACCAATGCTCTCCGACTTATTTTAATTAACCCACTTCTTTTGTTTTTATATTTAGTATACTCCGTGAAATGGAGTTTGACATATTTATTAATAATATAAGTTAGCACGTTATAATGTAACTTGAAATAAATGATTTAAATTTGAAAAAAAAAACTATAAAACGCTCTGAATTTTGATTATTTTAGCAAATCTTCTGCCAAATATTGTCAAATTTCTAGAGAATTTAATTCTAGGTTACTTCTATTTTAAAATCCCATAGACGTGTGCTGTAGATAACGTGCTGGTAGTTACGAAACGAGGAATCCCAAAATCTGGGACAAAGTCTAAATCGCATCCAAATGAAACAAGGCAACTTAATTTGCTGTTTGATCGCTATATTAGCGAGATGCATTTAATTATTGAGCTTTGCGCTACTGAGCAAGTTTCCCGGGCTGAATTCTGTGAATTCGACGCTCGTTTTGTCGAATGTCATTTGGTCGAGTCCCCGCTACTGGGGTGCCGACTTCCTCCTACCCGTATCTCGGTAAGAGCAATCTGCAATGCTGTGTCTTATTTTACGCTAGGGGATATAGTGTTGATTTGAAGAAATATAACATTTGAGATGTCTATCTTCAGTAGCGTTGGTGGCTCAACCGGTAACGACTCTGTCCTCCTAACCAGAGGCGTCGGGTTCAAATCCGGACGGCCAATGTACCAATGAGTTTTTCGAAACTTACGTACATATACTCAACGATTGCTTTAACGGTGAAGAAAAACATCGAGATGAAACCTGCACCATGGAGCAAATAGACTAACTATTTGCTCCATGCCTGCACACACCTGCGTAGAAACTCGAAGGTTGTGTGTGAAGTCAACCAACCCGAACTGGGCCGGCGTGGTCGAGTAAGGCCCGATCGCCCTAATTCAGGGTAGGCTCGAGCCCCTCGGTGGGGACGTATATGAGCTGATATGATGATCTTCAGTAATCTGATCTCTGTAGGAATATAGATTTTTTTTAAAGCTGTACCAAAGAACAATGACAATTATAATATACCAGCTACCCACGTTGTATATGCAAATAATTTATTCCAAAAAATACTTGTTCCTACTTGTAAACCCACGTTGCATATGCAAATAATTTCTTCCAAAAAACACATGTACCTACTTGTAAATGAAATACGCGCAACTATCGAAAAAAAAATTGACGTTGCGTTAAGGCAAACTGAACTAATATAGCCTAATAATTGAACTAACTGAAAAAAAATATTCATCAATTGGGTATGCTAAAAAAAAATATGTATTTTTTTTAATTTTTTTTCTGATGGTTTAGACCATTTTGAAAAACTAATTTGAATATTTCATTTTTTAAGCCTCTAGATATTTTTAAATATTTTTTAAATTTTGAAACCTTGATTACGTCATCGGTTCACATTACTATGAAACTAACAGCCCTATTTCACTCAAGTCACTCAAGTCAATCATTCCCAAAGGTTTTTTGGCGGGATTTGTGGTAGACGCATTCGTAGTTTTATTTTGTTGTTTTTTCATTGCACCGGCACTAGCATTACAAATCCAACAGCTAAGGAAGCCTAAATACGTCAGACCTGGCTGTATGGTCTTAGTAACCTTTGCCTTTTCCGAAACGAAACTATCACAAAGCCAACAACGAAACGTCAAAGTCAAAATTTACTTGTCATCAAACATCATAATCTATGTATGGACAAGGCCTTCAGAGTTTAAATGTTTTTTAGAACCACAATAAAAATTGGACCTCTAATGAATATCTTACCCATTTAAGTATTTAATTTGAATGACGTTCTAATAATATTTGATTGTTTCAAACGTAGTTTTTGGTGGATGATAAATAAATAGTGCCTTTTTCAGTGCTCGACGAAAGCTCGTCCTCAAATGCAAGGTCCGTAATTGATATGACAAGTAAGAGTGCACGTTCCGTTCAGTGGTGAAATAAGGTTTTATTGTAAACTCGTGACGTCATAGGGGTCAAATGAAGGTTATTGTCCTTTTCCGATTTTTTTACGCAATCTTTTACTTTTTCGAGTGGAAAATGAAAAAATATGGCTTTAAATAAAAATATCTCGAAATGGTTTTTTTATTTTCATGGCTTATAAAAAATTTAGCATACCCAATTGCGATTTTTAGCCTGACGTATCGTTACTGTGGTAATACATAGTCCCATTATATACTGCTTTCATACTCTCAAACTTCTTCGTGGCAGTCCTTACTAAACATTAGTCCTCACAATATTCGATTAATCGTCTTTCTACCATAAATTTTACAATTCTCAATGGTGAATGTGAAAGTACCGGCATAGCGTTGGATTTTGCAGTGCTTTAGTTTAACGCTGAGGGCGCTTGATCGCTGTTTGTTTTATGTCTGACAGCGGCGTCGGCGCTTTAAGGGTAGACTGTTGTCAGGTGTGGTGGAGCATGTTTTTACCGACTTCAAAAAGGGAAGTATATTCAATTCGACACTTAAGTATGTGATATTGTTGGAATTGCACAAGTTTCATATATGTCAGTATATATAGGATTCTTAACAGTTCTGCCAAATTACAAAAAATTTATATTTTATGTTTGTATTTTTGTCCACGTATTTCTCATACACACATAAATTTATTTTGGAACCAAAATATTTTGGTTCTCGAACGTATAGGATTTCGCCGTTATTTTGTTTGCTTTTGTTTTTAGAAATGTCATTTCACGACCGCTGTATGCAGCGTCTGGAGTGTGAACTTTAATGAACTTTAACTTAATGCAACAAACGTATAATGGAGTATAAACAAATCCGCAAATCGCAGCTCGGATTGCACAGTGTCGTGCAATATTCAGGCTCACGTCGGGCGCCAATTTGCAAACGAACCCGATTAGCTGGTCCTGCGAGCCGGATTTAGTCGCTCACGGTCGAAACGCGGCTCATTGTTGCTGGTTTCTAAATAATTTAGCACTTGGTTCCATTTTAATTGTGTTTATTATTCCAGATTTGTTTTGTGCTAATTTGATACAGATTTGTGTTTTGTGCTAGTTTGGTAATTAAATTAGTATACCCAGTACTTCTGTACTAGTTTTTCTAATTCATTTAAGGGGCCTAACTGAAACTCGTTTTCCACACTACCTTTAAGATAACAATTTCTTGAAAATGGATGAGCCGATTCTAATATAACACTACACACAAGGCAGGAAATTGTACAGAATGTATTGACAACTTTTTCAAAAAATTGTGTTGTCAATGTAGTCAATAATACACTTTGAACAATATCCTGTCTTGCCTATAATGTATAATGTTTCATTAGAATCGGCTCATCCGTGTCCAAGAAATTTTTATCTTTAATTTGTATTTTTATTTTGCTTTACACCAGGAGTCAACTTTGTAAGACAAAGACTCAGTTTGGTTGGTGGTAGGGCATTTTCATAGCCCGCCCGGCTACTCGTAGCTATCACTATCTTATCTAAGTCTTGCTGCCAAACATCAATGTTGACAGCATTGTTGTTTTCCGGCATGAAGATAAAATAGCCAGATCCCCATTGCATTGAGGAATGTTGGTAAGCCCGCTTCCATCTTAGGCATTATCGTCACTTAACATAAGGTGAGAGGATGCCAAGGGCTTATCAATTATGGAGTAAAGTGTTAGTAAGGCGTCTAAAAAAACTAAGTTTTGTATTTCGCGATCAGATTTCCTTGTTTAAATTTAATGTTTTCAATGTAAGATCCAGAAGTTTGTTAGGTATCAAACTTTCTAAATGAGAACTGAAATATTTTATCGACGAGATTGGGACTACATATTACAATAACTTTATCGACGAGATTGGACTACATATTACAATAATTTTATCGACGAGATTGGACTACATATTACAATAATTTTATCGACGAGATTGGACTACATATTACAATAATTTTATCGACGAGATTGGACTAAATATTACAATAACTTTATCGACGAGATTGGACTACATATTACAATAACTTTATCGACGAGATTGGACTACATATTACAATAACTTTATCGACTAATTGGACTACATATTACAATAATTTTATCGACGAGATTGGACTACATATTACAATAATTTTATCGACGAGATTGAACTACATATTACAATAATTTTATCGACGAGATTGGACTACATATTACAATAACTTTATCGACGAGACTGGACTACATATTACAGTAATTAAGAGGTTCAAAACTAATGTTACTCTTTCCTTTGTCAACAGCAGTTACGGAGCGGACCAGCACCCCTTCCGCCAGCCTGACTACGACCACCGCAACGGAGATGGTTGTAGTCTCCAGCCCTTCAGCTCCTACGAGCAGCCCCAGCTCATGCGCTGTGTGCAACGCTCCTGGCGCGACGAGAACTGTTTCCAGATCAAGAGCAGCACATTACGGGTTGAGAGAGGACGCTGCCGGCGCGAGGGTCTGTGAGCCCTGTCATTGCAGGTTAGTCATCATCATCATCATCATCATCATCATCATCATCATCGTGTCAACTGGGAAACGTACACTGCTGAACAAAGGCCTCCCCCCAAGGATTTTCTCAGCGACCGGTTTTGCGCTGCTTGCGTCCAGAATCATCGTCAGGGCGTCCGTTCTACGAGATATGTTCCCAGCCCACTGCCACTTGAGCTTAGTGATTCTGTAGGCCATGTTCTTTTACGGATTTTCTCATTTTTGATTCGATTGGGGGTTAGTTTAGCCATATGTATTACAAATAAGATGATTAAATGGAATGAATATTTAAGCTCTTATACCTGAGGGCCTGCGTCACCTTCTCGGCCGAACTGGAACCCTCAGGAAGGACAGGTCGTCACTCGTGGAGTCAGGTCGGTTGCAGGAGATCGCCCCAGGTCCTGGTCAGCTCCGCGTTCCCTGAATTGTGCCCCAGGCCGCGCTGTTTTCTGCGGAGGAAACTCCTTCCGCGACACTAGCTACATCCTCTCTGTTATACAGGGCGTAAAGAAACCTTTGATGAGGTGAATAAGAAACCGTAACTGAATAGCTTTCCCCAAGTAGGCTATGGTTATTTAAAAAAAAACTGGACTCCCCATAGAAATTAGCTGGAAAGCCAAGTTTCAATGGGAAGTCCCAAATTTCTTTTGAGAATTTACTGTCGTGGGGAAATTTGTTCATTTTCAATTTCTTATTCACCCCTTAAAAATTTCTTGGGTTTGTATTTACATCCTGTATAACAAGAGGCAATATGAGTATACTGGAGTATGTTGTTGATGGTGGCGTAATGGTTAGTCCATTCGCTTCACACCAGGAAGTCACTGGTTCGATTCCCGGTGGGGTCAACTTGTAAGACTCGGTTTGGTTGGTGGTAGGGCATTTTCATAGCCCGCCTGGCTAGCTATCACCATCTTATTAAGTCTCGTCGCCAAACATCAGTGTTAACAACATTGATGTGTTCCGGCTTGAAGATAAGATAGCCAGTTCTCCTTTTGTGTTGGAGAATCTTGGTAAGCCCGCTTCCATCTTCAGCAGCATAGGTGAGGGCTTAATAATTGTGAATTAAAAAAAAGTTTCAATTATCAAAGTCCAATATTGCCATTGCTGTAATGTTTTTTTATGAGTTTTTTTATACTTCGCGGTGTGTTTATTTATTTTTATACGTTTCAAATCTTGCGATCGATATTAGAGCAACTTCCAAGAGTTCCATTGACCTTTAATTTGGTATGAAGGCCGTATTCCCGGTGACAATAGATTCTTTTGGTATTTTAAAGTTGATCTGATGATAAACTTTGATGCTGGAATTAAAGTCTCTGGATAGTCTATTGTTTTCAATAAAACTGTAAACTGAAAATGTGCTTGCCTTTTTTAACTTGGAAACATGCATTCTGGGATCCCAATAATGGCCGACCCGATAATTCACGATCCATGAATGACGGCCGGATAGTAGCCGGCTGATAACTCGTACACTGAAATATAAGCTTGTTCCTAAAACAAAAGAGTGTTCAGTTGTGTGTCCCATTTTGCAAAACGACTCGGAAGTCTCGCTGGCCCAGCAGAGTTTTATCAATTAAGGTTTAATAATCCTTACTAATATAGGTCAGTCTGTGGGGAACTGTAAAAGCCTTTGCTCTACAAAAGGTGGCGTAGAAAATGTTTTGACACAATATTGTTTAGGTATGGCAGGTTAATAAAAATCCAAGTTCTCGACCTTGAAGGACCCAGGCGTTAGCCGCCATCTTGAATTAAAGGTGCCAAAATTAGGTATATTTTAATTAACTTCTCAATTGTTTACTAAATCACAAAAGTGTCTATGAAGGGTTCAAAGAAGACACAATTGCCTACATTTTTTGCATACATGATTATTCTGTAAGTCTTATAGGTAAAAAGTTACAAGCGACAGATACAATAATATTTACAAAAATTAATTTAATTACACTAAAGTTTTTGTATCAATTGTACGGCGCGTTAAATTCTACGGTCAAACCGCCATCTCAAGGACGTGTCGGCCAATGATAAAAACGCATGAGACGTTGCCGTTCCGTTTTCTCTGACTGCGCGTGAGAGCGGGACGACATTATAGCGCGTGAGAGCGGGACGACATTATGACGCAAACTCGCGGTCCTTTTTTAACCTAGAAAGTGAAGGACAAGCTTCAGTGTGTACGCATAACTTGTTATCGGCCGGCCGCACGCAAATTACGCCACGCTGCGCTGTGTTATGACGGAGTATGGCGGATACCGAAGTGAATTTATGTTTTATTTGTGATAAAATTCTACATGAAAGTGACTCAGTTATTGTAAAAGAGAGAGGTGTGCAGACTCTTATTAAATCAAGTGAAAAACGTGGACAACACGAACATGTGCGCTTTTTGAAAACATTGTCGTCAGTGACTGTGCACAGCGCATGTCAAAAGCATTATAATAACGAAAAACTGATCGCCGCGTACCTTAATAGGAAAAAAAACCCGCCCCCAGCGGAGACGTCGACGTCACGTCGATCTGTTATTCCAAGTTTCAATTTTAAAACACAATGCTTTTTGTGTACTGAAGAAATACCGGAAGACTTTTTGAAAATACAGACAAAAAAAGAATTATTGGATCGAGATAAAATTCACCTGGTGGAGCAATTAGGAGTCAAAGACACAATCTTAAAAAAAGCTGCAGAGCGAGGAGATGAATGGGGACGGCAGATAATAGACCGCATTCAACATGGGATAGACTTGGTTGCCGTGGATGGAAGGTACCATCAGTCATGTTTAAAACGACTCTATACTCGAGTATTATCGGGGCAGAAAAGAGGGTATAGGCCCGCGAATAATGTCGACAAAACAATGGAGCATATTTTTTCGTACCTTGCCCTAAATTCCGAAGAATGCCAATTCACTCTCGCCGACCTCATAAACCAAATAGAGGGTGAGTACCATCCAGATCCAAGAACCGTAAAATCTCGACTTATGAAGAAGTATGGTGATGATATTCTTATCATTGAGAAAAACAATCAGTCGCCTGTCGTCTGCTTCCGGGACACGGGATATAAACTTCTCTCGGACCACTGGTACAATGATAAAAAATCGGATCCAGAAGAAGAGCGGCTCAGAGTTGTCAAAGAAGCTGCTGCTATTATTTTAGCGGATATCCGGTCACAGGACTACGATATGTCAAAATATCCACCAACTGACCGTTTTTTGAATGAGGTTAATACTGTCATTCCGCAATCTCTACAAGTATTTTATCAAGAGTTAATTGTGAAAAAAAAACGTGGATCTTTTCACAAATGGCAAAAAGTATGCGAAGCGCTATCGCATGCTGTAATTTCTGCAGTAAGACCTAGGTCTTTTTTGTCGCCACTTTTGATCGGAGTCAGTACATACTTGTACAAGAAGTTTGGGTCAAGGAAACTTATTGACTTATTGTCGTCGTTGGGCTTCGCGGCGTCGTACTTTGAAACTACACTCTTCGAAAAATCTGCCGTTATACGTCCTGATGCGGCTGGTACGTCGGTTGACCCAAATTTATTCTGTCAAGTTATTTGTGATAATGCAGACCACAATGTCAATACAATAGGTGGTTTACATACTGTTCACATTATGGGAGCTATTCAGTGTGTAACCCCATAAGATGCTGTAACACCTGATCAAAACATCCCCCGATTGTCTAAAATACCATCGGCGCAGGAAGTAGGAGAATTTGGATGCGTTGAACTCTCAACTTATAATAAATACCAGAATACGGGGTTGAAAATGGTGAAAATTGCAGATGTCGAGGAAATAAATCCACTTTCGAAAGACATCTTGCCTTCTGCTTCTGATTTTCTGTGGCTGTATGGCAAATGGTCGAAATTTGAACTACCAGGGTGGAACGGCTTCATGGAAACGGCTACGGCTGAAGAAAATTTCATGAAATCAAAGATAATATGTCTTCCATTCATAAACTTTCCACCTAGCCAATATGACACAATTTACACATCTCTTCGCTTAGCTGTCGAAAAATGTAAGAATACCAACCAAAAAACTATATTCGTCACCTTCGACCAGCCACTCTATGCAAAAGCTCAAGAAGCTAGTAACAACATTCTTTTTCTCCATGCGTTTAGTGGCTGCGATACCACATCGTCTCTCTTCAATCAAGGGAAAATGAAACTTTGTTCCCTTGTTGAAAAAAACGCGCAACTGGATGCCATCATTGGCGTCTACAAAGATAAAGAAGCAAGACCAGAAGAAATCGAAGACGCTGGAGCACGCTTTCTAGTAACTTTGTACGGAGGGGACATGGATAAGGAATCCTTAGAAGATATCCGATATAAACTATTCGTAGTCAACAATAAAAAGTAAATTTAATCTTGCTTCTTTGCCGCCGACAAAGGACGCTGCACGGTATCATGCGTTTAGGACATACCACCAAGTCCAAAAATGGTACGGAATAAAAAAAAACAGAAGACTGGGGCTGGAGATATGACACCAATAGGCTCACTCCAATAACAACAGACACTTCGATGGGTGCCTGGAACAAAGCCGCAATAGCCAAAACGGCAGTCTTTCGATTAAGCCATTTTCGTAATCTATGGACCTGAATACACCTTGTGAATTTTTTTTACATTTCTATTATGAAAACTCCCCGATTTAGCAAAATCACTATGGATTATATCTCGTTATTCTTGGCTCAAAGTCACAATTTGTGTACTGGAATATTAGGACTATGGCGAATGATTAAAAGTATTTTTAACCTTATTACCGTACATGCTATTACAACTTTATTCCACGAAATAAAATATATACGCTGATCAACAATAAGCGTTGCTGTAAAAATAATTTAAAGTTTTAAAAGTAACAGTTATAGTGTTTCTTTTCATGAAAATATGTTATAAAATAATTGGTATTGATTTTGTATTTAATTTTTGTATATAAAATTTTAAAACTGAGTTGTTGTTTAATAAGAGAATATTTACAGGAATAACAAAGTTATCAATGCGGTTTGATGAAATAATTTAAAAATTTAATGAAATTAGTAATAAAACTTTACTTGTTTCAGACTTTTACTTTTGTATTAACCCAACTAAGTATTGTATATCAACGAGTGTTAAAATCATAATTACTCCATCTTATTTTACTACTATCTTAAACCTAAGTACAGACTACAGCCACACCGCTTTAGGTAATTTACCAAAATAGTGACGCAAATTACCGCACTGTATTTCACTTTACTAGTTTGAAATTAAATTCAAAGGTAATATTCATTGCGATGATATACTGTAAACATTACCTGTAACATTGTGTATTACTGTTAATTACTTCAAAAATAAAATAAAGTAGTATTCAATGCTGCATCTTCCAAATTAATGCTAGAACGACTTTGGTTATTGCGGTTTTATTCCAGGAAAAGTTTTGATAATGTCGCACACGCAATGGATATTATTTCTCTCCCGCCTTCACGTGTTGCTGTCATTATCGCACTCATTCCGTAGCCGTAATAGCTAATAGCTATCCTTTTCACGTGGAACGATTATGCAGCACGTGCTCTTGTTGACAAATCATTTTACTAATCAGTGCGTCTTCGGAAGCCGGTAAACAAATAAGTGCTTGCGTGAATAATTGATTAGTGCTATCCATAATGAAGAAACGCGTTTTAAACAATCCCCATGTAAGAAGAAAACTGTCTAACTACTTCGGTGAAGGTAAGTTTTCTCATATTTTTAACTACATACCTACCTAACTGACAGTAATCTATTTAAACAAAATGCCGATCATTTTGTTAATTAGGTATAAGTACATAATTTAGATTTGATCACACTACAAGTTTATTCAACTAGGTAGTAATAGAAATGTTTGTAGGTAGGTAGTTATTACAGGTGCATAGGTAGGTAGGTTCAATGATATTTAACTGAGTAAGTAATTAGGCATGATTGGTTGAGTTCTCGATATTTTTTGCCTAAAATAAGTAAGTATGTACTTGTCATATTTATTACATAGGTACACAAATAAAGTACTTTAGGGCAGAGTTCAATTACCTACTTACCCAAAACCAGAATTAACAAAACTCGCGCGCTGAGCATTTGCATGAATAGTTGCCTACTAAGTAAGACAGTTTTCGGTGACTTGATTTGGGTTGTGTGTACAATGTTATTAAACTATACTGTAATATCTTCATAAACTGGTGCACTTAGTTACCTATTTGATTAAAAATAGGTAATATAATATAAGTTAGGTTCCTACCTAGGTGTGTTAATGTAAATTATACTACCTATATAGAATACTTACCTCATATTATTCCGGTTTTCTGCTATTTCAGATTCGTATGATGTTAAATCAAACAGCACGGAAAAATAAACATATCACGACGAAATGACATTAAGAAGCGAGTACAATCTTCGAGGTTAGTAGATACTTATTTTAAACTGGCCTTTTACCCAAAGAGGGAGGCCTTTGCCCAGCAGTGAGACATATCAGGTTAGATAAAAAGAAGCCTTACGCCTGCGGCTTCCCCCGCATGGACTACAGATTATGCCCAGCATTGGGATAAAAAGTAACCTATGTGTTATTCTTATGTCTAAACCAAGAAAAAACCAAGAGTATACCCCGTCAACTAGCCTTGGAGGTGATTCAGAATGTTTAGAAGCTCTTGAAGCAAAATTGTAGCGTAGTCCCTCCATAATTTCAAATATTTCAACAATCCTCAATCAAATGGAGTGTTCCCCGTCAGAAACACTCATAGATGGCAATGTAGATATAACATTGAAACCTCCTCCAGAACTTCACAACTACCAGACTCATTATGACCCTGACAAGCCAAAATTCTAGTTCAGATAGTTAACCAGGAGCTTGTGTTGTTACTATAACAATAGAACCAATGATTCATGCGGTTGATACACTTTTGAATTCCTCTGGACCCCAACATGCCGAGAGCGCAAAAGATTTGAAGATTTCAGAATTCGATACAACTTTAAAGCCAGATGATGTAACAACCTCGGATTCAAATCAAACATTGTGTTGCAGTTCAGATGAAAACAATTGTACACTTGAATCGCTACCCATTCAACCTACACAAGTTGCACCGGAAAATCTGCAGATGTTGTCTTTTATGTTGTTTTTAGCTCTGAAAAAAATATATCTTCTCCTATACGACTTATAGAGCAATGCACTGTGGATGTTGTAAAAGTTTTTGCACCCACAAATGATGAACCTGAACGTGAAAAAACTATTGTTACAAACAAGTACGTCGTCTTCTTCTGCTGAAATTCTCATAATTCCATCGCTAAACATCGTGCCGCCCATACCACCAGAAAGAAATGTACATACTATCACTTATTGAGCCGTATGATGTAATTGAATGTGTTGGTGATGAATTTGTTGTTGATAACGATCCTTCGCCTTCTCCTCAAACTGTTATACCTGAAAATAACTTACCTGAGTTAATAAATGAGACAGAAAACAAAAAAACGAGGAAAAGAAAAAGAAACGAAAAGGAGTGGGAAAGCAACAGAAATAAAACACTTAAAGATTCAGGTCTGGCTTACAAAGGGAAACGTTCAAAAAAAGAGTAGACTAAAACTACTCGACTAAAAGCGTTGGGTCTGTTTGCAATTGTAAAAAGAAGTGTGGTGAACGTATCACTCCTGAAAAGCGCGAAAATATATTTATGAACTATTATAAATTGGCGAATCATGAGCATCAATGGCAATATATAGCAAGAAACGTAAAAGTTGAAAAAATCAAAAGAACAACAATAGACCGCAAATGCAACCGAACACAGACATTGAAGTACTATTTTCCATATAAAGCAAAAAAAATACAAGTATGCAAGAAGTATTTTCTTAATACTTTGAGTATTTCTGACACTGTAGTTCATACTGCTTTAGAAAAACTACAGAATTAAGAGCCTTTGACTGATCAGCATGGTCGCCATAAAAATAGACCCCATAAAACAAATTCATTATCTGAAGAGAGCGCAATAAAACACATTAAGTTATTCCCTACGGTAGAAGCCCATTATGTGAGAAAAGATTCCCAAAAGTTATATTAAGAAGAGGATCTCAATATTTCAAAAATGTATCGCTTATATAAGGAATGGTTTGCAGCTGATAATTTAAATTGTGAAATGGCGAGTGCACGTCAATACAGGAAAATCTTTAATACAAAATTTAATTACTCGTTCTTCAAACCAAAGAAAGATTTGTGTGCCTTATGTACACGTTATCAACAAGCAGACGAAGAAATTAAGAATAATCTGCAAAGCCGTTATGAAAAGCACATAAGAAGCAAAGAGATGGTGCGCGAATTAAAAGATACGGAAAAAGAAAACATTGAAACGTTTCAGACGATAGCCATATTCGACTTTCAAAAAGTGCTTTATGTCCCTAAGTCAGAAGTAGGAACTTTTTACTACAAGCGCAAGTATCCCGTTTACAATTTCACTGTATTCGATGCAGGGTGTAAGGTAGGCTACTGTTTTATGTGGCATTTGACAATAGCGAAGAGAGGAGCTATTGAAGTCGGAAGTTGTTTACTAAAGTTTTTTAAAAACGAACATGAACGCTCAATAAGTAACATATCATTGTATTCAGACGGTTGTGTAGGGCAAAACAAGAACCGATTTATATTTGCCCTGCATTTGTATGCAAGTATAAAGTATAGGTTAACGATCACCCATAGATTTTTTGAAACTGGACACAGCCAAAATGAGGGCGACTCGATGCATGCGTGCATTGAGCGTGAGCTAATGAAAAATAAAGTTTTTACACGCCAGAACAAGTTTACTCAATTGCGATGAATGCCAAAGTTAGTGGAGAGAAATATAATGTTATAGAGATGGATCAGACTGATTTTTTCAATATAAAACTGCTCATTGAAAGTCAGAACTGGGTGCATGACTCAAACGGAAATAAAGTAGTGTGGTCCAATATTATGGAAGTAGAAGCAAGCCACACTCATGAGGGGATATTAAAATTTAAATATAATTTTGACGACGAGTACCTGTACTTAAATACACGTGACCTACACACCAGATCCGCTAACCCGTCAAGGGGTGTCCGGGTACGAGGTGGACACTCACGACGAGGTATCCGAGTACGAGGGCGTCATACACTTCGTCCGACTGCTAATCTTACTTCGGAAAATTCAGTCGTTTCCGAGTTGCAAAGAGTTTACATTCAACCACATCCTGTGCCTAAAGCCTTGCACTCAGACTTATTAAGTCTTTGTAAAAGACAAGACATTCCACGTCACTATCATGGCTTTTATGAGTCCTTAATATGCGAAACTAATGACAATGTAGCGGCAGTAAAAAACTCATCAAATTTTGACGATAACCCTCCATGTCCTGATGATTTATGTGATATGTTTTATTTTTGATAATTACCTTTATTGTTTGTTAATTTAGAAGGCTAATGCAGATTTTTTATTTCAGTACCAAAGACATTTGAGTTAATTATAAGTTTCTGTTCAATGTTTTCTGATAATTTCTTTATGGTGTCAAGTTTTATTTACTTACTTAGTTTATATATCGTACCTCCGGTGCAACACTGACTTAACTAACAAAAAATTAACATTACATGACAAAATTTAACATAATTGTGTCTTTGTTGCTTCGAAGAGATGCGTATTTGAATTAAAAAGTCGTTTGGCGACTTAATCCCAATATCTAATTTTTTGCAGTTAAGTCACTGTTGCACCGGAGGTGCGATATTTATTTTTGATAGTTCTCGGTCATCAGTTAACATTAATAATTCAATTAAAGTATAAAAAAATGTGATGCACATTGTTTATGAATTAAAAAAAATGTTGATTGAAAAAAAACCGTTTTAATTATTTTAAATTTTGTGTCATATACCTGGATAAAGAGCATTAGTCTTTTTCTTTCCCAGCTCAGCATAGATTAAGCATTTACTTAACATTTATACGTGATACTGTTTTTTTATTAAAACTGCAATCATTTGAATACTATAAAAATACACAGTATTAACAAATACGTTTTCTATGGCAGTCACTAAGTTCAGGTAATATAAAAGCAATAGGCTATTACAATATTACCGTATATCTTTTATAACAGTTTAAAAAGTTGTAAGTAACTATTGCTGATCGCCTGATTTTGCATTTTTTCTGGAATAAAGCCGCAATAGGCTTTGAAGATAACGACTTTTAATGCATGAAGTGGCAATATCGTTTTTCCAGGTTTTTACCGTCTTCCTTATTTTCTATACACTTTTTGACATTTATGATACATTCGAAAAAAAATAACGCTTCATTTGACATACAAATTATTTTTCTCCTCCGCGTAGTTCAGGTGTTATTCAACATTTCACTAAATTCTTCCTCCTGTAAAGTTGCATTTTTACGATTGCGGCTTTGTTCCAGGCACCCATCGACTTTTAAGTGTAATTTCTTGCCACTGTAAAAAAGGATGCAGCAAAACATGTAGTTGCAGAAAAGCTGGATTAAAATGCTCTATAGTTTGTGGATTCTGTAGTGGTCAGCTGTGTGAAAATGCAGTAGAGATTCAGATAGATAAGGAAGACTGTGATGACGACGAAATTTCATGGTTGGAAACTAAAAATACAGACAATGAAACAGAAAATTTCAGCGACGATAATGAAGAAGGCACCATTAACCAGCCCGGGCCATCAAAAAGAATTGAAAAATGATAGCTATACAATTTTTGAACAAAATTAAAATTATATTAATGATTTTTGTAAATATTATTATTTCCTTCGCTTGTAACTTCTTACCTTTAAGACTTACAGAATAAACATGTATGCAAAAAATGTAAACAATTTTGTCTTCTTTATACCTCTCATAGACACTTTTGTGATTTAGTAAACAATTGAGAAGTTATTTAAAATATACCTAATTTTGGCACCTTTAATTCAAGATGGCGGCTAACGCCTGGGTCCTTCAAGGTCGAGAACTTGGATTTTTATTAACCTGTCATACCTAAACAATATTGTTTCAAAACATTTTCTACGCCACCTTTTGTAGAGCATAAATACCTACTGACTGGACTAATATTATAAAATGTGAAAATGTGTTTGTTTGTTTGCTACCTTTTCACGCTTCAACGCCTTGACCAATCTTTATGAAATTTGGCATGCAGGTAGCTTGTGTCACGGGGAAGGACATTGGCTACTTTTTATCCCGGGAAAATAGCATAATCTGATGCAGTTCCTGAGGGAACTAAAAAAATACTCGATTGTTGTGATTTTTTGCACAGAGATGGTTGAGTAGGTGGGAAACGACATAATTTACTAATCACCCTTAAAGCAGTCATAAAAACGATGTCCACGCGGGCGGAGCCGCGGGAAAAAGCTAGTAAGCTATACATGTGACGGCCATTCGGGCGTAGTTTAAACATATTATACAAAATACCTTTACCAACAGATGCGTCAGGTCGCGGTACACGCGGTGTCCGGTGCCCACGTGTCCCGGGCCGCGTGTGAGAGCGAAGCGACTGCGCCACCTGCCGCCGAGGTGGCACGACCTCCCCGTGGAGGTGAAGCGCCCACTTATGGATGAGTTTCGTGAGTATTATCCTTTATGCCATGTGAGATTTTTCATGATATCAGCCGAGGGACGTCCACAGCTGGACAAAGGCCTCCTCCAAGTATCCAGCGGCTTCCCACGCCTTTTCCAGGTCCTCGGTCCACCGAATGGGAGGTCAGCCTACGTTACTTACGGTCGAGAATTTTACTGTCCCAATTGTTTACTGGCGGGGAAGCAATCTCCGGCACTTGCTTGGATAGCAAGTAGAGCTAAGCTAATACTGCTCCGGCCGATCCAGCCACATAGGAGTACGTCTAGACAGGTGCGATAAACGCCGGGAAGTGAGCGCGCCAACAGCTCCGGTACCACACTGGAGATGTGGGAGCCAGCTTCTCTGGGAGTCCCGAGCGGGGATCGAACCGCCAGCAGCGAAAGCCGCGGGAGTTGAGCGTGCCTACATCTCCGGGACCTACCTGGAGAGTAGGTGGTGGTTCTCTTCCACGAGGCACTCGCTTTGCAGAGTACCAGGACAAGCGTCTTGGCGGCAAGACCTACCGTAACTGGTCCTTGTCTTCACCTTATGGTATTGGCAGGTATGCTCAAGGGATCGATAAGTGGGGACGCTATATCATAAACCTGGCAGTTTAGGGTATCTGGTAGATAATACGAGAGAGAATAAACGAGTTAAACGAGTTGTTCTTGTTTTTGACGTGTACTTGTAATTGTATCAAATTTTTGTTCTCATTTTGTTTTAGTTTTTTCTGTTATAAACATTATACAAAACCTTTCCTCTTTGGTCCACAGAAATCCCGAGCGAACTTAGCAAATGTTGTCTAGCGTGTTTTAAAAGGATAACTAGACGGCTAGAGACAGTCGGTGATGGGGGCTCGAACCCCGAGCCCACAGAGGAGGAAGCCTCCCGCTTCAGAACGCTTATCAAAGATCACGGCACAGCGTGGGATAGAATGTCCGAGGCCAGCGGGCGGACCCCGGCCAGCCTGAAAGCCTTCTACTTCACATATAGAAAGAAATTTCAACTCGACGCTATAGTGGCGGAGAAACCAGCACCAAGGGGCAGTGATACGGATGACAGTATACTCAGTTCGGGGGACACGGACACGGCGAGCGCGGAGAGCCCCCGGCCTCCGCCCCTGCCCGGTCCGCGGACTGATGCGGTGGCTCCGAAGGGCAGGAGGAGGGACGAGTACGACTCGTCGGCCACTGAGACGGCAGATGAGGAGAACGACGCGCCTAGTGCTAAGGTTTGTTAGCCTGTTGTTAAAGGGGTTTGAAAATTTTTGTATGGAGACTGGCATACTGGAGTCCGCCATATTATTTTTTCAAAATGACGTCGCACATTGAGACCTATGAAATATTTGGATAGGAGACATAAAGACAAACAAAAAATGTCACGTAACATAGTGTCCTAAAACGTCAAGTTACCGAGATAATTGGATATATATATTCCATAATAATTTTGATTATTTTTAACTTCTATATTATCTCAGAAACGTGACACTTTAGGCCAAAATGTTATATGACATTTTTTATTCTTCATAGATCCTCTATCCAAAAACACAGGTTAGATTGTGCGACGCCATTTTGAAAAAAAATCAAAATGGCGAACCCTCAGTATGCCAATAACTTTCAAACCCCTTTGTAAATGTTTATTTTACATAGTGTAATATTTTATACTGCAGTGTTAATAGGGGATCGGATTGCTAGTCATTTGAGTTACTTTTTATGATCTGTCAAAAACGAAATTTTGTTCTAAAAATGTTTGAAATACCCACAAGTGACGTCATAGATTTTAAGCGTCGTTGACGAACTTATGTTGTTAATTTGATCAATTAAAAATTGAAGACGTGATGGAAAAACAACACAAGTAAGGTTTTTTGAAACTTCAAGAGGAGAATAATTTAGGAAATCATATTTCAGATTTTATTTTTGATGCAGTCCGATCCCCCTATTAGTAATTTGGTTTGATTGATGTTGATGAGAAATATTAGTGGCTTTCACTGATGATGCCGTTTCAAAAGGAATAGGTTTATTTCAGGAACCAAAAATAAAAACCGGCCAAGTGCGAGTCGGACCAGCACTCCGAGGGTTCCGTACCACCACACCTCTCCACAAAAATACATAGTATAATGACAATGATACCTATTAACATTACAAGCAGAAGGCATCAACTCGAGCGACAAAAATATGCTTATTTTGTCATTCAGTTCGGACTCTTTAGCGCCAGTACGACTCACACTTGGCAGATTTTTATTATTTGTTGTTTAACTTGAGTATTAGTACTATAATCGCACCAATTTTCACGCTTCTATGTATTACCGTTTTTACGATAGAGCTAAATCAAATATGTATACTTCTAAAGACTTATAAAAAAAACACGTTTTTTTTTTGTATGGAGATCCCCCTTATTATTTCACTTTTCAAAATTTTTTGTATTTGTTGTTATAGCGGCATTAGAAATACACATTATGTGAAAATGAAAATTGCAACTGTCTGTCTACCTATTACGGTTCATGAAATACAGCCCGCTGACAGACGGACGGACAGACAGCGTAGAATTAGTATTAGGGTCCCGTTGGTCACCCGTTGGGTGTATGGAACCCTAAAAACAGAAATCCCTACTAATATTATAAATGCGAAAGTAACTCTGTCTGTCTGTTACGCTTTCCCGCAAAAACTACTGAACGGATTTGGCTGAAATTTGATAGGTAGACAGATTAGGACCTGGATTCAGACATAGGCTACTTTATACCACGCTCGCGAGCCGCTTGCGGCTCGCGCACTGCGCACCCTCGAAAAGTCATAGAAACGTGGTCCACGCGGGTGAAGCCGCGGGAAACAGCTAGTGATTTATAATTAACCAATGCTGAATGGAAGACCTACCTACTTATCATTCGATCTAGTTAAGTGTTAAGAGGCGTTGAAACTACGATAAGATTTGAAACTACTTAAGTCTTTACTACTTTAAGATCTTTGTTTAAACCTAGATTAACCTTATTTCTTTTTGTTCCTCAGATAATTCCAACAATAACCCTCTCCACGCCCATCTCATCGGAGAACTCTACGCCCCCTCTCCCCGCCGCGTCTACTCCAAGCATAGCCACTAGCACCGCCACACCCATCAACAGCACCCCCGGCATCACCAGCACGACCAGTGTGGCCGTGAGCGGCGTGGCCAGGAACGGACCCAGTACGGGGTCACCGCTGAGTGTCAGAGATGTGGTGCTGAACATCATCGAGATCAGTCTGCTGAAGAACAGTCAGCCGAACCCGCCGACGGCCAAGGTGTTACCGCCTAAAGTGAGTACCATTAGAAACATAAATAAGTCTTTAACTTGTCCCCGTTGTAGCTGCTGGTACTACTATGGCTATACAGTCCCTACTGTGGCCAGTCACTTGGCTACAGTCACCGTCGTAGCCACAATCTCTGATATAGCCACAGTTTCCGTTGTAGTTATTCACCAGAGTCACCCTTGTGTAGCTACAATCACCAGAACGACCAGCTTGGCCATGACCAGCATGCCAAGAACAGACCCAGTACAGTGTCGCAGCTGACTGTCAGAGATATGGTGCTCAATATGATTGAACTTAGTCTGCTAAATAATAGTAAGCCTTATCCGCCGATGGCCAAGGTCTTTTATAGTCCATAGCTCCCAGTGTGGTTACAATCCCCATTATAGTCACTGTGTCAGTTCTCGGAGTGGCCTCAGTACTGTTGTGGCCAGAATCCCCATTGGGGCTACCGTCTTCTGCAGCAAAGACCTAACTAGACTGCGGCCAGCTCGAATAGTATGGCCATGGTTACTAATGGCCACTGTCCTCAATGTGGCTGCAGTCCCCAGTGTGGTCACTACGGCACAAAAAATGCATTACTAATGGCGTTACCTACAAAATTCTCGCCACCTGGATCAGCATTTACATCCAAGATCCAAGTAGTGTGACTCTACTCCCCAGAATGGCGACTGTCCACCAAAATCACTTTACTTCACTTCACTAACCATTTTACTTCACATATCACTTCACTTTATTAATTACTTCACTACACTAATAAAATCACTTATCATTTCACCACTTCACTGATCACTTCGCTTTTCTTCAGTTAACATCACTAAACACTTCACTTCACTAATAACTTTACTTCACTTTAATAAACCCTTCACTTCTTCTCACTAACCATTTTACTTCACATATCACTTCACTTTATTAATTACTTCACTACACTAATAACATCACTTATCATTTCACCACTTCACTGATCACTTCGCTTTTCTTCAGTTAACATCACTAAACACTTCACTTCACCGATCACTTTACTTCACTTCAATAAACCCTTCACTTCTTTTCACTTACCATTTTACTTCACTAATCACTTCACTTTATTAATTACTTCACTACACTAATAACATCACTTATAATTTCACTAATCACTTCGCTTTACTTCACTTAACATCACTAAACACTTCACTTTACTAATCATTTGTACTACAATAACAACAAGATCACGTCTTCTCCGTACAGGTGTCAACACCAGCCACGCCCCGGGAAACGCTAGCGACCCTAAGTGTGGTTAGCAGTTCGCACGTGTCGACATCACCTGCGTCGCCCCATAGGCCTGCCACTATCACGCCGTTGCAGACCACGCCTTCTAATCAGGCACAGGTAGGAATTACCAACGTCACTTCAGCTAGAAATGTCCACTGTTGGGCATGGGTATCCTCCGTTGTGGAACATAGGTCTCCCCATTGTTAAACTGAACATTATTTAGCGCGATTCTAACCTGTATGCTTCTGACAACTTCCTCCCTCAGTCGGCCTTGGGGGGAACATTATTTGCAACAGACTTTCAAAAAGGAGAGGTTCTTAATTCGACTGTGTGTTTTTTTGTACGTTTGTTACTCGATATCTCCGCAGATTGTGAATCGATGTTTATGATTCTTTTTTTATTCGATAGGGTATACTCCCGAGTTCGTCCCATATAAATTTTATCAAAATCGGTGTAGTAATTTATTAGAAAACTAACAAAAACCAAAAATATTTATGCAAAATTGTACTAAGTTGTTGCTATGGAAATCGGTTTTTTAACGTGTTTAGCGTTTTCAAATATCTCTGGTTCGTATTTTCCACTAGACGTGTTTACAACATGTACACTTCGACGTGGGACTAAGAGAGTAGATGATAGTAGCATGAGCACTGTTCGCTACGAGAAAGTAGTGTTGCTGTCTCTTTCACGAGATTGTTTGTTTGTTTGTTTGTAAACTCTTTATTGTACAAAATATACACTATGATTGATTTGCAAAAAACGTGGAAAGTCGCCGTGATTCGGCAGACGCTCGTCGGGGTAACAGCATTGTTTCGGGCCACAGAAAGAAAACCTACCTCCACGAGAATTGAAATACAAGGCGCGATCATTTGAATGTTTGTCTTTTCGCTTTGAAGTCTTTGTTGCGCCGTCTCTTTCGGTCGCGTGCAACTATCTGCGTTTCAGTCGTCCTGTAAGGTCATCCCCACCGCCCGCTTAAGTCTCTTTCATCCAGCCTTCTTTTCTACAGTTTCTTAAGAGTTTCCAGGAGGCTACATGCCGGATTGAATCCAAACTTTGCAAATATGTTGAGCAGACACAAATCAATGTTTGTAATTAGTTTTCATCGTAGTAAATTGAAACATAACTAAACAAAGGCTTAAATTAGTTTTGTACTGAAAGTTTGAAACTGCTCTTATTTTTTTCCGTTTTATATATTAGTACATCGAAAACCAATTACGAATGTCTACTCAATATATTCGCAAAGTTTGGATTCAATCCGGCATGTAGTTTTTGTATTAAAGCGGAACTACGTTTGTATGGAAACTCGAGCCTCCTGGAGACCCTTAAGAGGACTGTGAACCCACGGCGAAAACTAGACTTTTCATACAAACGGCGTTAACGATTTTCACCTCTTAAATGTTAACCGATTTGGACCAATTTTTGATAGGTTGTCAGTCAGAGCAAAAGGTAGGCTTATACGTTTCGTTTTTTAAATTGGCCGAAATTATTTTTATATGAAACACGTGAACGACAATAAAATTAAACTTGTTCGAATCGAAAAAACAAAAACTTACAAGCCTAGCTTTTGTTATGACTGACAACCTATCAAGAATTGATCCAAATCGGTTAACATTTAAGAGGTGAAAATCGTTGTCGCCGTTTGTATGAAAAGTCGCAACTTCACAATGATCTATGGCAGCACTTAAAGAGTCTCCAGGAGGTTCGAGTTTCCATACAAACGTAGTTCCTCTTTAATACAAAAATTACTTGCCGGATTGAATCCAAACTTTGTAAATATATTGATTAGACACATATCGATGTTTGAAATTAGTTTTTATCGTAGTAAATTTTAACGTAACTAAACGAAGGCTTAAATTAGTTTTGTACTGAACGTTTGAAACTGCTCTTATTTTTTTCAGTTTTATATTAGTACATCGAAAACTAATTACAAACATCGATATGTGACTCCTCAATATATTTACAAAGTTTGGATTCAATCTGGCATGTAGTTTTTGTATTAAAGCGGAACTACGTTTGTATGGAAACTCGAGCCTCCTGGCGGCCCTTAAGGTGTGAGTTTAGTTAGCTCAGCAGTGTACTTGTGTACGTTAAATTTTAACGTAGTTATTGAACTTGCAGCCCCAACAAGACGTGAAAGAGGGTGTGGTGGTGGTAATAGAGCCTCGTCAGGAGCCGCTTTTGGACCTCAGCGTAAAACGACCGCGGCGGGACCTCCCCGTCAGCACGGCCGGTGTTCAGGCGAAACCTGTAAGTTGTTCACTTTTTTTATCTACCATACATACATATTGTACAGCCCTTGGATGAAATCAACGTTGGCATTGTTAAAGCAGAGGACTTTACATATTTTTTTCATGAAAATATAGACCATTTTAAGAAAATAATTTCTTTTTTTAATTCTTTTTTTACTTACTAGTTATTTTTTCTTCTTCTTTTCGAGTCGACGGCAAACTCAGATAGTCCCATCCCAAAACCGAGCACAAATACTACAAAAAAACCTCCGTATTACTAATTTCAATTTACAATTTTATGAAATGAATTTAACTTTTTACAGTTTAAAATAGTTATCTTATTTTTTTTATTTACATGATTCATGACTTTTTTATTTTTTTATGTTCAGCAGTGGACGTCCTTCGGCTGATATGATGATGATGATGATGACGACATGACTCATAAAAAAAAACGGAAATTGAATTAAGTTGTAGTGCGCAGGTATTCAATTTAAAACGCTGAACACAATTAAAAACCGACTTCCATCGCAACAACTTAATACATTGTTGCATTATTATATTGTTTTTTTTTAATTTTCTAATAAAGTTTTACACCGATTTTAATAAAATTTATATGGGACCACACGGGAAGCACTAGCTTTCAAATAAAAAGAATCATAAAAATCGGTTCACCCAGACAAAAATTCTGAGGTAACACACATAAAAAAACACAGTCGAATTGAGAACCTCCTCCTTTTTGGAAGTCGGTTAAAAACGAATACAATTATAAAACGTAAAATACTATGCGTAGCATAAAATTATAAATCACATAAAATAATTAGCACATTATTCCTCGTATTTAACAAAAATCTTTTTTACTTCCACAGCCCTACAGAAACTCAACCGACTACCAATACCGACCACCAGAGCGAGAATCGCCCAACCAATACAACTCGAAACCCAAACCACTCCCCCAAATAAACCCCCCTAGGCCCACCCTTAAACCCGTCCCAAACCCCAAAGGCTCCATAACCCTGGGCACTCCAGTAGAAAACCGATTTGAGGCCAGAAGAACGCCGCCGGATCCAAAGACTGGATCCATAACCGCGGGGACGCCGGTGCATCATTTGCCGGAGAAGAAGAGCTTTGAGTACTACAAGAGGAAGAGTCCGGGCGGGCCGGCGTACTATACGGGTGTCGCGCAGCAACCCAGGCCGCATTCACCCTCGTTTCAACCGGTAAGTTTCCTTTGTTATTGATTGATTTGTCTCTTTGTTCCGCTTTGGAGGTTCCGACCTCACCTCGCTTTGTAGGTGAACAAGAATGCACTCACACTATGAAAATGTTAAGGCATAAGTAATTTAGTTCTCAAAAGTCTCATCACCGCCGTAGTCGTCAACCATTGCTCATTTGTTTTCCTTCATAAAAACAGTTGAATGTACAGTGTAACCAATTGACCAACAGAACGCGGGCTACCCGCGGCCGTACCTCGACAACCGTCAGATCATAATGACGGACTTCATCACGTCGCAGCAGATGCACGGCGGCGCGCGGCGCGAGCGGCCCGAGCGCGCCCCCTCCCCGCACCCGCCGCACCCGCCGCACCCCCACCAGCACCAGCAGATGCCGCACCACCAGCAGCATCAGCAGCACCAGCCGCAGCGGCGGGAGAACGTGTCGGTGATACAGCGGCATAGCTACGGACACGCCGTGCCGCACTCGCTGCCTCCAGGTCAGTAAAATGATGTTGACTTCCATTGAGCGAAAGACGTCCAAAATGGTTAACTTACATTTGTATGCACCTATTCGCATTTATAATGTGTCCCAATCAAGAAAATAAAAAATGTAAACATACCACATTTCATATTGTTTTGTAGGTTTTCTTACTATTTATCTTTGTAACACTCATTCATTGGAACCATTTAAATACATTTAAATTTTTTTATTATTCGGGTCACTAACAGTTTCATCGCATTAGCCAAAAAAACCCATCGCTAAGCTTGGTAGGCGGGTTGGCGATCGCAGTGTGCGATGTGGTGGTACAGTACGCGGAAAGGACGCTGCTGGCCATCCTCCGGTTTTGGATCCATCCCTTAGTCGTGTCTTACGACACCCACGGGAAGAGATGGTATGGCCCTATTCTAAGCCGGGGCCCATCCTCCGGTTTTGGATCCATCCCTTAGTCGTGGCTTGCGACACCTACGGAAGAGATGGGATGGCGCTATTCTAAGCCGGGGCCCATCCTCCGGTTTTGAATCCATCCCTTAGTCGTGTATTACGACACCCACGGGAAGAGATGGGATGGCCCTATTCTAAGCCGGGGGCCATCCTCCGGTTTCGGATCCATCCCTTAGTCGTGTCTTACGACACCCACGGGAAGAGATGGGATGGCCCTATTATAAGCCGGGGCCCTTCCTCCGGTTTTGGATCCATCCCTTAGTCGTGTCTTACGACACCCACGGGAAGAGATGGGATGGCCCTATTCTAAGCCGGGGCCCATCCTCCGGTTTTAGATCCATCCCTTAGTCGTGTCTTACGACACCCACGGGAAGAGATGGGATGGCTCTATTCTAAGCCGGGGCCCATCCTCGGGTTTTGGATCCATCACTTATGCAATAATCAGGAATACGCAATTTTAAATCACATTTTACCTCACATTTAGTGATAAAATAATGAATATTCATTTATAAATGGTTTGTGTACATTTTGTACTTTCTTGATTGGGACAAGGTATTCGTAATTTTCCGTCGTTCTATCCACTGCAGACCCAGTACATCTGCTGGTCGTACGGCGGTATATAGGGTCTTAAGCCCCGTATTCATTAGGCAACATTTGTTAATAAACACTGTTTATAAACAGTTTAAAAACAGTGTTTCATCATCTATGTAAACAGTTTATAAACAAAGATGATGAAACATTTGTTTCAGAAACATGTTGCCGTGTTCTCCACTCAAAGTGGAGAGCACGCGAAACATCTAGTTTATAAACAGAAGTCAACTGGTGTGGACGTGTGTTGCGTGAGTTTATAAACATGGAAGTAGTGTGGTCAAACAATCAGATGTAATGAATTATTATGTAAGCAGCAGCGAGCATCACTACCTCCTTGGGTGACATCCTAGCAACAACTGACAAGTGTGGACTGCCAAGTTTCAGGAACAGTGTTTACGGTAAACTTGTTTATAAACACGATGATCAACTTCATAAACAGTTTATCAACAAATGTTGCCTAATGAATACGGGGCTTTATGCTGTCATTTTTAACTGGAGCTTGTACTCATGAAATTGAACAACTTTCCCCTAGAACTCCATGGTCAATTCGCAAATAAATTTTTGCACTTCCCATGCAAATCGATCAGCTGGCAGGCAAACTTTGTATGGAAGTCCAAAACTTTTTCTGCGAATTGTCCATGGGTTTTCTTAGGGAAAGTTGTTCAGTTTTATAAGTACAAGCTCCAAGTGCATACCTTTGTTAAGACTCTAAATTAAAGTGCTGTGCTCAGTGTGTACCTACAGTTATCTCTCACACAATAACTGTTTCGTTAGGTGCCCCGAAATACAACTCGCAATGGATTTAATTGCGATATCTTTGACATAATTAATCCAAATTGAACCTTACTGGACCAACGTCCCGCTCGTATGATCTTATGTACTCGATCTCGATAAACGAGGGGTGGGGGGGTAACTTGAGATATGGCCTAGTCGCGCAGTGTCATACATATTATTCAAGTAATCAATCAATCAAAATCAATCAAGCAAAAATCAATTAAAATCATTGGCCAAGTGTTGAATTAGGGATCTACTCATAAAACTCAGAATTTTTCTTAAGGAACCTATACAATCGCATAATTTTTTTTGACTTCTAAGTACTAAAAGATTAGCAGCTGATTGGTCAACTTTGTATCAAAAATCAGATTTGTTTTCTGTTCCGACTGCATAGGAACCTTGAGAAAAGTTGTTAAAAGCGTATTCCATACAATAGTAAACCATTTCCCATACAAAGTTAAAATTACTTATTCTTGAAATTGTATGGGCAGATTCTTATACACAAAATTCTAGTTTTTACATATTCGAAATACTTTGTTTTTAAAAAGATTAGTGAATTTTAAGATTTGCTATGAAAACCTTTAACTACTATTATTTAATGACAACATTATTTTTTTCAGAAACTAGAATTTTGTGACTTGCTTATGTTATAAAGTTTCACTATCCATTTTCAAAAAGTAGCAATTTTAACTTTGTATGGGAAAAGATTTTGTGAATACGCTTTTAACAACTTTTCTCAAGGAACCTATACAACGGAGCAAAAAAAAAATCGGCCAATCAGCTGCTAATCTATTAGTACCTATAAGTCTAAAAAAAAGATGCGATTGTATAGGTTTCCTGACAAAAGATGTTCTGTTTCATAAGTGGATTCCAAGCTTAACATTTTGTCAATGATTTCAATCCCTGTATACGTATTGTTGACGCGCAGGTAACTAGGACAGACGAGCCTGCATCGTGATCATGCCTGAGATACCTCTCAGTTATCGAGATGTACGTAAGAAAATGGTTGCCTTTAAATACATGTTCTTTTGAGCGTTCAATCGCAGCGGGCTGGCGAGGGAAAGAGTTCGAGTTATATGAAGGAAAGAGTAAGTCAGAGTTGTTTTACCCAACTTGTAATTCTGATCGGCAATTTTCGTTTGCCCAAAAAGCGCAGACTAATTTTCGACACTAACCCAATCGCGAATATGTAAACGATATACATGGACCTGTATTTCCATGTGCTGATGGCAGATTATTGCTTGCTATGCTATTCTAAGTGAGTAGTAGTAATATGTAGACTACTGTGAGCACCTAGACAACACATTAAGGTTAAATGGTGCTAGATAATTTATTGTTTTGTATTTTTTGTTCCTGGTAAACAAATGAAATAATTTTCCAAAAACGTAAAGGCTTATAGATACAAGCTTTTATTTGAAAAGAGTTTTAATGCTCAAAAGAATATAAATACACGGTTCCAAATTAAAAAAAAGTGAAAACAGTAAAGTCTTGTTTTTTTGGAAATGGTCAAATATGTGAACTAAGCATTTTATCATTAATAAAATTTTATCTTAATCTCATTACATTTTGAACATCGCCCATGAAGCTTTTATTTGAAAAGAGTTTTAATGCTCAAAAAAACAAATGCTCAAAAGAATATAAATACACGGTTCCAAATTAAAAAAAAGTTAAAACAGTAAAGTCTTGTTTTTTTGGAAATGGTCTAATATGTGAACTAAGCATTTTATCATTAATAAAATTTTGTTTTAATCTCATTACATTTTGAACATCGCGCATGAACTTACGAGCATTTCATTTATTCTACCACCGTGTGTATTTAATTTTAAACCTAATCACCAACTGAAAATGGTTTATTTTTAAGAAAACACTTCACGATTTGTTTACATACTTAGCCATTTCTAAACAACTAGACTGTATATCCTACGATTCTATTGAAAATAAATGACGATTCTGGGACCTTGATTCCACTTCCAAATTTCGTCATCAGATCAACTTCAAAATAACAAAAGGATCTATTGTCACTTCCAAATTTAAAATCGATCGCAAGAATTGGACTAAACATACATACATACAAACATTGCAAGTTTGATAAAAGCTTTTGAATTAAAAAAAAAATTGCCCCGCTAACGCGATATGAACATGATGGCGCTGCGCCGGCTTCGATAATCGACCAATTACAGCTCAATATTTCAGCGCGCTGAGCAATAATTGGTGGATCCACAGATTTGGACAGAAGGATCCGCCCGTCTCAATATTTTACTCGGTTATCTTCATACAAGCAAAAAGTAGCGCCATCTGACATAACTCGTACGAACTAGCGTGGGCGAGAGTTAACGTTAGTGCCGCGATTAAAAAACCTTAGTAGAATTGTCGCATTTAAAATCCGTTTATTTAATTTGTTTACAAAAAAAATACAATGCAAGGTTACTTTTCGATGATACGATATCCTTTGTTTATTTTTAGCCTTTGTTTCATGATTTTTTACAGCCTCTAACAACACAATAAGGCATTTTTATATGGAATATCTTTCCACCGCACTGTACAATCTCCCGCGGATGAATGAGTCGCGAGTGTGCGAAACTTTCGATATTCGCACAAATTCACTGGGAGCATTTGTCGCGCGCATTGGCCGGGTCCTTAATATAGAAGTCATTGGGTGGATCGGAATTTCCCGCGCTACCAAAGTGGTACTCCTGCGCAAGTACCTTGAGGGAGAATAATTTTCTGTTTCGAATTTTTTTTTCCTTCGTAAAACTGGAGCTCTTTCCCTCCCAAGTCCGCCACTAGTGGACGCTCGAAAGAGTGTACGTCTGAAGGCACCCAATACGAGCGGCCCGTTGGTCCTATCCTCAGGTCACGAAGCCTTCAAATCGCTTGTAGAAGCTGCGGCCTCGGCGACGGCGCTGCCCGTGCCGCGAGAGGCCAAGGCCGAGCCCAAGCACCCACAGCACCACGACATCAGGTGAGACCATATCCTCAATAGAGTCCATCCTTTTCTTTTTATTGAACATATTAGGGGTTCGTAGTAAGATTTAAGCGATAATATTTATGTTGTAATATTATAGTCGATCCATTCAGATAGTGTCATTAGTTTAAACAAAATGCAAGAATTAAATCTACTTTAATAGACAATTTACAGATGACAGATACAATAAGTAATACACATGTGACAACATTTTTTGACCTCAAATTGGCGTTCTTTGACACGTGGCGGCACGCGCTGTGTCGGTGTTTGCAAAGGGCAAACGGCACTATCTAAGCGAACGGGCTATACTCCTTATTATTAAAATAAATATGGCGGAATGGTTAACCATAGACTATTGTAGTGCAAGGCTATACAATGCATTCTGTACTGCATCTCTGCGGGTGCTATTCGGTATTGTATTTTCTTTCGATAAGTGGTTTAATTTTTGGATGACGTTTACACTATCAGTTGAGTAGGTGACTTCAGCTGAAAAAGGCTTCCACAAAGGATTTCCACAACGACCGATCCTGCGCTGCCCACATCCAGCGGCTTCTTGCGACCTTCACCAGGTCGTCAGTCCACCGATAAGTTAAGAAATAGTTATTAACCATTCTTCACAAAATTGGCCTTCTAAAATATTTAAAAAATATTTTAGAAGGCAACTACCCCATTACTTGCTATAAAAGAAGTTAAACTGACTTCATTTATCCGGGTTCGATTCCTTAGATTCAAGATATTTATTCAAAATAGATGCAAATTACACTCTTTATTAGAAATAGTAATTAAAAAAACAATAATTAGTTTATAATGTAAAAATCCAATCCTTGATATAAAACAAATTGTCATTGGAACATGAAAACAATATGACACGAGAAGTTGTACATTAAAATCATTAAATATCATTAATGCCTTTAACTAGAGATAGGCCAGTTCACACGGACAGCACCCGGTCACGAGTATAACGCGAGAGTCAGCCATCGCTCCCCTCAACCATATTAGAGGGAAAGGAACGACCTGGCTCCCGATTCGCCACCATCCACACGAACATTAAATGCCTTGCACCTTTAAATTCCTTTTTTACGAAATACTAGAATGGTGTTTTAGCAACACTTAAAATCGACGCCATGGACAGATAAACAGGATAAGCTTTTAGAGTAAACAGGGTAGGCTTTTAGAGTAAACAAGGTAGGTGTTTAGAGTAAACAGGTTAGGCTTCAGAGTAAACACGGTAGGCTTCAGAGTAAACACGGTAGGCTTTTGAGTAAACAAGGTAGGCTTTTAAGTAAACAGGGTAGGCTTTTGGAGTAAACAGGGTAGGCTTTTGGAGTAAACAGGGTAGGCTTTTGGAGTAAACAGGGTAGGCTTTTGGAGTAAACAGGGTAGGCTTTTGGAGTAAACAGGGTAGGCTTTTGGAGTAAACAGGGTAGGCTTTTGGAGTAAACAGGGTAGGCTTTTGGAGTAAACATGGTAGGCTTTTGGAGTAAACAGGGTAGGCTTTTGGAGTAAACATGGTAGGCTTTTGGAGTAAACAGGGTGGGCTTTTAGAGTACTACAAGTTGTACAGAATTTCCAAACATAATTTTAGTAAACATTAATTTGTTTTTCACAGCCGAATATCAGACCGGATGCAGAGGGACATGGCGCAGAAGTATCACCAGCATCAGCAGCAAATGCAGCAGCAGTATCAGGTAAGAACTGAACTTAACCAGTGACAGTCTTAAGGGAGGTCCGACCAGAGCTGCGAAGCAGCGCGTAGCATTTATTTTATTTATTGGGGTTTTCAGACAATAAGAACTAAACTTTTACAGTGACAGTCTTAAGGGAAGTTCGACCAGAGCGTGCGAAGCAGCGCGTAGCATTTATTTTATTTATTGGGGTTTTCATACAATAAGAACTAAACTTTTACAGTGACAGTCTTAAGGGAAGTTCGACCAGAGCGTGTGAAGCAGCGCGTAGCGTTTATTTTATTTATTGGGGTTTTCAGACAATAAGAACTAAACTTTTACAGTGACAGTCTTAAGGGAAGTTCGACCAGAGCGTGTGAAGCAGCGCGTAGTGTTTATTTTATTTATTGGGGTTTTCAGGCAATAAGAACTAAACTTTTACAGTGACAGTCTTAAGGGAAGTTCGACCAGAGCGTGTGAAGTAGCGCGTAGCGTTTATTTTATTTATTGGGGTTTTCATACAATAAGAACTAAACTTTTACAGTGACAGTCTTAAGGGAAGTTCGACCAGAGCGTGTGAAGCAGCGCGTAATTTTATTTATTGGGGTTTTCAGACAATAAGAACTAAACTTTTACAGTGACAGTCTTAAGGGAAGTTCGACCAGAGCGTGTGAAGCAGCGCGTAGCGTTTATTTTATTTATTGGGGTTTTCAGACAATAAGAACTAAACTTTTACAGTGACAGTCTTAAGGGAAGTTCGACCAGAGCGTGTGAAGCAGCGCGTAGCGTTTATTTTATTTATTGGGGTTTTCAGGCAATAAGAACTAAACTTTTACAGTGACAGTCTTAAGGGAAGTTCGACCAGAGCGTGTGAAGTAGCGCGTAGCGTTTATTTTATTTATTGGGGTTTTCATACAATAAGAACTAAACTTTTACAGTGACAGTCTTAAGGGAAGTTCGACCAGAGCGTGCGAAGCAGCGCGTAGCGTTTATTTTATTTATTGGGGTTTTCAGACAATAAGAACTAAACTTTTACAGTGACAGTCTAAAGGGGAGTTCGAACAGATCGTGCGAAGCATCTCGTAGCGTTTATTTTATTTATTGGGGTTTTCAGACAATAAGAACTAAACTTTTACAGTGACAGTCTAAAGGGGAGTTCGACCAGATCGTGCGAAGCATCTCGTAGCGTTTATTTTATTTATTGGGGGTTTCTGACAATCAAGTACAAAGGTTAAAAAAATATGCTATTTATCGGCACAGTATTTTTTTACACCGAACACTTTCGACTGGTGTATGACTGCAAGCTACTACAAATTACTAACTGTTAATCTTTTTTTATTCATATTTGGTAAGCCCTTGGCATCATCTCACCTGATGGTAAGTGACGATGATGCCAAAGCTGGAAGCGGGCTTACCAAGATTACCCAACGCAATGGAACTGGCTATCTTATCTTCAAACCGGAACACATGAATGTTGTTAACACTGATGTTTGGCGGCAAGACTTAGATAAGATGGTGGTAGCTAGCCAGGCGGGCTTAGAAAATGCCCTACCACCAACCAAACCGAGTCTTAAACGTTGACCTCGCTGGGAATCTAACCCGCGACCTCCTGGTGTGAAGGAATGGACTAACCACTACGGAGGCGGTTAGAGGCTCCTAGTTTCTTAGTTACATAAGTGTACTAATGTTAGTTTACCGTACTGTCACAGATGAGATACTAGTTACTTCGTGTACTGTTTCATCTATCTATCTATAAATAAATAAATAGAGTAACATAATATGGTCACTGTATGGTCATTATATGGTCCACACCGTAATCCACGTGTTGAAAACAAAAGTATAAATAAGTTAGCGTTGCGGCGGGTGGGGCGAGATAGCCAGCAAGTGTGTCGGGTATAGGGCATTCCATCTCAGCCCTGAAGGATTGTGGGGCGAGATAGCCAGCAAGAGCGTGGGGTATAAGGCATTCCATCACAGTCCTGAAGGATTGTGGGGCGAGATAGCCAGCAAGAGTGTCGGGTATAGGGCATTCCATCTCAGCCCTGAAGGATTGTGGGGCGAGATAGCCAGCAAGAGTGTCGGGTATAGGGCAATTCATCTCAGCCCTGAAGGATTGTGGGGCGAGATAGCCAGCAAGGGTGTGGGGTATAGGGCATTCCAGTGATGATAACTAGGCGACAGTGGCCACTTTTCATCCGGTAGGTCGTCAAACTGTTGCCACCTTTTCATCATCCTATCACCCGAAAGACGTCCAATGCTTAAAAAAGGCCACCTCCAAGGATTTTCACAACGACCGGTCCTGCGCTACCCGCATCCAGCGGCTTCCGCGACCTTTCGATCCACCGAGTGGGAGGCCTGCCTACGCTACGTTTTCCGGTGCGCGGTCGCCACTTGAGAACTACTTGCCACCTTTTATTATCGACAAAATTACACTATTGGTAAGCCCTTGGCATCAACTCACCCGACGGTGGGTGAGATGATGCCGAATTAGATGCGGGATTACCAAGAAACCATGCTGGGACACATCAATGCTAACATATAATTTTGACGGCAAGATTTCGATAAGATGGTGGGGTAGCTAGCCAGGCGGGTTTAAATGCCCTTCCTCTAACAAAATCACATCTTATAATTTTGCACCCGCCGGGAATAGAACCCAACGACTTTACATTGTTGTGTTTGCACGTTTTAGTTAACTATAATATGTATGCTTCTTGTCCCGCAGGTGCTAGAAAGAGAACGCGATCGAAGGGCTCAAGTACAATTCTTAGAGAGGGACAGACAAATTGCGCTACAGCAGAATAGAGAAAGGTATGTTGTCCATTGTTTACTAACTTCACGTTGTACAGAGAACAGCACATCAAGCCAGACGCTGGTAGAGCGATTCTGATTCATATGCATACGGCATAAGAACGGTACAAAGTCCAAAGTGTCTAGCTTGATGTGCTGACCTCTGTACATAGAATGCCATATCTCCTCCAAATACCTTTAGGTACCGAGTTGGCCCTATGTTGATACGAAGTAAGGCATAGATGATGACTTTTATGGGCTAATGTTTTTGGTGCAGAGAGCGCGTGGCGATGGCGGCTCTCCAAGAGCGACAGATCGCTATGGAGCAGCACCAACAGCATCAACAACACCAGCAACACCAGCAGCACCAGCAGCACCAACAACATCAACAACACCAGCAGCAGCAGTCGCAGATGATGCACGAGCGCCATTTACAGCACCAGCAAGTAAGCATATGATAAGTGTAATCATTGCAAGAGATGGGGTGGTACTTGTACCAAAGAGTTTCTATAGTATCTCCATAGGGAAATTGTACGTCACGTTTGAGTCGCCATATCAGCTCGTATACGTCCCCACCGAGGGGATTGAGTCTACCCTGAATTCTAGCACCGTCCGCAAAGATTCCATAATATCTATAGAGAGGAAATGTCTCCACACAGCTCGACAGAGAAGTGGACTCAATTAACATATTCATAGACGTAGCTGATAAAATAGAAATGTATGAAAATTACAAGGCATACTCGGGTTGCGTCACAGATTTATAAACAAGTTTGTAACTCTGTGGGTGGCGTAAAGGCTATGGCCGCTACCTCCTGTCCGGGAGGTTGTGGTTCGAATCCTGCCACGTACCAATGTGTTTTCGAATTTCTATTTCACATGTACGTTTATCTGACGCTGGAAAACATCGTGAGGAAACCAGCACACGCCTGCGAAGAAATTTCGAAGGTTGTGTGTGAAGTCGACCAACCCGCACTGGGCCCGCGTGGTCGACTAAGGCCCGATCGCCCTTATTCAGGATAGGCTCGAGCCTCTCGGTGGGGACGTATATGAGCTGATGCGATGATGCAGTTATCATCCCCTTTGTTTCGTCAAATATTGTTATTATCGTCTGTTGCAGATCGTGTCCAGCCAGGAGGAGCGGCGCATGTTATCCGCGGTCACGTACAGCACGGCGCCCAAACACCGCGCCATGACGCCGTTACACGTCGAAAGGAAGGATGCGTAAGTGTCCAACACTGACCAGTTACTTACAGTGGAATCGCGAACGGAGTTGGGAGCGGATATACCAGGCGTCGGTGTGTAAACGTTCATGCTCAACGACCAAGTCAAATCAATCAAATCAAAATAATTTATTTTAAATAGGTGTTTACACACACTTTTAAATTGTCAAAGAAACTTATTGTATATTACAAATAATGTCATGATTCAGATTACAGTCTCAGTTAATGGTATTTGATATAGAACTGGAGTGAGACTGGAGAGTATTTTACTCAAAAACTCTTTGTAATATTCGCTTAACATTCTTAAAATTTAAAAGAAGGCAGGAAATGCGTGATTTCGGATCGTCAAAAAAAACTAGTGGGTATGTAATTTCATTAATGTCGAGTAGATTTTTTTAAATTGTAATAATCTTATAACACACTGAGAGGCAAAAAACTAAATTTCATACAGCCAAGTGACAACACCATAGTCGGATAAATAAAAACTCCTTGGTCTTAGGTTCGCTGGCTGCTTTTTTCAATTTTTTTTATCGCATTTCGTAACAAAATATGAAAATTCTGAGAAGAAATTCCGGCCCACACATGTACAGACCCACCACCGTAGGCTACTTTTTCTTCGATGCATGCTTACTTGAATCTTTCCCCTGGTCTTCTATACACTCTGTGTCTTCCATCGTGCTTGGTAGAGCATAAATTTTGATTCGTCGGAGAACATAACTTTTGACCAATCTCCAATACTTCAATTTAAGTGGTTCTGGGCATATCTTAGTCTTGAAATACGATGCCCACGCTCCAGTTTAGGGCCGTTTGCAGGTCTAAGTGGTTTCAAGTTAGCTTCAGCAAGTCGTCGCCTTACTGTCCATGCGCTTGGGTTACTTCCTCCGAGGCGTCGAAACTGATTTGTAAGTTCAGTTCCTGTGAGAAAGCGATTACGAAGCATTGTGTTCACCAAGTATCGATCTTCTCGTGCTGTGGTACACCTGGTTCTGCCTGTTCCTGGTCTGTGTAGGTGAGAGCCAGTTTCCTCGTAACGTTGGAGAACTCTTTGTACTGTTGAGAGCGACACACCGACAGTCGTGGCTGTATCGCGCTGACCCCGGCCGTTTTCCAGCATTGTGAGTATTCTGGTGCATTCTTCAGGTGTAAGCGACATGATTACTGCTTGAATAATAAATATTAAACACTATCAACATGGTTTATGTACCCACTTAAATGACAGATTAGAAACAAAAGCAAAAACAAATGTAGTAATTTCGTAGTTCCATCTTCGAAAGTCTCCCTTTACAATAACTAAGAAGTTTTAATGGCTTCATTTAAGGAGTATTAAATTGTCTATTAAACACAATTTATTTCATTAACACTACAGTACACGCGCCTGTTTTTTTAGCACGAGTGCTCGCGTGGCCGACTATAGTAGGCCTTATAAAAACATGTTTATTTTTTGTTTACGTACTATATGAATAAAATAGTACTTGGTATCAGTTCTTTATTTATTAGTCTTATGTTAAGAACACAGTTTTAGCATTTATTTGCTTTTTAAACTAGGAAATAATTAACAAATCAAAAACTTAAGAAAATTAACAAAAATATGGCACTATTGAGGAATTTCTTTCTAAAACTTAAAAAAAAACATCTTTTTAGACTTATTATTTCAATATCAAACTGAAACCTAACCTATAAAACAAAGAACACAACATGAGAAACATTTTATAATATTATATACATATTATTAATATTATAGTCACCTACATTTATTTGTTACTCCAGTACTCGCGCGGACTACAATGGTAGTCCTGCACTTCTGGCGCCAAATAGTGGACTCGTCCGTACGCGCTGCAGTCGCACGTGTCACTGACCTTAAGCGTAATTGTCTTTACGAGGAATAGCTTGAGGCACAACGTGTTATCGCGCGAAATAAAAAAGTTGCAATCTTATATGTCACCATGGTCTACTATAGTAGGCCACGCGTGTACTCTAGTGTTAAGCTAGCCTTCTTAGTTTCCGAGATTTTTAGGATTCTTTAAGTGACCCGGATTCATCGCTCTCGAGTGTATATACGGATTTTGACGATGTTGGCAAACTTTTCGTGCTGTGAACATCCATGTTTAAAACTGACAAATGTACCAACATTATCTTCCACAGACGAGGCTCAACAGTCTCCTGCGCGCCTTCCCAACCCCAAGTGAGCACCTCAGTGGTCTCCAGCGTTGGGGTGCCTCCACCTGCGCAGCCGGCGCCGGGGCCCACCGGGCCCGCTGACAGACCCCGACCCACCGAGGGGACCCTGACTGCCGCCTCGCTGATAGACGCGATCATCACGCATCAGATCAGCCAGACTTCCGACCAGCGGTATCCTGTAAGTGCATCGAACTGGTAATGTTTGATTATGGTCATGTCAGCCGGAGTTAAATGCTTCTTATGAAAGCTTTTTGCGAGCTTCACCTAATCAGCCATATACAGACCTATTCCCATATTGCTCGTCCCAATGTTTTGCTTCAAATAGTTATTTTATAATGCTAAATTTTGAAAATAGGTACTAGCCGTCCCATTTGGACTCCACCAAAATGGCCTAATTTTTAACTTCTATAATGGTACACTGTGAAAAAAGTAGGGCGTTCCACTTGGGCTCTACCGACACGGCCCGATTTTCACCATTTGTAATGCTACATTGTGAAAATAGGAGGCTCTTCCAGAATGGCCCGATTTTCAACATCTATAAAGGTACATTATGGAAATAGTGGGGCGTTCCACTTGGGCTCTACTGGCCCAATTTTCAACATTTGTAATGCTCCATTGTGCAAATAGGAGGCTCTTTCAGAATGGCCCGATTTTCAACATCTATAAAGGTACATTATGAAAATAGTGGATCGTTCCACTTGAGCTCTACCGAAATGGCCCAATTTACACCATTAGTAATACTACATTGTGAAAATAGGAGGCTCTTCCAGAATGGCCCGATTTTCAACATCTATAAAGGTACATTATGAAAATAGTGGGGCGTTCCACTTGGGCTCTACCGAAATGGCCCAATTTTCACCATTAGTAATGCTACATTGTAAAAATAGGAAGCTCTTCCAGAATGGCCCCATTTTCAACATCTATAATGGCAAATTATGAAAATAGTGGGGCGTTCCACTTGGTTCTACCGTAATAGCCCAATTTTCAACATTTGTAATGCTCCATTGTGATAATAGAAGGCTCTTCCAAAATGGCCCGATTTTCAACATCTATAACGATACATTATGAAAATAGTGGGGCGTTCCACTTAAGCTCTATCGAAATGGCCCAATTTTCACCATTAGTAATGCTACATTGTCAAAATAGGAGGCTCTTCCAGAATGGCCCCATTTCCAACATCTATAATGGCAAATTATGAAAATAGTGGGGCGTTCCACTTGGGTTCTACCATAATGGCCCAATTTTCAACATTTGTAATGCTCCATTGTGAAAATAGGAGGCTCTTTCAGAATGGCCCGATTTTAAACATCTATAAAGGTACATTATGAAAATAGTGGGGCGTTCCACTTGGGCTCTACCGAAATGGCCCAATTTTCACCATTAGTAATGCTACATTGTGAAAATAGGAAGCTCTTTCAGAATGGCCCGATTTTCAACATATATAAACGTACATTATGGAAATAAAGGGGCGTTCCACTTGGATTGTATCGTAATGGCTCAATTTTCAACATTTGTAATGCACTATTGTGAAAATAGGAGGCTCTTCCAGAATGGCCCGATTTTCAACATCTATAAAGGTACATTATGAAAAGAGTGGGGCGTTCCACTTGGGCTCTACCGAAATGGCCCAATTTTCAACATCTGTAATGCTACATTGTGATAATAGTATGCTCTTCCATACTGGCCCGATTTTTAACATCTACGAGTATAACGATACATTATGAAAATAGTAGTGCTGTAATATAGAAACCAATTTATCAAAAAAAAATCTAACTGCTTTAAATGTACCCTATGTCACAACGCTTATGAAGACGTTGATATTTTTTCTCGTCAAAATTCAAACAATACATTTCTTCTATCAAAAATGTTAATTAGAGTTTATAAGATTGTCTCTTACATACGTTTTATTAGTGAGTTTTTTATGTATTTTTTGTAAGTTATACTTATCTACTTAAATCTAATGTTTATTTGAACGAAATTGTCCATAACTGGTAGTGGAAATTTATTTGGCTTATGTTTCAATCTATATGTTATGTTCTATTTTGTGTAATTAAAGCTGCTTTTTCACCAATAAATAAAAAAAACTAAATTAAAAATAAAACAGGAGTAAAGACGAATCCAACGACACCTCACACTCCAAAATCCAGCAAGCCGTTCAAGATCCAGGCTCAGCCAAAGAAACAGACACACATACATACTTACATACATACACTCGATAAACATTACCTACCTTTTTGGACAGTCGAGTAAAAAGTAAGCTAAGCAGAAAATAAAAAACGTTTTAATGCAAAAATAACTAGTGGGAGCTAATACTAGGTCTTACGGCCCGCAGTCGCCATGAAAGATCGTTGTTATTCATCATATCAACTCATATACGTCCCCACAGAGGGGCTCGAGCCTACCCTGAATTAGGGCGATCGGGCCTTAGTCGACCACGAGGGCCCAGTGCGGGTTGGTCGACTTCACACACGACCTGCGAGTTTCTTCGCAGGCGTGTGCAGGTTTCCTCACGATGTTTTCCTTCACCGTAAGAGCGTCGGTTAAACGTACATTACAATAGAAATTCGAAATCACATTGGTACGTGGCGGGATTCGAACCACGACCTCCCGGACAGGAAGCGGCGGCCTTAGCCGTTACGCCACCGACGCTCTCACGTAATTATTACGGTTATTAAATTATTACCTCTGTGGTCAAGTCTGGGCGCACTTAGAGGTACAAAACAGTCATTAAAATCTTATAAAAACACTCATTATGCTTCTTCTCTTTTCCAGGGCATAATCCGCGAAGAAAGCAACCCTCCTCAACCCCAAGAGCGAGAACAGCCGCGCGTTCCCAGTGCGTCTGAGCGGGACAGAGATAGGGAACAGCGCGAGAGGGAGCGAGAGAGAGATAGAGAGGACGCCGCCGCCGCCGCCGCTCATACAACTAGCATGAAACTGGGAGATTTGGCGTCCAATATTATTACAAGAGACTTTTGTAGTCCGACGACGTCAATGTTGCATCATAAGTGAGTACTTTATTAGTTAGACAGATATAAGGATTACTGTGAGGGTGAGGGAGATAGGAATATGAGTCTGCCGCGCATACCACTAGCACAGTATTATGATATGGCTTACAGTAGCGCAACGCCTTTGATGTCGCACGATGCGCCACCGGCGTAGGTACTAGCCCATACTAGCCCGTAGTCAGCCTGGCAAACTCGCGGCACACCCCGGACACTGCATACAAATGGTCGTGAAATGACATTTCTAAAAACAAATGACGGAGCACACAAAAAATTTCGGCAAGATCCCATACGTTCGAGACCAAACTGTAACCAACCTGTATCAATCTGGGTGACGAGGGGGTGAGGTCGCAATCTAGAGAGCGGCAGGGAGTGTCCATACTGTATGTTAGTACTAATATATATACTTTGCTCGCGTAGTTCTGTGCCCCGCCGCCCGCTTCCCCGCAAGTACCCTCCCGTTGCTCTGCGTAAGTACATCAGTTGTGCTACTGTATATTGTAATACTGTGCCACTAGCATGAAACTGGGGTGCATTGATGGGACTTCGGGTAGTCGTTAATAAGACAACTCATCTCAGTCAAACCTATACCTAGTGTTTTTCCACGTGTCGACTATATGTTCGACAACCAAACTATAAGCAATCTGTATCAATCTGGGTGACGAGGGGGTGAGGTCGCAATCTAGAGAACGGCAGGGAGTGTCCATACTGTATGTTAGTACTAATATGTATCGTTACTTTGTCTCAGTGGTTGCGCGTATAATGCACACTAAGTGAAATGAATACGCTCTTCGTATGGTGAGGCGAATCATTTACACACAGACACACACTTACTAATTAATTATTAATGAGATATTGTTTAGCCGTCGCCTGCGGCTTCACCCCCGTGGATATAGAGAGTGAGCGGGGTTTTTTACTCATGTCCATCCTGAAATTCTATTCTAACAAATGTGAAAGATTTTTTTAATTCGGATGAGTAGTTGCGAAGATAACCTCCTCCATACATATCAGCCGAAAATCGTCCACTGCTGGACAAAGGCCTCCCCCAAGGATTTCCACGACGACCGGTCCTGCGCTGCCCGCATCCATCGGCCTCCCGTGATCTTCACCAGGTCGTCGGTCCACCGCTTGGGAGGCCTGCCTACGCTACGTTTTCCGGTACGCGGTCGCCACTCGAGAACTTTACTGCCCCATCGGTCATACGTTCTACGAGCTATGTGCCCTGCCCACTGCCACTTCAGTTTAGCGATTCTGTGAGCTATGTCGGTTACTTTGGTTCTCCTGCGGATTTCCTCGTTTCTGATTCGATCACGCACAGAAACTCCGAACATAGCACGCTCCATTGCCCTTTGGGTGGGCATAGTAAGCGACCCTGTTTTAGTTCTGTAAGTCATTACTGGCAACACACACTGGTCAAAGACCTTGAGACACTGCGGTATTGGGGACGTGAAAATATTGATATCCCGAACGCTGCCCAGCCGAGTTGAATTCTTCGATTGATCTCTTTCTTGAAGTTGGACCTACCTAGCTGGACTGTTTGTCCCAGGCACGGATCAGATAAATAAGGTTGGATTGGAAATGTGCGCTGGGTGGGCGCGCCACAAGTATGATTAGACAATCATACTTAACCTAAGTTGTGTGTAACGTACAGTCTCTCGAAATGGTGTGAGACACAATTGCAGCCCTGTGTTCTAAGTGTGTTTTGGTTATTAGTGCGCGAAATTCTTGTGTAGTGCTTGTGTAGTGGAGTTGATGGGTGGGAGACAGGCGGCGACGCTGGTTTTCAAACAAAAGTGTGACTATTATTGCCATTCCAACCTTATTTATCTTATCCGTGGTCCCAGGTATACATATTCGTGAACAACTTCGTCAAAAACTTCGTCAACACCTCCTCCATACAATCATACAAAATTTAGCTCTTTCTAATAATGCGTCATTGTTTTTCTACGTGCAGCAGTCGGTTTGATTCGTCAACAACTTCTCCATACAATCATACAAAATTTAGCTCTTTCTGATAATGCGTCAATCATACAAAATTTAGCTCTTTCTAATAATGCGACATTGTTTTTCTACATGCAGCATTCGGTTTGATTCGTCAACAACTTCGTGAACACCTCCTCCATACAATCATACAAAATTTAGTTCTAATAATGCGTCATTGTTTTTCTACGTGCAGCAGTCGGTTTGATTCGTCAAAAACTTCTCCATACAATCATTAAAAATTTAGCTCATTCTTATAATGCGTCATTGTTTTTCTACGTGCAGCAGTCTGTTTGATTCGTCAACAAGTTCTCCATACAATCATACAAAATTTAGCTCATTCTTATAATGCGTCATTGTTTTTCTACGTGCAGCAGTCTGTTTGATTCGTCAACAACTTCTCCATACAATCATAAAAATTTAGCTCTTTCTAATTATGCGTCATTGTTTTTCCACGTGCAGCAGTCGGTTTGATTCGTCAACAACTTCTCCATACAATCATACAAAATTTAGCTCTTTCTAATTATGCGTCATTGTTTTTCCACGTGCAGAAGTCGGTTTGATTCGTCAACAACTTCTCCATACAATCATTCAAAATTTAGCTCTTTCTAACAATGCGTCATTGTTTTTCTACGTGCAGCAGTCGGTTTGATTCGTCAACAACTCCTCTATACAATCATACAAAACTTAGCTCTTTCTAATAATGCGTCATTGTTTTTCCACGTGCAGCAGTCGGTTTGCCGTGAGCGAGGGCTACGCGGCGGGTGCGCAGCACAAGCACGCGCCGTATCTGGAGCCCGTGTCGCCGCCCGACAACCATCCCAATAACAGGTACGTTTGTTTTTTTTTATTCGCAGTTGGTAAGCCCTTGGCATCAATACTCAATACTCAAGTGTACTTAGTTACATATTATAGTATGTAGGTATACGACATCCGGCTAGGGCACTGCAACTTAAGGTAAGTAAAGTCGACCTATATACATATTGTGAAACATTTGTAATTTATGTAGTACATACTATAATACTTAATAAACAATAAAATGAATGCTTAAAAAAAATATCAAGTCATTAATTGTTTCATTTTATAAGAAATTCATCTCACCTGATGGTAAGTGATGATGATGGAAGCGGGTAAACCAAAATTCCCCAACGCAATGGAGAATTGGCTATCTTTATCTTATCTTCAAGTCGGAACATATGAATGTTGTTAACACTGATGTTTGGCGGCAAGACTTAGATAACATGGTGGTAGCTAGCCAGGCGGGCTAGGAAAAGGCTCTACCACCAACCAAACCGAGTCTTACCAAGTTGACCCCGCCGGTAATCGAACCCTCGACCTCCTGGTGTGAAGCGAATGGACTAATCATTACGCTACGGAGGCGGTTAAACCAAGGTGGACTTATCCCAAACAGTTTGTGAACTCTTTGTTGTACAACAAAATATACAGTTACAGGTACAGAATAAGATACTATAGTATAGTGCGTTCGCTCAAACTGCATCTTTGATGAATGCCGCAAGCCGGCGACAGTCAAACACTCCGACAAAGGGGCCCACACTGAGTCCAATCGCGACGCCGACGCATAGACGAATGGATATATTCTCTTCACACCAGGGAGGGGGCCGCGGGTTCGATTTCCGGTAGTGTCTAGATAGGTGTTGGTTGATGGTACGGCATTTCCTAAGCCCGCCTGGCTAGCTACCACTATTTTATTTAAGTCTCGCCACCAACCATCCATAGATGTGTTCCGGCATAAATATTTTCCCCATTACGTTATCACATCATCGTTACTTACCATCAAGTGGGATGATGCCAAGGGCTAACCAATTGTAAATGAAAGTAAATCAATCACAAAAAAACTTAGCTGTCTAATCAGCTCATCAGTTTGTGTCTCGCGTCTAAAAGTACGACATTCTAAAAAGTAATTGTAGCTTAGAGACATAAGAAAAGAGTCTGAAAGACTTTCTGTAACTTTCACAAAAGTCTAACAACTTGGTCTCTATTAGCGTCTAATGAGTATCTTTAACAACCCATTTGTGTTTAATGGCGGAGATTATTGGTCTTGCAACTAAACGTTAACGTGGCACCATTGCGCTGATCCTTCTTCAACTGATTATGCTTTCGATCAAAGCTAAAAAAATGGCATCCTGTTAGAAAATCAATTCTAAAAAAAAACTCGCATCCTGTCATAAAATCAATGCTAACAAAAAACTCGCATCCTGTCATAAAATCAATTTCCTGAAAATTGATGAGCCGATTCTAATATAACACTACACACAAGACAGGAAATTGTACAGAATGTATTGACCACTTTTTCAAAAAATTGTGTTGTCAATGTAGTCAATAATACACTTTGAACAATATCCTGTCTTGCCTATAATGTATAATGTTTCATTAGAATCGGCTCATCCGTGTCCTAGAAATTGTTATCTTTAATTTGTATTTTTATTTCGCTTTACACCAGGAGTAAACTTTGTAAGACAAAGACTCGGTTTGGTTGGTGGTAGGGCATTTTTAAGCCCGCCTGGCTAGCTACCACCATCTTATCTAAGTTTTGCCGCCAAACATTAAGTGTTCCGGCTTGAAGATAAGATAGCTAGTTCTCCATTGCGTTGGGGAATCTTGGTAAGCCCGCTTCCATCCTCGGCATTATCGTCACTTATCATCAGGTGAGATGATGCCAAAGGCTTACCAATTGTGAATAAAAAAAAAACAATCACCATCATCATTACAGCTCATATACGTCCCCACCGAGGGGCTCGAGCCTACCCTGAATCAGGGCGATTAGGCCTTAGTCGACCACGCGGGCCCAGTGCGGGTTGGTCGACTTCACACACAACCTTCGAGTTTCTTCGCAGGCATGTGCAGGTTTCCTCACGATGTTTTCCTTCACCGTTAAAGCAATCGGTAAGTATGTACGTAAGTGCTTGAAAAACTCATTGGTACATTGGCCGTCCAGATTTGAACCCGGTACCTCTGGTTAGATGGACCGAGTCGTTACCGGTTGAGCCACCGACGCTTTTAAAAAAAAAACAATGCTAACAAAAAACTAACAAACTGTATCCTTTCCAGAAACAACACCGCGCGTCGGTTCTCAGCAGTGTCGGGCTCGGCCACCAGCACGCCCCACAGCGGCGGCTCCGTGCTGACCGCGTTCGACTACGTGACCAACCGCATAGTGGAGGTGATGCGCTCGGACGCGGACGAGCGCAAGCCGCTCGCGTTCCCGACGGGTGCGTACGCGTACCCGTACTCCGCGCTCAGCGTGGCCGCCACGCCCGCGCCCATCGCGGACGGTGAGTGCTGTTTCATGAACAATTTACAGCATTTTGACAGGAACCGTGATATCACTCATCAGTATCCCAGAAACTTCATGGACAATTTACAACATTTTGACAGGAAACGTGGTATCACTTATCAATCAGTATCCCAGGAACTTTCCACGAATAAAAATGGCGGCTACAGCAGCTGCTATCGCTGACGGTGAGTGTTGTTTCATGGACAATTTGCAACATTTTGACAGGAAACGTGGTATCACTTATCAGTATCCCAGAAACTTTCCACGAATAAATCTGGCGGCTACATCAGCTGCTATCGCTGACGGTGAGTGTTGTTTCATGGACAATTTGCAACATTTTGACAGGAAACGTGGTATCACTTATCAGTATCCCAGAAACTTTCCACGAATAAAAATGGCGGCTACAGCAGCTGCTATCGCTGACGGTGAGTGTTGTTTCATGGACAATTTGCAACATTTTGACAGGAAACGTGGTATCACTTATCAGTATCCCAGAAACTTTCCACGAATAAATCTGGCGGCTACATCAGCTGCTATCGCTGACGGTGAGTGCTGTTTCATGAACAATTTACAGCATTTTGACAGGAACCGTGATATCACTCATCAGTATCCCAGAAACTTCATGGACAATTTACAACATTTTGACAGGAAACGTGGTATCACTTATCAATCAGTATCCCAGGAACTTTCCACGAATAAAAATGGCGGCTACAGCAGCTGCTATCGCTGACGGTGAGTGTTGTTTCATGGACAATTTGCAACATTTTGACAGGAAACGTGGTATCACTTATCAGTATCCCAGAAACTTTCCACGAATAAATCTGGCGGCTACATCAGCTGCTATCGCTGACGGTGAGTGTTGTTTCATGGACAATTTGCAACATTTTGACAGCAAACGTGGTATCACTCAACAGTATCCCAGAAACTTTTCACGAATAAAAATGGCGGCTACATCAGCTGCTATCGCTGACGGTGAGTGTTGTTTCATGGACAATTTACAACATTTTGACAGCAAACGTGGTATCACTCAACAGTATCCCAGAAACTTTTCACGAATAAAAATGGCGGCTACATCAGCTGCTATCGCTGACGGTGAATGTTGTTTCATGGACAATTTGCAACATTTTGACAGCAAACGTGGTATCACTCATCAGTATCCCAGAAACTTTTCACGAATAAAAATGGCGGCTACATCAGCTGCTATCGCTGACGGTGAGTTTTGTTTCATGGACAATTTACAACATTTTGACAGGAAAAGTGGGATCACTCATCAGTATCCCAGAAACTTCATGGACAATTTACATTTTGACAGGAAACGTGGTATCACTCATCAATATCCCAGAAACTTTCCACGAATAAAACTGGTGGCTACATCAGCTGCTATCGCTAACGGTGAGTATTGTTTCATGGACAATTTACAACATTTTTGACAGGTAGATGAAGGAGAAATAAACGAATAACATACTTACTGACGGTGACCCAAACTACATCGTTTTGTGAAGTAATCTCAGGATACAATGGCACACGCTACGAATAACTTATGTATTATTCGTAGGGCACACGCCAAGAGGACAGTTTCGACGAGTATAATGTTGCAGAAAAAAAAATGTTTTGTTAAATTATTGGAGACACGGGAAGCCGCTGCACTAGATACGGGCAGCGCAGGACCGGTCGTCGTGGAAATCCCTGGAGGAGGCCTTTGTCCAACAGTGGACGTCTGTCGGATGATATGATGATGATGATTGGAGAAACATATGTAGATATGTTGTAAGATGCAGGGATAACAGCTAACTTAGCTTGGTTGGTGACACAAAAAAATTACACATAATACTAGGTTTGAAATATTTTTCGAAAAACCTAAAAACTTTTAGGTACAAGCGTTTAATATTGCATTGTCACGCGATATACATATGCATGCAAAGTTTCAGCTCAATTGGAAACCGGGAAGTGGGTCAAATTTAACTTGCATGATTTCACCCGAACAAACATACATACATTGCAAGTTAAATAAAGGCTAGTAAAATACAGCCCTGCGACAAACAGTCGGACGGACTGACGGCGTAGGCTTAGGGTCTAGACACACGGACTGCATTCCAGCTGCAAATTCTCAGTTAGATGCAGTCAAAGCGCAATAAACTGTGAGAACTGCAACCAAACTGCAAATAAATTTTGGCTAGCAGTCAGTGTGTCTGGACCCTTAGTAATATACAGTTACGTTGTCACCCTTTGACTGCGAAACCCTAAAAAGTAGTCAACATGATCATTGCCTTAATTTTAATTAAAAAAAATCGTATCTGTATTTACTAATTAGTATAAAACAAATGTTGTTAATAGGGATGACTAATGCTAGTCATCTGATTGTGAGTTACTTTTTATCATCTGTCAAAAACGGCATTGTGTTCTAAAAATGTTTGAAATACCTAGGCGTGACGTCACAGTTTAGCAGCGTCATGTATGTACTCATTTTATAATTTTGGTGAGTTAAAAATCGAAGACTTGATGGAAAACAAAACGAGTAAGGTTATAAAGAGTTCATAATTTATTTCTGATGCTGTCGTCATCCCTATTCTCTCAACTGTCAAGCTATAATAACTCCCACCCTCCCTGTGTGTCGCAACCGCCAGATGGACAGTGACAGACAGGGGTTCTGGGCGCGCTATTGTTTACTTTTATTGGATTTTCTGTGAATCTAAATGGAATATTGTGTATTTCCATATAAAATATTAATCTAAATTAGAGTGTTTATAACATAAAAATAAAAGAACAATAATCCTTTACTTGTAATTTAGACCATTTGAGAAACAAAAAAAAAATGCCATAGTTTGAAGGACAAGTTTTCACAGAAAATCAGAAGTATAAGTTATTATATGTAATGAAAATAAATGATTACGTACCCTGACATCGATTTCACCACAAATCTTTTTCAGAAACACAGAAACAACAACGTAAATTGTGCGCACATTCACTCACGATTTGAAGTACGAGACATGAATTTTGAGTGAAGTTTCTCTGAATATTTTTGTACTGTATGTGTGACTAATGATTGGCCACAGAGGTAGCCAACTTCATTCCCATTCATTTCCTAGCTTACTATTGGTTCATAAGCAACCTTTGATTTAGTTTAGGCGCTAATTTGAACCGCCGTAAATCGTACCGCCTGGCGACCAGCGACAGACACGTGTTTTTTATTTTGCCGCCTGGCGTTATTCGCCAGACGAGTTGGTATTGTATGTTACGTCAGTGAGTGCTAAATGTGACTGGTTGTCCGCAGGAGCAGCGCCCGCCAGTTCCGCGCCCGCGCCCGCCCCCGCACCCGCACCGGAGCCCGCGCCGCTGATGTCGGCGCAGTACGAACCGCTCTCGGACGAGGACTGACGCCCCGCGCACCACACCTCCTAGCGAACCACGTGAGGGACCGCCTAACAAGGACATAACTTTGGGAAGAGAAGAAAAACAGCTCGCCCCACTCATGTCATATGAACACGATGGCATGTCATATGAACACGATGGCATGTCATATGAACACGATGGCATGTCATATAAACATGATGACGTGTCATTTAAATATGATAGGACTGACGCTGGTCCACGCCACACAATAGCAACTATTAGTGAATATTGCCAGAGAAAAAGAAATTAATTTCTAGAAAACAACATATGTGTTGAAGATGTCCGGCATTATTATTGTCTAATGAGATATAATACTGATCTGCCACAGGCAATCTCAGGTCTCTACAAATTCCGACTTAATGTCAGGAAATAGAATCATAAAATGGACAACAAAATGGAAGCTGTTTCGTCTGCCTTATATTATTTATACAGAAGAAAGGTTGAGCTCCATCTCGCAAGAAACTCGGACGTGACAATATAATTCGACAAAACAATCAAGAAATATAACTTCACTGATTAATGTAAAATATTATACAATTTTCATTAAAAAATATTCATAATTATAATAATCTACACCCTTATTATAATAAAACGAAAACTTTAAAACATTTTTTTCAAAAACATACCTTTACTGAATTAAATGTTTTTTTTCCAAACATATGACGTGTTAATAATTGTGTAAATTTAAGAAACGCTTAAAGTGAGTGTAAACTAAACCGGAGTGATCTCAAAACTGTTTCTACTCTGCCCGTAACGAACTTGGACATTTACCGGGTGACAGTGAATAAAACTGAAGCTGTACGTATGAAAAGGTCTTATGTTAAAAGCAGGGATACTTCGATGTGTGTTGTGTGTGGCGAGCTTTAAGGCGAGGTATGCCTACACAGTGGGGATGATGACTGCTAAGTCGTTTGAGTAACTTTTTATCATCTGTCAAAATTGACATTTTGTTCTAAAAATGTTTAAAATACGTAGAAGTGATGTCATAATTTACAGCGTCATTTGTGTACTTATTTTGTGAATTAAATGAATGAAAAATTGAAGACTTGATAGAAAATACAGCGAGTAAGGTTTTTAAAAGCTTTAGTAGGAGGTAAATTTAGTGATCAATCGTTCATAATTTATTTTTGATGTGGTCATCATCCCAGTTGTCTGAAACATCGATTTAAATATCAGAGGAATCTGCATTAAAATTTCTAGTTTTAATCAGTCTAGTTGAAACACATAAAAATGCGTGTTTACACTACACACACACACCATACAAAAAAGACAAATTTATAAGTCATTGTAAATTCATAAGTATTTTTTCTTTGCATTGTGATATTCAAAAAAAAACCCATTTCAGTCACCCATCAAAATCCGATTTCGAGTGATGAGCTTGTGGTAATCTTTTACAGTTAGGGACATATGTGCTATGTGCCCCAATAGACTTGACAAACATTTTGAAAATGAGTTTTAAAGTGCAGTGAAATACCTGCACACATCGTAGAGCTGCTAGTGTAAAAATAATAATAACAGTTTATTTGTGTAGTCAAAAATTGTGCTTACGACATTCTTTTTCTTTTGTTTCTCCTGTAAAAAAACTACTTACGTATTTCAACTATACTGTATCTTTAGATCGACTGATAGCAACTGATATATTTGATAGAGTTCAAACTTGATACGCTTAATTGCTGTCGTAAATTAAGGTCAATACAACATTGTGTGAATGTATGAAAATAAGAGTTATTTAATTACTTCACAAGCCAGTAATGATTACTATAGAAATACTATGAATGAACACACAGTTCTATAGTCGTCGTTAGTGATCAGAGCTATCGACCTCCTAATAATAGAAAGCACTGCCGATGCTAAATTATGTCTTAAATAAAATAGCCTTAAATAAATAATTATTAAGTGGCATAAATATTTTGGAGTTTGACATAAAATGAACGTATTATCCAGTCTTCCATCGCCACACTCATTCGTTTGGCGGCATTACAATTTGAAAAAAAAAAGTTTTTTGAAATTCTAATATTGCTTTTTTTTTAAGTATCGTAAATCACTGCTGGCTGCAAACGTAGCTGGAGTTTCTGTTCTGAATCAGGTTTAATAAATGCCTTCTTTTCATATAGTCGAGTTAAAAGGATATTGCAATTCACATTCTGAAAAATTAAGTCACATTCTCGTTCGACTCAATTTTTTTTCTTTGACGATCGGACATTTTGTCTATTGTTTATTGAAGTAAATTAATCTAAGCGGAATCTGATAAGCATTGTTCGCGGCTGGGATTAGTTCTCGAAGTTTCCGCGACTACGTCCATATGTTAGTACACTAGGCACTTGTACATTGTGTAAAAAGTACGACACTAGCGAATTAACGACACGCAGATTCCTCATTAATCTGTTATATGTAACTTACAATTACGAATTACGAATATCTGTTCATTTACAGGTGTTAGCACAATTTTTATGGGATCCGTTAACTGGGAACTCTAGAACAACTTCATATTTTTGAACTCCCTATACAATTTTTTTCTCAGCTGATCGATTTGTATGAAGTCCAAAATTGAGGTTTCATCACATTTATTCGAAAAACGACGATTGGTTCCTCAATAAGTGGACACGAAATTCTACGTTGTTCCCTAGGGAGTTTTGGTTTCTCTCTTCTGATTGGTCCGCGTTCGTGCTTCTGTTTTCTCATATGTCATGATGAAAATTTTCACTCGGGGCCCGAATATTTTATTCTCGGGCGAATTCCGAATTAGCTCAGAATTCAAAGTAACGCCCTCAGAACAAAATGTTACTTTATCCCCTTGTGCAAATTGCCTATAGGAGTACTAATATATATACTTTGATATAGGTCTCTTCTCGGTGAAAGTTCTTCAGTGGGTCCATATGATGAGAAGCCCCAGTTAACAGTTCCTACAACAATTTCGTTACGTCTGTATAAATGCGCTATAAATGATTTTCAACAATCTTGTTTTCCGTTTTTTGGCAACTGTGTCTTTTTTGTATTGTAAAGAGGATTAAACGAACTTTGATAAAGAGTAAAATAGGCTAACTTACTTTAAAAATATACTTTTTTTTGTAAGATTGTAACTATAAATGTATAGCTTGGCTTCGGATTTCGCTGTCGCTTGCATCATCCACGTTAGTACCGCGTAGTGAGTTAATCTTCGCGATCCACATGTAAATATATCATTTTCACGCATATTTTTTGTATAGTTTGTTGCACGGAGCGCTGCAGCGAATTCCGAAACGTACGCGTTGTTAGCAGTTACAATACTCGATAAATAACGAAAAGTTTTCGATACAATTGAACTGTTTAAAAATACCCTTATTATTAATTATTATATATAGTGTAAACAAGGTTTAAAGGATTAATTAACGATAATTTATATATAATACTTATACATATGTAAAAGTGTATGGTTATACATAGTTTGACATAGGTATTGTGCATTTGTAATTATATTTGATGGTTAGCTAAGACTTATGATAGAGATTTTTTTTTAGTTAGGTTACGAATATGGTGGGTAATGTTTGGTCGAGTATATGAAGCCGGGGGCCGCGGCCCGGCGCTTGGGCCGCAAGGCGCCGCTACCTGCATTTTGTGTGTGTCCCTTCTTGAAACGCACGGTTCTCGAACATTGCCCAGATATTAGAGACTGTCTTATCTAATTATTGCAGATATAAGCGAGCTTAGACGGGGGATGGGGGAAAACTTATCTTACCTCAGGGAATGGTGACGTTTGAATGTTAGGAAGCGTTCAAGTATTACGTAACGCAATTTTTGGAGATTTTTGACCCCGCCCCCCCCCCCCCCTCCTCCCTAGTTCCGTAACCACCAAGTGACCATTTTTACCTAAGAGTCACAATAATAATTATGTGGCGTAAAGTACCGGAAAGGCGCTAAAATACCTTTGTTATTGTTTTAATCGCGTTAGTAAGAATAAAAAAATCAATGTTACGTAACGCGTAGTTCAAACCCCTCCTCCCGCCCCTGTAACGCATCGTTACAAGACCATCCCCCCCTCCCCCCAAATTTGTTACGTAATACTTCAACGCTCCCTTACGGACAAATTTGTTTTTAAATTTTTAATAGGTTTAAATTAGAACCAAGTGGGTCGGCTAAACTTGTCAGTTTAATTTCAGCGTTTTTACGTTTTTTTTTATTTAGGGCAACGTTGGAAAACCGCGCGCGCAATTGTAAATGTCTCCTTGTTTTGTGTTAAAACGACTGATTTTATTGTTACGTTGTAAACGGCGCGCGGCGCGCGGCGGCCCCGGCGGAACCTTGTGATTTCTATAAATTGTAATGTACTGTAAGTAGCCGAAAGAAAAGATAATCCCTGTACGTCCGATCAGAAGCGAAAACAAAGTTTTGGGAGGACAAATCAATAAATAAGATGCAAATCTAACTTTTGTGTTTTATTTTGGGAAATGTTTATTTATTTATTTACACTTCATCATATCAGCCGATGGACACTGCTGGACATAGGCCTCCCCCAAAGATCTCCACGACGACCGGTTATTAACACTATTTACACTAATAGTACACCAAAAACAATTTCGTAATGATAATACCACGTAGAGATACTATAATATAGTAGGCGGTCTTATTGCTAAAAGCGATCTCTTCCAGACAACCTTTCATTACAGGAAAGCACGGAATACTTAATTTTACAATAGAACAGATAAATAAGCAACTTAATTAACTGACTTAATAGTAATAATACATGCTAATATTATTATTCTATACATAATTATTATTTTGTTGTGGGAGATAGTTTTTTTTTCATCCACAATAGGCTAGTTAATTTTATCTGTCAGAAAACCGGCCAAGTGCGTGTCGGCCATGCGTAATGTGGGGTTCCGTAGTTGCCATTATCGCGTTCGTATCTAATAATATCTATAAGGGTCCTTGTTGTACTATGGAACCCTAAAAACGGCATTAGGGAAAAAAAATGTTTGATGTAGCAATGCAGGCGAGGGTTTACGATCGTCACGAGTTTTTTTCCTTTTTACAACCCTTGTACAGTCAGCATCATATATACCGTGGCTGTCAAGATACCCAAATATATTGTCACATCCAGAGTAGTAATTAATAATAAACAAAGTAATCGAATTCTTCAGACCATTTACCGTTTACAAATATACAGGAGCCTATGGTGCCTACGGTACGTTTTCCGGTGCGCGGTCGCCACCCGAGAACTTTACTGCCCGAAAGGCTATCAGTTCTACGAGCTATGTGCCAGAATCGCTAAACTGAAGTTGCAGTGGACAGGGCTGTCCACTGCAACTTCAGTTTAGCGATTCTGTGAGCTATGTCGGTAACTTTGGTTCTCCTGCGGATCTCCTCGTTTCTGATACGATCACGCAGAGAAACTCCGAGCATAGCACGCTCCATTGCCTTTTGGGTGACCTTGAGCCTACTTATGAGGCCCATAGTAAGCGACCGTGTCGTTGGGTTTGGTAGCCTGACATCTGCCGGGGATTATTAGCACCCCCTGCCCCAAAAACTACCTACTCTTATTGTTTTCAATCAATTCTTTAAGTAATCAAATTCACAAAATAAGTACAACAATGGTGTCTTTTCATTGTAACACGATTTAACTTTAATTGACAGCACTAAATTAAATTTAATCATTCTGTCCTTTGTCTATTCGATACAGAAAGAAAAAGACAAATATAAATATATTTTAGTCCTGTCAAGTTAAATCGTGTTGCACCGAACCGACACCAATGGCGCTGGAAAAACTGACTAATGAGCCGTACGTAACACGTTTACCACAATAGTTATTTATGATACAGTCAGCATCATATATCGACGGTTAAGAATCAAATACTGCTATCTGACATTTTGGTGATTTTGAGATTTTGATGGGACCGGATTTAGCAGATTTTGCTGCATAGGTTGGCAAAGACTGACTTTCGATTTGATGAATATTTAGAGAGATATTAAATGATATTAAAAACTGCTAAATGTATGACCATAAAAAACAAGGAAATATTCTGCTATGATCTGCTATCATACTAATGGCAAAAAGTGACTATCTTCTTTTACTTGAATTTTTCTGCGTTAATCTGCTATCTTACTAATAACAAAAACGACCACCTTCTTTTACTTGATTTTTTCTGTTATAATCTGCTATCTTACTAATAACAAAATCAACCCTCTTCTTTTACTCATTTTTTTCTGCTATAATCTGCTATCTTACTAATAACAAAAATGACAATCTTCTTTTACTTGATTTTTTCTGCTATAATCTGCTATCTTACTAATACGCTACGTTTTCCGGTGCGCAGTCGCCACTCGAGAACTTTACTGCCCCATCGGCCATCTGTTCTACGAGCTATGTGCCCTGCCCACTGCCACTTCAGTTTAGCGATTCTGTGAGCTATGTCGGTTACTTTAGTTCTCCTGCGGATCTCCTCGTTTCTGATTCGATCACGCAGAGAAACTCCGAGCATAGCACGCTCCATTGCCCTTTGGGTGACCTGGAGCCTTCTAATGAAGCCCATAGTAAGCTACCATGTCTCAGTTCCGTAAGTCATTACTGGCAACACACACTGGTCAAAGACCTTAGTCTTGAGACACTGCGGTATTTGGGACGTGAAGATATTGCGAAGCTTCCCAAACGCTGCCCAGCCGAGTTGGATTGGAGCTGCTCTTTCTTGAAGTTGGAACTACCTAGCTGGACTGTTTGTCCCAGGTATACATATTCGTCAACAACTTCCAGTGTAGATTCTCTAACCTTTAGAGGAGTGGGTGCGACACGGATATTTAACATTATTTTCGTCTTGTCCATGTTCATTTTAAGACCCACTTGTTGAGAGACCTTACTGAGGCCATCGAGCATTGTGCTTAGGTCTTCCATAGTCTCAGCCATGACCACGATATCGTCAGCGAATCTGAGGTGGGATATGTACTCGCCGTTGATATTGATGCCGAGTCCACCCCAGTCCATAAGCTTAAAAACATCTTCCAGGGCAGCGGTGAACAGTTTTGGAGATATAACGTCTCCCTGTCTCACCCCTCGCTGCAACTGGATAGGTTTCGAGTTCTAGTCCTGGAGGCGAACCGACATGGTGGCGTTTTCATACTTTCAGGCACTTCAACACCTCGATGTATCGATGGTCAATTTGGCACCGCTGGAGAGACTGTAGCACAGCCCAGGTTTCGACTGAATCAAAGGTCTTCTCATAGTCCACAAACGCCAAGCATAGTGGCTGATTGTACTCTTCGGTCTTCTGTATAATCTGCCGCAGCGTATGTATGTGGTCTATGGTACTAAAGCCTTTTCGGAAACCGGCTTGTTCGGGAGGCTGGATGTCGTCAAACCTGCGTGCGAGATGATTCGTACTGACTCTCGAAAACAGCTTGTAGACATGGCTCAGAAGTGAGATGGGTCTGTAATTCTTCAGCAGGGTGTTGTCACCCTTTTTGAAGAAAAGCACGACCACACTTCTGTGCCATGCCTTAGGCGTTTGTCCCTCGATTATAACAGAATTAAATAACTTCTGAAGAACTTTTAGTACCGGTGATCCACCTGCTTTCAGAAGTTCAGCCGTAATTCCATCATCACCCGGTGCCTTGTTGTTCTTTAGCTGTTTGAGAGCCATTCTTATTTCGTACAGGCTGACGTCCGGAATATCTTCGGTATAGTGTCGGGTTAGTCTGGCTCTTGGGTCTTCAGCCAGATCGCTGACAGGCAAACGTGTGGTCTTGTACAATTGTCCATAGAACTTCTCAACTTCTTCCAGCAACTCAGTCTTAGACGATATGGTCCTGCCATCCTCAGTCTTCAGCTTGGTCAGTTGGCTTTGTCCAACAGACAGATCGTTCGCGAACACTTTTGAGCCTTTGTTGTGCTCAATCGCCTCTTTAATACAATTTGTATTATATTGGCGTAAATCGCGAGTTAGGGACTTAGAGATCTGCCTGTTTAGTTGCCGATACTGAGTAGCGTCTTCAGAGGACTGCAAAACCAATCTGCGTCTTTCTTCCATGAGGTTGCTGGTGAAGTCGGAGATTTTTTTGGTTCTGCTTGAACGGCGAGTTTTAAAAATCTTAGACCCGACTGTTTGAACAATTTCCACGAACATGTTATTATAATCGTCCACATTCTCGCAGTCTCCTAGGCATTCGAAACGATTGTGCAACTCGAGCTGAAAGCTCTCGGGGTTTTGGAGCTGGATGGGCGCCGGTCGGAGCGTAGACTTCCTCAGTCCACATCTTTCTAGCTTGGTCTTTAGATTCAATGTGCCTGACCATCCGGTGATTGCTACCTGTTTTGACTGAATTGATCACTATTGAGTATTTGCCTCCTTGTCGACAAGATGAAGTCTATCTCGTTTTTAGTTACGCCATTGGGATGCAACCATGTCTACTTCCGCTGTTTTGACTTTTTGAAGAAGGAGTTCATCATAAAGAGGCTCTCCTTCTCCATAAAGTCGGCCAGCATCTGGCCACATGCATTTCTTACTCCATATCCAAATTGCCCCACTCTCAGCTCACCATCGCTTCGTTTGCCCAGTTTCGCGTTAAAGTCCCCCATAACAACGGTATAATGGGTCCTGGTGCTATGTAAGGCTGTAGAGATGTCCTCATACATAGTCTCTACCTCGTCATCGGAGTGTTCCGTAGTCGGCGCGTATACCTGTATGACCTTCATCGAATACCGTTTTGGTGATTCTGAGTATAAGGTATGCTACCCTTGTCGAAACGCTCAGGATTTGTACCACATTGTTAATCAGGGACTTGTGGACGAGAAACCCGACACCACCCTGGGACTGTTGGTTGCCCTCCCGGAAATAGAGCAGGTTTCCGGATTTAAGGATTTAAGGATTTAAGGGCAAGGGCCAAAGGTCGTTGGGTTTGGTAGCCTGGCATCTGCCGGGGATTCTTCGCACCCCCCGCCCCGCCGTTACCATGACTGCTACCGGAGCTAGGAATAGCGGGGCTGCCGGGGACTAGGGGCCGTTTTCTGGGTGTGGATTTCATAGGGGGGTTTTGCCGTAATCGCCAGTTGGCGATCGCAGTTTGATTGCAGGTGTGTTGCAATGCACGGAAAGATGCTGCTGCCCATCCTCCGGTTTTTAGTCCCTTAGTCGCCTATTACGACACCCATTGAAAGAGATGGGATGGTCCTATTCTTAGCCGGGAACCATACGGCTGTACTTACCAATACAGATACACGGTGTTAGCCAACGCACTGTTGAATTTCAGACTAAATACAATGTGATAATTATACAAAAATTCTTAGAGCCTGGTCACACTCAAATGTAATGTGACTCGGTTCACAGTGCTATTATTGAACGGAAAACAAAAAACAAGGAAATTTACCTACCCAGCGACTACGTCAAGCTAACCAGAAAAGCGCGTAAAAAGAACCCATATGAAACCATTTGCGTATATTTTGACTTGATAAAAGACTACGCAGACAATAAAACGCATGTGTACAAAAGTGTTCGCCCTGGTAAAAAGGCAGGGGACCCTCAGGTTGTGGATATAAGACAGATAATGTACGAACCTGAAAATATTATCTAACTAAATCAAAGTCAAACTAAATCACGATGATGATTGGATAAACTTACCACAAAGGCCAAAAGCTTCGACAAAGCAATCTTCATCAAGGCAATGTTCATCAAGAGCTTATAGACCACTACACCAAAACAAACTACCTATAAATAAAACAAAATATAACCACCTTCAACAGCTAAAGTCAGTATTGCCTCAAGATTGTCACGGTTTCTACGATTTTTTACCCTACACTGATTAAAAACTTACATTTAAATAATTATAAAACCTATTTGATTATATTGTAAATTTATTTTTCTTTGTACAGCTCAACAGAACTGTAGGGAACTTAATTTTGGTAAATAAAAACACGAGTACAGGTGGACAAAAACTGACGTTTGTTTTTTAAAAAAGGTGATTTTGACAGATTTTAATTCCAAATTATTTTTGTGGCTTTTCTCCTTTTTATTGAAAAAAAAAAAAATTGATGGATACACCGTATCCACAATGCCATATAGATAAATGATCTGAGTACAAATTTAGTTTTAGCGGTTTGTGCCCAGAATTGACTCAATAAAGACATATTTTTCTTTCTTTTTCATGTTTGCTGATTATTTGACTGCAATTTGTGTTCCCTTTTCTTAGTTTAAGATATGTTTGAGTATCGTTTCATTTGTGTGTCATCTTTATAAATAAAAGAGTACTTTTGATTGAAAAAGTTTTATTAGCAAACCTGGCATCTGCAACAAAATTGTACATAATTCACTAAAGTCCAAGAAATAAAGGTGCTATTTACCATCAAAAACCTGCTATCTGCATCAAAATGGTACAGATTTCACTAAACCTGAAATCAAAATGTGCTATCTCCCAAAAATCCAACTAACCTTTACATTAAATAAAAATGCTTATCAACATTGAAAACATAGTTAATTTTTATGTATAATGCCATAATTGGATTTTAAGATTTAATAAATATAAAAAAAATAAACGTTTTTTTCGTCTCCTGTAAAATTGACTTTTTGAAAATAACACTATTTGATTCTTAACCGTCGATATACCGTGGCTGTTAAGATACCCAAATATATTGTCACATCCAGAGTAGTAATTAATAATAACTCAAACAAAGTAATCTAATTTTTCAGACCATTTACCGTTTACATATATACAGGAGCACTCACAAATCCCAATACTTGACAACAGTCAAGCCGGCAATAATACCGGTACAACCACACCGCCACTGGTTTCGTAGCAGCCAAAGTATTCATACATATGTATACAACATGAAATCAAACTTTATTTCGGATGAAATAAGGCTAATAATGGTTACGTAGCTTAAACGTCTTAGAACCTTAAAATGCGTGCTCAGATATTCGGCTGAAGGACTCGTTTCCATGGCCAAGAAAAAATCACAACAACAACAACAACCGTTGGCCAGCCAACCAAGAAAATGCTACCTATTAATAACGTCTAAAAATAATTAAAATGAAACTTTGCCAAACTTAATATACAGGGTGTTAGGTTAAACACCTTTAACCTTGAAACTGTGGCTTGGTAAATTATAATTAAAAAATATTGTTGTTTTAAAAAAATACAGACACTTTTGTTTTTTTAGCATTTTTAGTTGTCAACAAATACACAAAATTCAAATACACAATATGCAGTCTATGCGTCCAAGTATCCAGGTCAACGATCCCCTGCCAGCCGAGGCAAAACTAAAGGTTTTTGAGCTGAAATGGTTTAACCGCCTCCGTGGCTTAATGCTTAGTCCATTCACTTCACAACAGGACGTCGCGGGTTCGATTCCCGGTGGGGTCAACATGTAAGTCTTGTCTGTTTGGCGGCAGGTCAACGCAGGTCAGCGGCGGTCATAGGCGCGAGCGCCGCCCCACCCTTCCGCACCCCGTCCCTCGCCCAAGAAGGTTCATGGCGGGTCACTAGTCAAGGGATCATTCGCCTAGGCATGGCCTACATGCATAAAGAATTACTATTTGGAATATTACTATAAAAAAGTGATTTTTAAGGGTACAATTTTTTATTGGTTTTCGACTCTATACATGATACTGAATTACCAGTTTCAAGGATGCAGGTGTTTAACCTAACACTCTGTATATACTTTGGTCAAACGTTGCTCACTGTAGAAAAACGTAAAAAACATTTCAATACTAACAAGTACTTTCTTACCTAATTAAAGAATTATCTGTTAAGTTTTCTAAGCCTTAATCTTGCAACGAACGTATTGTAAATCTACAAAATTAGGGCGAAATTTAATTCTGTGAACTGAACTACCGAACAACAGACCCCAATCTATCCTGGAAATGGAGAGAAGCGCTCGCTTCAGCTACAGCAACCCGAAGTCACGTGCTTGGACCGGCGTCACGGTGTTCTCAGCGTACCTGCTACTGCTGATGGCGGAGGTTTATCTCGAAATTTTCGAGAAGCAGACCCATCTGCGCATCTACGATAAGTTGGCACGTCTGTGGTATTGGGGTGATGGGTTTGACGAATTGAATAAACGTGAATAAAATTAGTAATTAAAATAAGAAACTGAGGTTTCGTCGTTATTTCTATTAGGTTCTACTGCGAATCATTAGTGCGTATGAATTCAGGAATTCATAAAGCCGAGTTTAGACGGTTCATTTTGAAGCATCGAAAATAAATCATCTAAATAGTAACGTAACTTTCATCTTTCGCTTCCGATGGGCCTTTTTGATGTAAGTAGCTTTCCTTGTCAGAGTCTCTGACCTTCGTCAGAGGTCAGTGACAGCAAGTAAAGCGTGCTGTTGACTAGAAAATCATTCAACATTCATCATTCACCTCACCAGTGGCGCTCATTTGTTTTCCATAACAGTTTGTTGTTTTTAGTTTAACGTGTGTATCTTATCCATCTGCGTAATCGTAGTTCTTAAACGAATGGACCCATTTTGATGCGTTTTTTTTATAATAACTAATTGCTACAAGCTGTCATTATCGTGGTCGTACGAGTTTCTGCCGGGAAATTTATAATATTATGATCATACCTTTCACTATTGGTGAAAATCGTATATTGTTTATCATTCACTAGTGAACTCGCTTCACTTTCCAATATACGTTAATAGGAAAAATTGTTCTCCGGTCATTATTCACTTTTAGTGAATCGTCTAAATCCGCCTTTAACAAAAGGGACAAAGACAAGTGATGTTTGTTGCAAGTACGTCCTTGTAAAACCTATACGTTTGTGCTTTTTGTTAGAAGTTAAGATTCCTGAATTCAGGGGTAGAGTGAAAAAACGCCATAGCAGGCCCCCGTCACTCGGTCGAGCAGGCGAAATAGGCCTGTAGGCCGCACTAAGCTCATCAGCGCTAGAACGCCGTACAATCGCCGCCGCAATTTGCGCGCCGTCTGTGCACGCAGTTATAACCGCTAAGTCGAGCGCTTTAATACCCATGTTTTCGTGCATTGTCTGACAGTGAGGAGTAGGTAGGTGAATAAATGCGTAGGTATTTTCGTTTTATAAGGAAGTGCAATAGCTGTTACGAAGTAACTAGTATCTCGTCTGTGCCATAGGATAGACCGTCCAGTAGACTTAGGATGGGCTGACAAGGGTCTTTAGCGCGCTACGATCGCAGTGTGAACTGTTGAAGCCATGGGCCTTCCATCCCAAATGTTTTTCTCGATTCGAGAGGCTGCTTGAGGAGTGACCATTTATAAAAGTAGGGACTTCAATTTTCATGAATTTGTTTAATTTTATTTGGGCAAGTTATATAAGACTTAGGAGGACTGTGAACCCACGGCGAAAGCGATTCCCCCCCCCCCCACTCCCCATACTTCTTGCCAAGAGAGTATGTGTTTGTTGAACGTTCGCAGAACAATTAGGAAAAACATAAAAATGCACCTAAGATTACATAACTGTTTTATTAACGATCATACTTGACACGAACATCATAGTATTTTATTTACAAACAAATTAATCTTTTCACTTAACGACACTTTGGTAGTTAACTTTGTTTTTAAACTGTATTATGTTTTAATTTTTTTTACACTTGTATATAAAAAAAAGTTTAACACAATTGGGTATATATTGATGACTTGATCAGCAATAAAATATAAATAATATCAATAAAATGCTTGTCACTAGGAAAAAAATAAATAATAAAAATAAACGGGTAGAAAAAAAAAATCACATTTAAGCTTAACTTACACCTACCTCTGTTACCCTTAATTTACCAGACTAGGGTTCAAAAATAACATCAAAAAGTCAACTGAAGTCTCACTACTTTCACATATATACCTGACTTCAGCTATATAAAGGCCACGACACATTGGTTCTATGTGTCCTGACCCTAAACCTACTATTGTATACATATTTCTCAAGACTACTGATAACGACTATTTATAAAAAGCCCTGAAACATTACATTTGACTTTGACAATCAGCTAAGTACTTCACTAACTGTTGTCTACTAGTTGCGGCCACTTATGGTGTATTTATAAAATGTATCCCTAGTCTGGTCAGCCTATGGCCTCTGGCACTGCTCACTTGTTGGCGAATTCCACACCGACCTTGATGTTCTTCAGGAGTTCCGGCATAGCTGCCTTGAGGAGCTGAAATAAAAATAAGGGTAATATTTAACATTTTTGAGGGGGTATGTTTGGTTAAAGGGAGCTATGGCCACAGATTAATTATAATATTTTTTTTTATTAAAAAAATTCAGTGCGTTTGACTACATCTCACCTGATGGTAAGTGACGATGTAGTCGAGGATGGTACACGCAAACTCAAATAATGCCTATTCACTCTCGCCTTGAAGATCCCCAAATTGTAGTTAATTATTTTTTATTTGATATGGCACATCGTGAGGAAGCCTGCACATCTAATTCCAGATGTGTATGAAGGTCGCGTTGCACACGTCCGTAGGTGTTAAATCCAAATGCCATACACGTGACCGCGGGTGATGCTAAGTGCAACACCGGTCAACCGCCGTCTACCCCTTGAATAGCACGGTTAATTGTGCCACAGAGAAAGAGAGAGATAGCTCAGAGTATTTCAAAGTTTAATAAATGTAGCTCATAACATTGTTATTTAAATTTATTGATTGAAAACACTTTAGTGTTGTACAATAAGAGGAAAATACAGGTACAGTTATTAAGGAAATTGTACATTTAGGCGGTTTTATCGCTAACAAGCGATTTCTTCTGGACAACCGCCTCCGTGGCGTAATGGTTAGTCCATTCGCTTCACACCAGGAGGTCGCGGGTTCGACTTGTAAGACTCGGTTTGGTTGGTGGTAGGGCATTTTCTAAGCCCGCCTGCCAAGCTACCACCATCATAACTAAGCCTTGCCGCCAAACATCAGTGTTAACAACATTCATGTGTTCCGGTTTGAAGATAAGATAGCCAGTTCTCTATTGCGTTGGGGAACCTTGGTAAGCCCGCTTCCATCTTCGGCATCATCGTCACTTACCATCAGGTGAGATTATGCTAAGGGCTTAACAACTGTGAATAAAAAAACCTTTAGGTGGAGAAAATGTGAAACCAGGAGGCTCGAGTTTCCATACAAACGTAGTTCCGCTTTAATACAAAAACTACATGCCGGATTGAATTCAAACTTTGCAAATATATTGAGGTGATACATATCGATGTTTGTAATTAGTTTTCGATGTACTAATATAAAACGGAAAAAAATAAGAGCAGTTTCAAACTTTCAGTACAAAACTAATTTAAGCCTTCGTTTAGTTACGTTAAAATTTACTACGATGAAAACTAATTACAAACATCGATATGTGTCTACTTAATATATTTATAAAGTTTGGATTCAATACGGCAAGTAGTTTTTGTATTAAAGCGGAACTACATTTGTATGGAAACTCGAGCCTCCTGGAGACTCTTAAGGTCTCATATTCTTAAACAAGGCAAACTGGTGCTGGTCTAGCAGTTACTGGTCCAATAGATAAAAATAGGGTGATGACAGGGACAAATCGAAAACGTAGCGTAGGCAGGTCTCCCACGCGATGGACCGACGACGTGGTGAAGATCGCGGGAAGCCGATGAATGCGGGCAGCGCAGGACCGGTCGTCGTGGAAATCCTTGGGGGAGGCCTTTTTCCAGCAGTGGACGATTTTCGGCTGATATGATGATGATGATGAAAGGGACATAGCTCGTAAAATGGAAGGCCTAGGCAGTAAAGTTCTCGAGTAGTGATCAGTAGGTAGGCCATTTGGTGGACTGACGATCTGGTGAAGGTCGCGGGCAGTGCAAGCCCGGTCGTTGTGGACGTCTTGCTTTTCAGCTGACGACGATGATGATGATGATGAGGTAATGGAAATTGTGGTGATGAAAGCCTTACCTTCTGTTCGTACTCGTTCAGCTTGCCGTAGCCGAGGTTCTTCTCGACGCCGTTCTTGCCGAGCACGACGGGCGTGGCGAAGTACTCGGCTTCCGTCAGATCTGATCTGACGTACGCGCACTCCACCACGTTGCTTTCACCCTGGGGGCAGAGTTTAATATCTTAAGGGCCTTTACAGTAATTCGTTTTCTACAATTTAAGGAAGAATAAAATAATTAAAAATATTAATTATTATAATTTTTATTATTACAGTCAAAATCTGTTATAGCGACATCGAAAGGACTACAATATTTAGTCGTAAAAACAGATAGTAAAGCTGTACCAACCGGTGATGTTTTCGAGGTAAAAATACCAAACATCACCGGTTGGTATAACTTTACTATCTGTTTTTACGACTAAATATGTAAGCAATGGCAAAAAAGCAATGTTAAATAGGTACAAAATAACAATATAAACCATAAAAAATAATCTATTACCAACTGAAAATTTAAAAAAAAACTTTTTATTTTTGAAAACACTACGGAGTGCTACTTTGCGCGAGGCCGAGTCGCACTTGGCCGGTTTTTGTAATTTTATTAAAAACTAGCTGCCCCGGTGAATTTCGTACCACCTTCATCACATCAGCTCATATACGTCCCCACCGAGGGGCTCGAGCCTACCCTGAATTAGGGCGATCGGGCCTTAGTCGACCACGCGGGCCCAGTGCGGGTTGGTCGACTTCACACACAACCTGCGAGTTTCTCCGCAGGCGTGTGCAGGTTTCCTCACGATGTTTTCCTTCGCCGTTAAAGCAATCGGTAAGTATGTACGTAAGTTTTTGAAAAACTCATTGGTACATTGGCCGTTTAGATTTGAACCTTCCAGTACCTCTGGTTAGAAGAACCGAGTCGTTATCGGTCGTACCACCCTACACTACACTACACTACATAAGAACTATATAAGAACTTTCTCCTGACAATAACTAATCAACAAAAAAAGGATTAACGTAATCGGTCCAGCCTTCTCATAGCGTGACACGAAGAAATAGGGGTTCATTTATATTATTTGAGTGTGTTTGACTACATCTCAAATGACGATGAAGTCGAGGATGGTACACGCGAACTCAAACAATGCCTATTAGCTCCAGAATAAATAAACCAATCCAGCTTATTAGTTGCCAAATGGTCATCAAGTGCTTAGAGAATTACTTTCGAGTTCGTTGATAACAGATATATAGGATATATATAGATATATAGGATTCCCAAAACAAATTTTAATTGCCACAGAAGTGGTGTTATTTTTTATATTCTTCACATCTTTGGCGGTTTTTGGACCACTTTCGCCCACCATCACTTGTCATGAATACATTTATTGATTGAGTGTAACTGTCGTCGTGTTTCGTGTAATGTTATTCACCGAACACTTTCGACTGGTGTGTGTGTCTGTTAAGCAACTGTAAAGTTCTAAATTTTTTACTATAGCTTTTTAGTTATATAAGTGTACTAATGTTAATTTACTGTACTGTATTTGTGTTGTGGTAAAGAATAAATGTTTCATCTATCTGTCAATTTTATTTTTTATACTTTTCTCAAGAAGAAAGTACAAAATTATGACTGTACTTTAAATGTTAAACCATGACTATTGTATGCCCGAAATGGGTAAACTGATGATACTAATTAATTGTAACAACTATATTACTCAGTTTTGACAATAAATATTATCTTATCTTATCGATGTTTAAGCTTTTTCTTTAACTTCCGATTTTCTTTGACGTTACTTTTATCAATCATATGGAAAGTGAATGAAACTGGGAAAACTAATTTCATAACCCGGAAAAATTAACAGATGTATAATATTCTTTTGTTTGATTAAGTTGTGTATACGTCTGCCATCTCAGTCAAAACTTTATTATTTCCGGGGTCTGCTGGAAGAAATTTCTTTAGAAATAAGCTGTAATCTTGTGTACCCCTTGTTTTAGTAGACATATATATGAAGTATTTTATGTTTACGCCATTCTGAAACAGCTGATGTATCCAATTTTATGGTGTCAGATATTGAATAATGTTTCTGAAATCGAAGTGAGACCACATATTTCTGAAACATTGTTGATGTATACATATTTTTGATGCTGACTGTACCCTTTGTATCACCTTAATGTTTAAAATCTGTTTTTTATGTATCCAGTGTACAATAAACTATTAAATAAATAAATAAATACAGAACTCACGTTGAGCCCCTTGAGCACGGAGCCGGCGAGGCGCGCGCCTGCGTACGCCATGGAGAGCGTTGCGGAGCCCCCACCTGCCTTCGCTTTCACCACCTGCACGCACACAACATTCAATGTAAATAAAAATAATCAACTTATAATATTATTTTTATTTACACTCAGGCCTCCCACTCAGTTTCCACCTGACCTGACTTGGTGAAGGTCGTGGGAAGCCGCTGGTTGCAAACAGCGCAGAAGCGGTCGTTATAAAAATCGATGGGGAGGCCTTTGTGTCGTTCGGTTGGTCGTCATCATATCAGCTGAAAGACGACCACAACAAAATTTATGTGTACCGGCTTGAAGATAAGATAGCCAGTTCCCCATTGCGTTGGGGAATCTTGATAAGCCCGCTTCCATCTACGACATCGTCATCATCACTTACCAACAGGTAAGATGATGCCAAGGGCTTACCAATTGTGAATAATAAAAGAAAACATATCTTATCAAAAGATCACTCACACTATGCAGCAAGCAAATTATTATACCGTTGTTATGGAACAATAAATAAATGTATGAATTATTTTAAGCCAAAAAAATGTTTTTTTTTCCTTTTCATCGATGTTTTGTGCAAATGTTCACAGGTACACAATGTTCAGGAACTAAATAAAAACATTAATTTGCCTTCAAAACTTTGTTTTTACGACCTTTTCACACATCCATGGTCCCTTACCTCGGTACCAGCCTCCTGTATCCTCTGCGTCAAAGCCTCAATCTTCGGCTGATCACTGAGTTTGACAGTTGGGATGCTCTGGCTTAGCAAGGGGATGATGGTGACTCCGCTGTGGCCCCCGATGACTGGGATGGAGACCTTGCGAGGGTCCACGCCGTTGATCTCGCCGATGAAGGCTGATGCACGGACTACGTCAAGGGTTGTGACTCCGAGCACGCGTTTGGGGTCGTAGCATCCGGCCTGTGGAACAATCATGGCTATAAGTTCAGTCAACAACCCATAAACTTCCCCCCACTCGGGAATGTTAGCCCATAAACTATACACGAGGGGGGGGGGGGGGGAGGGGATGTTCGATGTTTTTCAAGCCGCCTAAAAGGCATCTGACACGGCTGAAGAACGTATTCACAAAATCATTTCCCATACAAAACTTAAATTTACAACTTTTTGAAAATGGATGGGCCGATTCGAATGAAACTTTATATGTAGGAGAGCGTCGATAATCCGAACTAATTGGGGGGACATGCGTGTTCGGAAATCGGATATTTTTGGATAATCGAACTCCGTTGTTCTCCTTGTATTTGAAGCTCACGAATGCCATGTCTCGACTTAAATCGTTTTAACCAGCCTGTGCTTGCTTGAAAATTTGACGGCCCTCTAAGTTTTTCGTTAAATAGAACTGCTTTTTCACACAGAATTTGGCCAGAAATAGGTCCTCCCTGGGATCTTTTTGAGTAAACCACTTACGTATATAAAGCATCATCTAAATTCGTGTTTGAGGCAAGAACTAGTGGATCCGTCAGAAGAATCAGGCTGGGATATAAAGTTACTTATGCTCTTCTTTTTGGTAGACTTACCAATTTGGTATTCATTGGATAAATTGGTTGCAGATTCGCCTTCCTCTAACCGTTTATTAATCTCGTATTTATCTATCATAGAAAGGACAACAAGTTTACGTTCAGGCATTTTAAATCGAGAGTTTGAATAGTTTAGTTTGTTTCACGCTTTCACACGGCAATATTTAGTTAATGGACTAGCGGCTACTTGAAAATGACATACAAGTACAATAGGGGATCGGACGCATCAAAAATAAAATCTGAAATATGATTTCCAAAATTGCTCTCCTCTTGAAGTTTCAAAAAACCTTACTCGTTTTGTTTTTCCATCAAGTCTTCAATTTTTAATTGAGAAAATTCACAAAATAAGTTCGTCAATGACGCTTCAAATCTATGACGTCACTTGTGGGTATTTCAAACATATTTAGAACAAAATTTCGTTTTCGACAGATCATAAAAAGTAACTCAAAAGACTAGCAGTCTGATCCCCTATTAACAAGCCGCGACAAGTGCGCGAGCAGGCCCTGCCCGGTGTGTACCCACGGCTAACAACAAGCTTGTGCTTTGCGCTATAGTTTTCGCGCACTTTTTTTTTTTTACGAACTTGTTAATAGGGGTACGCGCGGGTTGGGCGGGCGTAGTAGTAGCGGTCGTTCTTCGGTTGATCGATGTTCGGATAATCGACGCTCCACTGGACATAATAAGCAAGGGGTGTCAATTAAATGGTTAGCATAGTATTGTTATTTCTGTGAGCAGAAAAATATAATCGGTGAGCAGAAATAGCTAATTGGTCAGCAACTCATGGTCAGCAAACATTTCAAAATCAATCAGCAATTTATATCATTCTGGATGGCTGTAATTATTTTAAACATCCCCGTACTACACTCTTCCTACAGTGTTGAGTGGTCGGGGCTCCTACTTCTGTGTTCTCATGTTAAACCTAACACTACGACTGTGCGGGGAGGCGAGCTTAGCTCGCCTCCCCGCACAGTCTCCGAACCTAACGGATCCGAGTCGGGGTGCTCCGCAAGTCCGAGCTCGCTTCGCTCGCTCCCGCTTCCATTTAGAACTCCCCGTACCACACTCTTCCTACATGTTTTTCTGCCGCTCAATCATGAAATCTTGCCGCTCAAGTAGTTATTTTGCGGACTGAATGTTTATTATGCAGATAAATAATATATTTACCATAAGCAAGTCATGAATTTCTAGTTAGATTACATTTTTGAAATACTTTATTTTAGAGCAAGGTATTCATTGGAACAGTTTTCTCTGTCTTTTTCTTTATGTGTAAAGAGTTAAGAAAATAACCACACTATTACACTTTTATTTTATTTCGTTTCAATCAAAAAATACAATGAAAGTATAAAAAATAATAACATTCTTAACTTTGTATGATTACAACAAATATATTTATTTGTATATTATTTAAATTTATACTTCAAAATATTACCTACTCATAACTAGAGTTGAAAGTAACGGTGTAGACCTATCTTTGGGATTGTTTTTCTATCGAGACAAAATTTATAAAACTTTAGTTAGTTTTATAAATTTTGTCTCGATAGAAAATAAATCCCAAAGATAGGTTAGCTCACTGGAGCAGTTTTTTTTTGTGTGCAGATTTATTTTTCGTAAAGAATTTAATTTCAGTAATATACTAACAAGTAAATAGAGAAACAATGGTATTGTAAATTGTTATTACTCAAATTGAAACTAAATTTAATTTTGTGACATTTTAATTATTAGCAATCCATAAAGTTCCTACCGTTAGGGTGAGGAGTGAGGATCTTTTTCCAAAAACGGGAGAGGAGGAAAAATACCTTATTATCAAGTATGGAAGATAAATTATGCATTTTAATAATATACTGTTGAACAAAACCATATTTTTTTTCTATATTTAAACGGGGTTTTTTATAAAATGAAATTACATATCACCGCGATTCCACACCCTTTGCATAAAATACAAAGACTTCTATATAAAACGAGGTAGACGTGGTGTACTGTACCAAATGACATTTTAAAGGCAATCCTCAAACTACAACATCGATAACATTATACACACAAACACAATAAATTATCGACGTGAACGAGCGTGAGACAGCAATATTCATTGTCAACGTGAGTGACAAGGAAGGCCTCCTGTGGTTTCGCGCTAGAACCGAACGCAAAGGAATTTGACGAAATGAGCCGCCGAGTACTTAGCAATGGTGTTAATTAGCTCCTTTTAAGCGATTCACAATTTGGTGTGAGTGCCACGTCTACCTCGTTTTATATAGAAGTCTTTGATAAAATATGACAATAATTAAAATGCAATTTAGAAATAAACAAAAATTATCTACAATCTATGGCCTTTTTGACAAAAATAATTAAAATACAATAAAAAAAATAAACACGATCTCTGGCCTTTTTGAAAACAATAACTAAAATACAATTTAAAAAAAATATCCACGATCCCTGGCCTTTTTGACAACAATAATTAAAATACAATTTAGAAAGAATAAAAAACTAAATTAAATAGCCATAGCCATCATGCATCGACGAGAAGTCAAGCCTTTTCCGATTCGGCGGTGGTTTCATTGTTTTTTAATCCAAAATTGATAAGCCCTTGGCATTATTTCACCTGATGGTAAGTGACGATGATATCGAAGATGGGAGCGGGCTTACCAAGATTCCTCAACGCAATGGGGATCTGGCTATCTTAACTTCAAGCTGGAACACATCAATGCTGTTAACAATAACTTTTGGCGGCAAGATTTAGATAAGATGGTGATTGCTGGTAGCTAGCCAGGCGGGCTTTGAAAATGCCCTACCACAGATTACTAATTAGTTACTACGTCCTACTACCAACCAAACCAAGTCTTACAAAGTCGACCCCGCCGGGAATCGAACCCGCGACCTCCTGAATATTACGCCACGGACGCGGTTGAATTTTACAAGGTGTTTGGTAAAATAGTGCACATTTTTTAGAAGAGCTTCTACCCATGATACTTGTAACGCGGTACGCTGTTATTCGGTGGCTAAAGCGTCGGTGGCTCAACCGGTAACGACTCGGTCGTCCTAACCAGAGGTGCCGGGTTCAAATCCGGACGGCCAATGTACCAATGAGTTTTTCGTAACTTACGTACATAAATATACTCTCCGATTGCTTTAACGGTGAAGGAAAACATCGTGAGGAAACCTGCACAACACACCTGCGAAGAAACTCGAAGGTTTTGTGTGAAGTCGACCAACCCGCACTGGGCCCGCGTGGTGGACTAAGGCCCGATCGCCCTAATTCAGGGTAGGCTCGAGCCCCTCGGTGGGGACGTATATGAGCTGACATGATGATGACGCTGTTATTCGATCTTCTTTCATTCGACCTTTTTTCATTCCATCTGTTTATTCTTTTACGCATGCGTTGACACATGTGACTTTTCATTCATAAACCAAAAATTCCATCATCATCAGCTCATATTATAATTAATTTAATAAATTCATACCTTCATACTTTCCAAAAGACTCATTACGGGTGTTACCATAGAAGGTAACACTAGAGCCATCTAGATGGTTAGACCCGAATTTGTAACATTAGGATCTACGAATATGTAATACAAAGCTTCATCAAGGCTACATTAGGTAAATTGTAATTAATTAATACACTCATAGATGGCACAACTTAGCATTAATATAAATAGGAACACCACCATTGTAAAGCTCTCTTTTTCTAAAATAAAATACCGATATAGACTCGCAAACGCCTTTCTATTTTTCCTCCAATTTGGGTAGTGTGGGTCTTCCTATACAACGGGTAAGATTAATTTATGTTTTTTGTGATTTGTATTTAAAAATTTAAAATTAAAATTTAAGGTGTTATATATAATGTTTTTCTAATTTTTATGTTTCTTTTTAACCGACTTCAAAAAAGGAGGACGTTTCTCAATTTGACCGTATGTATATATTTTTTTATGTGTGTTCGCGGATAACTTCGTCGTTTATGAACCGATTTTGATGATTCTTTTTTTGTTGGAAAGGAGATATCCCAAGGGTGGTAGAATCTGATGATGGCATCCTAGAGAAATCGAGGGGAACCATAGTTTCCTCTTTGAAGTCGGTTTTTTTTTGTTCAAAATTATCAGGTTTTTTACTTTTACTTCTCATTAAATTTTGTAAGCACGAACAGGCGTCTTTTAACCCACGCCCTTACCATACCTGCCTGTCGTGCTACATACTGAAAAACTTTTGGACTTTTCAAACCTTAACAGCCGATTAACCACATTGTATGGGAAGTTAATATTTTTTATTTATTATGTCAGTTTCTCTGCGTGATCGAATCAGAAACGAGGAAATCCGTAAGAGAACCAAAGTGACCGACATAGCTCTCAGAATTGCTAAACTGAAGTGGCAGTGGGCGGGGCACATTGCTCGTAGAACAGATGGCCGTTGGGGCAGTAAAGTTCTCGAGTGGCGACCACGCAACGGAAAGCGTAGTGTAGGCAGGCCTCCCACTCGGTGGACCGATGACCTGGTGAAGGTCGCGGGAAGCCGCTGGATGCGGGCAGCGCAGAACCGGTCGTCGTGGAGATCCTTGGGGGAGGCCTATGTCCAGCAGTGGACTTCCTTCGGCTGATATGATGATGTCAGCAAAGTTATAGAACAAAAGTTATTCAGTTATTCACAAAATTAGCTGTATTTTACGTGACAAATACACTTAAAAGATAAGATAAATACTCTTAAAAATGTAAGCAGAAAAATGTAAAAGTTCGAAAAATTACCTGAAAGGAAGATTGATGTGATAACTTATCGTCTTATCTGCATCGGATTTATTTATATTACTTTTTCTTGCTTGTGTTAAGATGGTTCGTTTTGGTTATGGCGCGAATCAAATATTTCAAGGTTTCTTGTGAATTATGACTCTATGTTTAATTTTTCAACAAGTTTAGCCTATTTTGCGACATACTAACATTATTTTCTATCAAATTTCAACGAATTTTTCAAATGTCAAATTCCTTATTTTGGGTAATACGAAGAATACTCATAAAACAAACATCATATTTTTCAAGTTACCGCCAAAATATCCAAAATAAGGAATTACACATTTGACAAATTCATTGAAATTGGTAGAGAATAATGTAAGATTGAAGCAAAACAGTAAAAGAAATTACCCTACACTACCCTACCATACACACCATTTCCCCTATCGTTTTTTTTTTGGTAACGATAACTAGTTTTTCAGGCGCTATATGTACATAACATAACGCAACCACTTTAACATCAGAGGGTTGCCATCCTCTCAACCTAACTTTATCCATTTCCGTTATCGTTACCAGATTTGTCATGCATGACCTCCTAGTCTATAAATGAAGCTAGAGAATAGGTAATGAAATTTATGAGTGTTTTGAAGATCTTAATAGAATCAGGTTAGGAGAACACCCAATCCACTTCATACGTTTATATTGCACGTGTAGGGTGTAATTTTTTTGGTAAGACCCATTTTATGCAACTGTAAAATCTAAAAATATAAAATAAAATCAGTATTTAAGGTTTATTGGTGGTTTAATAAAATCAACAACCATCAAATGTCATGGATTCTGAATGATATCTTCCTCCTCTGTATATCAATAGATATAACCAGCAAAATTATGGCTAAAATTTAACTAATTTAGTCCAATAAAATAAAAAAAAAGTAATATAAACAATTTATAGAAACTTACGTTATTCTTTACGCTGGCGCCGAAAAATACTTGATGTTACTTAAATATTCGAGGATACCCGATTGCAAATTCTATCATTAAGGATTTAAGATGCCTCAATCCGAGCAGGTGATACGTGATAAAATAATATCTAACGTAAGTCTATTCATTTTAAGATCAAATCAATGCGGGCTTCAACGCGGCTGTTACGTTGAAACCGAACGCCCAATTCTCGATTTTTACATGTTTTTATTACTTCTCTATACTTTCAAATAAGTTAAAAAAATGTGTTCAATTAAAATGAAGGGTCTTAAAGTCACCGATTTTTGTGTGTTGGTTCCATTCAACATTAAATATTTGTTTTCGATAAATTTTACAATTAATGCCAAAATCAGGGTCTACAGTATATTTTTTAAAATCAAAAGTGGTAATATTTTTAAAATTGTATTCATTTAAATAGATTTTTATTACTTTCAGTATATTATATATTTTTTCCATAATGATAGCTTTACACAGTCTTTCAATAATTTGAATTGAATATTGTCATTTGACTTATTTTAGGGCCTTAGCATTCCTCAAATTTTAAAAAGTAAAAATTAATATTGAATTTTAATTATTGTTTTCAAAAAGGCCTTTTTTCGTACATAATTTTGTTTTTTTTTTCTTTCTCAATTGTAGTTTAATTATTGTTTTCAAAAAGGCCATAGATTGTAGATAATTTTTCTTTATTTCTAAATTGCATTTTAATTATTGTCATATTTTATGCAAATGGTGTGGAAACTATCGGGGTGATAATGATATAATTTCATTGTATAAAAAAATCCTGTTTAAATATTTAAAAAAATATATAATGGTCGATACTTTTAATTGAAATCTACAAACAAAAAAAACACTGCTACAGTGAGCTAAACTTTAGTTAGTTTTATAAAACTGCTGATAATTAAATTAATATAATTCTGTTACATCAATTTTAGATCAAGATCAAGTATTCCAAGATCATTTAACCACTGTATTATATATCTTTATATATTAAATTAATTGTTGAAAACTAATGTGTCCGTCCAACCGATTTGCTTAATGTTTTAAAAATAAAAGATACTCGTGCACAGATTTGTCATCAAGCATTGGAAATCACCCCCGCGAGCGGCCAGCGGCTCGCGCACCGCGCTCCCATCTACAATGTAATACGAGTCCGGCCATTCTATCGAACCGATTTGCTTTTTTTTTAAACCAAACGTATTTCAAGCAGCCTTCGAGTCATTGCGAATTGTCTCACACGCAGGATTGAAGACTTCCAGCCCACGAAGAAGCCGGTTTCAGAAAAGGCTTTAGTACCATAGACCGCATACATACGCTGCGGCAGATTATACAGAAGACCGAAGAGTACAATCAACCACTATGCTTAGCGTTCGTGGACTATGGAGTCTCTGATTCGGTCGAAACTTGCCCTGTGTTACAGTCTCTTCAGCAGTTCCAAATTGACTATCGATATATCGAGGTACTGAAGTATTTGTATGAAAACGCCATCATGTCGGTTCGGCTCCAGGATCAATACTCGGAACCTATCCGGCTGCAGCGAGGGGTGAGACAGGGAGACGTTTATATCTCCGAAACTGTTCACCGCCGCCCTGGAAGATGTTTCTAAGCTTTTGGACTGGGGTGGACTCGGCATCAATATCAACGGCGAGTACATCACCCAACTTCGAATCGCTGACGATATCGTTGTCATGGCTGAGACTATGGACGACTTAGGCACAATGCTCGATGGTCTCAGTAGAGCCTCACAATAAGTAGGTCTTAGAATGAACATGGACAAGACGAAAATTATGTCAAACGCCCATGTCGCACCTACTCCTCTGAAGGCTGGAGGCTCTATATTCGAAGTTGTTGCAAAATTTTTCTTAAATATTTTTTTTTACTAAAAAATTGAGTGCGTTTGGCTGCACCTCACCTGATGGTAAGTGCTGATGCAGCAGAATATTTGTACCTGGGACAAACAGTCCAATAAGGTAGGTCCATTTTCAAGAAAGAGGAGTTCGGGAAGCTTCGCAATATCTTCACGTCCATATACCGCAGTGTCTTAAGACCAAGGTCTTCGACTAGTGTGTGTTGCCAGTGATGAAATACGGAACTGAGACATGGTCGCTTACTATGGGCCTCATAAGAAGGCTCAAGGTCACCCAAAGGGCAATGGAGAGTGCTATGCTCGGAGTTTCTCTGCGTGACCATATCAGAAACGGGGAGAACCAAAGTATAGCCGACATAACTCTCATAATTGCTACAATCTAACAATCTTATCTTATCATTTTATCTTATCGAAAATCTGTGCTACAGTCATTATCACACCTTGAAGTACTTTTTATGTTGACTTGGAAACAATAGAATTAACTTTAGGAATTCATTAAAAATTAAAAACCTGATGGCGTAAAAACTTAACCCCCTTTTTGGCTAGTCAGGTAAAATGTATCCTTTGTCACTCGCTCACAGGATCAAGACGAATCTAACAATACAATATTAAAATCCTTCAAGCCGTTAAGGCTGTAGCAGGGAACATAGAAATCTACATACATACATACATACACACGAAAACATAACCCTCCTGCTGAGGCAGTCGGGTAAAAATAAGAAATCAAGCTCGCTTAAATGTTCGTGCGGATAGTGGCGCATCGGGAGCCGGGTCGTTCCTTTCCCTCAAATAAGGTTAGTGGGAGCGATGGCTGACTCTCGCGTTCGAATAAATATATTGAATTGAATTGAAATATTTAACTAAATCGGGGTTCTCTGGAGGACTCTGCAGGATCGGGGCCCTCAGAGAATAACAAAGACATCAAATCTAATATTTCTGTAGTTTGGCCATTCTACACATTCATGTTCTATCCGCACTTAGTAATTTGTGGGAAATTATAAATTCTTTTTTCTAAAAGAATGTGTAAGATAATTCAAGAAGGATTATCAGATGGAGCCATTGACCCCAAAAATGAGTTATGCGCTATCTTAATAAATAGAACTTACCTTCTTGAGCACTTCACAGGCAATAGGCACCATAGAGTTGACAGGGTTGGTGATGATAGCCACAATGGCTTTAGGTGAGTTCTGCGCAATGCACTTTGCCAGATCGCGTACTATGGAGGCGTTGGTGTTGAACAGATCGTCGCGCGTCATGCCTGGCTTGCGGGGCACACCCGCCGGGATGACGACGAGGTGTGCATCTGTGGGATTAATGGCCAAGATACAAGTCTGTTTCACATACAATTATGAAATCATTGTGTTATATCAAACATATCATCATATCAGCCACAAATCGTCCACTGCTGGACAAAGGCCTCCCCCAAGGATTTCCACGACAACCGGTCCTGCGCTGCCCGCATCCATCGGCTATATAATCCATCAAACATATAATCATATTTTATTCCCTTTTGTCAACAGTATTCATAATACTCTGTTTCTCCTTCGATCTATCCAATACTTCTTTGTTTGAAACCTAATGTAAGTGACAATAATGCTGATAATGGAAGCGAGCTTATCAATTTTGTGACTATGGAATCTGGGGGAAAAGATAGCCAGTTCCCCATTGTGTTAGGGGATTCCCTAACACAATGGGGAACTGGCTATCTTATATACATGTCAGAACACATAAGAGGCTGAGGTGTAAGAGAGCCAAAGTTAACCCCCAGATTCCATAGTCACAAAATGGGACATTTCATACATTCTGACACAGTTGCTGGACCACATGCCCATTTAACTATTGATATCAGCTTTGACGCAATTATCAAGGCGTCGGACCACTGTATGGATCCTTGGTCTTGACCCAAGTGCATCTAGAATCCTGATTATAAAACACTTTGAAATTCTTCACTTTATTGCCATCAAATTCTTAACTTTTATTCGAGGGGTCCGAGCCTACACCTACACCTAGTCGGTTCACTTCACACACAACCTTTAAGTTTCTTTGCAAGTGTGAGCAGTTTTCCTCACGATTTTTTCCTTCACCATAAGATCGGATAAACATACATATGAAATTGACTTTTGAAAATACATTGATACGTGGTAGGATTCAAACCACAACTTATATTGATTTTAAGGTTCATATTCTCTAAAGATTTCATTCATGTTTTAGATAGGGTTTAGAGATTTAGGTTTTCCAGTTGATATCAATTTTTGCTTCTTGTGAAAGATCATCCATTAATTTTGAAATCTTGACTGGAAGAGGTCCCAAAAGAGATAAGTCCATCTTTGCTAAACTGTTATTCTTTTGTTAATTTATTCATTTTTTTAATGCTATAAAGAGAATGGCAGGCCTCCCACGCAGTGGACCGATGACCTGGTGAAGATTGCGGAAAGCCGATGGATGCGGGCAGCGTAGGACCGGTCGTTGTGGAAATCCTTGGGGGAGGCCTTTGTCCAGCAGTGGACGATTTCCGGCTGATATGATGATGAAAGAGTTTACAAACAAACAAACCTTCTTGTTCAGTTTCTGAAATACTTCATACTGAAAATGTTAAAAAAGTAAAACACATATTCTATAAACTATTCCCGGTGGGGTCAACTTTGTAAGACTCGGTTTGGTTGGTGGTAGGGCACTTTCTAAGCCCGCCTGATTAGCTACCACCATCTTATCTAAGTCTTGCCACAAAACTGATTTTTAAGACTGATGTGTTCCAGCTTGAAGATATATAGCCACATCCCCATTGTGTTGGGGAATCTTGGTAAGCCCAATTTCCATCTTCGGCATCATCATCACTTACTATCAGGGCTTTTCAATTATCTATCTATAATATAATAAAACTGTAACGGGGCCGTGTCTGTACATGAAATATTTTTGGAAAATAATAACTGTGGTGGACATTACTAACGATACAGAGGCCAAAACAACAACTTTTGGAATTTTAGTCTGTCTGTATGTTCGCGCATCACGCAAAAACTACCGGGCCGATTTTGATGAAATTTTGTATGGTGGTTCCTTATAGCCCGGGTTAACATATAGGATACTTTTTATCCCAGAAAATTCAAGAGTTCCCGTGGGAAAATCAAAAGTATTCATTAATAGAATGGCTCACCACGCAAGTGTGGCTTGACCTATTACAATCAAATTTTACACGTTGATACCCTTATCGCAAACTAAAACTGGGACATTGTGAATCCCAAAAAAAAATTAGGGTTCCTACAGGAATGCAAAAAATTGTATCTTTAGAATGACTCAACGTAACAATATGAAACCTTTACATTGGGATGGGGTGTTTTTGACCATCATTGTATAGTCGCGTATTCTTTATCCCGGAAAACTAAAGAGGTCCCGTGGGAAATTATCTATCGATACTTATAATAATATCACTAGAGTACTTTTTTCTATATATTAGCTACACATACCATACATTATAATCATAGTAGCAGAATGTCAATAGATGGCACTGCAGGGATAATAAAACGCGCTTAAGTTGTATTAAAACATTAAAATGTTATTTCATACTTTTGATTGGATTTCTTTGTATTTTTCAGCATACGCTTTTTACACAACTCTCTGGAACTATGGCACGTAGCGATGTGTTTCATAGACGAACCGATAGGTATTTTTTTACAGATTCCAATCGTGTAAAAAAACTAATAACACATAAATCGAGTTTAGCATCTTTTAACAGGAGGCACACATATGGGAACTCTTCTCACGGCGACTATTTGCGTATGGCAGTTGCTCTCCGCCTGCAATATCAATATCTGTGATAGGTTCACTCAATCAATGTATTTGCGGGTCCATGGTGGAGGCAATTGGCCGTCACGCACTGAGTTGCGGTCGATGTTTGTGAAGATTCCCATGTCACCAATTCCTGAATGACCTCATTCGGAGGGTACTGGTCTCGGCCAGATGGAATATTCCTTCTTTGATGCAGCCGCCGGGTTTTAGTCGATCTGATGGCAAAAGGCCGGAGGGTTTAAACAGGTGCCATGGCAGAGACGCCTGCTTTGGGACGCCACTTTTTCTGCCTCACACCTCACCTGTACGGTACTGCTGCATTGAGCAGCGAGAAAGAAGCATAATAAGTACTCGGTCTTGGAGGCAAAGTACTGCTTTGTGCCACTGGTCTGTGAGACAACTGGCTTCTGAACCCTTAGAGGCCTTTGCCTTCATTAAGGGGATTGGCCGCCGCCATCGAGAGAGGAGACGTGACGCCCGCTCCGGGTCCTAGCTGCTGCTAAGGTTGTCTATTGCCATCCAGCGTGGCAACGAGAAGTGCGTCATGGGCTCCTTTGGAGCTGATGCGACTCGAGGAATTGACCCATATTAATATTTTTAGGAAATTTTATTACTAGATTGATATAATGATTTGAATTAGTTTTTTGATAATAGTGTATATGTGTTATTTCATCATATCAGTTTATATACGTCCCCACCAAGGGACTCGACCTGCCCTGAGTTAGGGCGATCACGCGGGCCCATTGCGGGTTGATTGACTTCACACATAAGCTTCGAGTTTCTTCGCAGGCGTGTACAGGTTTCCTCACGATGTTTTTCTCACCGTAAGAGCGTCGGATAAACGTACATACGAGTATGAAATCGATATTCGTTTAGATATTGGTAAGTAACAGGATTCGAACCACGGCCTTCCGGACAGGAGGTAGTGGCCCTAACCGTTACGCCACCGACGCTCTATATGTTATTTAAGATTTAGAAATCCTTACTTAATATTATAAATGTGAAAAAGTGTTTGCTTGTTTGTTACCTATTCACACTTCAACACCTCTACCAATCTAGATGATTGGCATGCAGGTAGCCTGTATCACTGGGAATGAAATAGTCTACTTTTTATCTCTGGAAATTTTCATAGCCCGATGCAGTTCCTGAGGAAACTAAAACAATACTCTTTGTTCGTTAAGTGATTTAAAATCGCAACGAAAAAATGGATTGATGTGATTTTTAGCACAGAGATGAGGTGGAAAATGATATAATTTACTAATAAGTATATCCTGACATAGTTCCCGAGGGATCTGGGGACAACTGTTTTCTACGCTCGCGTACGTCGGTGGCATCGCAACGGAGCAACGGATTAAAATGATTTTTTGTATAGAATTTGTTAAGGGGGTGGAAAGTGACAAAGACTGCTAATCGGAATAGCCCGATATAGTTCCTGAGGTACCTGGAGAAAACTCATGTCCACGCTTGCGAGCTGATTGCGGCTCGCGCACCACTCACCCTCAAAAAGAGTAATAAAAGCTATGTCCACGCGGGCGAAGCCGCGGGCAAAAGTAGTTGTGGAATAAAAAAAAACAAACAAGCTAATATCTTAGCTTACAAAAACTAACTTCAAAAAATTAAAGAAAATCTTTGACTAAATTGATCAAGGTCGTTAAGGCTAATGATCATGATTGGAATAGGTAGAAAATAAATACCTAAAATATAAGTATAACATGGAGTTGATAGAACCACCGAATAAATCATTATTTTTATATTATTTTATCTTATATTAATATAAGCTACCGTGTATTATTTTATTATTGTCTATTATAGTGATCGCTAATAACACAATATAGCTCATATTAATAAAAGATTAAAAAAATAAATTTATCTGGTGGTTCTTACAACTCCATGTTATATCTTCTTGTGAACTTTAGGTATTTATATTCTACCTATTCTGATCACTGTTAATGATAGTTAGACTAAATCTACATCAAACCCCATAATTTTTAATGAAATCATCAATTCTATCAATAGATAGATTATGACCTTGGCAATACACAGATAAGTCTAAAAATATTCAATAAACAGGTTAGTAGGTACATCTCCAGCAAAATAAGAGAGGTTAGGATTACATAACACAACTCAATCATCTCCAAACACTTTTACTGAATTTTTGACTGTTCAACAACTTTAAACTAATTTACCTTTGATAGCACTAGCCAACTCCTCAGGCCCTGTGTGACCCGAGACACGAGATATTGTGTCTATGTGGGAGAGGTCGCAGGCCACTCCTGGGGTCACTGGTGCCAGATCGTAGCACGCCAGGTGGGTCACTAGAGGGTTAAGCTTTATCAGCAGGGACAGGGGCTGGCCGATACCGCCTGCCGCTCCCGCGACTGTGACTTTGAAGTTACTCTGAAAAACACCATAGCTTTATATAAATGTTGCAGGATATTTGTCAACCCAGAGTGGGTTGAATAGTGTCTGCGGCAGGTTGAAACAATCTGGACTTGTGATCTTGTGCAATAACTTGGCAGACCATGAGGATACGAAGACGATAATTACCTGAGGAGTTGTAGAGAAGTTCTTCGCTGCATTCTGGGCAACTAAAGTAGTAAGGGGTTTCAGCGTGCGTGAAAACATGTTTTTTTGAACTTCAATTAAAAGTTTTTATTGAAAATTTAGTCGAATCGAATTGGTCGTCACAAATTCCACTTGACCCAGCTGACCTTTGGGTGATATCTCGGAGCACAGACTCAGAGTCCTAAAGGTAAGACCGCACTGCGCGGTAACGAAACGACACGAGTCAAGACGCGACGCGACCAAATATTGCTTGATAAATTCTTTGTATGAAATTATCTGAGATTAATCGCGCTACGTGGCAGCGGAACTACGCGTCTCTACATAAAATTTCATACAAAAATAATTTTCGTTGCGCCTAGTGCGGTCGCACCTTTATTTATTCTACAGATCACTACTTTTTTTTTTTGGTTTCTTCTTTCCGGCTTACAAAAAGCGCGGAAAAGGCAAAGGTTACTAAGACCATACAGCCAGGTCTGACGTATTTAAGCTTCCTTAGCTTTTGGATTTGTAATGCTAGTGCCGGTGCATTACAAATCTTCTCTGAAGTTCTTGACAGCATTTGCAGCAGCTACATTCTGAGGTGGAACACCCAGTTGCTGTAAGGCGTCTATAAAACTGCACCTAGAGCAAGATGGGTTCTTACGTTCTCCTTCGTTTTATTTTCTTGTTCTCCACATTGCTCACGTGCACTAGACGATTTTCTCCAAAATACACCACTTTTTAAACAAAATCCTAGCAGAAAACAATGAAAAAACAACAAAATAAAACTACGAATGCGTCTACCACAAATCCCGCCAAAATACTCATCTCACTACTAGATTTATTCCAAGGAGACATTATTTTTTTCAGTAAGTGTTAAGACATTGGCATCGACGCCTTCAGTACACGTTTCTTTGGGTATACATATATTACCGTATAAATGAAACAAAAATAGCGATCGTTTCCACAGGCTGTGCCGCAGGTGGAGGCGCGTGGTTTACGCGGGGGACTGGCGCTGTTTTGGTATGTGCGAAGTACGAACCCCGCGTTCGGCTACTTAGATCAACCCTACTTAGTCTGTGACTTAGATGCCCCGAAGTATACACATTTGCATTTGAGCGTAAATTCCTCAGAGTAAGTAACTCTGAGGTAAATTCACTGTAGCAAAGATGACCTATTAATACTATTATTATTATTATATATAAATAATAACTTCGGTATTTTTTTTTCTTATCTGTGAATGACTTATTATAATGAACATTAACGCTAACATTTAACATCGTGGGGAGTGGTATGCACAGAACACTATTACTCCACAAGGTGGTATGTAAGTGATCCACTGAGCATGATCCAATTAATAATTATTATAGTTTACTTAACAAAACTTTACAAAGAGTGTCTGAGTTGAGAGACCTTGGAGTTTATTTGGATAATCAATTATTATTTACCTCTCATATTGATAAAATAACAGTCAAAGCGTCCGAGATGTTAGGGTTTATATTTAGACAAGGCAAAGAGTTTAAAAATTATAACACTTCAATACTGCTATATAATTCGATTCTCAATATCTAGTAAATAAGATTTTATATAAATGTCCTAGAGCAAATTCGAGCTCAAACCGTACATTTGCTATTCCTTTTTACCCGACTGCGTCATTACCCGACTGCGTCAGAAGGAGGGTTATGTTTTTCGAGAGTATGTATGTATGTATGTATGTAAGTATGTATGTTTGTATGTATAATTGTTTGGCACGCTCTGCAGCCTGAACGGCTGGATGGATTTTAGCTTGAGACGTGTCCTTAGATTCGTATTTACTGTGAGAGTGACACTGGGTATATCAAAATAAAAAAAAAACAAAATGGCGGATTTTTGGCGCAAAATTCAAATGTTAGGCACGCACTGCACTGCAGCCTGAACGGCTCGCTAGATTTTAGTTTGAGGGATGTCGTTAGTTACATATTTACTGTGTGAGGGACACTGGGTATATCAAAATAATAAAAAAACAAAATGGCGGATTTTTGGCGCCAAATTCAAATGAATTCATTCAATAATAAAACAAAAAAAATGAATAAAATAAAAAACAGTAATTTAAAAAACTAAAAAACCCGCCTGCGTTTCTGTGTAATTTGGAAATGAAAAACCCTAAAACAAGAAAGTCGTCATACCCGATTGCACTTAACTTAAGAAAAATTGTAGCAGTCGGGACCCATTCTAGAAATGGAGGCATAGTGAATTGAGAGCACATACCTATATTACATTGCAGATTACTCCAATATACTGACTAGGCGACTGCGTCAGAAGGAGGGTTATGTTTTTCGAGAGTATGTATGTATGTATGTATGTATGTATAATTGTTTGGCACGCTCTGCAGCCTGAACGGCTGGATGGATTTTAGCTTGAGACGTGTCCTTAGATTCGTATTTACTGTGAGAGTGACACTGGGTATATCAAAATAAAAAAAAAACAAAATGGCGGATTTTTGGCGCAAAATTCAAATGTTAGGCACGCACTGCACTGCAGCCTGAACGGCTCGCTAGATTTTAGTTTGAGGGATGTCGTTAGTTACATATTTACTGTGTGAGGGACACTGGGTATATTAAAATAATAAAAAAACAAAATGGCGGATTTTTGGCGCCAAATTCAAATGAATTCATTCAATAATAAAACAAAAAAAATGAATAAAATAAAAAACAGTAATTTAAAAAACTAAAAAACCCGCCTGCGTTTCTGTGTAATTTGGAAATGAAAAACCCTAAAACAAGAAAGTCGTCATACCCGATTGCACTTAACTTAAGAAAAATTTTAGCAGTCGGGACCCATTCTAGAAATGGAGGCATAGTGAATTGAGAGCACATACCTATATTACATTGCAGATTACTCCAATATACTGACTAGGCGGCTGACTTTCTAGAATGGGTCCCGACTGCTACAATTTTTCTTAAGTTAAGTGCAATCGGGTATGACGACTTTCTTGTTTTAGGGTTTTTCATTTCCAAATTACACAGAAACGCAGGCGGGTTTTTTAGTTTTTTAAATTACTGTTTTTTATTGTCGAACTAATTAACTATGCCAAAAATCGTTACAAAAATCTTGTTCAAAATATAACGAAGCTTATGAACACGTTGATATTTTCTCGTCAAAACTCAAACAATACATTTCTTCAATCAAAAATATTAATTAGAGTTTATAAAATTGTCTCTTACATAAGTTTTTTTGTGAGTTTTTATGTTTTTTTGTAAGTTATACTTATCTACTTAAATCTAATGTTTACTTGAACGAAATTGTCCATAACTATAGTGCGGCCGTCCAGATAATGCTGATTTGACACTTCAAGACAGCGATAGAATGTTACATTCAATGGATCTCCAAAATTGTAAACAAATCAATCTTTAGTTTCTAATTTTAAAAACCATGAAAAAAACTTTTTTTAACTAAATACTAGTAACGGAACACTTATTTAGTTTTATGTTTATGTATAAGGACAACAGAATGTGTATTTTGTAATTACAAAAAACGTTTAAGTTCTATGGTCATTTCTTCTTAATAATAGTGATGTTAAGTGATGTTACCACATGTTACCATTGATAACGTAACACATATTTAGTTTTATGTTTATGTATAAGAACAACAGAATGTGTATTTTGTAATTACAAAAAACGTTAGTAAAACGTTTACGTTCTATGGTCATTTCTTCTTAATAATAGTGATGTTACCACATGTAACCATTGATAACGTATTTGTAACTGTTATGAATATATTAAGAATAATTCATTACCACACAAACAATTACATATTTTTTGTTGCGTCAATCAACCAACCATAAAAGTTTCAGGCATAAAGTGATATGTTTAAGTAATAAAAATAGTAGATTTTACAACAAGAGAATAAAACAAACCATTTTACCCGAGACGTTCATTTAGCAAACCGAGCTGGTACGGCGAGGGTGGATAGTCACTTCGAGGGTATAATGAGTTTCATGCTTGAGTTTCACACTCTGCTTTTCACTTCGATTGCAAGGAAATAATAAATATTCAACCGCAATACAACAAATTTGGCTAATTTTGACGAATAATTAGTTTCCCGCCACACAATTTTTCTTATTTGCCACCCCCTTTACCCATTACAACCCCTAAAAATCCTAAAATCGACGGACAAAGTATACTTTAGCCTCGGGTTTGGCAACACTATTTTGGTAATGGTTATTTTATTTTGTTATAATATGTTACATCTACATGATAGGTACAAAGTATTTACTATGGATGTCTATGGGCACATCACTAGTTTCGTCATATTAGCACGTGTCAAATCAGCATTCTCTGGACGGCCGCAGTATATTAGTGGAAATTTTATTGGCTTATGTTTATAATATTTATAATCTTTATGTTATGTTCTATTTTGAGTATTTTGTGTATCTAATTACAGCTGTTTTTTCCCCAAGGAGTTCTGTTCGAACGGCCGTCGCGAACAGACGCGCACCGGATGCGATTAATGCGACTAATGCTCCCAGCGAATTGGAGCGAAAATCGAAAGTTTCGCACACTCGCGACTCAGTCGTCTGCGGAAAATTGTAGGTACAGTGCGGTGGAAAGATATTCCATATAAAAATGCCTTATCGTTAGAGGCTGTTAAAACCATGAATGAAAGGCTAGAAAGAAACATTGGATGTCGTATTATTGTTAAGTAACCTTATGTACATTGTGTTTTTTCTTGTAAACAAATTAAATAAACTAATTTTTAAAGCGGCAATTCAACTAAAGTTCTTTTAGCGCGGCACTGACGTCCACTCTCGCCCACGCTAGTTCGTACGAGTTATGTCAGATGGCGCTACTTTTTGCTTGTATGAAGAAAATCTGACTAAAATATGGAGACGGGCGGATCCTTCAGTCCAAATCTGTGGATGATACGTTTGTATGTACTGCAGTCGCACACTTAATCTTACATTACCTCACCTAAATTTTACAAGTAATATTAGAAAACTTATCAAATGGATCGTATCGAGTGTTTTTCACTGAGCATGTAATCACTACGTTTTGTGTTTTTACAATGTGTGAAAGTCCAGTTCTTTCAGTGACTTGTATATTACTGGCGTAAGGACCCGGCCAACGCACGCGACTAATGCTCCCAGCGAATTGGTGCGAAAATCGAAAGTTTCGCACACTCGCGACTCAGTCGTCTGCGGGAAATTGTACAGTGCGGACGAAAGATATTCCATATAAAAATGCCTTATTGTTTTTTTAGAGGCTGTAAAAATCATGAAAGAAAGGCTAAAAAGAAACATGGGATGTCGTATCATCGTTAAGTAACCTTAAATTGTATTTTTTCTTGTAAATAAATTAAATAAACGAATTTTAAAGCAACAATTCTACCAAGGTTCTTTTAACGCGGCACTGACGTCAGCTCTCGCCCACGCTAGTTCGTACGAGTTATGTTAGATCAAGAAAATCTGAGTAAAATATGAAGACGGGCGGATCCTTCTGTTCAAATCTGTGAGTTCTTTGTAGTATATGTGTGTAATTTAGTGATTTCTTAGAAAACAACGAAAGACCGAAAGCAATTATAAGACTTGTAATGGTCTAATGTGGAGGTACCTACGCAACGAAATAAAACCAGCAAAAAACAAACAGTTAAGACCCAGAATACAAAGGAGTAGACATGGAGACGACAGACGCGATGCCGTGACTCGCGAGATAGAATACGCACGGTTTAAAGTCTTATGTACCTATTTTGAAACAAGTGTAAGTTAAGTGAATATAAGATCGATTCTTGTGCGTTGAGCAATAACTTCGAGTGAGACTGCGAGCATGGACTGGAGCGACTTTGAATAAAATGAAGGAATTATTTAGTGGGTGAATCTTGAAAATTACCTATTTTCGTGTTTTTAATTACCTGCATGTGAGTGAGTTTATGTGTAGGTAAGTGAGTAAAGTGATTTTACAGTTATACTCAAATCAAATGTTAATCGTGTGTGACTGATTCTATGGATATTAAAGTATGTGCTTTTAATTTGATCTGTGCAGTGTCTAATTGATGATTTATATTTAGAGTTTGGGAATAACAATTTACAAAATGCTCAAGTAGAGCCGCGAAAGGGTCGCGTGAGAGCGGAAAGATAACCAATTACTTCATACCGAAATCAATTGTTATTAGCTATAGAAGTGGATGTCACTAAAATGATGTTGTTTTTTGCGTAATGTAGATACATCCAGATGGAGGACTCACGAGAAACACACCATGAACGCGCCATTTGAAAGTCATAAGTCATAAAACAAAAAAGTTGACCTGGCTAGTCGAGCCCAAGCCTTAATCGTGGTCGAACAATACTCGCCAGTTAGAAAGACCGAAGTTACTTTTCAAATAGAATAACATATGGTACCTACCCAGATAATCTCAATCGCTGTTTTCGAGAAAAAAGCGCTATTGATCAAACGAAAAGGTTTTATGACTAACGCTGGAACTAAAAATTTTGGTGAACGAACAAAGCACGCACATCACAAATGTTAAAAGAAACAAGCAGGTCAGTTTTATAGTTTTGTAAAGCTTGTACAAGATAAACAAAGCGCATTATTTTGACAACCCACGGAAAAAAAGAAAGCTAGAACAATAGTGCAGACACCCATGGTGCAAAGAAATAATACACGCCAATTGCGTTTGGATTCATTGACAGTAGTGTAAATATAGCGGTTCTGGACCAGAGGGATGAGGGATACCAATCACAGAGCAGTATTTGTATGACGTCAGAGGCGGTGTCCAATCACAGAGCAGCATTTGTGTGACGTCACGCGGTGGGCGGTAACATGTCAGCTGTCCAAAGTGTTAGGGTTATCCCCGCTAGATGGCGCCTGCTCCGTAAATTTATAGTTTTAATTTTTTTGAAGTCATGGTTCCACATTTTTACCTTAAAAACGTTAAGCGCACTCTCTACATAAATATTTAACTGTCGAAAAACAAATTGCATAATTAATTGCATTGTAGTATCCAAAAATCACGATTATATGTTCCTTCACGCAGTTTTGAACCCAGCACTCGCACATCCATTGAATATTGCAATCGGCAATCATCGCATTTCCGAATACAAACAAATGCAAATTCCACAAGATTTTTCGTATAACAGAATTTGAATTCAGATCTAAGTACTTTATTGTTGTTAACGTTAGCATTGAAATATTGATATACATGGGTGATTATGACGTAGTGTGTGTGGGGAGTAGCACTAACCACCCCTACGACTGCGCCTGCTTGCAGCATGATAAAATTTCTCCGTTTTATGAGGCAGTAGTACCTATGAGAGAGATGGACAGACGAACACACATGCCGCGGCCCACCAAATAGTTTTGCGCAGTTGAAAGCGTGGGTGTTCTCATACTAAATGTAATGGTGGAAATTTCTATTTCATCTGCAAAACATATCACTTAACTTTGTCATCATCATCTTGTAGTACCTATGAGAGAGACGGACAGATGAACACATGCTACGATTCGCCAAACAGTTTTGCGGTTGAAAGCGTGGGTGTTCTCATACTAAATGTATAGGTGAATTTCCATTTCATCTGCAAAACATATACCACTTAACTTTGTCATCATCATCATCAGTATGCCGCCCGTTAGAAATATACAAACTCCTGTGTATGTTTACCTAAGTAACATTTTGCTCTAGTACATGATGTGACCTTGGAGTGGTAGCTGAAATGAGTTAGCCGAACACGATGCGACTCCCTTTTCTGCTACTCACCGCCCCGCGACTGCGCCTGCGCAGATTTTTGCTCCATGATAAAATTTACGTTTTATGAGGTATACTATACCTATGAGAGAAGACAGACAGACAGACATATGCTGCGGTCTACCAAACAGTTTTGCGGTTGAAAGCGTGGGCGTTCCCATACTAAATGTATGAGGGGAATTTCTATTTCACCAGCAAAACATGCCACTTAACTTTGTCATCATCATAGATAGGAGACTATGGCCCGGGGTTCAAACGGCAGCTTAGGCTGGGGGTTAGCTGCTGACGATGACGACGTTGGTGATGAGTTATCTAATTAATTATATATATATATATATATATATATATATATATATATATATATATATATATATATATATATATATATATATATATATATATATATATACAAAATATATTTAGGGTTTCACCGCGCACATTCAAATTTCGATGAGAGAAAAAGGTGAAACTTAGTATAAGGGTGTCCTATCTACGACGTGCCGAGGGTAAGGGGGTCTGATCTACCAGACTCCATGGGTAGAAGCGTTGAGGGGGCGGGGGGTGGGGGAATGGTGCTTCAAGGTTCTAACACTAATAGAAAGGTGGATAAAAGTTAGAGCGAGAATCGAACCCACCACCTCATAATGAGAAGCCAATGGACTTAACCACTACTCCGCCGCGAGTCATATACCGCTCACAGACGGGTGCAGTCCGCTGATAACGGTATAAAGTTTAATATAATTTAATTTTAATGTTATATAGGTGGGTACTTAGCTGAAAAGAAACATCTTTTTAGGGTTTCATGTGTAGATTTTAAAAAATAAAAACCATTTTCATATAGTATGTAAACTTATTTTATTTTATTAACTAATAAGATTACTTATTCATCCATTAAAAAATAACATTAAGTACCTATTACAACTACGCTTTCTTATTTATTCCTAGGTGTATTAATTCCCTTTTCTATTCATGCTTTTCTTTAGATTTTTTTCACACAGCTGTGTTAGCTTCGCACACCACCATCAGGCTGGAACAGAAAGTTATAATAAAATTATTATAGGTGTTAACAGTATAATATGTTGAAAACAGATAGAATTAAAAATCAATAAGACTAGATGGCTTAGGTTAGGTCTCATAGATAATAAAATTAGGTCTATGAAATAAATTGTACAGCCACACTATACATACTTTCTTTCGAAACCTTCACCATCCAACGTAGTTGGGAGTAATACAAATCGGTAATAAACGTTACACTAAGTATCGAAGAATACAGTAAAGAATGTATATCAGACTTGATGATTATGAATACGATATATTTTTATAACCATATTAATGACCCCACCAGGAATCGAACCCACCACCTCATAATGCGAAGCCAATGGACTTAACCATTACGCTATGGAGGTGGATAAAATAAAACGTTTAACGCATCCAACCTTCACCATATCTGGTTAGAACTAGATATTTCACAATATTACATCATCATCCTGAGTCTTATCTCCCAAGTCTTAACCGCAACTATACCATTCCTATGGAAAAATAGAATATTCTAGAAAGAATATTGCATCATCATCATCAGTATGCCGCCCGTTAGAACTAGATATTTCACAATATTTCATAGGTATTGCATCATCACTCAAGTCTTAACCGCAGCTTCCGTTAGATGGAACATTCTAGAAGGAATATACTCTTATCAGCGTGTGACCTACATCCTATAACCTTCACCACATCCGGTTAGAACTAGATATTTCACAATATTCCATAGGTATTGCATCACCTTGAGTCTTAACCGCAGCTTCTGTTAGACTCTTATCAGCGTACGGCGTCAGGTCTAGAGGTGGTGCGTGGGTGTAGCCACCCTATATAAGTGAGGGTTGAGCTATTTTCCCTCATTCAAGCTGAATAAGTTGAGGTGATAAGACATCATACTTACCTACCTATTTACTAATCTCAATAAAAAAATGGAAGCAGTAAAGTGTGAATATTGCGGTGCTGCATTTATGCAGAAGGGGCATTTAAACCGTCACAGGGGATATTGCAAAGTTGTAGGGGGTGGTAGCGGGGTAAAGTGCCCTCTATGTGATAAGAGCTTCTCCCGCCCTGATAACCTCCTAAGACATCAAAAAACGTGCAGGGGTGGGAGAAAGCGAAGCAGCGGTGGTGAGGAGGAGCCGCCCACCAAGCAGCTACAGCAGTACTGTTCAGTGTGCGATGTTCAAATTAAAAATCTTGCAACTCATCAGAGAAGTGTTGGTCACAAAGAGAAAGTGGTGTGTGAGGTTTATGGTGAGGGGGTGGAGATAGTGGAATCATCGTTTAAGTCCCGCATAGCCACCTACCGAGTGTTTTCGATGGAGAAAAAATTACTACCTGAAGATTTAATGGAAAATATTAAAGAGCGCGTGATAAAACTAACAGAGGGCAAACTCGAAGAATATAAATCCATAAAAATTAATATTGAACTTTTCGCTTTATATAAAAAAACGACGTTGATGCAGGATGGAGAGGAAAATGTCATGGAGGAGATAAAATCGTTTAATACAAAGAATAAAGGTGTATTTAAAAGTGATGACTTAAGTGAAATATATAACTTATTTATTAAGGAAATTAAGAATAAGGCTGAGGAGTTCCAAGAGCGGGACAGCGGTTGGGCCCTCTCAGAAGTGTTATACTTAGAGGTAAATATCAATAAATACACTCCTCTGAGAGGGTCTAGCTATATACCACTACCCAAGTGGATCCTGGATAAGCATGCTTGCGTAAATGTGAAAAATCAGGACGAGGCATGCTTCGCTTGGGCAGTGGTAAGCGCGCTGTACCCAGCCACCGCACATGGGGATAGAACCTCCTCTTACCCTCACTACCGGGAGGTGTTGAGGTTGGAGGGGGTGACTTTCCCTACATGTGTAAATAGAGACATTAAGTGCTTTGAGGATAAAAATGATATTAGTGTTAATGTATATGAGGTGAGTGGGCAGGAGATCACAGGTCCACTCTACCATACCCCAATAAAACGGAGGGTGCATGTAAATCTTCTCCTCATCGAAGATGGGGAGAAACAACATTATGTATGGATAAAAGACCTCTCGAGGTTGATAAGATCACAGCTCACCAATTATGAGCATAGAGTATGGATCTGTGATGGCTGCCTGCTCACCTTCACGAGTAACCGAAACTATGAGGAGCATGTAAAACATGATTGCTCACATGTAAGAACGATTGTACCAAGCGAGGGGGGTAATATATTAAAATTTAAAAATCATCAAAATAAAATGCATGTTCCGGTGATTGTTTACGCTGATTTTGAAGCAATATTAAAACCTATTAGTTCTTGTCAACCAGACAAGGCTCACTCCTATACTGAGAGCCGCCATGAGCATGTTCCTCATAGTTTTGGTTACTATATAAAGTGTTCATATGATGATAAATTATCAAAGTTTGTGTCATACAGAGGTGTAGAGTGTGCTAAAACTTTTTTGAAATCTCTAGAAGATGAACTAAAACCGTTTTGTGAGGCTTTTTCGAAAGTAGTGCCAATGACCCCCCTCACCACAGAGCAGGAGCAAGCTTATAGCACGACTCTGAACTGCCATATATGTGGTGAGGAGATGGGAATAGATAGAGTACGAGATCACTGTCATTTCACAGGTGAGTTTAGAGGTGCTGCTCATTCCTCGTGTAATTTAAATTATAAGCTTAAACGCACCATCCCCATAGTATTTCATAACTTATCTAAGTATGACGCACATTTTATTATTAAAGCTTTACAAGATTATAATGTAGAAGTGTTACCTAAAAACAAAGAAAACTTCATCTCTTTTACAATCAAAAGTAAGGAGCTTAACTTTAATCTTAGATTTATTGATTCATTTAAGTTCATGTCATCCAGTCTTGATAGATTAGCGAAAAATCTTAAACCGGAACAATTCAAAACAATTGAAAAAGTTTTCCCACAACATACATCTCTGTTGACTTGTAAGGGTGTGTTTCCTTATGAGTATATCACTTCGATGGAGAGATTAGAGGAAACACGCCTGCCATCACAAAACTGTTTCTATAGCACTCTTAACAAGTGCGGGTGTACTGATGTTGAGTACAGTCACGCACAAAATGTTTGGAGTGTTTTCAACATAAAGTCTCTGGGCGAATACAGCGACTTATATCTAAAAACTGATGTTCTTCTTCTCACCGATGTGTTTGAGAATTTTAGAGATGTATGCTATAAGACGTATGAGTTGGACCCAGCACACTATTACACCGCACCTGGATTGAGCTGGGATGCTATGTTAAAGCATACTAAAATAGAGTTGGAACTGTTGACAGATCTCTCTATGATCAAGTTTATATCACGGGGTATACGAGGTGGTTTGAGTCAATGTAGTGGGAAGTATGCTGAAGCAAATAATAAATATAATAATAATAAATAGACTGACTCGGTAGCTCAGTGGTTAGTGCTCTGTTCTTGACTGCTGATCTGAGAGTTGTGGGTTCGATCCCCACCCAGGGTAAACATTTGTGTGATGAGCAGATTTGTTTGCTCTGTGTCTGGGTGTTAAATATCTATATATGTATGTATTTAAACGTATATAAGTATGTATATCAGTCTCTGGTTCCCATAACACAGGGAATCCTACTTTGGGACCAGATGACCATGTGTGATTTGTCCCAGAATATTTATTATTTATTTATTTATTTACCTAAAAGATTATGATCCTAGTAAAGAGGCTAGTCTAATATTCTGGGCTGATGCAAATAACGAATATGGGTGGGCAATGTCTCAAACCCTCCCATACAAAGACTTCCGGTGGTTGGGTGAAGAGGAGATCGCAAACTTTGATTTGAACGCAATAAGTTTAGATGAGGGAAAGGGGTACTTCTTGGAAGTGGATTTAGAGTACCCCCAACATTTACACGATCTCCACAACGATTACCCCTTTTGTCCTGAAAATAAGATCCCTCCAGGTGGTGGTGGTGGTGGTAAAACTTGTAAATTATTAGCTACGTTAGATGATAAGAACCATTATGTAATTCACTATGTAAACTTACAACAAGCCCTCAAGCATGGATTAATATTGAAAAATGTGTATAGGATTATTGAATTTTCACAGTCATGCTGGCTTAAGGTGTATATCGATCTGAATACATCTAAACGTGCACTCGCGGAAAACACATTCGAAAAAGAGTTTTTTAAACTCATGAACAATAGTGTTTTCGGTAAGACTATGGAAAACGTAGATAAACGGGTGGATGTACGTATCACCAACAGTTGGGATAGTCATGGTAAACGTTTGGGGGCGCGGGCTCTTATAGCTAAATTAAATTTTCATAGTCGTACAATATTAGATTATGAGGATCTAGTTATAATTCAGATGTATAGAAATAAAGTTGAATATAATAAACCGATTTATATTGGATTCAGCGTCTTAGAGTTAAGCAAGACGTTAATGTATGATTTCCACTATAACTATATGCTCCCCAAGTATGGAGAAAATATTAATATGTTATATACAGACACAGATTCCTTCATATATAGTATAAAAACAAACAATTTCTACGAGGATATCAAACCAGGTCTTGAGACCTGGTTTGATACTTCGGACTATCCTATAGATAATGTTTATGGACTTCCTCAAGTAAATAAAAAAGTTGTAGGTAAATTTAAAGATGAATGTTGTGGGGGGTTGATAAAACAATTTATAGGTATACGATCAAAGTGTTATTGTATAGTTAAAGAGAATGATGATGAAAACTGTGTGAAGAAAATTAAAGGTATTAAAAGGAAAGTTGTTACCGATGAGATAACGGTACAGAACTATTTAGATTGTTTAAAAGATAACAGTGCTTTATTACTAAAGCAGATGGGCGTAATAAGAAGTAGAGCTCATCGCTTATACACCCAAACTTTAAATAAAGTAGCTTTAAATAATGTAGACGATAAGAGATTTTATATAGGTAATTATAAGACGTTAGCTTGGGGGCATAAGGATATAATGAATTAGACATATGATTAGTTTTTAAAAACATCTGTCTTTGTATATAAAAAGTGTTATCTAGGTTAAGGTTAAAATTATATGTTGCATCTAGAAAATAAATATTTTTTACACATTTTATTTCATTAAGTTTTTTTATTAAATACTAATCCCAACACTTTTGCTCTCGCTTGTACTGCACGATGCGGTGGTTAGATAACATGCTTGCACTATATGGATAGCACAGGTTCGATCCCTGGCAATGTCAATGGATTTTTCTACCAGCAGCGGCGTGTTGCTTAGTACACCCCATCTAGCGGTGTGTGTAACATTCGCAATATTGTATTCCATCATCAGAGTAAACAGATAGTACCATGTTTGTCTGCATCATTCAGCGCCCCCGCACCCGCCGGCGCCTCCAACCACCCACCATGACGTCATGTCCGCTATTTTAAATAATAAATAGAATTGGACTTTATTGCATCGTTTTCTTATTTGAAACCTATCTAATGTTTAAATAGGGTTATATACTAACCTTTAAGTTACTGCCACCAACCCCTTGAGATGTTATTATACTGCTCCACCACCGGAGCTGGAAAAAACAAGTAAATTTTTAGTATGAAACTACTAATATATTAATAGCTATGACCTCAAGTTATTAAGCACTAGCTGTTTCCCACGGCTTCACCACGTTTCTATGACTTTTCAACGGTGCGCAGTGCGCAAGCCGCAAGCGGCTCACGAGTGTGGTAAAAAGTAGCCTATGTCTTAATCATAGCCCTAATCTGTCTACCTGCTAAATTTCAACCAAACCTGTTTAGTAGTTTTTGCGGGGAGCGTAGCGGACAGACAGAGTTACTTTCACATTTATAATATTAGTATTCAGTATTAGACCAGAGCTATTCCTAAATTATTAGGGATAAGACCTAATCTAATAAAATCAGTTCTATCAATAGGTATCTCTCTCACCTAGTGTACACCTTCTCTTGTTGTAGTAGACCCCCTCTATAGTAATCGGTATAGTTTTGCCTTTAAGTTCCTGCCACCAACCCCTTAAGATGTTATTATACTGCTCTACCACCGGAGCTGGAAAAAACAAGTTAATTTTAGTATGAAACTACTAATATACTAATAGCTATGACCTCAAGTTATTAAGCACTAGCTGTTTCCCACGGCTTCACCACGTTTCTATGACTTTTCAACGGTGCGCAGTGCGCAAGCCGCAAGCGGCTCACGAGTGTGGTAAAAAGTAGCCTATGTCTTAATCATAGCCCTAATCTATCTACCTACTAAATTTCAACCAAACCTGTTTAGTAGTTTTTGCGGGGAGCGTAGCGGACAGACAGACAGAGTTACTTTCACATTTATAATATTAGTAGGGATTAGACCAGAGCTATTCCTAAATTATTAGGGATAAGACCACATCCTAATCCTAATCTTATCAGTCATCAGATCTTATGCTAACCTGCTGTTACGAGATATGAGGTCAGAGCTGTTCCTAAATTATTAGGTATAAGACCTAATCTAATCCTAATCTTATCAGTCATCAGATCTTCTAACATCTTATCAGCTATTAGGTCTATGCTATTAGGGATAAGACCTAATCTAATAAAATCAGTTCTATCAATAGGTATCTCTCTCACCTAGTGTACACCTTCTCTTGTTGCAGTAGACCCCCTCTATAGTAATCGGTATAGTTTTGGTTAATCGCGTAGGTACATTCTGTGCGCATGATTAGAGAGCTGCGATCTTAAGAGCATCGAAAGATCTTTTATCCGCACATAGTGCTGCTTCCCCCATCTTCGTTTTTTTAGTACCTTTGAATATCTGCTTGAATCTTGATAAGGTTTCTGCTCGTCACCTGAAAAGGGATAATAATAAGATTTAAAGTTATGATAAGTTTTTTGTTTTTATAATCATAAAACAGATAAATATGAGTTAGTCTTACATGTAGGGTTCTGCATACATCAGCTCTCTCATAGTAATCAATGTAGGTAACCCACACAACTTTCTTATAGTAATCCGCCACCTGGAAAAGAGATAAGATTCAAATAAGAAAAAGACTTAATCACAAAGTTATGAGTTCTGTATAGAATAAGTTTAACTAAGATATGTATAAGACTCTAAAATCAAAATACTCATTATTAGCATTGAAGAGTGTTTGAGATTGATGAGAAACTTAATTTTTAATGATATATTACTAAATAATGAAAGTAATCCTTTGATATGGAACCCTAAAATTTTTAAAAATTGAATAAAGTTGAAATACCCAACCTTATGAGGAGAGGGTTCTGTAGTTTTAATTAACCCCCTAATATCATCAGAGATAAATTAGTACTTTACTAGAAGTATATTCATAAAACAGTTAAATGTAAGTAAGTCTTACATGTTGGGTTCTGTATATATAGTATATTAGTAAAAAGTAATCATTTGATATGGAGCCCTAAAATTTTTAGAAACTCCTTTAAATTGAAATATATAACATCATATTCAGTTAAACCATAAAAGAAATATAAAAAATCTATTAGCTTAAACCATTCAAGTGTGAGTTGAACTTATATTGGGGGAGGGTTCTGTATAGAATAAATTTAAATGGAATAGTTGTGGAACCCTAAAATTTTTAAAAACTCCTTTAAATTGAAATACATAATATCATATTCAGTTAAACCATACTGAAATAAAAAAAACGTAGATGATGAAAACCAAAGTGTGAGTTGAACTTATATTGTAGGAGGGTTCTGTATATAATAAGTTTAACTAAGATATGTATAAGACTCTTAAATCAAAATACTCATTATTAACATCGAACAATGTTTGAGATTGATGAGAAACTTAATTTTCAATGATATATTACTAAATAATAAAAGTAATCCTTTGATATGGAACCCTAAAAATTAATAAAGTTGAAATATAGCCATCCTTTATACTAAAAGTAATTAGGCGTGAGTTTAACCCTAAAAATTCTTAAACTCTTTTAACCGAAATAAAAAACGTAGCTATGATGAAAACTAAAGTGTGAGTTGAACTTATATTAGGAGAGGGTTCTGCAGTTTTAATTAACCCCCTAATATCATCAGAGATAAATTAGTACTTTACTAGAAGTATATTCATAAAACAGTTAAATGTAAGTAAGTCTTACATGTTGGGTTCTCTATATATAGTATATTAGTAAAACGTAATCATTTGATATGGAACCCTAAAATTTTTAAAAACTCCTTTAAATTGAAATATACATAATATCATATTCAGTTAAACCATAAAAGAAATATAAAAAGTCTATTAGCTAAAACCATTCAAGTGTGAGTTGAACTTATATTGGGAGAGGGTTCTGTAGTTTTAATTAACCCCCTAATATCATTGGAGATAAATTAGTACTTTACTAGAAGTATATTTATAAAACAGTTAAATGTAAGTAAGTCTTACATGTTGGGTTCTGTATATATGATATATTAGTAAAAAGTAATCCTTTGATATGGAACCCTAAAAATAAACTCCTTTAAATTGAAATACATAATATCATATTCAGTTAAACCATAAAAGAAATATAAAAAATCTATTAGCTAAAAACCAGTGTGAGTTGAACTTATATTGGGGGGTTCTGTATATAATAAGTTTAAATGGAAAAGTTGTGGAACCTTAAAATCAAAACACTTGCATTAGAAAATGCGCTGAAGCTATAGGTAGGGGTATATAAATCAGTTAGGCTCTATACATACATAGAGATCACTGCAGGGGATGTGATTGAATGAATAAATAATCAAAGTAATACTCACCCTCATCTTTCCCAGTTATTTTATAATCTGTTGACTAGGTGGCACTTCACGTAACCGCGGTTACCGCTATTTTTACCTCGGCACTCAACTATGTAAACCTGAGATCGAATTAAAATAAAACATTAATGGAGTATGTTAACAACACCATTTTATATCATACTGTGATATGAGTTTTAGTAATACGACTAAAACACTTTATATCGAATCGAATGGACTAGCTTCGGATACAAAGTCGGATTCAGGATGAAACAGCTTGATGAGTTTAAAAATATGATCTCATTAGCCTTATTTTAGAGATTCTCATAAAGATATCATAATTAAGAATATTTTTTACTCTATAGTATACCGTAGTGATATAGGTCTATTTCCACACCTACAGGGTGGTAAAAGCTTTTCAACTTATCTGAGAAAAGTATGTTGATATTGGTACCTATATCACTACGGTATATTATTATAGAGTAAAAAATATTTCTAATCATGATGTCTAGATGAGAATCTCCAAAATAAGATTAATAAGATCATATTTAAATACTCACCCAGTAGTTACACCCTTACAACTTCATATCTAAAGCTAGTCTACTCGACACGATATAGAGTGTTTAGTTCGTATTACTAACAACTTATATCACCGTATGATACAAAATAGTGTTGTTAATATATATAGTCCACTATTAAAACTTTTAATTTTAAGTTGATCTCACCCCGTACACGTAATGCTACAACCGCGATGAACTAAAAATGATGGTGCGCGCTGTGTATAAAATTAACAATCACTGCGCGCTGTGACAGGATGTGTAGGCGAGCTGTGATAGCATCCAGCATCCTTCTGTGCCAGAGTTGATAACAATGTTTTTATACTCTTAAAATATTCAGCAATAATACACAACTAATACCGTTATCAGCGGACTGCACCCGTCTGTGAGCGGTATATGGCTCGCGGAGGAGTAGTGGTTAAGTCCATTGGCTTCTCATTATGAGGTGGTGGGTTCGATTCTCGCTCTAACTTTTATCCACCTTTCTATTAGTGTTAGAACCTTGAAGCACCATTCCCCCACCCCCGCCCCCTCAACGCTTCTACCCATGGAGCCTGGTAGATCAGACCCCCTTACCCTCGGCACGTCGTAGATAGGACACCCTTATACTAAGTTTCACCTTTTTCTCTCATCGAAATTTTGAATGTGTGTGGTGAAACCCTAAATATATATATATATATATATATATATATATATATATATATATATATATATATATATATATATATATATATATATATATATATATATAATTTTGTTGATAAGTATATACTTTAAATAGTGTAGAACCATAATTAATTAGATAACTCATCACCAACGTCGTCATCGTCAGCAGCTAACCCCCAGCCTAAGCTGCCGTTTGAACCCCCGGCCATAGTCTCCTATCTATGATGATGACAAAGTTAAGTGGCATGTTTTGCTGATGAAATAGAAATTCCCCTCATACATTTAGTATGGGAACACCCACGCTTTCAACCGCAAAACTGTTTGGTAGACCGCAGCATATGTCTGTCTGTCTGTCTTCTCTCATAGGTATAGTATACCTCATAAAACGTAAATTTTATCATGGAGCAAAAATCTGCGCAGGCGCAGTCGCGGGGCGGTGAGTAGCAGAAAAGGGAGTCGCATCGTGTTCGGCTAACTCATTTCAGCTACCACTCCAAGGTCACATCATGTACTAGAGCAAAATGTTACTTAGGTAAACATACACAGGAGTTTGTATATTTCTAACGGGCGGCATACTGATGATGATGATGACAAAGTTAAGTGGTATATGTTTTGCAGATGAAATGGAAATTCACCTATACATTTAGTATGAGAACACCCACGCTTTCAACCGCAAAACTGTTTGGCGAATCGTAGCATGTGTTCATCTGTCCGTCTCTCTCATAGGTACTACAAGATGATGATGACAAAGTTAAGTGATATGTTTTGCAGATGAAATAGAAATTTCCACCATTACATTTAGTATGAGAACACCCACGCTTTCAACTGCGCAAAACTATTTGGTGGGCCGCGGCATGTGTGTTCGTCTGTCCATCTCTCTCATAGGTACTACTGCCTCATAAAACGGAGAAATTTTATCATGCTGCAAGCAGGCGCAGTCGTAGGGGTGGTTAGTGCTACTCCCCACACACACTACGTCATAATCACCCATGTATATCAATATTTCAATGCTAACGTTAACAACAATAAAGTACTTAGATCTGAATTCAAATTCTGTTATACGAAAAATCTTGTGGAATTTGCATTTGTTTGTATTCGGAAATGCGATGATTGCCGATTGCAATATTCAATGGATGTGCGAGTGCTGGGTTCAAAACTGCGTGAAGGAACATATAATCGTGATTTTTGGATACTACAATGCAATTAATTATGCAATTTGTTTTTCGACAGTTAAATATTTATGTAGAGAGTGCGCTTAACGTTTTTAAGGTAAAAATGTGGAACCATGACTTCAAAAAAATTAAAACTATAAATTTACGGAGCAGGCGCCATCTAGCGGGGATAAACCTAACACTTTGGACAGCTGACATGTTACCGCCCACCGCGTGACGTCACACAAATGCTGCTCTGTGATTGGACACCGCCTCTGACGTCATACAAATACTGCTCTGTGATTGGTATCCCTCATCCCTCTGGTCCAGAACCGCTATATTTACACTACTATTGACGGGCGTGAGGAACTATATTTGAAAACACTATTAAATTAGTAAAGAAAAACTGAGTTTGCAATAATTCGGAAATACGCCAAATTCTACTCTAATGCTGGCTATTCATGAAGTAAAAACGACAAAAATGAAAATGGAGTACATAGAAATCCCATTAATGCAAGATTCGGCAGACAAACCCTATAACAATAGCGAGCGCCCCTGCAGAAATCTTTTAAAATCATGAAACTACAAATGAAAACTAGAAAACTACGAAGATGGCAAGAAATGCGCGGAAAACTTAAAAGCATTAAAACCTTAACGGAACACTTCAACGCTCATTTCCTTAATAATAAAACCCGTCACTCCTCATTTCCTATATTGGTGTCAGGCTGCACAGCCCGCTAATTGTGGTCGACTGGCTGCGGATGGTCGGTCATCCTCTCCCATCCCAGAGCGTGTCTCTCCTATCAAATACTTGCGCCCCCTGGTTTATCCGGCTTGTCCGGGTCAGTCGCTACCAAATTGCTGGGTATGGTGCCTATGTTCATGTTCAGCTGTTTTTTCCCCAATAAATATAAATAAAAAATAAAAAGTTGATGAGGAATTGGGTATCCTGCAAATTCCAGAAGATGCTGCAGCATCAGGTCAAAGTTACAGTCTTCTATCTAAAACCTATTCATTGAGAGTATTCTAATGAGCCCATGCTGTAAGTTGGCGAGGAGTTGGGTATGCTGCAAATTCCAGAAAATGCTGCAGTATCAGGTCAAAGTTAACATGTTCTATCTAAAACCTATTGGGTATCCTACAGCTTCCAGAAGATGCTACAGCGTCAGGTCAAAGCTACTATGTTCTATCTAACAAATATTCATTGAGACTATTCCAATGAGCCCAAATACGATGCCTCAGCTGTAAATTGGTGAAGAGTTAGGTATCCTGCAGATTCCAGAAGATGCTGCAGCATCAGGGCAAGGTTACCATGTTCTATTTAAAACCTATTCTCTGAGACTATTCCAATGAGCCCAAACACGATACCTCTGCTGTAAGTTGGCGAGGGGTTGGGTACCCTGCAAATTCCAGAAGATGCTGCAGTATCAGATCAAAGTTACCATGTTATATCTAAAACCTTTTCATTGAGACTATTCCAATGAGGCCAAACACGATACATCTGCTGTAAGCTGGCGAGGAGTTGGGTATCCTGCAGCTTCCAGGAGATGCTGCAGCATCAGGTCAAGGTTACTATGTTCTATCTAACAAGTATTCATTGAGACTATTCCAATGAGCCCAAACACGATGCCTCAGCTGTAAGTTGATGAAGAGTTGGGTATCCTGCAGATTCCAGGAGATGGTGCAGCATCAGGTCAAGGTTAACATGATTTTGCAATATTATTACAGTAACAGGTCACCAAATTTTGAATCGATCAGACATGTTTAAGTTGTCACATCCATTCATCACCTAGATAACAGCTGATGATCCTCAAATGGCTGAACAGATCTTCGCAAATTATAGCTAAGAACAACTTCGATCACGTCAGCTTTCAAAAAAAAAAACGCATCAAAATCGGTCCATTCGTTTAAGATTTAAGAACTACGATGCCACAGACACACAGGTTAAACTTATAAACACCCCTCTTTTTGCGTCGGGGGTTAAAAAGCTAGAGGTCAACAAAATAGTTCATATTCATGATTTTCTTCATGAAGCTGGGCTCACTACTTCTACTTCCGATTCACTGGATCCACAGAAGACAATGGCGTTTTAACTGTGAACACAAGTATTACAAAATAGAATTAAGTACCTATTGTGGAATAAAGGTTACGTTTGTGGCGACATCTGCAGTACCCGCCACTAACAACTACGTTGCCACAGCTCACGACTGAACCATAATCGATCAAACTATATGGAGAGTTGCATCTTCACCTCGATAGATGGCACCATCATCGCAAGAAGGCTATTAACAAAGCATCTACAACGCACTATCAACATTTCCTTGCTCATAAGCATAATATAAACAAGCACCAACCATACACGGTTGGTCCACGGCCGGACCCCAGGCACACCACCTCGCCTGGCGGAGATATGTCCCTTTGTTCTCGTCATGCAGGAACACATCCGTTCCTCCTTTTCCGCGCTTTTAAAGCCTGAAAAAACGCGACTCCCTGTTACACATTTCCGTCACATGGGACACTTTTCCGTCAGTTTCCGTCCCATTTCACGAAATCACTCCCACAAATTGCAGGAAAGCGAGAGCAAAGATGTTACACATCAAAAATGTAAAATAGAAAAAAAAACTAAGTTAATTTTGCAGTTTAGATTTAGACATTTTGTAAGGAGTTGAACTTTTTACAAATATAACTGCACGTCATAAGTAAGTCCACTGTCACTCTTAAACTAAGAAGCCTACTTAGCCGTTACAATTTTTTTTGTTAATTCATTCATCATTCATTCATTCCAATTACTTCTATTCATTCATATGTCCTACTATTCCAAATCGTATTCAGATTCCCTGAAATAGCGGTTTTAAAACTGTAACACAAAAATCAGCACTTAAAAACTTTTTATTTCGTAAACTACCTAATCATTTATTGACGGATATGGCGAAACCCACAGATTTGGACAGAAGGATCCGCCCGTCTCCGTATTTCACTCAGATTATCTTCATACAAGCAAAAAGTAGCGCCATCTGACATAACTCGTACGAACTAGCGTGGGCGAGAGTTGACGTCAGTCAGTGCCGCGCTAAAAGGACCTTGGTAGAATTGTCGCTTTAAAAACGTTTTTATTTAAAAAAATTTACAAGAAAAAATACAATTTTAGGTTACCTAACGATGATACTATATTTCATGTTTCTTTTTAGCCTTTCTTTCATGATTTTTACAGCCTCTAATAACACAATAAGGTATTTTTACCCGACTGCGTCAGAAGGAGGGTTATGTTTTTCGAGAGTATGTATGTATGTATGTATGTAAGTATGTATGTTTGTATGTATAATTGTTTGGCACGCTCTGCAGCCTGAACGGCTGGATGGATTTTAGCTTGAGACGTGTCCTTAGATTCGTATTTACTGTGAGAGTGACACTGGGTATATCAAAATAAAAAATAAAAAAAATGGCGGATTTTTGGCGCAAAATTCAAATGTTAGGCACGCACTGCACTGCAGCCTGAACGGCTCGCTAGATTTTAGTTTGAGGGATGTCGTTAGTTACATATTTACTGTGTGAGGGACACTGGGTATATCAAAATAATAAAAAAACAAAATGGCGGATTTTTGGCGCCAAATTCAAATGAATTCATTCAATAATAAAACAAAAAAAATGAATAAAATAAAAAACAGTAATTTAAAAAACTAAAAAACCCGCCTGCGTTTCTGTGTAATTTGGAAATGAAAAACCCTAAAACAAGAAAGTCGTCATACCCGATTGCACTTAACTTAAGAAAAATTGTAGCAGTCGGGACCCATTCTAGAAATGGAGGCATAGTGAATTGAGAGCACATACCTATATTACATTGCAGATTACTCCAATATACTGACTAGGCGACTGCGTCAGAAGGAGGGTTATGTTTTTCGAGAGTATGTATGTATGTATGTATGTAAGTATGTATGTTTGTATGTATAATTGTTTGGCACGCTCTGCAGCCTGAACGGCTGGATGGATTTTAGCTTGAGACGTGTCCTTAGATTCGTATTTACTGTGAGAGTGACACTGGGTATATCAAAATAAAAAAAAAACAAAATGGCGGATTTTTGGCGCAAAATTCAAATGTTAGGCACGCACTGCACTGCAGCCTGAACGGCTCGCTAGATTTTAGTTTGAGGGATGTCGTTAGTTACATATTTACTGTGTGAGGGACACTGGGTATATTAAAATAATAAAAAAACAAAATGGCGGATTTTTGGCGCCAAATTCAAATGAATTCATTCAAGAAGGAGGGTTATGTTTTTCGAGAGTATGTATGTATGTATGTATGTAAGTATGTATGTTTGTATGTATAATTGTTTGGCACGCTCTGCAGCCTGAACGGCTGGATGGATTTTAGCTTGAGACGTGTCCTTAGATTCGTATTTACTGTGAGAGTGACACTGGGTATATCAAAATAAAAAAAAAACAAAATGGCGGATTTTTGGCGCAAAATTCAAATGTTAGGCACGCACTGCACTGCAGCCTGAACGGCTCGCTAGATTTTAGTTTGAGGGATGTCGTTAGTTACATATTTACTGTGTGAGGGACACTGGGTATATCAAAATAATAAAAAAACAAAATGGCGGATTTTTGGCGCCAAATTCAAATGAATTCATTCAATAATAAAACAAAAAAAATGAATAAAATAAAAAACAGTAATTTAAAAAACTAAAAAACCCGCCTGCGTTTCTGTGTAATTTGGAAATGAAAAACCCTAAAACAAGAAAGTCGTCATACCCGATTGCACTTAACTTAAGAAAAATTGTAGCAGTCGGGACCCATTCTAGAAATGGAGGCATAGTGAATTGAGAGCACATACCTATATTACATTGCAGATTACTCCAATATACTGACTAGGCGACTGCGTCAGAAGGAGGGTTATGTTTTTCGAGAGTATGTATGTATGTATGTATGTAAGTATGTATGTTTGTATGTATAATTGTTTGGCACGCTCTGCAGCCTGAACGGCTGGATGGATTTTAGCTTGAGACGTGTCCTTAGATTCGTATTTACTGTGAGAGTGACACTGGGTATATCAAAATAAAAAAAAAACAAAATGGCGGATTTTTGGCGCAAAATTCAAATGTTAGGCACGCACTGCACTGCAGCCTGAACGGCTCGCTAGATTTTAGTTTGAGGGATGTCGTTAGTTACATATTTACTGTGTGAGGGACACTGGGTATATTAAAATAATAAAAAAACAAAATGGCGGATTTTTGGCGCCAAATTCAAATGAATTCATTCAAGAAGGAGGGTTATGTTTTTCGAGAGTATGTATGTATGTATGTATGTAAGTATGTATGTTTGTATGTATAATTGTTTGGCACGCTCTGCAGCCTGAACGGCTGGATGGATTTTAGCTTGAGACGTGTCCTTAGATTCGTATTTACTGTGAGAGTGACACTGGGTATATCAAAATAAAAAAAAAACAAAATGGCGGATTTTTGGCGCAAAATTCAAATGTTAGGCACGCACTGCACTGCAGCCTGAACGGCTCGCTAGATTTTAGTTTGAGGGATGTCGTTAGTTACATATTTACTGTGTGAGGGACACTGGGTATATCAAAATAATAAAAAAACAAAATGGCGGATTTTTGGCGCCAAATTCAAATGAATTCATTCAATAATAAAACAAAAAAAATGAATAAAATAAAAAACAGTAATTTAAAAAACTAAAAAACCCGCCTGCGTTTCTGTGTAATTTGGAAATGAAAAACCCTAAAACAAGAAAGTCGTCATACCCGATTGCACTTAACTTAAGAAAAATTGTAGCAGTCGGGACCCATTCTAGAAATGGAGGCATAGTGAATTGAGAGCACATACCTATATTACATTGCAGATTACTCCAATATACTGACTAGGCGACTGCGTCAGAAGGAGGGTTATGTTTTTCGAGAGTATGTATGTATGTATGTATGTAAGTATGTATGTTTGTATGTATAATTGTTTGGCACGCTCTGCAGCCTGAACGGCTGGATGGATTTTAGCTTGAGACGTGTCCTTAGATTCGTATTTACTGTGAGAGTGACACTGGGTATATCAAAATAAAAAAAAAACAAAATGGCGGATTTTTGGCGCAAAATTCAAATGTTAGGCACGCACTGCACTGCAGCCTGAACGGCTCGCTAGATTTTAGTTTGAGGGATGTCGTTAGTTACATATTTACTGTGTGAGGGACACTGGGTATATTAAAATAATAAAAAAACAAAATGGCGGATTTTTGGCGCCAAATTCAAATGAATTCATTCAATAATAAAACAAAAAAAATGAATAAAATAAAAAACAGTAATTTAAAAAACTAAAAAACCCGCCTGCGTTTCTGTGTAATTTGGAAATGAAAAACCCTAAAACAAGAAAGTCGTCATACCCGATTGCACTTAACTTAAGAAAAATTGTAGCAGTCGGGACCCATTCTAGAAATGGAGGCATAGTGAATTGAGAGCACATACCTATATTACATTGCAGATTACTCCAATATACTGACTAGGCGGCTGACTTTCTAGAATGGGTCCCGACTGCTACAATTTTTCTTAAGTTAAGTGCAATCGGGTATGACGACTTTCTTGTTTTAGGGTTTTTCATTTCCAAATTACACAGAAACGCAGGCGGGTTTTTTAGTTTTTTAAATTACTGTTTTTTATATGGAATATCTTTCCACCGCACTGTACAGTACAATTTCCCGCAGCCGACTGAGTAGCGAGTGTGCGAAACTTTCGATTTTCGCACCAATTCGCTGGAAGCATTAATCGCGCGCGTTGGCCGGGTCTTTACGCCAGTAATATAGAAGTCATTGGCGAAACCATTAATCTGACTACAAAACCTTAAAAATCACCGAAGTACCGATAAAAACAGCTAAGTTAAGTAACTTTTAACCGCCTCCGTGCCGTAATGGTTAAGTCCATTCGCTGCACACCAGGAGGGCGCGGGGTTCGATTCCCGGCGGGGTCAACTTTGTAAGAGTCTGTTTAGTTGGTGCTAGGGCATTTTCATAGCCCGTCTGGCTAGCTACCACTATCTTATCTAAGTTGCCGCTAACCATCAGTGTTAACAGCATTGATGTGTTCCGGCTTGAAGATAAGATAGTCAAGTCCCCATTGCGTTGGAGAATCTTGGAAAGCCCGCTTCAATCTTCGGCATCATCATCACTTACCGCTAGGTAAGATGATGTTAAATATAGGCTTTTCAATTTTGGATTACAAAAAAACTATCGGGTCGCAATCAGAACGCGTCAATCACGATTTACCTAGTGAGTACCGCGCATATTTTATTTAACCAAACAAAAATGAAAGGTAACTTGTAATTCGGTTTAACTGGCGCACCTTCTAAGCACGATCAACTAGTAAGACTGTTACTTAAACTAATCAAATAAATCAAAACCATCACTTGTAAAACTTTTATTTTCATTTTCATGAATCAACCCTGGCGCTAAAACGCTGTACAGTCGCCGCCGCGGTTCGCGCGCCGCCCGTGTACGCAGTTATAACCGCTAAGACGAGCGCTTTAATACCCATTTTTCCGTGTATTGTCTGACAGTGGCAAATAGTAGGGTGAATAAATGCGTAGGTATTTTTGTTTAATTAGGAAGTGCAGTATCTGTTATGAAGTAACTAGTATCTCATCTGTGCTTAGTACTGCTAGTACCTACACCGTGGTGGCATCGTGCGACATCAAAGGCGTTGCGCTACTGTAAGCCATATCCATAGATTTGGACAGAAGGATCCGCCCGTCTCCATATTTTACTCAGATTTTCTTCATACAAGCAAAAAGTAGCGCCATCTGACATAACTCGTTCGAACTAGCGTAGGTGAGAGTTGACGTCAGGGCCGCGCTAAAAGGTCGCTTAAAAATGAGTTTATTTAATTTGTTTACAAGAAAAAATACATACTTGCCGATGATACGACATCCCATGTTTCTTTTTAGCCTTTCATTCATGATTTTTATATGGAATATCTTTCCACCGCACTGTACAATTTCCCGCAGACGACTAAGTCGCGAGTGTGCGAAACTTTCGATTTTCGCACCAATTCACTGAGAGCATCAGTCGCACGCGTTGGCCGGGTCCTTACGCCAGTAATATAAGTTATTGGCCATATCGTAATACTGTGCAAATACATCTATAATAATATGATGATTATTTACATCTATCTAGTATGTTATAATTATTATATTTAATTAATTTATAATTATATGTTTGTATGAGTGCTATTAGTATTTTTTCCTTGTCTATTTGTGTCTTATATAAATAAATATTTAACCTAAGTACTTATTTATTTATTTGAGCTTCGATACATCAACTTTGCACATTTAAGTGATATAGTGGTGATTATTATTAGCCCATATTTTTTTTTGCCTACTTAAACATATTTATGTAAAGAGTTAGCTGTTATCCCTAATAAATAAATATGTATATGTCATTGCGATATAAATGAAATTTGTCATTTCATGAAATCAGGCAGATATTGGCCAGATCATGAAAATTTGAGTTGAGCGAGCAATTAAGTTCATTCAGTTTGATGATGATTCTACCACCCGCCACCAGCTGGTTTAAGTTAGGTTCGTTTCGCACACATGATATGGCCGGATTACATGATCTGGTCAATCCATTTCATGAAAAGCCAATTCTACTATGACCATCATGACATCGCTATGACATATACACTAACATTATACATAAGGAATATACTGTAGAATTAATTTAGAGTTAAAATTAACAATAAGTTATTAAATATCAGTTGCAATTGTCATTAAAAAAATTCGCTAAAATACAAATATAAACTGTTTATCAATAAAATTAACAGAGTAGGTACATGCAGTTTCCTGACTGTATCACAGAAGTCCAGTAAAAACAGTTATCATAATTATAAATAAATTTACCTGCTTTGAGTATAATAGAAATGGTACAACCAGTCAGTTGGACATTACAGTTACTACAATTACAATTACCTGTTACTATCCGTACATCTGAGTCCCTGTTCAGTGTTCATCTTTAAAAAAAGACTTAGGGATCACTACTGTAAGCTGTGTAATTACTGAATATATATATATATATATAGTTTATTTTTATTTCTGTGGTTATTATTTATTAAAATATGTATGTTACATGTAAGTATTATGTATATTTAACTTTTATTTATTTCTTAATTACTATTGAATTACTGTTTCATGTTTATCTTTATTTATATAATAATATTTGTTTGTTTTGATTTGTATTTTATATATTTATATAAGTATATATGTATTATTTAGTATTTTTTCTTTTTTTTATCTGCAGCCACCCGCATTTAGCCTTTTACCTACCAACTCCTACCGGTTACCTTAAGGTTGCCTGGAAGAAATCGCTAAAAGCGATAAGGCCGCCTTTGCATTGTACATTTTTAAATTAAGTTTTTGTTAAGTTTTTTTGGTATGCAATAAAGAATATTTATTATTATTACAGTTGGATCACTAGGAAAACCCATTCAAGTGTTCCGATATCAATAGTTCTAAAACGGTGCAGTGCAGTAACTTCTTGTTACAAGCCACTTATGAAGCTTACTAGCTGTTGCCCACGACTTTGTTTGTGTTAAAAAGCATAAAATGTAGCCTATATGTTAATCCAGGTCCTAATCTGTCTACCAACCAGATTTCATCCAAATCCGTCCAGCCGTTTAGGCGGGAAGAGGTAACAAACACACATACACAAACTTTTGCATTTATTTAGTGGAAGTCAGATGTGATTCATTTTACTTTGGTACAGTAGGTATTACGGTATAGAGGCACTTTAGTATTGCATACTCTTTGATACAGGTGTTATATATAATTATGAGTGGTATTTTAAGGAGATACGCAGTAGGTATCTAGCACAGGTAAAAAAAAATCGCTCCTCTCTAATATAGAAATATATAAAAAATCCATCTACTCATAAAAGATCTTATTTTACGTAGGTACGATATCGGGCGCACGGCGTGTGAGTGGAACTTGTAGTGCACTATCTATACGTAGTGAATTTCATCTTGGCAAAGAATAAAGACTATTTTATGGTCTTGGTCAATATTGTGTCTCTCCAGCGTGAATCCTAAATTGTTTTACCAAATCACCTTGTTGACTAACTGCTTTGTCTCATTCTGAACATGATGGTTTCTCTCCTGTGTGAATCTTCATGTGTGCTACCAAGTAATGTTTTTCACTGAATGTTTCCTCACAATCTGAACATGAATATGGTTTCTGTTCTATATGAATCCTCACGTGTTTTACCAAATCACCTTGTTGACTGTATGCTTTGTCACATTCTGGACATGAGTATGGTTTAAGACCTGTGTGAATCCGCATATGTTTTACCAAAACATATTGTTGACTGAATGCTTTTTCACATTCTGAACATGAATATGGTTTCTGTCCTGTGTGAACTCTCCTGTGTTTTACCAAATCACTTTTTTGACGGAATGCTTTGTCACATTCTAAACATGAATATGGTTTCTCTCCTGTGTGTATCATCATGTGTGTTACTAAATGACGTTTTTGACTAAATGCTTTATCACATTCTGAACATGAATGTGGTTTCTCCCCTGTGTGAATCTTCATATGTGTTTCCAAATAACGTTTCTGATTGAATATTTTGTCACATTCTGAACATGAATATGGTTTCTGTCCTGTATGAATCTTCATGTGTTTTACCAAATCACCTTGTTGATTAAATGCTTTGTCACATTCTGAACAAGAATATGGTCTATATCCTGTGTGAATCCTCATGTGTTTTACCAAAACACATTGTTGACGGAATGTTTTGTCACACTCTGAGCATGAATATGGTTTCTGTCCTGTGTGAACCCTCATGTGTTTTACCAAATCACTTTGTTGACGAAATGCTTTCTCACATTCTGAACAAGAATATGGCTTCTCTCCAGTGTGAATCATCATGTGTGTTACCAAATGACATTTTTGACTGAATGCTTTGTTACATTCTGTACATGAAAACGGTTTTTCTCCTGTGTGAATCTTCATGTGCGTTACCAAATAACGCTTCTGACTAAATATTTTGTAACATTCTGGACATGAATAAGCTGTCATAGTTGAATCTAAATTAGGTAAGGTATAGTTAATGCCACAGAACATTCTGTAAGCTTAAATAGTTTTACTAGAACCAAAACTTCTGGATTCGTGCAATCCAATCAAATCTTTTGTCTTTTCCTTCTTACTCTGCTGGTCGACGAGTTTGATTGAAATCTTAAATTTACGTCGAGAAAGGATGGGATGACTTAGGAGGTCAGCATACGTAGGTACTCCATGTCCAAGTTAGATAAGCTTCAAAGCCAGCTAGATTACTAGGTAGATATTTACTCAAATATCACAGATTTATAATACCTGTAGTAGATAGGACGAATATTCACAGCATTTAGCAAACAAACAGCATAAAAGTGTAGGTGATGAATAAATGCTCAGTGAACAGCATGTTAGATTGAAACCACCAGAAACCACACAGATCACAGAGTAGAGAATGAAAGAATATGTCCAGAGTCCAGGAAGTAGATGCAGAGTAGGTACTTTTTATTTAGATAGTCCTTTATTTTAGATCAGATCACATTACATTAATATTACATATTTGTATCCAAAGTTAGTTAGTGGTTAGTTACATAAATATTTATTTTATTATTTCGTTTTTTTTTTTGTTTTTTTTTTAATTCGCCCTTTTAGGGCAGGCTAAGGCTCATTGGCCATACCGCCTAGTCTTCAGTATATGTTATTCAGCAGTATTTAATTTTTAGAATTCACGTCTTCAGTAATTTTTTAGTATATTTTTCAGATTATGTAGTAATTTTCTCCTTTTCAGTTTTCTAGGTCACTGTTCTTCACGTTCACATCATGTCATTGTCTATATACTAAACTAACCTACATACTCTAGCAAAATGATAGCACTTTTGCTAAAGCTTGCTCGGACTTCTTGTGGGAACTCGAAACACAGTATACACACTTTTATTTCATTATCCTACACAAGAAACACATAAATGATACTTCGCTGATAAATACACTATCAATATTACACATCGAAAACCACTAAATGTAATTTTTCGGATAATAAAAGAAAAATGACAAACTGAACGCTACAAATTCCCGCCAAAAAGTCTTTATTATTTCGTTCGACGCTAGCCCATATTTTTTTTAAAAGAATAATGTCTCTGGGTACAAAAGCCTGTTTGAGACAGTCTTCTCTTCGGTGTACCGGTGTGCTTTATAAAATATCTTCTCTGGAGTTCTTGAAAGCATTTGCAGCAGCCTCGTTCTAAGGTGGAATACTCGGTGGTTTAAAAAACTGCACCCAGGGAAAGTTGGGTTTTCACGTCCTCTTTCATTTTATTATCTTGTTCTTCACATTGTTCATGTTCTCCAGACGATTTTCTCCAAAACGCACTAAATTTGTAAACAAATCCTAGCAGAAAACAATACAAAAGCTATAAAATATTTTTTATTACATATACAAAGAGGTTACAAACAAACAAATAAAACTACTAATACGTCCTTTACAAACCCAACTCATGGAAGTATTAGGTACGTTACTGTTCAGTAAGACGGTTGAAACTAACAAAACAGTACGTGTGATACTTTAATTCATTCGCTACGACATCACCTGAAGACAATTTGCAACAGCACTTTATCATCCTTCAAGAGTAGTATTTTTTTTCTAAGCTGTCAGTTAGGAATTAGACCTTTTTTTTATTCACAATTGGTAAACCCTTGACAACATCTCACCTTGTGGTAAGTGACGATGTTGCCGAAGATGGAAGCGGGCTTACCAAGATTCCCCAACGCAATGGGGAACTGGCTATCTTATCTTCATGCCGGAACACACCAATGATTTCAACATTGATATTTAGCGGCAAGGCTTCGATAAGATGGTGGTAGCTAGCCAGGCGGGCTTAGAAAAGCTCTAAAGCAATGAAAGACATCATTGGAGTCCACTACACCGTCAAATAATTATCGTACTCTTTCAAAAGCAGCTATCATTTGCCGTCGTGAAATGTCAAAGCCCATGTATGATTTTGAGAAGGACAGATCCCCCCCCCTCCCCCCACTGTCACAGAAACTCTGTTTCCGGTCATCTTAAGTATCTAATTGGTCTTATAATATATAGACCATTATATGAAGGTGACGTAGAAAATGAGCAGAAAACTCTCTCAATATCACAGCTCATTACCTATAATACAAATAGGTATCTCAATCTCACGAAACTCCATTGCCTGTTTATCTCGGGCTTCTCATTCATTCGAAATTTAAAGTTCGAATCTAATAAATGAATTAAGTCACCTCGGCCTTTCAATAAATTATAATAGATAATAAATACCTGGAGCGAAAAATGGGAGACTCAGTTTTGTGAGGTTATCGTATGTCCTTCGAAAATTTTTGAATAAGTATATAATTAAAATAATGTAACATTTTAGTTTGGCACCCAATTAACCGCCCGGCCAGCCAACCAGGCAGCCAATTAACCGCCCGGCCAGCCAACCAGGCAGCCAATTAACCGCCCGTCCAGCCAACCAGGCAGCCAATAAACTGCCCGGCTAGCCAACCAGGCAGTTAATTAACCGCCCGGCCAGCCAACCAGGCAGCCAATTAACCGCCCGGCCGGCCAACCAGCCAGCCAATTAACCGCCCGGCCGGCCAACCAGCCAGCCAATTAACCGCCCGGCCGGCCAACCAGGCAGCCAATTAACCGCCCGACCAGCCAACCAGGCAGCCAATTAACCGCCCGGCCAGCCAACCAGGCAGCCAATTAACCGCCCGTCCAGCCAACCAGGCAGCCAATTAACCGCCCGGCCAGCCAACCAGGCAGTCAATTAACCGCCCGGCCAGCCAACCACGCAGCAAATTAACCGCCCAGCCAGCCAACCAGGCAGCCAATTAACCGCCCGTCCAGCCAACCAGGCAGCCAATTAACCGCCCGGCCAGCCAACCAGCCAGTTAATTAACCGCCCGGAAAGCCAACCAGGCACCCAATTAACCGCCCGGACAGCCAAACAGGCAGCCAATTAACCGCCCGGCCAGCCAACCAGGCACCCAATTAACCGCCCGGCCAGCCAACCACGCAGCAAATTAACCGCCCAGCAAGCCAACCAGGCAGCCAATTAACCGCCCGTCCAGCCAACCAGGCAGCCAATTAACCGCCCGGCCAGCCAACCAGCCAGCCAATTAACCGCCCGGCCAGCCAACCAGGCAGCCAATTGAACGCCTGGCCAGCTAACCAGGCAGCCAATTGACCGCCCGGCCAGCCAACCGGGCAGCCAATTAACCGCCCGGCCAGCCAACCAGGCAGCCAATTAACCGCCCGGCCAGCCAACCAGGCAGCTAATTAACCGCCCGGCCAGCCAACCAGGCAGCCAATTAACCGCCCGGCCAGCCAACCAGGCACCCAATTAACCTCCCGGCCAGCCAACCAGGCAGCCAATTAACCGCCCGGCCAGCCAACCAGGCAGCCAATTAACCGCCCTTCCAGCCAACCAGGCAGCCAATTAACCGCCCGGCCAGCCAACCAGGCAGTTAATTAACCGCCCGGCCAGCCAACCAGGCAGCCAATTAACCGCCCGGCCAGCCAACCAGCCAGCCAATTAACCGCCCGGCCAGCCAACCAGCCAGCCAATTAACCGCCCGGCCAGCCAACCAGCCAGCCAATTAAACGCCCGGCCAGCCAACCAGCCAGCCAATTAACCGCCCGGCTAGCCAACCGGCCAGCCAATTAACCGCCCGGCCAGCCAACCAGGCAGCCAATTAACCGCCCGGCCAGCCGACCAGGCAGCCAATTAACCGCCCGGCCAGCCAACCAGGCAGCCAATTAACCGCCCGGCCAGCCAACCAGGCAGCCAATTAACCGCCCGTCCAGCCAATCAGTCAGCCAATTAACCGCCCGGCCAGCCAACCAGGCAGTTCATTAACCGCCCGGCCAGCCAACCAGGCAGCCAATTAACCGCCCGGCCGGCCAACCAGCCAGCCAATTAACCGCCCGGCCAGCCAACCAGGCAGCCAATTAACCGCCCGGCCGGCCAACCAGCCAGCCAATTAATCGCCCGGCCGGCCAACCAGGCAGCCAATTAACCGCCCGACCAGCCAACCAGGCAGCTAATTAACCGCCCGGCCAGTCAACCAGGCAGCCAATTAACCGCCCGGCCAGCCAACCAGGCAGCCAATTAACCGCCCGGCCAGCCAACCAGGCAGCCAATTAACCGCCCGGCAAGCCAACCAGGCAGCTAATTAACCGCCCGGCCAGCCAACCAGCCAGCCAATCAACCGCCCGGCCAGCCAACCAGGCAGCCAATTAACCGCCCGGCCAGCCAACCAGGCAGCCAATTAACCGCCTGGCCAGCCAACCAGGCAGCCAATTAACCGCCCGGCCAGCCAACCAGGCAGTCAATTAACCGCCCGTCCAGCCAACCAGGCAGCCAATAAACCGCCTGGCCAGCCAACCAGGCAGCCAATTAACCGCCCGGCCAGCCAACCAATTAACCGCCCGGCCAGCCAACCAGGCAGTCAATTAACCGCCCGGCTAGCCAACCAGCCAGCCAATTAACCGCCCGGCCAGCCAACCAGCCAGCCAATTAACCGCCCGGCCAGTCAACCAGCCAGCCAATTAACCGCCCGGCGAGCCAACCAGGCAGCCAATTGACCGCCAGGCCAGCCAACCAGGCAGCCAATTAACCGCCCGGCCAGCCAACCAGGCAGCCAATTAATCGCCCGGCCAGCCAACCAGGCAGCCAATTGACCGCCCGGCCAGCCAACCAGGCAGCCAATTGACCGCCCGGCCAGCCAACCAGGCAGCCAATTGACCGCCCGGCCAGCCAACCAGGCAGCCAATTGACCGCCCGGCCAGCCAACCAGGCAGCCAATTGACCGCCAGGCCAGCCAACCAGGCAGCCAATTAACCGCCCGGCCAGCCAACCAGGCAGCCAATTAACCGCCCGGCCAGCCAACCAGCAGCCAATTAACCGCCCGGCCAGCCAACCAGGCAGCCAATTAACCGCCCGGCCGGCCAACCAGCCAGCTAATTAACCGCCCGGCCAGCCAACCAGCCAGCCAATTAACCGCCCGGCCAGCCAACCAGGCAGCCAATTAACCTTCCGGCCGGCCAACCAGGCAGCCAATTAATCGCCCGGCCAGCCAACCAGCCAGCATATTAACCGCCCGGCCAGCCAACCAGGCAGCCAATTAACCGCCCGGCCAGCCAACCAGGCAGTTAATTAACCGCCCGGCCAGCCAACCAGGCAACCAATTAACCGCCCGGCCGGCCAACCAGCCAGCCAATTAACCGCCCGGCCGGCCAACCAGCCAGATTAACCGCCCGACCAGCCAACCAGCCAGCCAATTAACCGCCCGGCCAGCCAACCAGTCAGCCAATTAACCGCCCGGCCAGCCAACCAGGCAGCCAATTAACCGCCTGGCCAGCCAACCAGGCAGCCAATTAACCGCCCGGCCAGCCAACCAGGCAGTCAATTAACCGCCCGTCCAGCCAACCAGGCAGCCAATTAACCGCCCGGCCAGCCAACCAGGCAGTTAAATAACCGCCCGGCCAGCCAACCAGGCAGCCAATTAACCGCCCGGCCAGCCAACCAGGCAGCCAATTAACCGCCTGGCCAGCCAACCAGGCAGCCAATTAACCGCCCGGCCAGCCAACCAATTAACCGCCCGGCCAGCCAACCAGGCAGTCAATTAACCGCCTGGCTAGCCAACCAGCCAGCCAATTAACCGCCCATCCACCCAACCAGCCAGCCAATTAACCGCCCGGCCAGCCAACCAGCCAGCCAATTAACCGCCCGGCCAGTCAACCAGCCATCCAATTAACCGCCCGGCGAGCCATTCAGCCAGCCAATTAACCGCCCGGCCAGCCAACCAGGCAGCCAATTGACCGCCCGGCCAGCCAACCAGGCAGCCAATTGACCGCCCGGCCAGCCAACCAGGAAGCCAATTGACCGCCCGGCCAGCCAACCAGGCAGCCAATTGACCGCCAGGCCAGCCAACCAGGCAGCCAATTAACCGCCCGGCCAGCCAACCAGGCAGCCAATTAATCGCCCGGCCAGCCAACCAGGCAGCCAATTGACCGCCCGGCCAGCCAACCAGGCAGCCAATTGACCGCCCGGCCAGCCAACCAGGCAGCCAATTGACCGCCCGGCCAGCCAACCAGGCAGCCAATTGACCGCCCGGCCAGCCAACCAGGCAGCCAATTGACCGCCAGGCCAGCCAACCAGGCAGCCAATTAACCGCCCGGCCAGCCAACCAGGCAGCCAATTAACCGCCCGGCCAGCCAACCAGCAGCCAATTAACCGCCCGGCCAGCCAACCAGCCAGCCAATTAACCGCCCGGCCAGCCAACCAGGCAGCCAATTAACCTTCCGGCCGGCCAACCAGGCAGCCAATTAATCGCCCGGCCAGCCAACCAGCCAGCATATTAACCGCCCGGCCAGCCAACCAGGCAGCCAATTAACCGCCCGGCCAGCCAACCAGGCAGTTAATTAACCGCCCGGCCAGCCAACCAGGCAACCAATTAACTGCCCGGCCGGCCAACCAGCCAGCCAATTAACCGCCCGGCCGGCCAACCAGCCAGATTAACCGCCCGGCCAGCCAACCAGCCAGCCAATTAACCGCCCGGCCAGCCAACCAGGCAGCCAATTAACCGCCCGGCCAGCCAACCAGGCAGCCATTAACCGCCTGGCCAGCCAACCAGGCAGCCAATTAACCGCCCGGCCAGCCAACCAGGCAGTCAATTAACCGCCCGTCCAGCCAACCAGGCAGCCAATTAACCGCCCGGCCAGCCAACCAGGCAGTTAAATAACCGCCCGGCCAGCCAACCAGGCAGCCAATTAACCGCCCGGCCAGCCAACCAGGCAGCCAATTAACCGCCTGGCCAGCCAACCAGGCAGCCAATTAACCGCCCGGCCAGCCAACCAATTAACCGCCCGGCCAGCCAACCAGGCAGTCAATTAACCGCCCGGCTAGCCAACCAGCCAGCCAATTAACCGCCCATCCACCCAACCAGCCAGCCAATTAACCGCCCGGCCAGCCAACCAGCCAGCCAATTAACCGCCCGGCCAGTCAACCAGCCATCCAATTAACCGCCCGGCGAGCCAACCAGCCAGCCAATTAACCGCCCGGCCAGCCAACCAGGCAGCCAATTGACCGCCCGGCCAGCCAACCAGGCAGCCAATTGACCGCCCGGCCAGCCAACCAGGAAGCCAATTGACCGCCCGGCCAGCCAACCAGGCAGCCAATTGACCGCCAGGCCAGCCAACCAGGCAGCCAATTAACCGCCCGGCCAGCCAACCAGGCAGCCAATTAATCGCCCGGCCAGCCAACCAGGCAGCCAATTGACCGCCCGGCCAGCCAACCAGGCAGCCAATTGACCGCCCGGCCAGCCAACCAGGCAGCCAATTGACCGCCCGGCCAGCCAACCAGGCAGCCAATTGACCGCCCGGCCAGCCAACCAGGCAGCCAATTGACCGCCCGGCCAGCCAACCAGGCAGCCAATTGACCGCCAGGCCAGCCAACCAGGCAGCCAATTAACCGCCCGGCCAGCCAACCAGGCAGCCAATTAACCGCCCGGCCAGCCAACCAGCAGCCAATTAACCGCCCGGCCAGCCAACTAGCCAGCCAATTAACCGCCCGGCCGGCCAAACAGCCAGCCAATTAACCGCCCGGCCGGCCAACCAGGCAGCCAATTAACCGCCCGACCGGCCAACCAGGCAGCCAATTAACCGCCCGGTCGGCCAACCAGGCAGCCAATTAACCGCCCGGCCAGCCAACCAGCCAGCCAATTAACCGCCCGGCCAGCCAACCAGCCAGCCAATTAACCGCCCGGCCAGCCAACCAGCCAGCCAATTAACCGCCCGGCCAGCCAACCAGCCAGCCAATTAACCGCCCGGCCAGCCAACCAGCCAGCCAATTAACCGCCCGGCTAGCCAACCGGCCAGCCAATTAACCGCCCGGCCAGCTAACCAGGCAGCCAATTGACCGCCTGGCCAGCTAACCAGGCAGCCAATTGACCGCCCGGCCAGCCAACCAGGCAGCCAATTAACCGCCTGGCCAGCCAACCAGGCAGCCAATTAACCGCCCGGCAAGCCAACCAGGCAGCTAATTAACCGCCCGGCCAGCCAACCAGGCAGCCAATTAACCGCCCGGCCAGCCAACCAGGCAGCCAATTAACCGCCCGGCCGGCCAACCAGCCAGCCAATTAACCGCCCGGCCGGCCAACCAGCCAGCCAATTAACCGCCCGGCCGGCCAACCAGGCAGCCAATTAACCGCCCGGCCAGCCAACCAGGCAGCCTATTAACCGCCCGGCCAGCCAACCAGGCAGCCAATTAACCGCCCGGCCAGCCAACCAGGCAGCCAATTAACCGCCCGGCCAGCCAACGAGGCAGTTAATTAACCGCCCGGCCAGCTAACCAGGCAGTCAATTAACCGCCCGGCCAGCCAACCAGGCAGCCAATTAACCGCCCGGCCAGCCAACCAGGCAGCCAATTAACCGCCCAGCCAGCCAACCATGCAGCCAATTAACCGCCCGGCCAGCCAACCAGGCAGCCAATTAACCGCCCGGCCAGCCAACCAGGCAGCCAATTAACCGCCCGGCCAGCCAACCAGGCAGCCAATTAACGGCCCGGCCAGCCAACCAGGCAGCCAATTGACCGCCCGGCCAGCCAACCAGGCAGCCAATTAACCGCCCGGCCAGCCAACCAGGCAGCCAATTGACCGCCCGGCCAGCCAACCAGGCAGCCAATTGACCGCCCGGCCAGCCAACCAGGCGTCCAATTGACCGCCCGGCCAGCCAACCAGGCAGCCAATTGACCGCCCTGCCAGCCAACCAGGCAGCCAATTGACCGCCCGGCCAGCCAACCAGGCAGCCAATTAACCGCCCGGCCAGCCAACCAGGCAGCCAATTAACCGCCCGGCCAGCCAACCAGGCAGCCAATTAACCGACCGGCCAGCCAACCAGGCAGCCAATTAACCACCCGGCCAGCCAACCAGGCAGCCAATTAACCGCCCGGCCAGCCAACCAGGCAGCCAATTAACCGCCCGGCCAGCCAACCAGGCAGTTAATTAACCGCCCAGCCAGCCAACCAGGCAACCAATTAACCGCCCGGCCGGCCAACCAGCCAGCCAATTAACCGCCCGGCCGGCCAACCAGCCAGATTAACCGCCCGGCCAGCCAACCAGGCAGCCAATTAACCGCCCGGCCAGGCAACCAGGCAGCCAATTAACCGCCCGGCCAGCCAACCAGGCAGCCAATTAACCGCCCGGCCAGCCAACCAGGCAGCCAATTGACCGCCCGGCCAGCCAACCAGGCAGCCAATTGACCGCCCGGCTAGCCAACCAGGCAGCCAATTAACCGCCCGGCCAGCCAACCAGGCAGCCAATTGACCGCCCGGCCAGCCAACCAGGCAGCCAATTGACCGCCCGGCCAGCCAACCAGGCAGCCAATTAACCGCCCGGCCAGCCAACCAGGCAGCCAATTAACCGCCCGGCCAGCCAACCAGGCAGTCAATTAACCGCCCGGCCAGCCAACCAGGCAGCCCATTAACCGCCCGGCCAGCCAACCAGGCAGCCAATTAACCGCCCGGTCAGCCAACCAGGCAGCCAATTAACCGCCCGGCCAACCGCCCGGCCAACCGCCCGGCCAGCCAGCCAGCCAGCCAGCCAGCCAACCAACCAACCGCCCGGCCAGCCAACCGCCCGGCCAGCCAGCCAGCCAGCCAGCCAGCCAACCAACCAACCGCCCGGCCAGCCAACCAGCCACCCAGCCAACCGCCCGGCCAGCCAACCATCCGCCCGGCCAGCCAACCAGCCAGCCAACCAACCGCCCGGCCAGCCAACCAGCCAGCCAACCAACCGCCCGGCCAGCCAACCAACCAACCGCCCGGCCAGCCAACCAACCGCCGGGCCAGCCAACCAGCCAGCCAACCAACCGCCCGGCCAGCCAACCATTATTTAATCAATTCCTCGTTCTCAACTGGAACATTTCCTGAACTCTTGAAAATTTCAATAGTGAAGCCACTGTTTAAAAAAGGCAGTAAAGAAGAAGTCAAAAATTATCGCCCAATTACGTTAATCCCAATTTTTTCAAAGATATATGAAACGTGCATGCTTAAGAGACTTCTTGTATTTTGTGATAAATATAAGCTTACTAATGATGAACAATTTGGATTTCGGAAAGGAAAATCGACTACACTAGCTCTTTTCTCTCTTCTTCAAATTATTCTGACTAATGTTAACAAAAATTTTATGACTACAGGGCTTTTCCTTGATCTTTCTAAGGCATTCGACAGAATTCAGCATGACATACTACTTTCCAAATTAGAAACGATTAGAGGTCCTACGCTTGAATGGATATCATCATACCTAGTAACAGACAACAATGTGTAGTTATTAAAAAATCAGACAGCAAAAACAACATAGTATCGTACTCCTCTAAATATAAGACAAATAAATATGGCGTTCCTCAGGGAAGTGTGTTGGGACCAATCTTATTTATACTATACGTAAATAGTATTACTGACATAACTAATCATAAATGCATTTTATACGCTGATGATATTTCCATTATAGTAACTTCTGACAAAAAGAGTACTTCAATCGAGGAATATGAAAACGACATTAATAATACATTAGAAAAAATAATAGACTGGCTTGACATTAATAATTTGAAAATTAACTTGAATCAAACTAATTATATACAATTTAATAAGTCTTTTAATAATAAATATAATTACAATTTAGACATTCAGTATGAAAATTATACAATCAACGAGGTTAATAAACATACATTTCTAGGAATAACTATAGATCAGAATATAAACTGGAAACCACAAATAGATAATGTATGCTGTAAAATAAATAGATTTCTGTATGCTCTCAAACAGGTCAAAAATTGCACTAACATGAAAACGGCTTTATTAACATACCGTGCATACGTAGAGTCAGTTTTACGTTGTGGTCTTATAGCTTGGGGAAATAGTACTGACATGAATCGAGCCTTTATTGCTCAAAAAATGTATTCGCGCTATGTATGGAATCCCACCCTTCGTATCTTGTAGATCACTCTTCAATAGACTTGGTGTTTTACCGCTACCCTTGCTCTACATTTATGAAATTTGTATATTTGTACGGACAAATAACGGACTATTTAAAAGAGCATGTGATGGAAGGATCAGATCCCGCAGGGACCCAGAAAAGCTAGTGTTTCAAGAAATTCCCAGGTCATTTGTATATGATAAAAGTTGCCTGATGATGTGTATTCGCATGTATAACAAAATACCACATGAAATTAAGGATCTAAACAATAAACAATTCAATATCAAATTACATGAGTGACTGAATGACACAGACTGTTATAGTATTAAAGACTTTTTAAATTTCTAGATTACTTTAGATGAAGATTGACTTTATTTTGTATTTTTGTGATTAAGATTAAAATATTTTGCATAGGTATATATACCGTATATATATAATAACCGATTTTGATGATTCTTTTTTTGTTGGAAAGAAGATATCCCAAGGGTGGTTACCATGATAAGAAAACCAGGATCTGTTGATGGAATCCCAGGGAAATTGAGGGCAACCCTATATATATATACGGTCGAATTGAGAAACTCTTTTTTTGAAGTCGTTTAAAAATCATCATCATTATATTAGCCGAAAAACGTTCACTGCCCGACAAAGGCCAATTTTTTCTCCAACTCATTCACTCTGCGTGCCATCCACTTGTGGAATTCCCTTCCAGAGACTATTCAACGCTCTCCTTCACTTCCTGTCTTTAAAGCTCAAGTAAAACTTTATTTTCTATCCCTGTAATTTCTGTTCCATCCTTTCGTGCTCTTTTTATCACTTCGCCATCTTGTAATTGTACGAATTTGGTATAGGTATTATTTTATTTCGTGATTTGTCTATGAAATTTAAATATGTATTAGTATATATTTATTTGTATGTATATTTATAATATATAATTCATGCACATATATATTTATATAATAGTTATTATATAAGTATAGAATAATAATATTAGCATGTATTATTATAATTAAGTTGCTTATTTCTCTGCCCTTATTATAAAATTAAGTATTTCGTGCTTTCCTATAATGAAAGGTTGTCTGGAAGAGATTGCTTTTAGCAATAAGGCCGCCTACTGTACACTTTATTATAGTATCTCTACGTATTCATCATCATCATCATATCAGCCGAAGGAAGTCCACTGCTGGACATAGGCCTCCCCCAAGGATCTCCACGACGACCGGTTCTGCGCTGCCCGCATCCAGCGGCTTCCCGCGACCTTCACCAGGTCATCGGTCCACCGAGTGGGAGGCCTGCCTACACTACGCTTTCCGGTGCGTGGTCGCCACTCGAGAACTTTACTGCCCCAACGGCCATCTGTTCTACGAGCAATGTGCCCCGCCCACTGCCACTTAAGTTTAGCAATTCTGAGAGCTATGTCGGTTACTTTGGTTCTCTTACTTCCAGCCTCCTGAACAAGCCGGTTTCCGAAAAGGATTTAGTACCATAGACCACATACATACGCTGCGGCAGATTATACAGAAGACCGAAGAGTACAATCAGCCACTATGCTTGGCGTTCGTGGACTATGAGAAAGCCTTCGATTCGGTCGAAACCTGGGCTGTGTTACAGTCTCTCCAGAGGTGCCAAATTGACTATCGATACATCGAAGTGCTGAAGTGTTTGTATGAAAACGCCACCATGTCGGTTCGCCTCCAGGATCAAAACTCGGAACCTATCCAGCTGCAGCGAGGGGTGAGACAGGGAGACGTTATATCTCCGAAACTGTTCACCGCCGCCCTGGAAGATGTTTTTAAGCTTTTGGACTGGGGTGGACTCGGCATCAATATCAACGGCGAGTACATCACCCACCTTCGATTCGCTGACGATATCGTGGTCATGGCTGAGACTATGGACGACTTAGGCACAATGCTCGATGGCCTCAGTAGAGCCTCTCAACAAGTGGGTCTTAGAATGAACATGGACAAGACGAAAATTATGTCAAACGTCCGTGTCATACCTACTCCTCTGAAGGTTGGAGGCTCTACACTCGAAGTTGTTACCGAATATGTATACCTGGGACAAACAGTCCAGTTAGGTAGGTCCAACTTCGAGAAAGAGATCAATCGTCGAATCCAACTCGGCTGGGCAGCGTTCGGGAAGCTTCGCAATATCTTTACGTCCCAGATACCGCAGTGTCTTAAGACCAAGGTCTTCGACCAATGTGTGTTGCCAGTGATGACGTACGGAACTGAGACATGGTCGCTTACTATGGGCCTCATAAGAAGGCTCAAGGTCACCCAAAGGGCAATGGAGCGTGCTATGCTCGGAGTTTCTCTGCGTGATCGAATCTCTACGTATTAACATTACAAAATTGTTTTGGTGTACTATAAGTGTAAATAAATAAAAAAATAATAATAATAAAGGCCTCCCCAAGGATTTCCACGACGGCCGGACCTGCGCTGCCCGCATCCTGCGGTTTCCCGCGGCTTTCACCAGATCGTCAGTCCACCGCGTGAGAGGCCTGCCTACACCATCTTTTCCGGTGCGCGGTCGCCACTCAAGAATTGTACTACCCTAACGGCTATCTGTTCTACAAGCTATATGCCCTGCCCACTGCCACTTCAGTTTAGCATTCTGTGAGCTATGTCGGTTACTGTGGTTCTCCTGTGGATCTTCTCATTTCTGATTCGATCGCGTTGACCTTGAGCCTTCTTATGAGGCCCATTGTAAGCGACCATGTCTCAGTTCCGTATGTCATCACTGGCAACACACAATGGTCAAAGACCTTTGTTTTGAGACACTGCGGTATTTGGTGCGTGAAGATATTGCGAAGCGTCCCGAACGCTGCCCAGCCGAGTTGGATTCGTCGATTGATCTCTTTCTTGAAGTTGGACCTACCTATATGGCTGGACTGTTTGTCCCAGGAAAACATATTCGTCAACAACTTCCAGTGTAGAGTTTCTAACCTTTAGAAGGGACAGAAGCCATGAACAAACAAAAAATATGCCGGGTTGGGTATCAAATGACTGGGTTGGTATTTTATTTTGTACAATAAATAGTATATAAACAAACATAGAAACAAATAAAATGGCTTAATTAGCTCATTTAAAAAAAGCTGTTGTTAGTGGCTTTGCTTGCATGCACCCGATAAATGGGAATTATCCATTATTCAAGAAATAAAATAATAAACCATTAAATAATAAGAAGCCAAAGATCCTCCCCCTTCAATGTCTTTACATCTTTGAAATATCTAAATTTGCAAGAGATCATCCTGACCTCCTTATGACAGCTAAACATATTATGTTTCCGAGATACACCAGAAATCAAAAAAGACTTGTACATGAATTTGCTCCAAAAACTTCACGCTATTTGAAAAATTGTTACTCAATGGCCATCACAGTTTGTAACAAACTACCAAAAGATTTAATAGTTATGGTACATTTCTTCTCGCTGCAAACAGCTGGTATTATTATTAAGATTTAGTTGGCTATTATAGCGTAGGTATTTACGCTTTTGTATGGGAGTGATGTATCTGTTACGAAGTAACTATTGAAACGCTAACTATCGTTTCGAGCCGATCTCTTTTGTCGCGTTTCATAATTAAATTCTTTTTTGATGTCGTTGCTCTATGGTATTTGAATTTGAAAATAGTTGTTATTTTTTGACAAGAGAAAAACAAAGGTTGATCGTGATCCCGTCTACAGTCATGCGAATTTAAATTTTTTGGATAAATTGTTTTATAAGTTGTTGTTGAGGCCCACAATTTTATTCTGTGGTAAGTAATTTGTATAAGGAAACCGCTTTGCGTGTATTTTTGGTACTGCGGCGAACTACATTTATATATCTCCGTAGGGTTTCATCCACCCCCCTGCGAGGTTGACGTCCCGACGGTTTTCCTCAATAAGGATTAATCCTGAGATGGAGCTGTGCTGACCACCAGCCAGTCCTTTCACTGCCCGCCCAGCTGCTTGCCAAGGGAAGTGAATATTATTTTATCTTTTGTCCCGAGCGTCTCTCTAACTCTTTGACTTTTCTGCCTTCCTAGAAGATTTCCTGCTTCCAGTTTCTAACCATTAATTATTTATTTTAAATTTTAAAGGTGTTTTGTATCTGATACGTGTTATGTTAGGAAAATAGGGTAATTCAGACCAAAGCGAAATTTAATTATTTTAGAGCTTAGTAATTTATTTAAGTACCAAAGGGGCGGTAACGATCGTTGCCAACCGGCATTCTATAAAATAACCTTTTTATATACTAATAAAATTGTAACTTTAAATTAATGTCCGGGAATTGCCCATAATTAAAGTAGGTCATTGTTTTAAATTTTCAACACGGTCAACCAATGTAATCACACCTTTTTTTATACTCATATTGTTTATTGTTCCTTCTTTTTAAAATAATCATAAAATACATATATTCTAATTTACCCCATAACATTTTTTTTTCTTAAAACTCCGTTTAGGCCCGAACCTCTAAATCCTACGTATCATATGTGGCAAACTCCGTAAGGGTTTTTATCCCCAGTTCCCATTATTTTTGTCACACTATTTAGTAATCTGTGGTATAGTACGGAACCATAATATCGCGAGTTCAACTCGCACTTGGCCAGTTATCCTTTTTAAAAGCTTTTATTTAACTTGCAATGTATGTATATTTGTTCGGATGAAATCTTGCAAGCTAAATTTGACCCACTTCCCGATTTTCGATTTAGCTGAAATTTTGCGTGCATATGTATATCGCGTGACAATGCATTATTAAAAGCTTGTACCTCAAAGTTTTGAGGTTTTTCGAGAATCATTCCTTTGTATACACCTAATAAAGTACCAAAATGCCAAACAAGATTCTATGTCACCTGGAAGTAGTTTAAAAAAAATTGGTAAATGGTAAGGAACCCGAATCTATTTTCTATTTATCTTATCTCGATGCCAGATTTCAGGTTTATAAGTTACCTCGAAGTGGTCTACTTATATATTTTGATGAGTATTAGTGATACGGAAACCTTGGTGCGCGACTAAGACACACTTGGCCATTTTTGAAAATTTTACTACCTCGATACCAAATATAAAGTTTCTGAGTATGACATATTAGATATATTCTATATAGTATGTGTATGTTGGATATACTTAAAACTGTTTTGAAAATTTTAGCAACTAGTATCTCATCTGTGATTTTAGCACATTTTGGTTTGAGCTGTGCGTTGATAGATCAGTCAGTCAGTAATTACGTCACGAATTCTTTTCAGAAACCGTTTCTTTTTAGAAACCGTGACATAATTACTGTTTAGTTAATTAGTTGCTTAAATTTTCAAAACAGTTTTAAGTATATCCAACATACACCTACTTCCCGAGATAACTTACCACATGGTATTAGAAATAAAGTGTTTATCAAGAGAACTATGACTCAGTCAGTCATAAAGATATTCGGCCGTCCATATCTCAGAAAATGATAAAAAAAATATTTATGAAAATTGGAATTCTAGGTGTTGTTCATGAACATAATTAATTTTAGTGTTTCTTTTTCGTCAATAGGTCTTAGAAAAATAGTGGAAGGGTTATTACTTATCAAAGTGTCACAAGTAGGATTCGAATTTTGTTTATTAGTCTTTAAAAAATAATCATTAAAATATTACAAATGTCCTGAGGGTTAATATATGTCATGTTATTGTATTGAATAGAATTAATGTCAGAGCTATATATATTCCTATTTACAGTTGAAGTAATTACATCCCAAGTAGCTTTACATTTGTTCTTCTTTGATTTAATGTATTTGTTATTAAATATTTTTTTGCGATTTTTGAATACATTTTACAAGAATGTTACTGTAACGTTTGAATTTATTTTTATGTATGTCTATGTATGGTCTTATGTAAGGAGTAGAGTAAGTAGTGATTTCAATACTTATTGGTCCGAACTGTAAGACATAAAAAGCATATATTTGTACCTCGCGTTGATGTCTTTTGTTTGTTAAGTGAATAGGTAATCGACTATGTGGTTGTGTGTGTGGAGGTGTGGTAGTACGGAGCCCTCGGAGTTGTAGTTCGACTCGCACTTGGCTGGTTTTTTATGTTTTCGTTGTGTGATATTTTCGTAGTATAGTCAATGTATTTTCGCAATATTTTCTTTTCGGATTCAAGTTCAAGTGATTGATTAAATGAACTTTGTTCGGATTTCAGTGTGTTTTATTTAAGTGAATTTCTGTTGAATGTGATATTTTCTCTTCTTCAGTTAATAAACGTTATTTTCTCTTCTTCATTTAATAAACGTAGGAGGTAACCTACCTGTTGAGGTTTATCCTCATTCCCCCTCCGTTTTGCTACTGAGTAATTTTTGTGGTCGGCAATTTGAGATAGGACTCAATCAAAATGTGAGATAACATGTTGCTCGCAAGAAAGCTTTTTGTCAATTTACCGGAGGATGAAAAGTGGTGGTAAGTGTGTTTACATAAATAAATAACATTTTATAATAACGTCTTTTCTGTAATGGGTTGTTTTGCACATAACCCGCACAGTACAATAAAGAGTACTTACCGGGCTGCCATAGGGGGAGTTCGACTGTGTAATTAGTCAAACCTGACCAGACCTATTTTTGGATTTAATGGCAGCCCGGTTATGTGCACTCCAAGCCTGTAATGTCCACCTAAATCTGCCTATCCACTAGAGATGTGCAAGGATGCGTATCCAAGCTGTAAAATGGTGCGACTCTTTCTATCAACGCTGAACATGTAGCTGACTCTTTTGCAAGTATAAGCAGTGCGCTACGTACGAGTCAGCAGGCAAGTGGGGTGTACACCGCCATACTGCCTTACACACATTCCTTGTATGCCTCCCTGATACATAAACAGGGCGGAGGCTCTTCGACAGTGAAATCAATCAAACCTAAAAACCTAACATTGCTCACTTCGCTCGCTCACCAGCCAAAAAACATTACCCAGTCAGTGTTGGGTAGATCTTGTTGTGTATGGTTAAACCTCAAATATCAACTTGTATTAGGACTTTACGCAAACAACTTTAGCTGGCTAATCTTATGTTTATGTTCACACCCCACCTTTAGCCGTGACATATACATACAAAAACCTCTCTCTTCTAAGGGCTTTTTCACTAAAGCTACACTGAGCTAGGCTAGGAAAAGAAACTTCTTTTACTATCCTATTGATTAATGTTCCTCGCACACTGCTTAGCTACCTCCACAGTTCTGGCACAGTCTAAGAATCCATACAGTCGTCCAACGCCTATAATAATCGCGTCATCGCCGATTTCACGAGTCACTGATCACAGTACCAAGGGTTGTCACAATACTTTACAATTAAATGAAAGAAAATGCCATTACGTAGAAAAAATACTTTAATAGTGTAAAATCGATATTTGAAGGTACCATAGATCTCTGATATAACAGTAACTAAAAAGTTCAAAATGTCGGCCATTTTTTTCAATTCTGACAATGGATTCATGATAAGGGAGCTCAGGGACCCCCAGATATCGATTTTGGAAGCAATCGGCCCAGTAACTAAAAAGTTCAAAATGGCGGCTACTGTTTTGAATTCTGACAACGGATTCGTGATAAGGGACCTCAGGGACCCCCAGATATCGATTTTGGAAGCAATCGGTCCAGTAACTAAAAAGTTCAAAATAGCGGCCATTTTTTTCAATTCTGACAAGGACATTTATCGATTTTGGAAGCAATCGGTTAAGTGATTAAAAAGTTCAAAATAGCGGCAATTTTTATAAAATCTGACAATGGATACGTGATAAGGGACCTTGACAGATATTGATTTTGGAAGCAATCGGTCCACTAACTAAAAAGTTCAAAATGGCGGCCATTCTTTTCAACAACGGATTATAGTATGTATGTCATATTCGGAGAAAAACCACCCCAATAATACCTATAAAATGATCCATATCAGGATCTTCAAGGCGAGAGTGACTAGGCATTATTTGAGTTTGCGTGTACCATCCTCGACTACATCGTCACTTACCATGATGAGGTGATGATGAGATGAGAATGAGATGTCGTCTAACTCACACAAAATTTTAATTTTAAAAAAGTATCGATAATTATTATATATAATATTTATATAATAAATTATTAAAACTCTTTGTTACAATATTTTTTTAATAATTTTAAATTTATTAAAAAATAGTTGTAGCAAAATTATTAATTTGAAATTTATTAAAAAATAATTCCAACGAAAGGTTTAAATATTTATATAAATCTAAATATATATAACTCAAAGGTGACTGACTGACTGACTGACATAGTGATCTATCAACGCACAGCCCAAACCACTGGACGGATCGGGCTGAAATTATAATAAGGGCTAGTTATACTATAACTAGTGGATGCCCGCAGCTTCGCCCGCGCAGATCCCGATTTTAGCGTTTCATTTGGGAATTTCCCAAAATCCTTTCTTAGCGGATGCCTACGTCATAACATCTACCTGCATGCCAAATTTCAGCCCGATCCATCCAGTGGTTTGGGCTGTGCGTTGATAGATCACTGTCAGTCAGTCAGTCAGTCACCTTTGAGTTATATATATTTAGATTTTAATAATTTTCAAACATTATGAACCGTAATAAATCAAAAGATAATAATTAGCCGTGCATGAATGATTGATAATAAAAATGCAACGAAACGACTCTTAATGAATGGGCCCACTACGGACTACTGTATGGATTCTTAGACTGTGGTAATACTATGCAAGTGTTATGGATACGCTCTACTCAGGAATCTGAACAACTTAACCAATCTGTAAAATAATTGTTCTTATCATGTCGATTAAAAACTAAATTTTATTGTATAACTTGGTGCAGGCCTCCCACTCAGTGGACCGACGACCTGGTTAAGGTTGCGATAAGCCGCTTGATGCTGTATGAATATAAAGTTGACCAGCCTGATCGGTCAACTCTTTATTGAGTCGTTATTCTTTTTCTGCTGACAACGGTTGTTCAGTTTTATTAGAGTATTACCAACCCAGTCACACTGTTTGAACGTTAATATACGAACGCACAAAATTGAAAACGCCAAAACGAAACCACAAAATTGAGGGGTTAAACTGACGACGTTTTTTTCCAGTGATTGGTACCTACACACTTGAAATTCCATATCTTGCCATTTCACACCTATTCGCTCTAGGTATCACTGACAGCCCACTATGCAGAGCGTGCATGGAGGCTAAGGAGACTGCTGCCCACATCCTATTGGATTGCAAGGAGCTAGCACAGTACTGGGTCGTGCACCTCGGTGAGCCGAGGTCGCTTCAGGAAGTCGTCAGCAACCTTCGGGGGCTACTGGGCTTCTTGGAGGAGCTGGACTTGCAGTGATGCCGGCCAAACACACAAAATGGGCGCAGTGGTCGCCTGGTTGCGGAAACCAGCCCGCCCCTAACAACTAATAACAACCATATCTTGAAAACTACTTAACTGATTTTGATAAAACTTGCACTGTTCCCTAAGTAAAAATATACTTAATCCTATAATTGAGGGTGCACGATGGGCGAGCCGCAAGCGGCTTGAAAGCGTGGAATTAAGTTTTACCCAGATCCTCTCATTTCTCTGGAATAAAAAGGAACCTATATTTTTCTCCACATTTCAATTTAAGCTCTGTGTAAAAATGTAATCTATAGATAAATAAGTATAATAGAGCTGTTGCTCTTAATAATTTCGTATTCAAAAACATTTGGATCGGGTATTTCGAAAACTCGAGAATTCCGTCCGTTTCCCACCTTACTACCAGACCTTACTACCAGTAGTAAAGGGGGCAAATTTTATTACCCACCTTACAACCAACGCTTACAGTAGTAAGGTCGGGGTTTTATTTACCCTCCTTACTACTATATAATTCTACTCTAATCTTCTTACATAAACTGACAACAAACTTTTTCCAAAAAAAAACAGAGTTACTTCCATTTGTTTAATGTTTAACAAAAAATCTTCATATTACTGTTAAAATATAAATAGAGTTTAAAAAAAAACTAAAAAAACACGCTTTTAAAGTACATCAGACTATAAAGTAAAAAATAATTCTTAATATAAGTTGAAAATAATTATTAACAAAAAATACTAGTATTATTGTGAAAAAGCGTGGGGCGCTCTGTGCCATTATTTCGTCTATGGAGCAACCCACACTTTTTTACAATAATACGAGTATATTGTTTGTTAATTACTATTTTCAACTTATATTAAGAAATATTTTTAGCACGCTTTTATTAGCTTCACTTGTAACTATGTATGTAATAAAATCTTGGAATCTTAATTTTACCAACTTTGCGGTCTTCGATTAGGATGAAATTTTGCACACGCTCTGAGTTCTGATGACAATACATGACTAGCTAAGAAACGTCATTACAAATCCAATATGGCTTCAGAAACACTTAATTTTTGTATGATATGATTTACATCGCCAGATCACAGAACCACATTTGTATACTTTTAATTGATAATATTGATGACCCTCAGCAAGCATGACATTACCACCATTTCTACGTATGTATTTTATATCCTCCACTGTGTCCATAATGCCAGCTAAATTAGAAATCTAGTCCGCAAATCACCTTCTTATCTAAGTATTATTTTACTCACATGCAATGCAAATTAAATATATAAATAGCTAATTTCGAAACGTCACTCGTCTGTATTTTTATTTTCCAACTAGCTGCAAAACCCGGCGTTGCTCGGGTTAAAATACATCGCATGTTTAATGGTATAAAAAATATTTGAGGATGCATTTTTTAACGTAGATAATATAGATTTCTATCTTAGATATTGAAAGACTTAGTCGAACATTGCGGTGTATAGAAAGTATATTTAATTAATTAACTAATTGAAATAATTATAAGTTAGAATAAAAAAACACCTTAGTAAATGGAAAATTTATGTTTTATTCACACAATTATTTACATATGATATTCTACATACTACATATATAATAAATACATTAACATATTACACGTCATATTATACATTTACATTTTGTTTAATTTTTTTTTATAATACTTGCTTATAGACTACATTTATTATTTTATTGTCCGGGCTGTAGATGAACAAATTTCGAGGTGATCCTGCTCGTGAGCATGCAACGTATAATTGACCATGTGCAAAGCATGGTTCCTTTAAGTCAACGCCACAGTATTGGAATGTTTGGCCCTGTGCTTTGTTGATGGTCATACTGTAAGCCAACTTCACCGGGAATTGTAAACATTTAAACGTAAAGGGCAATCCATTTGATATTAAAGGTATTCGTGGTATAAATACTATTTGTCCTTTTTCTTTACCAGTCATTATACTGGCTTCGATGATGTTATTTTGTAGCTGTTTGATACAGAGTCTCGTACCATTACACAATTTTGGCGAGTTCAGATTTCGTAATAAAATAATTGGTGAACAAACTTTCAATTTAAGGCAGTGTAATGGCATTCCTGGAACATTTAGTGAATTCAAAAATTCAGTAGGAAAATTTACGCTTTCTTGTTCATCAGTCATTGTATCAATTGAATTGTAGATTTTCTCTTCTCCCGGAATCATTTCCTGGATGATGTCGTTGATGCTATTGACAATATCGTTCTTCGTGGCTAGAATAATGCGCTCCCGTAACCATTCTGAATTAGTATAATTTTCAGCAATACTTAAATACACTTCATTTATAAGTTGTTCAGAACACTCTAGAATAGTCAAATAGTTTTTACTTTTTCATTTGATCAAATCACTTGAATTTATGTAATCACTGTTCACTTTTGGCTTCAATTGATCTTTTCGCGACTGTAAACACGGTTCAACTGACAAAAAGTCACTGATTTTCGGTTTATATACCGTTGGAAATCGAAATTTCTAGTATTAGAAAACTCTACATTCCGATGTACATAATTACGATCTGGATCGTCCGGATTAATTTCAATAGTTGCACACATTTCGGATTTTTCTAGAAGGTTCTAGATTATTCCAGTCATTTCTAGAACTATCTAGAGTATTCTAGAGCATTCCATATCGATTTTTACACTTGCACACAATTTTGAATCTTTTTAGATCTTTCCAAACATTTCTAGAACTTTCTAGACCATTCCATACCGATTTTAGCAGTCGCACACAATTTTGGAACTTTCTAGATCATTCCAGAAATTTTAAGAACTTTCTGGAACATTCCATACCGATTTTAGCAGTCACACACAATTTTGGAACTTTCTAGATTCCAGAAATTTTTAGAACTTTCTGGACAATTCCATACCGATTTTAGCAGTCACACACAATTTTGGAACTTTCTAGATCATTCTAGAAATTTTTAAAACTTTCTGGAACATTCCATACCGATTTTAGCAGTCACACACAATTTTGGAACTTTCTAGATCATTCCAGAAATTTTTAGAACTTTCTGGAACATTCCATACCGATTTTAGCAGTCACACACAATTTTGGAACTTTCTAGATCTTTCTAGAAATTTTTAGAACTTTCTGGCACATTCCATACCGATTTTAGCAGTCACACACAATTTTGGAACTTTCTAGATCATTCCAGAAATTTTAAGAACTTTCTGGAACATTCCATACCAATTTTAGCAGTCACATACAATTTTGGAACTTTCTAGATCATTCCAGAAATTTTTAGAACCTTCTGAAACATTCCATACCGATTTTAGCAGTCACACACAATTTTGGAACTTTCTAGATTCCAGAAATTTTTAGAACTTTCTGGACAATTCCATACCGATTTTAGCAGTCACACACAATTTTGGAACTTTCTAGATCATTCCAGAAATTTTTAGAACTTTCTGGAACATTCCATACCGATTTTAGCAGTCACACACAATTTTGGAACTTTCTAGATCATTCCAGAAACTTTTAGAACCTTCTCGAACATTCTAGATCGATTGTTACACTTGTACACATTCTGGAGTTTTCTAGATTATTCCAGAAATTCCAGAAATTTTTAGAACTTTCTAAAAGTTCCCATGAGTTAGAAAAGGACAGATATATATTTTTTTACATTTTCGCCACCCACAACCACCCACTTCCACCCACCGCGACCAAACTCCCTTACTCCCACCTGGAGACCAAGGGGTATTTACCACCCCAACGGGAAGTTGATTGGAGTTAGTGGTGATAGAGAAAACCCTGGCTTTACGTACTAACATAAGCATTTTATATATATATAGATAGATAGATAGATTTTCTTTTTTGTCGTTTACTGACAGTAAATGTAATTAGATTATAGTTGGGTTACCTGGTAGTAAGGAGGGTGAATAAAAAACCTCGACCTTACTACTGCAAGCGTTGGTTGTAAGGTGGGTAATAAAATTTGCCCCCTTTACTACTGGTAGTAAGGTCTGATAGTAAGGTGGGAAACGGACGGAGAATTCCAGTGCAACAAAGTTTTGGTTTATTAAAAAAAACTGAACTGTTGTTTTATAAAAGTTTGTATCTTCGATTAGGATGAAATTTTGCACACGCTCTGAGTTCTGATGACAATACATGACTAGCTAAGAAACGTCATTACAAATCCAATATGGCTTCAGAAACACTTAATTTTTGTATGATATGATTTACATCGCCAGATCACAGAACCACATTTGTATACTTTTAATTGATAATATTGATGACCCTCAGCAAGCATGACATTACCACCATTTCTACGTATGTATTTTATATCCTCCACTGTGTCCATAATGCCAGCTAAATTAGAAATCTAGTCCGCAAATCACCTTCTTATCTAAGTATTATTTTACTCACATGCAATGCAAATTAAATATATAAATAGCTAATTTCGAAACGTCACTCGTCTGTATTTTTATTTTCCAACTAGCTGCAAAACCCGGCGTTGCTCGGGTTAAAATACATCGCATGTTTAATGGTATAAAAAATATTTGAGGATGCATTTTTTAACGTAGATAATATAGATTTCTATCTTAGATATTGAAAGACTTAGTCGAACATTGCGGTGTATAGAAAGTATATTTAATTAATTAACTAATTGAAATAATTATAAGTTAGAATAAAAAAACACCTTAGTAAATGGAAAATTTATGTTTTATTCACACAATTATTTACATATGATATTCTACATACTACATATATAATAAATACATTAACATATTACACGTCATATTATACATTTACATTTTGTTTAATTTTTTTTTATAATACTTGCTTATAGACTACATTTATTATTTTATTGTCCGGGCTGTAGATGAACAAATTTCGAGGTGATCCTGCTCGTGAGCATGCAACGTATAATTGACCATGTGCAAAGCATGGTTCCTTTAAGTCAACGCCACAGTATTGGAATGTTTGGCCCTGTGCTTTGTTGATGGTCATACTGTAAGCCAACTTCACCGGGAATTGTAAACATTTAAACGTAAAGGGCAATCCATTTGATATTAAAGGTATTCGTGGTATAAATACTATTTGTCCTTTTTCTTTACCAGTCATTATACTGGCTTCGATGATGTTATTTTGTAGCTGTTTGATACAGAGTCTCGTACCATTACACAATTTTGGCGAGTTCAGATTTCGTAATAAAATAATTGGTGAACAAACTTTCAATTTAAGGCAGTGTAATGGCATTCCTGGAACATTTAGTGAATTCAAAAATTCAGTAGGAAAATTTACGCTTTCTTGTTCATCAGTCATTGTATCAATTGAATTGTAGATTTTCTCTTCTCCCGGAATCATTTCCTGGATGATGTCGTTGATGCTATTGACAATATCGTTCTTCGTGGCTAGAATAATGCGCTCCCGTAACCATTCTGAATTAGTATAATTTTCAGCAATACTTAAATACACTTCATTTATAAGTTGTTCAGAACACTCTAGAATAGTCAAATAGTTTTTACTTTTTCATTTGATCAAATCACTTGAATTTATGTAATCACTGTTCACTTTTGGCTTCAATTGATCTTTTCGCGACTGTAAACACGGTTCAACTGACAAAAAGTCACTGATTTTCGGTTTATATACCGTTGGAAATCGAAATTTCTAGTATTAGAAAACTCTACATTCCGATGTACATAATTACGATCTGGATCGTCCGGATTAATTTCAATAGTTGCACACATTTCGGATTTTTCTAGAAGGTTCTAGATTATTCCAGTCATTTCTAGAACTATCTAGAGTATTCTAGAGCATTCCATATCGATTTTTACACTTGCACACAATTTTGAATCTTTTTAGATCTTTCCAAACATTTCTAGAACTTTCTAGACCATTCCATACCGATTTTAGCAGTCGCACACAATTTTGGAACTTTCTAGATCATTCCAGAAATTTTAAGAACTTTCTGGAACATTCCATACCGATTTTAGCAGTCACACACAATTTTGGAACTTTCTAGATTCCAGAAATTTTTAGAACTTTCTGGACAATTCCATACCGATTTTAGCAGTCACACACAATTTTGGAACTTTCTAGATCATTCTAGAAATTTTTAAAACTTTCTGGAACATTCCATACCGATTTTAGCAGTCACACACAATTTTGGAACTTTCTAGATCATTCCAGAAATTTTTAGAACTTTCTGGAACATTCCATACCGATTTTAGCAGTCACACACAATTTTGGAACTTTCTAGATCTTTCTAGAAATTTTTAGAACTTTCTGGCACATTCCATACCGATTTTAGCAGTCACACACAATTTTGGAACTTTCTAGATCATTCCAGAAATTTTAAGAACTTTCTGGAACATTCCATACCAATTTTAGCAGTCACATACAATTTTGGAACTTTCTAGATCATTCCAGAAATTTTTAGAACCTTCTGAAACATTCCATACCGATTTTAGCAGTCACACACAATTTTGGAACTTTCTAGATTCCAGAAATTTTTAGAACTTTCTGGACAATTCCATACCGATTTTAGCAGTCACACACAATTTTGGAACTTTCTAGATCATTCCAGAAATTTTTAGAACTTTCTGGAACATTCCATACCGATTTTAGCAGTCACACACAATTTTGGAACTTTCTAGATCATTCCAGAAACTTTTAGAACCTTCTCGAACATTCTAGATCGATTGTTACACTTGTACACATTCTGGAGTTTTCTAGATTATTCCAGAAATTCCAGAAATTTTTAGAACTTTCTAAAAGTTCCCATGAGTTAGAAAAGGACAGATATATATTTTTTTACATTTTCGCCACCCACAACCACCCACTTCCACCCACCGCGACCAAACTCCCTTACTCCCACCTGGAGACCAAGGGGTATTTACCACCCCAACGGGAAGTTGATTGGAGTTAGTGGTGATAGAGAAAACCCTGGCTTTACGTACTAACATAAGCATTTTATATATATAGATAGATAGATAGATAGATTTTCTTTTTTGTCGTTTACTGACAGTAAATGTAATTAGATTATAGTTGGGTTACCTGGTAGTAAGGAGGGTGAATAAAAAACCTCGACCTTACTACTGCAAGCGTTGGTTGTAAGGTGGGTAATAAAATTTGCCCCCTTTACTACTGGTAGTAAGGTCTGATAGTAAGGTGGGAAACGGACGGAGAATTCCAGTGCAACAAAGTTTTGGTTTATTAAAAAAAACTGAACTGTTGTTTTATAAAAGTTTGTATCTTCGATTAGGATGAAATTTTGCACACGCTCTGAGTTCTGATGACAATACATGACTAGCTAAGAAACGTCATTACAAATCCAATATGGCTTCAGAAACACTTAATTTTTGTATGATATGATTTACATCGCCAGATCACAGAACCACATTTGTATACTTTTAATTGATAATATTGATGACCCTCAGCAAGCATGACATTACCACCATTTCTACGTATGTATTTTATATCCTCCACTGTGTCCATAATGCCAGCTAAATTAGAAATCTAGTCCGCAAATCACCTTCTTATCTAAGTATTATTTTACTCACATGAAATGCAAATTAAATATATAAATAGCTAATTTCGAAACGTCACTCGTCTGTATTTTTATTTTCCAACTAGCTGCAAAACCCGGCGTTGCTCGGGTTAAAATACATCGCATGTTTAATGGTATAAAAAATATTTGAGGATGCATTTTTTAACGTAGATAATATAGATTTCTATCTTAGATATTGAAAGACTTAGTCGAACATTGCGGTGTATAGAAAGTATATTTAATTAATTAACTAATTGAAATAATTATAAGTTAGAATAAAAAAACACCTTAGTAAATGGAAAATTTATGTTTTATTCACACAATTATTTACATATGATATTCTACATACTACATATATAATAAATACATTAACATATTACACGTCATATTATACATTTACATTTTGTTTAATTTTTTTTTATAATACTTGCTTATAGACTACATTTATTATTTTATTGTCCGGGCTGTAGATGAACAAATTTCGAGGTGATCCTGCTCGTGAGCATGCAACGTATAATTGACCATGTGCAAAGCATGGTTCCTTTAAGTCAACGCCACAGTATTGGAATGTTTGGCCCTGTGCTTTGTTGATGGTCATACTGTAAGCCAACTTCACCGGGAATTGTAAACATTTAAACGTAAAGGGCAATCCATTTGATATTAAAGGTATTCGTGGTATAAATACTATTTGTCCTTTTTCTTTACCAGTCATTATACTGGCTTCGATGATGTTATTTTGTAGCTGTTTGATACAGAGTCTCGTACCATTACACAATTTTGGCGAGTTCAGATTTCGTAATAAAATAATTGGTGAACAAACTTTCAATTTAAGGCAGTGTAATGGCATTCCTGGAACATTTAGTGAATTCAAAAATTCAGTAGGAAAATTTACGCTTTCTTGTTCATCAGTCATTGTATCAATTGAATTGTAGATTTTCTCTTCTCCCGGAATCATTTCCTGGATGATGTCGTTGATGCTATTGACAATATCGTTCTTCGTGGCTAGAATAATGCGCTCCCGTAACCATTCTGAATTAGTATAATTTTCAGCAATACTTAAATACACTTCATTTATAAGTTGTTCAGAACACTCTAGAATAGTCAAATAGTTTTTACTTTTTCATTTGATCAAATCACTTGAATTTATGTAATCACTGTTCACTTTTGGCTTCAATTGATCTTTTCGCGACTGTAAACACGGTTCAACTGACAAAAAGTCACTGATTTTCGGTTTATATACCGTTGGAAATCGAAATTTCTAGTATTAGAAAACTCTACATTCCGATGTACATAATTACGATCTGGATCGTCCGGATTAATTTCAATAGTTGCACACATTTCGGATTTTTCTAGAAGGTTCTAGATTATTCCAGTCATTTCTAGAACTATCTAGAGTATTCTAGAGCATTCCATATCGATTTTTACACTTGCACACAATTTTGAATCTTTTTAGATCTTTCCAAACATTTCTAGAACTTTCTAGACCATTCCATACCGATTTTAGCAGTCGCACACAATTTTGGAACTTTCTAGATCATTCCAGAAATTTTAAGAACTTTCTGGAACATTCCATACCGATTTTAGCAGTCACACACAATTTTGGAACTTTCTAGATCATTCCAGAAATTTTTAGAACTTTCTGGAACATTCCATACCGATTTTAGCAGTCACACACAATTTTGGAACTTTCTAGATCTTTCTAGAAATTTTTAGAACTTTCTGGCACATTCCATACCGATTTTAGCAGTCACACACAATTTTGGAACTTTCTAGATCATTCCAGAAATTTTAAGAACTTTCTGGAACATTCCATACCAATTTTAGCAGTCACATACAATTTTGGAACTTTCTAGATCATTCCAGAAATTTTTAGAACCTTCTGAAACATTCCATACCGATTTTAGCAGTCACACACAATTTTGGAACTTTCTAGATTCCAGAAATTTTTAGAACTTTCTGGACAATTCCATACCGATTTTAGCAGTCACACACAATTTTGGAACTTTCTAGATCATTCCAGAAATTTTTAGAACTTTCTGGAACATTCCATACCGATTTTAGCAGTCACACACAATTTTGGAACTTTCTAGATCATTCCAGAAACTTTTAGAACCTTCTCGAACATTCTAGATCGATTGTTACACTTGTACACATTCTGGAGTTTTCTAGATTATTCCAGAAATTCCAGAAATTTTTAGAACTTTCTAAAAGTTCCCATGAGTTAGAAAAGGACAGATATATATTTTTTTACATTTTCGCCACCCACAACCACCCACTTCCACCCACCGCGACCAAACTCCCTTACTCCCACCTGGAGACCAAGGGGTATTTACCACCCCAACGGGAAGTTGATTGGAGTTAGTGGTGATAGAGAAAACCCTGGCTTTACGTACTAACATAAGCATTTTATATATATATAGATAGATAGATAGATTTTCTTTTTTGTCGTTTACTGACAGTAAATGTAATTAGATTATAGTTGGGTTACCTGGTAGTAAGGAGGGTGAATAAAAAACCTCGACCTTACTACTGCAAGCGTTGGTTGTAAGGTGGGTAATAAAATTTGCCCCCTTTACTACTGGTAGTAAGGTCTGATAGTAAGGTGGGAAACGGACGGAGAATTCCAGTGCAACAAAGTTTTGGTTTATTAAAAAAAACTGAACTGTTGTTTTATAAAAGTTTGTATCTTCGATTAGGATGAAATTTTGCACACGCTCTGAGTTCTGATGACAATACATGACTAGCTAAGAAACGTCATTACAAATCCAATATGGCTTCAGAAACACTTAATTTTTGTATGATATGATTTACATCGCCAGATCACAGAACCACATTTGTATACTTTTAATTGATAATATTGATGACCCTCAGCAAGCATGACATTACCACCATTTCTACGTATGTATTTTATATCCTCCACTGTGTCCATAATGCCAGCTAAATTAGAAATCTAGTCCGCAAATCACCTTCTTATCTAAGTATTATTTTACTCACATGAAATGCAAATTAAATATATAAATAGCTAATTTCGAAACGTCACTCGTCTGTATTTTTATTTTCCAACTAGCTGCAAAACCCGGCGTTGCTCGGGTTAAAATACATCGCATGTTTAATGGTATAAAAAATATTTGAGGATGCATTTTTTAACGTAGATAATATAGATTTCTATCTTAGATATTGAAAGACTTAGTCGAACATTGCGGTGTATAGAAAGTATATTTAATTAATTAACTAATTGAAATAATTATAAGTTAGAATAAAAAAACACCTTAGTAAATGGAAAATTTATGTTTTATTCACACAATTATTTACATATGATATTCTACATACTACATATATAATAAATACATTAACATATTACACGTCATATTATACATTTACATTTTGTTTAATTTTTTTTTATAATACTTGCTTATAGACTACATTTATTATTTTATTGTCCGGGCTGTAGATGAACAAATTTCGAGGTGATCCTGCTCGTGAGCATGCAACGTATAATTGACCATGTGCAAAGCATGGTTCCTTTAAGTCAACGCCACAGTATTGGAATGTTTGGTTGTTTACAGCCTGGTCTCAAAATGTGAAAATAAACTGGCTAAGTGTACTTTCTTTTTTTATAAAAATTATGGATTTTTCATGTTATTAAGAAGAAATTAAAAATACATATTTTTATGCATAACATTTTATTTATTAAAATTAAATCGATCGTCTTCAGGGTCAGGTCTCATATGTGTCAATTTTACATGTTGATGAGCCATGAATTTTAGTGTATCTCAAAAACATTAATACTCCAAGGACTTTTTGACAACAATAATTGATTTAAATATTTTTATATGGGAGGTCGTAGAATATTTGTGTTTCTGTTTGACTATCACATACGTCTATGAGCCACAGATTAAAAATCGTCAAAAATTTATAATTGAAAAAAGTGTGACTTTTGGGCTTCCTGAAATACCCAATTCTGAATCGGGCATTTTAAAAACCCCACAGTTCCAGTGCAAAAAAGTTTTACGAAATAAAAAAAAACAATCTGTGTAAATATGTTAAAGCCTTGGTTAGTTATTTGTTTTAAAAAAATGTTGTTTACAGCCTGGGGTCTCACAATGTGAGAATGAACTGGCTAAGTGTACTTACTATATCTTTTTTTTGACAATTATTGATTTTTGGTGTTACTGAAATACTATGTATTTGTGTAGGAAAAAAATGAAAAAATATACTCTTATGCATCTTTTATTTATTAAAAATACAATCAATCATCTTCAGGTCTATCATATGTTTCATAGTTACATGTTGGAAAGACAAAAGTTTCAGTGTATCGCAAAAACACCAATATGTACTTCAAGGAGTTTTTGCAACACAGGTACTTTTATTTTATATGGGAGTTGGTGGAATATTAGTTTCTGTTTGAGTAGCACGTATTATGTCTATGAGCCACATATTAAAAATCGACAAAAAGTGAAAATCCAAAAAGACTAAGGCTTTCTGAAATACTTACCCAATTCATTTACTTAAGAATATGGTTTTTAAGGTACCAAGTAACGTAACATTAGTAATTTATTGCGCTAAAGTTACATAAAATAAAGCTTATATTGGCGCGCGCTGCAATGTGGCAGTTAAAATTAAACACAAAATAATATTTTCCATGTAAAAGACTCACCAATTTGAAAAATAAAACACTAATTAAAATAAACTGATTTGACCTTTATTCGAACTACCTGGACAGTAGGTAGTGGTACTCTTCCACGAGGCACTCGCCTTGCAGAGTACCAGGACAAGCGTCTTGGCGGCAAGACCTACCGTAACTGGTCCTTGTCTTCACCTTATGGTGTTGGCAGGAATAGCGGCCCCCACTGTTATGCCCTAGGGTAGGTAAGTGGGGACGCTATATCATAAACCTGGAAGTCTAGCGTATCTGGTAGATATACGAGAGGGGATGACCTTTATTCTCTAAGCAATTCAGTTGTAAATGTCAAATTGAGGTAAAATCAAGGTAACTTTGGTAGTTTTGAAGCAAGGTAACTTTTTTAACTTAATCATAACATCAAGTATATTTTTGGGTATTAAATATATTTTATGCCATAAATATTGTTTAATTTTATAAGAAATTGTTACAATTTAAATTATTTTCCAGCATTTTCCAAACCCAAGGCCCTTAGGCTATGCAATGAGTAGAATTAGTGAGTGCTTGAAAATAATTGGCCAAGTGTGATTTGGATACGCGCACCAAGGGTTCCTTACCATTACACCTCTCCACACGAGTACCTACCTACAACAATGATAACTATACTTTTTAAACAAAAGACATCAATGTGAGCAACAAAAATGATCTTTTTTTTCAGTTCAAACTCCTTAGAGTGAGTAAGTATGACTTGTACGACTTACACTGACTGATGGACAGTTTTTAATATTTGTTTATTACTTTAGAATTAGTACTATCATACCAAATTTCACGCTTTGATGTATTACCGTTTTTAAAATACAGAAATTACAATTAAATTTTGGGTCCCCAGGAGGCTCGAGTTTCCACACAAATTAATATAGTTCTGCTTTAATACAAAAATACATGCCGGATTGAATCCAAACTTTGTAAAATGCAAATATATTGAATAAGACGACATATCAATGTTTATACATAATTAGTTTTCGATGTATATACTAAAAATGGAAAAAAATAAGAGCAGTTTCAAATTCTTTACAAAACTAAATTAAGCCTTTGTTTAGTTATTTACTACAATGAAAACTTATTATACAAACAACGATATGTGCACTAAAATTCCCAATCGTTCAGTCAACGAACAGGTGGAAACAAATGTAATTTTCCGCTTTATTTTTTTTGTTATTTGCTATTAGATCCCCCCATAATAGCACATACTTATTCTGTAAAAACTTCAGCCGGCTACCTATTCTGGTAAAAAACAGCCCTTTAAAAGTTAAGGACAAACAGACAGCATTGTAGACTTAGTAACATCCCGTGATATGGCACGGAACCCTAAAAACACCCTGTTTAATAGGCAAAAATCGCAAATAAAGAAATACCCTAGTAAATACTGCATTTTATTTAAAAAAAACAGAATGGTAACGGAAGTCAAGCATTTCATGGTGATGTCACAAAATGACTGCTACTTATGGTAGAATGACTGGTAAGTAAGTATACGTAACTAAAAATGTAACCTCTTGGCTACTTATTGATTCTACTAATGAAATTGATCAACTTTCTAGGGACCCTATTTATACCTACCTGCTCAATTCCTATTTATGAGACTTGCTCATCTCATAGGTACTACATAGGAAATTAAGCAGCATAACTGTACCTATAAACAGTCCAAAGACTGTGAGTTTATAGTCATCCACCAATATCACATTTTATTTACTGCATCTGCATAGGTATTAAAGGAGTTTAAGGTACTTATTATTTTGTTTTTGTTGCTGTCATCCTATGGTACCCTAGTGGTACATACAAAGGACCTTCGTGGATCGACGCCATCCCTCAATGTCCTCTACAACTCTCCAGCGGAACCCTGCTACCCGCAGTTCGGCCTCGATGGTTGCCACGTGTGGACCGGATGGCCTATGGCCATCGATGTCCGCCTACACCCGCTCATCTGCCATGTGAACGCAACGTAACCATAGCAGAGTTATCCTATTTTCTGGGCAGTGTGTCCCTATCCACTTTCAGACTCGTTGTCGTTGAGCGATTTCTCGCTCTAAAGGGCTTTGGTGACATCGCTTCGAGTAATCTTCGTTGCTGATTGTGTTCGGCCAGAAGATGCTCAGTATGGAACTTATGCTTTTGTTAACGAACACTTGCAGTTTTTTCATCAATCCTTTCGTCACTTTCCATGTCTTACAGCAGAACAGACATTACGAACGATGGAATAGATCTTGATCCGCCACGCCGGGTGAGCTGGAGTCCCAGACAGGTTTTAGCTGGGCGCACGCGCCTTTCGCCTTCTTCCTACCTAGTATTAAAATACTTATGGTGAATTCTGTACCTAAATAATTAATAAACAAATTTTGCTAAAAATCTCAGAATAAACCAAAACAAGCATACGGCGATAAAAGTGAGGCCACTAATGTGCTTGCTTGTATGAAAGGAACTACCAAGACTACGTAACTACGTATTTTTATGGTACTCCTCACAGAATAGATAAAAGTTACTTTTTGTAAGTACCTAAATCGGTGTAGTTTTAACGTTTTGGCCCTTCTAAATCCTGCACACCTACCTAGTGGTTCTTTCTAACTTACTTATCTCAAAAAGTTTTAAATCCGACCTAAAATAGTAATATGACATCTAAGGCAATGGGCCAAAGAATAAAGACTAACGTACTAACTTACGGGACAAAAATCCTTAATTCATTACTTTTTATAATGAACGCATTCAAAGAATAACGGATTAGATGTGACGTTTACTTAACACTCAAAGGTCAATGTCCTGAGACACGAACTACACCCCCGTAATCTACAGTACACAATCTGTAGGGTTGGTTACTTAAGCCTTGAAAGTGGCTGCTCGCTGCGTAGTTTGAGTACCGCGGAGCACAGCCTGTAGATGGCGTACCGCGGAATACGGGCTATAGTTGATGTTCGCGTAGACCATGGACTACGGGGTCAAATCTTTTACATGCAGCAGCAGAATAAAACAACTTCCAGAGGCAGGGAAAAATATAAATTTAAATCTACAATCCAGTCTTAACTCAATTTTCATGCCACCTAGTATTCCTAATGACATCATATATATCGTAAGACAGTTAAAGAATAAAAGCAGTGTTGGATATGACGGGATATCCACCAAAGTAGTCAAATATGTTATAGACTGTATAGCTCCTCATTTAAGCTACATTTTAAATTTAATAATTAGTACGGGCATTTTTCCAGACGCTTTAAAAATTGCTGTTATTAAACCTCTATTCAAAAAAAATGATAAAGAAGATATGTCATGTTATAGGCCGATTGCTCTTTTATCAGTATTTGCAAAAATCTTTGAATAATTCATTCACAAAGAACTGAATGCATACATGGAAAAGAAAAATATTTTTTCAGATGAACAACAAGGCTTCAGGCGAGACAGAACGACCAACTTGGCTGTATTTGACTTATTAAAAAGAATTACTGAAAATATTGACATAAGGAAACATGTTAGTGTTGTATTTATGGACATGACGCAAGCTTTTGACTATGTTGACCATAAAATACTTTTACATAAACTTGCTTTTTATGGAGTTAGAGGAAATATTTTAAAGTTAATAAAAAGCTACTTACATAATAGGAAGCAATACACTGAATTGTCTAAAATCAATATCGACAAAAAATATGAAGAAACCTATTGTTCACATCAAAAAGTTGTAAAATACGGGGTGCCCCAGGGCAGCGTCTTAGGGCCCCTGCTGTTTATAATTTACATAAATGACTTAACTAGACATATACAGTATCCCATGACACTATTTGCTGATGACAGTACGGTAGTGATAGAGTGCAAAAATAAGAGTTCTTATCAATATGAAATAAACAGAACATTATGTAGCATAATTTCTTGGATGAAAAACAATAACCTGCTAGTAAACCTAATAAAAACAAAAATTATACAATTTCGACAACGTGTCCCCACTCCCTCCTTAGATATTAAATACCAAGACTTCAAAATAGAAGAAGTGGAGTCTATAAAGTTTTTAGGAGTAACAATGAATAGGTCACTCACATGGAAGGAACACGCTGTGACACTGTGCTCAAAACTATCCGGATCCGCTTATGCCCTACTTAAACTTTCACAAATAGTGGATATCGCTACTGTCCTAAAGGCGTACCATGCCCTTGTTGGCTCAATTTTGAGGTATGGAATAATATTTTGGGGTAACTGCACAGAAAAAGAAACCGTTTTCAGGAATCAAAAAAGATGTATTCGAGCAATATTTGGTCTTAAACCCATCGATAGCTGTAAACCTTTCTTTGTAAAGTTTAATATATTGACACTTCCATCAGTATACATACTGGAGACAGCAGTATTTGTTAAACAAAATCCTGGTTTGTTTAAAAATATAGAGCCTACAGCTTATCATAGTCATCTTCGCTCACGAGATCTAACGAAAATTTGTCAACAATGGAGCAATACAGCTTTATTGTCAAAAAGTGTTTTTTGCATGGCGCCAAAAATATATAACAAAATTCCAGTAGACATAAGAACTTGCAATGTTAATCCATTTAGGAGAAGATTGAAGGAACTATTGACTACAAAATGCTATTACACAGTAAATGAATTTTTAAATGATAAATTAATGTAATCCTATTTAAAATTATTATGATTATTCTTGTACTGAGACTAGATTAAATTATGACCATTTTTTTTTTTAATTTTTAATATGTTTAGGACAACATGACTAAAAATAATATTGAAATAAATTAGATTAAAAAGACTGTAAATTATAAATTGTAATTGTAAATGAGCTAAACTGTAATTTAAATGTAATTAATCATTGCATGGAGTGTGACTGCAACTGTTTTTGTATGCTGCAAGGCAAACATGAAGAACTTCTATTGTAACACTAACATCTGTATTTTAATTTACTCATGTTCTTGACAAATAAATTATCTTTTATCTTTTGAACTACACCCCTGAACACTTCAGTACACGTAATACGGGCCGTGTTCCGCGGTCCGTCTACTATTGCCCGGGCTGATAGTTTGCAGCCTGTAGTGTACACCCCGTAGTTTGTGGACTGATACTGTATTGGAACTATTTGTACACGATCTATAGCCTGCAAATTACGTAACTTCATCTATTAGCTAGTACAATACGGGTAAAGAACTACCACAGATCATTAGTAGATCTGTGAGAACTACGGTGGCCCGATTGAAACCACCAGAAACCACACAGATAGTAATCTGTGACACAGATCACAGAGTAGTTATTAGATGAATGAAATAATATGTCCAGAGTCCAGGAAGTAGATGCAGAGTAGGTACTTTTTATTTAGATAGTCCTTTATTTTAGATCAGATCACATTACATTAATATTACATATTTGTATCCAAAGTTAGTTACATAAATATTTATTTTATTTTCGTTCAACGCTAGCCCATATTTTTTTAAAAGAATAATGTCTCTGGGTACAAAAGCCCGTTTGAGATAGTCTTCTCTTCGGTGTACCGGTGTGCTTTATAAATCTTCTCTGGAGTTCTTGAAAGCGTTTGCAGCAGCCTCGTTCTAAGGTGGAATACTCGGTGGTTTAAAAAACTGCACCCAGGGAAAGTTGGGTTTTCACGTCCTCTTTCATTTTATTATCTTGTTCTTCACATTGTTCAGGTGCTCCAGACGATTTCCTCCAAAACGCACTAAATTTGTAATCAAATCCTAGCAGAAAACAATACAAAAGCTATAAAATATTTTTTATTACATATACAAAGAGGTTACAAACAAACAAATAAAACTACTAATACGTCCTTTACAAACCCAACTCATGGAAGTATTAGGTACGTTACTGTTCAGTAAGACGGTTGAAACTAACAAAACAGTACGTGTGATACTTTAATTCATTCGCTACGACATCACCTGAAGACAATTGCAACAGCACTTTATCATCCTTCAAGAGTAGTGTTTTTTTTTCTAAGCTGTTATTCACAATTGGTAAACCCTTGACAACATCTCACCTTGTGGTAAGTGACGATGTTGCCGAAGATGGAAGCGGGCTTACCAAGATTCCCCAACACAATGGGGAACTGGCTATCTTATCTTCATGCCGGAACACACCAATGATTTCAACATTGATATTTGGCGGCAAGGCTTCGATAAGATGGTGGTAGCTAGCCAGGCGGGCTTAGAAAAGCTCTAAAGCAATGAAAGACATCATTGGAGTCCACTACACCGTCAAATAATTATCGTACTCTTTCAAAAGCAGCTATCATTTGCCGTCGTGAAATGTCAAAGCCCATGTATGATTTTGAGAAGGACGGATTCCCCCCCCCCCCTCCCCCCACTGTCACAGAAACTCTGTTTCCGGTCATCTTAAGTATCTAATTGGTCTTATAATATATAGACCATTATATGAAGGTGACGTAGAAAATGAGCAGAAAACTCTCTCAATATCACAGCTCATTACCTATAATACAAATAGGTATCTCAATCTCACGAAACTTCATTGCCTGTTTATCTCGGGCTTCTCATTCATTCGAAATTTAAAGTTCGAATCTAATAAATGAATTAAGTCACCTCGGCCTTTCAATAAACTATATTATATAATAAATACCTGGAGCGAAAAATGGGAGACTCAGTTTTACAACTGTATAACAGTGAGGTTATCGTATGTCCTTCGAAAATGCTGTCCTTCGAAAATTTTTGATTAAGTATAAAATTAAAATAATGTAACATTTTAGTTTTTTTTTTAATCCTCAACCGATGAACCCTTCTTCTAAATAAATATAATTTTATGGTTATTTACGCTTTTGAAATATTTTCTTCTTTCTGGGCATGAAAAGTTAATCAAGCTGTTTTTTAGAACTCCTTTGACATGACTCTTTATCACGAATACCATCAATCGATAATAGTCAGGACCAAAGGTTAAACGCGCTCTCTCAAACAAGAAAGCGCTCAATATCAAATAGTCGCTTGCGGTTTAGATTGTCCATCCAAGAACGTACCAGAGCCAACGTCATTTAACTTAGGTAATCGTTCAAGATACGGCAGCGCAGTTAAACTATGCCGAAACTATATAAAATTTCTAAAGTTAACCATTAAATTCATACTTTATACATTTTTGCCAGTCTCGTCATAAAAATATCACATTGTAGTGCATTTTTCTCCTGAACTATGACATTTATCAAAAATGTCGTTATAATCAAAGTTATAGATAATTTAATATTTCACATATTTTCCATAAAATGTTTTGGTGTAGATCTTAGTGTTTCCGAGTTATGATAAAAATAATAAATTTTTGACGTAAAAAAAAGTTTTAAATGGCCGCCATTTTGATTTTTTGGCAAGGAAAGTTTGGCCCCCCTTCAATCCTATTTAAGCACAGTCTAATGAACAATTTCCACCGGGAGGCCAAACTTTATCATGACTTGTAACTCACACCTCCCTAGGTTCATTCATACCTACTAGCATAGATTACAGGAAAACCTATTAGAAAATCTAACGTTGATTCATTCCCACAGGTAAAATAAAATTTCCAATTCCAGAATAATTAGCCCTCTATTAACCTAAAGAAAAGTATGTACTGAGAGGTCTTGTTCTGTTGATAGTTGAAGTTTTGGTGCAGAACCCTGTTTATGTGACCCCGAGGCGCACTTGGCTGGTTTTTTTACATTTGAAAACCCTACCGCCTTTGCCACAGATATGAAAATATGGTCTATGTACTGTAATTACAATTTGCAATTTCACCCAATATTATACGTGGATTCGTCCTTGAGAGTACCCGACTCGACCCACCAACCGATCCGACCGGTTGACCGAGCTATCTAGCGACTAATCGACGGACCAATCGACTGACAAGTCGACTTACCAGTCAACTGACCAATTTACCGACCAATCGACTGACCAGTCGACCGACTAATCCACTGACCAATCGAGTGGTGAGCAAACGAGAGACCTATCGAGCAATTTGTCGACCGACCAATCGACCGACTAGTCGACTAACTAATCCACAGACCAATCGAGCGAGCAATCAAGCAACCTATCGAGCAACCAATCAAGCAACATATCCACCGACCAGTCGACTGACCAGTCGACTGACCAGTAGACCGACTAATCGAGCGAACAATCGCGCGACCAATCGACCAACCAGTAAACCGACCAATCGAACGCCCAATCGAGCGACCTATTGAGCGACCTCTAAAGTGACCAATCGAGCGACCTTCGACGGACCAATCAAGCGACAAATCGAGCAACTATTAGTTACATCTCCCAAATTAGAAGTTGATATACGATATACGAGACTCCAAGAATATCTACAAAAGTACATGCCCCGATTCCCAAGCGTCAATCTCGCGCTTTTCGCAGATGACACCGCGCTTTATCTGTCCAGCCGATCCGCGAATCTCATAGTCAAAAGCCTTCAATTCTCAGCCCAAGTCTTAGGAGACCGGTTTAGGAAATGGAGGATCGAGGTTAATCCACAGAAGAGCGCAGCTATTCTGTTTACCTTCAAACAGCTCAGTTCTATTAGCAACCCCATAGACCGCAACATTACCATGTTCGGTAGCCCTATCCCTTGGGAACGCTCGGTCAAGTATCTGGGGGTAACCCTAGAGTGGACTGACGTTCAAGGACCACATAGAACGAGTTCGTAACAACGTACTCACTGACCCCGAAGACCCGACCACACTAGCCGTAGCTGCCCTGACCCCGCCCCCTAACCCACAGAGAAACACTACAACGACATTCTGCCCTCGCCGGCGAGGGCGGCGTCCCCTCGCTTCTGGCGCTTACCAGCGCTACCGGCACGTACCAGGCCGCATCTCTCCGATCCTCCCCCGTCCAAGCAACGACCTAAGCCGAGGTCCGTGCCCACCTGGGCGCCCTTAGGCAGTTGCATCTTTTTGCTTTGTACAAGGATGAGTGCCTTCCGTACTCGCCTCCCCTGCCCGGTGAAGTTGTAAAGGCCCCCACGGCCAACAACAAGCTCGTCCTTCGAAAAAAAAAATCTACAAAAGTCGACCTTGTAACAGTTTATTTATCTATAGCGAACACTTCTAATTATAATGAGTAAACTTTCATAGTAATTAACATTACATAAGAATTAGACTACATTTACCTCCAGCAGGCGTAGAGCCAGCGAACTGAGAGAGCGAGACCAGTCTTATCTCGCGAGGGCCTTGCTCAGTGTCGAGATACAACCGTTTTGTCATGCTTCGAAGTCTACATTTGACATTAGTGGGTAGACAAAATGGACCTCATGCTACGCCTGCTGGTGGGATTACGAATTAACGATACCGAATAAAGTTTAACATCCTTGTCCATATTATTTCGTCAGAGCAGCACGTTGACAAAGACCTATACCTATTACTATTACATTGAAGTATTGAATGCTCATCGGGAAGTCTGCATTATAAAGGTAACGTCTACAAATAGGTATGTGCCACTAGACTAAGGGCGCTTAGTAAACCAATTTGTGGTTGAATGTCCTTAAAGTTCCAAAAAAAACCTCTACTCTAGTCTTGCCGGCTAAAAGTGGCAGTTGAGAACACTGCTATTTACCTGTAATATCAATTTCTTTTTTGATTTGAAATGCTAGCGCCACTTTGGTGCCAATGCATTTCAAATCTTCTCTGGAGTTCTTGACGGTTCCTCATTCTGAAAAAATAAATTAAGTCGAAAAATGAAATTTGTCCCAAAAGGGCTTGTACCTAGAGACGTTAATATATTCATTACCAACCAAACCAATATACTTATAGTACAGGGCTGCCAGATGTACGATTTAAGTCGTATTCGTACGATTATACAGCAGCCCGTACTATCTAAATTTTGGTTGATTTGTATGGGATTACGATTTTTTAAATGAAATGGTTTTCTATGTTTTGCATAGGCGTACGACTTTTTTTGCTATGTTTTGTATGGGTGTACGATTTTCTTGCCCCTTTTGTACGATCTCCACCAAAAATCAAATGGCAGCCTTGATATAGGGTACGTTCCACTTAACGCCCGCAACGCCATCGACCGCGACCGCTGAAACTGCCGTTCCACTAACGGAAAAAGGCCGCGGGCGTTGTAGGCGAATGTTTTAGGTGGAACGCACATCTTGAGCGCTGTGTGCTCGCAATATGGCGGCATGGTGAAAGTTTTCTGTTTTCTCGTATAAATAGTTCAAATAATCGATATTAAATCTGAATACTATAGATTTTTTTAACTGCGTATGAAAACTTACGCACGCGCTTCCTCCTCTTCTGATTTTTGCCGGAGTTTCTTCTTCAATAGGGAGGCCACATTCTCTTTGGTGAAAGCCCACTCTGACCCACCAATATTTTGTGGGCGAAGTGGGCGCGACAGCGTGACCAGATTCAGTATTTTAATACTTTTTCAGTATATTTCATCGATTTTTCCGAACATCAGTATATTTTCAGGTATATTGTTGGAAGTCAGTATTTTTGGGTATATTTTGGTTGACGTTATGGCAACACCGTCGTGAGTGATCGTCTTTGCGACAATGTTTGCGGAATTCCCCGGAACGCGAACATTGGGGACTTTTCCGGATTTATACATGTTATCTATGAGCAAAGATGAGTAAGTTACAGATATGACAAGAAAGACGGCCGTCGCCGGCGTTGTAGTATTGTCATACTACCTATACAATTATCAATCAATACATATGTTCGCCTAAAACTTTACAACTGCTGGACCGATTTTAATGCGGTTTGCACCATTAGATAGAGCGTAATTTCCAGATTGCATACATTGAAATCCGTTGTGTTTCATGAATATCAGTTTACCCGGACGAATTCGGGACGGACCGCTAGTTTATCTATAATTTTCAAAACAACGTCTAGTTTTTAAGTTTTCAGTTGGATGAATAGGTAGTAGTTAAACATATAAGATATTTTATTACTAGTATAAAATCGTCTAATACGGTTCAAGTGAAATGATTGTCTCTTCTACACTCGACTTAATCTTTGAGGACTTTCTTTCGATAATTCGGGAATTTCCCCAAAATAGGAGATGTTTTTATCATCATATAAATAGAACGCGATTTTCGTTGTTTTTATTTACTTAGTTGCATCCATCCGGACAGCATGTCTAGTGTTAAAAAAATCAGTATTTTTATTGGTATATCTGTCCTATGTAAGTCGGTATATTTCAGTATTTTTTTGAGGTGCCTCGGTATTTTTGTAAAATTTAATCTGGTCACACTGGGGCGCGATGTGGTCGCGAACAGTGACGTCATCTATGACGTCGTGCGATCGCTCGCGACGACCACGGGCCTTAGGTGGAACGATACAGAGGGTGTTACAATCGTTGCGGGCGTTGAGTGGAACGTACCCATAGTAAATCAGTAGTGACTTAACAAAGTACTCTGTGGGGACTTATATCCTCTTTGATTAAATCGATACAAATACAAATAAAATTTAAATACAAATATAAATAGAAATAAAGGTTTTTATTAGTTTCTCACTATATTAATGAGGTAATTTTACCAGGATGAATGTGGTACAGGCAGTGAAGTTATACATTACGAAGATGACGGAGGAAAGTGGGCCGGGAATGAAAGTTATTCTAATGGATAAAGAAACTGTAAGTTATATTCCTTGTAATTTCTCGTGCTTCGTCGATCATTGTTTCACACGTTATGATGCCCCTTTCTGCTCAAGGGTACTTGCAGACTGCAACACCTTTAATCTATCGGAGAGGTTTATTGCTTGATTTTTAGCGGGTATCTTCTTGTTAATTTTAGCAGTAAATAAGTAAGTACATAAGACCTGGGCCATAATAGAAGTAAATATAAGTTATCTTAGGTATCTTCTTGTTAATTTTAGCAGTAAATTAGTAAGTACATAAGACCTGGGCCATAGTAGAAGTAAATTCCTAGACAGGCATGTAAACTGAATATATTTTTATTATGTGGAAAGGAATTTTCTCAGGAATGTCACCTTTCTAGATATAATTGGAATGTAAACATTACATAAATACATAACTTCATCCAAATCGTTAAAGCTGTTTTCGAGAAATCTGCATACAGTGGTTGTTATAGAATCAAGAAGGATAATATCATTTTGTCACCATAATTTAACTTATTTGACAGGACTAAACTAAATTTAAGCATTCTATTCTGTCTTTTCGATACAGAAAGTAAAAGACAGAATGAGTTAATTTAGTTTAATCCTGTCAAATAAGTTAAGTCATGTTACATCGAATCGACACCAATGTCCGTCCTGTTTTATAGTATCTTAATATTGTCAAAATAGTGTACATTATATTTTTTTATATAAATCACAAGAACTCAATGCTATACTGGGCCATGAGAGAATTCTTGAAAGCTTGCTCCCACTTGGGGTAATAAAAATGGCCTAAGTTTAACTTAACACCAGTTATAGTAAAATAACATCAAAAAAACACTTTTGATTGCCAAAAATAGTAAATGCGGACCAAAATTACAACTTTTATTGTGAAATTATAATCAAAATTGTTACATCTTGCTATCCTATTAAAGCAAATGACTCCAAACTAATCATTGTGAACCCAAAAAAAGTTAATGGCCACCAAAATTTTAACCACATTTTAATTTGCAGCATGTAGCATTTATTTTCTTTCTTTTCTTTTCTTAAAAACACATTTATTTTATGTTTTAATTTTTTACTTTTTAAATTTTTATTATTTACTAGTAAAATAATGAATATTCTGTAAAAAAAAGCCAGCTAGCTAAAAACCAGAACACTAGTATGGCGATAAATGTGAGGCAACTTGATTTTTTTAAAATTCATAATTGGTAAGCCCTTGGCATCATCTCACCTGATGGTAAATGACGATGATGCCGAAGATGTAAGCAAGCTTACCAAGATTCCCCAACGCAATGAAGAACTGGCTATTTATCTTCAAGGTGGAACACATCAATGTTGTTAACACTGATGTTTGGCGGCAAGATTTGGATAAGATGTTGGTAGCTAGCCAGGCGGGCTTCGAAAATGCTCTACCACCAACCAAACCGAGTCTTACATAATCATAATAATTTATTGGTAAAAAATATTTTACACTAAATTATTGTATTACAAGTTGACCCCACCGGGAATCGAACCCGTGACCTCCTGGTGTGAAGCGAATGGACTAACCATTATGCCACGGAGGTGGTTAAAATTTGTATGAAACTACTCTAAATTAGTGTAGTTTTGATGTTTTGGCCCTTCTAAATTCTGCGTGCAGGTAATTTATTTTTGTGAGTAAACAAGCGGTGGTTCTTTCTAACTTACCTAACTCAAAAGTTTTAAAATCCGACCTAAAATAGCAATATTACAGCCAAGGGAAGGAGGGTAGGCGCAGAGTTTCGGCTTTAACGCGCGTCATACTATTCTCACTTTACACACGTTCTGGTTTGATCCGTGTTCTGATCTACCACGGTAAAAAAGATCGACGGAGAGCGTCGGTGGCGTAGTTAGGGGCGGGCTGATTTCCGCAACCAGGCGATCACTGCGCCCATTTTGCGTCGTCGGTGGCGTAATGGCAAGGACTGTTACCTCCTGTCCGGGAGGTCGTGGTTCGAATCCTGCCACGTACCAATGTGTTTTCGAATTTCGATTTCATATGTACCTACGTTTATCCGACGCTCTTACGGTGAAGGAAAACATCGTGAGGAAACCTGCACACACCTGCGAAAAAAATTCGAAGGTTGTGTGTGAAGTCGACCAAACCGCACTGGGCCCGCATGGTAGGCTCGAGCCTCTCGGTGGGGACGTAAATGAGCTGATATGATGATAAAAGATACAGTCATCTAAAGTGATTTATAATTATGAATGAAGCATTCTAAGTCATAATTAAGAATGCTTTATAATTATAAATCATGAATGTGATCATGTACCTACATTAAACCTGTATATAATAAACTGAAATTATTATTTTTGTGTGAAAATTGATTTTTTCAGAAATAACACTATCTAGATATACTGGGAATGTAAATCATTACCTAAATACAACCCGCACTGGGTCCGTGTGGTCGACTAAGGCCCGTAGTGGCATGTTTCTCGACCGTTTCCGTGTTTTGCAAGGCATGTTAAGCCTTTGGTGCTAGTTGCTATCCCAGTTGTTAAGCCATGTCAGATGCCTCAGCTCATATACGTTCCCCACCGAGGGGCTCGAGCCTACCCTGAATTAGGGCGATCGGGCCTTAGTCAGACCACGCGGGCCCAGTGCGGTTTGGTCGACTTCACACACAACCTTCGAGTTTTTTTCGCAGGCGTGTGCAGGTTTCCTCACGATGTTTTCTTTCACCGTAAGAGCGTCGGATAAACGTACATATGAAATCGAAGTTCGGAAACACATTGGTATGTGGCAGGATTCGAACCACGACCTTCCGGACAGGAGGTAGCGGCCCTTGCCTTTACGCCACAGATGCCTTATAGGTGGTTTGAAAATTTCAGACAGTGAGGTTCGCCACTAGCCCTACAACGTCCACCAACCTGGACTTGACCCCCCGCCCCGTGTGTGGAGTAACTTTCACATCAGAGCCGCTATCTGGATAGCCTAACCTTCCTGAGTTTGGGAAGAGACAGCTCTAAGCCTGAAGAAAATGTACATTTCATGTTTTATATATCATCATCATCATCATATCAGCCACAAATCGTCCACTGCTGAACAAAGGCCTCCCCCAAGGATTTCCACGACGACCGGTCCTGCGCTGCCCGCATCCATCGGCTTCCCGCGACCTTCACCAGGTCATCGGTCCACCGCGTGGGAGGCCTGCCTACGCTACGTTTTCCGGTGCGCGGTCGCCACTCGAGAACTTTACTGCCCCATCGGCCATCTGTTCTACAAGCTATGTGCCCTGCCCACTGCCACTTCAGTCTAGCGATTCTGTGAGCTATGTCGGTTACTTTAGTTCTCCTGCGGATCTCCTCGTTTCTGATTCGATCACGCAGAGAAACTCCGAGCATAGCACGCTCCATTGCCCTTTGGGTGACCTTGAGCCTTCTTATTTTGTTATGAGTTTTATATATGTCTCAGGCATACTGTATAATTCTTTATTTATTATACATATGGTCAGGCGTGAGGCTTTTCGCGAGCTCATTTACAATCTGCCGTACGGCATTTTGACAATTTGCCTGACTCGGCATTGACTGTTTATATATGGATAAATTATTATTTGCCTGGCTCGGCATTTTACAATTTTCGTACAGAATTTTACATTTTGCCTGACCGTTTACATACGGACGAATTATTACATCCATGACCCAGCAGTGAGGAAGTTTATAGATTATATATTAAAATAGATTATACAACAAAATTCCAGAAAATGTAAACTTGTTTGTCAGAGAATAAATTTAAGACTCATGTCAAAAAATGCTTGTGCTCTAGAGGATATTATAAAATAATAGATTATGTAAATGCAAAGATATAATGTTGATTCTATGACAAATACCATTACCTGCAACTGTAATTTGAATCATGTCATTATTTGTAATATACAATAAGTTTTTTTTTACTATTTAAAAGTGTGTGTAAACACCTATTTAAAATAAATTATTTTGATTTGATTTGATTATTAACGGGTGGCTAAATCACTCTTAGAAAAAAGTTAAAGTTAAATACAAACATTATACTCTTTTTTTTAAATTTCCAGACCAGCATAGTGAGTATGGTCTTCAGCCAATCGGAGATCCTGCAGAAGGAAGTGTACCTGTTTGAGCGGATCGACAACAACGCCAAGTTTGACAACATGAAGCATATGAAGAGCATCGTGTTCCTGCGGCCGACGTCGGAGAATATAGCGCTCTTGTCTCGCGAGCTCAGATTCCCCAAGTATGGAGCGTATTTTATATGTAAGCATTTTGAAATCATTAGTTATTATAGCTCGTATACAAGAATTCTGAGAAATCTTGGATATCGGCAAAGCGTCGAACGGACTGCGGTGCGCCCAAATTACAATCCGCGCTTGAGCTTCGGCAAAAAATTGCCAAATATACAAAAAAAAATTGAATATTGCTTAAATTGATATAGATAGAAAGAATATTTAATCAGCTAACTAGAACAGTAATTAGTTTTTATACAAAAATTCTGAGAAATCTTGGATATCTTCAAAGCGTTGAACGGACTGCCGTGCGTCCAAATTACGGCGCGTTTAATAGGGGTGCTGGAAGAACAAAAAAAAAGAACTTAAAATATAGTAAAAAATGTTTTGCTACATCTTACAAGAGTCCAATATATACAGGGTCTTCGGCAGATGGTTGAAAATACGAAAATGGGAGATAGGTGGGGTCGCCTCCCACCTATTTTGAGAATTAAAAAATATCTAGGACTTGTAATTTTTTTTACAGGATTTTTTTTCCTTTTTTTAGAAATTTTGCCATTTTTATACCTTTGAACACATGTAACTTTTTGTTTTTTAAAGCTAGCTCCAAAATCTTTTTTTTAATAGACTTTTATAAGATTGTCGGCTCTAAAGAAAATTATGTTTGTTTCAAGTTATTGCTAAAAACAAAAATGTGGGCCCCCGAACTTAAAAAAAAAGTTGAACAAAAATTTAAAAGTCAACTTTGCGATGCATTTAAAAAAAAAATAATGGGGCTGGAAGGCTTCTGTTTTTTTTAAAACATCTCTAAAGCTTAGGCTTTTGAATGGTATGTAATTTGTTTCGGTATCTTTTTTGTAACCGGAGTTGTTAATTTTTTTTACTCAATTGGACCATGTTGACGAAATTCCACTAGTTACATGTTTTGTGAAATGTATCAAATGCAAAGTTGAAAATAATGTAAATACTTACTGTTGGGACGGTTACAAAGAGCAGGTACGTTTTTGTACATTCTTGCACACACATAATGGCTATCTTTTGTCATTTATTGGCATATTGGAGTTAGCACTTCCATATGCCAATAAAATGTCCGCATATTCCGCATTGGTAAATTGAGCCATTTTAAACCACAACAAAGTCTTAACAAAACGTCTGATAATAACAAAAAGTGACAAACAACAAAAAAACTTAACAAAATCACAAACACAGCAAAGTGAAATTAACGAAAACAAAAAAAAACGTTAACGTTATTAACGTTTGTGATTTTGTAAAGTTTTTTTGTTGTTTGTCACTTTTTGTTATTATCAGACGTTTTGTTAAGACTTTGTTGTGGTTTAAAATGGCTCAATTTACCAATGCGGAATATACGGACATTTTATTGGCATATGGAAGTGCTAACTCCAATATGCCAATAAATGACAAAAGATAGCCATTATGTGTGTGCAAGAATGTAAAAAAATGTACCTGCTCTTTGTTACCGTCCCAACAGTAAGTATTTACATTATTTTCAACTTTGCATTTGATACATTTCACAAAACATGTAACTAGTGGAATTTCGTCAACATGGTCCAATTGAGTAAAAAAAATTAACAACTCCGGTTACAAAAAAGATACCGAAACAAATTACATACCATTCAAAAGCCTAAGCTTTAGAGATGTTTTAAAAAAAACAGAAGCCTTCCAGCCCCATTATTTTTTTTTAAAATGCATCGCAAAGTTGACTTTTAAATTTTTGTTCAACTTTTTTTTTAAGTTCGGGGGCCCACATTTTTGTTTTTAGCAATAACTTGAAACAAACATAATTTTTTTTAGAGCCGACAATCTTATAAAAGTCTATTAAAAAAAAGATTTTGGAGCTAGCTTTAAAAAACAAAAAGTTACATGTGTTCAAAGGTATAAAAATGGCAAAATTTCTAAAAAAAGGAAAAAAAATCCTGTAAAAAAAATTACAAGTCCTAGATTTTTTTTAATTCTCAAAATAGGTGGGAAGCGACCCCACCTATCCCCCATTTTCGTATTTTCAACCATCTGCCGAAGACCCTGTATATTGCCTACCTATGGCATTGATTTAAATATACATATGTGTTTTTCGAAATATTTATTATCTACACTAATATTTTTAAGGGGTAAAGTTTGTATGTAGGTAATAATCTCTAAAACTACTCTACCAAATTTGAAAACTCTTTCACCTGTAGAAAGCTACATTATTCCTGAGTGACAATTTCAACCCCTATCTACCTTCAGCCCTAATATATATCTACAGTATTTAAAAAAACTTGACAGGTACTGAAATATTATAATGTCTTTTTTTAATATTTTAATGTTAGCGACCAACAGGATAGGTACTTTTGTCATGTTAAAAACATTTTGTTTTCAGTTATTATCATTATTCACTAATTTTGGAATTTAGATCCCTCAGGCCCGTTTGGTCTTATTACAGGAATCTCTAGGCAGTCTGTTAGGTCCACTTCTTTGAACGTTCGAGGAGGTGGACATTTGGGAAAGTGGACTTTCGGATAATAGACCGAATGGATATTCCGGTAATAAGACCAAATAGGCCTGAGGGGTTTAGATTAATTAAAAATGGTGTGTTTAAGCTTTATTAAAAATGTACTAATGTAATTAATATAATTAGTGTAAACGATTAAACACCTCAACCAATCTTGATGAAATTTGGCACACACGTAGCCTGTGTCATGGAAAAGGACATAGGCTACTTTTTATACCGTGAAAATAGCATAGACCTATAGAGTTCCTGAGGAAACTGAAAATACTTCTTTTGTTTATTATCATCTCAACGGAGCAACGGATTGTTGGGATTTTTAGCACAGAGATGGTTGATGGGGTAGACTTCTAATTAGCATAGCCGAGCCGCTGCGGCTTGCACACCACTCACCCTCAGACAGTCATAAAAAACGAAGCCCACGAGAGCGAAGCCGCGGGAAATGCTAGTAGATGAAAATTAATTTTTTTTGCAGTCATTAATTGACTGCTATAAATAGTATTGTCACTCAGCTTAAAAATAACATCCACACAGGCAAGAAAAAATAACATCCACACAGGCTTGAAAAAATAACATCCACACAGGCTAGAAAAAATAACATCCACACAGGCTAAAAAAAATAACATCAACACAGGCTAGAAAAAAATAACATCCACACAGGCTAGAAAAAATAACATCCTCACAGGCTAGAAAAAATAACATCCACACAGGCTAGAAAAAATAACATCCACACAGGCTAGAAAAAATAGCATCCACACAGGCTAAAAAAATAACATCCACACAGGCTAGAAAAAAATAACATTCACACAGGCTAGAAAAAATAACATCCACACAGGCTAGAAAAAATAACATCCACACGGGCTAGAAAAAATAACATCAACACAGGCTAGAAAAAATAACATTCACACAGGCTGGAAAAAATAACATCCACACAGGCTAGAAAAAATAACATCAACACAGGCTAGAAAAAAAAAACCATATAAACACAAGTGCAGTGATATACACGCATCAGCTCTTAGAGCTGCTAGTGTATTAATCAAATAATAATAATAATAATAATAATAATAATATACTAGGCACTGATGAGTAACAACAAACACTTGCAGACTTCAGCAACACGGTATCGAAGGCGGACATAAAGACCCTGGCTGAGTGCGACGAGCAGGAGACCGTGCGGGAGGTGCACGAAGTGTTCGCGGACTTCCTGGCGGTGGACCGGCATCTGTTCTCATTCAACATCGTGGGCTGCCTGCATGGTATGTGTTGCTGCTTCTGCATCAATATTATAAGCACATTGAATGCAGGCGATTCTAGAGAGGGTCACTTAGCCTTGCTACTCTTTAATGAACACATTTAGGTTTTTCCTTACACTATTCCACAATTAATATAACGCACAGTCCGAGAGGCTGGTGCAGCCGCAGAGGCGGCCGCCTGCCGCAAACGCTCAAAATATACGGCGTTTGAGCAAGCTTATATATTCATCCCTTTCGCCGTAGAGACGAGTGGACCATGGGCTGTTATATTATCATCTTATAGATGAGGAGATGCAGTTAAAACAACTTTCATTTGTGTGGGTCAAATTTTTATTTTGATCTCCAAAATAATTTTTGTTTGGTCATTTAAGTAATGGCTTTAATTGTTTTCGAAATTTCAAGTCCCATAGTTAAAAAGTTAGAGGGGAGATTGTGGAGCGGTGTGGTGGCACGGAATAGGGATGACGACAGCATCAGAAATAAATTATGAACTCTTTATCACTAAATTGCCCTCCTACTTAAACTTCGGAAAACTTTGGTCGTTTTGTTTTCCATCAAGTTTTCGATTATTAATTCACAACTATTTTCGGTGTGCGATTTTTAGTATTCTTGGCCGGTTTAAAAAAAAATCATTTTTTTAAATGACTACAAAACCTTGCTTTACGAGTAGTCTGGCACGCACTTGACTATTTGGTTTTTGCTTAATTTAGAGTTTGCACTAACGACATTTAAAGAAAAAAGAAAATATCGTTCGTTTGCACTATAATCATACTCGTATAACTTATTGAGCAAAATGTCCTGAAATTCGACCGAAAAGGTGGGAATCGAACCCACAACCTACGGCTTATCAGGTAGGAGCGCTGACAACTGGACCATACTGTGTATATGGCCATTTTTATGGGGTTCTTTCGTTCTATAAAACAATCATACTAATATTATTAAGGCGATAGTATGGATGTTTGTTTGTCTACTTTTCCACTTTCACGCCTAAACAGCTGAACGGATTTGGATGAAATTTAGTAGGTAGATAGATCAAGCACTAGATCAAGCCTGTCCAACATACGGCCCGCGGGCCACTATCCGGCCCGCGAAGACAATTCATCTGGCTCGCGAATTAATTAAAGTCATCTTATGTATAATTATTGCGCGTAGCTACCTACCTTTATTCCGCGGCACATAAGTTCAACAAAGATTCAGACAATAGATGTATTGTGCAGACAAAAAAGGTGACAGTCATCCCATTAGGTAGGTTTTTTAAAAGTGACACTTCCTCCTTACATAAGTAAATAAAAATTAATGTTTCGTTTTATTTAAAATTCACTTTACTATTGGACATTTCCTTTGGCCCGCTGCGTCTATAAAAATCCCAAGCCTGGCCCTCCACCAAATTAGGTTGGACACCCCTGCACTAGATTAACACATAGGCATTTTTTTATTCAACGCTTGCGAGCTGCTTGCGGCTAGCGCACCGTGCACCCTCGATTACAGTTATAAAAACTAAATATCATATCAGCTCATATACGTCCCCACCGAGGGGCTCGAGCCTACCCTGAATAAGGGCGATCGAGCCTTAGTCGACCACGCGGGCCCAGTGCGGGTTGGTCGACTTCACACACAACAATTCGAGTTTCTTCGAAGGCGTGTGCAGGTTTCCTCACGATGTTTTCCGTCACCGTAAGAGCGTCGGATAAACGAACATATGAAATCGAAATTTGAAAACACATTGTTACGTGGCAGGATTTGAACCACGACCTCCCGAACAGGAGGTAGCGGCCCTTGCCATTACGCCACTGACGCTCAAAAATCGAAAAACCAACCAATGTAAAAAATTACGAGTAACCCGACTGTTTTTCAAAATACTGACATATTTTAAAAGTATTACTTTTGATTTCATTAATGACAGTCTTTGTTAACAAGTCTTAAAGGCCTCATCATATCAGCCGGAAATCGTCCACTTCTGGACAAAGGCCTCCCCCAAGGATTTCCACGACGGCCGTTCCTGCGCTGCCCGCATTCATCGGCTTCCCGCGATCTTTACCAGATCGTCGGTCCACCGCGTAAAGGCCTATCTGGATTTAAAATCTAATGCAGGTGTAATTGTGTATGCAAATGTACGAAAAGTGCTGACACTACCAAACATCTCAGGTCGCCTCTGGAACCAAACACACCTACAGCGCTGCGCTCAAGGCATATTCTCCCTCCTGATGTCCCTCAAAAGGCGCTGCCTCGTCCGGTACGAAGCGGCCTCTGAGCCCTGCCACAGGCTAGCGGAGCGCGTCAGAGACTTGTTGAGGCGGGAGGCGGTGTTGATCGACAACAACATAGCTTTCAACGGGGACCTGCCGACGCCGCAGCTGCTGATTATTGATAGGAGGGACGACCCCGTCACTCCATTGTTGAATCAGGTGATTTGTGTTGTGGGGTTTCGTTAACAACTCATAAATGTTCCCACTACTGGGACATATCTTTCAACGGGGACCTGCCGACGCCGCAGCTGCTGATTATTGATAGGAGGGACGACCCCGTCACTCCATTGTTGAATCAGGTGATTTGTGTTGTGGGGTTTCGTTAACAACTCATAAATGTTCCCACTACTGGGACATATCTTTCAACGGGGACCTGCCGACGCCGCAGCTGCTGATTATTGACAGGAGGGACGACCCCGTCACTCCGTTGTTGAATCAGGTGATTTGTGTTGTGGGGTTTCGTTAACAACTCATAAATGTTCCCACTACTGGGACATATCTTTCAACGGGGACCTGCCGACGCCACAGCTGCTGATTATCGATAGGAGTGATGACCCCGTCACTCCGTTGTTGAATCAGGTAACTAGTGTTGTGGGTTTTCGTTAACAACCCATAAATGTTCCCACTGCTGGGACATACCTTTCAACGGGGACCTGCCGATGTCACAGCTGCTGATTATTGATGGAAAGGATGACCCCGTCACTCATTTGTTAAATCAGATAATTTATGTTGTGGGTTTTCGTTAACAACCCATAAATGTTCCCACTACTGGGACATACCTTTCAACGGGGACCTGCCGATGCCACAGCTGCTGATTATTGACAGGAGGGACGAACTCATCACTCCATTGTTGAATCAGGTAACTTGTGTTATGGGTTTTCGTTAACAACCCATAAACGTTACCACTACTGGGACATACCTTTCAACGGGGACCTGCCGACGCCGCAGCTGCTGAATATTGATAGGAGGGACGACCCCGTCACTCCGTTGTTGAATCAGGTAGCTTGTGATATTGGTTTTCGTTAACAACCCATAAATGTTTTCACTACTGGGACATACCTTTCGACGGAGACCTGCCGACGCCACAGCTGCTGATTATTGATAGGAGGGACGACCCCATCACTCCGTTGTTGAATCAGGTAACTTGTGTTATGGGTTTTCGTTAACAACCCATAAATGTTTCCACTACTGGGACATACCTTTCGAAGGAGACCTGCCGACGCCACAGCTGCTGATTATTGATAGGAGGGACGACCCCATCACTCCTTTGCTGAATCAGGTAATTTGTGTTGTGGGGTTTCGTTAACAACCCACAGTTCCCACTGCTGGGGCATGGATCTCTTCCCAAACTGGGTAAGGTTTGGCCATATTCACACACGGAGGTCAATTCCTGGTTGGAGGGCTAGTAGCGAACTCCTTCTCAGAAGTTTTTCAAGCTGCCCATAAGGCATGTGAAACTGCTTAACATTAAAATGCCCCATTTTTGACAGTACCGTTACCCCATATTTAACTACTTCTACCACCCACATCTTCACAATACTGCTCCGTAACAGCGAGTCCGTTAAAAAAAACAACGTAAAAACGCATGTTAGCGAAATTCTTCGCTTTCGATCCACGTTACTGCATGAGATCTGTGGAGACTCTGCGCATCATTCTTCAGAACTTTCACAAGGAACCCATTTTGGAACAAGTATGATAAGTAGAAAGATGCTGCCTTTAACGGATTCCACACCAATTTTATTTACCGTCATCATATCAGCGGAAAGACTTCCACTGCTGGACAAAGGCCTCCCCAAGGATTTCCACGACGACCGGTCCTGTGCTTCCCGCATCCAGCGGCTTCCCGAGACCTCATCGTCGGTCCTCCGAGTGGGAGGCCTGCCCACGCTACGTGTTTCGGTACGCGGTCGCCACTCGAGAACTGTACGGCCGTCTGTTCTACGAGCTATGTGCCCCGCCCACTGCCACTTGAGTTTAAGATTCTGTGAACTATATCGGTTACCTTGGTTCTCCCCAGTTCTTTACCGTATTGCACACTAATAGGGTTGCATGAGAAAAAAAAACGGCCAAGTGCGACTCGGGGTCATACAAACAGGGTTCCACACCAAAACTTTAACTACCAACAGAACAAGACCTCTCAGTACATACTTTGCTCTAGGTAAATAGGGGTCTACTTAATTGTAGACTTTGGAAATTTTATTTTTCCTGTGGGAACGAAAGGACTTAAGATTTTTTTATCCACAATTGATAAGCTTATAGGTTTTCCTGTAATCTATGCATTCAACCTCTTATACTGTGATTTTTTTAAGATTATAGGCCCAGTAGTTCCGGAGTTAAGGGGGGGGGGGAATGGTCAATATCGCCTATTTTCTTAAATAACTTCAAAACTATTTATTTTAAAATTATAAAAAAAATATAATTTAGATTATCACAAAAAGACTTTTCATTTGATATGTCACACGATATAGTTAGCAAAACATTTTTATTTTTTCTAATTGACCCCCTAAAAGTGGCCCCCATGTATAAAATTCTTATAATAACGTCACACGTCTGTCTTTAGGTCACTAACTTACATATGTCTAGCAAATTTTAACTCAATCGGTCCAGTACTTTCGATACAAATTGGCTGTTACAGACGGGCGCGGGCGGTCGGACAGACAAGACACGCGAGTGATGCTATAATGGTTCCGTTTTTACCTTTAGAGGTAGGAAACCCCAAAAAAAGGCCAAGCGCGAGTGTGACTCGCGCACCAAGGGGTACGTACCACACCTTTTGTTTGATACGTTTTACAGAACCCTTAAAATATTACCCGGTATATACGACTGTGTTAATAATATTCATTTCTATGTCAAAGACGTCAAAAATACCGACAGGAAAAACATTTTTCTTTTAGTTTGGAGTTCTTAGCGCGAGTTCGACTCACACTTGGCCGGTTAAGTAATTACTTTTCCACTTTAACGTCAGTCGGATTGAAGACAAACTTTGCAGACGGACAGAGCACTTTTTGACCGACTTCAAAAAAGGAGGAGGTTTCTCAATTCGACCGTATGTATATTTTTTTTATGTGTGTTCGCCGATAACTTCGTCGTTTATCAACCGATTTTGATGATTCTTTTTTTGTTGGAAAGGAGATATCCTAAGAGTGGTACCATGATAAGGAAACCAGGCTCTGATGATGGCATCCCAGAGAAATCGAGAGGAACCTTAGTTTCCTGTTTGAAGTCGGTTTTTTTTGTTTTTTTTGAGGTACGGAATCCTAAAAATTAAGATGCAACGGCTGCCTTATAGTTTTAAACGATTTCTTCCAAGCAACCTTTTGTGTATTGTTAGATTAGAAGTAACATTGAAATGTAATATTAATATTCCAGTGGACATACCAAGCGATGGTGCACGAACTGCTGACAATCAACAATAACAGAGTGTCGCTGGCTCACGTGCCGGACGTGCCGAAAGATTTCCGCGAAGTAGTGCTGTCCTCTGAGCAAGATGAATTCTATGCCAAGGTAAACGAAATAATATATTCTCTCTCTCTCTTTCTCCTATTCTGTACCACTTGGCATCACCTGCAGATGCGTGGACGGCGTTGCAGACGGACATTAACAACCCATACAACAACACAACACGGCTGGTCGCATCGTGCACGCAATCGCAGCAGCCCTGTGCCACGCTGAAAACCAGCGCTGTGTTGCAGCATAAGCTGCACGCAGTATATGCTGAGCGCAATCCGTGATTCTTGCACCACACACACATACAAACACACACGCACAAACGCACGCTCAAACACACACCCACGAACACGCACACAAACACACACGCACAAACACACACATGCACAAACACACGCACAAACACACACGCACAAGCATAAACACGCACACGCACAAGCATAAACATTCACACGCACAAACACGCACATGCACAAACACGCACACGCACAAAAACACACATGCACAAACACGCACTCGCACAAACACGCACACGCACAAACACACACACGCACACAAACACACTCACGCACGCAACACACACACACATTCACACATCATACTTTGATAGTGTTTTTTTTTCTCTACTTGTAATATTAGGTACTGTTATTTTGTAATTTTTCTCCTCTCATTTTTTTATTTTTTTTTAATTTATTCCCGATATTATGTATGTGTGTTTGGTGACAAGGAATCAATAAATGTCTTATGTCTTATACCGTCCCCAATTCTGGGGCATGAATCTCTACCCAAACCTCGGGCAAAGTATATATATATATATATTAGTACTAACATACAATATGGACACTCCCTGCCGCTCTCTAGATTGCGACCTCACCCCCTCGTCACCCAGATTGATACAGATTAGTTACAGTTTGGTTGTCGAACGCACAGATAGGAAAAAAAAAATCCCACTCCGAGTCGAACGTATAGGATTTCGCCACCATTTTCTGGTTCCGTCATTCGTTTTTTGAAATTTCATTTCTGGCTCGTTGTATGAATGTCCAGGGTGTGCCTCGGGAAGGTAACGGCGGCCAAGTTCGGGTTGATGGAGATTGAGGCTAGTGGCTAACCCTACTGCCAGAAGTTCTCAAGCCGCCTAAAGGCCTTTGACACGGCTGACGACTGCCATCTAGTGATAGCAACCGATACAAACGGCTTAACATTGTAGCACGACTTGTAGGTAGGTGTTGTAGATAGGGCGTGGGTTTAAAAATAGATGCGTGCTTACAGTTTAATAACGAATTTGATTTTATCGTGAAGTAAAGACCGAAGATCTTTTAGAAGAGAAACAAAATATTTAATAATTATATTAAAAACAATGATGGTAAAAATATACATGGATATGATTTTTATTTTAGAATGAAATGTCAGCGCACCCTTAAAAAAATAAATAGATGTAATGAAAAAAATTAAAATGAAAACAGAACGAATAACAGGGTAGCGCATTACAACGTTACTTGCGAAGCATGGAAACGTTCATGCTAAATGCTACTCACAGTCAAACCCATCTAGGTAATGACCGTGCTTCTGTTAAGTTAATCTGCACGATTTTTTGTAAAGAACTGTACCATAAATTGGAGTGAATCCTTAGTAATATTATAAATGTGAAAATGTGTTTGTTTGTTTGTTACGCTTCAACATCTTATCCAATCTTGATGAAATTTGGCATGCAGGTCATTGCAGGGAGCCTGTGTCACTGGGAAGAACATAGGCTACTTTTTATCCCGTGAAAATAGCATAGTCCAATGCAGTTCCTGAGGGAACTGAAAATATACTTTTTTGGTTAGTTTCTTTAACATTGCACCAGAACAATGGATTGCTGTGATTTTTTGCACAGAGATGGCTGAGGGGGTGGGAAAGGACATAATTTACTAATTAGCATATCCTGACATGGTTCCCGAGGGATTTGGGGAAAACTCATTACCGCGCTCGCGCACGTCAGCGTCGCAACGGAGCTACGGACTGAAGTGATTTTTTGTATAGAATTGGTTGAGGGTGTGGGAAGTGACATAGACTTCTAATCAGAATAGCCCGATAGCGTTCCCGAGGGATCTGAGGAAAACTCATGTCCTCGATTGCGAGCCGCTAGCGGCTCGCGCACCACTCACCCTGGAAGACAGTCATAAAAACGATGTCCACGATGGCGAATCCGCGGGAAAAACCTAGTAGAAACTATATCAAAAATTTGACTTGAATTTTAACCTATAATTGCTTTGTTTGAATGTTCACTTCATCGGAACAAAAACACGTCCGGTACTTAAACCATTTTACAGATTCAACCATTTTATCGTTCTAACTTGCCTAACGTCTTATGATGTTAACTGATATCGAGAAATTAATGAAAAACTATTTAAAATTTCAGATCACCCCACAAAAAAGGTCAATAGGAGTGTCGGTACAAATAGTATGATCTCCATTAATACCAAAAACAGTTTTTAAAAAACCTTAAAACCTGTCGCTCTTTAAAACGTTTTGGGTGTAAGTCTAATAAATCTTTAGAGATCTAAACCAACCTCACCTGCCCGCGATACACCCTGCAGAACAATAAGCGAGGCTCTGGCGTTTCTTTAGGTGTCGCGGCTTGTCACCACCCTCTAGGCAAAGTCATGCCGCCAAGTGTCCACGAACGTGTTCCGATATGATGCCTAGGGAAACCATTTGGAAAGTGTGCAGTTCCGCTGAATCAGTATGCCGTTCCGGTGTCAGAGTGTCGCTGCACTTGGTGGCTAGTCTTGAAGGGTATCGGGATCCGAAGCACGGTGCACCGCTGGCCGACCGTAGGTTGTAGGAGGCGCAATTAGTAGTTAAGTTTGGCGGAAATGCTCCATCGTGCCAATTGGCGATTGGACGGGAGAAACCGATGGCCATCTCCGGAAGGCTCAGGCGTCCCCGCGGTCTCCAGCCTAGTCTATCCTTTAGTGCAGTGATTCTGTGTTCGCGCTTGAATTCTGATCAGCGCCTCATGCCTGCAACTTCCGCCTTCTCTATCTATTTACTCCCCAAAAACTGCACCTCATTAACATCATCGGGTTGACTTCCAATATCGATTCGGTCCACCCCCATCTGGAGACCGACAAGTCGCAGCTACTTTTTTTTACGGAGACGCAAACCAGGCATCCGGCTAACGCGTCTTACTTGCAGTACCCAGGGTATAACTCTGGAGCACACCTTTAAGGCGCATGTCTGCTGCCGACGTCTCCGTAACCTTGAAGACTCCTCTTTTTCGACTTTTGGGTGATGGTCGACACTGACGTCGATAAAATAGTCCACGCTTGTGTATACCTTTTGCACAGCGGACACCACATAACATCTGTGTAAGGTCGCTGATGAGGCTCAAGTCTGCCCAATTGGTCCTTCTACGGGAATTCAATGCCCACCTTATGGTACTCTTTATAGAGTGGCTTGTTTCGTACGAAAAGACTGACTACCCTGGGAGAAAAGCGCTCAAACTCGCTTTGTCACTAAATATCTTCCAGCTGGTAGACCAGGCGACGCGTCTTCCTATGATAACGTTGACCGGCCAAACGCAAAATTGTTTGGACCTTCTGCCGACAACAGAACCAGACCGTTGCAATGTGTCAGTATCCTCATCTCTGTGTACGTCTGACCATTGTCTGGTGAAGTCTATTCTGTCTTGTTGACCTCCCGATCTCAGCGCTAAGGGCACCAGACGGGTATGGCGGTACAAGTTATCAGATTGGGATGAGATGCGCTACTTTCTTGTATCTTATACTTGGTGGCAAACGTATTTTTCTTCGGGAGAGCTGTGAGATCGAAATCTCAAAGTTAATTTTTACGTTTTCAGGAAAGTCGTAGAACAAAAGTTGTTCAGTATGATGAGTAGAAGCCCCAGTTAACGGGACTTACACCAATTTTGTTACAACCTGTATATGTAAATAAAAATCTTTGGTAAAACTTACAACGATTCCTATTCACCCCAATTTACGGCAGTACACTTTAAATAATTAACGGTTGTATTTTCCTTAGAACCTGTACTCAAACTTCGGCGAGATCGGGCAGACCATGAAGTCTCTGATGGAGGAGTTTCAGAAGAAAGCCAAGAGCCACCAGAAAGTGGAGAGCATCGCCGACATGAAGAGCTTCGTCGAGACTTACCCGCTCTTCAAAGTGAGTTCAACAAAAATATTTTTATTTCTTTTGAAAAAAATCGTTTTTAATACAGTTGCTTTAAAATTGGTACTTTGACGTTGATTTTACGGTGCGTATCAACATCATCATCACCATCATCATCATCATTATATCAGCCGAAAGACGACCACTGCTGGACAAAGTGTAGTGTAGTAGTTTTTGTATTAAAGCGGAATTACGTTTGTATGAAAACTCGAGCCTCCTGGGGGACCCTTAAAAACTTAATATGTATTTCGGATACAAAACATTCACTCAAAAAATTTTCTTGTCAAACTCTCCATAGTTTTTAAAGAGCTTTTCAACGATACCCCGTACAATGGGTAGGTGTATAAAAAAAAAAAACACCCCTACTTTACATGTACGGGAGGTAAAATAAAAATATTTTACGGATTTGTTTATAGGCGTCAAATATTTGTATAACCGTACCAAATTTTAAAACGGCTGTGCCATACCGACAGACAGACAGGCAGACTGACTTGGCGAAATCATAAGGATTTCAATTTTAACTTCTGAACCCTAAAAATTATAATAATACAGACCCAAAAAGATATATGAACTTTTTCTTTCAGACTTTAGAAAAAAGTTTATAAGTATCTTTGTAAAAAAGGAGACAGATATTGCCCACGGTGGGTGGCTTGTGTCAGAGAGAATTATATTTTTTTATTCACAATTGGTAAGTCCACGGCGTCATTTCATTGATATAATTGAAAACGCTAAACACGTTAAAAAACGGACTTCCATCGGAACAACTTAGTACACTTTAGCATCATTATTTTTGGTTTTTGTTAATTTTCTAAAAAAGTTCTACACCGATTTTGATAAAATTTAAATGGGACCACACGGGAAGCACTAGCTTTCTAATAAAAAAGGAATCATAAAAATCGGGTCACCCAGCCCAAAGTTATGAGGTAACAAACATAAAAAAACCAAAAAAAACTGACGAATTGAGAACCTCCTCCTTTTTGGAAGTCGCTTGAAAATAGCCAAACGCACAGGTGCATGCCTACCTTCTGAAATCTATTTATGGTACATTAAAAAACTTACGCAAGCAAAATGAGGCGCCATTTTAGTGAAACATTGCATTGAGTATTTTAGTTGTTAAAAATTATTAATATTAAAATTTATCATCATTACATCATATCAGCCGAAAAACGTCCACAGCTGGACAAAGGCAAAATTATTAGTTTAAAATTATGATTGATCCTTTTAAACTACATCTTATTTAGAACAATAAAGTCATATTAAGGTCGGAAATCAATGGTTTTAGAGTTAAAGCCCATTTAATTTTAATATTTAGTATGAAAATCGCATCGATGAATTTCTTTGTGATTTTGTTAAAAAAAACGTTATACTTACAGTAAGCGTGCAAAATACAGATTTTTTTTTGTCAGCTTCGCAAAAAGGTATTAAGTTGCAAACATCAATTTAATAATAACAAAAAATAATGATTTCGGTTAAGAAGGTGCACCAAGACCCATATAATTTTTCTACCAATTTTCTATGAAAAAAATCGGATCTGGATTTGTTTGATTAGCGTGGGATTATTCCTAACTTTTATACGTTGTTCAATTTTTTTTTCATATAAATGACGTACTAATAATAATTGATAGTTAATATTATATGATATTATTGTATTATTGTTGTGATTAGGTATCCTAAAAATGAAAACATCACAAATCGACATTAAATTCTCTATGGTGATAACTCAGTTTTGATGTCTATGATTAGGGATGCCTCGATACGCCTTTTTGCCGATACGATACCGATACCGATAATCTTATAAAAATATCGGCGATACTGATACCGATACCGATACGCTTATTGAATTCAAAAAGGAAGGTAGAATAAATAAAACACAATTAATTAATAGTTTAAGTAATCAAAATTAACATTTATAAGATTTTTATTTAAAAAACAAAGCATTCTTAGGTTTTGCGGGCAAAGGCGATTTCGCAAGTCTGTTTGAATAAGACCTGCGGTGGATAATAGTCTCTCAGATGCGACAGATGCCTCGTTTGCAACGAAATAGATGGGACAACACGCGCGTTTACATTACATTTTTAAAGCGCGAAATTTGAAAAATATCGTTGAATCTGCCATAAAAATATCGCCGATACCGATATATCGGCAAACCCGAAGTATCGCCGATATATCGGTATCGGTATCGGATGCATCCCTATCTATGATACATACGAGTTACTTTTTCTCATAGGTTGTGATTAAAAATTGTGTGTGTATCACTCGGGGCCAAAATATTTTATTCTCTTTTATATTGAACTTATTTATATTGAATTCCTCGCTACGCCCAGGATTCTACTATACAATCCTTCGCTTTGCTCTGAATTCAAACTAACGCTCTAGGGGAACAAAATATTACTTTGTCCCCTTGTAATAAATAACTAACGTTGCTCTTTGTGATATCTTCAATCTACAAGATATACTCATTCCATATATAGATGACTTGGCTAAAAGTCGCCCAGTTTCATGGGTAAATAGTAAAGTAATTTTTTTATATTGTTTTTTCAAATCAGGAGATTGATAACAAGGCATATGCATTAATAAAAAAATAATAAAATCCTGTAAAAAATGGGTTAATTTTATTATGATCACATATTTACTTATATATTTATTATTTGACAGAAAATGTCGGGCACCGTGACGAAACACGTGACGGTGGTGGGGGAGCTGTCAACTTGTGTGACGTCATACGGCCTCCTGGAGGTCTCCGAGCTGGAACAGGAGATAGCATGTCAAAGCGACCACGCCAAGCATTTGCAGGTAATGCACCCATTAACATCGTTGTCGCCGAACATCAAATAAAACGTACCATGAAAACCATCTAGCCGTGTAATACACATTTTTGACTTACCAATTGTGAATTAAAAAATATATATATTTGACCGAATTCAACTAAATGTAGTTTTATCTGTTGTATGTGGAATTAGTGTAAATACAGGTTGTTCGGCGCATGGACCGACAGAGTTTTTTTGTTAGAAGGTCAGGTCATGAGGACCATATATCAGAATTATCATGAAAACCATCTATCCGTGTAATACACATGTTGGTATATGTTTACACTAATTCCACTAAATGTAGTTTTATCTGTGGTATGTGGAATTAGTGTAAATACAGGTTGTTCGGCGCATGGACCGACAGAGTTTTTTTTGTTAGAAGGTGAGGTCATGAGGACCAGACATCAGAATTATCATGAAAACCATTTATCTGTGTAATACACATTTTGACTAAATGTAGTTTTGATTTTTGTGAAATTACTGTAAATACAGGTTGTTCGGCGCATGGACCGACAGATTTTATTTTCGGAGAGGACCTGAGGTCATGAGGACCATTTGACTCCAGGGAACCTTTATCCTAAGTGTTAAAATAGTAATTTTAATTTTGTAAGGGAAATAACTTTGTGTATAAGAGTTATTTTAATTTTGAATACGCTTTTAATGCTTGCAAACTACTATATTTAGTTTTCAAAAAGCACACGTATCATATCGTTGTGAAGATGATAAACTGTGGAAGTTTTGTAAACAAAAATAATTCATGTCTAGTGTTTAGTTATTTTTTTGTAGCAAACCAGGCGGCCTTAGAAAATGCCCTTCCACCAACCAAACCGAGTCTTACAAATTAAGACTCCGTCGGGAATCGAGCCCGCGAAAGTTAATGGACTTAACCAACACGCCACGGAAGTGATTAAAATGTATGTCAAAACCTAAATATTAAACACCCAAACAGCAAGAAAACCTGTTGGCCACACCACACGAATGTTTCCCTTGCCATCTGACAGGAGCGCCAAATATCACAGAATTTTTTTTTGACGTGACAACGTCTCATAAATCGATGGACGCCGGCTGCATGCACGTAAAAGGATGACTCATTGTCCCGTTACGCTCATTGTCCGGTTACTTTATGACGTTGTCACGTTAAACTATCGTCTGTAAACCGACTTTACAGACAACCAAATTTTTTTTCAGCGCCTAAAATCCCTCCTCGCCAAGGACACAATCCGCCACCACGACGCGGCGAAACTAGTTGCCTTATACGCGCTGCGGTACGAGAAACACGCGTCCAACGCACTGCCCGCCCTCATCGAAGCGCTGAAGGGCAGGGGCGCTCCGGACCAGCTGGTGAAGGCGGCTGTGAACGTGCTGGAGTATGGGGGGGCTCACGCCCGGCAGAGCGACCTGTTCGGCCTGCAGGACGCCGTCAAGATCACCCAGAGGCTCTTCAAGGTTGGTTGTAGCTCGCTTTTCATCGTCATCATCATATCAGCCGAAGGACGTCCACTGCTAGACAAAGGTCTCTCCCAAGGATTTCCACGACGACCGGTCCTGCGCTGCCCGCATCAAGCCTTCACCAGTTCTTCGGTCCACCGTGTGGGAGGCTTTTAGGTGAAAAGAAAACATGTTCAGAAATGTTAGTCTAAAATGTAATAACCCCATGACATGCCCTACTTAAGAGGGCTGTGAAAACACAGCGAGACTTGGACTTTTCATACAAACGGCGTTAACGATTTTCACCTCTTAAATGTTAACCGATTCGGACTAATTTTTGATAGGTTGTCAGTCAGAACAAAAGCTAAGCTTATACGTTTCGTTATTTAACATTTAAGAGGTGAAAATCGTTAACGCCGTTTGTATGAAAAGTCGCAGCTTCACAATCCTCTTAAGTGGCGCCGCCATCCGTTAAAAAAAATACTGGCTGAGTAAAACGTACAACGGAATACGTAATGTAGGCAGGCCTCCCATTCGGTGGACCGATGACCTGGTGAAGGTCGCGGGAAGCCGCTGGATGCAGGCAGCGCAGAACCGGTCGCCGTGGAAACCCTTAGGGGAGGCCTACGTCCTGCAGTGGACGTCCTTCGGCTGGTATGATGACGATGAAATACACGAAAATTTCAAAAGATGATAATGAAGAATAAGTACTGAAGTTAAAGATTTTATGTTATTTGTGAAATATAGTTTGCTATAGTTACATATAGTAATACGTGCTCAAGGTGGTCACTCGGCGAGTAATTAATAAATAAAGCGTAGCCCCAGAACACAAAGAGAGCTTAAGGCGGTTCGAGCTTAAGGCACACTAGCGCCGCCAATAGAAATAAATAATTTACTCATTCATAAGGACTTCAATCGAAATCATTGAGTATTTTGCGCACGTATACAGGGGTACAAGGTGTTTTTTAATTGTTGTTGTATAACTTTACCTATTAGCAACACGTTATGTTTGTCGATATTGTCTAATGTCGCCGCTTTTAACAGTTTGGCAAAAAACAACTTGCAAAAAAAAATTAGTTAGCTACATTATAGACAAAAATGTTTTGGCTTCAACTATCGGAAGCGTCGGTGGCTCAACCGGTAACGACTCGGTCCATCTAATCAGAGGTACCGGGTTCAAATCTGGACGGCCGATGTACCAATGAGTTTTTCAAAAACTTACGTACATACTTACCGATTGCTTAAACGGTGAAGGAAAACATCGTGAGGAAACCTGCACACGCCTGCGAAGAAACTCGAAGGTTGTGTGTGAAGTCGACCAACCCGCACTGGGCCCGCGTGGTCGACTAAGGCCTAATCGCCCTGATTCAGGGTAGGCTCGAGCCCCTCGGTGGGGACGTATATGAGCTGTAATGATGATGATGATGATTATAGACAAAAATGACGTGACATATGTTTTGGCTTCAACTATTAAAATGCTACACGATTCTGGATTCACAGCAAATCAAAACTAGTTAAATTCCATGTAAAAATCGATTTAAAATGCGACTGACAAATCAAAACTAGTAAAATACGTAAATTGAAGCCAAAACGTATTATTTTGTCTTTAAGTAGCTAACTAATTTTGTTCGGTCACTCCTCGGTTATAAAAAAACAATTTAACAATAGTTGTTGCCCACTTTTAAGCGTAAAACACTCAATGGTTTCGATTAAAGCCCATAAGAAAGACTAAATTATTTATTTTTATTGGGGCGGCGCTAGTATGCTAATATAACCGCCTTAAATAAGTTACTAGCGAATGACGCGAATTATCTCAAGTGGAAATATTTTTGTTTTTCTATGATATCATTCACTAGCGTCATCTGGGTCCGTGTGTTTATTGCTAATATTTATAACTAGCTGTTTCCCGCGGCTTCACTTTTCGAGGGCGGCTCGCGAGCGTGGACAAAAGTAGCCTATTTGATAATCCAGGTCCTAAACGTCTACCTACCAACTTTCAGCCAGATCTGTTCAGTAGTTTTTGCGTGAAGAAGTAACAAACATACACACTCACACACTCACAAACTTTCGTCTTTATAATATTAGTGTGATGTGATTATTTTTTTCCAGGGCCTCAGCGGCGTAGAAAACATCTACACGCAACACAACCCCCTCCTAAAAGACACGCTGGAGGACCTCATCAAGGGGAAACTCCGCGAAAACCTGTATCCAATCTTAGGGGGCGACGACGGCTACAGCAGACGACCACAGGACATAATAGTGTTCATAGTAGGGGGCGCAACTTATGAGGAGTCCTTGTGCGTCCATCAGCTGAACCAAGCGAATCCAGGAGTCAGGCTAGTGCTTGGCGGGACCACGATACACAATTCCACGTCTTTCCTCGAGGAGGTGAAGTCAGCGATGCAGGGTGTTCATAGAACGCATACAAGGCATATTAGGAATGTTTAGTTTGTCATTCTACCCTCTTTGTAATGTAAAGTTCATTTGCTATATTAGCTGTACCTTTAATAAATGTCTTACGCTCCGTCAAAGGGGCCGCCCTTAGCTCAATCGCTGGCGGTGCGGGCTGCGATTGAACTGACGGCGGCGCCTTTAATTGAGTGTTTCACGTGAGCCGGCAGCGGCGAGCGGCGTTCATCAAAGTTGCAGTTAAATTTAAAGACTTCATAGTATTTATATATTGAATTTTAAGGTGCAAATGCTTATTTTAGTAATTATTGATAATATAAAGGAAATTATTTACGAAGTATGTTTTTTTTTTTTTTTTAATTCAAAATGTGAGTGTGTTTGACTACATCTCACCTGATAGAAAGTGACGATGTAGTCGAGGGTAGTTCCTGTCTGACGCCGCGTCCGTCCCCACGTGGGGACAAACAGGAATAAAAATTCCTCTCAATCCCCGAATTTGCATTTAGGGACAAACAAACGGCGCTCCGGTGCTTTCTCGAATGCAGACATAAAAACCGGCCAAGTGCGAGTCGGACTAGCGCAGTCTTCAAAAAAAAAACGACGGGTTGCACTCCGGGAGTGCCGGCAGAAGTGAAAACTTGAATATTAACGTTGTGCATTTTTGATATTTTGGAATGGTAGGGAATAATTTTGCACGAATTGCTTTGAATAACATTATAAAAGTACTATCATTTATGTGGTAGAATACAATATTTATTTATTGCGCTATCGTACACAAACATGACAATTTATATTACATTAAAAAGTTTATATCTCAGAAAAATCAACAACAAATCAACTCCATCCGTCTAACGAATTTTCGATCAGGTCACGTGTCCTGACGCGAGTTTAACATTTTTTACTCATTACAAAAAAAGTGCACAACGCCGCTAAAGAAGTTTTCAACTTCAAAAAAAAATACATAAAGATGTAACAAAATTGGCGAAAGTCCCGTTAATTGGGGGTTCTTTTCATCATACTGAATAACTTTCCCTCAAGAAACCCATAGTCAGTTCTCTAAAAAAAAAAATTTGAAGCCCCATACAAAAATGTACAAAATTGGTCAATCGGCTGATCGTTTTGTATGAAGAGTTCACAAATTTTTTCGCGATTTCAGCAAACTTGTAGAACAAAAGTTGTTTGATTGGATGAGTGGAAGCCCCAGTTAACGCGATCTACACCAATTTTGTTACACCTGTATATATTAATTTTGTAGTTCTTTAGTAGGATATTTCAAAAACTTACTTTCTCACCTGGTGGTAAGTGCCGATGCAGCCGAGTGGAACAAAAGGGTGGAATCGCCCTCCGCGCCGGACTACCAGTAGTCCGATGATGAATTGGGAATGAGGTCGTGAACCTCTACTAAGGCACATCTTTTTGTTTTTTGTTGGACAGGCTAACTTTGTATCATCATCATTACAGCTCATATACCACCGAGGGGCTCGAGCCTACCCTGAATGAGGGCGATTAGGACCTTTGTATGGAAAGTTATTTTTTTGCTCCCATTGTATAGGTTCTTGTTTTTGTAGAATGTTGTTGTTTTATCAGCAGCTGCTCAATTTTAAAGGCTTTATTTTATTCACAATTGGTAAGCCCTTGGCATCATCTCACCTGATGGTAAGTGACGGTGATGCCGAAGATGGAAGCGGACTTACCAAGATTCCCCAATGCAATGGAGAACTGGCTAATAAATAATTTATTATCACCTTTATCTACTTAAGTTCATAATTGTATCCAGTAGTTGAAAACCCCTGACAGTAGTTGAAAATTTTACATATTAAAAAAAAATTAAACCATTTTTAATAGGTACTAAATTAATATCACTATTAAAAAAAGGTTTATATTAATAGTATAAGTAAGGAAATATTAATAAAAACATGAAAATTAAATCAAAACCAGTGATCCGGCCTGTTTTCTCACGCGAGTATAATTTTTGTTTTGTTTCTAAACAGGAAATAAGAAGAAAGTACTAGGTATCAGTTTTTTTATTCATTGATCTTATTGAAATAATAAATAGAATATAGCTTGAGTCTTAAAGGAAATAACAATAAATTTCTAAACACAGAAAAAAAAGCAAAAATGTGGTAATTTGAGATATTTTTTTTCCAGAACCAAAGAGTAAAAGATATTACTTTAAAACTCAACTTACAAATACATATCTACTAAATTATAGCCTAGTTTATTTTAGTACAATACTTGGTATCAGTTTTTTTATTCATTGATTTTTGAACTAATAATAGGAATATAGCTTGAGTTTTAAAGAAAACAACAATTAATTTTCTAAACACAGAATAATTAGCAAAAATATGGTAATTTGAGAGAATTTCTTCCAGAAACAAAGAGTAAAAAATATTACTTTAAAACCAGAACTTACAAATACATATCTACTAAATATTAATAGCCTAGCTTATTTTAGTTTCATAACAAACACAACAGCTTGATGATAAAAGACAAATCAGGTGTTGAGTTTGTAGTTGTAAAAAAAGTGACACAAATATTTTCAAAATTTTTTGTTACGCCAGTGCTCGCTTGGACTACGATGTAAGTCCAGCAGTTTTGGTGCTAAATTGTGGAGCTGCCCCTAACTTATCTTTATAACTGAACTTTATAAGGCATTGCCTGAGACATAACAGCGGGATTATTATGAAGGGGATAGCTGACAGATATGATTCCCAACTCTTTTCGCACTTCATGCATGTACTGGTCAGACTACGTGCTTCCTGTAACTGGTGAGCGCATGTGGTGTGGAAGGGTTGTTTTCACTTTTATTGCTAGTTACTACAAATCTGTGTTCTACTAACATAAGTGTAATAAGACGTTTGTGTTCCTAACAAAAATGGACCATGTTGTCTGACAAATAAAGATAATAATTAGAGGGCAGTTAAATGTAGAATATACCAGAGACATACATAAAAATTCCAGCCTTAAAAGCATTACGTAATTAACCCTATCTAAATTTAAGGAATGTATTAACGAATAACCATTCATTGTACTTGACTTCCAGAGTCCAGCCGAGTCCCTGTATATAAGGTACCAACGCCTCTAGCAAGTAGATCACTTACAGTACGGCCAGCTAAGTTATCGTAAGAAATTACTCTCTGTAATATCTCAATTAAATGTAATCATCATATCAGCTCACATACGTCCCCACCGAGGGGCTCGAGCCTACCCTGAATTAGGGCGATCGGGCCTTAGTCGCCCACGCGGACCCAGTGCGCGTTGGTCGACTTTCTCCGCAGGCGTGTGCAGGTTTCCTCACGATTCCTTCACCGTAAGAGCGTCGGATAAACGTACATATGAAATTGAAATTACGTGGCAGGATTCGAACAACGACCTCCCGAACAGGAGGCGGAGGCCCTAGCCGTTACGCCAATAAAATTATTAATCTCAATTAAATGTAGTACTGCATTTAAATGCGTAATCTCTTTTTAAGGAAAAAGTCTCCTGCCGACAGCAAAACGATAATTGGCGCCCAACGTGGGGCCCTCGGAAATATCCGTCGCGACCGCGACCCGATACGCGAACCGTTGCGTACTCCGATGAGGTCCAGAACTCTCAAAAATATTACCAGCCAGCGGTTATGCAGAGACACTACCTTGCTCCAGTTATCGCTCTGATCATCTGGTGAGTGACGTAGTATTCTTATGTTCCATTCCCTCATAAGAGAATCAAATCCTTTTAATCTATTCCTATCCTGGGAACTAGTGTGACGTTAAAGTAATAATAAAATTTGCAAGAAATAAATTAAATTTTTGATAAAAATGGCCAATCAAGGCGCAAATACACCAGCGCAGGTGCTAATGTACAGTGTCCACAATCCTGACGGCTATTCCCCAATTCGGTGGGAATCCCAATGAATTAAATTTATTTTTAAAAGCATGTGACGTTTACATCGCAAGCCAAGACAGAACTGCCCAAACAATATCGCAAATTATAGTAAGATTAAAAGGCGACGCAGACTATATTGTACATTCCCACAGTACAATAATAACTGGAATACAATAAAACTAATTTTAGGAGAAGAATTCGGTGATAGTTGCACTACGTCCATCCTTATAAACGCAGCATATTTTGTACATTCCCACAGTACAATAATAACTGGAATACAATAAAACAAATTTTAGAAGAAGAATTCGGTGATGATTGCACCACGTCTATCCTTATAAACGCAGCCTATATTGTACATTCCCACACTACAATAATAACTGGAATACAATAAAACAAATTTTAGAAGAAGAATTCGGTGATGGTCGCACCGCGTCCATCCTTATAAACGCAGCCTGTATTGTACATTCCCACGGTATAATAATAACTGGAATTCAATAAAACAAATTTTAGAAGAATTCGGTGATGGTCGATCCACGTCTATCCTTATAAATGCATCCTTATAAACGCAGCCTATATTGTACATTTCCACAGTACAATGATAACTAGAATACAAAAGAACATATTTTAGAAGAAGATATCGGTGATGGTCGCACCGCGTCCATCCTTATAAATGCATCCTTATAAACGCAGCCTATATTGTACATTTCCACAGTACAATGATAACTGGAATACAATAAAACAAATTTTAGAAGAAGAATTCGGTGATGGTCGCACCACGTCCATTATCGACGCTGCTGCACTGTGAGCTCGAATCATCATGTCGTACGGTTGGGGCATCGGCCGGTAATGTCGACGCTGTCGCCTCTAATAAAAGTGTTTGTTACCCGTTGGGAAATTGGCAGCCGAGTGTGGGACGTGCAGCGGTACATAATGGACAAAACTCGGGTCCAGAGGCTTGCGTCGCGGCGGTACCAGAATAGGTACGCGTCGTTTGTGGTGTGGGTGCCGCAATGTCTGGTGCCCGCGCTATTGACAAAAAAGTTTTGGCCGTTGGGGATGGTGAGCAGAGCGTTCCAGGCTCAACGAGGCGGCGTTAAAATCCTAGAAGATACCATGAAGTTGAATGAAAATAAATACGATTAGGATTTTTTGTAGATTTTTTTTAATAATTGATTTTAAGGTTTTGTACATTAGTTTTCATTTAAAAAAATGATCATAACTCCTTGTTTTGCTTCTACCAGTGACATTATCTATGGCTAGCCGTCTTGAACGTCTCCGCCGCGGCGGTGGTGGTGGCGAGTAGAGTCTGTGTGTGTGTGTGTGTGTGTGTGTGTGTGTATGGGTGGGACAGTTTTTACGTGGTCGTCGCAACAGGCCGCCTTTGTTAAAGAATAAAAACGTTGAATATAACCACACCTATTGCGCAAATCTTATAATTAAATCATGCACACCTCTCTCGAACAAGACGGCTGCTGCTGCGGTAGCAGAGTTTGACGAGACTCAGTTTTATTACACGCCAACAATTACCGTACAATCTGTGAAAACCTTAAATTTTGCATCGGACGCCGACTTTGGCGGCACCGGCCGCAAACGCCGCCTTTTTGATCAAACATTTTGATATGAGGCGTATGCGATGAAACAATCGAGGTAGCGGCGGTGGTAGTGGCGGCATCGGCAGCGATGGCGGCAACAACAGTTATGAAAACTTAACCAAGGCGATATTTAAATCGAAAATTTTCCAAACGAATCCACAGCCAACACCCTCGCACCCTTCCTGCATACTAGGATTTATTTGTGAATAAATCTACTGAATCGTCGAATATAAAGGAAGCGGCAGCTTTGGAAGTGGCTGTCGACGACGCCAATGGTTCGGATGACGATGATTATGACGAGAACGACTACAACGACGACGACATGGACAACTACAAAGAAATAGACGAAGAATGTGTAGATAAAAAAGGGGGAGGGAATCGTCCAAGGCGTGGGCGGCAGCGCATTGATAGTGGCGCCAAACAGCAACACCATTTGACGGTGCACTCGGCCGCAGTCGCACGCATCTTGATGGCGGCCAATTCGTCCAAACTAAACGACTTGTATTCGTTCAAGGGGCCCAAGTTTTCCTTCAAGTGCAACAACATTGGAGGTGGGGGCCTATCCTCCAAACCAAACGACCTGTAATCGTTCAAGCGGCCCAAGTTTTCCTTCAAGTGCAACAACATTGGAGGTGGGGGCGTATCCAAGTGCAAACTCGAGTGTGTTAAATCGGACACCTTGTCGGTGTTTATAGCGACACTGGTCTTGTTCACCGGCGACTGTTTGGCGGCATCGCAAATTAGAACTATATTCATCAACAAGAGCAAAGTCGATTTTTCTCAGGAGGCGTTCCTGAAATCGGAGAATCAGTTTTGTGTGATTCATCACGAGAAACAATATTGTGGTGTTTTTAAACAAATGTACCAACAAAAATTGAGATCAACTGATCCCGAGTGGGTCAAGTGTTATAAGCGCGACATCAACGAAGACGCCCTCTACGTGTACATACCGCGCAAAGACTATTTCGGTGAAATCCCGCGCTACGAGGATCTCGTTTACAAATTGAACATAACCATGGGCCTACTGATTCTATTGAACGTGTTGCGCATTTTGTGTTAACGTTTCGTATAGAATATAATATTTATTTGCTTAAACTTGGTATTGTAAAACGTTCAAATACGAAAAAGCGAGCGTCCATCAGCAACGTGGTGGAGTTTATAAGCAAGCAGAACTCAAACTTTTCGGAAAACTCGTTTCATAGTATAGATTTAAACGCGACGGCCGATAATGACTCGTTTGATTGAAAAAAGTAATACGTGTTGTTTTTTTTCCCATACCATACCCACTGCCCCCCCCCCCCCTCCACAGAGAGCTAAGTATCATAAGATTGAGAATTGAAACAAAAAAAGTATGAATTATACAGAGTGTTTGGTGCATCGTATGCCAAATTGAATTGGACGAAGCCTTTCGCATACGCCTCTCTCGCTGCCAACGCAAACCTTTGAGCCCGCCCGAGACTACTGCGATATGCAAAGAAGAGTGTCATTGGTGGCGAAGACTACGACGGCCGGTAGCGACCAAGCGTCGACAGAATGGTGGCGAAGACTACGACGGCCGGTAGCGACCAAGCGTCGACAGAAAAGTAGGAACGTGCCTTGAACGCGGTTTTTGGCCACAGGGCATGCGTAAACGTTTTAGAAGATACTCATGTTTAATCGCACACCATGGTCAAAATAATAATAATAAATCAAAGCTCCGCTCCGCGAACATTGAATCGGCATTTTAAAAGTTTTTGAGAGACAAAAAGTGCATGAACAGAAATCAAAATTATGAAAAATTTATTATTATATTATGGATTTTTTTAAATTGATGTGAGCGGTGACAAGATATACCGATTTATAGAAGTGACACTTATGGCGGCTTTTAGCTCTACAAATTACAACACGGCTCCCATTGCAAGGCTGAAAAGGAAAGTGGACCGGGCATCATTCACGTGTGACTCTTCAGGCGGACGGTTTGATTGCTGCAAGGTAGTTTTAAAAAGACATTTATTCAAATGTCATATCTTGCAGGCACACAAAAAACCAACTAACAAGAATTGTTGGTCTTGTTACGATTCAACGAAACAAGGCAAACTAGTCGACTAATTCGGAATATGTAGAGAATGTTGCAAAGACAGAAAAACAACTGCTAACGTAAATGGTGCCTTGCAAATAAAAATTGCCAAATTTTATCAAAGCTTAAATGAAATTGGTGTATTTAAAAATGACATTGCGGATTTCTCCGATACCATTGAGCAAATTGAACCATCTTTAAGTACTAATTTAAACCCGTAATGTTGTTTACATATGGTACCATTGTACGTCTCCCGTGTGAGTAATGCCACCCGGTCGGTGGACGTGCAGTGGTACATCAAGAGGAAGACGGGACTCTTGTTGCAGGTGCAGCTGCTAGAGTCGCGCTGGCACGTGCCTTGAACGCGGTTTTTGGCCACAGGGCATAGTTTTTAGAAAAATTGGGGCGCCGCAGGGGGGCGTAAACGTTTAAGAAGATACTCATGTTTAGTCGCACACCATGGACAAAATAATAATAATAAATCAATGTTCCGCTCCGCAAACAATGAATCAGCATTTTAAAAGTTTTTAAGAGACAAAAAATGCATGAACAGAAATCAAAATTATGAAAAATTTATTACTATATTATGGATTTTTTTAAATTGATGTGAGCGGTGACAAGATATACCGATTTATAGAAGTGACACTTATGGCGGCTTTTAGCTCTACAAATTACAACACGGCTCCCATTGCAAGGCTGAAAAGGAAAGTGGACCGGGCATCATTCACGTGTGACTCTTCAGGCGGACGGTTTGATTGCTGCAAGGTAGTTTTAAAAAGACATTTATTCAAATGTAATATCTTGCAGGCACACAAAAAACCAACTAACAAGAATTGTTGGTCTTGTTACGATTCAACGAAACAAGGCAAACTAGTCGACTAATTCGGAATATGTAGAGAATGTTGCAAAGACAGAAAAACTACTGCTAACGTAAATGGTGCCTTGCAAATAAAAATTGCCAAATTTTATCAAAGCTTAAATGAAATTGGTGTATTTAAAAATGACATTGCGGATTTCTCCGATACCATTGAGCAAATTGAACCATCTTTAAAGTACTAATTTAAACCCGTAATGTTGTTTACATATGGTACCATTGTACGTCTCCCGTGTGAGTAATGCCACCCGGTCGGTGGACGTGCAGTGGTACATCAAGAGGAAGACGGGACTCTTGTTGCAGGTGCAGCTGCTAGAGTCGCGCTGGCACGTGCCTTGAACGCGGTTTTTGGCCACAGGGCATAGTTTTTAGAAAAATTGGGGCGCCGCAGGGGGGCGTAAACGTTTAAGAAGATACTCATGTTTAGTCGCACACCATGGACAAAATAATAATAATAAATCAATGTTCCGCTCCGCAAACAATGAATCAGCATTTTAAAAGTTTTTAAGAGACAAAAAATGCATGAACAGAAATCAAAATTATGAAAAATTTATTATTATATTATGGATTTTTTTAAATTGATGTGAGCGGTGACAAGATATACCGATTTATAGAAGTGACACTTATGGCGGCTTTTAGCTCTACAAATTACAACACGGCTCCCATTGCAAGGCTGAAAAGGAAAGTGGACCGGGCATCATTCACGTGTGACTCTTCAGGCGGACGGTTTGATTGCTGCAAGGTAGTTTTAAAAAGACATTTATTCAAATGTCATATCTTGCAGGCACACAAAAAACCAACTAACAAGAATTGTTGGTATTGTTACGATTCAACGAAACAAGGCAAACTAGTCGACGAATTAGGAATATGTAGAGAATGTTGCAAAGACAGAAAAACTACTGCTAACGTAAATGGTGCCTTACAAATAAAAATTGCCAAATTTTATCAAACCTTAAATGAAATTGGTGTATTTAAAAATGACATTGCGGATTTCTCCGATACCATTGAGCGAATTGAACCATCTTTAAGTACTAATTTAAACCCGCAATGTTGTTTAATAAAAGTAGCCACCACCAGTGCCGCCGCCGCCATCAACCCCAGCCGACCCCAGTGCCACAGCCACCACCAGTGCCGCTGTCACCACCTCAGCCGCCCCCAGTGCAGTCGCCTGGCAGCTCAGGGAGGAACCGATAGTGTCAATTCTTAAATGACACAATCTCCCCCTCACTAGCACATTAAAAGTGAATCACTAAGCGGCAGCTCCCATCAGCTCTCCGCGCTGTCCCCTTAGCGCCCTCTTTCGCACCCCCTTCCCCCTCTCTAGGGTAGTTTGGGGAGTGTTTTTGTAAGATTCCTTTCAATAAAAAATTTAATAAAGAATGTATTAGCCCAAAGGTGGATGGAAAAGTTTAATGAAAAATACAAAAATGCTGAGGATGAATAATTTGTTGTTTCGATGGGAGTTTAATCGTATTTTTTACATCCGGCAGTGTATTTTATGCGATTATCCGGCAATGAGTCGGAACTCATAAACGTTATGTTTCATTCATGAAAAGTAAGAGCCAGGTGGTGCCATTTAAACTATTTTACCAAACACCACGAACTGGTGAGGCTGCGCCTGAAAAATCAAGAGCATCGAGATGAATACAGGCGATCTTATATTCACCCTAAACATTTAAAAATGGTAGAATTGCGCCAGAGAGAAAGATATATAATGAATATTATGATCTTTCAATGAACTATGGGCATAAACTCTATCAATTATATCTAGAAAGTGAAATTGGAAATGAAGACGAAATAATAGATAGAAAAACTTATTATTTAAGGGATCTACCCATGATGATGATGAATATGAAGAAGGAGAACTCAAAAAACTATCGCGGTGCTTGGATTCGGAAGTGGTTGAAGACCTTGAAGAATACGAAAAATTTGAAAGACAAACAAACATATGGGAGGAGATATATCCGTTATATCCGATAGCAGGAAGAGCGCCAAACCATCTGATGCGAGGATTCGGGGAAGGATCTTTCAATTAACTATTATGGGCATAGACAAATGCCTCAGCCCAGTTGGGAACTCTGTGGATAAAAATAATATTAATAAAAAAATTTAAAAAGCATTTCGATTGCAAATCATTAAAAATTATTCGATACACAAAATGTTTTATAGAAATCGATAAGATTAAAGATCAACGGGAACTAATCGCGAATGTCCATCTTGGAAATAACCATCACAGAGGAACAGACGAAAAAGTGAAATATTACTAGACAAATATGAAACGAATGAAGGTAAAAAATGTGTAGATGAATGCGAAGTGCGTAAAAGGGCAAAATACAATCGCCGTCCTATTCGTGCACCCTTAGAAACTACCGAAACCCCAAGTGAACCAATGGAGATTTTGCACATCGATATTTTTCATATCAAGAATAAGCGTTATTTAACTATAATTGACAAAATCCCTAAAAGGGGTTTATTGAACCGAACTCACTCAATGTGACCACACCTGGCCACTCGCAAACAAATTTGGATATCGTAAGATTGCATTCAACATTTCTAGGATTTATTCGCATATTCCTCATCTTATATATGCAATAAAACAAATTTTAGAAGAAGAATTCGGTGATGGTCGCACCACGGCCATCCTTATAAATGCATCCTTATAAACGCAGCCTATATTGTACATTCCCACAGTACAATAATAACTGGAATTCAATAAAACGAATTTTAGAAGAAGAATTCGGTGATGGTCGATCCACGTCTATCCTTATAAACGCAGCCTATATTGTACATTTCCACAGTGCAATGATAACTGGAATACAAAAGAACATATTTTAGAAGAAGATATCGGTGATGGTCGCACCGCGTCCATCCTTATAAATGCATCCTTATAAACGCAGCCTATATTGTACATTTCCACAGTACAATGATAACTGGAATACAATAAAACAAATTTTAGAAGAATAATTCGGTGATGGTCGCACCACGTCCATTATCGACGCTGCTGCACTGTGAGCTCGAATCATCATGTCGTACGGTTGGGGCATCGGCCGGTAATGTCGACGCTGTCGCCTCTAATAAAAGTGTTTGTTACCCGTTGGGAAATTGGCAGCCGAGTGTGGGACGTGCAGCGGTACATAATGGACAAAAGTCGGGTCCAGAGGCTTGCGTCGCGGCGGTACCAGAATAGGTACGCGTCGTTTGTGGTGTGGGTGCCGCAATGTCTGGTGCCCGAGCTATTGACAAAAAAGTTTTGGCCGTTGGGGGTGGTGAGCAGAGCGTTCCAGGCTCAACGAGGTGGCGTTAAAATCCTAGAAGATACCATGAAGTTGAATGAAAATAAATACGATTAGGATTTTTTGTAGATTTTTTTTAATAATAGATTTTAAGGTTTTGTACATTAGTTTTCATTTAAAAAAATGTTCATAACTCCTTGTTTTGCTTCTACCAGTGACATGATCTATGGCTAGCCGTCTTGAACGTCTCCGCCGCGGCGGTGGTGGTGGCGAGTAGAGTCTGTGTGTGTGTGTGTGTATGGGTGGGACAGTTTTTACGTGGTCGTCGCAACAGGCCGCCTTTGTAAAAGAATAAAAACGTTGAATATAATCACACCTATTGCGCAAATCTTATAATTAAATCATGCACACCTCTCTCGAACAAGACGGCTGCTGCTGCGGTAGCAGAGTTTGACGAGACTCAGTTTTATTACACGCCAACAATTACCGTACAATCTGTGAAAACCTTAAATTTTGCATCGGACGCCGACTTTGGCGGCACCGGCCGCAAACGCCGCCTTTTTGATCAAACATTTTGATATGAGGCGTATGCGATGAAACAATCGAGGTAGCGGCGGTGGTAGTGGCGGCATCGGCAGCGATGGCGGCAACAACAGTTATGAAAACTTAACCACGGCGATATTTAAATCGAAAATTTTCCAAACGAATCCACAGCCAACACCCTCGCACCCTTCCTGCATACTAGGATTTATTTGTGGATAAATCTACTGAATCGTCGAATATAAAGTAAGCGGCCGCTTTGGAAGTGGCTGTCGACGACGCCAATGGTTCGGATGACGATGATTATGACGAGAACGACTACAACGACGACGACAAGGACAACTGCAAAGAAATAGACGAAGAATGTGTAGATAAAAAAAGGGGGAGGGAATCGTCAAAGGCGTGGGCGGCAGCGCATTGATAGTGGCGCCAAACAGCAACACCATTTGACGGTGCACTCGGCCGCAGTCGCACGCATCTTGATGGCGGCCAATTCGTCCAAACTAAACGACTTGTATTCGTTCAAGGGGCCCAAGTTTTCCTTCAAGTGCAACAACATTGGAGGTGGGGGCGTATCCTCCAAACTAAACGACCTGTATTCGTTCAAGCGGCCCAAGTTTTCCTTCAAGTGCAACAACATTGGAGGTGGGGGCGTATCCAAGTGCAAACTCGAGTGTGTTAAATCGGACACCTTGTCGGTGTTTATAGCGACACTGGTCTTGTTCACCGGCGACTGTTTGGCGGCATCGCAAATTAGAACTATATTCATCAACAAGAGCAAAGTCGATTTTTCTCAGGAGGCGTTCCTGAAATCGGAGAATCGGTTTGTGTGATTCATCACGAGAAACAATATTGTGGTGTTTTTAAACAAATGTACCAACAAAAATTGAGATCAACTGATCCCGAGTGGGTCAAGTGTTATAAGCGCGACATCAACGAAGACGCCCTCTACGTGTACATACCGCGCAAAGACTATTTCGGTGAAATCCCGCGCTACGAGGATCTCGTTTACAAATTGAACATAACCATGGGCCTACTGATTCTATTGAACGTGTTGCGCATTTTGTGTTAACGTTTCGAATAGAATATAATATTTATTTGCTTAAACTTGGTATTGTAAAACGTTCAAATACGAAAAAGCGAGCGTCCATCAGCAACGTGGTGGAGTTTATATGCAAGCAGAACTCAAACTTTTCGGAAAACTCGTTTCATAGTATAGATTTAAACGCGACGGCCGATAATGACTCGTTTGATTGAAAAAAGTAATACGTGTTGTTTTTTTTCCCATACCATACCCACTGCCCCCCCCCCCCCCTCCACAGAGAGCTAGGTATCATAAGATTGAGAATTGAAACAAAAAAAGTATGAATTATACAGAGTGTTTGGTGCATCGTATGCCAAATTGAATTGGACGAAGCCTTTCGCATACGCCTCTCTCGCTGCCAACGCAAACCTTTGAGCCCGCCCGAGACTACTGCGATATGCAAAGAAAAGTGTCATTGGTGGCGAAGACTACGACGGCCGGTAGCGACCACAACGCGGCGGCGCCGTTCCACAAAAGCAGCCACCCGCCGACCGCAGCGCTTAATAGATAGCACTTAATAGAAGTGGTCGGTGTGACCCGAGTACATGAGCCATTGCGTAAACCATACGGTTTTACCGCAGCAGATGACGCCTTTCCCTAACCGCCCGGAATTCGGAATATATAGAGAATGTTGCAAAGACAAAAAAACAACTGCTAACGTGAATGGTGCTTTGCAAACAAAAATTGGCAAATTTTATCAAACCTTAAATAAAATTGGTGTATTTAAAAACGACATTGCGGATTTCTCCGATACCATTGAGCGAATTGAACCATCTTTAAGTACTAATTTAAACCCGTAATGTTGTTAACATATGGTACCATTGTACGTCTCCCGTGTGAGTAATGCCACCCGGTCGTTGTACGTGCAGTGGTACATCAAGAGGAAGACGGGACTCTTGTTGCAGGTGCAGCTGCTAGAGTCGTGCCGGAACGAATCATTTAAATCGTTTATCGTGTATGCGTCGACGGAAAAGGTGGGAACGTGCCTTGAACGCGGTTTTTGGCCACAGGGCATGCGTAAACGTTTTAGAAGATACTCATGTTTAATCGCACACCATGGTCAAAATAATAATAATAAATCAAAGCTCCGCTCCGCGAACACTGAATCGGCATTTAAAAAGTTTTTGAGAGACAAAAAGTGCATGAACAGAAATCAAAATTATGAAAAATTTATTATTATATTATGGATTTTTTTAAATGGATGTGAGCGGTGACAAGATATACCGATTTATAGAAGTGACACTTATGGCGGCTTTTAGCTCTACAAATTACAACACGGCTCCCATTGCAAGGCTGAAAAGGAAAGTGGACCGGGCATCATTCACGTGTGACTCTTCAGGCGGACGGTTTGATTGCTGCAAGGTAGTTTTAAAAAGACATTTATTCAAATGTCATATCTTGCAGGCACACAAAAAACCAACTAACAAGAATTGTTGGTCTTGTTACGATTCAACGAAACAAGGCAAACTAGTCGACGAATTAGGAATATGTAGAGAATGTTGCAAAGACAGAAAAACTACTGCTAACGTAAATGGTGCCTTGCAAATAAAAATTGCCAAATTTTATCAAACCTTAAATGAAATTGGTGTATTTAAAAATGACATTGCGGATTTCTCCGATACCATTGAGCGAATTGAACCATCTTTAAGTACTAATTTAAACCCGCAATGTTGTTTAATAAAAGTAGCCACCACCAGTGCCGCCGCCGCCATCAACCCCAGCCGACCCCAGTGCCGCTGTCACCACCTCAGCCGCCCCCAGTGCAGTCGCCTGGCAGCTCAGGGAGGAACCGATAGTGTCAATTCTTAAATGACACAATCTCCCCCTCACTAGCACATTAAAAGTGAATCACTAAGCGGCAGCTCCCATCAGCTCTCCGCGCTGTCCCCTTAGCGCCCTCTTTCGCACCCCCTCCCCCTCTCTAGGGTAGTTTGGGGAGTGTTTTTGTAAGATTCCTTTCAATAAACAATTTAATAAAGAATGTATTAGCCCAAAGGTGGATGGAAAAGTTTAATGAAAAATACAAAAATGCTGAGGATGAATAATTTGTTGTTTCGATGGGAGTTTAATCGTATTTTTTACATCCGGCAGTGTATTTTATGCGATTATCCGGCAATGAGTCGGAACTCATAAACGTTATGTTTCATTCATGAAAAGTAAGAGCCAGGTGGTGCCATTTAAACTATTTTACCAAACACCACGAACTGGTGAGGCTGCGCCTGAAAAATCAAGAGCATCGAGATGAATACAGGCGATCTTATATTCACCCTAAACATTTAAAAATGGTAGAATTACGCCAGAGAGAAAGATATATAATGAATATTATGATCTTTCAATGAACTATGGGCATAAACTCTATCAATTATATCTAGAAAGTGAAATTGGAAATGAAGACGAAATAATAGATAGAAAAACTTATATTTAAGGGATCTACCCATGATGATGATGAATATGAAGAAGGAGAACTCAAAAAACTATCGCGGTGCTTGGATTTGGAAGTGGTTGAAGACCTTGAAGAATACGAAAAATTTGAAAGACAAACAAACATATGGGAGGAGATATATCCGTTATATCCGATAGGAGGAAGAGCGCCAAACCATCTGATGCGAGGATTCGGGGAAGGATCTTTCAATTAACTATTATGGGCATAGACAATGCCTCAGCCCAGTTGGGAACACTGTGGATAAAAATAATATTAATAAAAAAAATTAAAAAGCATTTCGATTGCAAATCATTAAAAATTATTCGATACACAAAATGTTTTATAGAAATCGATAAGATTAAAGATCAACGGGAACTAATCGCGAATGTCCATCTTGAAAATAACCATCACAGAGGAACAGACGAAAAAGTGAAATATTACTAGACAAATATGAAACCAATGGTAAAAAAATGTGTACTTAGATGAATGCGAAGTGCGTAAAAGGGCAAAATACAATCGCCGTCCTATTCGTGCACCCTTAGAACCTACCGAAACCCCAAGTGAACCAATGGAGATTTTGCACATCGATATTTTTCATATAAAGAATAAGCGTTATTTAACTATAATTGACAAGTTCCCTAAAAGGGGTTTATTGAACCGAACTCACTCAATGTGACCACACCTGGCCACTCGCAAACAAATTTGGATATCGTAAGATTGCATTCAACATTTCTAGGATTTATTCGCATATTCCTCATCTTATATTCGGAAGACGACGTAGACATCCTCATAAATCTGGCTATAATAGCCTATAATAACTCTATCCACGGCACAACTGAGCACACACCAAATGAAGTAAATTTTGGAAAGCAATTAGGCGTTTAGTAACTTCTATTTATTTACAACGCCACAAAAACCAAATGAACGAATTAAATCGGTTACACGGTTAAAGAACGTATTAGGGATCGCGTTAACAAGTAACCTAAAGAGTTCCCAAAAATTAAGATAGATAAAACAACACGACCGCAATAAAAATAACGACAAGATCGTAGGACCGTACGAAGTAACAAACGTATTCCCACACGGAAAAACAGAGTACGTGAAGAGCAAAAGAAAGCATCAAATACACATAAATGATGTTCGCATTTCAGGTGGTCAAACACCGGATATACCATGGGAGCAAACATGCAATCCATCGACATCAAGAGATTAAATAATAATCAACACTTTGGCGAATCCAATTTGGGAAACGCTCGCTTGATTGATGGATAGATACTGGCACGTAATCCACACGGTTGACACAAACGGAATTGTATAACAAAACAAAATAACTAGAAGAAACTTGAAAAAGTACATTAAAATATTTTATAATACTATCTATATATAATACGTCCAAACGCCCGAGATACGGGAGATATCAATGCTGACTACTAAACTAACATTGTTATTTGAGGACAATCAACGTGAGTTGGAAAATTAGATTCATCACTTATGAAAACTTTTCCAGACGTGGCAACCGGCAGCATTAGCGCTAATTTATATAACTGGTTATGGTTATGGTACTTTTTGACGCTCTTACGGTGAAGGAAAACATCGTGAGGAAACCTGCACACGCCAAGAAACTCGCAGGTTGTGTGTGAAGTCGACCAACCCGCACTGGGCCCGCGTGGTAACGCCCGATCGCCCTAATTCAGGGTAGGCTCGAGACACTCGGTGGGGACGTATATGAGCTGATATGAATTGAATTAAATTGACTTGTACCAATAACTTGCACTTCAAAATGTTTTGGATTATGTAATTTACTGAGTATTCTCTTTTTAAAAATTCTCCTGCCGACCGACCGCAAAACGCAAATTCGCGCGAAATACAAATCTGTTATCAATTATGTTACATCGGCCCACTCTGGTAGGCCACACATAATATACTTTAGTGTTAAAAATTTTGAATATTAAATCATCAGAAAGTAAATATTAACTATTAAGTAATGAAATAACAATTAAAAATTGTCAATAGTAATTGAAGATTAGGAGTATTTTTTTTTACATTTTGAATATTAAATCACTAAGTAAGTATAGTAAATATTTATTAATAAAGATAGAAACAATATTAAAACAAAACCGGCCAAGTGCGAGTCGGACTAGCACTCCGAGGGTTCCGTGCCAACTGCCACCACACCTCTCCACACAACTACATAGTATAATGACAATGATACCAATTCACATTACAAGCAAAAGACATCATCGCGAGCGACAAAAATATGCTTTGTCTTTTAGTTCGGACTCCTTAGCGCGAGTACGGCTCACACTTGGCCGATTTTTATTATTTGTTGTTTTACTTGTGTATTCGCATTATAATCTTATTAAGTTTCACGATTGTATGTTTACCGTTTCTACGATAGAGCTAAATCAAATATACTTATAGAAACCTATAAAACACACGTTTAACCCCCTTATTTTTTTTCTTTTTTTTGTATTTGTTGTTATAGCGGCAAAAGAAATACAAATTATGGTAAAATTTCAAATGTCTACCCCTATTACGGTTCATGAAATAGTAATTAGTACGGAACCCTAAAAATAGGATATCAAAAGCACTATAAATATTTAAAAAGATATAATTTCAAGTAACTTCATACCCAACATACAATAAACTTAAGATTTTGTAGGATAGAAACTTAAAAATGTGTTTTCTTTTATTTCAATAACAACAAATATGAAGGTATGTTCTATGGAGTTGACACCAAACATCCCATTGAATTGGGTCGAAGTGTCGCTGCAACTGCAACCCCACTTACAAAGATAAGATAGAGTTATATTTGCAGCTGTTTTATTTTGAATATATTTTTGTCTTTATTATCTTCGTTAGCTGTAAATGAAGTTAAGTATTTATGGTCTATGGAGTTTTAATTGACACCAATGATCCCATTGAATTGGGTCGAAGTGTCGCTGCAACTGCAACCCCACTTACAAAGATAAGATAAGATAAGATGGAGTTATATTTGCAGCTGTTTTATTTTGAATATATTTTTGTCTTTATTATCTTCGTTAGCTGTAAATGAAGTTAAGTATTTTTGGCTATTTTTTTAACAACCTCAAAATAATTATAATTTGGCAGATAAATTCTAATTGTCTTAAACACCATGGCAGGTACTCTTCAGGTATAAAGTTACGTTATCAGAAACTTGTTTTGGATTACTATATAAATATTTTTTTAAATAATATCTTCGTTTGCTGTGAAATAAGCTCGTTATTTTTTGCCTGTCTATCAGACAACCTCAAAAGTCTCATTTCGAGATCGTTTAGTCCGCCGATGTCACCTAAATATTTTTTTAAAAATATATTTGTTTGCTGTAAGTTAAGCTTATTATTTTTTTCCTGTTGTTCCAATAACCTTAAAAGTATTTTATTTTTTCGATCTGTCAGTCCGGTAATGTCATTCCTTGGTATTTGGCGTTTTGCTGTGATTTGGTTCTTGGACGTTCGAGAGTTTTTACCTGTTGTTTCTTCAGCTTGGCGTTCTTCAGAGATTTGGTTTCTTGATGTTCGAGGGCTTTTAGCTGCGGTTTCTTTAGCCTGACGTTTTGCAGAGATTTGTTTTCTTGATGTTGCCTTTGTTTCTTTAGCATTTATTCTTGGAGATTTCGCCGGCGTAGCTGCATCTATTAAGTTTTCAGCGATATGTTTCCTTGGTACCGGATTTCTCACGTTTGGTTTTATAAATTTTGCACAAATACGTTTCACGGCCTTGTTGAATACATCATAAGACTGTTTGTGGATTTTCTTCGCCAAATTAAATGGGTAGCATATCAATGCGCGCCCCAAAGGAAAGTTCAAAAGTTCCTTTTTTAAATTTCGTACTTCGTGATCATAGATTAAACCAAGTTCAGAAGCGATATCATCTATTATTAAAGCAATTTGGATATCGTCCTCCGAAACGCCTTTCTGGAAGAGCTCGTTGAATTCTATGTTGTTGATTATCCATGACCGCCAATCCGACGGGTAATGTTTGTTAATGTGCTTAATGACAATACCTGTTACCTTGGGATCATCGGAGCAGCGCAGGTCTCCCATGGCGATCGTCGTCTGTAAGAAAAATAAACAAATTTAAGAATACAATATTTAGGTAGATAATTATTTTTTTGATTTTGGTGGAGGCGCAAGAGTTCCATGTTAACCCTCTTGTTACTACTGTAGTTTTTAAACAACATTTTTTCAAACAAAAAAAAAACATCAAATTTTTTTTATTGTAATTATATGTATTTTAAGTTGCATATACGTTTCAAATACAAAATTTTGCAAAATCTTTTTTTTTTTGTAAAAAGTGGGTTAAACAGGATTTTTTCATGTAGCAAGCTAGCTAGCAAAGTTGTAGTTAAAATAGTTAAGTTTGACAATTAATACTAACTTAAACGATACAAGATTTATACCTTTTTTGTTAAAGTTAAATTACCGGTACTATTCTACAGCCGATCTAAAAGAAAGGAAGAGGTTCTCTATCCGACTGTATGTATTTTTCTTCTTTTTTAGGGTTCTGTACAACAAAAAAAACGGAACCCTTATAGGATCACTCGTGCGTCTGTCTGTCTGTCCGAACGTCTGTCACAGCCAATTTGCTCTGAATCTACTGGACCAAATCAGGTTAAATTTGGTAGCATGGGGTTATCCTCTGACCCACACACCGATGTGCAAAGTAAATAAATATTATTTTAAAATAAGGGTTATTTTCGGGGGGAAAATTTGGAAATTAAAAAAAAGTTTTGCAAACCTTACTGTGTCATATTGCAAATGAAAGGGCTCGATATGAGGATCTAAAATATATTTTTGATATTATTGTAAAATAAATAGTTTTGATTTTATTCATTAAAATAGATGAAAATTGACCTTTCCAGGAAAACCTATAAGAATTCTATATAAAATAGTACACTCAATAAAATAGTAAACTCAATATAATACGTTCACTTACGGAAAATAGATTCCTAAAACACTAAAACTAGATATCTATCGAGCAACAGAAAAATACCACTAGCGCTACCTAGCGCTACCTAGCGCTAGTAGTATTTTTCTGTAGCTCGCATTTTGTTTGTCATGTGAATAGGTATCATTGTCATAGTTGTGTGGAGAGGAGTGGTGGTGCGGAACCCTCATACCGCGAGTTCAACTCGGACTTGGCCGGTTTAAGTGGGTAATATGTTACTCGATTGCTTCGCCCATTGTGAACCGATTTAAATTATTCTTTTTTAAAAACGCGCACTACGAAATGTATTCGTTAGGTACAAAAAATAGCGCAAGTCTGTGAACAACAGAAATGCACTACAATCCGCGCGAAAATAAATAGTTTGAGTTTTATTTCGAATAAAATTTATTTCACACTTCAAAAATCGTAACGAATAAATTTCGTAGTGCGCGCTTAGCCTTGGGTACTAATATATATATACTTTGGCCTTGGTGTGCGCGACCCTCGCGTCCCGCACCCGTTCTTCTTGAGACCAATTTTTAGTATTATTAACTTATTGTTCATCTTAGATACCGCGATCTACAGGTTGTAACAAAATTGGTGTAGGACCCGTAAACTAGGGCGTCTACTCTTCATACTGAACAAGTTTCCTCAAGGAACCCATAGTGAATTCTTAAAAAAAAATGTGGACCCTCCATACTAAAATGCACAAAATCGGTTGATCAACTGATCGATTTGTATGAAGGGTAAAAATTTTTTTTTACGTTTTCTGCAAAGTCGTAGCTAACAAAAGTAGTTCAGTATGACGAGTAGAAGCCCCAGTTAACGGGACCTACACCAATTTTGTTACACCATATATACTTGATTGTTGCGATTGAAGTCTGGTTTTTAACGTGTTTTGAATAACCACTTTTATATTTTAAGCAATCTCCTTTTTTTCGGGTTCAGTGGTCAACAAGGAACCCTTATAGTTTTTATTTCAAATATAACATTACAATGCAGTAAGTATTGGTTTCTTGTTTCACGTAGAGTTGTTATTTAAGGCGATGCATTGGAAGTTATGATCGCAGGGATCTTTATTTTTCTCAACAAATTATAAAACATTTGAAATTGATATTCTGTAACCTGAATCTTCATTTCAATGACTTCATTTTGTCAGTTGCAGAAACGCGATTAATCCATTAAATTTTATAACAGAAAAATATATATCAAAGAAACCTCTTTTAAAACAGAGATTTGCATTCTACAGGCAAACCAGACCGATTTAGTAAGTGCCTATAAATTTTCTTAGTCCATTAACACACTTCAATATGCCAGTCGGATTGTTAAAAATTAATTGTAGTTTTTAATTGAAACGAAATAACATTGAAAAACAGCAAAAGTGTGGTTATTTTCTTTACTTTTTACACGTAAAGAAAAAGACAGAGACAACTGTTCCAATTAATGCCTCGCCTTAATACAGTAGAAAAAATTATAGGTTACTAGCTATTGCGCGCGGCTTCGTCCGCATGAATATCCTTTTTTAGGATTCCGTGGTCAACATTCTGTCTGTCTGTCTGCGGCTCAGCTCAGTGACTATTTGTACTAGAAAGCTGTTATTTGGCGTAGGTATTATTAATCACGCCGACAAAGTAGTAAAATAAAATATGTACTTATAAAAATATTTTTAGGGAGGTCCCCTAAACGTAAAAGTGAGAGTGATTTTTTTTTTCTTCTATCTCCTGGTGTCAATTTATACGTAGGGGCATCGTTGGATAGGTTTTTCGAATATATTGTGGGTGTGCTAAAACCATTTTTTCGACTCATGTATCATTTTGAAAAATATTAAACTTTAAAGAGCTAATTAATGTCAAGTGGGGGGAGCACTAATATGGTTTCCAGGGGTGTTTTCTCTGCCTACTCGAGCTAAAAGCTGAACAGCTTTTCGATCCAGTTTTTTTTTATTCACAACTGGTAAGCCCTTGGCAACATTACATGATGGTAAGTGACGATGATGCCGAAGATAGAAGCGGGCTTGCCAAGATCCCCCAACGCAATGGAGAACTGGCTATCTTATCTTCAAGCCGGAACATATCAATGTTGTTAACACTGATGTTTGGCGGCAAGACTTAGATAAGATGGTAGTCGAGCCAGGCGGGCTTTGAAAATGCCCTACCATCAACCAAACAGAGTCTTACAAGTTGACTCCGCCGGGAATCGCACCCGTGACCTCCTGGTGTGAAGCGAATGGACTAACCATTACGCCACCGAGGCGGTCATAAAACTGAAAACTAAGGTAGTCCTTAGTAACTAAGGAGAAAAAAAACCATTTATTTATACAAAAACAAATTTTGACAGTACGGGTGAAATAAAAAATAAGTACTCACAGATTCATCCGCATTTTTCTTCTTCAAGTGATGATTATTTATTACATCTTGCACGTTTTCTTGGCTCGTTGCAATTTGCTCCGATCCTTTTGTCGTGTCCACATCTTCAAGACCAGCAGACAAAAGTTTTAGTAATTTCTCGTTTGTATATATTGGAGTTTCTTCAGCAAATATATTATTCTCTTCGTTCCTAATTTCGCCATCGAACATACGTTCCAGACGCATTTCTATCATATTTTGATTAGGCTGAGTATTTTCTAAAGTGAGGTTTTCAGTCGAATCTTCGAAATCATCATCCGATATATCAGAATACTCATTTTCGGACAACAAGCCATCATTGGGTTTGTTTTCTATCATATTTTGATTTTGTTGATTATTCCATTCCTGGCGCCACCTAAAGGACAGTTTTTGATGATTCATTTCTCCTTATTTCTTCTCTGCGCAATTCAATACTGAAACAAAAAATAAAATCCTTACTAATATTATAAATGTGAAAATGTGTTGGTTTGTTTGTTACTTTTTCACGGTTCAACCCTTCGACCAATCTTGATGAAATTTGGCATGAAGATAGTCTGTGTCACTGGGAAGGACTTAAGTTACTTTTTATCCCGTGAAAATAGCCTAGGCCGTTGCAGTTCTTGAGGGAACTGAAAAAATACTCTTTTTTTGGTTAATTTCTTTAACATCGCAACGGAAGAATAGATTGTTGTGATTTTATGCACAAATATAGTTGAGAGGATGGAGTATGACCTAATTTACTAATCAGCAGTAAATCCTAACATAGTTCCCGAGGGATCTGGGGAAAACTCATTTCCACGCTCGCGCATGTCGACGCGGAGCAACGGATTGAAGAGATTTTTTGTACCGAATTGGTTGAAGGGGTGGGAAGTGCCATGATAGCCCGATATAGTTCCTGAGGGATCATGAGAAAACTCATTTCCACGCTCGCGAGCCGCTTGCGCTCCACTCACCCTCAAAGACAGTCATAAAGGCGAAGCCGTGGACAAAAGCTTGTAAATAAATAAATTTTTTCATTACCAAAACACAGTTAGTAAAACGAAGGACCCCCCACACTAGGCCAGGCCTAAAAAGATGGAACATAGTCAAACATAGTTAATGATTTCGTGACCAGAAACAGCAGATTATTTTTAATTAGGTATTTAAGATTATAGTTAAATTTTTATAGTTATATCGATTGACGCGCCAGAAGACTCACTGGCGACGAGGAACTTGTTTCAAACATGCTCCAAAGCCTCGAGGATCGCCATCCTATCGGTGTTCTACAGTATTCATCGGGGGTCTTCTCCACCCCTTACCTATTACGCATGAACCGTTCGAGGACCTTCAGATATCGATTTAGTTTTTTTCAGTGATGTTTTATATCAATTTCCATTGATAATGTCCATACGAAATGTGAATAAACACCCTGTACTATAACCACGAAGGGGGTAAATGGGAATAAAAATTCCCATTTACCACCGGGGTGGCGAAATCTAAGGGAGTAAATGAGAATAAAGGTGTAATTCGCTTATAACTTTGCACTGAAAGAGGTACATTTTTTTTCAAGTGAGGTACAAAATAGTACAAATTAGGTGGAACATTTTTTTGATATACGTTTCATCCCAATCTGTATAGGTACACCCGCCTTCTTGACTCTCATTTTATTTACTTACCTTATAGTGACCATCAGTCGTTCTGTAGGTGAAATAGAGTCTCTGCATGTAGTGTCTTTTTTCAAAATGTTGTTACTGATGAGAAATAACAGTTCGTCGAAAGACTGTATTGTCATGCGAAAATACTTGAAAAAATGATCGGGAAAGGCTCTGTATTTTGTATAACGTTGAAACTGGCCATCTTGTAGTCTCGTAGAATTCAATGGGTGCACCCAATATTCTTTCCTGTATTTGTCTTCTTCTAAAGCCTCAGCAATTGCTATTACTATAAAATAGTCCATTTTCGGGTGTCGCACCTCAATAGTACGGAATCTTAACAAAAATCACTTTGTTTTGCGTCTGTCTCTGTGCAGATACACGGCACGACGCCACGACAGCGCTCGAGAAACTGAATACTCAAACAAAGTTACGCAACTGAATTTCGGCCGCGTAATTTCAGCTCGTATCGTATGTCATATCAGCCGAAAGCGTAGGAACGTAAAATCGGCCACGGAACTTCGGTCGCGTATTTTCGGCATAGTGTGTTTCCACACTTATGCTTCATCGTTCATCATGCGAACGGCCAAGGAGTAGAATTCCCTGCTGGTAATAGTGTTCCCCGATCCGTAATAAATGTTTTTTTATCCACAATTTATAAGCCCTTGGCATCATCTCATCTGATGGTAAGTGATGATGATGCCGAAAATTGGGTTTTCCTATATACAGGTTCTCCAAAAAATTATGGATAATCCTGTAACTGCGGATAGGATTTTCGAGATATTAACATTTGTGTTTTAAAATTTTGTATGGAAAACGCGTTTTGTATTTTGTTTTGTGATGTTTTGTGATTTTCCAGAAAAAACTTGTAATACAGTTGGAATGCCCAACTGGGTAAAAACTTCCTTTTGTTTTATTTATATTCCTTGTTTTACCTACTTAATTTCATGTTGTTTTAATTCAAAGATTTATCAATCATGTTTTTTTCCCATTTCAGCCATCTGTTACACTCTAGCATCACTGACTTACTTTATTTCACAGGCTCATTCAAAAAATTGGAACTTGATTTTGTTCATAAAAAATTTTGTATGGGATCATTGCTTTTTGTTGGAACTACCTAATTTGTATTTTTTTAACTTTTTTACTTTGTCGAAAACCTGATTTATTATGGAAGTTTTTACCCTATTAGGCACTCCAACTGTATTACTTATAACATTTTACTGGAAAATCACAAAGCATTAAAAACTCATGCGTTTTTCATACAAAATAAGAAAAATAAATGTCAATATCTCGAAAAATTGTGAAATTATTACGTAACTTAAATTTTAGCATTTACGAGGGCTGCCTTTTAAGTCTTGTCGTTTACGAACCTCCCGTGATAGTTTAAAAAAAACTCACAGCATTTTAAACTTTTTGAATTTAGAAGCAGAAAACAAATAAAATAATTTCGACTGCTTGATCCCTTATATTGTAGCATCTTGCCAAAGTAAACGAGTCTGTTGTGAAAATGGAAATCACTAAGGAAAATTTACGTGCTATAATTTTCTATAACTTTCGAAGAGGATTATCGCGACTTCAGTGCTTTGAGGAGCTAGCTGACTCCTGTGTTTAGTACCAAAGCACCGTGTCTTAGGACTGCAGAACGCTGATATTTAGAATTTCAACGAGGGCATTCCAGTCTCAGTGAAAAACAACGTGAAGGTCGTCCAAAAACGGTAATGATCCAAGAAAACATCGACGCTGTGCGACAGCTGACCGTCGAGGATCGTCACTTGACGTACCGAGAAATAGAGGCCTTTGTAGGCATTTCAGGGACTACAATTCACAAAATCTTGCATGAAAAGCTCGGTACAAAGACATTTACTCGGTATAAAAAAGTTGATTTCACGATGGATACCTACTACATTTACTGAGCGATGAACAGAAAACAGCCCGTGTTAGATAGTGTCGCAAAACTCTGCAACGATTTGACCGAGGAGAGTCAAAACACGTGTATGATATTATCAGTGGTGACGAGTTATGCCTATGATCCAGATACCAAGCAGCACTCGACTGTTTGTTGGGTCTTTCAAGATGAGCCAAAGCCGATAAAAGTCATACGTTCTCGAGGCACTTCAAAGAAAATGGTAGCGTCGTTTGTGACTAAAACTGGTCACGTTGCCACTATTGTGCTAGAATACAATAAGACAGTTAACGCTGACTGGTACACGACAGTTTGCTTGCCACAAGTTACCGCTGAGTTCCGAAAAAAACAACTCAAACGCCGTATAATACTGCACCACGACAACGCAAGCTCACACTGCCCGAATGACAAAAGCGTTTTTAAATGGTGAAAATGTAGAAATTTTGGACCACCCTCCGTTCAGCCCTGACTTTTTCACCTTCCATATAATTAAGCAAAGTCTTCGTGGTCATCGTTTCCCAACGCCTGAAGAAGCGGTAGACGCATACAAATCGGCTATTTTGGCATGCCCAACTTCCGAGTAGAATAAGTGTTTCCAAAAGTGGTTCGAACGAATGGAAAGGTGTGTAAAATATCGCGGCGAGTTCTTCGAAAAACAATAAATGATAATACACTATAAAATTGTCTATGGTTTTTCAAACGACAAAACTTAAAAGGCAGCCCTAATAGGCTATGGTATTACCTATCCGCAGTTTACAGGGTTATCCTTCATTTTTTGGACAATCTGTATATGCTGGAATACATCATCATACCAACTCATATGCGTCCCCACTGAGGGGCTAGAGCCTACCCTGAATTAGGTTAAAATTTATATTTGGTGGTAACCACAAAAACCGAATCGTACAAAGTAACAAAGTAGGACTACGCCAAGAATCGAACACGCGACCGGTTCGAAGTAAATGGACTAACCATGACGACGTTAAAAAATAATACAATCAAGAAGAGAGTGAATAGGTAGGCACTATCCGAGATAGTGTGTTCATCCTCAGCTAAGTAGGTACATCGGCACTTAATACCATCATGTGAGACGCATTCAAACGCTCTCAAATCTCGAATAAAAAAAATGTCTAGCACTTTAATCAATTAAGTCACACAGCTCTTAATCAAAGTACTTACCTACTACCTTTAAAATACCTACCTCTCAAATAAATACTTATAAAAAGATACCTAAGTAAGGTCAAAATAATGATGATCGCAAAACAATGTGTGACAATGTCATTACTTAAATGAAATGACAAACACCCAACCTACTTACCTATTTGTTCGCTACACTACACTACAAACTACAGTCAAACGAGCGAGGGTCAATATCTCTATTGCGTTCAAGGACAGAATACAACTGACAAGTCTCAACATGTTGTGGGTGTCTGGGTGTGGCATTTCCTCCGAGGCACCGCCTGAACGGCGCCATCATTCGGTAAGTAGGAGTATAGCAGAGTATATATAAATACAACTGACAAGTCTCAACATGTCGTGGGTGTGGCATGATGTCCTCCGAGGCACCGCCTGAACGACGCCGCCCGTGATATAAATGCACAGAAATAGGAGTATAGTATAGTGTATATGTTATAGGTAGGTATATATAATATATACCTGTAATTAAGCTTGTAGAGCTTCATAAAAAAAATAACCTTAATTTCACGACTTTATCAAGTAACCTACCTACCTATTCTATTTCCGTTCCAAGAATTTTAAAAATGTTGTTCAGGTACTTATGATTGATTTGTGCTAAGTACAAAAAAAGAGAATTATTAATCCATACTTATTACCCACATATATATAAAAATAAAGGCGTAAATTACAAGTTGAAGGAAAAACAGTGAGAAAAATAGCAGCTAAAAATAAACAATAAAAATCTGAAATAATATATTTTGTTTAATCCAATAAGACCATCATAAGCTGATATTAACAGTAGGTGTTAAAGGTAAAGGAAAAAATAATAATGAAAAAAGAAAAAAATAATAATGAAAAAGCAGACTTGAAGTTAATATTGCATGTTGTACCTTAATATATTTACAACATGCAATATTATCTTCAAGTCTGCTTTTTCAGAAGGAATATTTATTGGTAAAATCTCCGTTACCTACATAAAATCTTTCGATAAAGCAAACACATGAAATACAGTAAAAAGTTATAAAGTACTGTTCATATCTACACTATCATACAACGGATTAAACAAAATATGCCAGTTTTTTCTGGATATTTACGGATTAATTATTCACAATTTTATTGTAGCTGCCATTTATCATTTTATCATTACTTTAAAAGATCGCAAATATGGAACGGAATGAGGTCGCAGTGCAGACTCATGAAAAACGAAAAATACAGGAGCTCCCCAATCTTCAGTAAAAATAGGTAATTTTTTGAAAATACATACAAAACATATTACAAAATACAGTATTTTTATTTATGAAAGCCCTCATGCCAAAATTACAGTGTGTGTATGAATATTGAAGGTATAGGAACATATTAAAAAACAGTAGATGAAATAATAATAATAGAGTCATTAGGACCGTAACAAGGGATAAATCACTATATTCAATTTAAATTATTATTAAAGCTACAACTTGTGGAAAAAAACTTATTTCATGAATTTAATAAAAAAAAACGATTATAAATTGAACTATTACCACTTTTGATGTAAAAAATATCCTGTAGACGCTGTTTTTGGCGTTATTTGAAAATTTTCTCGAAAACAAACAGTTTATGTTGAATGAAACCAAAACACAAAAATCGGCGACATTAAAACCGTTCATTTTGATCCAAATGGTTGGTGTTTAAAACTTATTTGAAAATAAAGAAAAGTAATAAAAACATGTAAAAATTGAGAAGCCCGCATTCATTATAAGCTTTTTTTTTAACTTGAAATGAATAGTATCACGTTCTATATTATTTTGTCAGGTATTGACCTGCTCGGATTGTTTGAGTCATCACATCTTATCGCCCTGAATCTTACTTTGCATTCAGAGAGAAAAAAAGTTAACTAGGTACATACGTATGTGATTGTGCAATTAAATTATAATAATTAGTCTCACTCAAGTTTAATAGTTAGAAACTTACCAGAAAATAAAGGGCAACCACGAGCTTTTGAAAGATATGTTGTAACTTAACACAACTATTCACGCACATCGACCGATAGAGACCACCGGTCAGCACTGAATCTGGTAGCCGACTGGCCGACTGGCTGGGGGGGGACGGTGCGACACTGCGACAGTACAGACAGACGCTCGCGCCGCTCTTTTCCTGTTTGTTACAAGAGAAGCGAATGTTCTAGAATGGGGCTGGATGGGTGATGTCATCGAGTTTGAAGGCCATACGGAGCGAGAACCGAGCGACAAGCTTTTCGTATGGATGGGATGTTTGAGTGTGACCAATGATGGCAAAAACGAAAGCCTTAATGTCATGTAGACCTACTCATGTCAAGTCAATTTTGTCTGATCATGTAAAATTAGAAAAATGAAGTCAACAAACATCAAAAGGGTTTTTTTAGTGTGCCTCTTCGTATAGGGTATCGTTGAATAGATCTCATATAATTTGAACAAAAAAAAACCGACTTCAACCAGGAAACTAAGGTTCTCCTCGATTTCTCTGGGATGCCATCATCAGTGCCTGGTTTCCTTATGATGGTACCACTCTTGGGATATCTCCTTTCCAACAAAAAAATAATCATCAAAATCGGTTCATAAACGACGAAGTTATCCGCGAACACACATAAAAAAAATATATACGGTCGAATTGAGAAACCTCCTCCTTTTTTAGTCGGTTAAAAAAATGAATACAAGGTTTCTTTGTCATTTTTTCATTAAAAAAATGTTTGCTCCAAAGTAGCGCTCTTCCTAGTACCTACCTACTTTTTATAATTTTTTTTATTAAAAATTTGAGTGCGTTTGACTGCAACTCACCTGATGGTAAGTATGATGATGCAGTAGAGGATGGTAAACGCAAACTCAAATAATGCCTATTCACTCTTGCCTTGAAGATCCCCAAATTATAGGAATCTGGAAACACTGACGCAGGCAAGGAGTTCCACTCCTGCGCTGTACGCATAATAAATGAAGAAGCGTAACGATTCGTGCGAAAAGGTGGAACATCAACAACAAAGGGGTGCAACCTCTCCCTGCGTCTCGTTGACCGACGGTGGAATGGAGCCGGGGGAATGAGGTAGTGAAGTTCTTGCGCGTACTCTCCGAAATGAATTCGATAGAATACCGACAGCCAGGCGACTTTGCGGCGATGCCCAAGGCTTTGGAGCTTGTCATTGACAACCTCTTCGTCACCAATGAGTCTCCGTGCGCGACGGTCGATGGCGTCCAAGGTATCCAGCAGATAGCGGGCTGATCCATCCCATAAGTGTGAACAGTACTCCATACATGAGCGGAACTGTGCTTGATATAAAGTAAGCAGCTGTCCAGGTGTGAAGTACCGTCTCACCTTAGAAAGAATGCCCAGCTTCGTTGCAGCAACTTTTGCCTTGGACTCAATGTAACGACCGAAGTTAAGATTGGGTGTTAAATCCACGCCGAGGGGTTCCAGGTGGTCAGATATCTGAATCGGTTCATTCCGGAGAGTTGGAGTCAAGGTGAATGGACTCCTTTTGGCGGAAAAAAGACACGCCTGTGTTTTAGAGGTATTAAACCTTACGAAGTTGGAATCACCCCATTCAGACACTGCCTGAAGTGATAGGTTTATGCGCTCTATCATGGCCTCTCTCAGAAACAGCGTATCAGCACTTCCCAATAAATAAGTTTTATACCTATTTCTTTGCATTTCCGTCCATTCGTTATACTTTTCTCTGGCCTACCTACTTTTCTTCCCAATAAATATGTTCTTTTACCTATTTCTTTGCATTTCCGTCCATTCTTTATACTTTTCTCTGGCCTACCTACCTTTCTTCCCATTAAATATGTTTTTTACCTATTTCTTTGCATTTCCGTCCATTCGTTATACTTTTCTCTGGCTGTTTATTTATATTCTCCCAACTCCGCAAACCAACGACTACGCAAATAGCTGTTGCCAGTGCTGATAATAATTTACCCGAGCCAGTATTCGCTTCAGTGTGTATGGTCAGTACAGGGACCCAATTCTGCTAATGTAATTTTCACTTTGGTAAATAGTGGAATAGTCCCAGGTAGCGTTACCAGGCGTCCGGATAAACCCGGACAGGGTTAGGCTTTTTGGATGCGTGTCCGGCCAAATTAGAAGGTGTCCGGCCTGTCCGGCTTTTTAGGTGTAATGATTTTTCCAGTCACCTAGACATTCGGGTGAGCGCTGTCGTATTTATGAGACTATGGCGGCGTTTCTTAGTCTGATTAGGACCTCGCTAAAGGCCAGTAAACATGACTGATTGATTTAGGGGTGTCTAAAGAGGGCTTTAATAATTTAGGGAGTCCGGCTTTTTTACCCAAAAGTCCGGCTAAACTGGCAGGTATGTCCGGCTATTTAGTTTTAAGACCTGGCAACCCTAGTCCCAGGTAACTATATCTCATCTGTGCCCAAGTTCCGTACCACAGATCTTTCCGTACACGTGCCGTCGAAACCACGGTGAGCCTCTCCGCATTACATCCCGCTCTAACAGTGAACACCGCAGTATTGCCGCTCCATTTTTCTAAATTGCGCTAAATAATGTCTAAAAAAAGCGCCTGAACAAATAAAGTAAAGTAATGAATTTTTGGCGCTAGTTGTATGGAGAGACTGATCTCAAAGAGCGCTAAAATGTATGAAACGTTTTAATTTTTTTTGGCGCTAAACTGCTTCGAAAGCGCTAAATGCGCTAAAACGGCAACACTAAAACACCGCACCGCGTAATCGCTCTCGTCCTCCGGTGACAAAACCGCGGTAGGGCCTACGTGGGCCTACACGTGCGCTAATAATTCTATAGGTGCAGGCGAGACAGACGCTCTTTAACAGTGCTCGCGCGTAGGCGGGATAGGTAATCTAATCGCAGAAGTTTTATCGTCAGAATGACTGGGTGTTGCGAAGTTCTGGGCGGTCATTGACACCGAGGACATAATTGTGGTAGACCGCTGTTATGATCAAAATTATTGAGGCGTGCACCTCTACGTAAATTTATGTTTCTGTACGAGTTATTCAAAATGATTTGATTTAAACTGTCGTTTAACGGAATATAGGTACTAAAGTTTTAGATAAATATTTAAATTTGAAGAGCTGTAGCTATGATTTATATGAAACCACTATATAGAACTTGTTATCGAACTTGAATCCCTTTCACATACATAATGTTTTGTTGGGATATCATTAATTTTTGTAGTTATTAAACTTATTTCCTCTATATATGTGATAAACATTAAATATTTTTAACCGACTTCAAAAAAAGGAGGTTTCTCAATTCGACCGTATATTTTTTTTTCACGTGTGTTAAGTAGCAGATAACTTCGTCGTTTATGAACCGATTTTGATGTTTCTTTTTTTGTTGGAAAGGAGATATCCCAAGGGTGGTACCATGATAAGGAAACCAGGATCTGATAATGGCATCACAGAGAAATCGAGGGGAACCTTAGTTTCTAGTTTGAAGTCGTTTATTTTTTGTTCAAAATTATTGATGGTACGAAACCCTCAGTGCGCAAGCCCAACTCGCACTTGGCCGGACTTTTCTTTTTACTTAATATGCCCAATAACCTATTTCGATCCTAAATTTCAAGTTAAAAAATCACCTGGAAGTAGTCTGTACAATTATTTTGATGAGTAGTGGTGTGGTGTGGAACCCTTCTTTTGCGATTCTGATTCGTACTTGGCATGTTCTATAATTTTAATGAATAGTAATGGTAAGGAACCCTCATTTCGCAAGTCTGACTCGCACTTGGCCGGTTTTTAGATTTTTTTTTTTTCCAAGCCAAATTTTAGATTTATAAGCTACCTGGAAGTGGTCTATATATTTTGACGAGTAGTGGTGTTACGGAACTCTTGGTGCGCGACTACGACTCACACTTGGCTGTTTTTTGAATTTAACCTTTTTATACGTCCAGTAACCTAACTTGGTGCCAAATTTCAGGTTTCTAAGTCCCCTGGAAGTGGTCTATATATTTTGATGAGTAGTGGTGATACGGAACCCTTGGTGCGCGAGTACGATATACACTTGGCCGTTTTTTTGAATTTTTCCTCCGTATACATCTTTTTTTTTTTTTCCCCCTGTTTAGGGAGAGCGGAGGTGAATGCATTTACGCATACCAGGGGAAGCTTCGGCCGCAGGCCGAAGCTGCCGCTGGTTATGTGGGACTCACAGCTCTGCGCCTATATGCATACGTCCCCGTTATACTCGGAAGGTATATGAATACGTATGCACAGGCCCAAAGACCGCACTACCCACTAAACACCCCCTCGCGAAACTTTGGCAGGGTAGCCACCTTAAAAGTACGTCGGTAAGACGCCCCCCCCCCCCTAGGGAGGGGGGGGGGGTGCAGCCGTATACATCCAAGTACAATGCTCGATGGCCTCAGTAGAGCCTCTCAACAAGTGGGTCTTAGGATGAACATGGACAAGACGAAAATTATGTCAAATGTCCGTGTCATACCTACTCCTCTGAAGGTTGGAGGCTCTACACTCAAAGTTGTTACCGAATATGTATACCTGGGACAAACAGTCCAATTAGGTAGGTCCAACTTCGAGAAAGAGATCAATCGTCGAATCCAACTCGGCTGGGCAGCGTTCGGGAAGCTTCGCAATATCTTTACGTCCCAGATAGATACCGCAGTGTCTTAAGAACAAGGACTTCGAAAAATGTGTGTTGCCGGTGATGACGTACGGAACTGAGACATGGTCGCTTACTATGGGCCTCATAAGAAGGCTCAAGGTCACCCAAAGGGCAATGGAGCGTGCTATGCTCGTAGTTTCTCTGCGTGATCGAATCAGAAACGAGGAGATCCGTAAGAGACCCAAAGTAACCGACATAGCTCTCAGAATTGCTAAACTTAAGTGGCAGTGGGCGGGGCACATTGCTCGTAGAACAGATGGCCGTTGGGGCAGTAAAGTTCTCGAGTGGCGACCACGCACCGGAAAGCGTAGTGTAGGCAGGCCTCTCACTCGGTGGACCGATGACCTGGTGAAGGTCGCGGGAAGCCGCTGGATGAGGAGAGCGCAGAACCGGTCGTCGTGGAGATCCTTGGGGGTGGCCTATGTCCAGCAGTGGACTTCCTTTGGCTGATATGATGATGATGATATACATTAGAGATGTACCGACTAGTCGGCGACTAGTCGGTGAAGCCGACTATCCGGCCTCTTTTATAGTCGGCGACTAGTCGGCTAATACTGCCGACTAGTCGGCTATTTTTTACAGTCTAAAAGACTTACTAAACGAAATCAGAATTGGGTATGCTAAAAAAAAAATATGTATTTTTTTTTAAATTTTTTCTGATGGTTTAGACCATTTTGAAAAACTAATTTGAATATTTCATTTTTTAAGCCTCTAGATATTTTTAAATATTTTTTTAAATTTTGAAACCTTGATGACGTCATCGGTTCACATTACTATGAAACGAACAGCCCTATTTCACTCAAGTCACTCAAGTCAATCATTCCCAAAGGTTCTTTGGCGGGATTTGTGGTAGACGCATTCGTAGTTTTATTTTGTTGTTTTTTCATTGCACCGGCACTAGCATTACAAATCCAACAGCTAAGGAAGCCTAAATACGTCAGACCTGGCTGTATGGTCTTAGTAACCTTTGCCTTTTCCGAAACGAAACTATCACAAAGCCAACAACGAAACGTCAAAGTCAAAATTTACTTGTCATCAAACATCATAATCTATGTATGGACAAGGCCTTCAGAGTTTAAATGTTTTTTAGAACCACAATAAAAATTGGACCTCTAATGAATATCTTACCCATTTAAGTATTTAATTTGAATGACGTTCTAATAATATTTGATTGTTTCAAACGTAGTTTTTGGTGGATGATAAATAAATAGTGCCTTTTTCAGTGCTCGACGAAAGCTCGTCCTCAAATGCAAGGTCCGTAATTGATATGACAAGTAAGAGTGCACGTTCCGTTCAGTGGTGAAATAAGGTTTTATTGTAAACTCGTGACGTCATAGGGGTCAAATGAAGGTTATTGTCCTTTTCCGATTTTTTTACGCAATCTTTTACTTTTTCGAGTGGAAAATGAAAAAATATGGCTTTAAATAAAAATATCTCGAAATGGTTTTTTTATTTTCATGGCTTATAAAAAATTTAGCATACCCAATTTATCAGAATTAAAACAAAACAAACTTGTAATAGTTGTAACTTGTAATCAAATATAATATGCTTAAAATTAGGCACTCATGTCCATATTTTCATTTGTAACTCTAGCTGTGTCAATGAATATCACGATTCCTAAGTAATGTTTCTAATAATAAAGTTATATTAATGGCAAATTGTGGTGCAGAAAAGTTAAAGCTTCTGCACGGTCAGGGAGTAGGCGATTTCTTTTCAGTTCGTAGACATTGCCAGCCTCGGAGAATAGCCTTTCACTATATACAGAACTGGCTGGGCAGCACAAATACTTTTTCGCGATCTTGAACATTGCTGGATAGCGGGCTCTGTTCCTATACCACCAGGCAAACGGGTCTTCTTTACGGCTTATCACTGGTAAAGCACAGTAAGAACGAAGCTCGTGTGCATAACTGGAGCGTTCGTCATCAACAGTATCAATTTTTCTTGTCACCAAATTTTCGTAGCAATCCCAGAATTTTTTGTGTGCGACTGATTCAGCATTACAGCATTATTTATTATCATTGTTTTGAATCTCAGATATCTCGCATGAGTTTGGCGCTGGAGAATGAGAAGCTGTTATGCTGACCGCAGTGAAGATAGCACCCCACTTTGCCGGACCCCTTTTTGTTGTGTATGCTGTGAACACGCCCTTATTATAAGGGGGTTAGCACCCTTAATCTTACTTAATTTACCAATAATCGACACTACCGTACAATAAAAGAATTTCAACTGTCATAAGCCTTTCTTTTCATATTTGTCCATATCCTACCTTGATTAATAGTTCAGTCAATCTATAATATATAGCTGAGGTACCTACCTAAATAAACAAACGCACAGCACAGACAAATTATTGTAAAGTGGATAACTGAATATCAGCGTAAGTATCTACCTACCTATCAAGCAATAACGGAAGGATTTCATTACGAAAACAAAGCTTACTTTTGATCACGCACGATTAAACAACAGTTTCCTCAAATCGTTACTCAAGTGAATTGTACCTACTTTGAAAGAGATAAATAAGTACGGCTCCCTATTCAAATACATGAGGTGAAGTTGGTAAGACACATGTCGGCATGTTGAACAGGCTCTGCTGAATCGTTTAAAGTACAGAGCGACTCCAGTTAATGTTCATATTTTTAAGATATTTACGTCTAAACTTTATTTGTGTAGTCGATTTTCAAAAAAATTGAACTCCACTTTTAGGTACTTTGCATGAGGTGAAGTGGGTAAGACACATGTCAGCATGTTAAACAGGCTCTGCTGAATCGTATAAGAGACAGAACGACTCCAGTTAATGTTCATATTTTTGAGATATTTACGTCTGAAGATTCTATATGAAGTCGAATTTTTCAAAAAAATGAACTCCACTTTTAGGTACTTTCCAAGAGGTGAAGTGGGTAAGACACATGTCGGCATGTTGAACAGGCTCTGCTGAATCGTTTAAAGAACAGAGCGACTCCAGTTAATGTTCATATTTTTAAGATATTTACGTCTAAACTTTATATGTGTAGTCGATTTTCAAAAAAATTGAACTCCACTTTTAGGTACTTTGCATGAGGTGAAGTGGGTAAGACACATGTCGGCATGTTGAACAGGCTCTGCTGAATGGTTTAAAAGATAGAGCGACTCCAGTTAATGTTCATATTTTTGATTTATTTACGTATAAACGTTGTTTCTGTAGTCGATTTTCCAAAAAATTGAACTCCTCTTCTAGGTACTTTGCATGAGGTGAAGTGGGTAAGACACATGTCGGCATGTTAAACAGGCTCTGCTGAATCGTTTAAGACACAGAGCGACTCCAGTTATTGTTCATATTTTTAAGATATTTACGTCTAAACTTTATTTGTGTAGTCGATTTTCAAAAAAATTGAACTCCACTTTCAGGTACTTTGCATGAGGTGAAGTGGGTAAGACATATGTCGGCATATTGAAAAGGCTCTGCTGAATCGTTTAAAGTACAAAGCGACTCCAGTTAATGTTCATATTTTTGAGATATTTGCGTCTGAAGTTTATATATGAAGTCGAATTTTTCAAAAAATTGAACTCCACATTTAGGTACTTTGCAAGAGGTGAAGTGGGTAAGACACATGTCGGCATGTTGAACAGGCTCTGCTGAATCGTTTAAAGTACAGAGCGACTCCAGTTAATGTTCATATTTTTAAGATATTTACGTCTAAACTTTATTTGTGTAGTCGATTTTCAAAAAAATTGAACTCCTCTTTTAGGTACTTTGCATGAGGTGAAGTGGGTAAGACATATGTCGGCATGTTGAACAGGCTCTGCTGAATCGTTTTAGACACAGAGCGACTCCAGTTAATGTTCATATTTTTAAGATATTTACGTTTAAACTTTATTTGTGTAGTCGATTTTCCAAAAAATTGAACTCCTCTTTTAGGTACTTTGCATGAGGTGAAGTTGGTAAGACAATTGTCGGCATGTTGAAGAGGCTCTGCTGAATCGTTTAATTGACAGAACGACTCCAGTTAATGTTCATATTTTTGAGATATTTGCGTCTGAAATTTCTATATGAAGTCGAATTTTTAAAAATTTTGAACTACACATTTAGGTACTTTGCAAGAGGTGAAGTGGGTGAGACACATGTCGGCATGTTGAAAAGGCTCTGCTGAATCGTTTAAAGTACAGAGCGACTCCAGTTAATGTTCATATTTTTAAGATATTTACGTCTAAACTTTATTTGTGTAGTCGATTTTCCAAAAAAATTGAACTCCTCTTTTAGGTACTTTGCATGAGGTGAAGTGGGTAAGACACATGTCGGCATGTTAAACAGGCTCTGCTTAATCGTATAAGAGACCGAGCGACTCCAGTTAATGTTCATATTTTTGAGATATTTGCGTCTGAAGTTTCTATATGAAGTCGAATTTTTCAAAAAATTAAACTCCACTTTTAGGTACTTTGCAAGAGGTGAAGTGGGTAAGACACATGTCGGCATGTTAAACAGGCTCTGCTGAATCGTTTAAGAGACAGAACGACTCCAGTTAATGTTCATACTTTTGATTTATTTACGTATAAACTTTGTTTGTGTAGTCGATTTTCCAAAAAATTGAACTCCTCTTTTAGGTACTTCGCATGGGGTGAAGTGGGTAAGACACATATCGGCATGTTAAACAGGCTCTGTGGAATCGTATAAGAGACAGAACGACTCCAGTTAATGTTCATATTTTTGAGATATTTGCGTCTGAAGTTTCTATATGAAGTCGAATTTTTCAAAAAATTGAACTCCACATTTAGGTACTTTGCAAGAGGTGAAGTGGGTAAGACACATGTCGGCATGTTGAACAGGCTCTGCTGAATCGTTTAAAGTAAAGAGCGTTTCCAGTTAATGTTCATATTTTTAAGATATTTACGTCTAAACTTTATTTGTGTAGCCGATTTTCAAAAAAATTGAACTACTCTTTTAGGTATTTTGCATGAGGTGAAGTGGGTAAGACACATGTCGGCATGTTGAACAGACTCTGCTGAATCGTTTAAGACACAGAGCGACTCCAGTTATTGTTCATATTTTTAAGATATTTACGTCTAAACTTTATTTGTGTAGTCGATTTTCAAAAAAAATGAACTCCTCTTTTAGGTACTTTGCATGAGGTGAAGTGGGTAAGACACATGTCAGCATGTTAAACAGGCTCTGCTTAATCGTATAAAAGACAGAGCGATTCCAGTTAATGTTCATATTTTTGAGATATTTGCGTCTGAAGTTTCTATATGAAGTCGAATTTTTCAAAAAATTGAACTCCACATTTAGGTACTTTGCAAGAGGTGAAGTGGGTAAGACACATGTCGGCATGTTGAACAGGCTCTGCTGAATCGTTTAAAGTACAGAGCGACTCCAGTTAATGTTCATATTTTTAAGATATTTACGTCTAAACTTTATTTGTGTAGTCGATTTTCAAAAAAATTGAACTCCTCTTTTAGGTACTTTGCATGAGGTGAAGTGAGTAAGACATATGTCAGCATGTTGAACAGGCTCTGCTGAATCGTTTAAGACACAGAGCGACTCCAGTTAATGTTCATATTTTTAAGATATTTACGTTTAAACTTTATTTGTATAGTCGATTTTCCAAAAAATTGAACTCCTCTTTTAGGTACTTTGCATTAGGTGAAGTTGGTAAGACAATTGTCGGCATGTTGAAGAGGCTCTGCTGAATCGTATAATTGACAGAGCGACTCCAGTTAATGTTCATATTTTTGAGATATTTGCGTCTGAAATTTATATATGAAGTCGAATTTTTCAAAAAATTGAACTCCACATTTAGGTACTTTGCAAGAGGTGAAGTGGGTAAGACACATGTCGGCATGTTGAACAGGCTCTGCTGAATCGTTTAAGAGACAGAGAGACTCCAGTTAATGTTCATATTTTTGATTTATTTACGTATAAACTTTGTTTGTGTAGTCGATTTTCCAAAAAATTGAACTCCTCTTTTAGGTACTTCGCATGAGGTGAAGTGGGTAAGACACATGTAGGCATGTTAAACAGGCTCTGTGGAATCGTATAAGAGACAGAACGACTCCAGTTAATGTTCATATTTTTGAGATATTTGCGTCTGAATTTTCTACATGAAGTCGAATTTTTCAAAAAATTGAACTCCACATTTAGGTACTTTACAAGAGGTGAAGTGGGTAAGACACATGTCGGCATGTTGAACAGGCTCTGCTGAATCGTTTAAAGTACAGAGCGACTCCAGTTAATGTTCATATTTTTAAGATATTTACGTCTAAACTTTATTTGTGTAGCCGATTTTCAAAAAAATTGAACTCCTCTTTTAGGTACTTTGCATGAGGTGAAGTGGGTAAGACACATGTCGGCATGTTAAACAGGCTCTGCTTAATCGTATAAGAGACATAGCGACTCCAGTTAATGTTCATATTTTTGAGATATTTGCGTCTGAAGTTTCTATATGAAGTCGAATTTTTCAAAAAATTGAACTCCACTTTTAGGTACTTTGCAAGAGGTGAAGTGGGTAAGACACATGTCGGCATGTTGAACAGGCTCTGCTGAATCGTTAAAGAGACAGAGCGACTCCAGTTAATGTTCATATTTTTGATTTATTTACGTAAAAACTTTGTTTGTGTAGTCGATTTTCCAAAAAATTGAACTCCTCTTTTAGGTACTTCGCATGAGGTGAAGTGGGTAAGACACATGTCGGCATGTTGAAAAGGCTCTGCTGAATCGTTTAAAGTACAGAGCGACTCCAGTTAATGTTCATATTTTTAAGATATTTACGTTTAAACTTTATTTGTGTAGTCGATTTTCCAAAAAATTGAACTCCTCTTTTAGGTACTTTGCAAGAGGTGAAGTTGGTAAGACATATGTCGGCATGTTGAAGAGGCTCTGCTGAATCGTATAATTACAGCGACTCCAGTTAATGTTCATATTTTTGAGATATTTGCGTCTGAAATTTCTATATGAAGTCGAATTTTTCAAAATTTTGAACTACACATTTAGGTACTTTGCAAGAGGTGAAGTGGGTGAGACACATGTCGGCATGTTGAAAAGGCTCTGCTGAATCGTTTAAAGTACAGAGCGACTCCAGTTAATGTTCATATTTTTAAGATATTTACGTCTAAACTTTATTTGTGTAGTCGATTTAAAAAAAAATTGAACTCCTCTTTTAGGTACTTTGCATGAGGTGAAGTGGGTAAGACACATGTCGGCATGTTAAACAGGCTCTGCTTAATCGTATAAGAGACAGAGCGACTCCAGTTAATGTTCATATTTTTCAGATATTTGCGTCCGAAGTTTCTATATGAAGTCGAATTTTTCAAAAAATTGAACAGTTAATGTTCATATTTTTGAGACATTTGCGTCTGAAGTTTCTATATGAAGTCGAATTTTTCAAAAAATTGAACTCCACTTTTAGGTACTTTGCAAGAGGTGAAGTGGGTAAGACACATGTCGGCATGTTGAACAGGCTCTGCTGAATCGTTTAAGAGACAGAGAGACTCCAGTTAATGTTCATATTTTTGATTTATTTACGTATAAACTTTGTTTGTGTAGTCGATTTTCCAAAAAATTGAACTCCTCTTTTAGGTACTTCGCATGAGGTGAAGTGGGTAAGACACATGTAGGCATGTTAAACAGGCTCTGTGGAATCGTATAAGAGACAGAACGACTCCAGTTAATGTTCATATTTTTGAGATATTTGCGTCTGAAGTTTCTACATGAAGTCGAATTTTTCAAAAAATTGAACTCCACATTTAGGTACTTTACAAGAGGTGAAGTGGGTAAGACACATGTCGGCATGTGGAACAGGCTCTGCTGAATCGTTTAAAGTACAGAGCGACTCCAGTTAATGTTCATATTTTTAAGATATTTACGTCTAAACTTTATTTGTGTAGCCGATTTTCAAAAAAATTTAACTCCACTTTTAGGTACTTTGCATGAGGTGAAGTGGGTAAGACACATGTCGGCATGTTAAACAGGCTCTGCTGAATCGTTTAAGACACAGAGCGACTCCAGTTATTGTTCATATTTTTAAGATATTTACGTCTAAACTTTATTTGTGTAGTCGATTTTCAAAAAAATTGAACTCCACTTTTAGGTACTTTGCATGAGGTGAAGTGGGTAAGACATATGTCGGCATGTTGAACAGGCTCTGCTGAATCGTTTTAGACACAGAGCGACTCCAGTTAATGTTCATATTTTTAAGATATTTACGTTTAAACTTTATTTGTGTAGTCAATTTTCCAAAAAATTGAACTCCTCTTTTAGGTACTTTGCATGAGGTGAAGTGGGTAAGTCAATTGTCGGCATGTTGAAGAGGCTCTGCTGAATCGTATAATTGACAGAGCGACTCCAGTTAATGTTCATATTTTTGAGATATTTGCGTCTGAAATTTATATATGAAGTCGAATTTTTCAAAAAATTGAACTCCACATTTAGGTACTTTGCAAGAGGTGAAGTGGGTAAGACACATGTCGGCATGTTGAACAGGCTCTGCTGAATCGTTTAAGAGACAGAGAGACTCCAGTTAATGTTCATATTTTTGATTTATTTACGTATAAACTTTGTTTGTGTAGTCGATTTTCCAAAAAATTGAACTCCTCTTTTAGGTACTTCGCATGAGGTGAAGTGGGTAAGACACATGTAGGCATGTTAAACAGGCTCTGTGGAATCGTATAAGAGACAGAACGACTCCAGTTAATGTTCATATTTTTGAGATATTTGCGTCTGAATTTTCTACATGAAGTCGAATTTTTCAAAAAATTGAACTCCACATTTAGGTACTTTACAAGAGGTGAAGTGGGTAAGACACATGTCGGCATGTTGAACAGGCTCTGCTGAATCGTTTAAAGTACAGAGCGACTCCAGTTAATGTTCATATTTTTAAGATATTTACGTCTAAACTTTATTTGTGTAGTCGATTTTCAAAAAAATTGAACTCCTCTTTTAGGTACTTTGCATGAGGTGAAGTGGGTAAGACATATGTCAGCATGTTGAACAGGCTCTGCTGAATCGTTTAAGACACAGAGCGACTCCAGTTATTGTTCATATTTTTAAGATATTTACGTCTAAACTTTATTTGTGTAGTCGATTTTCAAAAAAATTGAACTCCACTTTTAGGAACTTTGCATGAGGTGAAGTGGGTAAGACTAATGTCGGCATATTGAACAGGCTCTGCTGAATCGTTTAAAGTACAAAGCGACTCCAGTTAATGTTCATATTTTTAGATATTTACGTTTAAACTTTATTTGTGTAGTCGATTTACCAAAAAATTGAACTCCTCTTTTAGGTACTTTGCATGAGGTGAAGTTGGTAAGACAATTGTCGGCATGTTCAAGAGGCTCTGCTGAATCGTATAATTGACAGAGCGACTCCAGTTAATGTTCATATTTTTGAGATATTTGCGTCTGAAATTTCTATATGAAGTCGAATTTTTCAAAATTTTGAACTACACATTTAGGTACTTTGCAAGAGGTGAAGTGGGTGAGACACATGTCGGCATGTTGAAAAGGCTCTGCTGAATCGTTTAAAGTACAGAGCGACTCCAGTTAATGTTCATATTTTTAAGATATTTACGTCTAAACTTTATTTGTGTAGTCGATTTTCAAAAAAATTGAACTCCTCTTTTAGGTACTTTGCATGAGGTGAAGTGGGTAAGACATATGTCGGCATGTTTAACAGGCTCTGTTGAATCGTTTAAGACACAGAGCGACTCCAGTTAATGTTCATATTTTTAAGATATTTACTTTTAAACTTTATTCGTGTAGTCGATTTTCCAAAAAATTGAACTCCTCTTTTAGGTACTTTACATGAGGTGAAGTTGGTCTTACCCACTTCACCTCATGCAAAGTACCTAAAAGAGGAGTTCAATTTTTTTTTAAATCGACTACACAAATAAAGTTTAGACGTAAATATCTTAAAAATATGAACATTAACTGGAGTCGCTCTGTACTTTAAACGATTCAGCAGAGCCTTTTCAACATGCCGACATGTGTCTCACCCACTTTACCTCTTGCAAAGTACCTAAATGTGGAGTTCAATTTTTTGAAAAATTCGACTTCATATAGAAAATTCAGACGCAAATATCTCAAAAATATGAACATTAACTGGAGTCGTTCTGTCTCTTATACGATTCCACAGAGCCTGTTTAACATGCCGACATGTGTCTTACCCACTTCACCTCATGCGAAGTACCTAAAAGAGGAGTTAATTTTTTTGGAAAATCGACTACACAAACAAAGTTTATACGTAAATAAATCAAAAATATGAACATTAACTGGAGTCGCTCTGTCTCTTAAACGATTCAGCAGAGCCTGTTCAACATGCCGACATGTGTCTTACCCACTTCACCTCTTGCAAAGTACCTAAAAGTGGAGTTCAATTTTTTGAAAAATTCGACTTCATATAGAAACTTCAGACGCAAATATCTCAAAAATATGAACATTAACTGGAGTCGCTCTGTCTCTTATACGATTAAGCAGAGCCTGTTTAACATGCCGACATGTGTCTTACCCACTTCACCTCATGCAAAGTACCTAAAAGAGGAGTTCAATTTTTTTGAAAATCGGCTACACAAATAAAGATTAGACGTAAATATCTTAAAAATATGAACATTAACTGTAGTCGCTCTGTACTTTAAACGATTCAGCAGAGCCTGTTCAACATGCCGACATGTGTCTTACCCATTTCACCTCTTACAAAGTACCTAAATGTGGAGTTCAATTTTTTGAAAAATTCGACTTCATATAGAAACTTCAGACGCAAATATCTCAAAAATATGAACATTAACTGGAGTCGCTCTGTCTCTTATACGATTAAGCAGAGCCTGTTTAACATGCCGACATGTGTCTTACCCACTTCACCTCTTGCAAAGTACCTAAAAGAGGAGTTCAATTTTTTTGAAAATCGACTACACAAATAAAGTTTAGACGTAAATATCTTAAAATTATGAACATTAACTGGAGTCGCTCTGTCTTTTAAACGATTCAGCAGAGCCTGTTCAACATGCCGACATGTGTCTTACCCACTTCACCTCATGCAAAGTACCTAAAAGAGGAGTTCAATTTTTTTGAAAATCGGCTACACAAATAAAGTTTAGACGTAAATATCTTAAAAATATGAACATTAACTGGAGTCGCTCTGTCCCTTATACGATTAAGCAGAGCCTGTTTAACATGACGACATGTGTCTTACCCACTTCACCTCATGCAAAGTACCTAAAAGAGGAGTTCAATTTTTTTGAAAATCGACTACACAAATAAAGTTTAGACGTAAATATCTTAAAAATATGAACATTAACTGGAGTCGCTCTGTACTTTAAACAATTCAGCAGAGCCTTTTCAACATGCCGACATGTGTCTCACCCACTTCACCTCTTGCAAAGTACCTAAATGTGTAGTTCAAAATTTTGAAAAATTCGACTTCATATAGAAATTTCAGACGCAAATATCTCAAAAATATGAACATTTACTGGAGTCGCTCTGTCAATTATACGATTCAGCAGAGCCTCTTCAACATGCCGACAATTGTCTTACCAACTTCACCTAATGCAAAGTACCTAAAAGAGGAGTTCAATTTTTTGGAAAATCGACTACACAAATAAAGTTTAAACGTAAATATCTTAAAAATATGATCATTAACTGGAGTCGCTCTGTGTCTTAAACGATTCAGCAGAGCCTGTTCAACATGCCGACATATGTCTTACCCACTTCACCTCTTGCAAAGTACCTAAATGTGGAGTTCAATTTTTTGAAAAATTCGACTTCATATAGAAACTTCAGACGCAAATATCTCAAAAATATGAACATTAACTGGAGTCGCTCTGTCTCTTATACGATTAAGCAGAGCCTGTTTAACATGCTGACATGTGTCTTACCCACTTCACCTCATGCAAAGTACCTAAAAGAGGAGTTCAATTTTTTTGAAAATCGACTACACAAATAAAGTTTAGACGTAAATATCTTGAAAATATGAACATTAACTGGAGTCGCTCTGTCTTTTAAACGATTCAGCAGAGCCTGTTCAACATGCCAACATGTGTCTTACCCACTTCACCTCATGCAAAGTACCTAAAAGAGGAGTTCAATTTTTTTGAAAATCGGCTACACAAATAAAGTTTAGACGTAAATATCTTAAAAATATGAACATTAACTGGAGTCGCTCTGTACTTTAAACGATTCAGCAGAGCCTGTTCAACATGCCGACATGTGTCTTACCCACTTCACCTCTTGCAAAGTACCTAAATGTGGAGTTCAATTTTTTGAAAAATTCGACTTCATATAGAAACTTCAGACGCAAATATCTCAAAAATATGAACATTAACTGGAGTCGCTCTGTCTCTTATACGATTCCACAGAGCCTGTTTAACATGCCGACATGTGTCTTACCCACTTCACCTCATGCGAAGTACCTAAAAGAGGAGTTCAATTTTTTGGAAAATCGACTACACAAACAAAGTTTATACGTAAATAAATCAAAAATATGAACATTAACTGGAGTCGCTCTGTCTCTTAAACGATTCAGCAGAGCCTGTTCAACATGCCGACATGTGTCTTACCCACTTCACCTCTTGCAAAGTACCTAAAAGTGGAGTTTAATTTTTTGAAAAATTCGACTTCATATAGAAACTTCAGACGCAAATATCTCAAAAATATGAACATTAACTGGAGTCGCTCTGTCTCTTATACGATTAAGCAGAGCCTGTTTAACATGCCGACATGTGTCTTACCCACTTCACCTCATGCAAAGTACCTAAAAGAGGAGTTCAATTTTTTTGAAAATCGACTACACAAATAAAGTTTAGACGTAAATATCTTAAAAATATGAACATTAACTGGAGTCGCTCTGTACTTTAAACGATTCAACAGAGCCTTTTCAACATGCCGACATGTGTCTCACCCACTTCACCTCTTGCAAAGTACCTAAATGTGTAGTTCAAAATTTTGAAAAATTCGACTTCATATAGAAATTTCAGACGCAAATATCTCAAAAATATGAACATTAACTGGAGTCGCTCTGTCAATTATACGATTCAGCAGAGCCTCTTCAACATGCCGACAATTGTCTTACCAACTTCACCTCATGCAAAGTACCTAAAAGAGGAGTTCAATTTTTTGGAAAATCGACTACACAAATAAAGTTTAGACGTAAATATCTTAAAAATATGAACATTAACTGGAGTCGCTCTGTACTTTAAACAATTCAGCAGAGCCTGTTCAACATGCCGACATGTGTCTTACCCACTTCACCTCTTGCAAAGTACCTAAATGTGGAGTTAAATTTTTTGAAAAATTCGACTTCATATATAAATTTCAGACGCAAATATCTCAAAAATATGAACATTAACTGGAGTCGCTCTGTCAATTATACGATTCAGCAGAGCCTCTTCAACATGCCGACAATTGTCTTACCCACTTCACCTCATGCAAAGTACCTAAAAGTGGAGTTCAATTTTTTTGAAAATCGACTACACAAATAAAGTTTAGACGTAAATATCTTAAAAATATGAACAATAACTGGAGTCGCTCTGTGTCTTAAACGATTTAGCAGAGCCTGTTTAACATGCCGACATGTGTCTTACCCACTTCACCTCATGCAAAGTACCTAGAAGAGGAGTTCAATTTTTTGGAAAATCGACTACAGAAACAACGTTTATACGTAAATAAATCAAAAATATGAACATTAACTGGAGTCGCTCTGTCTTTTAAACGATTCAGCAGAGCCTGTTCAACATGCCGACATGTGTCTTACCCACTTCACCTCTTGGAAAGTACCTAAAAGTGGAGTTCAATTTTTTGAAAAATTCGACTTCATATAGAATCTTCAGACGTAAATATCTCAAAAATATGAACATTAACTGGAGTCATTCTGTCTCTTATACGATTCAGCAGAGCCTGTTTAACATGCCGACATGTGTCTTACCCACTTCACCTCATGCAAAGTACCTAAAAGTGGAGTTCAATTTTTTTGAAAATCGACTACACAAATAAAGTTTAGACGTAAATATCTCAAAAATATGAACATTAACTGGAGTCGCTCTGTACTTTAAACGATTCAGCAGAGCCTGTTCAACATGCCGACATGTGTCTTACCAACTTCACCTCATGTATTTGAATAGGGAGCCGTACTTATTTATCTCTTTCAAAGTAGGTACAATTCACTTGAGTAACGATTTGAGGAAACTGTTGTTTAATCGTGCGTGATCAAAAGTAAGCTTTGTTTTCGTAGTGAAATCCTTCCGTTATTGCTTGATAGGTAGGTAGATACTTACGCTGATATTCAGTTATCCACTTTACAATAATTTGTCTGTGCTGTGCGTTTGTTTATTTAGGTAGGTACCTCAGCTATATATTATAGATTGACTGAACTATTAATCAAGGTAGGATATGGACAAAGATGAAAAGAAAGGCTTATGACAGTTGAAATTCTTTTATTTGTACGGTAGTGTCGATTATTGGTAAATTAAGTAAGATTAAGGGTGCTAACCCCCTTATAGTAAGGGCGTGTTCACAGCATACACAACAAAAAGGGGTCCGGCAAAGTGGGGTGCTATCTTCACTGCGGTGTTATGCTGGAGCTATTCTTAATAACAGTTGTTAATTGCGATGTTAACTCACTGTGTTTGAACTTGATGTGGTTCACCATAGAAGTAGTATTCGCCTTTTTACCCTGTCCACCACGGGAAATCAAACTTTGACATTGATTGCACTTCACTTTTGAGGGTTGATCCTCTATTTCATCAAAAAATGTCCAAACACGCGATTTCTTCCGAGACATAGTGAAGTAACTGCCTTTCAGACTTTACTTGTATATATTTTCACTATTTTTCACTTGTTAACCTCTAAAAACTTAGCCTCAACAAGTAAAACTAACTGAAATGCAAAAGACGTATACAAAACACAACACGTGACTTTTGCGATCCTCTCATTGGCTAAACTCGCTAAAACCAGTGTGCTGCATTCGCTTCATTACAACGCAACGTCACGAGATGTCACGAACGCACCCGATCGTTCCCGAAAGCAATGATCGGCCAAGCCGACTAGTCGGCCGACTAGTCGGCTTGCTCACGGCCGAATAGTCGGCTTGTGGCTATCCGGCCAAACCCATAGTCGGCCCATCTTTAATATACATCCAATTAACTACCTTGATGCCAAATTTGAGGTTTCTAAGTCCCCTGAAGTGGTCTTTATATTATGATGAGTAGTGGTGATACGGAACCCTTGGTGCGCGAGTAAGATACACACTTGGCCGTTTTTATGAATTTTTCCTCCGTATACATCCAATTAACTACCTTGATGCCAAATTTCATGTTTCTAAGTCACCTGGAGCTGGAAGTGGTATATATAATTTTCAACCGACTTCCAAAAAGGAGGAGGTTCTCAATTCGACTGTATTTTTTTTTATGTGTGTTACCTCAGAACTTTTGACTGGGTGAAGATGATTCTTTTTCTATTTGATAGCTAGTGCTTCCCGTGTAGTCCCATAAAAAAAATATCAAAATCGGTGTAGTACTTTATTAGAAAATTATCAAAAACCAAAAATAATAATGCTAAATTGTACTAAATTGTTGCGATGGAAGTCGTTTTTTTAACGTGTTGATCGTTTTCATTATTATTATGAGTCGTCAGTCAGTCATAAAAATAGTGATTTTCGGACGTCGATATCTCAGAAATGGTAAAGGATTATATTTATGGAAATAGGGATTCTAGGTGATCGAGGGTCTTACTAGACACACAAATTTTCAAATGTGTAGTTCAAACATATAGAGTTACGGGTAGGTCGAAAGTGGCCCGAAATGGTACCATGTAATATAATATAACCCACGGCCGGTGTCGCCCTTTTCTTTTCGAACTTGGCTGACACACTGCCGTGTGTCAATTATATCAATAATTCCTTGTTGGTTTTTCTTCCTTATTTTCCTATTTAATATTACTTATGTTTGTAATGTTTGTACTTATGTGGTCGCTTACTATGGGCCTCATAAGAAGGCTCAAGGTCACCCAAAGGGCAATGGAGCGTGCTATGCTCGGAGTTTCTCTGCGTGATCGAATCAGAAACGAGGAGATCCGTAAGAGAACCAAAGTAACCGACATAGCTCTCAGAATTGCTAAACTTAGTGGCAGTGGGCAGGGCACATTGCTCGTAGAACAGATGGCCGTTGGGGCAGTAAAGTTCTCGAGTGGCGACCACGCAACGGAAAGCGTAGTGTAGGCAGGCCTCCCACTCGGGGGACCGATGACCTGGTGAAGGTCGCGGGAAGCCGCTGGATGCGGGCAGCGCAGAACCGGTCGTCGTGGAGATCCTTGGGGGAGGCCTATGTCCAGCAGTGGACTTCCTTCGGCTGATATGATGATGATGATGATGTTTGTAGATATACTTAGCTTTTTCGATGTCTTCTGACAAGTAGCGTAGCGTGAGGTCGAGAAGGAATCAATGTATACGTTCTATCTTCTTCTGTGATCTAGTCAAACCAACATAAAAACAATAAAACTATACATCCAATCCAATCCAACACACACGCACACACACACACACGCACACATGCACACACACACGCACACACATGCACACACACACACACACACACACACACACACACACACACACGCCACGGGCGGCATACGTGAAGGGGATGGTAAATGAAGTCTTACAGAGTTAAGCATACCAATTGTAAATCCTGTTTCTTTATTTACTTAAGTATTTCTCATTTACTGTGTAATATACAATAAATAAATTAACCAAAAATAAATCAAAAATAAAAAAAAAAACATTTATTAATCCTTTTAGTAAGGATTAAAATCGACTAAAACATTTCTGTCGCTTATATGTCACCTCAAAAATCATAAAGAAATTTCAAGAAAAAAAGTTCGTAGAAAATGCCCTACTACCAACCAAACTTAGTCTTACAAGTTGACCCCACCGGGAATCGAACCCGCGACCTCCTGGTGTGAAGCGAATGGACTAATCATTACGCCACAGAGGCGGTTAAAAAGGCCAAAAGGTCAAATACTGTTCCATGATTTTTGACAGCACCCCGGATATTTCCCACAAAGATCAAACAAGCCAGTATTAGATACTTACGATACGTGTGATTCAAAACCAAGGGCAAGCGTAGAGGAATTTTTTTTTTTGAGTAAAAACAAAACTAAAGCCAAGTTTATGTATATAAGGTCTAACAAAATTAGCTGAAACTATTTTAACTGGTGCTTCTATCCATGAAACTGAACAACTTTCCCCATGAAACCCAGTCAAATTTAAAAAAAAATTGATCTTCCCATACTAAGTTGGCTGATCGAGTTAGTATGGGAGACCCATTTTTTTTTGCGTTTTGACTATGGGTTCCATAGGAAAAGTTGTTCAATTTCATGGGTAGAAGCACTAGTCAATATAGTTTCAGCTAATTTTGTTACACCTTTAATATGTTACGGCTAAAGGTGGGTGTGAACATAAACTTAAGATTAGCCGGCTAATTTTCAACAAAATTGTTTGGGTAAAGTCGGATTATTAGTTGGTATTCGGCGTTTCACCGTACACATACACAACAAGGTCTATCCAGGACTGCCTGGGTAATGTTTTTTGGGTGGTGAGCGAGCAATATAAGGTTCGGTCAGGTTTGATTGATTTTACAGTCGAAGAGCCTGGGTGAAGTTTATCCGGCTAATCTTAAATTTATGTTCACACCCACCTTTAGCCGTAACATATTATAACCATTGTCCGTTTAATTTAAGACTAGTTGTTTCACCTGACTTCAGATCTCATTTTTTTATTTATGTATAAGGTTGATAAAAAATATATTACTTTTAACATATTTTTTATTCCAAACCATACTTACAGACATTTTTATGAGTTTATTTCGATTTTTGTAAATTCACAAATGGTAAGCACCTTGGCATCATCTCACCTGATGGTGTGACGATGATGTCGAAGATGGAAGCGGGCTTACAAAGATTCCCCAACACAATGGAGAACTGGCTATCTTATCTTCAAGCCGGAACACATAAATATTGTTAACACTGATGTTTGGCGGCAAGACTTGGATAAGATTGTGGTAGCTAGCCAGGCGGGCTTAGAAAATGTCCTACCACCAACCAAATAGTCATTGACCCCACCGGGAATCGTACCCGCGACCTCCTAGTGTAAAGCGAACGGACTAACCATTACGCCACGGAGGCGGTAAAAAAATGTCTTGCCAAGAATAAACAATGGTAAAATTATAGCTTCTACTTTGAGCTATCACAAACCATACATTCCGGTAAAATCTGGTGGAATTTGATGGGAACCCTGTAGAATCCAATAAGATCAGAACCAGTTGAATTAGACGAGATTCCAGTATTTTTTTAGTGTTTTTTTGTGTTTGTGTTTTATTATACTAGATTATATAGGGTTTCATTAAATTTCATCAATTACCTAACGGGAAAAAAAGCGTCGGTGGCTCAACCGGTAACGACTCGGTCCATCTAACCAGAGGTACCGGGTTCAAATCTGAACGGCCAATGTACCAATGAGTTTTTCTAAAAAACTTACGTACATACTTACCGATTGCTTTAACGGTGAAGGAAAACATCGTGAGGAAACCTGCACACGCCTGCGAAGAAACTCCGAAGGTTGTGTGTGAAGTTGACCAACCCGCACTGGGCCCGCGTGGTCGACTAAGGCCTAATCGCCCTGATTCAGGGTAGGCTCGAGCCCCTCGGTGGGGACGTATATGAGCTGTAATGATGACCTACCGGGAATCGAATTCTACTGGACCTTACAGATTGATTCCTCTGAATTTCACAGGGTTCCCTATTTGATTGTACATAATTTTTATCCTCCATAGTTCCTTCTGGGAGAACAATTTTATAATTTGCGATTTAGTATAAGGTCGCTCCCATATGATGAGCAGGTTTTGAAGATCTGGAGCTTTAACTCACTAGCAAGTATACAACTAAAAACTTTGTAAATTAAACTTAGTTTTTCTTTACACTGCAATACTAACGTAGAAAAAAAGTATCTGCATAGAACATTTTGTGCGCATGGTCACCAGAGCTATGGAGGTTAAAAGCAGAATACTTCAATATTTGAAACACATTGAAAGACGCTGGATGCCGGCAGCGCAGAACCGGTCGTCGTGGAAATCCTTGGGGGAGGCCTATGTCCAGCAGTGGACGTCCTTCGGCTTATAATATGATGATGAAAGACGCGAGGGCGGCGTGGTCACAGCGGCGCATCCGCCGACTCGAGCGGCTGCGCCGCTGTTCATATTTCGATGCATACAATCTGAACTAATGTATATGTCGCGGGGATATTATAAACACCGCGATATTACAATCTCACTACACTTAATTCAGTTAGATTATAATATGATGGTAAATTGTCAATCGGCTTGCAATTTCACGGCCCATTCTTGTATCTCCGAATAAAACCGATGATTACTTCTATTGTGCCAGCAGGGAGGGTAGGAGCCTCGCGCTTTGACAGTTAAATCAATCAAACCTGACCCAATCTAACATCGCTCGCTCATTTTTTTTAATGTTATACACTTCGCTTAGTGTTATTGTAATGTCGCCAGTGAAATTGTAAGCAGTATGTTACGTATATTTTAGAGGTCGCTACTTTCGTAAAAAATAACTTACATATATTTAAAAAGACGAAAGATGTGCACAAAAGGACTGTAAGAGACCCAAACAAATTAGTTTTAAACAGTATACCCAAACTGACTCATTACAATAGACAGTGTGTAGTAATGTGTGTAAAAATTTATAATGCTTTACCTACTGACATAAAATCAATACCTAATATTATACCATTTAAACGCAAACTTGTGACATTTCTAAAAGAAAAAATATTTTATTCCGTAAATGAACTCCTAGATAGACATTTTTGACAATTAACATTGACTATGACAATTGCGTTTTATTCAATTATTTTGTAGTATTTTTTTATTTTTTTTGTGACTGTGTGTGAATTTTAAAAGTAATAATTATGATAAGATTGATATTTGCATGCCAAATCTGGTGAAATATGAGAACTTCATATATAATATTAACAGCTTTTTAACCATGTTTTATGCAAATAAATTTTCATTTCATTTCATTACGGTTCCCAATCTTTCGAGGGTTCACAATATCGCGATAGATTATAATCTAACGGTTTTTACAATTTTGCGGTGATATATACTTTCCTCATGTAGTCACGACAGGGCGGCCGGGCCGCTGTTTTGAGCGGGCTCATATCTGGAGCCATAACCGGGCTAGTGATAGTAACCTTTTTGTGAAATGTAAAAACGCACGTTTCTGTTAAAAGCGGTCATTCTAATTTGCGGACATTCATAGTATGTTGTCATTTTAATTTGTGGACATTTCGGGAATATCTCTTTACGTACCTAACATGCCAAGCAGTATGACCAGCTAAGGGTCGGCGCCTCGGAGTAAGTATGTAGGTACCTACATACTTACTCTGAGGTCGGCGAACACCGCGAGCAGAGCATTTTCAGAAATCATTGAAAAATGAAGTTTATAACTATAACAAAAAGTGCAACAAGAGAAAAATGCTGGAGCATGCTTGAGCATTTTGTAGTTTGGTATGCGCTGTTAATTTTTCAATGATCTCAGAAAATGCCCTGCTCGCGGTGTGCGCCGACCCTTAGCTGGTCATACTGGCTGACCCAGAGAGACCAACGGTACCTATCGTTTTTAAGGGAGAAAAATTGCCAAGCACAAAACCCCCTCCCTAGGGGGAGGGGTGGGGGGGGGGCGTCGCTCCAATTAGCTTTTAAGGCTGCTTAGCTGCCAAGGATAAAGGGGGTTGTTAGTTGGTAGTGCGGTCTTGGGCCTGTGCGTATATGTACCTTATGTATACAGGGTGTAAAAATACCACTCCCGGAAACTTAAACTGGGGTTTCTACTCATCATACTGAACTACTTTCTCAAAGAAACCCATACTGAAGTCTCGAAATTTTTTTGGACTTCCCATACAAAATTGGCCGATTAGCTGGCTGATTTGTATGAAAAGTGAGATTTTTTTTTCGAGATCTCAGTATGGGTTCCTTGGAGAAAGTTGTTCAGTTAGATGAGTAGAAGCCCCAGTTTAAGTTTCCGGGAGTTGTCTTTATACACCCTGTATATGTGTATGTATGCATATAGGCACAGGGCTGTGAGTCCCACATAACCAGTACAGCCAGCTGTATTGGTACGCGAAATGCATTTTCCCCCTTCCCTCCTCCGCAGTCCGAGGGAAAAAAAGCACTAGGATAAACGGGAAACAAACGTAATGCTTTTTTTGCAATAAAAAAATTGTATCCTTGTCCGTGGGAAATCAAAAGGATAAAAAATAAAACACCCAACTGTTGTGTTTAAAACACATTTTTTTCGTTTTTTTTATTGAAAAATATTTATCGACACTGGTGTTACGTCGTCCAACAATAGTGCTTAAATAAAACATTCGCCATTTTTGGCACCAGTTTTCGTAAAGGCTCGATATCGCGAGCTGACAATACAAGCTTATGTTTCTTCAAATATTTTCCACAATTAATCAATCATTTTGCAAGCGGCCTGCATCAAGCATATTTGTTTTTAAACTCATCCTTAACTCATACAAATTCAAAATCGTTTACAAACTACCACCTTTTCAGGCTTCGAATGTATTTATCCTCTTATAAAAACCAATTCACAATTTACTTTAATTTGTGGTGAGTTCAGTGGCTTACTTTTATGTTCTGTTCATACAACTTGGGTGAACCTGTCATACAAATCTATTCGATTTTCTGGATGGTAGAACTTCATGCTTTGTTATTGGCAGAAACTTTCAAAGATGCTGCTGACCTCACCATACAATCCATATATCAGTCTTTGTCTAATAATTATCATCAAAACGTCTGCTACCACTTGGTATAATTATCAAAATCTGTCAGATCAATTGACATTATAGATTCGGTAGCTGGGCATCCAAGGTACCAACCAAACCCTCCTGCTAGGGGTCACATACATTTATAAGGCATTTTTACACAGTACCGTAAAGTACTTCAATCCAATTAATTGTACATTTTTATATACATTCGGGGTATTGAGACTATTCGCGGTTCATTATGAAAAGCTGCTCGAATAAATTAAAATCTAGATTTTATGAGCGTTTTCTTCAGATTTTCAATATTAAGGTGAAATTTAAATTGTTCGCAGTCATAATAAAAGTTGGAAAGAAACGTTCAAGGCACAGTATAATAATTTAAGAATATTTTGCATTGAATTAAGAATTGTTTCATAAAAAATACGATAGTTCTGTAAATATTTCAGGAATTTTTCTCACGAAAGCTACCCCATCATCATTTCTTTCTAAAAATAGGCCGAAAACTTGGCTGTACGAAATTTAAAATACATAAATATCCTGAAACATTTCCAGATCACTGTAAGACCTTTTACAAATCACCAAAATGCTATTTGAACCTGTGCGTAAGCGCTTGGTAATTTCATCGCTATTTTTTAGATAAAAAATCATATACACATTTTGTACATGAACATTTTCACATTGCCTTTCAGCAAAAAGACATTATATTCTCAAGGTAGAGAAATCTTTCGTTCCAACTGGCATATTGTATAAAAAAAAATTATACACAACCGCCTTTAGACAGATCGGAGGAACTTAGCGACACTCCTAAATCACTTTAAATATTTTTTTATAAAAAAGGAAAGTAAGTATTCATTAAAATATCAAAGAAATACACGTAAAAGTAGTTTTCAAATTCAACTGCTCACATTCTCTCACAACAAAGGAAAACGACGTATCACACTAGTGTTGTGACACGAGCATATCGATAATAATAATAAGTTTTATTTTATATCTATTTATATGGCGCAAAACAGTAAACACACGCACTTAGAATTTCTCTCATATCTTACTCTCGTAGCAACAAACTAACGCGCATTAACCCACGCGGTGATAAAAATTTAAATCAAAACAAAAAGAAGGAGAAAACAATAATAACTGAAAGAGACCCGCGCCATGTTGTCCAAATTTGAAAAAAAAACGAAGCTCCTTTTTGAATGTACAAAACATGGTACGAGTCTTCTAGGCCCTTTCCGATTTTTTTTTTGTGATTTTTTTGAATGTTAAGTGTTCATATTACATTTTTGGATAATCTTTTTACATCACAAATTATACACGAAGCTTTTGGGAAAGGACTTGCGGTTTCCCTGATACTATATATATTTTTTATACATATGTACATACTAACCTACAATACCTATGGACTTAGCGATGATTTTATACGTAGTTTTAGTGATCTTTCGTTTTTTATATAATTACAATGTAAATATGTCTATTGTTTTATTTTATAAATTCTAGTTTTATATTTATTCTGCAAGAAATGCGGGATCCAATCGACAACCTATTTATTATTGATACCTTTTTGTTTATTTTTTATATAATAAGCACAAAAAACCGAAAGTTTTTGAAAAGAAATACAAAACAAAATATATTTTTTTCAAGTATTCTTCATACACCAAAAATAAATTAAGAAATTTACAAATTCCTTCATTTTATATTTGTTTATTTGTGATTTATAAACATTTTCACTGATTTACTTGTTGACTAACGCATGGTACATAATTGAAAGAAAAAATCTTTTTAAATATTTGTTTTAGGTGGTCGAAAACAAGTTTTTTTATATCGACCGGCGTGTGCCCTGTAACTTACCTTATTAATTTATTGTCAGACCTACTGGCGTTGGATCGAAAGGTGTCTTTTTAATTCCTTGAGACGTAATTAGCGCTTTGTAGCTCGTAAAACGAATAAATTATACACAATTTAATACAGGTTTCAGTTTAGTGCAGATTAAATAAAAATAACAATTTTTTACAAAAGTTTGACATTGCGCATTGTTGTCAAAAAATTGATGCGCTGAGATTAAACAATGCATGCTTTGTTTAATCTGCACTATACAAATCACAAAACGTCAAAATACTCTCGGTCGTAAACACTATAAAAACGAAAACTACTGGTTGCTATAAAGTATAAAATCCAAAAGTCCACAGACGATAACTAATAAATAAACGCGAAAATAAAACAGTTATTCACGATTTGTCAATTTATTGAGAATTATTCAAAGTATCGACAAAAGCGAACGGAAATTGAAAGAAATAGCGCTAGAATTTCCAATCAGGCGGATACTTTAAAATAATTCTTGAACTTGAACAGATTTTTCGGTATCGATATTATATATCGTCGAGGTCCATCACTAGCATACCATAACCCGCCGTGTACAATAACAGTTGACAGTTCTACTTGTCCGCATTGTTACAATGTCGTTCTATTCCTCTCTCTCTCATTCAAAAAGGTCATTCGCTATCTAGAGCGAGAAGACCAATCGCATCCCCGCAAAAGCATCAGCTGTGTGGTCTTATGCGTGCACATACAGCGACGGAAAAAGCCTATACGTGCGAACAAGTAGAACTACGTGTTTTAACTTTAATCGGAGAGCGTACGAATATAAGAAAATATTCAATTAAAACAGGGCTTTAACAGCTGCACCTCACCAAAGAAAATAACGTAGTAAACTACACGTAATATTTATAACAAAATAAAAATAAAAACCTACTATTTTAAAATACTAAGCCGTTATATTTTCGCGTTTGCAGTATTCTTGGGTAAACGTCAAGGGTGTATTAAAACTAGGTTTATTTAAGGCTAAATAAATACACAGTTACGCCGACATATCGCAGCAAGCGGTAACAAATGGCGTAAAATTAAAAAAAATACCCACGCTTTTCGGAGTTAGCAACGTTTTTTATTTACGGGGAATCCCTGTTCCTATACAGCGCCGCCTTCGGCAAAAAATAATTATCCGCTGAGTAAATACTTTAAAGAAAATTTTAAATATTATTTGAATTAATGAATTTGAGGAATAGGAACTGTAGTTTGTTTGGAAACTATCAACTCTGTGAAATATAGTTCCCCGTAGTTACATATAGCATCAGCCGCTAAAAGCGGCCACTTTGAAACAACGACAGTACCTATTTCAGTCAAAGTATGTACACAGTGAGGGTTTATTTTTACTTCTTAATTCGAGGTGGTTACATTTAGTTTGGTGGCTCTTTTAACTTTATTTCGTAGCTTTTGGGTTAATCAGTTACCGTCCAGGACGCGTTGTGGACTATGACTGTTTCGGCAGCACGGACGAGCCGTAGGGACGGATGTAAGTGTCCGCAACGCTCTAAAGGTGAGTTGAGTGTTTGGATATTGTTGCCATTGACCCGAGCGAATCGCCAGAACGCGTAGTGGACAAATATTATAAAAACTACGATACAAATTTCGTGTTATAGTCGTTTTGAGTTAGTCAGAAAGCATTCTAGTTGTTTTAGCAAGTGGATATTAATGTTTTTTACTCTATACCAATTGGAAGCAACTGTAGTCTCAGTAAGATGCACGCACACAATAATGGTGTCGATTCGGTCATCGGTGAATGGACACCAGTATGTAATTCATATGTATTGTATACTATGTTTAACTTTTTTGTCGATTTAAAAAATGTTCATTAGACCTGATTCTAATAAAACGCTGCTAAATCCGACAAGCGAATACATAATAATATTTGAGGAAGTAAATTATCTACTTATTCGTTTATACAGTACAGGATCTAGCCTTGACAAACCTGTCGTCAAGGATAGATCTAAATCCCCCACACTTTGGGGGAAAACTCGCATTCCATTGACTACACTTACACACAAATAAACGATACGATACATAATAATATAAATATGTTTCAATTTATTTATTTCCCCGCCGTGCTAAGCGAACTTTTTACTAGATTCTAATTTGTTGGTTTTTTTTTTGTTGGAAAGTACACTGGCATTTTGTGGCAACACTGCCTTCAAAAATACAGGTAATTCTTTATTCGCTGAAAAGCGGCTTAAGGTAGAAGGTTCTAGTTATACTGAACATTTCTCAAGGGATCTATACTATATGAGCAAAAAAAGTTGAAGACTCCATTGAAAATTCAAATCGAACGATCAGTTATTAAAAAATTGTGGGTACCTATAGAAAGTAGGTTTTGTTTTTTGCTCCGTTGTATATGTTCCTTGCGAAAAGGTGTTCAGTTGTATAAGTACAGAGGCCAGCACATCAAGCTAGACACTTTGGACTTTGTACCTTTCTTATACATGGATCATAATCGCACTACGAGTGTCTAGCTTGATGTGCTGGCCTCTGTACATTGAACCATCGATTATAGAATCAGCTGTTAAAATGAGGCTCTCTATTAATTTGATATCAAGGGCCTAGGGAGCGCTGCTGACTAAAATCAGTTCCTTTATCCGCCATGATGGCGGTATTTGTTAGTACATTCACAAAAAGAACTCTGTGCTGGTCGTATTTCTTCGAAGTTGCATTGGATTCAATAATTCTCACTGTTACATTATCTATATGATACGAAAATAGAAATTATATTCATACAATTACAACATTATTGCGAAGTTTTATTGCTATGGCGAAAGGCTTGATAAATTTGTAAATATTTAATTATTAAAGACTGAAACTACGCTCTCTAACGGAAATAAAAAAAAAATGCCAGTGCACTTAATATAAAATATAAATAAATACTTTCTATCGGTGGAGTAAAACAGAGCTAATATAAGAACATAACTTATCGTTTACGGTTCATCTTTAAAATATTCACTACAATACTAAAATCTACGAAAGATTGGTATATAATAGCCAAAAAATACTTTTATCTACACTCATGTCGTAAATCCTTCATTTACTTATCAGAAACGCTAAGCAAATGATATACCTTTCGATGGAGCCGTGACTAAGGATCCATACAAATTTCATTTCGTTATCGCAAAGTTGTAACAAAATGAAGTTTTTTTTTTTAATTTTTACGCAGATGCTTGCTATTTGAGCACACTAGCGTGTTTCGGAACGCAACCTTGGCGGCGCGCATGCGCGGTGCGATATTACTGCAAATTTATTTTCGCGCCATTAACGTTTGTATCTTTCCTTATGCAGTTTGTATATAAACAATGATTACTTTATTTTGTCTTTAATTTAAATTTGTTGTATGAGTGTAGATAAACTATTGTATGCAACTGTACATAATTAGTATTTAACACTCGTGTATACTTTTATGAAACTCGCTGCGCTCGTTTCATAAACCACACTCGTGTTAAATACCCTTCATTATGCAACAGTTGCATAAATAGCTATTATAAATCGTGGTTACATACCGTTAAATGACGGCAAAGTTTGACGGTACAAAACATATTTAAAACAAACACTGGGGCCTAAATGTGGCCCCTGATCCTCATTTCAATAAAACAGTGTCAGGGCGGGCGACATTATGTCATAATTTAGAAATAAGTATTTAAGGGTAATATTACAGATTTTCGTTATTTTTGACGTCAATTACTCCTAAACGATAGAAAAACCAACGTGGAAAAAAATACCCTTATTTTTCATGATGCTCCTTAAAGTCTAAAACTATTAGAAACACGATTGAGCAGTTTTGACTCGATAGAAAAAAAACCAAAAGATTGGTCTACACCGTTACTTTCAACTCCAGTTATGACTAATATATTGAAGCATAAATTTTAAAAAAAACAACAATATTTGTTATGATAATACAAAGTGAGTAATGTTATTATTTTTTATACTTTCATTGTAGTTTATGATCGAAACGAAAACCCATTGAAAAAGTGTGGTTATTTTCTTTACTCTTTACACGTCAAGAAAAGACAGAGATAACTGTTCCAATCAATAATACCTCGCCTTAAAGACTTAACGCCTTTTCGTGTTTCGTTATGGTTCATTCTATAACAATTTCACGGTCATTGTGTTAATTGAAATGAGGTTTTAACACATTTAACCCCCGTGTGCAAAGCAAGCATACAAATAAAACTACTAAACGCTTTCCAACATATCTTCTCATTCAAAACTACCCACAATTCGTCTAACCGAGTCGCTAAGGAAAGTAATCCCCAACGTTGAGTATGGAATTTCCGCGAGGTAGGAACTTTGTGTAAGATAGCAAACCCTACGACATTCAATTGGTGTTAAATCTACCTAAATTGAATTAAATACTTTGACTATTGACTCCATAGTCAAAAAATAAAATTGAAAAATAATTATATTCATTCACGCGCAAAAATATTTGAGCAATAATATGTGGCAGTGTCAAGCTATTTTTTTTACATTTTGTTTTGGACTCACCAGAAATACTGTATACAAAAAAAAAGTTTCCATATAAATTGAACTATACGCGAAACACCTATGACACTCCATACAATGGAACAAAAAGGTGTGGTATAGGTGCCTCTCTTCTTAAGAACGTATTCACAAAATCGTATCCCATACAAACTTTTACTATTTCTTGAAAATGAATGAGCCGATTCTAATGAAACTTTGTACACATAAGCAAGTCACGAAATTCTAGTTTGTGGATAGATTACATTTTCCAAAAAAGAGTTTTGTCACTAAATAATAGTGATTATAGTTTTCATAATTCGCTTATCTTTTTAAAAATAAAGTATTTAAGAATTTAATGATGCACTGGCGGGACGAGTTTTAACCGGGTTTACGCCAGTAACAAAAGATCGTCTTTGACCCAAAGATTACTATTATTTCCATGAAATGTTAAATAATGTTTTCGTGACAATTCAACAAGGGACTTCTCATGTAACACGAGGTTGGGTCGATCACGCAGGTTAACTGACCAGAAGCACGGTCATTACCTGGATGAGTTTAACTGTTGGTGGCATTTATCTCGATCATTTCCTTGCAAGACACGTTTAGCCGTTGGTGCCGGTTGATATCACTGGATGGCAGCCGTGTCAGGGCGGCTTGAAAAACTTCTGAAAATGGTGACAGCCCTACGACCTCCGCCAACCAGTGCCTAACCTTCCCGAGTTCGGGAAAAGAAACGTGCCCCAACAGTGGGGACGTTATTGGTTAATTTTAACGAAGACTAGGAAGATGATGATGATGATGAATAAAGAGTATACAAACAAACAAACAAAACAGTCACTAAGCTACAGAAACAAAAAAATAACAAAACAATAAAACACAGCACAACACGCTGATATTGTTCAATTTCATGAGCAGAAGTCAACTTAAATAGTTTTTATTTTGGACCCAAATGCCTCCCTTGAGATGGTCCAACTTATTTTCAAAAGGAAATAATCATGTATTTATTGCAGTATTCTGCAAGTCCATGATTAATATTTCGTATATAACATCTATTTACGAAGACAAACCTTTCAAAATAACTTATAATAATAATTCATAACTATTTAATTCCTTCCGTAAATACATCTCTATCGAAAATGTAAATTACAGTAGGCAAACGTAACATACTTATATTAGCTCTGTATCAAATAATATACAAATTTTCACTGTATTAGGTGTATCAGGGACAGATTATGTGTAAACAAGTTTTGTCAAAGAGATTCGAAACACCGTGGCGGGAAATTTAAAGCTTTTGATGTTTTTCTTTTTTATACTGATAAACTCTGCCTTTATCTATATGGAACTCATTTCTCGCAATGTAACATTACTTTGAGTGATTTCTAATAAAATTCACCTAAATCAAAGTATACTAGTATATATTAGTACTAACATACAGTACGGACACTCCCTGCCGCTCTCTAGATTGCGACCTCACCCCCTTGTCTCCCAGGTTGATACAGATTGGTATAAGTTGGGTTCTCGAACGTAGCCGTCATTTCATTTGTTTCGTCATTTGTTTTTAGAAATGTCATTTCTCGCCCGTTGTATGAAGTGTCGGGAGTGTGCCTAAATTAAGTTGCTAGTTTAGAATTTGATTGTAAAAATCGACAAAAAGTATTTGTATTTAAGATTTTCACCATAACATTCTAAATCAGTGATTCATACTAGGTTCGGACTACAACAAAGATTATGTATCGTATTTATTCACGAATTGAGTTCAAAGTCGTGCGCTCTCTACTGGAACGTATACGTTCCAGCGGGCTTGACAGGTTAAGTACATTAGAAATTGTTGAAAATAATGTAACGTTGCCGATGAGTTTCAAATAATTAAGAGGCAGAACTGAAGCCGTAAATGACAAAAACCTTTAAAAAAATCCCGCTACAATTGTTTCAATTCACCTCAATGGGAATGAGTTAATCTTAGATCACGTTCTCCGCGGACGAAGGCGAATTTTTTTTTAATTCACAATTGGTAAGCCCTTGGCATCACATCACCAGATGGTAAGTGACGATGATGCTGAAGATCGTAGCGGGCTTACCAAGATTCCCCAACGAATAGGGATCTGGCTATCTTATCTTCAAGCCGGAACACATCAATGCTGTTAACACTGATGTTTGGCGGCAAGACTTAGATAAGATGGTGGTAGCTAGCCATGCGGGCTATGAAAATACCACCAACCAAACAGAGACTTACAAAGTTGACCCCGCCGGGAATCGAACCCGCGACCTCCTCGTGTGAAGCGAATGGACTAACCATTACGCCACGGAGGCGGTTAAAACGCATGTTTGAGAATCCAGTCCCATAAACTAAATATTGTAAAGCGTACCACACGATAAAACTCAATATTACATGAGGAATAGGAATGACAAATGCTAGTCATCTGAGTTACTTTTTATCAACTGTCAAAAACGACATTTTGTTCTGAAAATGTTAGAAATACCTAGGCGTGACGTCATAGTTTAGCAGCGTCATTTAAGTACTCATTTTGTGATTTTGGTAAATTAAAAATCGAAGACTTGATGGAAAGCAAAACGAGTCAGGTTTTTCGAAGTTTAAGTAGGAGGGCAATTTAGTGATCAAGAGTTCATAATTTATTTCTGATGCTGTCGTCATCCCTATTACAAATAAGACAAGGATATGTTTAATAATGACAGGTAGCCAACAAAAGACTGTAAAATGTAGGTAAACAAAAGCCTTTTCTCGTTCCTCGCCAGTCTCGCCCAATAACGACGCCACCTGACCATCGGACAGCTGGTCTGCCTATCGATCGTCGCCCTGACCACGGTTGCCATTCTGTTAAAGCTCTAGTCCACCACCATCTTTCCGTCTCGCCATCACAGTCAATTTTGAGTTTTGTGATGCGCTTACCAAGATCTAAACTAGAGATTTCATTAGAATTCTCCAACAATGTAACCGAATATCACTACTTGTCACTGGCACCAGATAGTTGATGGTCATGTTATGTTGTTTTGTTCATGCTGGCCACACTATCAACAACTTTTGATCGGGTAGTTTAATGCATCAAAAATAAATAAAGAAATGTTATCGCCTAAATTGAAATGTTAATATTTAATTTCCCATTGAAAGTTTAAAAAACCTTACTCATTTTGTTTTGCATTGCGTCTGTACTTTTTAATTAAACAAAAACACAAAATTCACTTCTTTTATAATCTGTACTAATTATTTTGTTTCTTTGCTTATAGTGCAAATCCTTTCAGTAATTAAGGGTTGGCTGGAAGAGATCCCTGTTTGGGATAAGTCCGCCTTTGTGCATGCTACTGCTATTATGTATCAATAATTGTATATTTTGTTGTACAATAAAGTGTTTACAAACAAACAATTAGTACACCAATGACGCTGAAAAGCTAGGACGTCACACAAATTTCATACATTTTTAGTACAAAATTTTGTTTTTAACCGATGATAAAAAGTAACTCAAATGACTATCCAACTAGCCTATTGCAAGTGATCGTGGAATAATCAGAGTTTGATGATACAAGTGTCTTGATTACATGGAAAATTCTAATGAAAGATACGATTCGATATGTGGCCCAAAAATGTGCCACAGAAATGATAAATCCGAATTATTGTGCTATGCACGTTCTGCCTTAATTCCTGTGATGCGCCAAGAAGTGGTCCAAGAATAACACATTCATAATCTACACCCATATCCTTAAAATACCACAAACTTATCGGTCCGATATTGCTTCTGTCGTTTCCGGTTCACAGGAACTGCTGTCATAATAGCGATGTTACAGTTCCGAATTCTCACACCACCGACACAGCTAAGTTTGTGGTATGAATGGCTGACATTATACATGTATAGGGTCTGCTGAAATAGCTGAATAGAATTAAGTGGCGAGTCGTCTCATCAAACTGAACTTGCCCCAAGAAACCAATGGCCTGTAACAAATTATTTTTCCCTGTTAGGACAGATATTTTTTCCCGGTGGAAAGAGTATCTGATTTTTTTCTCTTTCTATCTTTGTTTCACTTCTCATCAATCAATCCATGGCCTTCACGGCTATGACAGACGATTACAATGCCTTAGAGGCAACGTTTTTGGCGACTCATCATAAAAAAACTTGTCTATGTACCAATTGATTTGTACAAACTCCAAAAAACCATTAATATTTTGGTTGTTTGTTGTTGACTTTTATAAAAATTAAAGTGCGTTGACAGCACCTCACCTTAAATGGTAAGAAATGTCCAAAAAGTCAATACTTTGTGGTTCAGCTCCACCAGTAGCAGGCCCATTTAAGAACACAAATTTCTAGTAGTTCATTTTCTTGATTGGAATCCTGGGTCAAAATTTCTTCAGCTATTACAAACACCCTATACTTCGTAGAAGTCTTGCTTCCTTACCTATCCCTAGTGTTACATGTGTATATGTGTACGTATATTCACTTAGCACGGCGGGCGCGTGGTGGCAGGGCGCGTGTGTGGGTCGCAGGTGCGGGGGGCGGCGCGGGGCGCGCGGGCGCGGGGGGGCCACTACCCGTGGGACGTGTGCGTCGTGTGCTGATGCGCGCCGGGGGTCGACGACCCGGGGACCAGCACCTGCTACGAAGACAATTTAAGGGCACATTAGTTAAAGTATTGCTCTTATTGTGTACAGGTACATCACCTTGCTATAAAATTGAAAATTCAAATACTTTGCGGCGTTAAACCGTCATTTGTTTTCAGTGATTGGTGCACATTGAACAGTTCAAAGTTGAAGTTAATATAACAAAAAAAAAATACACAATCAGATTAATAGTCTCGGAGAAATGCAAGGACCAACATACATACACCTATAAAGTTTTGTGTATTTCTTTGGCAACCCTAATAGATTATTTTTTTTTGCGAATTAACAAAGGTCAGGCGTGCTCCAACGCTACAATCTTTTAAAAGGTTTGTGAAAGCTCAGTACTTAACTTAATAATATCACTGTTCTCTGCTTTTAAATCCTTTTTTTTTTCATCTTCCTTACTATCTCATTTTCCTTTCTTTACCATAGATAGATAGATAAAATATTTAATTTATTTATGTTTTTGTTTCTTTATGTATATATTTATCATTGTTATAATATTTAAGTATTTTATTTATTTAAGTGTTTTATATAACTGTTTATTTGCAAATTTTTCTGTTCTTAATTATTGCATCGCCCCTCTACCCAAAGGTTGCCTGGAACAAATTACTAACTAGCAATAAGGCCGCCTATTGTATAGGCTCTTCTATATTGTTAATTTCTTTTTTTTATGTTGTGATGCAATAAAGAATGTTGTATTGTATTGAAGAGCGAATTCGACGATAAAGAATATTATATTGAAGAGTCCAAATCGACGTAACATCAACCACACCACATAACAACGACAATGTGGTCACGCGTGAATAGTGTCGCTGCAGCATCTTGTAGTTGCGTTATGGCAACGTGTCTGCGATGTGGTTAGTGTTTGCAGGGAACTGGGAGGATTCGTGGGTCGTCGACGCAAGCCACGTGGTTCATATATGGCGCACAGCTCGTGCGCCGTGCGTGTCGCCGGTGGTTCCGATGTGGCCGGTATCGTAGACACGGTTGATTTGGACGGCATAATGTGGTCCGTGTAAATAAAACTATACATCTTTATACAAATTTCGCGTTGCGTTGTGGTTGTGGTACGTCAAAATGGGCCCTAAGGATCTCTTAGGGGACATTACACTATATCAGATAAATGATCGTAGATCTAGTACATTGCCGCTTTAGCAAAGTATATATATTAGTACTAACATACAGTATGGACACTCCCTGCCGCTCTCTAGATTACGACCTCACCCCCTCGTCACCCAGATTGATACAGATTGGTTACAGTTTGGTTGTCGAACGTATAGGATATCGCCGCCATTCTGTTTGTTCCGTCATTCCTTTTTTGTAATGTCATTTCTGACCCGTTGTATGAAGTGTCCAGGGTGTGGCTTTAGTATGCTGTCAAAATGGACATTGGGCTGCATAAGCGACTATCATGTTGTGACATGTCTCAAATGCACCTGTCTCAATTACAGTGAAGGACAGGACCTATTACGTGTCGAAACATTATCCGAGGTCACCAGTGGTGACCAGTGTACATTAAGTAGTGACTCACCACTTACATGTAAAGATGCATACGTATATAACAGAACAAGCGTTACCCCACTTTTCAACCGACTTCCAAAAAGGAGGAAGTTCTCAATTCGACTGAATATATATATTTTTTATGTGTGTTACATCAAAACTTTTGACTGGGTGAACCGATTTTTATGTTTTTTTTTATTTAAAAGCTAGCCCGTGTGGTCCCATATAAATTTTATCAAAATCGGTGTAGTACTTTATTAGGAAATTAACAAAAACCAAAAATAATAATGCAAAAATGTAAGTTGTTGCGATGGAATTCAGCTTTTTAAACGTGTGTTTATTAAGTTTTATTATGACTGTTGTATGAAACTCAATTTCTACATTAATTTTACTCTGAGTACAAAACAGTATCATTTTCGAAAGTTCGTCCAGCCAGAAATACAGACTTCTGAACTGAACACCAAAAAGTGCGTTATTCAACGAATAACGGAAAGTTGTTCAGTGAAGAAAATCAAAACAAGTACGTCAATCCTACTTTACATATGCACATCTCAATTGTGCGTTTTAAAATCTAACAGCGACATCTGTTGAACTACAACAATAATGTCCACTTTCACTTTGAATATTACTGTATTTTACAAGCTTTTATTTAGTTTCACCTGTCCCGGTGTCTGATGAAATCTTGCAAGTTAAATTTGACACACTTCCCGGTTTCCGATTGAGTTGAAATTTTACATGCATATGTTCATCGCGTGACAATGCAATATTAAAAGCTTGTACCTAAAAGTCTTTAGATATTCGAAATTATTTATTTTTATGTGTGGGGTCAGATTGGGGTACCTACCCCTACTAGGGCACACTCTACCTCTATACCTCTAGCTTTTGAAATACCTGAAAAAATTTTGGCAGAGAACACCTCATAGTCTGCTAGTCGGTGAGGGCGGGCGGTGTACCTGTAAGGGGTGGTGGTGCGCGGTGGGCGAGGAGGCGGTGGGCGGCGCGTGGTTGAGGTACGTCACGTGGTGGTGGTGGTGATGGGCGGCCCCGCCCCCCGGCCCGTAGCACAGCACCTGCGAACAAAATTGTACATCAGCTGGGATTTGGTCATTCTGTGTTTTTTGTGCAAGAAGAAAAAGTACTAAACAAACAAAACTTTAAGGCCCAGTGATACTTAAAAATCTGTCTTTGTCTTTTTCTTTATGTGTAAAGAGGGAAGAAAATAACCACACTTTTGTACTTTTTCGATGTTTTTGTTTTTATTTTCATCATATTTATCTTAAAGAAAAATCCATTCGATGTTTTCCCTTCAGTCACCTATGAACTTTATTTTAGTAAATAAATCATACTATCAAATTACTTATTTTAAAAATAAAAACGAAAATAGACGATAAAATGGCTCGAAAAGAGGTACCTTTGCGAAATTATTCTATCGAGCCAACTTTATTAAATCGTGTTTCCATTCGAATCCCTCGTAACTTTTCTCAATAATACCAATATTTTTTCCTAGATTTTAAATTTACTGTTAACTACTTCAAAAACGAATTCTAAAAACCTGTTTAAGTGGATTTTTAGGTACCACTTGGGCCTTAAGATCGCTCCAATCTTCTAGTTCGTTCTGAAGTTGCTTCGCGCTTGACTTCAATTAATTTTTTTTCACTACTGGGACGACAAAGAATTCATATACACCAACTGTGTACTTGACGGCATCAAATAGTAGTTTTCCATACAGTTGCTCCCAGAGTGGTCCTCTTTTGAGGAGAATTTAAAAGAGATAGGTTGTTACATAACGCTAGCTGATTAGATTCTCTTATATCCTTGTGAAGAAAGGAGAATGAATATGAATGAAGCGCATAGGTTACACCAATGGATAGGTCATCTTTTCCAAGGAGGTTTTAATGCTTACATTAATATCATCCCAAGCCTTATTTTTATCTATTTATAGTATTATTTAAAAAACTTACGCATGTATACGTGTGACTAGCTAAATTAAATTTGACACAATTTTCGTTAAACTGAATTGAGTTGTTTTAGTTGTGAATACGAATAAAACTATGAAAAGTTAATATACGTGTAATATAAAATATATAAAATTATGAAAAGTTAATATACGTGTAATATAAAATATACTTGTGTATGTATAGCAAAAACAAAGTGAGATAATTCCCTGGACGTTTGAAATGAGCCCAATTCAGGTAAAATGAACTTTGATTGCCGAAACCTTGCTAGGTATGTACCCATATATTTAGTTTTTTTATTTTACCTGTTTTCTCACAACTGGTACGACATGGATTTAAAAGGAAATGACAAACTCGTGACGATGGTAAACCCTCTCGTTATTTACCCTTGTATCATAAATAACTATTATGAAACTGTTGCATAATAACGACGGATATTAAAACACGAGTATGAATTTAAAAACCGAGCCTTGGCGAGGCCTAACAACACTTTCGTGCTGCTCAACAGCCATCCGGAATGACTTCACGCCGCGTCGATCGTCATATCTTAAAGTCCGTACCTCCTACTCATAACCTCTAGCCTAGCTAGATATAAAACAAAATCCATCTCGTTGTTTCGTACAAGGACTCAAATTCCTCACAACACTTCCGCAGTACTTAACTTCCATAAATTAGTGGTGGTCCGAACTAGTTACACAAACACACGGTCTTTACCTTACAATTTTAATTAACCAGGTATATAGAGAATCCTATTGGAATACCTGAGGTAATTACATACAGGCTTGAGACGGGGCATTGTATGAGTTTAGTTTTAGGGTGGCTGACGGGACGATCGGGGCGGTTGTTCCTTGTTGATGTGTGTCCAACCTCCCCCCTATCATCCCCTCAGCCTGGTAGCAGAGCTGTTAGGGATCATTGTAGATTTAAGTTACGTGGTGAATCGCCAGCGCTCGCATGCCCTCCCCTTCGGATCCCAAAGACGGTATGCGACACTCGGGATTTCAAGTACGGGAAGCGAGCGAAACTACGTCGGAAGTTCAGTGTATGTATTCCGGAAGGATTATTGAATTACGTCCGTAGATTAACCAAGTGGACGAGGCAGTCGGAGAACGGGTCGGAGGGGAAACTTCTGATAGGGATACCTTAAAAGTATAAGATTTAGTATAATAACCCTATATGCCTGTTAGTGTAATATCAATGAATGAAACTATTAATATACCTGGAAGGGTTGGTGCTGCTGCTGGTGTGGGTAGTGCAGCGGCGCGGGCGAGGGCGGTGGGTAGAGGGGCGACGGGGCGGCGGGCGAGGGCGCGTGCGGATACCCCTCCCCCGCCACCGCACCCCCGTGCGCCGCCGCGTGCGCATGTGCGTGCGCCTGCGCCTGCCCCACCGACCCGTGGTACATGCGCACCTGCAACCACAAATTTTATTTATTAAGTATATTAAATAACAATTTAACAATTTTGGATTTTATAGACTAACTTAAATGCTTCATCACATCACACGTCACATCAATCGTCCCCACCGAGGGGCTCGAGCCTACTCTGAATTAGGGCGATCGGGCCTTAGTCGACCACGCGGGCCCAGTGCTTGATTACTCAATTATTACAATTAATTATGTTAGTTAATCACGTCGGTTAACTGATTAGAAGTACGGTCATTAGTCATTACCTAGATGGGTTTGACTGTTAGTGGCATTTTTTTCCGACCGTTTCCGGGCCGATATATACAATTGCGACTATCCCTACAACCTTCACCAACCCGGAATTGGCCTAGTCTCCATAATATGTGGAGTATGGCCTAACCTTCCCGAATTTGGGAGGAGACCCGTGCCCCAGCATTGGGGGACGTGTATGGGTTGTTTAATTAAGTAAACGAATCGAGCGAATAAAAGCAACATATAGTAACAGTACCGTTGCGCACCACATAATCATGTCATTCGACGTGCCGCTACCTAGTGCGACATCTCAGCTGAACAGTAGGTATGTCAAAGAGTAATAGTCACCATGTGTTTGTAGGGGGGTGGGGGTGCGAGTAAAGCATGAAGGGTTGCATCGGCAGCGGTTGGCCCGTCACCTCCGCCGCCACTAAACAATAGGTATGTCAAAGAGAAATTCTCACCATGTGTTGGTACTGCAGGGGCTGCGGCGGGGGGTGGGGATGCGGGTACGGCATGAAGGGTTGCATCGGCGCGGGCGCCAGCTGCAGCGGCTGGCCCGTCGCCGCCGCCACTTGCACGCCAGGCACTGAGAAAGCAAATACTTCATAAACCAGTGAAAGATCAGGCAGTCCGCGCGGCACTGGCGAACAACCAGATATTTATTCTTATAATATAGTTAGCTTTACAGTTGAATTTCGCGTGTGTGTTTTAATGCGACACACGACCTTTACTTGGAGTGTAAAATGCACATTTTTGTTTACTGCGAGCTTAGTAAACAATCTAGGAAAAATAGACTAGGAGGTCATGACAAATTTGGTAACGTTAACGGAAATTGATAAACTTAAGTTGAGAGGATAAATGGCAACCCTCTGATGCTAAACATGTCGGTCTGCCTGCGCAAAGTGTTTGCGTTATGTACTTATGGCGCCTGAAAAACTAGTTATCGTGACCAAAAAAAACGATAAGGGAAATGGCTGAATAAGATATAAAATGAAAGTACTAGTTGTACTCATGACAATTATGAAAAAGCTACGCCCGTTAATAGTAGGAATTTTGGACCAGGACCCCGCCCCCTGCCGGAGAGCAAAGTTGGAAAGAAAATTGATTCCTAAAAAAAAATTACAATGGTGTCGGCCCCCATTTAAATCGTTTGCGCGTGGTCCCATTTCGCTATCTTCAAGCGTTTCCAAGATAGGAATTCCAGTCAAATTTTGGGCTCCGACAGAGAGGTGGGATCCTGGAACAGAAAACTCGTTATTCCTACTACTAACGGGCGTTGCTTCATAACGCAACCGAATATTTGGTAATTTTTTGCATAATTGTCATGAGTACAACTAGTACTTTCATTTTCTATCTTATTCAGCCATCGTTTTTTTTAGTCACGATAACTTGTTTTTCAGGCGCTATAAGTACATAACGCAACCACTTTGCGCAGGCAGACCGAGATATTTAACATCATAGGGTTGCCATTTATCCTACCAACCGTTTATCTATTTCCGTTATCGTTACTAAATTTTTCGTTACCTCCTAGTATAAAAATCGTCCTAGGAAATTGATCAATATCTTTATTCTCTCGCTGTCGGTATAAAAAAAAACATTAGACTAATTTTGGAGCAAGTAAGTAGGAATAACTGAAATAGGCAACGATAAAAAAAACATCTCCTTTACACACATATTCTCTTTACAAACTTGATCTCATTAGTTTTCTCAACTTTCATACAATAATGACGAGATATATTTATAAACATACAAAAAAAAACGCTTTCAAGGATTATAATCGTGTCCTTCTTTAGTCTTGTAGTAAAAAAATTAGGATAAAACAAAAAATACTTTGAAACTTAAAGTATTATGTTATAATATTTAATCATTGTATAATTTGAATTATTTCAAAGTATGCTGAAAACAATTTCTAAAGTTGACTCTAATTTGAGTTGCTGTAAACTCATTTACATGTTCTTAAATGATATTCGTTATTATTAGATTTTTGCTTTATACTGTCCCACATTGTTATTATTATACGTTTAATCTGTTTCCAATGAGCAAAAATCCTTAAATCGGAAATACCTACAAAAAGGTAGACTGCAGCCTTAAGGCGCTAAGATCACTCAACCCGAGCAGGTTGATACGTGTTTCAATAATATCGAACGTAAGTCTATTCATTTTAAGTTCAAATCAATGCGGGCTTCAACGCGGCTGTTACGTTGAAACCAAACAATTCTCGATTTAAAAATGTTTTTATTACTTTTTATCACTTTCAAATAAGTTTTAAAAAAGTGTTCAATTAAAATGAAAGGTCTTAAAGTCACCGATTTTTGTGTGTTGGTTTCATTCAATATTAACTATTTGTTTTCGAGAAATTTTGCAATTAATGCCAAAAACAGGGTTTACAGTATATATTAAATTAGATTAATATTTAATAGAAAAGAGCTATCCGCGCAATCTATCAGATGCGATCACTTGACTCGTTACAGAATAAGTTCAAAGAAATCAATCATGTACGTTCGTAAGAATTTGCATTTATCTCCTAAAAACAGTGACAGGCATAATTTGAATTTAAGAAATGTAAATAAAATAGATATAGCCTTTTCGAGACTGAGTAAGGTTAAAAAGTCATTTGTGGGGCAGTGTATAAGATTCTACAATAAAATTCCAGAAAATGTAACTAGTTTGTCAGAGAATAAATTCAAGACACATGTCAAAAAAGTTTTGTGCTCTAGAGGATATTATAAAATAATAGATTATGTAAATGACAAAGATATATATGTTGATTCTATAACAAATACAATTACCTGAGACTGTAATCTGAATCATGACATTATTTGTAATTTTATTTTATTGTATTTTTTTTTGTTTTGACTATTTAAAAGTGTGTGTAAACACCTATTTGAAATAAATTGTTTTGAATTTTGAATTATATTTTTTACATCAAAAGTGGTAATATTTTTAAAATCGTATTCAAATAAATCGATTTTATATTACTTTAAGTATATTATATGTTTTTTCCATGGTGATAGCTTTACAGTCTTTCAATAATTTGAATTGAATATTGTCATTTGACCCATCTTAAGGCCCTTATAACTTCTGACAGTGGGGTCCGCCACCAGCACAGCAACTTCCACATATCCGGACTTGGTCTTCGTATGTGGAAGTGAGCTAATCTTTCCGAGTTTAGAAGACACCCTTGCCCCCGTAGTGGGAACGTTACAGGTCGTTAACGAAGACTCTGTCTAGGAGTTAAAAGAAGGCTGGTGTTCTCACCCTTCCTGCCGGGGTAAGGGCGGGGCGGCTGGCCCGGCATGGGCGCGTGCTGCCCGGCGCCGCCCGCCACGCCGCCGCCGCCGCCGAGCGCCGCACCGTACGCCAGCTGTGATAAACAAAAGTTATTAATTGCTTTTATAGATTTTAAAGACTTCAATGTATGTCTGACCTTTAATTTAGATTTCACAAACCAAGATCATAGATGAGAGTAGCAAAACAATTGATAAGAGAGAGAGGGAGAGAACAGGTTCAAACTTACAAAAAAGGAGAGTATTGTTTTCAAATCTAATGTATGTATGTATGTTTCTTTATTCCTCGATATCTTCTAAACAGCTTAATGGATTTTAGAGTGAGAGGTATAGTTAGATTCGTCTTGATCCCGTGAGTGACATAAGTATACATTTTACCCGACTTCCCCAAAAAGAGGGATAATGTTTTAATGCAGTTTATGGCTAGCACAGCAACAAAAAACTGCATTTACTCGTCTATCGCATCAATATGTTTGTCTGACTCGGTGGCTCAGTGATTAGTGCTCTTGACTGCTGATACGGAGTTGTGGGTTCGATCCCCGCTCAGGGCAAACATTTGTGTGATGAGCAGATTTGTTTGCTCTGTGTCTGGGTGTTAAATATCTATATATAGGTATGTATTTAAACGTATTTATATCAGTCTCTGGTTCCCATTACACAGGAAATCCTACTTTGGGGCCAGATGACCATGTGTGATTTGTCTCAGAATATTTATTATTATTTATTTATAGCAAAATCTTACAATTTCCCTTTTGATAAACTGTATCGCTACACAAGATAAGCCAAACATTTGTGATTAATTAATCGCATAGTCGCGAGATAACCCAAACAGCGCTAAGGTCAACATGGCAGAAAATGCTTGATTTAGCGTTCATGTCACATACGTTTCATTAGCTACATGAATACTGATACCATATCAGTCTTAATTCGCGTGCTTGGCATTCAGACGTGATTGTTAACATTAATCATTATAAATTACGGAAATTTTTAACAGCCCTTAACGTCTGTGAGGCACGGAGCTCTTCCCAAATTGATTACGTATTGTAAACGATACGCGATTACGTATTGTAAAATTGTGCAATTCAATAAGAAAATTGTAATTTAAAAAGTTTGTTTTGTGTAATAGAACTCTTCTAGTGTCGACAGTGTATTGAATTGATATTGTACGCTCAGAGACAGCTCGCTTCAATGAACGTGTATGTATCAAGAAGACCATTGATTACGTATTTCTAGTCTAGATTTCATTATGACACCGAAGCATATTTTCTAAGACTGAACGAATATTCCAACCCCATCAAAGAAAATTCAAATTGTATCACGAAAAAGATTTCTACTAGAATATTTCATACAAATAATTGGACCCAAAAATGTGGTTCCTCTGGATTTTATTAACACTGATTCTCATAAAGATCTTCAACAGATTTTCTACTGGAAAATGCTATGCCGACACAGTCATGAGTGGCAAAGTAGTCATAGTTACTGGAGCCAACAGCGGAATAGGATACGAAACTGCTTTAGATTTGGCTAGACGCGGAGCCAAGGTCATACTAGCTTGTCGAGACGAAAAACGAGGTCAAAAAGCCGCCAATTCCATCGCAAAAAAAACGAAAAACAACTTCGTGAGATATCAGTATTTGGACTTGAGCTCTCTGCAAGGAGTAAGGGATTTTGTTGACGAGTTTAGGAGGAGAGAAGCGAAGTTAGATGTAGTGATAAATAATGCTGGAGCTAGCGGCATGAGAAGAGAGAAAACTGCAGATGGAATCGTCAGAGACATGCAAGTCAATCATTTTGGACCGTTTCTGCTGACTGTACTATTAGTTCCATTGCTAAGGAAGTCAACACCGAGTCGCGTCATCATTGTTTCGTCAGTACTTCACAAGTTTGGTAACATGAACGATTTGAACAACGAAAATATCAGCTATATGCAACTGTACGCAAACAGCAAGCTGAGTAACGTTCTTTTTGCCAACGAACTAGCAAGAAGATTAGAAGGCACTGGTGTTGTCGTAAACAGCTTAAATCCAGGACAAGTAAACACCTCTTTATACAGATCTACAGGTATTGAGAAACTAAGAAGTTTGGTGTTATACACGTTCTTCAAAAGCCCCACAGAGGGTGCGCAGACGTCGATATATTTAGCAGTGTCAGAGGATTGCGATCAGATCACAGGAAGGTACTTTTCCGATTGCAGTCAAGGAAATATGTCTTTTAAGGCGCGAGACAAGGCTTTGGCGGAGAAACTGTGGGAGGTTTCAGAGGAAATGGTGAAGTTGAGACCTGAAGAAATGATTTGAAGAGATTGGAATCAGAATTAGAATAATTTATTTGCCAGAAAACATTAGTCAAACATATACGAGCGTGATTACAGCACAAAGATAGCCTTTTTGTTCAGTCGGCCGGTCTATGAAACGTTACCATAGAAAACGAAAGACGTTGGAGCAAGTACGTTCAGAAGCATGTTATTGTACATCGAAAACAACACTTGACAAGTTACTAATATGGCAAAGGCAAAGTATACAATACATATTAGTACTAACATACAGTATGGACACTCCCTGCCGCTCTCTAGATTCCGACCTCACCCCCTCGTTACCCAGATTGGTTATAGTTTGGTTCTCGAACAAATGGGACTTTTTCGTTGTGATTTTGTTTGCTCCGTCATTTGTTTTTAGAAATGTCATTTCAAAACCGTTGTATGCAGTGTCCGGGGTATGGCCACACCCCGGACACTGCATACAAATGTTCGTAATATGAAATTTCTAAAAACAAATGACGGAGCAAACATAATCACGGTGAAATCCCATACGTTCGAGAACCCAACTGTAACCAATCTGTATCAATCTGGATGACGAGGGGGTGAGAGGTCGCAATCTAGAGAGCGGCAGGGAGTGTCCATACTGTATGTTAGTACTAATATATATACTTTGGTATGGCCAAGGTTCGAGCGCGACTATGACCCGACAAAGTCCACAAGTTATCTACGTTTTGATTTTACAAAATTGTCTTCTGTTTTGCTGCTTTTTATCTCTTAAATATTTTAGTACTAAAAAGTGTAAATCAATTGATTAAGTTATGTTGTTTTGTATTTATCTGTGTGATATGTAATTGATAAGTGTTTTAGTTAGTTTGCACTCAATTTCAACTCTTAAAAGAACAAATTATATTATGGTTATTTTCTCTCACACCATTTCAAACCAAAACACATTAGTCACACAATGATAGGTAAACATGAATTAGACATTCTACGTATTGCGTTTCTATGACTATTGATTTTGATCATACATGATAGATCCATTACACCCCTAGAATCATTTCACCTGATGATAAGTGATAAATGGTGATGATATTCGTGTGAAGGTGTGTTACAAATATAACTCAAGGTGTCTTGTGTGGTGCATTACGACTACACACAGAAAACTATTAGTATATTTTAGATTAATATGACACACACAATGCGTTATTTTATCGGAACTTTTTTAAATAGGTTTATTACAATTAGTAACTGTTTTAATTTAATCATCAAGCTAATAAGAAAAAGTATGTTTATAATGGTTATCCCACTAGGAAATACTAATCAGCTGCTAAACTTAAGTGGCAGTGGGCGGGACACATAGCTCGTAGAACAGATGGGCGTTGGGGTAGTAAAGTTCTCGAGTGGCGACTGCGCACCGGAAAACGAAGCGTAGGAGGCCTTCCACTCGGTGGATCGATGATCTGGTGAAGGTCGTGGGTAGCCGCTGGATGCGATCAGCGCAGAACCGGTCGTCATGGAAATCCTTGGGGGAGGCCTATGTCCAGCAGTGGTCCTTCGGCTGATATGATGATGACGATGATTGGTATGAACAGCTGCTTAGGATGTCTATTTTTTACTAATTCCAGTGAACGTTTTTTACCACAATTGATAAGCCCTTTAGTGGCAAGTGACGATGATGCCGAAGATAGAAGGGGGATTACTAATATTCCCCAACGCAATGGGGAAACTGGTCATCTTATCTCAATTAATGTTTTTAACATTGATGTTTGAGGGCAAGACTAGATAAGATGGTGGTAGCCACCAACAAAACCGACTCTTACAAAGTTAGGACCCGCCGGGAATCGTACCTGCGACCTCCGGGTGTCACACCTGGTGCCGTGAAGCGAGTGGACTAACCATTACGACACGGAGGCGGTTAAACTTACCAGTTTCTTAAATGAAAGTCATAGTATTTTTTTATAAATTCAGCCGCTAACTTCCAATGTCCCAATACTCCGAAAATTAATTCATGTTATTTTAAATGAAAACCATCAGCGCACACAGTAAGCCTTCACACATCTCACCGCTTCGCGGCGGTCCCGCTTGTCCACCACTAAGATGGGCGGCCCGTATTGCCGGCATTCGCACCCCATCTCCATCTGATGTCATGAGTAGCTTTTTACTTACGAGCGAGTATTATCGTCATTTTTTTTTTCACTCAAAATGTGTTTCTATCATCACATCAGCTCATATATACCCTGAATTGGGGCGATCGGGCCTTAGTCAACCACGCGGGCCCAGTGCGGGTTGGTCAACTTCACACACAACCTTCGAGTTTCTTCGCAGGCGTGTGCAGGTTTCCTCACGATGTTTTCCTTCACCGTAAGAGCGTCGGATAAACGTACATATGAGATCGAAATTCGAAAACACATTGGTACGTGGCAGGACTCGAACCACGACTTCCCGGATAGGAGGTAGCGGCCCTTGCCGTTGCGCCACCGACGCTCTCCGTGTTTCTATATCACTAGTTTAATCGACAAAACATGTTTGCCAAAACGTCGGTCCGTCTGCCGTTCTGACTGTAGCGGCTAAACTATAATTATTTTTTTTAAATATTTTTTATGAAGGATTCTGAGCGGCTTCTGGCTGGGCGGGACACATAGCTCGTAGGACAGATGGGCGTTGGGGTAGTAAAGTTCTCGAGTGGCGACTGCGCACCGGAAACGAAGCGTAGGCAGGGCTTCCACTCGGTGGATCGATGATGGAATGAGGTAGAAGAAAAAAATTAAAACCGGCCAAGTGCGAGTCGGACTAGCACTCCGAGGGTTCCGCACCACCACACCTCTCCACACAACTACGTAGTTAAAATTAATATAATACCTATTCACATTACAAACAAAAGACATCAACGCGAGCGACAAAAATATGTTTTTTTTTGTCATTCAGTTCGGACTCCTTAGCGCGTGCACGACTGACACTTGATTTTTTATTATTTGTTGTTTTATTTCAGTATTAGTACTACATTCACACAAGTTTCACATTTGTATGTATTACCGTTTTTACGATACAGCTAAACCAAAAAAACTTCTAGACATATAAAAAAAAACTATTTTTTTGTATGGACCAATATGTATTATCTTTTCACTTTTTCTAATTTTTAGTATTTGTTGTTCTAGCGGCAACAGAAATACACATTCTGTAAAAAAATCAACTGTTTATCTATTACGGTTCATGAAATACAGCCCACGGACAGACGGACAGAACAAAATCCTAAAAAGGGCAAAAATCTCAAAAAATGGCTTAAGATTTCGATGAATCTTTTCAAGTAGTTACTATTATTGATATTATATCAAGTGGCAGTATTGGTTATTCTGGCAAATTTCGTAAAGGCAGACTCCACAACCGATATTTAGTGTTTTAAAATATTCTTTTTCGCAATTAGTAAGCCCTTGGCATTATCTCACCTGGCGACAAGTGATTCTTGTTGTTGCTTGCCCACTTTAAGCTATAAAATGTATCTAACGTCAGTTTTAGTAGTTCTGACGTGTTGTTGACTGAACGATTTCGCGAGAAACTAGTGCAGTGCCGCTGTGATAGTACATTACTGATCACAGCGCCGCCGTCGCCGCACTGTCGCCGGCCCGTACAACATTTGGAATAATTGAAAACGACACGTTAAAAAACCGACTTTCATCGCAACAAATTAGTACATTTTTGCATTATCATTTTTGGTTTTTGTTAATTTTCTACTAAAGTACTACACCGATTTTGATAAAATTTATATGGGACCACACGGGAAGCACTAGCTTTCAAATAAAAAAAGAATCATAAAAATCGGTTCACCCAGTCAAAAGTTCTGAGGTAACAAACATAAAAATACAGACGAATTGAGAACCTCCTCCTTTTTGGAAGTCGCTTGAAAAGCAGCCAGCGAACCTCAGACCAAGGAGTTTTTAGCGATTTTTTTAATCACAGCGCGGCCGGCCCGTTCATAATAAAAAAAATAATGCTACTCGACAGTAATGAAATTACATACCCGTTATGAGCTCGTTAATGAGCCGGGAAGTAGTTTTTTTAATGATCCTGAAATTACGTATTTTCTGTCTTCTTGTTTTTAAGAATTCAAAGCGAATATTACATAGCGTGTTTGAGTAAAATTTATTTACTAATGTCACGACTTGATGTGAAGTCTGACTGTGTGGGTTACCACTGTTTGCTACCTGTCGCGGCCAAGCAGCGCGCTGTGTTACGGCGAGTGGGGGCGAGATAGCTGACTTACGAGGCGTTCCGTCATAGGGCCTGGCCACACCTCCACGAAACAATATCGTTGCCGTGGTCCTGCGCGGTGTCGCGCCGTCGCAGCGCTTCGCTCACCGCATTTTGCTTTTTAAACAGTTAACGGCAAGATGTAAAATGCTGTGGCTACGTATCGTGGAGATGTGGCCTGTCCTCGAGCGTCGTCGACAAAGCACTGATGACTGGCACAGTGTATTTAGACTACAAATAGTCTGTAACCCTGGAGTTACAATTGTGTATAGACGGCGGTGGCCACTTTACATCAGGTGGGCCTGTCAGCCTTTTGTCACCTTTACCAAAAAAAACCGGCCAAGTGCGAGTCGGACTCGCTCCACAGGAGTACAAGAATGATACATATAAATTCCAAACAAAAAGCAAGAACGCGAGCGACAGCTTAATTATTTTTTTAAATTCAGTCCAAACTTCTTAGTTAGGTCGACTCACACTTGGCCTGTTTTTATTGTTTGTTGTTTTACTCGAAAATTATTTAGAATCAGCACTATAATCACACCAAGTGTTATGCTTGTATGTATTATCGTTTTTAAAACAGAGCAAAAACGAAAAAAAAAAAACACGTCTTTTTTGTATGAAATTATTTTTACTTTGTTTATTATTTGTTAAAACACATTTTCTGTGAAAATTTCAGCCGGCTACCTATCACAGTTCAAAAGATACAGTCTTTTTAAACGGTCAGACAGACGGACAAACAGTGTGGCTTAGTAATAGGGTCCCATTATCTGGTACAAGAAATAAATGATACCGAGTTAATCTAAGTTGGTGTTAGGACCCGTTAATTGGCACCACTCTCCCTTACACACTCCATGTTATTATAGCAACAGCTTAAAAAAAAATTGCCGTTGGGGCAGTAAAGTTCTCGAGTGGCGACCGCCCACCGGAAAACGTAGCGTAGGCAGGCCTCCCACGCGGTGGAACGGTCGTCGTGGAAATCCTTGGGGGAGGCCTTTGTCCAGCAGTGGACGTCTTTCGGCTGATATGATTATGATGATGATGATGATGAAAAAATCAAAGTCTACGTAAAAACCAGCAGCGCACACAGTAAGCCTTCACACATCTCACCGCTTCGCGGCGGTCCCGCTTGTCCACCACTAAGATGGGCGGCCCGTATTGCCGGCATTCGCACCCCATCTCCATCTAATATTTACACACATAGTCACTTCAATAAGTAAATTGATATTTTTTACTCTCCTTACAAATTGATCAGCTACGTCGATGACAATTGCATGGAAAGTCAAAAATGTACTGCGTTTATTTTAACAATTTTGAACAAAAAAAAACTCACTTCAAACAGGAAACTAAGGTTCCCTTCGATTTCTCTGGGATGCCATCATCAGATCCTGGTTTCCTTATCATGGTACCACCCTTGGGATATCTCATCTAACCTGATGATTAGTGACGATGATGCCGAAGATGGAAGCGGGCTTACCAAGATTCTCCAACGCAATGGAGAACTGGCTATCTTACCTTCAAGCCGGAACACATCTATGCTGTAAACATTCATATTTGGCGGCAAGACTTAGATAAGATTGTGGTAGCTAGCCAGGCGGGCTCAGAAAATGCCCTTCTACTGGAATCGAATGGACTTCGACGGGAATCGAACCCGCAACCTCAGCTAATGGACTAAACCATTACGCCACGAAGGCGGTGTGTTCTTTTCCGCCACTGAAAATCATCACATAAAAAGAGGGGTACTTCGTATTTGCATATAAAAATGAGTGTCAGTATTAATAAGTAGGTAGGCATGTGTGGTACTCACCGCAGCAGGGTGTGGATGCGGTAAATACGCCGAGGGCTGCTGAGCGGCGGCGGCCGCTGCGGCCGCTATGTACACCGGCATCGCTGGCACCTGGTGACATTGTAACTTGTCAACTATGAAACCATAATGTAGAATGTTTTTTGGACATATGGAACTTCAGTGATAGATAAGACAGACACAGGTAGCTACGAGTATTATGTAGGTTTTTATAAAAGTAGACACCTCTCACTGAAAAGGTAGCAGCTCAGCATATGCTGTCATCGTACAGATCACATTGCCGAGTTTCAGAGTGAAAAAAAAAGAAATAAATACCTTGTTAAAAAAACTTCCATAAGCGGTTCGATTAGCACACTAGCGCCGCCAATAGAAATCCTGCGTGGCGTAATGGTTAGTCCATTCGCTTCACACCAGGAGGTCGTGGGTTCGATTCCCCATTGCGTCGGGGAATCTTTGTAAGCCCGCTTCCATCTTCGGCATCATCGTCACCTTACAATCAGGTGAATTGATGCCAAGGGCTTATCAATTGTGGATTAAAAAAAAATTTAAATATCTTTGAAGGTGACCTACTCCTACCATTTTCTAAGTTTTTCAATTTCGACTTATTCAATCAAAACTCAATTGAGCGAGGATAAAAAAATTGCTTTATCGGCCCTCTTAATAAAAAAAATGCAGTGAAACATACCATGTGCGGATGCGGCGGGTGGTAGCTGACTTGCGGCATGACTCCAAGCGACACGGCACCCACTGGCGTCGCCGGCGTGTGTGGTCTGCAAAACAAGTGTGTTTCTTTTTGGTTTTGTCCAATTTCATTATTAGGGAGCTGGAGCGATGTTTTGTAGCTGTTAGTAATGCCTTATTCATGTCTTAAATATCAGGTGTGCTGTGTCGGGGAGGGGGGGCCACGTTAGTATTGGTTTGCAGCCCTTTTAGGTTAGGCGTAAGTAGGGTTCAATCTAAATATGCGGCGGTCTCCTGCATCCGACCTGGTAGATCGATCGGTGTATCAATATACAGTGTAAACTCTTAATAGCGACACTCAAGTGAACGGCCATTTTGTGACGTTATTGTGAGTTATCGTTATACAGAGAGAAATTAGCGTCAAAGTAAACCAACTGGAGCCAGAAAATTTTGACGTTTTAAAGAGTGAAGTTTTACAGAGTTTACTAGATATTACTGTATTTGGACTTTTTAGCGATATTTAATATTAAGATATATCGATTTAAATATCAAAAACGATCGGGGATAGGGGCCACGTCAGTATTGGTCTGCAGCCGTTTTAGGTTAGGCGCAAGTAGGGTTGAACCTGAGTATGCGGCGGTCTCCTGCAACCGACCTGGTAGGTCGATCGATGTGTCGATATTTATTACTAGATATATGGACTTTTTAGCCATATTTAATATTAAGATATCGACGGTTAAGAATCAAATAGTGTTATTTTCAAAAAGTCAATTTTACAGGAGACGAAAAAAACGTTTATTTTTTTTATATTTATTAAATCTTAAAATCCAATTATGGCATTATACATAAAAATTAACTATGTTTTCAATGTTGATAAGCATTTTTATATAATTTAAAGGTTAGTTGGATTTTTGGGAGATAGCACATTTTGATTGCAGGTTTAGTGAAATCTGTACCATTTTGATGCAGATAGCAGGTTTTTGATGGTAGATAGCACCTTTATTTCTTGGACTTTAGTGAATTATGTACAATTTTGTTGCAGATGCCAGGTTTGCTTATAAAACTTTTTCAATCAAAAGTACTCTTTTATTTATAAAGATGACAGACAAATGAAACGATACTCAAACATATCTTAAACTAAGAAAAGGGAACACAAATTGCAGTCAAATAATCAGCAAACATGAAAAAGAAAGAAAAATCTGTCTTTATTGAGTCAATTCTGGGCACAAACCGCTAAAACTAAATTTGTACTCTGATCATTTATCTATATGGCATTGTGGATACGGTGTATCCATAAATTTTTCTTTTTCAATAAAAAGGAGAAAAGCCACAAAAATAATTTGGAATTAAAATCTGTCAAAATCACCTTTTTTAAAACACAAACGCCAGTTTTTGTCCACCTGTACTCGTGTTTTTATTTACCAAAATTAAGTTCTTTACAGTTCTGTTGAGCTGTACAAAGAAAAACAAATTTACAATATAATCAAATAGGTTTTATAATTATTTAAATGTAAGTTTTTAATCAGTGTAGGATAAAAAATCGTAGAAACCGTGACAATCTTGAGGCAATACTGACTTTAGCTGTTGAAGGTGGTTATATTTTGTTTTATTTATAAGTAGTTTGTTTTGGTGTAGTGGTCTATAAGCTTTTGATGAAGATTGCCTTGATGAAGATTTATTTATTTATTATTGCTTTTTATTTAAGATTGCTTTGTCGAAGCTTTTGGCCTTTGTGGTAAGTTTATCCAATCATCATCGTGATTTAGTTTGACTTTGATAATATTTTCAGGTTCGTACATTATCTGTCTTATATCCACAACCTGAGGGTCCCCTGCCTTTTTACCAGGGCGGACACTTTTGAACACATGCGTTTTATTGTCTGCGTAGTCTTTTATCAAGTCAAAATTTACGCAAATGGTTTCATATGGGTTCTTTTTACGCGTTTTTCTGGTTAGCTTGACGTAGTCGCTGGGTAGGTAAATTTTCTTGTTTTTTGTTTTCCGTTCAATAGCACTGTGAACCGAGTCACATTCCATTTGAGTGTGACCAGGCTCTAAGAATTTTTGTGTAATTAACACATTGTAATTAGTGCTGAAATTCAACAGTGCGTCGTTGGCTAACACCGTGTTTCTGTTTTGGTAAGTACACCCGTATGGTTCCCGGCTAAGAATAGGACCATCCCATCTCTGTCAATGGGTGTCGTAAGAGGCGACTAAGGGACTAAAAACCGGAGGAAGGGCAGCAGCGTCTTTCCGTGCATTGCAACACACCTGCAATCAAACTGCGATCGCCAACCCGCCTGCCAAGCGTGGCGATTACGGCAAAACCCCCCTATGAAATTCACACCCAGAAAACGGCCCCTAGTCCGCGGCAGCCCCGCTATTCCTAGCTCCGGTAGCAGTCATGGTAACGGCGGGGCGGGGGGTGCGAAGAATCCCCGGCAGATGCCAGGCTACCAAACCCAACGACCTTTGGCCCTGGCAATTTACAACACGCGTACACTGCGGACTGACGAGAAACTTACAGAACTCAAAGAAGTATTGAGCAGGTTACGGTGGGATATCGTAGGTTTATGTGAAGTCCGAAGAGAGGGAGAGGACACCATGATCCTTAAATCCGGAAACCTGCTCTATTTCTGGGAGGGCAACCAACAGTCCCAGGGTGGTGTCGGGTTTCTCGTCCACAAATCCCTGATTAACAATGTGGTCCAAATCCTGAGCGTTTCGACAAGGGTAGCATACCTTATACTCAGAATCACCAAACGGTATTCAATGAAGGTCATACAGGTATACGCGCCGACTACGGAACACTCCGACGACGAGGTAGAGACTATGTATGAGGACATCTCTACAGCCTTACATAGCACCAGGACCCATTATACCGTTGTTATGGGGGACTTTAACGCGAAACTGGGCAAACGAAGCGATGGTGAGCTGAGAGTGGGGCAATTTGTATATGGAGTAAGAAATGCACATGGCCAGATGCTGGCCGTTTTATGGAGAAGGAGAGCCTCTTTATGATGAACTCCTTCTTCAAAAAGTCAAAACAGCGGAAGTGAACATGGTTGCATTCCAATAGCGTAACAAAAAAGGAGATAGACTTCATCATGTCGACAAGGAGGCAAATACTCAATGATTTCTCCGTGATCAATTCAGTCAAAACAGGAAGCGATCACCGGATGGTCAGAAGCACATTGAATCTAAAGACCAAGCTAGAAAGATGTCGACTGATGAAGTCTACGCTCCGACCGGCGCCCATCCAGCTCCAAAACCCCGAGAGCTTTCAGCTCGAGTTGCACAATCGTTTCGAATGCCTAGGAGACTGCGAGAATGTGGACGATTATAATAACAGGTTCGTGGAAATTGTTCAAACAGTCGGGTCTAAGACTTTTAAAACTCGCCGTTCAAGCAGAACTAAAAAAATCTCCGACTTCACCAGCAACCTCATGAAAGAAAGACGCAGATTAGTTTTGCAGTCCTCTGAAGACGCTACTCAGTATCGGCAACTAAACAGGCAGATCTCTAAGTCCCTGACTCGCGATTTACGCCAATATAATACAAATTGTATTAAAGAGGCGATTGAGCACAACAAAGGCTCAAAAGTGTTCGCGAGAGATCTGTCTGTTGGACAAAGCCAACTGACCAAGCTGAAGACTGAGGATGGCAGGACCATATCGTCTAAGACCGAGTTGCTGGAAGAAGTTGAGAAGTTCTATGGACAATTGTACAAGACCACACGTTTGCCTGTCAGCGATCTGGCTGAAGACCCAAGAGCCAGACTAATCCGACACTATACCGAAGATATCCCGGACGTCAGCCTGTACGAGATTAGAATGGCTCACAAACAGCTCAAGAACAACAAGGCACCGGGTGATGATGGAATTACGGCTGAACTTCTGAAAGCAGGTGGATCACCGGTACTAAAAGCAGAAGTTATTTAATTCTATTATACTCGAGGGACAAACGCCTAAGGCATGGCACAGAAGTGTGGTCGTGCTTTTCTTCAAAAAGGGTGACAAAACCCTGCTGAAGAACTATAGGCCCATCTCACTTCTGAGCCATGTCTACAAGCTCTTTTCGAGAGTCAGTACGAATCGTGTCACACGCAGGTTTGACGACTTCCAGTCTCCCGAACAAGCTGGTTTCCGAAAAGGCTTTAGTACCATAGACCACATACATACGCTGCGGCAGATTATACAGAAGACCGAAGAGTACAATCAGCCACTATGCTTGGCGTTTGTGGACTATGAGAAAGCCTTTGATTCAGTCGAAACCTGGGCTGTGCTACAGTCTCTCCAGCGGTGTCAAATTGACCATCGATACATCGAGGTGTTGAAGTGTCTGTATGAAAACGCCACCATGTCGGTTCACCTCCAGGAGCAGAACTCGAAACCTATCCAGTTGCAGCGAGGGGTGAGACAGGGAGACGTTATATCTCCGAAACTGTTCACCGCCGCCCTGGAAGATGTTTTTAAGCTTCTGTACTGGGGTGGACTCGGCATCAATATCAACGGCGAGTACATATCCCACCTCCGATTCGCTGACGATATCGTGGTCATGGCTGAGACTATGGAAGACCTAAGCACAATGATCGATGGCCTCAGTAAAGTCTCTCAACAAGTGGGTCTTAAAATGAACATGGACAGGACGAAAATAATGTTAAATGTCCGTGTCGCACCCACTCCTCTAACGGTTGGAGACTCTACACTGGAAGTTGTTCACGAATATGTATACCTGGACAAACAGTCCAGCTAGGCAGGTCCAACTTCAAGAAAGAGATCAATCGACGAATCCAACTCGGCTGGGCAGCGTTCGGGAAGCTTCGCAATATCTTCACGTCCCAAATACCGCAGTGTCTCAAGAAAAAGGTCTTTGACCAGTGTGTGTTGCCAGTGAAGACTTACGGAACTGAGACATGGTAGCTTACTATGGGCTTCATAAGAAGCCTTCATATGGAGCGTGCTATGCTCGGAGTTTCTCTGCGTGATCGAATCAGAAACGAGGAGATCCGCAGGAGAACTAAAGTAACCGACATAGCTCACAGAATCGCTAAACTGAAGTGGCAGTGGGCAGAACACATAGCTCGTAGAACAGATAACCGATGGGGCAGTAAAGTTCTCTAGTGGCGGCTGCGCACCGGAAAACGTAGCGTATTAGTAAGATAGCAGATTATAGCAGAAAAATTCAAGTAAAAGAAGATTGTCATTTTTGTTATTAGTAAGATAGCAGATAAAAATGAGTAAAAGAAGAGGGTTGATTTTGTTATTAGTAAGATAGCAGATTATAACAGAAAAAATTAAGTAAAAGAAGGTGGTCGTTTTTGTTATTAGTAAGATAGCAGATTAACGCAGAAAAATTCAAGTAAAAGAAGATAGTCACTTTTTGCCATTAGTATGATAGCAGATCATCGCAGAATATTTCCTTGTTTTTTATGGACATACATTTAGCAGTTTTTAATATCATTTAATATCTCTCTAAATATTCATCAAATCGAAAGTCAGTCTTTGCCAACCTATGCAGCAAAATCTGCTAAATCCGGTCCCATCAAAATCTCAAAATCACCAAAATGTCAGATAGCAGTATTTGATTCTTAACCGTCGATATATCGATTTCAATATCAAAAACGGTTGGGGAGAGGGGCCAAGTCAGTATTGGTCTGCAGCCGTTTTAGGTTAGGCGCAAGTAGGGTTGAACCTGAGTATGCGGCGGTCTCCTGCAACCGACCTGGTAGGTCGATCGATGTGTCGATATTTATTAATTATTTATATGGACTTTTTAACCATATTTAATATTAAGATATATCGATTTCAATATCAAAAACGGTTGGGGAGAGGGGCCAAGTCAGTATTGGTCTGCAGCCGTTTTAGGTTAGGCGCAAGTAGGGTTGAACCTGAATATGCGGCGGTCTCCTGCAACCGACCTGGTAGGTCGATCGATGTATCGATATTTATTACTGGATATATGGATTTTTTGGCGATATTTAATATTACGATATATCGATTTAAATATCAAAAACGATCGGGGAGAGGGGCCAAGTCGGTATTGATCTGCAGCCGTTTTAGGTTAGGCGCAAGTAGGGTTCAACCTAAGTACGCAGCGGTCCCCTGCTACTTACCTGGTAGATGAGTTGAATGTATAGATATATCGATATTTCTTATTAGATATATCGATATTTTTGGCGATATTAAATATTGTTGGCGATTATAAACACTGTTGTCGTGTAGCTACCAATTAAACCATCCTTTGCCTGTCCTGTTCCCAACTATTATGTGGGGTCGGTGCAAAATGGGTTTTCTTCCATTCTTCTCTATTTGCAGTCGTCTCCACATTTATTTCTTTCTTACTCATAAATACTAATATACCCGTCATTCGTCACCGTCATCTGGCCCCAAACCAGAATTCCCTGGGCTATGAGAACCAGAGCAAAGTATATAAATTAGTACTAACATACAGTATGGACACTCCCTGCCGCACTCTAGATTGCGACCTCACCCCCTCGTCACCCAGATTGATACAGATTGGTTACATTTTGGGTGTCGAACGTATAGGATTTCGCCGCCATTTTGTTTGTTCCGTCATTCCTTTTTTGAAATGTCATTTCTTGCCCGTTGTATGAAGTGTGAAGTGTGTTAAATGACATACATACATAGATATTTAACACCCAGACACAGAGCAAACAAACCTGTTCGTCACACGAATGCTTGCACTAAAGGAGGTCGAACCCACGACTCTCAGCCCAGCAGGCAGGAGCACTGCCACTGGACCAATGGGTCGGTCAATATCATATTTCACACAGCACATCTATCTTGTCTTTTTTCTTCCTCTCCTTTCATCCACATTCATACTCATCACCCTTTTTGTAAACATGTCTTTCATCCTTCCTCATCACGTATCCAAACCACTGGTGTTACTTAAAACCTAATGTAGGTACTCATTCCTGATCTTGTCCAACCTCGTTACTGCACACATTTATCTTAACCTACGGATAAAAAGACTTTTCATACAAACGGCGATAGCGAATACACCTCTTAAAAGTTAACCGATTTTGACCCAATTATTGATAGGTTGCCAGTCAGAACAAAAGCTTTTTTTATAATAAACAGATAATCGCCCAGAATCAGTTTTGTATGAAAACACTGAACGACAAATAAAATTGCATTGAAAAAACAAAAACCTATAAATCTAGCGTTCGTTCTGACTGACACCCTATCAAAAATTAGTCAAAATCGGTTAAATTGTGAAAACCGCTTATCGCCGTTTGTAAGAAAAATTGTAGGTTCACAATCCTCTTAACATCCAACAGAATCGTGAACAGAATCCCATGGAAGATAGATACTTATTAAGGACCTTACAATTCTATACTGATCTTAATTGTGCTAATACTTGTTCTCTCTGCTCATATGTTCATATGGTGTATGTCTCACCGCGACGGGGTAGGCGTGGAGGGGCTCCGCGGGAAGGCGGCCGGCTTGGCGGCGGGGTTGAACTCCTTCGCGTTGGGGTTCAGCGTGGACTTCTTGACGGCGGCCGCGGGCGGCGAGGAGGGCGGCGACGCGGCAGGGGAGTCTGCCTTTGGGGCCGGCGGCGGCTGCAACAATATTAGTGGATATTATAATCATTAACGTTCGGGAAGCTTTGCAATATCTTCACGTCCCAAATACCGCAGTGTCTCAAGAGTAAGGTCTTTGACCAGTGTGTGTTGCCAGTGATGACTTACGGAACTGAGACATGGTCGCATACTATGGGCCTCATAAGAAGGCTCAAGGGTCACCCAAAGGGCAATGGAACGTGTTATGCTCAGAGTTTCCCTGCGTGATCGAACCAGAAACGACGCAGGAGAATCAAAGTAACCGACATTGCTCACAGAATCGCTAAACTGAAGTGGCAGTGGGCAGGGCACATAGCTCGTAGACAGATGGCCGTTGGGACAGTAAAATTCAGCACCGGAAAAAGTAGCGTAGGGAGGCCTCCCACGCGATGGGCCGACGACCTGGTGAAGATCACGGGAAGCCGATGGATGCGGGCAGCGCAGGACCGGTCGTCGTGGAAATCCTTGGGGGAGGCCTTTGCCCAGCAGTGGACGTTTTTCGGCTGATATAATGATAATAATCATTAAAATGATGCGACGACGTCCCTATTCCCGAACTAAGCCAAATGCGTAGTCAACGCATTATCTGTCAAAACGAAATTTTGTTCTATAAATATAAGTAAGTAAAAATTTTCATGTCTGTAAAGGAAAGGTAAGTAAGAGAAACTTCGATGTCTTTTTCAGTCACGAGAACCATACCTACCATCTAGCTCTCTCTAAGACCGGCGAGCTTCGATTCTGGAAGAAAGCAGACCTTTTGGCTTGCTTACAGGCTGAAGAAGATAATAAGTACAGTGCAGCAATCCCTGGATGTCGGTATGGTAGTTATGGATGGTCTAGCCACTGTCAATTCAGCACATCAGCTCATATATATACGTCCCCACCTTCGAGTTTCCTCGAAGGCGTGTGCAGGTTTCCTCACGATGTTTCCTTCACCGTAAGAGCGTCGGATAAACGTACATATGAAATCGAAATTCGAAAACACATTGGTACGTGGCAGGACTCGAACCACGACTTCCCAGATAGGAGATGGCGGCCCTTGCTGTTGCGCCACCGACGTTCCACTGTCAATTACCACCAGAAAACACCTTTGTTGACTACGGGATGAAGTAAGTAGTTTATTTGAAAAGTCCAGGGTTCGATAAGGCACAAGGGATAGATCACTCTAAAGCCTGTGTTGAGACTGAAAAGAGGGAAAGTTGCTACTCGGAAAATGGAGGCTACAAAACCACAAATGGACTTCCATTCAATCTGCTACTAAAATCTGTCAGGAAATATACGCGAGTGCCTGCAAGAAGATGTGGAAAAGCTGGTCTCCCTTGCACTTCTTTAGGCAAATGCGGGGGTTAGGAAAATTTTTGGACACGCTAATATATGTCCTAGTAATGTTTAAACTACATTTTCGTTAATCATCACATCAGCTCATATATACGTCTCCACCGAGGGGCTCGAGCCCACCCTGAATTAGGGCGATCGGGCCTTAGTCGATCATGCGGGCCCAGTGCGGGTTGGTTAACTTCACACACAACCTTCGAGTTTCTTCGAAGATGTGTGCAGGTTTTCTCACGATGTTTTCCTTCACCTTCATTTACGTTAATATAATACCCTAATTAATACTTACTTTATTTAGGTTTTGTAGTCAAACTAGGAACCCTTATAGTTTTGCCATGTCCGTCTGTCTGTCCATCTCCATTAATCTAGCTTTTAATAAAACGAACAAAAACGCATTGAAATCTCTCTAACAGTTTAGGAAATGCATTGTATGTACAGATACACAGACAGACAGAGGCTTCGGGGGTTAAAAACGAAACGAATATAATTTTTAAACGACTTCAAAAAAAGGAGGAGGTTTCTCAATTCGACCGTATATATTTTTTATTTATTTTTATGTGTGTTCGCGGATAACTTCGTCGTTTATGAACCGATTTTGATGATTCTTTTTTTGTCGGAAAGGAGATATCCCAAGGGATAACCATGATAACAAAACTAGGATCTGATGATGGCATCCTAGAGAAATCGAGGGGAACCTTAGTTTCTTGTTTGAAGTCGTTTTTTTTTGTTTAAAATTATTATGCGCGGTTCCTCTATGTGATCGAATCAGAAATAAGGATAACCGTAGGAGAACCAAAGCAATTGACATTTTTTACAGAATCACTACAACAAAGTGGCAGTGGGCGGAGCACATAGCTCGTGGAACCGACGACAGTAAGACAGTAAAGTTCTGTGAACAGAAGACCAGGTAAAGGTAGCAAAAAGCCACTGGATGTAGGCAGCGCAGGACCGGTCGTTGTAGAAATCCTTGATGCCAGGAGTTTGTTCAGTAGTGGGAATTCTTTCGGCTGATATGATGATGATGTAGGTACGTGTGCGATGTGATGTTATTATTGTCGAACCAAGCTAAAGCGGTACAAACGATTTCAGTGATTGACTTCATTTATAGATTCAATAAGAACTTTTTTCGAAAAAAATCTTTTTTCTGTCATATAAACTCTTTCACTGGCCCAAACTAATACCGCGCCGATATTTCTAGAGAACTAGGGACCATATTCATCATCATATCAGCCGAAGGACGTCAACTGCTGGACAAAGGCCTCCCCCAAGGATTTCCACGACGACCGGATCTGCGCTGCCCGCATCCAGAGGAAAACGCAACGGAAAACGTAGCGTAGGCAGGCCTCCCACTCGGTAAACCGATGACCTGGTGAAGATCGCAGGAAGGGAGCTTATTAATCAGCAATAAATGTTTCTTAAAAACATTTGGGAGCATTATTATTTTGATGAACTATTGGGCCGCTTATGCCTTCGGGCCTTTCTCTCTGATCTTGATCCATCTCTTTAGGACTATTCGTCAAAACATACAGCTGAAATTGTGATGAAAAATGGAGTTACCTTGTGGTGGTGGGCGGGCGGCGTGTGCTGCTTGGGCGGGCGGCTCGTGTGCTCCGAAACCGCCCCCGCATTGGCAGACACTTCTGGCGTGCGCGGTGCAGGCGGTGGCTGCGTCTGCAACGAATACACGTTTTTTAATATTAAAATTTGAGTGCGTTTAACTAAATCTCACTTGATGGAAAGTGACCTGGAAAACCTGGAAGTCTAGCGTATCTGGTAGATGTGCGAGAGGGAATGATGGAAAGTGACGATGTAGTCGAGAATGGTGCACGCAAACTCAAATAATGCCCTTTCACTCTCGCATTGAAGATCCCCAAATTGTAAGAGTCGGAAAAATAAGACGCAGGCAAGGAATTCCACTCCATCGCTCTTCACACAGTAAATGAGAAAGTGTAACGCTTCGTGCGGTTAGGCAGAATATCAACAACAAAGGGTTGGAACCTCTCCCTGTGTCTCGGTAACCGAAGATAGAATGGAGCTGGGGGGATAAGGTCGTGTATTAAGTACGTAAGGTAAAGTGAGACCATCTCAAAAGGGCCACATTAGGCATCTGTCAGTCTTGCATTCACAGTGAGGTGACCCTGTTCAAAATTATCGATTGTGTTGAATGAGCCTACATTTTCTTCGAACATCTGTGAATCAAATTGTGAAAAAAAGCTCTGCTTGCCTTCCTGCAGTAATTTTAATTAAATTTCATTGGAATCCTTAACCCATTATTATTCCGTCCTCGTTCATTTTATTTTCTTGTTCTTCATATTGCTCACGTGCATTAAGACTATTTTCTCCAAAACAAACACTTTTTAAGCAAAATTCTAGCAGACAACAATACAAAAACACTCTATCTTATCATGTTGCTATCCAAGGGATAGACGGCGGTTGCGTGGTGTTGCATTTAGCGTCACCCGCGGTCACGTGCAGGTAAATTTAAATTTACACCTACGGAACGAGACCTTTATACACATCTGGAATCAGATATGCAGGTTTCCTCACGATGTTTTCCTTCACCGTTAAAGCAATCGGTAAGTATATGTACGTAAGTTCGAAAAAATCTGTACATTGGCCGTCCGGATTTGAGCACGGGACCTCTGGTAAGGAGGACCGAGTCGTTACCGTTGAGCCACCGACGCTTTTTTAAACAAAACCACTAAAATAAACCTACGAACGTGTTGACTACATATTTCTAGGCTGTAGACGAGAGGTTGTTGCGGGCGTGGCCGACGACACCAGTTTGAAAGCTCCTGGAGAAAAACGCTAAACACGTTAAAAACCGACTTCCATCGCAACAGCTTAGTACAATCTTGTATTATGATTTTTGGTTTTTATTAATTTACTAATAAATTACTACACCGATTTTAATAAAATTTATATGGGACCACACGGGAAGACGAATTGAGAACCTCCTTTGTGGAAGTCGCTTGATAAACACGACTTACGGGTGGAGGCTGTGCTAGTGGTGGCGCGGGCTGCTGCTGCGGCGGCGGCGCGGCCGGCGCGGGCGCAGGCGACGACACCAGCTTGAACCCCTGACCAAACTTTCGCAGCTCCTGCAAAAAAAAAACGTCGTTTAGCAAAGAATTTATATACACTTATATACATATAACCGCCTCCTAGGCGTACTGGTAAGTCCATTCGCTTCACACCAGGAGGTCGCGGGTCCGATTCCAGGCGGGGTCAACTTTGTAAGACTCGGTTTGGTTGGTGGTAGGTTTTCCAAGTTTGTTTTCCAAACAACACCAGTCCAAATTTTTAAAATAGATATGCCTAATATGTATTTAACAAGATCTTTTTTTTACTTTTTGTATTCCATATAATTGAAACTATAAAGTAATATATATTTTATTTCTATATATATATATATATATAAAAAAGTGTTAGTTACACCATTTATAACTCAAAAACGGCTGGACCAATTTTTATGTTTTTGCATTTGTCTTCGTCCGGAATAGGAAAATAAGTATTAAAATATGATAATCAATAAAAAAAATAATGTTATCAGTCAAAAAATAATTTGTTTTAGTGTAGAGTAGGGTAGGGTAGTGTAGTGTAGAGTGGGGTAGGGTAGTGTAGTGTAAGAAGGAACGAAGTTCGCCGAGACAGCTAGTATACAGATAAAATGAACCCCTATTTTTTCTGGTCATCGCATCACTTGTGAAGGGATGGACCGATTTCGCTAATTCTTTTTTTGTTGAATTCATTGTCAGCAGAACGTGCTTATGTAGGGTAGGGTAGAGTAGGGTAGGAAAGTGTAGGGTAGGGTAGTGTAGTGTAAGGTGGTAGGAAGTTCGCCGGGACAGCTAGTTACAAATACAAATAGAAATTGCAAATGCGGCGCTATTTAGTGGGTCGCGATTACGCATTGCACTTTGTGCAGTTTAGGTTAAGAAATAAATTAATTAAATAGTCTAATTCTGACAGCTATGCCGCTACTTAGGTTCTCCTGCGGATCTCCTCGTTTCTGATTCGATCACGCAGAGAAACTCCGAGTATAGCATGCTCCATTGCCCTTTGGGTAAGCGACCATGTCTCAGTTCCGTATGTCATCACTAGCAACACACACTGGTCATCTTAGTCTTGAGACACTGCGGTATTTGGGACGTGAAGATATTGCGAAGCTTCCCGAACGCTGCCCAGCCGAGTTGGATTCGACGATTGATCTCTTTCTTGAACTTAAGTGGCAGTGGGCGGGGCACATATCTCGTAGAATGGATGGTCGTTGCGGTAGCAAAGTTCTCGAATGGCGACCGCGAACCAAAAAACGTAGCGTAGGCAGGCCTCCCACTCGGTGGACCGATGAACTGGTAAAGGTCGCGGGATGCCTCTGGATGCGGGTAGCGCAGAACCGGTCGTCGTGGAAATCCTTGGGGGAAGCCTATGTCCCGAAGTGGACATCCTTCGGCTGATATGATGATGATGAAATAGTCAAATTTTACTACTCAACTGGATCGGTATTTTTATCTATCACTCCTCAGAGTCGCCGTACCCCTCATTATCATATCATCTGGGATCAGCCCTACACAAACGTATTCTGCTCTATTATGGGGATCGGACTGCATCAGAAATAAAATCTGAAATATGATTTCCTAAATTGCTCTCCTCTTAAAGTTTCAAAAAAACCTTAATTGTTATTTTTTTCCATCACGTCTTCAATTTTTAATTGATCAAATTCACAAAATAAGTTCGTCAATGACGCTAAAAATTTACGACGTCACTTGTGGGTATATCAAATATTTTTAGAACATAATTTCGTTTTTGACAGATTATTAAAAGTAACTCAAAAGACTAGCAGTCCGATCCCCTATTGTCAGTCTTTCTTTCAAATAGTCTTTGGTCTGAAGGTATCCATGTTGTATGTATGTATGTATAAATTCTTTATTGCACCCAAGGAATAATCACAAAATGGTTTTATCAGACTTAAGTGTACAAAGGCGGTCTTATCGCTAAAAGCGATCTCTTCCAGACAACCCTTGGCAAATGAGATATATTCAAATATATTATGTAAAAACAACGATAGCGCACGAATCTGATAGCAAGGTACCTATTTTCCAAAAGGCAAAGAAATAATAATCCACGATAAATGTATATGTTTTAAATATACATATGGGTAGATAGATAATAATAATTGATTTATATATACAGGGTCTTAACAAAGGTAGGCATTTTTTTTAACTGGAGCATGTACTCATGAAACTGAACAACTTTCCCCAAGAATCCCATGGTCAATTCACTTTTGTTTTTTAATTAAAATTATTAAATTGCGCGGAATACGCTAGAATACGCCGCAGCGGCGTGGCGCGCCGGCGCGGTCATTGAACTTTGTCAATACGCGGATACCAGATGGGAGTTGTATTCTGAGCAGTTGATAATTTAATTAAAAAATAATAAATGTGAATTGACCATGGGTTTCTTGGGGAAAGTTGTTCAGTTTCATGAGTACAAGCTCCAGTTAAAAAAGTGCATACCAATATATAACAAGTATAAATATACATATATACGCACAAAACTACTGGATCAGGAAACGCTGCTAGTGTCCTAGCGTGCCGAACATCAGAAGGTAAAGAGTTCCATAGGCGAGCATGTTGATACAAACTATGCATACAGACCTGCACGTGCGCGTCTTCCTGCTTCCTCTCGGGCGCGTGGTGGCGCGGCGGCCGGCTGTGCCCCTCCACGCCCACCGGAACCGGCGGGTTCTGCCAACAAAGTGGTGGAAACATTTTTGTATGGAGGCTAGCATTTTATTTTTCTAATCTTCCGCACACGATTAAACCTATACTAAATATTGAAGATGGCAAACTTTGCTCACAGAAAACGTTCCTTTATTTTGAAAAATAAGTAATAGCTGGCACGTCATCACGAGACTCCTGCAAGCCACTTTTTAAGGAGCTTGGTCTGTTGCCATTACCCGCGCTTTATATATTTGAGCTTTATGTGTTTGTGAAGCAACATCTAAAATTATTTTAAAAAGCCAGTGACAAAAACACAAGAACCGTTAGAGATTCATACAATCTAGTTTTTAACGAAACCCCATTGACTGAAATGTATAGCCGAAATTGTGTATGTATGAGCGTTCGCATATATATAACAACTTACCGAATGAACTAAGAAATCTAAAACCTTAAGACAAAATTGTTTAAATGGCTTAGTGACAAAAATTATTATAGCGTTGTTGAATATCTCTCTGACAAAAACAAACTTGTTGACAATTGAAGTTTTTTTAAGATTTGCGTGACATTATAATTTTAATCTATGTTAAAAATTTGCATGCCTTGCACAGGCGAAACACGATTGCACTATGAAATTATATTAAATAAAAGCTTGTAAAAACGGATGCAAGGGGCGCGACACTTTTCTGACCGACCAAAGTTTCAGTTTCAGCCAGGTGAGATGATGCCAAGAAGGGCTTACCAATTGTGAATAAAAAAATTAAAAAAGGTTCGATTCCTGGTGGCAAACATTTTTTATAAGTCTTTGAAATGATAATTTATTTGCATCAAACATGGTAGTAAGATGTTTAACTTGCAATGTATGTATATATGTATTTTTTTGGGGTGAAATCTTGCAAAATAAATTTGACCCACTTCCCGGTTTCCGATTGAGCTGAAATTTTTGCATACATGTGTAAATCGCGTGACAATGCAATATTATGATGACATCGTGCTGATCTGATGATGGAGCTGGAAGATGGCCATAGGAACTTCGCAATGAAACGACACAACCTCATCGAGTTTGGGCTCATTTGATTCGTATTGACGAGTACTTTAATTGTAAAAAGCTTGTGCCTAAAAGCTTTTAGGTTTTTCGAAAATTATTCATTGGAATCTCATAGGTCATTAGGTGAAACTAGGTATGAAACTGATGCTCACGTGATGGTGATGCTGTGGAGGGAAGGCGTGCCTTGGGTGAGGCGCACGCGCTTCCCCGTTGAGCTTGCCGGCTGGCGGTGGCGGCGCGCTCGCCGGCACTGCCGCTGGAGGTCTGCAACAACACAGAATACAAATATCAAAAAAGGTTGCACTCAGTTTCAGAATTCGGTTCATCACAACGTCCCCACCGAGGGATTTTTCAATGGCGGACAAGAAAATATACATACATTGTCACTTACCACTAGGTGAGATGTTGTCAAGGGTTTACCAATTGTAAATAAAAAAAAACACATTTTAATGTATCAACTTCTTTTCTTTCTGTTTATTTCTGGTGTGCAATAAAGGATATTTACTTACTTCTATAAAAATAAAAAAATAAAAATCTTTCCATACAATTTGTTATCGAACATTTTTACTGTCGATGATGCCGTAGATGGGAGCGGGCTTACCCAGAAAGCAATAGAGCACTGGCTATGTTATTTTTATGTCGGAACACATCAATGTGCTATAAGCACTGATATTGACCATGACAAATGTTGTTCTATAAACGTAAAAAAAAGATTTTCCATACATATTTTAAATTAACCGCCTCCGTAGCTCAGAGGCAAAGTTCACTGGCTTTACACAGGAGGTCGCGGGTTCGATTCCCGGCGGGGTCAATTGTAAGACTCGGTTTGGTTGGTGGTAGAGCATTTTCTAAGCCCGCCTGGCTAGCTACCACCATCTTATCTAAGTCTTGCCGCCAAATATCAATGTTAATATCATTGGTGTGTTCCGGCATGAAGATAAGATAGCCAGTTCCCCATTGCGTTGGGGAATCTTAGTAAGCCCGCTTCCATCTTCGGCAACATCGTCGCTTACCACCAGGTGAGATGTTGTCAAGGGTTTACCAATTATGAATAAAAAAAAAATAAAAAAAAAACAACTTATTGACCATTTTTGCGGGACGAGATCAATTCGTCACTTTCAAGCCGTACGAGGCGTTCGCTTCAAATAGGTACTCACGGTGGATGCTGTGGCTGTGACATCGGTGCATGGTAGCCGCCCGCCTGCGCCGCGTAACTTTTCCCTCCGGCCGGCGTCGGCACGGACGCACTGGGCGTGTTCGCGCTCTGCAACCAACAATGATAATGTCAAAATCAAAGTTAACTGCTAAGGTACTGTTTTTTTACCGACTTCAAAAAGGAGGAGGTACTAAGTTCGACTGTATATATATATTTTTTTAATGTTACCGACTTCAAAAAGGAGGAGGTACTAAGTTCGACTGTATATATATATTTTTTTAATGTATGTTCACCGATTTCTCCGTCAATTGTGGACAGATTTTCAAAATTCTTTTTTCATTCGAAAGAGTATACTCCCGAGGGGGTCCCATTGTCACCACTCACCAAGTCAGGATCTGATGATGGGATCCCAGGGAAATCGAGAGCAACCCTCAAATTACTCATTACGTAGGCACTTATTACGTGATTCATATGTTTTCTAAAGCTATTAAAATACTTGCGTCTGTTAGTCATCATCTCATGTTGATAAGCTGATGAGGAAGGTACAACTCCTTAACGGTTAGGAGTTGGAGGAAAACTCTTTCAATATTATACATAGATATATATGTAGGTATGCATAGAGCCATAGACCGATAGGTTGTATTCTTTCAGGTTAATCGGATAAGTTTATGATGGACGATTAACTCCATAACTTTTGTGTTATGGAGTTATATCGTCCATCATCATCTGCTGAGATGATGATGGAAGCCACAGGACTTTTGTATCTGTTAATGAAATAAATGTACTTATTATGATTTAATAATTCCTATTGGTGAGTAGGTGATTGGGTTTAACGTTGTTAGATTTGAGATCGGTGTCCGCAAACCATCGAATCTAAAACATTTGATACGTAAGTAACTGTGTCCTGGTACCGACCTCAAAAAAAAATTTAATTCGTACCCACCTTTGATTTTGTTATTGTTGGTTAATGTTGTGCATTTAAGTATAATCATATTATTTCATACTTTTGAGTGAATTTCATTTTGAAGTCGGTTTTTAGTTTTTTTAAACTTTTTTTTAGCCTAGTTGAACATAATAACAATGAAACCCTCTAACTAACCCTCTCTGAAACTAATAACGCGTGTCCCAAAAAGGACGCAAGATTTAAATTTGCCGCCATTTTTGTATTTTAGTGCTGGCAACCCTAAAAAAAACTATTTGACAACTGAATGTTTAGGGTTTGTAAAAATGGCGGGTTATACGAAAGATCAACGCGTTTTTATTATTGAACAATATTTCAAAAGTAATGAAAGTTTGGCGGGTACGGTTCGAAAATTCCGTGCAAAATATGATCGGAATATTGACTTGAATTCATCAACTGTGAGCAGAGTGGTTACAAAATTCAGGGAGAGTGGATCAATTCATGATGTTTATTCCACTGGTCGTCCAAAAACAAGCCGTTCAAATGGCAATATCGAATCAGTGCGTCAGAATGTACGTGAACATCCAGGAACATCCATTAGGCATCGTGGACAAGAATTGCAAATTTCAAAAAGCTCTCTCCAGCGTATATTTTACTAAAAATCTGCATCTCCATGCTTACCACGTTCAAATAACACAAGAACTGAAGCCTCATGATCATGGACAGCGAAGAGAGTTCGTTGAATGGATTATCGAGCGCCAAAACAGGGTTGAAGATTTTTCAAACAAAATCATCTTTAGCGACGAATCACATTTTCATCTCAATGACTTTGTTAATCGTCAGAATTGCCGCATTTGGGGCTCAGAGATGTGGGTACATGTGATTGTTCAAAAACAAATGCATCCACAACGGGTCACTGTTTGGTGCGGATTTTAGGCTGGAGGCATTATTGGACCATATTTTTTTCAAAATAAAGCCGGTCAAGCAGTTACTGTTAATGGAGCTCGATATCGCGACATGAGAACAAGGTTTTTTCTAGCCGAATTAAAGGATATCGATGTGGAGGCAATGTAGTTTCAACAGGACGGGGCCACTTGCCACACAGCCGAAGAAACGATGCAATTACTGCATGAAACATTTCCTAGTCGTGTGATCTTTTGATTCGGTGATCAGAATTGCCCCCCTAGATCTTACGATTTAACGCCTTTAGACTTATTTTTACAGGGTTATTTAAAGTCTAAAGTCTATGCCAATAAGCCCACAACCACTCATGCTTTAAAAGAGGAAATTCGACGCTGCATCGGAGAAATTCAGCCGCATCTATGCAAAATGGTCATAGAAAATTTTGACAAAAGAGTGCGTATGTGCCAGCAAAGCCTAGGAGGACATTTGCCTGACGTATTATTCCACAAATAACCCTATTTTATGTATTTCAAAATTTTATATACATTTATTATTATTATTATTATATCAGCTCATATACGTCCCCACCGAGGGGCTCGAGCCTACCCTGAATCAGGGCGATTAGGCCTTAGTCGACCACGCGGGCCCAGTGCGGGTTGGTCGACTTCACACACAGCCTTCGAGTTTCTTCGCAGGCCTGTGTGCAGGTTTCCTCACGATGTTTTCCTTCACCGTTAAAGCAATCGGTAAGTATGTACGTAAGTGTTTGAAAAACTCATTGGTACATTGGCCGTCCAGATTTGAACCCGGTACCTCTGGTTAGATGGACCGAGTCGTTACCGGTTGAGCCACCGACGCTTTTATATACATAGTAACGAAAAAAAAAATTGTTTTTCATCAATTTCAAATCTTGCGTCATTTTTGGGACACCTTTATATACCGGTATCTGGGTATGTCGCAGAATATTGGTGTTCACGAGGCAGGGGTGAAACGGGCGGTTTGTGACGTGTTTTGGGAGCGCCTGAAAAAAGTTCTTGAGAGCTATTCCGTCGGGCGTTAACAAGATGTTCTTTTAAACACCTGCGGCATACTCAGATGGTCACAGACCAAAAATGGACGCCCTGGATCAAAAAGTCCGCACTACTATGACACCCCTTAAGATGCATCACCCGAGGTAGTCAGAGATGAGGCTGTATGTCACACGGAAGAGTAGCGGCCGTGGCCTTCCAAGTGCCAAACAAATGCACAACCGCGAGATATGCAGCCTCCGAAGTTACTTCCTGACAAAAGTCGATAGTGACTTGCATAGAGTTGTCATAGCCTGTGATAAAGGACTAACCCCTCTATCCATGGCCCAAGAGAACTGGCAGGCGCCGCCGCCGGCTTTACTTAGCACTACTGAGCGAGAGGCCATCTGACAAGACAAAGAGCTTCACGGTAGGTTCTTCAAGGCCCTTTGTGGATCCTACATAGATCAAAAGGCCTCCGTGCACTGACTGCGCTTCGTAGACGTTTTTGCGGAGACCGAGGGTTTTGTCTGAGACCGAGGGTTTTGTCTGTGCAATACAGGATCAGGTGGTCAAGACGAACAACTATAGGAGGTTCACAATAAAATATGAGAACATTGGACGTTTGTTGGTTAAAAAAAATTAATTAAAAATTAAAATTTAAACTGTTTATTTCAATGAAAAGGAAACACTTGATGCCACACAAAAAACGCAAATCTTGATAGAGAAGATTATAAGCGTTTAGCGTTACTTGCACAGCTTGTTGTGCCGTCAACCAGGGAAGACCCTGCGTCATATAACCTCCGGTTGTTCCAAGCAGCCAGGATCCTACCCCAAGAGATCGCTCTAAAGTAAGGCCTCATATCTCGGCGGTTGCCGTATTATTACATACAAGTAAACGCCGGAGCCGGTTCTTGCATGTGGCTTAAAATCGTGGGAGCTCAAGCTCAACACTGCACGTCTTGTGGCTAAGATAAAGGCGACGACTTTTACTAACCGCAGTGTCTGTGTCCTTGCTAGGCGGAGTGTGCGGCGCGTGCGCAAGGCCGGCCCGTCCATAGCGCGAACGGAGCGATCGCTCCAGTCTCTAGACACAGAGGGGCGCCGATATCTATCTCGGTGAGCTCTTTCGGCGTCGCGATTGGCGCTTTTAATTATAAACATTAGCCTCATTATCGTCCATCTCGCGGTTTTTTTTTTTATTATTAGTGTGGACGGTTCTAAATTGTTTAAAAATGCACTTGAAATGTGGTATTTTTTTTACCAAAAAAAGAGCTATCTCGCGTTTCTTTCGCTCGCGCAATCTTTGGTAGTAAACTATATCCGCGTCTAAATTATTCATTTCAAATATACTATAAAAAACACCCGTCATCATTTTTAAGTCTTGAGAAAGGATTTCAAGCCTTTTTCTGTCCATGCCTAATTGTCTACACATCAATTTAATCATATAATGATACACCACCTCTAAAGGGCCTATATTTCGATCTTGCTCTATCCTAAAAATTGGTACAGGCGAGCACTGCGTGCGCGGGGTTTGTGCACAGGCTGCTGCTGCAGCTTGCTGGCAGTGCTAGTTGCGCCCCCGTTGTTGCAACTGACGAATTTGTGCAAGATATTTTCACTCACCGCAGTGTCTATGTCCTTGGGTCTGTCACCTCTGCGTTCCTTCTCGTTGCTGGGCGGAGTGTGCGGAGGTTGTTGCTGCGGCTTACTGCTAGTGCTAGTTGCGCCGCCGTTGATGCCACTGACGTATATGTGCAAGATATTTTCACTCACCACAGTTTCTGTGTCCTTGTGTCTGTCACCTCTGCGTTCCTTCTCCTTGCTGGGCGGAGTGTGCGGCGTATGAGGCGTGTGTGGAGTGTGCGCAGTGTGCGGCGGATGCGTTGTGTGCGGAGGCTGCTGCTGCGGCTTGCTGCTAGTGCTGGTTGCACCACCATTGTTGTTAGTGCCACCAGCGGCTTTTACTAGCTTGCCGGCCTGCTGGAGAAGTGGTAACTATTAATGGACACGATTTAAAAGGTTGCTATTTATCTAAATTATAAGAGATTTAAAATACGTTGGTAAGCCCGCTTCCATCTTCGGCATCATTGTCACTTACCAGGTGAGATGATGCCAAGGACTTACCAATTGTGGATAAAGAAATAAATAAATAAAAAAAAACGTTGATACTAAGGAAGTGTATTGAGTGCCGCTAGCGGCAACGTATTGAGATTGGTTAAAATGCTGTAAGTTTTGCGACAAAATAGTGGGCGCCATCTAGTTTGTCTTAAAATGGATGCATGGTATAGTTACGGTCTAGCTGACTCTCGCGTTGTACTCGTGACCGCATGCTGCCCGTGTGAACTGGCCTACTCTTGTCAAAGGTATTAATGACTTTCAATGATTTTTATGTATAACTTTTCGTGTTATATTGTTTTCATGTTCTAATGACATAATCTGGTTTATTTCAAGTATTGAATTTTGACGTTATTAACTAACGATTGTTTATTTCTTGATTTTTCACAAATAACATTATGTTATTATTATTTGATGACTATCAGAATGTCATTTGCACCTATTTTGAATAAATACCTTGAACCTTGTGTATAGCTATATACATAATCGTAACTATAGTTTGTTAATTTTCGATTCTGCTCCCCAAAATGAAGATAGCACTACTATTGTTATTATGGAATAAATGTTTTAACAAACTACAACAATGCACACTTGGCATAAGGCGAAATAACAGGAGCACCTTCAGCGGAAACAGTCGGCTGGGGTTCAGTGCGACGACGGGGAGACAAAGCGTCCGACTATCCGGGCATAGATGAGGAATACTGTTTTTACAATTATAGGTGTGCCTCGAATTCCAGCCGCATTAGGTGCCGTTTAGGGTCGGCTGTATTAGCCCGTTCAAGGATAAGACTACAAAGACGACTTCGGTGGATTCCATTTGCCACATATCAGTAACCGCTTGCAGCGCGCTCACCACGTATCCTTAAAGACAGTCATAAAAACGATGTCCACGCTGACGAAACCGCGAGAAATAGCTCTAATGACACAATAAAAACTTTCGTCTTGCTAGATACGTTCGCAGTTCGCATCGTCTCATGCACCAATCGCACTCGAAGACAGTCATATAAACGATGCCCAAGCGAGCGAAGCAGCAATCAAAAGCTAGTATAGTAATAATTGAATTAAGCAGTGTCGGTGGCGTAACGGCTAGGGCCGCCGCGCCGCCTCCTGTCCGAGAGGTCGTGGTTCGAATCCCGCCACGCACCAATGTGATTTCGGATTTAGATTTCATATGTACGTTTATCCGACGCTCTTACGGTGAAGGAAAAAATCGTGAGGGAACCTGCACACGCCTGCGAAGAAACTCGCAGGTTGTGTGTGAAGTCGACCAACTCGCACTGGGTCCGCGTGGATTCAGGGTAGGCTCGAGCCCCTCGGTGGGTCCGTATATGAGCTGATATGATAAGCAGCATGAAGTAATGTATTGTATTACCTGTCCGGGTTTCCGCTTGCTGGGTATGACGTACTTGCCGGGCGCGGCAGGGTCAGCAGGGTCGGCAGGGCGCGCTACTGCCGCGTACCTTTCTTCCTCGTCACCGTTCTCTAGCTCTATGCGCGCCTTGTACGCGGGCGCGTTCTCTATCTCCGCTGCGATCTCCTCCGCTTTGGCTTCTGCGTCTCTGTTAGTTTGGTCATAAATGATTAGATCAAATATAAAAGAACTAGATACCCGGTTTCATACATAACAAACTTCAAATAACATCTGGACAGTTGTTTAACTAGAGACTAGGATAGAAATATTCAAATAATAGGTATTTAACATAGCGTTAGACAAAAAGAGAGAAAGAGAGAGAGAGAGAGAACCACGAAATAGAATGTAATTAACAAACTCCCACTCTTGATACGTGATTTCACAGATGACGCCTAAAATAATATTATAAAGAGGAAAGATAGGATTTTTTGTTTGTTTTGAATAAGCTCCGAAACTACTGGACCGATTTGAAAAAATCTTTCATCGTTGGGAAGCTACACTATCCGCGGTTGCTTTAGGCTATATTATATTTTCTTAAAATTAGGGATCCTAACTAAAACCTACGAAGAAACTATGTAAAGAAAACTAAGTGAGGTTCGAAAATGCCCCCACGAAATAGTTACCTGAGGAGGTGGGGCTTAAAATGTCTACCGCGCAGCGCGATTAGTCGGTCCCTGTCTTTGGCAAGCTGCTGACGTCAGATTCCCGGATGTTTTTGCGTCGAAAACCAAATACAAACAATTGACGGCTAAGGTTCCACACCCAAATATGCCATCGTGTGTTGTTAAGTGGTGCAGAAGTCATTCCGATTTCAAAAACACTGGAATCACTTTTCACCGATAAGTAAAAATTTAATTTACAAAATACGTACTAAACGTAGTGTAATTATATTCTATTTGATCGAAGCGAAGTAACAATCGTACCAACAAATGTGGCAATCAGTGCTGCCATGACCAAATTTTTAATTGCCGTGTTCGGTGAGTTAAATCGGCGTGTTGTATGGAAAATAAGCATTTCGATTGCCGTACCACAATAAGGAAAATTGAGATTAAAACATGATTCATTTAAAAAATAATACGACCAATACTTCGCTTCGATATCTCGGGAACAATGTTTCTAAGAAATACTTAAATATAAATACCAATGTATAATTCAGTACCGTTTGTTTTTTGTTTGTTTGGGTTGGGTGGAAGCAAGGGTAAAAGTCCATTTTTAAACAGGTTTGTACGGAACCCTCGGTGCGCAAGTCCGACTCCCACTTGGCCGGTTTGTTATTAAAAAAAATAAAAGTAGTTATTATATATTATAAAAAAAAGTTATTCGGTCACAACAAGTCGTCATTTGATATGTCACACGATATAGTTTGAAAATATTTTTTAAATCTTATTTACCCCCAAAACTGGCCAGGATTGAAATTTTTAATTTACGGTACATGTCCGTCTTTAGGTCACCGATTTACATAAATTTACCAAATTTCGGTTGAATTCGCTGTGATGTACGGACAGAAAGACACACAGACACGCGAGTGATCCTGATATGGTTCCGTTTTTACCTTTTGAGATAAATAACCCTGAAAACAATTTTCTCCGACAAAAATACGTACAACCATACTATTGGAAGTTTTAAGCGCCTCCGTGGTGTAATAGTTAAGCTTGCCATTAGCGTCCAGGAGGTTGCGGGTTCAATTCCCAGCAGAGTCTAACTTTGTATGACTCGCTTTGGTTGGTTGTTACCACCATCTTATCTAAGTATTGCCGCCAAGCATCAATGTTAACAGCATTGGTTAGTGTGCTCCGGCTTGAAGTTAAGATATCCAGTTATTGCATTGGGGAATCTTGGTAAGCCCGCTTGCATCTTCGGCATCATCGTCACTTACCATCAGGTGAGATAGATGAGATGATGTCAAGGGCTTACCAATTATAAAAAAAAGTTAATATTGGTATTGTTATATTAAAAAAATCAACCAAATACTAAATGTTACATAGTTGAAACAATATTAATCTTCGTTTATTACAAGTTCTTACTTTTCGTAATTTTTTTGTGGGGATTTTCTTCGAACTGTTGACTGATAAATGTACTTTTTAATTGAAATCATTGTCAATTTCGTCCTTTATAAGAATAAAACCTTACAATACTCCTAAGATCATATTTGACCTTACCATTAAAAAATTGTAAGAAAATTGCCGTAGAGCACGGCAATTGCGGTAGCAATGACAACACTAGCACTCGCCATGACGTTAGCGTGACATCGATGACGAGTAATGACCGCTCTCGCTTACACTTACGAGTTATTAGCGGGTTCTCTTTCATTCTTATTGCCTTGCTAATTTGAGAAGGCCACTAAATGTAAGACCGGATAGTACATTATTAGGAGTCGTAAATTTGTTAAAGTTTTTACTGTTATATGTGTGAGTGCTTCGTCGCCTTACGCGTTTCATTGTGTTGGCGGTTGTACCGAGTCTGACGCGGACATAATAGGTGAATTACATTTCTTTACATAGTTTCTTCGTAGACTAAAACTCAAATAATGTAACCCAAGGTTTAAAAAATTACCTAAAAATTCTTGCAATATCTACAAAAAGTAGTGTTGTGTAGTGATAGTGTAGTAGTGTATTGGTGTAGGTAGTGGTAGTGTCATCATCATCATATCAGCCGAAGGAAGTCCACTGCTGGACATAGGCCTCCCCCAAGGATCTCCACGACGACCGGTAGTGTAGTGTATATTAAACATATTATATATTTAACTAGCTGTCCCGGCGAACTACGTACCGCCTTACATTACATTACACTGCCCTACCCTACCCTACCCTACACTACCCTACCCTACCCTACATACACTACCCTACCCTACCCTACATACACTACACTACACTACCCTACCCTACCCTACCCTAAAAAAAATTGATGTTGTCCGATTCTCAGACCTACTCAATATGCTCACAAAATTTCATGAGAATCGGTCAAGCCGTTTCGGAGGAGTAAGGGAACGAAAACTGTGACACGAGAATTTTATATATTAGATAAACTCCCACTCTTGATACGTGATATCACAGATTTAATTAAAGCTATTGGCACCATTTTTTTATAGAACAATGTTATTATATACTTGAAGACTACAGATCGCGGCATCTAAGTTTAACAGAGCGCACGTGCAGTCTCTTAATTTGAGATCTCAATCGAAGTGCGGGACGCGGTGGTCACGCGCACCAAGGGACGCCAGCCCCTCGCGGAACCCTGGCGGTCCCTACCTGCGTGGACGACCGCCATATGTGTTTATACGACGCGAATTGTACCTAAATGATAAGTGGCTATGACTGGTATTTTCTTTAAATTTAAATCATCTCTTAATAATTTTCATTTAATTATTTTTAACTCGATTTTGTCACTTTGTGATATATTTGCTTGATATTAATTTTATAATAATTTAATTTGTATGAAATTTTATGATATAAGTACCTAATGATTTAGATTTTTTTTAAGAATTTATAATTTAATGAGCTTTTATGTTTTAGATTTGAAAGAAAAAAAAAGTTCATTCGGCAACCATAAATACAGAATTAAGTAGGTACTCGTACCTTATTTAAACAAACTATAAATAAAGATTAAAATTAAAATAAATATACCGAATTATACTTACTAATAGATTTACTTTGAATTACAGTATGCCTTAAGGTGGGAGATAGCTGTACAATTTTTTTTCAATACAGTTGCTCGAAAAGTGGTACTTTACATGCCAGTTAACTGTGCAAAATTGACTTTACCGCACACGTGCTTTTTACTTTGCTACTTTTTTATTATCTGCTCGGATTTCTAGCAAAAAAAAAATATAATAACAAAAGGTACAGAATCTTTGAGACTTTTGATAGGAGAATTTTAAAAGACATTGGTTGTTGCTCCGAGAGGTTAAATAACGCTAGTTAGTTAGATTCTCTTTAGGTTATATGTTTGTGAAGAAAGGAGAATAAATACTACGCTGGCTTGTGTCAGAAGGAGATAGATTGATGACGCATGAAGCGCACAGGTTACACCAAGGAGGTCATCTTATTCAAGGAGGTTTTAATGCTTTAAATATTATACCAAGCCTTATTGTAATCTACTAGTGGGTGCTCGCGGCTTCGCCCGCGCAGTTCCCGTTTTTTGGTGATCCCGTGGGAATTTCTCGAAATCCTTTTTTAGCGGATGCTCTGTGGTAAAAGAGATTGACATGACCACTAGCAGTGCTCGTAATCGCATATAACATGTAATATAATTAGTTAAATATGTGTCAAAACTATGATAATCTCTTTTTTCAAAAACAACATAAGTAATGTATTTTTCAGCGAAAAGGACAAGGCTGATGTAATAAAACATAACCAAATTTAGATTAGATGTTTTTGTATATGCATTTGTTTATCTGTTTCTACTATGACATCAGCATTCATTGTTTCGCAACCCTACTCTATGCATACATTCAGCATAACCTGTGCTCCATTCAAGTAATTAAGCTCACTTTGTACACACTATCTTGATATAGGTACTGTGGGCACCTCCACCAAATGTAACGTCGTCTACGGAACGCTGGGGTGTGTAGCTCAGAATGAAAGATTTGGAATACGTTTTTAATTTTTTTAATAAGAATCATCAGAGATTATCATATATTTAACACGTAAAAAAAAAGAAGGCTTTGTCGGCTGACTGATTATTATAGCTTCATTGATTCCTCTCACTTTCTTGCCATAACTTTAGGGACCTCAGCCCAGACGCGCGGATAATAAAAATATACTCTTAGTCAAAGGACCTCTGTCCTGGCTCACGGTCCGCCATAGAATGAATATCTCTTGTTTCGAAAGACTTATCAATTCAAATTTAAACTAATATTCTAACTTCGATTCGCGCTGGCAAGAAACTAAGCAAGGAGTTGGAAGTGCATATATGTAGAGACATACGATCTCTACAGTACCATGTATTTATTCTAAAGGTACTTCCTACTTAGCTAATATCTTTCTAAAGGACAACTTTTTCATTTGTCTATTTTTTTTCTTTTCTCTCTATTAACAATAATATGTTACACTAGTGGATGCCTGCAGCTTCGCCCGCGCAGATCCCGATTTTTACGGTTCCCGTGGGAATTTCCCAAAATCCTTTCTTAGCGGATGCCTACGTCATAACATCTACTTGCATGCCAAATTTCAGCCCGATCCGTCCAGTAGTTTGGGCTGTGCGTTGATAGATCACTACGTCAGTCAGTCAGTCACATATATTTGTTACATTAACGATCTACAGGTGGAAACTCGAAATGGCTATGTTCTTTTGCTATCCATTTCTCTATAATGATGTAAATTAGCTGTAAGTTTTCCTAACAAATAAAAACAAAATAAATAATTAACTTTAATGTACTAATTCCCAACTTACTAAACCATATTACTAATTCACTAAATAAACGTCTTAAGACGTAGCACCGCGTGCCGGAAGACGAAGCGTAGGAAGGCCTCACACTAAGTGGACCGACGACCTGGTGAAGGTCGCGGGAAGCCACTGGATGCGGGCAGCGCAGGACCGGTCGTCGAGGAAATCTTTGGGGGGAGGAGCCTTTGTCCAGCAGTCTACGTCTTTAGGTTGATAAGATGATGACGATAACGGAAAAAAAAACTCACCTATAATCTTGTGTGTCCCTCTTTTGCAGAGGCAATGTGTAACCGGCTAACGAGTGATCGTATGTGCTGTGCACGCCATAAACCTGGGTGACAAAAGATATAAAATGTTACCCAATTTTTTTTTATTCACAATTGATTGGTAACTCCTTGGAATCAACTCACCTGATGTCAGGCGACGATAATGCCGAAGATGAAAGCGGGATTAATAAGAAAAAAATATTTCAACAATAAGCATTTGACAAGCATTCTCAGTTATGTGGGCAATGGTTAAGTCTATTAGCTTCACATCAAGAGGTCGCAGGATCGATTCCCGGCCGGAGTCTAAGTTTGTTAGACTCGGTTTGGTTGGTAGAAGGGCATTTTCTACGCCTACAAGGCTACCACCATCTTATCCAAGTTTGCCGCTAAACATCAATGTTAATAGCTTTGATGTGTTCCGGCTTAAAAATAAAATAGCCAGTTTCCATTGCGTTAGGGAATATTGGTAAGCCCGCTTTCATCTTCGGCATTATCGTCACTTACCATCACGTGAGAATCTTCTTGGCTTACCAATTATGAATAAAAAAATAATACTTAAGTGCTTCAATTCAAATCTAATATTTAAGTATTTTATTAACTTGAGTCGCCGCCGTCGTCGCCGCATCCGTCCCAGTGCTCCAGGTGACGCTCGTCCAGTGTTCGGCAGTTACCAATTAACACACTAGGCACATGTAGGACTTCTTACCTCCTCGTTCTTGCGGAACATGTCGTTAGCGTCCCAGCCATTGGCGCGGTCCAGAGCAAGTTCGTCCAACCCCGCGTCGCCGTTCAGAGTGGGCGAGTCGCCGCTGTCGTCGCCGCATCCGTCCCAAGGCTCTAGGTGACGCTCTTCCAGTGATCGCCCGTTACCTGAAATATTGACAAGTGTTTACTAGGGAAGTTATTATTTTCTCACCCTCGACGCAAAAAGAAGGGTGTTATAAGGTTCAGGTGTATGTCTGGTCTGTGTGTCTGTACATGTCATCGCAGTTCTTAAATGGGTAGACCGATTTCGACGCGTTTTTTTTTATTTAAAAGCAAGATTAACCGAGATGGTTTTAGACATCATCAGCCGAAAATCGTCCACTGCTGGACAAAGGCCTCCCCCAAGGATTTCCACGACGACCGGTCCTGCGCTGCCCGCATCCATCGGATGGGAAGCCGATGGTTTTAGACATATTTTATAGAAATCCAAAGAGGTTGGGTGAATGGATTTCTACCAATTATTGCTACGAACTTTCATGGTTAGCATTTAAATAAAATAACGCATTGAAATCGGTCAACCCATTTAGGAACTGTAATGAATGTACAGACAGACAGACATAGGCTTCAAACTTTATAACACCCCTTTTTGGATTTCCATAAAATATGGCTAAGAACCATCTCTGCTAATCTTGCTTTCAAATAATAAATAAAAAAAGACATTGAAACACCGTACCGTTTTATATATATATATATTATTTAATTAAAAATTTGAGTGCGTTTAGCGTGGTAAGTGTTGATGCAGCCGAGGATGTAACACGCACACACACCGTTACCAAATTGTTTTATCATTATTTTTCAAGTACATAGTACATACTCGTACCTACCTCTCACTGAAAATTTAGCAGCTCCGTATATGTCCCATTCTCTTCCAAAGCCTTCTTTTACTGACTCGAAAGAAAACCTAAAATTCAGGAACACATTTTAGGTGGTTTATTCGAGGTCGTAGTCCTTTGCCAAGATGCACACCCCATCCTAGGGCTTACAGGCTACTCCTAACATAAGCACCAAGGGTTTAAGCTCAGAATCTTACCATTAAACTTGAGTCTGGAAAACGTCATGCGTGGCGTATTCGAGGTCGGAGTCCTTCGCCCAGATTCACACCCCATTCTGGGGCTTACAGGCTACTTCTAACATAACCACCGAGGGTTTAAGTACAGAATCTTACCATTAAACTTAGAAGAAATAGCAGTGTCAGTCTGGAAAACGTCATGCGTGGCGTATTCGAGGTCGGAGTCCTTCGCCCAGATGCACACCCCATCCTAGGGCTTACAGGCTACTCCTAACATAAGCACCAAGGGTTTAAGCTCAGAATCTTACCATTAAACTTAGAAGAAATAGCAGTGTCAGTCTGGAAAACGTCATGCGTGGCGTATTCGAGGTCGGAGTCCTTCACCCGCATGGACACCACATCCTGGGGCTTGAAGATGAGCTTCTCGACCACTGAGTCGACGGCGACTACGCCGTCTGCGTCCACGCGGTGCGCCACTTCTAACACCACCTGGAGACAAACGACAGATATAATTTTAGGAGCCTTTGTTAACAATCTATAGACGTCCCCACCGCTGGGACACGGATCTTTTCTCAAACTCGGGAAGGTTGGGCCATAATCCACACACGGGGTCAGTTCTGGGTTGGTGGAGGTTGCAGGGCAGGGAAAACAGCCATACATACATACGTACATCCGAAAAACATTGCCCTCCTTTATGGGCAGTCAAAAAGACTGAACTCGCAAAGGTTGTCGTAGAATCTACAATCTACATTCTCTGGAAAAATAAGTTCTGGAGTGGAGAGCGTTTGAGAAAACTTAATCTTGGACGTCTCTTGGCTATGTTGTATTATTATAAGATTGCTGAAGAAGCCTGGAAAGACTTCTGAATAATGTTTAACGTTGGCTGGACAACGATTATAATTTCAAACCGTTCGAGGTCAAAAATTTACAAAAGTAATCATTCAATCAAAAAAAACATTTTCAGTTGGCTTCAGAAGTTTGACTATCAGTCCACCGAAGATATTTATTAAATCTATCATCTACTATGGTGTACACACAACTCGCGCGGACACGCACACAAACCACCACACACAGAAACACACACACGCACACACACACACACACACAATCATCATACTTGCTTAAATTATAATAAATAAGAATACTTAGATTTAAAATATGTAAATAAGTATAGGTACTTACTTACCTTATTGTAGTCCAATAAAAAGGGAAGGAACTAGTTTCCAAGACACAGTCTAACGACTAGTTTGGAAATTAGGGCTTAATTATATGTGTTTATAACTTGTAAGTGCCAAAATAAACATTTTCATTTCATTTTTTTTTTAATCAAACTAACATTAGCTAACTAACGTTTAGCATTGGCGATTATGAAGAGTTTTAATTTTTCTTAAAGTACTAGGTTAAAATTTTACAAAAAATATCACATTTATGTGGATTTGTTTAGCATTAACGATTAGGAATAGTTTAAACCGTACAAGATCAAAATTTTACAACAGCTACCTTATACAAGATAAACGTTTATGTAGATTTGTGTAGCATTGACGATTATGAACAGTTTCAAACAGAACAAAGTCAAAATTTTACAAAAGTTATCTTTCAATCAAACTAACGTTTAGTGCATTTGTTTAGCACTCTGTGGCGACCGTGCACCGGAAAACGTAGCGTAAGCAGGCCTCCCACTCGGTGGACCGATGACTTGGTGAAGCTCGCGGGAAGCCACTGGATGCGGGTAGCGCAGAACCGGTCGTCGTGGAAATCCTTTGGGGAGGCCTATGTCCAGCAGTGGACGTCCTTCGGCTGATAAAATGATGATGATCATGATGTTTAGCACTGACGATTATATTTTCAGAGTAACAAACAAGGTCAAAATTTTACAAAAGTTATCATTCAATCAAACTAACATTTATGCGGATCATTGAATTACATTACTAGCGTCTGTGGATTTGTTTAACATTGGCAATTATGAATAGTTTTAAACAGAACAAGGTCAAAAATTTTCAAAAATAATCATCAAATTTTACAAGAGCAATCAAAACTAACATTTATGTGGATTTGTTTAGCATTGATGATTATAAAGAATTTCAAAGCCAATTAGCACAAAATCACTGTTTTTCAAAACTAATCATACAATAACTGTATAATAAAGGAAGAACAATAATTTCTTTTGGTTTGGGAACTAACTAGTATCTCATCTGTGGTTTGGGGTCAGATGACCGTGTATGATTTGATTTGAGATTTGTCCCTCAACATTTGCTTAAAGTTAAAATAAAGGTTCAAATGGCTAAATGGTAAAAGTAACAATAACGCGGGCAGTGTTTTAACAAAAATAATGCGTTAAACAATAACAGGGGAACAATCAAATGAGGTTTGTTTACAGTTCGCACAAGAACACCGGATTGTAGGAACGAGGTGTTGAGTCATTGGGCCAAAAGTATTATTTGAATACGATACACCTACACTTGCGATAATTGTGATAGGCCATGGGCCCTACACGCGGAAGCGGGTGATTCTACGCCAATAGATATATCGTAGCGGACGAGTTGTTCAAATATTTCTAAGCAGTGTTGAATTATATTTGTTATAAGTTGAATAAGTATTTGATGCAGAGATTTGTTACCATAGATGGGTTATGCACTAACAAACAACATTTGAAAATCGAAGCCATTTACACACACAATGTTATAGGTAGTTCCCTTCTATTGCACTGAATGTTACTAAGAAAAGAGATGCCAATTGGCATCTTTTTTTTGCTTCACTTTTTAGACGCATGTAACCTATCTACTTCCCCTTATATATATATAGCATATCTCTGATTTGATGTAACTGTTTATTTATTTGCAATTTTTTCTGTTTTTAATTATTGCACCGCCCCTTAACTTATTCTATCGCTGTTTCTCTACCCAATGGTTGGCGGGAAGAAATTGCTACTTAGCAATAAGGCCGCCTATTGTATAGGCTTTCTTCTATATTGTTAATTTCTTTTTTTTATGTTGTGATACAATAAATAATATTGTATTGTATTGTAATTTCAAAGAATTATGTACACTATTTCTATAAATATCTGAACACCCAATTTGTCATAATCAAAGTCATTATGTATAAAGAACACATTGAAAAATCTGCTACTATGATATTAACGACAAATTAGATGTTCAGTAGATGTTCAGATATTAATAGCTACTCCTAATGTACATCATCATATCAGCCGAAGGAAGTCCACTGCTGGACATAGGCCTCCCCCAAGGATCTCCACGACGACCGGTTCTGCGCTTCCCGCATCCAGCGGCTTCCCGCGACCTTCACCAGGTCATCGGTCCACCGAGTGGGAGGCCTGCTTACGCTACGTTTTCCGGTGCACGGTCGCCACAGAGTGCTAAACAAATGCACATAAACATTAGTTTGATTGAAAGATAACTTTTGTAAAATTTTGACTTTGTTCTGTTTGAAACTGTTCATAATCGTCAATGCTACACAAATCCACATAAACGTTTATCTTGTATAAGGAAGCTGTTGTAAAATTTTGATCTTGTACGGTTTAAACTATTCCTAATCGTTAATGCTAAACAAATCCACATAAATGTGATATTTTTTGTACAATTTTAACCTAGTACTTTAAGAAAAATTAAAACTCTTCATAATCGCCAATGCTAAACGTTAGTTAGCTAATGTTAGTTTGATTGAAAAAAAAAATGAAATGAAAATGTTTATTTTGGCACTTACAAGTTATAAACACATTTAATTAAGCCCTAATTTCCAAACTAGTCGTTAGACTGTGTCTTGGAAACTAGTTCCTTCCCTTTTTATTGGACTACAATAAGGTAAGTAAGCCTGCCTACACTACGCTTTCCGGTGCGTGGTCGCCACTCGAGAACTTTACTGCCCCAACGGCCATCTGTTCTACGAGCAATGTGCCCCGCCCACTGCCACTTAAGTTTAGCGATTCTGAGAGCTATGTCGGTTACTTTGGTTCTCTTACGGATCTCCTCGTTTCTGATTCGATCACGCAGAGAAACTCCGAGCATAGCACGCTCCATTGCCCTTTGGGTGACCTTGAGCCTTCTTATGAGGCCCATAGTAAGCGACCATGTCTCAGTTCCGTACGTCATCACTGGCAACACACATTGGTCGAAGACCTTGGTCTTAAGACACTGATGTAAGCAAGACTGAGATAAAATGCCCTACCACCAACCAAACCGAGTCTTACAATGTTGACCCCGCCGGGAATCGAACCCGCGACCTCCTGGTGTGAAGCGAATGGACTGACCATTACCCCAAGGAGGCGGTCTAAAGCCTAAATCCTATTTAATAATAATAATAACCTATTTGAAAACGTGTAGCGTTCCCTTGTCTACGATTAAAAGAATAAACTACCAGACGACTAGCAAGCTATTTATAATTAGTTTAACTTCGCAACACGTTCTAAAATAGTCCGCCTAAATCGGGGCTTAATTCTATAAATAAACTATTTCTCAGAAGTTTTTATGTCAACTTATTAGAATTGAAACATAATTAGTAGTGTCCGTCCGAAACAAGATTATTATTATTATTATATCAGCTCATATACGTCCCCACCGAGGGGCTCGAGCCTACCCTGAAATCAGGGCGATCAGGCCTTAATCGACCACGCGGGCCCAGTGCGGGTTGGTGGACTTCACACACAACCTTTGAGTTTCATCGTAGGCGTGTGCAGGTTTCCTCACGATGTTTTCCTTCACCGTTAAAGCAATCGGTAAGTATATGTACGTAAGTTTTGAAAAACTCATTGGTACATTGGCTGTCCAGATTTGAACATGGTACCTCTGGTTAGAAGGACCGAGTAGTTACAGGTTGAGCCACCGACGCTTTTTGAAAAGGACGAAACAAGATATACAGCCTAAACCGAAACTTAACATCATATTCAATTTTGTTTCGTATGCTGAAATCTAGTGTATTTTGTGCCTTATAGTCAATAGGTGTTAAATGAAATTAAACTATGTGAGAAATATAGTTTATTATTAAATTCATAATCATCATCATATCATCCGCAAATCGTTCACAGCTGGACAAAGGCATCCCCCAAGGATTTCCACGATGATCGGTCCTGCGCTGCCCGCATCCATCGGCTTCCTGCGATAAATTCACATGAACACAATGAATTGATGCTTGTAATGTATGTAGGTATGTAAGTAAACTCTCAATAATTTTGAACAAAAAAAAACAACTTCAAACAGGAACTAAGGTTCCTCTCGATTTCTCTGGGATGCCATCATAAGATCCTGGTTTCCTTATCCTTGGGATATCTCCTTTCCAACAAAAAAAGAAACATTAAAATCGGTTCATAAACAAAGAAGTTATCCGCGAACACACATAAAAAAATTTAAAAATATATACGGTCGAATTGAGAAACTGAAGTCTGTTAAAAATTATTTTGCGACAAAAATTGCGATAAAACTAAAATTGGACTTTTCTAAACAAGGGCGATGAGTTATGCTGACTAGCTTCACCAATGAAAAAAAAAACATCTTATTTGGAAGACGGGGCGAGGGGGGGGGGGGACGGGAGGGGGGGGGGGAAGCCTCGCTCATTGACTGTATAATCAATCAAACCTGATCGAACCTAACATCAAGGTAATACCTCGGTTTACGCGAAGCATGCGTTCCGATCAATTTCGCGCTAAGCAAAATACGTGTATAACGAGGTCAATGAAATAACAAGCAAAATAAATTAAAAATTTACATTTATTGCCTATAAGCTTACAAAAAAACGAAATACCTACATATTTTAATTTTTAGAGAAATACTCATCTAACGTTTTTTGAGTAGAATTTTTCTTGCGCAAGTAAAATTTTTTCGTAGCAAGTAACACCGTTTTCTATGGATTGCCGTAGATATAAAACACGGTTGACATCACTGTCCGAACTTTCCAACATCTCTAGACCAGAATATATTTTTGAATTTTTTTATTAGCGCGAATTTCTAAAACCGCGTTATAACGAAAGTACTATCGCTAACGTACTAAGTTAGTATTAGTACTAACGCTAACATCGCTCGCTTAGGTCGCTCATTTACAATCTGCATTTTACAATTTGCCTGACCGTTTATATACAATTTGCCTGGCTCGTCATTTTACAATCTGCGTACAGCATTTTACTTTTCCTGACCGTCAATTTTATATACGGACGAATTATACAGTTTGCCTGAACATTTTTGTAAAATGACTAATCATACAATATGCCTGCCACATATATACCCGAAAACACAGATTTGGACAGAAGGATCCGCCCGTCTCCATATTTAACTCAGATTTTCTCCATACAAGCAAAAAGTAGCGCCATCTGACAAAACTCGTACGAACTAGCGTATGCGAGAGTTGACGTCAGTGCCGCGTTAAAAGAAACTTGGTAGAATTGTCGCTTTAAAAATTCGTTTATTTATTTTGTTTACAAGAAAAAATACAATGTAAGGTTACTTAACGATGATACGACATCCCATGTTTCTTTTTAACCTTTCTCATGATTTTTACAGCGTCTAACAACACAATAAGGCATTTTTATATGGAATATCTTTCCACCGCACTGTACAATTTCTCGCAGACGACTGAGTCGCGAGTGTGCGAAACTTTCGATTTTCGCACCAATTCACTGGGAGCATTAGTCGCGCGAGTTGGCCGGGTCCTTACGTCGCAGTAATATATAAGTCATTGCCCGAAAAGCATTCATTACCCTCTTCTAACAACCACCCTACAACTTTACTTAAGTACAACGATTTCGTATTTAATACTGTTATGGCGTATTCCATCCATCGCAATTAGTTGGTTATTTTTCCACATCTTACAGCTTATTCATCTACTTTCCCAGAATAGCTGTGATGTCAGATCACAAAAAATATGATCTGAGCCTGCGACATTAGCCTCAGTAGCACCAGCAGTCGAGTACCTTGACCTTGGCCAAGGGTGCTCGTCTGTCTGGCCGTACATTTGCTCTCGGTTCATTGAACTAACGGATCGATGACATGAGACAGGTATTACACTTCTACAAAACTGTTTTTTTTGCTATAATATTTACTTTCGTCACCAAGTGGTGCATAAACAATGATAGTAGATAAGTTGCGGGGCAGTGCCCCGGGGCCCCCAAGTTCAGGGGGCCCCTCGGACTCTGACTTAAACTGTTAATTGAAGTAGTAAAAATTTATCCTCATTTCTCCTAATTCTCAAACTTAACCCATGTTTGGTATTTTTGCAATTAATTATCCATTTATTTATTCCTAAAAATTATTCTGGAGTACGTCGAATTCGGAAAACGGCGAATACGGAACAAACAATTTTAAATAGTTTAGTTGGGGCCTAGTTTATTTCTTGCCCCAGGGCCTCTGGTTACCTAGCTACGCCACTGCAACGAACACAGTACTTTCTACGATTCTACTGAAAATAAAAGACGATCCTGGGATCTCGATTCCACCTCCAAAGTTTCATCATAAGATCAACTTCAAAATACTAAAAGGATCCATTGTCACCAGGAATACGGCTTCACACCTAATTTGAGCTCAATCGGCTCCCTGGGAGTCGCACTAAAATCGATGGCAAGATTTGACTTCAAACATACATACTAGGGATGAATCCGATACCGATGCCGATACCAGGCCTCCGTCACTCCATGTACTTGCGCGCTATAATTACCTACCGCCCGGCCCAGCGTTCTCGGGCCGTTTGCGGACCCAATTCAGTGCGGTTTTCACAAACGAAGCGCACGCACGTAGTTAAATTTAAATCGTTTCGTTCGTTCGTACGCGTACCTACGATGCCGTCTGGTGCCTTATGTGCTGTAGATGGGTGCAAATCAAGCAAAAGAAGAGATAAACACCTAAAATTTTTCCATTTACCTGTCAATGAAGAAAGGTAAGTGATAAACTATTACTATTTTTTGTCGTTTTAAAATTATTTTTAATACTAGGTATAAGCATTAGCTAGTACTCTTTATTACACTGTGGAATTAGCTTGCCTTTCAAACACAGATTTACATTTTTTTGTTACATAGAAACGTCATACTTATCTTAAACACTATTTTAACAACGTTTAAAAAGCTATTTTTATTAAAATAAAATTGTGATAATATGTGAGTCGCAGGCGCGGCGACCTGTCTCAACTTGTCGTGCTGTTAGCGCACACAAACACTTGTGACATAACTATTTAGTAATCTGTGCTTGTGATTCGGTTTTATGCGATTTATAACCGAGAATTTAGAAAGGGTAAGAAATTAATAAAAAATTATATCAAAATAAAACACATGTAACTCTTAAAGTTTTTTTTCATTTTACTTACACACTGACCTCTAAAATTATGTGTTATCTAGATGTATTGCACAATCAGCACCTTTTTAAAAAATATATATATTTTACTAGCTGTTTCCCGCGGCTTCGCCCGCGTAGGGGTATGAAAAATAGATAAGAACCTATTCTCAGACCTACCCGATATGCACACAAAACTTCATAAAAATCGGTCGAGCCGTTTCGGAGAAGTATGGTTACTAACACTGTGACACGAGAATTATATATATATATATATATATATATATATATATATATATATATATATATACTAGCTGTCCCGGCGAACTACGTACCGCCTTACATTACACTACACTACACTACCCTACCCTACCCTACCCTACCCTACACTACACTACCCTACCCTACACTACACTACACTACACTACACTACCCTACCCTACCCTACCCTACATAAGAACCTTCTCCTGATAATAACGAACTCGACAAAAAAAGAATTAGCCAAATCGGTCCAGCCGTTCTCGAGTTATGCGCTTACCAACACATTTTGCGATTCATTTTTATATATTAGATATATAGATAGATAAATGATACAATTTTAAACTACCACCTATAAGTCAAAACATATTCACAGTTCTCAATAACATAGACACAAAAAGTTATGTTAATTTAATTTTATCGAAGAGGCAGCCCTGCGATTGCTGTGGGATCGCGTGGTGTGAAGCAAGCTGACGCGATGGAGTAGGCTATTATAGCAGTAGGTATTGGAAATTTACTACTGAGTGAAGTATCTGTTACGTAGTAACTAATTAGTAATCTGTGCCGATACCGATATATCGGCGATACTTCGGGTTTGCCGATATATCGGTATCGGCGATATTTTTATGGCAGATTCAACGATACTTTTCAAATTTCGCGCTTTAAAAATGGAATGTAAACGCGCGTGTTGCCCCATCTATTTCGTTGCAAACGAGGCATCTGTCGCATCTGAGAGACTATTTTCCACCGCAGGTCTTATTCAAACAGACTTGCGAAATCGCCTTTGCCCGCAAAACTTAAGAATGCTTTGTTTTTTAAATAAAAATCTTATAAATTAATTGTTTTTTTTTATTTATTCTACCTTCCTTTTTGAATTCGATAAGCGTATCGGTATCAGTATCGCCGATATTTTTATAACAGTATCGGTATCGGTATCGTATCGGCAAAAAGGCGTATCGAGGCACATACATTGCAAGTTAAATAAAAGCTTTTAAACATGGTAAGTTCAGCCGCGTAGCCGCGGGCCGACGGTTAGTAATCCTTACTAATATTATAAATGTGAAAATGTGTTTTTTTTGTTACCTTTTCACGCTTCAACGAATTGACCAATCTTTATGAAATTTGGCATGCAGGTAGCCTGTGTCACGGGGAAGGAAGGACATAGGCTACTTTTTATCCCGGGAAAATAGCATAATCTGATGCAGTTCCTGAGGGAACTAAAAAAATACTCGATTGTTGTGATTTTTTGCACAGAGATGGTTGAGTAGGTGGGAAACGACATAATTTACTAATCACCCTTAAAGACAGTTATAAAACCGATGTCCACACGGGCGGAACCGCGGGAAAAAGCTAGTGCATAATATATTTAATACTAGCCGTCCGCCCGCGGCTACGCTCGCGTTGTTTTCGATTTTCCCGTGGGAATAAGACGTTTTCCTGGGTTAAAAAGTAGCCTATATCCTATTCTAGGACCTAACCTATATACGTGTGCCAAGTTTCATCCCGATTCGTCCAGTGGTTGAAGCGTGAAAGAGAAACATCCAATCATACAAACTTTCACATTTACAATATTAATAGGACGTATACATTTATTTTTTGAGAAGGCTGCGGAACCCTAACTTTGGGCGAGCCCAACTCGCACTTGGCCAGATTATACATTTTATTAATGGTTTGTTAGCTGTTGGTCCAATACTCGATTCGTCCAAATAGTATTTCAAATCTCATTTCATTACCGCACTTCATGTTAGCACTGCACTACCGTAGAGAATACATTTTTGCCGTAGAAAATGAATGAATCGTTTCCGACAATTTGTGTTCTACTATCTCGAGAAACTAATTTCAAAGGAAGAATGTCATAGCGAACGGCACGCAACGCATTGTTTCAAAGTCGGCCAATATTGTACACTATCTAGAATTTATATGGATAAACTTAGATTGAGATGTTAAATGGCAACCCTCTGATGTTAAATATGTCAGTCTGCCTGCGCAAAATGGTTGCGTTATGTGCTTATAGCGCCTGAAAAACTAGTTATTGTGACAAAAAAAAAACGATAAGGGAAATGGCTGAGTAAGATAGAAAATTAAAGTACTAGTTGTACTCATGACAATTATGCAAAAACTAACCAAATATTCGATTGCGTTATGGAGCAACGCCCGTTAGTAGTAGGAATTCTGGACCAGGCCCCCACCCCCCTGCCGGAGTGCAAAGTTGGAAATGGCGGAAATTAAGCAGCGCAGAACCGGTTGTCATGGGTGAGGCCTATGTCCAGCAGTGGACGTCCGTCGGCTGATATAATTAATAGGCCTTCTAGACGTTCTTGAGTATGTTAATCAAGGTTGATAACAAGTACAGTATAATCTCACTAATCCGGCACTTCGATAGATCGACACGTCCAATAATCCGGCACCCTGCACCCACGCCTCCCTCATCATGCGAGAAAAGGTTTTTAAGCAAGGACTACAAGTTGCACAAAAGCAGACCTCAATTAAGGATTATTTTAAAACTAGTTAATAACATATGTAGCTACATATTAATTTAATACATTAAATACTCGTACATTTCATCATATCAGCCACAAATCGTCCACTGCTGGACAAAGGCCTCCCCCAAGGATTTCCACGACGTCCGGTCCTGCGCTGCCCGCATCCATCGGCTTCCCGCGACCTTCACCAGGTCATCGGTCCACCGCGTGGGAGGCCTGCCTCGTACTCGTACATTTATTCCCTCTATAAAATGCTTTATTTAATTCATTACAGTATAATCCAGTAATCCTTAACCGCCTCCGTAGCTCAGAGGCAAAGTTCACTGGCTTAACACAGGAGGTCGCGGGTTCGATTCCCGGCGGGGTCAATTATAAGACTCGGTTTGGTTGGTGGTAGGGCATTTTCTATGCCCGCCTGGCTAGCTACCACCATCTTGCCGCCAAATATCAATGTTGATATCATCGGTGTGTTCCGGCATGAAGATAAGATAGCCAGCTCCCCATTGCGTTGGGGAATCTTGGTAAGCCCGCTTCCATCTTCGGCAACATCGTTACTTACCACCAGGTGAGGGGGCGTTCAAGTATTACGTAACAAATTTGGGGGGAGGGGAGGGTCTTGTAAAACGTTACGAAGCGTTACAGGGGCGTGAGGGGGCGTTTGAACTACGCGTTACGTAACATGTTTTTTTTTCTTCTTACTAACGCGATTAAACCAGTAAAAAAAGTATTTTAGCGATTTTCCGGTACTTTACGTCACATAATTATTATTTTGACTTTTAGGTACAAATGGTCAGTTCGTGGTTACATAACGTTTTACTAGGGGGAAGGGGGGGTACAGAAAAACGTTACGGCGGCGCGTTAAATGCGGGGAGGAGGGGGTCAGAAATCTTCAAAAATTGCGTTACGTAATACTTGAACGCTCCCTGAGATGTTGTCAAGGGTTTACCAATTGTGAGTAAAAAAAAAAAAAACCGAACATTCCAATAATACAGCACCCTCCGGTTTTTAATAGTGCCGGATTAGTTAGAGTACACTGTACTCGGAAAAATGATAGGTACTGTACTGCTAGTTTAACCCGGCTTCCCGCGACTTTTAGGTCATCAGTCCACCAAGTGGGAGGCCCTCCCCTATGCTGTCTTCCGGCCCTTCGTTAACAACCCATAAACGTTCCCACTACCAGGGGCACGCACGGGTCACAATATGAAAAACCTCCTCAAAAACCTCCTAATTCAGTCGTAAGAGTAGAACTCACGAAGTCCACATGTTTTTGGAACCAGAATTAAGGCCATTTACATTTTCCTCTACGGAAATATGTGTTATTGATATAAAATCTAAATTCGCTACGAGTAAGTAGATAAAAAATGAATAAGAAAAATCACAAACAAATTTACGCCTTCTAGTTTAAATCATTTTTTTATATTGTTATGTCTAATAAGTGCCAAAAACTCATCGCTATGTTGCTATAGCAGTGGAAAAATTAAAATACATGTTTTTATATACTGAATTTAGGATTTGTTCCAAATTCTATGGAAAACTAAAACGTATACTCAAGCTTAACTTTTGTTCTGACTGACAACCTATCAAAAATTGGTCCAAATCGGTTAACTTTTAAGAGGTGAAAATCGTCAATACCGTTATGAAAAGTTGCAGCTTCACAATCCTCTTAATCCTTACTAATATTATAAATGTGTTTGAAAATGTGTTTGTTTGTTACCTTTTCACGCTTCAACGCCTTGACCAATCTTTATGAAATTTGGCATGCAGGTAGCCTGTGTCACGGGGAAGGACAAAGGCTACTTTTTATCCCGGGAAAATAGCACAATCTGATGCAGTTCTTGAGGGAACTAAAAAAATACTCGATTGTTGTGATTTTTTGCACAGAGATGGTTGAGTAGGTATGAAACGACATAATACTAATCGCCCTTTAAGACACTCATAAAAATGATGTCCACGCGGGTGAAGCCGCGGGAAAAAGCTAGTGCTAAAATAATTGTACAAGCGTTAACTTTCCACCCGTCAGCATTCCGTTCGGAGCGACCTATGACCTCCAAAGCGCGCTACATGTACATAACTGTCAGATAAGGCCGGCTTTCCGCTCTAGGTGACTAACCGCCGCCGCCGCTGACAGATAACTATGTTTTATAGTTTAACTAGCTGTCCCGGCGAACTTCGTTCCACCTTACACTACACTACCCTACGCTAACTACACTACACTACCCTACCCTACCCTAAAACTAATAATTTTTTTGACTAATAATTTTTTTTATTGATGAAGACAAACGAAAAAACACAAAAATCATAAAAATTGGTCATGCCGTTCTTGAGTTATAAATGGTGTAACTAACACGACTTTCTTTTATACATATGGATTTAAAAAGACTACTGACCGCCCGCGAGGTTGTCCGCGTGGGATTTGTAATTGTCTAGCTAGTGTCTACCGTGGGAATCGATACATTATCCGAGATGAAAAACTAGGCCATCCAATGGGTATGAAGCTCTGTGGCATAATGCCAATATGTACGTACATTTTTTTTTCGAAATCTTTCGCACAGGATATCACCTAATATTTTAATAGTGAATGCAAATACGAACCGTAACGAACGTTACTAAGATAAAGATTATAAGAAATAGTAAAGAAAATTAGTGTACAATTTTTTTTTATTCCCAATTGGTAAGCCCTTGCCATCATCTCACATGATGGTAAGTAACGATGATGCCGAAGATGGAAGCGGACTTACCAAGATTCCCAAACGCAAAAGGGATATGGCTATCTTATCTTAAAGCCGGAACACATCAATGCTGTTAACACTGATGCTTAGCGGCAACACCTAGATAAGATGGTGGTAGCTAGCCAGGCGGGCTATGAAATTGCCGTACCACCAACCAAACCGAGTCTTACAAAGTTAACCCCGCCGGAAATCGAATCCGCGACCTCCTGGTGTGTAACGAATGGACTAACCATTACGCAACGGAGGCGGTTAAAATACATATTAATTTGGTAGGTGTTACTTTGATATTTCGTTTTATTAACACTTGCATTTATTTAGTTATACTTCTACTGTTTGTGTTGAACTATTTTGACCCTACTATATGGAGTATTAGATCATTCTTTTTTCCGGAAGTAGGCGAGATTATTCTTTTTTTGGAGGTAGGCGAGATTGTTCTTTTTTCCGGAGGTAGGCGATATTATTATTTTTTCCGGAGGTAGGCGAGATTATTCTTTTTCCCGGAGGTAGGCGAGATTATTCTTTTTTCCGGACGTAGGCGAGATTGATCTTTTTTCCGGAGGTAGGCGAGATAATTCTTTTTTCCGGAGGTAGGCGAGATTATTCTTTTTTCCGGAAGTAGGCGAGATTATTCTTTTTTTCGGAGGTAGGCGAGATTATTCTTTTTTCCAGAGGTAGGCGAGATTATTCTTTTTCCCGGAGGTAGGCGAGATTATTCTTTTTCCCGGAGGTAGGCGAGATTATTCTTTTTTCCGGACGTAGGCGAGATTGATCTTTTTCCCGGAGGTAGGCGAGATTATTCTTTTTTCTGGAGGTAGGCGAGATTATTCTTTTTCCCGGAGGTAGGCGAGATTATTCTTTTTTCCGGACGTAGGCGAGATTGATCTTTTTTTCGGAGGTAGGCGAGATTATTCTTTTTTCCGGAGGTAGGCGAGATTATTCTTTTTTCCGGAAGTAGGCGAGATTATTCTTTTTTCCAGAGGTAGGCGTTAATAACTGCAATATTATCGTATACTTACATTAAAAATTGTACCGTAACTAAATTCCTAATAAATAAATTTTGAATTTTTAACCCCTTACAGCAAGACATTAACAATAGAACGTAGGCCATTGGCCTCCACTTAGCGCGATCCTGATGAGCCACATCCAGCGCAGCGGCTTCCTGCAAACCTTACTAGGTCATCAGTCCATCTGGAGGGGGCCGTCCGCGACGCTACGTCTGCCGGCCCGTTTCCCGCGGCCGTAAGTAAAAGTATAGACAAGAACACGCGTCGTAACTTAGGATATGAAATCAAAATTCGAAAACACATTGGTACGTGGCAGGATTCGAACCACGACCTCCCCTGACAGGAGGTACGAGGTAGCGGCCCTTGCGATTACGCCACCGACGCTCTAATATAAGTTTTTAAATTTGCAAACATATAACTAAACATCCAAACATTTGCATCCATAATATATATTGTCAGGATATCGTACTGGGCACGCGCCAGTATAGGAAGTGACGTATATGGATAGGAAGGGACTGTATATTATTCATGTTATGTATGGTATGTGATATGGCCAAATTCTATGATCTTTATTTCCACTTATACAATAATAGCTGTCAGGGACTTGTTTAAGTGGTTTTACTTTGCAAACCTAACTCATCCCTTCAAAATTTCATCATCATATCAGCCGAAAATCGTCCACTGCTGGACAAAGGCCTTCCCTAAGGATTTCCATGACGACCGATCTTGCGCTGCCCGCATCCATCGGCTTCCCGCGATCTTCACCAGGTCCTCGGTCCACCGCGTGGGAGGGCTACCTACGCTACGTTTTCCGGTGCGCGGTCGCCACTCGAGAACCTTACTGCCGTAAAGTAAAGTTCTCTTCAAATTTTATGAAAATTTATTTAAATAATAATTAGTTTAGACTCAAGGTCACCCAAAGGGCAAATAGACCGTGCTATTTCTCTGCGTGATCAAATCATAAACGAGGAGATCCGTAGGAGAACCAAAGTAACCGACATAGCTCATAGAATCGCTAAACTGAAGTGGCAGTGGGCTGGGCACATAGCTCGTAGAACAGATGGCCGCTGGGGCAGCAAAGTTTTCAAGTGGCGACCGCGCGCCGGAAAACTAAGCGTAGGCAGGCTTCACACGCGGTGGACCGACGAACTGGTGAAGATCGCGGGAAGCGGATGGATGCGGGCAGCGCAGGACCGGTCGTCGTGGAAATCCTTAGTGAGGCCTTTGACCAGCAGTGGACGTTTTTCGGCTGATATGACGAAGTTTGCACATCTCAGGATTTATAATAAGAAAAAAGTTCATTATTTTGTTAAGTAGCTGCATCTACAGTCGTGTAAATAATTTTAATTAATCACCCGGTTTTGATATAATAATGCTAAACAAAATTTAATTATAAATTTAAAAATCCTCCGACAAAAAACCTCTAAAAGTTAAAAAAAATTATATGTATTGGTCCTTTAAGTTAATAATATTTTGATCCAAAAGTCGAAGGGACGAGTATATAATGTGAAATTATTAGTAATTAGTTGTAGTAAAATAAATCAGTTGTATTATGTTTATATTTATGGCATACAGCATTCAGAACGATCATCTACGAACTATAACTAATCTTTGAGGCCTTAAGATGGGTCAAATGACAATATTCAATTCAAATTATTATTATTATATCACACCATGGATTTTTTTTATAATATACTTAAAGTAATAATAATTTTTGAAAAACCTAAAAACTTTTAGGTATAAGCTTTTAATATTGCATTGCCACGCGATATATACAGGGTGTAACATAAAGGTGCGGTGATACTTTAAGGTGGGCTTGTACCCATCAAACTGAACAACTTTCTCCATGGAACCCATAGTCAAATCGCAAAAAAAAATTGAACTTCCCATACTAAGTTGGCTGATCAGCTGATCGAGTTAGTATGGGAGAGCCAAATTTTTTTTTGCGATTTGACTATGGGTTCCATGGAGAAAGTTGTTCAGTTTGATGGGTACAAGCCCACCTTAAAGTATCACCACACCTTTATGTTACATCCTGTATATGCATGCAGAATTTCAGCATAATCGGAAACCGAGAAGTAGGTCAAATTTAAATTGCAAGATTTCACCCGAACTAACATACATACATACATACATTGCAAGTTAATTAAAAGCTTTTATAAATCAATTAAATTGAATACAATTTTAAAAATATTACCACATTTTATATAAAAAAATTAACTGTAGATCCTGTTTTTGGCATTAATTTAAAATTTCTCAAAAACAAATAGTTAATGTTGAATGAAACCAACACATAAAAATCGGTGATTTTAAGACCTTTAGTTTTAATTGAACACATTTTTTTAAACTTATTTGAAAGTGATGATGATAAGCATTACATGTAAAAATCAAGAATTGGGCGTTCGTTTTTAAAGTAACAGCCGCGTTGAAGCCCGCATTGATTTGAGCCTAAAATGAAAAGACTCACGTTCGATATTATTTTAATACGTATTAACCTGATCGGATTGAGGCATCTTAAAGCCTTAATTGTGGATTGAGAAAAGTAATAAGGTTCAAAAACCCTTGTTTTTAAAAATGTATTTATGACCACAGCCTTTTGCAAGCGTGGCGGACTTGAGCTTTGTATGTAGTAACTATAAATTCCACTGATCATATCCACGCCCAAAGATGGCGAAAGTATTAGTAAGAAAAAAAGCGAATCCAAGTAACGGAAAATCTATTAATATACATACATACATACATACATACAAACAAGCAAAGCGAATGAGCCATTAAAGCCGATACATCTATACTTAATCGATAGTCCGCAACAGAAAGCGGAATGCGGAAATAAAGCGGCCGAATTAGGGCCGCTGCACACTTCGTTCACTGCAATAGGGATGGCGAATGCTAGTCATCTGATTTAATTTTTATCATTTGTCAAAAACGAAATTTTGTTCTCAAAATGTTTGAAATACCTAGGCGTGACGTCATAGTTTTGCAGCGTCATTTATGTACTCATTTTGTGATTTTGGTGAATTAAAAAAAGTAAGCGTGTGGTTTTATGAAACCACGGTAAAAGTGAAACTTTACAGAGGACGAAACGATCATGGCTGCTCTCGCTACTGTACAGAGGACGAAACGATCATACCGTCAGACGAAAGCGACCATCACGCGACATGCAACACACAGACGAAAAAAAATGAGACGATGTAATAAAAGTTTCACTTTAATAATCGAAGAATTGATGGAAAACAAAATGAGTAAAGTTTTCCTAAGTTTAAGTAGGAGGGCAACTAAGAGTTCATAATTTATTTCTGATGCTGTCGTCATCACTATTCTAACGATGGGACAGTGCGATCACACCTTTCACGCAGACGCACAGTTGCTTGGGTCTAGCTTAGAAGCAGACTGCGCGCGCGGCACTGGCGAACTACACTTGATATTTAATCTTACAGGACCAGCTTTAAAGTTGAATTTCGCGTGAGTGTCTCAACGCGACCTACATCCTTTACTTTGGGCGTAAATGCACATTTTCGTTTATTGTTTACTTAGGTAAACATTCTGGAAAAAAATCGTTTTCAAAATAAAAAGTATCCAGCGAAAACCGATAAAACGTGTTTTCGTTTAAGCCACACGAAAGAAGAAGGGTCAAAGAATCAGCTGTGTAGTTTTTATCACGCTTTTATTAGCCTCACCTGTATGTTTGTATGTAATTATCACGCCTGTATGTTTGTATGTAACCGACTCCTTTGGACTCGATTTTGACACATTTTAAACGGACAGATTTAATTCAAAACTTTGTAGACTTATCAAGAATCAGCGACGATATAATAATTTCATAAGTTTGTACTAAAAAATAAAAAATAAAAAGAGTTTAATAAAACTAAAAAACATGCTTTTAAAGCACTTCGAACTAAAAAGTAAAAAATAACCCCTACTAATCCCTACTAATATTATAAATGCGAAAGTAACTCTGTCTGTCTGTTACGCTTTCCCGCAAAAACTATTGAAAGGATTTGGCTGAAATTTGGTAGGTAGACAGATTAGGACCTGGATTAAGACATAGGCTACTTTTTACCACGCTCGCGAGCCGCTTGCGGCTCGCGCACTGCGCACCCTCGAAAAGTCATAGAAACGTGGTCCACGCGGGTGAAGCCGCGGGAAACAGCTAGTTCTTAATATAAGTTGAAAAAAAATTATTTTAAACTTCTAATAAGAATTATTTTTTACTTTTTAGCTCTAACAGCGTGTATTTTAGTTTTTTTTTTAACTCTATTTTTATTATGGTTCCGTACACCCGACGGGACCCTATTACCAAGCCTCCGCTGTCTGTCCGTCTGTCTGTCAGCGTGCTGTATTTCATGAACCGTTATATAGGTAGACAGTTGAAATTTTCACAGACTGTGTATTTCTGTTGCCGCTATATAACAACAAATACTAAAAATTAGAAAAAGTGAAAAAATAAGTGGGTCTCCAAACAAAAAAACGTGTTTTTTTTAATAGGTCTTTATAGAATTATTTTTGATTTACTTACTTAGCTTCGCTGGCTCAGCGATCCGAACTTCGGCCTCCGACATTAAAGTGCGCCACTCTATCCTATTTTGTGCCAAGTGTGACCATTCAGCCACTCCCAACTCTTTAAGGTCTTTGGCGACTTCATATTTCCAGCGACACCTTGGTCGACCCACCGGATCTAGCTCTATCGTAAAAACTGTTTACATTCAAGCGTGAAACTTGGTACCTATGACTATAGTACTAATACTCAAGTAAAACAACAAATAATAAAAATCAGCCAAGTGTGCGCTAAGGAGTCCGAACTGAATGACAAAACAGAGCATATATTTTTCACTCGCGTTGATGTATTTTGTTTGTTAATGTGAATTTGTATCATTGTCATTATACTATGTAGTTGTGTGGAGAGGTGTGGTGGTACGGAGCCCTCGGAGTGCTAGTCCGACTCGCACTTCGCCGGTTTTTCACGTCCAGCAAGCTCTAAACATATTCTAGCAAAACTTGACTAATTTTGGCAGCCTGTTCTTAACTTATACAATCTTCGGCTGATATGATGATGATGATGATTAGCGTAGTTAAGATAATCATCATCATCATCATCATCATCATATCAGGCGAAAATCGTCCACTGCTGGACAAAAGCCTCCCCCAACGATTTCCACGACGACCGGTTCTGCGCTGCCCGCATCCATCGGCTTCACCAGGTCGTCGGTCCACCGCGTGGAAGGCCTGCCTACGCTACTTTTTTCGCTGCGCGGTCGCCACTCGAAAACTTTACTTACTACGCTAATATAAGAAAGAAAAAAGTCTTAAATTAAGATAAGTTCTTGAATTATTAAATTACATCTTGCCCGAGGCAAAAAAAAAACAGAATTTCAACAAAACATTTACTAATTCTCACAGTTTTAACACAGATCATTTTAATGTTAAAACTGTTTTAGTTATGTTTGAAATGGTGCCGATAAATGCTACGAAGATACTAGGTAAACTCTTTTTTTCCTTACTTGTCTTATCTCGTAAACATATATGGCGTCCCTATGTCAATGTCACTGGAAATAGCTTTTCATAGGGTGGGAAACAATTGAATGAACTGAATGGAAACCATTGAATGAAATGAATGTTAGTCGTGGTTGATTCAATGATGTTAAAGTTTTTTTTCTTACTTGTCTTATCTCATCAACAAAATTTGTACTTCATTTAATCATTGAATCAACCAAGAATAAGAGTTAGTTCATCCATTGGACACATTTCTCAGTTCATGAATCACAGCCTGGTGACAGACGGACGGACGGACAGCGAAGTCTCAGTAATAGGGTCTTAGGAATATTCTGAGACAGTACGACATTATTTAGGAAACAACTTCTGTTTTTTAGAATTTGGAACATAATCTCGTTATCCGACGAGAAACTCGCCTAAGCCTAAACTAATTATATAACTTATAAAATACATATGAATATAAGTACCATAAAATAATTAAAACATAATTATATTTACTGTCTGGAAAATAGTTTGAAGCTTGAAAAAAGATGATAAGAAACTCTCATTGCTGGTGGAATTGCTTTGCAGTCTACCATTTTTTCCTGATAATTTTGTATTTTGGAAACAAATGAAAACTTATTCCCGAATCTCCGTAAGTACTAAATTCAGGAACGCAACAATATTTCGTTTTTCTGTTTTTATTATTAACAGGTTTCTTAATGTTATCGTGAGCCATCTTATTATATCTAAAATTAACCTCACCTTATCCTCAACTTAAAGCAAAGTGTCGTTCTTAGAAACTTCTTCATTTCGCCGCTAGAGGCGCGCGGAAAATCTTTGCATCGCCAATAATGCTTGCCATCACTTTCTGTTTGAGTACATAGGCTGTATATCAGCCGTGAGACGTCTACTGCTAGATAATTACACTCCCGCGGATGGCAGACTTTTGCCAATTTTATAGACTATAAATAAATAGTGTTTCTGTGATTTTTATTTCTCTGGCTGATGCGAGTAATTAAATTTGCTAAACTTTGAATAAAAACTATCAAAGATGACCTAATTTAATAAAAGATATATAGTCAAGAGTTTAAAAAGCTTCTATTTCCGTCATTTTTCTATTTCCCTAGCTGTCTAGAGTAATAAAATAAAAATTACTAAACTAAATGTAATAAAATGTTTAAAAACTATCAAAGATGACCTAATTTTTAGCTCGCAACAACAGTTCAAAATCATTCATTCAGTCATTCACTTAATCCCTTCTCTACACCAAAGCAACAAAACAATCATGTCGATTTTTAATCTGTGACAAAATCCTTTATCAATTACGCAATTTTATAGAAAAAGTGTTAAAAAATGTATAAAATAATAGCAGTTTTCAGTGTTAATTCATACGTCCACGTCGTACTTACCATTTACAATGTTTCTTAATCTCAAAACTATCAAAGATGACCTAATTTTTAGCTCGCAACAACAGTTCAAAATCATTCATTCTGTCATTCACTTCATCCCATCTCTACACCAAAGTAACAAAACAATCATGTCGATTTTTAATCTGTGACAAAATCTTTTATCAATTACGCAATTTTATGGAAAAAGTGTTAAAAAATGTATAAAATAATAGCAGATTTCAGTGTTAATTTATACTTCCACGTCGTAGTTACCATTTACAATGTTTTTTAGTCTCATAATGTGTATGGTGTATTCGGAAAGTGGTGTTTTTTGTTCGAGCGGTGTTTGTTGACAACATAAGACAAGTAAGGAAAAAAAGAGTTTATACCAACATGTGAGTTTAGTTTAATTGATATTGAAGTTCCCAGAAAACAAGACGTAAAGTTATCTGGTTGGTTAACATTCAGAAACTGTAAGGCTATAAGTACATTAGCTTCACATCAGGAGGTCGCGGGTTCGATTCCCGGCGGAGTCCAACTTTGTAAAACTCGGTTTAGTTGATGGAAGGGCATTTTCTAAGCCCGCCTGGCTAGCTATCTTGTGTAAGTCTTGCCGCCAAACATCAATGCTAACAACAAAAAAAAAACAATCTATCCCCATCAAAATCTCAACTTTGATTTTTTTTGTCACCACAACACCTTGTTCACTCCATCATCCCTTGAAAGTAAATTTTCAATTTTCACTTTCTGCAATAGCGCAGGTACTGATGCAAAAAACCACAGTAAAAGTTAAATAAAAAAATAAAGTACTAAAATAACCTAACCTATTTTTTTTTTGTCTTTTACATTAAAAACAAGTATATTGATTAATAATGAATTCCTGTTTCGTTTTTCAAAAAAGTAATGCGGTACAGACACAGATATACGTCACCCGATTATCGATATAAAATTATTTCGAAATCGGTTGTTTGGTTAACAAATGATACAAATACTACGTATGTATGGGATTTATGAACTCCAGCGGGCTCTTAAGGCGTTAATATCACTCAATCCTAGTAGGTTGATACGTGTTTCAATAATATCGAACATAAGGCTAGGTATTCATTTTAAGTTCAAATCAATGCGGGCTTCAACACGGCTATTAGGTACGTTGAAACCAAATGCCCAATTCTCGATTTTTACATGTTTTTATTACTTTTCAGAAGAAGAAGCTAAGAAGCGTCAGTGGCTCAACCGGTAACGACTCGGTCCATCTAACCAGAGGTACCGGGTTCAAATCTGGACAGCCAATGTACCAATGAGTTTTTCAAAAACTTACGTACATATCATTACCGATTGCTTTAACGGTGAATGAAAACATCGTGAGGAAACAATGAGGCCTAATCGCCCTGATTCAGGGTAGGCTCGAGCCCCTCGGTGGGGACGTATATGAGCTGATATAATAATAATAATAAAATTACTTTTCATCGCTTTCAGATAAGTTTTAAAAAATGTGTTCAATATAAATTATAGGTCTTAAAGTCACCGATTTTTGTGTGTTGGTTTCATTCAATATTGCCTATTTGTTTTCGAAAAGTTTTACAATTAATGCCAAAACCGGGGTCTACAGTATATTTTTTTACATCAAAAGTGAAAATATATTGAAAATTTTATTGAATTAAATCGTTTTTTATTACTTTAAGTACTTATAATATTATGTATTTTATCCATGGTGATAGCTTTACACAGTCTTTCAATAATTTGAATTGAATATTGTCATTTGACCCATCGTAAGGCATATTAAATAAAGAAACCCGACTACTTCAAAATTATCTTACAATATAAGGCTTCATCACTGAGGGGAAATAAGGCAAACCTAACATCTCGCTTTCCAAAAACAAGCCGTTTGTTTAGGCTACAAGGCTCAGCCAAAGAATCGGTATACAATATCATACAAATCATACAACCAAAGACATTGGATTACAGGGGAGCGATAAATAATAGTTTTTTATGCCACTGCCAAGTGATGAGAGCCGTTGTAAGATAACATGAGTGCTATTTACTTGTGCCACAATAGACAGCACGAGTGTTGCAATGGCTAATTGCGTGCAGTGGCATACAATACTTTTTCTACGAACATGAAATAAATAAAAATACATTGAAATTTTGTCAAAAATCATATAATGAATTTTTGAAGCCAAAGCCATAGAAATAGGTACATAAAAAGTTTCATTGTAGTACAGTTGTCTCCTTTCGAAATGATCATTGTAAAACGACTTGTAGGCATGAACACTTTTGTGATATGATTTGAGGTTATGTATTAAGCAAATTAGCAAATGTGAGTAGAAAAAGGTCTTTCTTTATTAATCTGTGCATACAACATACATAACTAACCCTAAAAAAACAATACCATCCTAAATGGGCAGTCGTCGGGTAAAAAGTTCAGTAAAAACGTTGTACTATTTTCCTATCCCACAACATCCCAAATTCTTTTATCTCGACACTCGAAACAGAGAAGTGGGTCAAATCAATAAGTACGACTTTAGGGCGTACTTTTTTGTGCTTATCGCATAGTGTAGCAACTTCGTCGCTAAGTGTTACGCGATGAAGATGGATGTTTGATTTATTTATTATTAACGAGTGTTGCAAGCGAGGGCACTACTATCGCTAGGCCGGAAAAGCCTGGCAATGGTCATGGGCATAGTAACAGCACACTGTAGGCTAAATAGACATATGTACCCAATAGACAGGACCATAGACCCCTCCTGCCCCAACTGCGGAGAACCGGAGACCACCCAGCACTATTTGGCTGAGTGTGTACTCTACAGCAGGCTAAGGTGGGAGACGTTTGGCGCCGATAGGATCAGGGAAGAGGAACTATGCGACCTGGAAATCAGTCACATAACGGAGTACTGTAGAAGGAGTTCAAGTTTTGAGGGGGGGACGCCAACGGGGTCACAGTAACCATTGCACCAACATGGGAATAGGGTGTAGTGAGTCCACATAGAGACTTGAACACCCGCCTGTACCTCGCAGGCGTCCCACCCAATATAAAAAAAATAACCTCGCACACCGACTCCAGAGGGCCCGTGTTCATTTGGCCCTCGCCTCTTGTGCTTGACTTAATTGGCCGGCCAAGAGTGGAGATAGCATGAGCGGAACCTATGCTCCAGGTTGGAAGTGTAAAATGTCAAACGCCGGGGGCCTGCTGACCGTATAGGGATCTGGACCCCGCACACTCACCTCTCGACAACCTTAGACGCTCACACAAATGTTGCCACCCTGCTGCCATTTGGTAGCACTTATAGGGGGCCCATTTAGTGAGCGACAAGTCACCGCCTGCCATGATTTCAAGATGATACAATTGATATTGGCAGGCGTCCCGTACTCTCATCAATATCCCAGCAACCACTCCAGCAATTACCCACCCATAACCCGGTATAGTTCCCATCTTATCTGTAATAGTCCTTGCACCTAGCGGGTGCTGTCTTTGGGTGAATCTCTATGGTACAGGCAGAGACAGTACCCGCTAGGTGTACACATCACAACACATTATAATATCTCAAAGGGGCCTCTGCGTGTTGGATATGTATCCCCACATACGCCTTCCAAAGGACCGGCCTTTTAAAAAGCCGAGTTTGAAAAATCTGAGATAAACATAATAATAATAAAGCGAGGGCAATGTTTATTTTTACCCGACTACTCAAGACGGAGGGCAGGCAATGTTTTTCTGGAGTACCTATGTATGTTGTTTCTTTAGCTGAGCCTGTAGCTTAGACGCTTAATGGATTTTATGAATCAATCAATCAAAATAATTTATTTTAAATAGGTGCTTACACACACTTTTAAATAGTCAAAAAAAAACTTATTGTCTGTTACATAATGTCATGCATGATTCAAATTACAGTCTCAGATTATGGTATTTGTTATAGAATCAACATATATATCTTTGTCATTTACATAATCTATTATTTTATAATATCCTCTAGCTAGAGAACAAGCATTTTTTGACATGAGTCTTGAATTTGTTCTCTGACAAACTAGTTACATTTTCTGGAATTTTATTGTAGTTCGAGATTAGTGTTGATGAGAATTCCGCTTCCGCTTCCTGATAATGCGGAAATTCTGAATTTTTTGAGTTCCTCAATCGTTACCGCTTCTTTATAAAAGAAAGTAAAAAAAAAACAATTTAAGAAGATTTTTTTATAGTGCATGCGCATAACAATAACGGTGCCTCGACTGGCCGCAACGAGCGAGCCACACCATCCCGCGGCACCCGCGCTCTTCTATTTATATCCATTTTACTCTCTGTTTCTCATTCCTCCTCTTCCTCAACCGCTTCCTCTTCTTCTTCCTCATCCGAATCCTCTTTGTTACACAAATATATCCTCATCCGCATCCTCTAACTTTGTGCTTCTTCACACTTCCTCTTCCTCATAACCATTTCCACAACAACCCTATTCGAAATGTCTTTAGATTTGTCTTTATCCTATCTGAGTGCCATGTTTTAAGCAATCGGATGTTCATGATGACCGCATCCAGCGGCTTCCCGCGACCTTCTCCAGGTCTCGGCCCACAGAGTGAGGCCTGCCTACGCTACGTCTCCCAGTGCACGGTCGCCACTCGAGAACTTTACTGCCCCAACGGCTATCTGTTTCACGTGCAATGTGCCCTGCCCACTGCGACTAAGTTAAGTAATTCTACGAGCTATGTCAGTTACTTTGGTTCTCCTCCTAGCATAGCACGCTCTATTGCCGTTTTGGTGACCTTGAGCCTTCTTATGAGGCCCATAGTAAACGGCCATGTCTCGGTTCCATACATACGTCATCACTGGCAACACACACTGGCCAAATACAATACGTCTTGAGTTGAGACACTGCGGTATTTGGGACGTAAAGATATTGCGAAATTTGCGATTCTTCCCGAACGCTACCTAGCCGAGTTGGATTCGTCGATTGATCTCTTTCTTGAAGTTGGACCTACCTCGCTGGACTATTTGTCAACAACTTCGAGTGTTAAGTCTCCAACCTCTGAGGAGTGGGTGCGACACGGACTTGTAACGTTATTTTCGTCTTTACCATGTTCATTTTAAGACACACTTGTTGAGAGACTTTACGGATGACATCAAGCATTGTGCCTTGTCTTCCATAGTCTCAGCCATGGCCACGATGTCATCATCGAACCGAAGGTGGGTGATCTCCGATGTTACCTATTCGTCCGTATTATGGGCTGTATGTCTAATTGTTTTGGCTAAGCCTGTCGACGAAACTGCTAAATGGATGTTGAAGTACGAGGTGTTGGTTAATAAGTCGCTAGGCGATGAATGAACGTGCATAAGATACATTTTAACCACTAGGAAGGAAAAGTATTTGGGTTCAAACTAAAATGTTTTATATGTAGATTTCAGTACTTTGCACTGGTTGTCTGTTGTTACGTCACAGTCGTTTTGCTCAAAGACTATAAAAGCTATAAAGCTGAAATTTGGCATGGGTACAAATACGTGACCCTTATTATTTTTTAAGTACAAGGTGTCCCAAAAGTAAGTTAATATTTGTTTAGCTTACTGCGTGAACGCAAAGAAGTCAAGGGGCGCGGGAGGTATATCAATTGGTAGCCTGGCTCGTGGGAATAGGGATGACGACAGCATCAGAAATAAATTATGAACTCTTATCATATCACTAAATTGCCCTCTTACTTAAACTTCGGAAAACCTAATACACGGTTTGTTTTCCATCAGGTCTTCGATTTTTAATTCACCAAAATCACAAAATTAGTACATAAATGACGCTGCTAAACTATGACGCCTAGGTATTTCAAACATTTTTTGGAAGAAAATGACGTTTTTGACAGATGATAAAAGTAATTCAGATGACTAGCATTCGTCATCCCTATTTAGTCGATATGGAGCGTTTCACGAGAGGCAGCGCGAGTCCTATTTGAGCATTTCCAGGGATTGAAATGCAACCATTACCATTCGCTCCACACCAGGAGATCGCGGGTTCGATTCTTGGCGGGGTCTAACTTTGGATGACTCGGTCTGATTGGTGGTAGGGCATTATCGAAGCCCGCCTGGCTAGCTACCACCATTTTATCTAAATCTTGGCCAGTTCCCCAATGCGTTGGGAAATCATGATACGTCCGCTTCCAATTCCGGCATCATCATCACTTACCATCAGTGAGATGGTGGCAAGAGCTTATCAATCCCGTATTTGACAGCTAGTCATTAGAGTTACTTTTTATCAACTGTCAAAAACGACATTTTGTTCTGAAATTGTTCGTGTCACAAACTTGTGATGTCATTGTATTTGACGAACTAATTTAGTGATTTTGATATAATATATAAAATTGAAATTAGAATAAAATGTTAAATGAATAAGTTTTAAGAAAAACTCTATTTAGTGAATAATATTTTTTAATTTATTTTCATCATCATATCAGCCACAAATCGTCCACTGCTGGACAAAGGCCTCCCCCAAGGATTTCCACGACGACCGGTCCTGCGCTGCCCGCATCCATCGGCTTCCCGAGATCTTCACCAGGTCATCGGTCCACCGCGTGGGAGGCCTGCCTACGCTACGTTTTCCGGTGCGCGGTTGCCACTCGAGAACTTTACTACCACATCGGCCATCTGTTCTACGAGCTATGTGCCCTGCCCACTGCCACTTCAGTTTAGCGATTCTGTGAGCTATGTCCGTTACTTTAGTTTTAATTTATTTTAAACACTGTCAAAGACCCTATTGTGGATAAAAAACTCCCATTAATAAAGCCACTGGACTTTGTCACAGCACCGTGAAAACTGTTATCGCGTTCAACTACAAATAATTTTAATAGTAGCTGTAATTTTATTATTTAGTCACAGTATTATGACTATTGTGTAGATAGATGGTTCATTCATAGAAACGGAGCAGTGACTAGCCGGTCGTCGTATCAGCTCATATACGTCCCCTCCGAGGGGTTTCGAGCCTACTCTGAATTAGGGCGATCGGGCCTTAGTCGACCACGCGGGCCCAGTGCGGGTTGGTCGACTTCACACACAACCTGCGAGTTTCTTCGCAGGCGTGTGCAGGTTTCCTCACGATTTTTTTCCTTCACCGCAAGAGCGTCGGCTAAACGTACATATGAAATCTAAAGTCGAAATCACATTGGTACGTGGCAGGATTCGAACCACGACCTCCCGGACAGAAGGCGGCGGCCGTTAAGCCACCGAACTAGCCGGTAGTAGTGGATAAAGTAGGCCTACCAACTACGTTTCTCGGTATAAAACATTAATATTCAAACAAAATTCATAATTTTTAATTTCCATATACACTTTTCTCTCACTCTGATAACTATGTAGGCCTCAGCAAGCTCAAATACATAAATTTAATACGTATGGAGCGATAAATTATTAATTTAATCCGATATTAAAGGTCATCTTTGATTAAAAAATACATCTATTAAGATGGTATGGTATTTTGAACAAAATTGTAGTGAGAGAGCCGTCTAATTTTCTATAATGAAAGAAATGTTAGCTGCATTCATTAACTGTTTAGTTAATACGTTACTAATGTTTAATAGGGATGGCGAATACTAGTCATATGATTTACTTTTTATCGTCTGTCAAAACTGACATTTTGTTCTAAAAATGTTTGAAATTTGACGTCATAGTTTTGCAGCGTCTTTTTGTGATTTTGGTGAAATAAAAATCGAAGACCTGATGGAAAACAAAACGAGTATGGTTTTCCGAAGTTTAAGTAGGAGGAGGGCAATTTAGTGATCAAGAGTTCATAATTTATTTCTGATGCTGTCGTCATCCCTATTTTCCATCGAAGTCGTAGTTCCACTGTCAGTATGTCAGTTCAAAGAATCATTCAAGAATAATTTCCGTCTGCATTTTTTTATCTGATTCTACCGGATCCTTGCTGGATTCAAGATAAATAAAACACAAACAGAAATTATACTTTGCATTTACAGAATGAAACCTTGGTAACAAAAAGTTGACGGCCCACCTTATGAAAAGTGGCTACCATTCTGTAAATAATAACCAATCTAATAAAATCCGGCCAATTGCGAGTCGGACTCGTGCACTGATGGTTCTGTACCAAAAAAGGCAAAAAAAAACATGATTCTTGCACAGTAATAAAGATTACCAGCGATTCTATTTTTCGTTCATTATATTTTTATTATTTGCTGTCGTCATATCAGCAATGGTGACGACCTGGTGAAGATAGCGGAAAGCCGATGGATGCGGGCAGCGCAGGACCGGTCGTCGTGGACATCCTTGGGGGAGGCCTTTGTCCAGCAGTGGACGATTTTCGGCTGATATGATGATCAGCAATGGAAATACACTCTGTGTGAAAATTTCAACTGTCTACCTATTGCGGTTCTCGAAATACAGCCCGGTGACAGACAGACAGCGAAGCCTTAGTAATAAATAGGGTCCCAACGGCATTCTTTGGGTGCGGAGCCCTAAAAAAGTCATTCGCCAAGTCGGATGCCTTCCTACGTTACGTCTTCCGGTGCACGGTAGCCATTCGAGAACTTTACTACCCCAAAGACCATCTGTTGTACAAGCTTCTACTACCCCTCCACTGCTACTTAAGTTTAGCAATTCAGTGAGCCAAGTCAGTTACCTTCGTTCTCCTAGGGATCTCCTCATTTCTGATTCGTTCCCGTAAGGAAACTAGTCCTCAATCGGATATCTACCTTAGGGAGTAGTCCACGCACAGTGGCGCTCTTATCAGTTTTTTTTTATTTAAATAAAAAATTCAAAAAGTAAGATGGTCTAACTGCAGTAAATAAGAAAACATGTTTTATAATATACATATTGAAAATAGTAAATTTTTTTACAGTATCACTACAAGAGTGAAAACAGCCACTCTTAGCCGTTTTTATTATTGCAATAATTGCATACCACTTAGTACTACCACAGTATTACGATATGGCTTACAGTAGCGCAACGCATTTGATGTACGATGCGCCGATGGCGTAGGTACTAGCCCATATTAGCCTGTCGTTAGCCTCGTGGAGTTTGCCAGGCTGTGCCCCGCCGCCCGCTGCCCCGCAAGTACCCTTGCGTAAGTACATTCGTTGCGCTACTGCAAGCCGCTATATTGTAATACTCTGGTACTATTGTTCAGTTCAGTTCATTTATTGATAAAAAAAAAATACATTTTATACGTCAAAGTTTTGTAAATTTAAATAATGTCAATTTATAGGTAAATATAATAGGTACAATGCAAAATGCAAAATTATCAAAAAAATAAAATAAAAATACATTTAAAAATCAATTAAATTGTCACTTAAATAAATCACTTACTTTATACAGCGTCTGCTCGACAAGCCAGTTTTTTAATTTTGTCTTGAATACATTCTCATTTGAGGCCGATGTTATGTTCTCGGGCAGTCCATTAAATATCTTAGGACCCATTATATGTGTCAATCTATGAGATTTAGCAAGTCTATGCGGTACAGGTATTAGCTTCCCAGCGCCCCTGGTATTTAATTTATGGATTGTAAGGATTTCTACAACGAACAGAAACTCGCTGCCCACATTTAGCTGCTTCCTACGACCACAGTATTACGATATGGCTAAGAGTAGCGCTACGCCTTTGATGTCGCACGATGCCGCCACGGCGTAGTGTAGCGAAAATGAAAGATAACCTGGTTAGATGGTGGTATGGAGCCAGCCGCGCTCTACATGCTTGTGCTTGTGGGCGCCCGCCGTTGTGGCTCGGTCGGCAAGCATGTGGAGGCACTATTATGGTGCCTATGACCTATTGCTAGTGCCTATGACCGGCGAGTTTGCCAGGCTGTGCCCCGCCGCCCGCTGTCCCGCAAGTACCCTTCTGTTGCACTGCGTAAGTACATTCGTTGCACTACTGTACGCCGCTATATTGTAATACTGTGCCACAACCTACAACAGGCCGTCGGTCCACGATGGCATCACTAACTTCAGCTAGCAAGATGTCTAAGTAAAAATAAGGGCTTACTTCAAACTGAGCGCTGAAGGTCTTGAAGACCCCCTCCCAAAGACTGCCGGATTGCGTGAGCACTTGCACTGTGTCCCCCACGTGGGACGTTGCCGCGTGCATGAAGTGAGCGTTGTTGTAGACGCCTTCAGCCACCACTCGGCCTCGAGGCGACCTGGGGAATATATATCAATCATATTAATGTTTTAACTGAAGTATGGACATAACTCACAGAGTGGTTGAACTCAAGTGGCAGTGGACATAGCACATAGCTCGAAGAACGGACGGCGGCCGTGCAATACAATACATTTTTTTATTGATAACTTCTTTGTTATAAGTCAAATTCTTATATTACAATAAATAAGCTAATTTAAGCTTAAAAAACTAAAAATGTTTTTTTTTATATTAATTACATTAAAATGTAGAAATTTATTGAATTTTTCATAGTAAACCATAAAACACATGGCATTTCCATAAATTCATTATAACTATAAAATTGGCGGAGTAATAACAAATTTTTAAATTTTCAAGCGACTTCCAAAAAGGAGGAGGTTCTCAATTCGACTGTATGTTTTTTTTTATGTGTGTCACCTCAGAACTTTTGACTGGGTGAACTGATTTTAAAGATTCTTTTTTTATTTTAAAGCTAGTGCTACCCGTGTGGTCCCATATAAATTTTATCAAAAACGGGGTAGTATTTTCTAAGCCCGCTTGGCTAACTACTACCATTTTATTTAAGTCTTGCGGCCTAACATCAATGTTAACAGCATTCATGTTTTCCAGATTGAAGATAGGATAGCCAGTTCCCCATTGGGTTGGGGAAACTTAGTAAGCCCGCTTCCATCTTCGGCATCATCGTCACTTACCATCAGGTGAGATGATGCCAAGGGTTTCAATTCAATTTTCAATTCATTTTATTCACAAACAATGTACATTGTGTTTAAATAACAATAATTTAAATGGGCGATTCTCTGTAAGGATGTTTTTGCCGTCCCGGGCATTTTTTTAGAAATTTTTTTATTCTATATCTATGGTCGTTCCTTTCCCTCTAATATGGTTGATGGGAGTGATGGCTGACTCTCGCGTTATACACGTGACCGGGTGCTGTCCGTGTGAACTGGCCTACTCTTGTTAAATGAATTCAATGATTTCGTGTCATATTGTTTTCATGTTCTAATGACATAATCTATCTACATATAATCAAGGATTAATTTTGACGTAATTAACTAATTATAATTATTGTTTATTTCTTGATTCTTCACAAATGACATTGTTATTATTAATTTATGACTATCATAAAGTGTGTAATTTGCACCTATTTTGAATAAATATATTGAATTGAATATTACGAAAAATTTAATTTTACGAAAGAAAATTTATTATGAAAGTAAAACAAGATTTGTATTTGGGCAATTGATTACATAAATTAAATAAATTTTGGTTTTTTTGCTATAAATTCCTAATCCACCGAAATTACAGTCCCCTGGACTGTCCCTTTTCCAAAATTGAAACTTTAAGATTAAATTTCAAGTTATTCCTCTATAATATATATATAATTTCGTCCATAATGTTTATAAACTTGATAAGTTAACTAACAATTTTCTCGTATAAGAAAAGTATAGAAAATTGTTTTTTTTTATTAAATTCATTAAACTAAAGTTTGTCCCTGACGTTTTAAGAACAGTCCCCTGCCAAAAGTTCAAAATAAAAAAGAAAATATTCCACCGCGCTTTTTTATGTTATGTTGCATCCACAGGTACGTTAATAGTCTGAATTTTATTTAGCATTTTTTCGTCATTATATTTAGTATCAGTGTTCCTTTTGCAGCAGAAAAACGTGTTGGGCCAATTGAAAAATCAGTCCCCTGGCAATGTTATATTAAAATGTTTATTAATGAAATCGGAAATAGTCTGTATAATTAAATAATGATTTATGAATATATTGATTGGTAACTCTCCAATTTAGAAACATTATGATGGTTTAGTTAATATTTCATAATTAAGTCAGTCCTCTGGCTTATTATATGTCATTAGACCGTTTTTCGTAATTTAAATTTTATAATTCTACTCTTTTAAAGTTTGTATAACTATTTCTACTCTAATAACTACTTCGAGCCTACAAATTTATTAATTATTTAATAAAAAAAATATTTAAAGGTTAAGAGGTAAAGGCATTGAATACCTGATGATACTTCTATTATTTATATAATTAGTTGTTCTTTTTAGGATGAAAATTAAATATTTAAATTATAGGGGTGTCAATCCTATGTGACATATCCAAATTAATTGTAATAAACATAATTTTAGACTACTTGAAAAAAAAAACTTCAGCAGTCCCCTGTTATTTTTCTTAAAAACTTTAATATTCCAAAAAATAATTATAAATTCAGTTGGCTTTTTATCACTTCTTATTTCATTGTTACTTTTCTAGTCCCGAGTACGTTTTTTTTTTAATAAAATGAAAAATAATTTGATCGGACACTTTTGTACTGGTTTAAAGCATCCTTACAGAGAATTACCCTAATATAAATAATTATGTATACACACGGCGACACATCAAGCTATACAAAACCAGTATAAGCTGGCCGCGCGACGCCTGTGCGTTTCAACATACGCGAGGCCCGCGTATACTAGTTTTGTAAGGCTTGATGTGGCGCTGTGCATACACAAACAAAGAATTGGTTTACCAATGGTGGATAAAAAAACAAAAAAAAAGAACGGTTTTACTCAAAAATGTTCCACTCCATGTTACTTTCAAATCATCATCATTGGCCTCATATCTATTAAACAGTGTTGCAAGGCATCTTTTTTTGACAGACCCACGTCAGGACTTACATTCAAGTGGCAAACAGGTTTATTCTGTATCCAGGTGTTTAATATCATATGATCCTAAATTGGGGCCAAATTACCATGTGTGATTTGTCTCTGAATATTATTTGGTGGTGGTTGTGCAAGAAAATACGGAAGCGACAGAATCGGCCGCATTTACATCGTCATTAATACATTTAAATGCATTGATGATTTTAAAAGCGTCGAACCGGTAACGACTTGGTCCTTCTAACCAGAGGTACCGGGTTCAAATCTAGACGGCCAATGTACCAATGAGTTTTTCAAAACTTACGTACATATACTTACCGATTGCTTTAACAGTGAAGGAAAACATCGTGAGGAAACCTGCACACGCCTGCGAAGAAACTAGCAGGTTGTGTGCGACTAAGGTAGGCTCAAGCCCCTCGGTGGGGACGTATATGAGCTGATATGATGATGCATTTACCTAATTATGTTATTTATAACTAAATTGAATAAAATGTATTTTTTTGCAGGTAACACTTATTATTAAAGATTTTTATATGGTTTTTTAAGAGCATATTATATACAAAATCTTTTTCCATACAAACTCAAAAATACTACTTCTTGAAAGTAGATGAGTCGATTCTAATGAAACTTTATACACTTAAGCAAATCACGAAACTCTAGTCACTATTTTTTTGACAATGTAAATTATCCACAAACTAGAAATTCGTGACTCGCTTATGTGTATAAAGTTTCATTAGAATCGGCCCATCTATTTTCAAGAAGTACTAGTAATTTTAAGTTTTGTAACGATAATGGTAGAAAATTGGGTTAAATTCCCTTTAAATTCCGTTACATAATACGTAGAATTTAGGGGGTTGTATGGCCAATGTTGAAAAATAGAAAAGGAAATTTTGTGGTAATAAATAAACATATAATTTAAATTTTGTACAGCTGGTTTTCAAAAAATATGTTGGTCACCTCTTTATGCATTCATGCATACACGTAATAACATTAAATTTAAATTTAAATAGTGGTACTAAAACTATACATATTCGGTAACAACTTCGAGTTTAGAGCCTCCAACCTTCAGAGGAGTAGGTATGACACGGACGTTTGACATAATTTTCGTCTTGTCCATGTTCATCCTAAGACCCACTTGTTGAGAGGCTCTACTGAGGCCATCGAGCATTGTGCCTTAGTCGTCCATAGACTCAGCCATGACCACGATATCGTCAGCAAATCGAAGGTGGGTGATGTACTCGCCGTTGATATTGATGCCGAGTCCACCTCAGTCTAAAAGCTTGAAAACATCTTCCAGGGCGGCGGTGAACAGTTTCGGAGATATAAAGTCTCCCTGTCTCACCCCTCGCTGCAGCTGGATAGGTTCCGAGTTTTGATCCTGGAGGCGAACCGACATGGTGGCGTTTTCATACAAACACTTCAGCACTTCGATATATCGATAGTCAATTTGGCACCTCTGGAGAGACTGTAACACAGCCCAAGTTTCGACCGAATCGAAGGCTTTCTCATAGTCCACGAACGCCAAGCATAGTGGCTGATTGTACTCTTCGGTCTTCTGCATAATCTGCTGCAGCGTATGTATGTGGTATATGGTACTAAATCCTTTTCGGAAACCGGCTTGTTCGGGGGGCTGGAAGTCGTCAAACCTGCGTGCGAGACTATTCGTAATGACCCTCGAAAACAGTTTGTAGACATGGCTCAGAAGTGAGATGGGTCTGTAGTTCTTCAGCAGGGTATTGTCGCCCTTTTTGAAGAAAAGCACGACCACACTTCTGTGCCATGCCTTAGGCGTTTGTCCCTCAAGTATAACGGAATTAAATAATTTCTGAAGAGCTTTAAGTACCGGTGTTCCACCTGCTTTCAGAAGTTCAGCCGTAATTCCATCATCACCCGGTGCCTTATTGTTTTTAAGCTGTTTAAGAGCCATTCTAATCTCGTACAGGCCGACGTCCGGGATATCTTCGGTATAGTGTCGGGTAAGTCTAGCTCTTGGGTCTTTAGCCAGATCGCTAACAGGCAGACGTGTGGTCGTGTGTGTGTATTGTCTGTAGAACTTCTCAACTTCTTCCAGCAACTCAGTCTTAGACGATATGATCCTGCCGTCCTCAGTCTTCAGCTTGGTCAGTTGGCTTTGACCAACAGACAGATCTCTCGCGAACACCATTGAGCCTTTGTTGTTCTATTGAGAATTTGTATTATAGTGGCGCAAATCCCGAGTTAGAGACTTAGAGATCTGCCTGTTTATTTGCCGATACTAAGTAGCGTCTTCAGAGGACTGCAAAACCAATCTTCGTCTTTCTTCCATTAGGTTGCTGGTGAAGTCAGAGATTTTTTTGGTTGTTTGTTTTAAAAAATCTTAGACCCGACCGTTTGGACAATTTCCACGAACCTGTCGTGATAATCGTCCACATTCTCGCAGTCTCCTAGGCATTCGAAGCGATTGTGCAACTCGAGCTGAAAGTTTTCGGGGTTTTGGAGCTGGATGGGCGCTGGTCGGAGTGTGGACTTCATCAGTCGACATCTTTCTAGCTTGGTCTTTAGATTCAATGTGCCTCTTACCATTCGGTGATCGCTTCCTGTTTTGACTGAGTTGATCACAGAGACATCATGAATATTTGCCTTCTCGTCGACAAGATGAAGTCGATCTCGTTCTTCGTTACGCCATTGGGATGCAACCATGTCCACTTTAGCTGTTTAGGCTTTTTAAAGAAGGAGTTTATCATATAGAGGCGCTCCTTCTCCATAAAGTCGGCCAGCAGCTGGCCACGTGCATTTCTCTCTCCATATCCAAATTGCCCCACTCTCAGCTCACCATCATTTCGTTTGCCCAGTTTCGCGTTAAAGTCACCCATAACAATGGTGTATTGGGTCCGGGAGATATTATGTAGAGCTCTAGAGATATCCTCATATAGGAGCTCCACTTCGTCGTCGGAGTGTTGCGCGGTCGGTGCATATACCTAAATAACTTTCAGCGAATACCGTTTGGTAATTCGGAGAATAAGGTACGCTACCCTCGTCGAAACACTCTCGATCCGGACCACATTGTTAATGAGGGACTTGTGGACTAGAAACACAACACCACCCTCGGACAGTTGGTCGCCCTCTCGGAAATAAAGCAGGTTTCCGGATTTAAGGATTATGGTGTCCTCCCCCTCTCTTCGGAATTCACATAATCCTACGATGTCCCATCGTAACCTGCTCAATGCTTCCTCGAGTTCTGTTAACTTTACGTCGGTTCGCAGTGTGCGCGTGTTGTAGGTTGCCAGGGCCAGAGGTCTTTTGTTTTGGTAGCCTGGTATCTGCCACCGAATCTGTTACCGAATATATATACCTGGGACAAACAGTCCAGTTAAGTAGGTCCAACTTCGAGAAAGAGATCAATCGTCGAATCCAACTCGGCTGGGCAGCGTTCGGGAAGCTTCGCAATATCTTTACGTCCAAGATACCGCAGTGTCTTAAGACCAAGGTCTTCGATGCCAGTTGTGTGTTGCCAGTGATGACGTACGGAACTGAGACATGGTCGCTTACTATGGGCCTCATAAGAAGGCTCAAGGTCACCCAAAGGGCAATGGAGCGTGCTATACTCGGAGTTTCTCTGCGTGATCGAATCAGAAACGGAGATCCGTAAGAGAACCAAAGTAACCGACATAGCTCTCAGAATTGCTAATTTTAAGTGGCAGTGGGCGGGGCACATTGCTCGTAGAACACATGGCCGTTGGGGCAGTAAAGTTCTCGAGTGGCGACCACGCACCGGAAAGCGTAGTGTAGGCAGGCCGGACCGATGACGTGGTGAAGCCGCTGGATGCGGACAGCGCAGAACCGGTCGTCGTGGAGATCCTTGGGGGAGGCCTATGTCCAGCAGTGGACTTCCTTCGGCTGATATGATGATGATGACTAAAAATATGACTAAAGTTGAATACAAAATAGATATACACGATAGATCGTCATTACTACTTTTGGTAAAATTTCTTAATCGACTAAAGGTGTAGTCACACATGTTAATAATATTCAACTTTAGTCATAGTTTTAGTACCACTATTTAAATTTAAATTTAATTCAAATTTAATTTTATTACGTGTATACATGAATGCATAAAGAGGTGACCAACATATTTTTTAAAAACCAGCTGTACATCATCATCATCATCATCATATCAGCCACAAATCGTCCACTGCTGGACAAAGGCCTCCCCCAAGGATTTCCACGACGACCGGTCCTGCGCTGCCCGCATCCATCGGCTTCCCGCGACAAACAAAGGTCAGCTGTACAAACTATACAAATTTTAAATAATATTTTTATTTATTACGACAAAATTTTCTTTTCTATTTTTCAACATTTGCCATACAACCCCCTAAATTCTACGTATTATTTAACGGAATTTTAAAGGGTATTTAACCCAGTTTTAAAACATTTTCGTTACAGTTTGTATGGGAAACAATTTTGTGAATATGCTCTTAACATTATTTCATAAAAAGTTTTTTTTATTATTGTAGTGCTTTAGGTATCTAAGCTTTAGCTGCTTAACTCGCACTATTCTGAATTAAGTACATATTACAAAATTTAATCAAATTAAGTCATAATTTCAATTAAGTAACCACCAAATTAACCCACTTACTACGGAAAATACATTTTTTTTATAATTGCATATGATTTGTAATTATTCTACTAGCTTAGAAAAAAAAAATATATTGAAAAAAAACGGTGTTATAATAGCCGGCAGGCGTATCTGCGTTAATTATGCAATTATTGATGAACATACATGCACTACATGTTATAAAATTGTCATCTTTAAATTGTAGTATAGCAAAAAATAGGACAGATAACTAGACAGATCTTGTCCAGCTGTTGATGTTATTGAAAGAATAAATATACTGTCACAGTCAAAAGATATCCGCTGCTGGAGAAAGAACTCCCCCAAGGATTTCCATAACGACCAGTCCTGCGCTGCCGGCATTCAGCAGCTTCCCACAACCTTCACCAGGTCGTCAGTCCACTGTATGGGAGACCTTCCTACGTTACGTCTACTGTGCAAAGACATTTGATACATCAATAGAGAAGGCCTTTCGAATTTCACATTGAAATGTTTGATGAACAAGAAAACTAGTAACCCTTCACAGACTCCTCACGGGACCAAGTCCTTATTGTGTAACCTGACTAGCAGGTGCTGGACTGCTGACCACAGGCAAGCACTTTTAAGTTCCAAAAGGGCTCCAAATGGACCAAAACAATTTTTTTAAGGACATTATCTAATGCTTTAGCTATAATTACAACTAATTTAACAAATAAGTACAATATGTGGCCGGATTTGAAACCAACCTGTCACTTTGTAGTGGTTTTTGTATGAGAAAGTCGTATTTTTTAAATTATTTTATCAAAAAATTTGAGTGCATTTGACTGCAATCGAGGATGGTTCACGTAAACTCAAATAATGCCTATTCACTCTTGCCTTGAAGATCCCCAAATCAATTTTATTTGATAATGAAAAGTGAAGATTGGTAAAAAGTATTCAATAATTTAAGTGTTGCCACATTCACAGCTACTTTTTAAGATTTTTTTTTTATTCATAATTGGTAAGCCCTTGGCATCATCTCACCTGATGGTAAGTGATGATGATGCCGAAGATGGAAGCGGGCTAAATCGTCAGATATAATACTTTTATGCCTGGTTTCACCACAAAATTAACTATAGCCCATCCATAGCATGGAAACAGCCACAAACCTGCACCCCTGAAGGAAAACAGAAATTTCATTGGACAGGGTATATGGTACTTTTATCATGAACGAAAACACGTCAAAGTAGGGGAATTCCCAGCTCTTGTAACATGGAGACATCTTGCGCACGACGTGAGTCGATAAATCATTCGTCTCGTTTTAACGCTGAGCTAATGAAAGAGACAACCAAACAGTCATCTCGCATTCCTGGGATGCTTTTCAGCTTTGTATAATATCCATACTTTGTCCTACTCCATTGAGTTTACAACTTAGGACATAATTTTCGGGAACTGGTTTTGGGGTTCGGCACCAGATAAAGGGAACCAAGCCTAAGCCTACACTGTCTGGAAAAAAATTAAGGGGAATCCAGAAAAGGCTACAAGAAACATGATTTTTAAAGATTTTTTATTTTTTCTCCTAAGTAAAAACGGTAATACAGACAAGCACCAAACTTGGTATGGATAGGTATAGTGGAAACCCTAATGCTTTTTTCTACATTTGGTAAGCCCATGCCATCATTATCATCACCTGATGGTAAGTGACGATAATGCCGAAGATGGAAGCGAGCTAACTAAGCTTCTCCAACACAAAGGGGAACTGGCTAACCTCAAGCTGGAACACATCAACGCTATTAACATTGATGTTTGGCGGCAAGACTATTTTTACTATGCTAACATGGTAGTAGCTAGCCAGGCGGGCTTAGAAAATGCCTTACCAAAAAGCAAACTGAGTCTTACAAAGTTACACTGCGTCGGGAATCCAACCGGTGACCTCCTGATATAAAGCTAATAGACAAACTTTAAACAAAATAATAAAACCAGTACCCAATATAAAAAAAAACCGGCCAAGTGCGAGTCGGACTCGTATAAAGTAGGGTTCTATGTAATGTATAATACTTTAAAACAAAAAAATATATTTGCTGTTGGTAATAGAAATTTTGTATGGAAACACTAAGAACTTTATACATCCAACTGCACATTTATTTATCTATTTGGTTGACTATTACTCCTAAAGTAAGAAAGTCTACTAAGCCATGATATTTTTCCTTTTAAATTGATTATATGTCCTATATTTTTTAGATGCTCTTAACCCTTAACTTTTTTAAATGTACACAAAGTGCATATCATTAGCTCTCAAACTGGACACATTTGTCCTCGAGGACAACATACGAAATGAATACTTATTATATAGCTGTCTTTTAATTCGCATAGGGATTTTTTATGAGAAAGACAAAGAAAAAAATATTTCATTTATCTTTGCACCAAAAGTTCGTTCATTCAATGTCAAAAAAAAAAGAAATTCTCATTCAAAACTCACAAAGTTCCTGTGTGCATTTCCATCAGTTGGTGGTAAATTATTTAATGTTTTTTGGGTATAAATAAGTATGTTTTTTTACTGTTCTTAAAGAAATATTATTCTTTAATTGTTTTGTGTTTTCTAGTACCAACCAAGTGAATATAATGTGTTGTGGACCAAAAACTGGTAGGTCACCAATTTATGTTCAGTGGAGGATTTTGTTATTTTTTCGTAGTTTGTATGAAAATTAATCTGTGAAACAGTATTTATTGCAATATTTCTAAACAACTTATCTTGTTTTCTTATTCAAATCCAATAAATCCAATATTACCAAAAAAATGTGTCAGTCTGAAATTTTGGGTTGGAAAATAGGAGTCATTTTCGATTCATCATCATCATCATATCAGCTCATATATGTCTCCACCGAGGGGCTCGAGCCTACCCTGAATTAGGGCGATCGGGCCTTAGTCGACCACGCGGGCCCATTGTGGGTTGGTCGACTTCACAGACAACCTGAGAGTTTCTCCACAGGCGTGTGCAGGTTTCCTCACGATGTTTTCCTTCACTGTAAGAGCGTCGGATAAACGTACATGTGAAATCTAAATTTGAAATCACATTGGTACATGGCAGGATTCGAACCATGACTTCCCGGACAGGAGGCGGCGGCCCTAGCCGTTACGCCAACGACGCTCGAATCACTTTTGTACAAGAATAACAAACATAAGCATAGGTATAGAAAAACCATTTAATCAAAAACATTCATCTTTCAGTAATACTCTATGAAATCTCCAGGTATCCAAGAATAATCGCTCAAAACTTCATCGACTAATATTGCATGAAAAAGGAATACCAAGGGATTTTGTATTGTTGCACATTATTCGCATTTATCCGCCGTTGTCTTTACGAGTTGAAGGGAGATCGATTTTGCCGCCACCTAGCGAGCCTAAGGGTTAAGTAGCGGTTTAGCTGGTACGAGGTGGGGGACATAGACACTGCACTCCAAAAATGAGCAATTTAAAGTTTGATATTTCGCAAACGGAACCCTGAATCGAAAAATGGTTTTAACATACCCATAGAAGTTTTGAAGACCTATTCAACAATTCAACAAAAAAAAAATCACCCCCCGAGGTAACCCTAAAAAATCACCCCCAGAGGTAACCCTAAAAAATCACCCCCCGAGGTAACCCTAAAAAATCACCCCCAGAGGTAACCCTAAAAAATTACCCCCCGAGGTAACCCTAAAAAATCACCCCCAGAGGTAACCCTAAAAAATTACCCCCAGAGGTAACCCTAAAAAATCACCCCCAGAGGTAACCCTAAAAAATCACCCCCAGAGGTAACCCAAAAAAAAATTTTCTTCAACATTTTATTGTACCACTTTGTCGGCGTGATTAATATGTATACCATGCCAAATTACAGCTTTTTAATACTAATAGTCTTTAAGCTAAGCCGCAGACAGACAGACATGGCTAAACTATAAGGGTTCCTTGTTGATTTCGGAACCCTTAAAAGCTTTCTAGAGGTGTGGTGGTGCAAAACTTGAGGCATGAGTCACACTCGCACTTGAATGTTTTTTTTTTCAATGTCTCTATATTGTCATGTAAACAATGTAATCAACAAAAGTTTGCCTGTATATTCTCTTTTTTGTATTTCATGTTTTACCCCTTTTAGTTTTGCCAAATAAATGTTTTCTTTATATCAATTCACTTTAGTACAGCAATAGAGAACATACAACTTAATCTGTCACTTTGTCAGTATCACCAAATAAATGCAAAAGTCCATGTATTATAAGTAACATTGAATTTACCATAACCTTTATATTTTGTTAGAGTAATTTTTTATTTTTTTTATTTACAATTGGTAAGCCCTTGGCATCATCTCACCTGATGTAATAAGTAATGAACAAACATTAGATATAGATTGACTTTTCACTTCACTTGTAAAAATTTATGACAAGTGACTGTATACTTAAATATTGTCACAAACACTGGTCATGTGCGAGTCTCCGTGGCGTAATGATTAAGTCCATTAGCTTCACATCAGGAGGTGATGGGTTTAATTCCCGGCGGAGTCTAACTTTGTAAGACTCGGTTTGGTTGGTGGAAGAGCATTTTCTAAGCCAGCATGGCTAGCTACCACTGTCTTGCTACCAAAGATGAATGCTAACAACATTGTTGTGTGCCGGATTGATGTGTTCCAGCTTGAAGATAAAACAGACAGTTTCCCATAAGCGTTGAGGAATCTTGGTGAGCCCGCTTCCATCTTCAGCATCATCGTCACTTACCATCAGGTGAAATGATGCCAAGGGCTTTCCAATTGTGAATTAAAAAAAACATTCTGGTACATCAAAGAGAGTATATTTATTAGGGATGCATCGATACGCCTTTTTGCCGATACGATACCGATACCGAAACTCTTATAAAAATATCGGCGATACCGATACCGATACGCTTATTGAATTCAAAAAGGAAGGTAGAATAAATAAAACACAATTAATTAATAGTTTTAGTAATCAAAATTAACATTTATAAGATTTTTATTTAAAAAACAAAGGATTCTTAAGTTTTGCGGGCAAAGGCGATTTCGCAAGTCTGTTTGAATAAGACCTGCGGTGGAAAATAGTCTCTCAGATGCGACAGATGCCTCGTTTACAACGAAATAGATGGGACAACACGCGCGTTTACATTACATTTTTAAAGCGCGAAATTTGAAAAGTATCGTTGAATCTGCCATAAAAATATCGCCGATACCGATATATCGGCAAACCCGAAGTATCGCCGATATATCGGTATCGGTATCGGTATCGGATGCATCCCTAATATTTATGTATATTATTAGACTGTGTAATTTTTTTACCCATGAATGATTATGTACCACAATCAGATTGAAGGATGAACTTAAATTTGTAACTGTAAAAATGTTCTATCTTACATCAATATACATCACATCAGGTTTCCAAATTTTTTTTGATAGAACTACAAATTTACATTTTTAGAATTTTTACCTTTATTTGTGCTTTGAGATCTTGCTTCTTGCCAAATTTCATAACTTTAAGACAACGGGAAGTATCTTATAGGTTTTGATTTACTTGCAATGCAAATATCAAAATATGTGACAAAACAGCCTTATCTTTTAATATTTTTTAACAGCTTCAAGGGACCATAGACCTTAATATTTGTTTGATATTAATTTCAACTTGATACCTCCACTTTCCTGAGATAAAGAGTCTTGACAGGCGACAGACAACAAACTTCACTTTTACTTTCGAGAATGTATTGTGATTGTGATGAAAAATTCAAGTTGAGATTTTGATGGCAATCAATTTTTTTACACCTTAATCCAAAACTTACACTAATAGAGTCCACTAAAGAAAAAATGTGTGTATGAGTGTGTGTGTGTAAGTCCGACCAGTGCTTTAGTTCCCAAACTACTGGACGGTTTTAGGTGAAATTTGGGTTCATCATCATTACAGCTCATATACGTCCCCACCGAGGGGCTCGAGCCTACCCTGAATCAGGGTGATTAGGCCTTAGTCGACCACGCGGGCCCAGTGCGGGTTAGTCGACTTCACACACAACCTTCGAGTTTCTTCACAGGCGTGTGCAGGTTTCCTCACGATGTTTTCCTTCACCGTTAAAGCAATCGGTAAGTATGTACGTAAGTTTTTTGAAAAACTCATTTATACATTGGCCTTCCAGATTTGAACCCGGTACCTCTGGTTAGATGGACCGAGTCGTTACCGGTTGAGCCACCGATGCTTCTCCGAAATTTGGGTTAGGGTAATATTATTTTATTGTTAGGGTGGCACGTGCGACCCACGATCGTTACGTCCATCAGTCATGAGGATACGACAAAGAAGAATATTATTTTTATATATCCAGGCATTTTTTCAAATTTCCCCTATTTTGATTAGGGTTGCCACCATAGTAAAAAATTTTTACTCAAAAATGGCTAACAATTTTTAGTCCTCATCGAGCGGCTCGAGCCTATGAATTGGGGCGATCAAGCCTTAGTTGAGCACGCGTGCCCAGTGTGGGTTGGTAGAGTTCACACACAAGCTTCAAATTTCTTTGCAGGCGTGTGCAGGTTTCCTCACAATGTTTTCCTTCACCGTAAAAGCCTCTGATAAATGTACATATGAAATCTTAACTCGAAATCACATTGGTATGTGGCAGGATTCAAACCACGACCTCCTGGACAGTTGATGGTCCTGGACGCATGGCCTGATCGCCCTTATTCAGGGTAGGCTTGAGCCCCTTGATGGGGACGTATATGAGCTGATATAATGAGATACATGGAGAAACATGTAAACACTTCATTAGGACAAAAATTAAATACTAATTTCTATATTTAAACTCAGATATAGCCTGGTAGCAGGCACTTGTACAGGAGGGCGACAGTTGCAGTAACAACACTGCTGTAGGCAGCACTATATTACTAAGATTTCATGCACTCAGGAAGTAGATAATTGAGTGATTTATAAATAAAAGACAAAAGATAGATAACCATACCCCTAATCTGTCTTATAATGACATACTTATTAATGGTAAGTAATTAACTTTCCCGAAGTCTACAAAAGATTATTGGACAATTATCTGTTTTGGACCATTGCCAAAATTATACTTCTCTTCTACTAATCAGAAGTGAAAGTCACTGATACTAGTAATACACTCACTTCTTTTGGATTAGATTAACATTATCAAAGGAAGTTTTTATTCAGAATGCATCAACTCTCACACACAACACGAACAAAGCAACAACAAAATGGATTAGCAATAAGATCTATTAGTAAGTTAGTTCTACATAGGAAAGTGACTAATTAGTCAGGGTTTGCAACACAGTGATAGGCTGGGATCAGCTGATCACACGCGGCTAAATTAATCGTCTCGAGTACACCGCAAAAGTAGGCCAAACATCTATGTAGTGCGGCCGCGCGCTCGGCGCATCGAGGCGCTCACGCTGTCCGCGACGCGCTCTGCCGCCGCGATAAAACAATGTTTACAGCCCCTCAGACCATCAACCACACCACACCACACAGTACCTGTCAATATGACAACGCGACACGACAAAGATCGAGCACAAGACTGATAGACAACAAAGGCATGCCACAATTGCCACAGGACCACTCAGAAAATCCGCGAACACAAAACCTTCTTACCTCGGCGGCCCTTGGCGATTTTTACGCTTATTGTTCATATCTCCTTCGCCTGACTGCCCCGGCGGGTAGGCACCTTCTCGTCTGCGCGTAGGGACCGGAATTTTGGCAAATTATTGACACTTCTCTCTTTTACAACACAGTCCTTTCAACTTTCGCGGATGCACAAAACTGCAGTTGAAATTTTACGTTAGATCACTTGAAATGCGACAACAGGGATGCATCGAATTCACTAAGGTTGTTTTACATTTGCCGACAAATATAATTTATAATATATTTGAGTACAAAATCTCAGTTCGATTTCCTCGGGAAGAAACTAGTCCCGAAAATTATGCGGATTGGCAGATTTCTCGTGCCTGCAATCAGAGCAGGAATACAACATGGCGCTGTGACGTATCCAAGAAAGGAATTGCAAAAAGCTAATACACACTTTTCCGCACTGGTTTCAGTGTACACTAACTAATAAATACACACTTTTAATTAAGGACCACTTTTGGAAATAATGTGATTTCACAATAAATAGGAATTCACAATAAGGTCAACGTTTGACCGACTTCCCACTTTAGGACTTTCAATATGGCGGAAAAAATGTTTGACTTTTCAGTATTGCCATTTTGATAAAATTAGTAGTATTAGTAAAAATTTGTAAATCTAGATTAAAATGAAATTCATAAGCCGGGAACGAATATCCAAACATTACTATAAAACCAACATTGTTCTTAACACACAACGTTGTATCACACAATGTTTTGTGAACTAATGTAATAAAGATTATTTTTGCCAAAGTTATAAATAGGTCATCTTTGGTTTTGTTTGTGTTGTGTGTGCTCTGTGTGTAATGTTTCGAAAAAATCCTGATTACTCTAGGTTTTATTGGTATCAGGAGAACATAACCGCCTTAAGTGGGTACCATGAATATCTATAAAAACTTCATCAAAAGTTTTATAACTTTCTGATAGTATGTGTTGCCAGTGATAACATACAGAACTGAGACATGGTCGCTTGCTACGAGCCTCATAAATGCTCATAAGAAGGCTCAAGGTCATCCAAAGGGCGATGAAGCGAGCTGTGCTCGGAGTTTGCTTACGTGATCGAATCAGAAATGATGAGAACCGTAGCAGAACCAAGGTAATCGACATAGCTCTCAGAATTTCTAAACTTACGTGGCAGTGGGCAGGGCAACAGATCGTAGATCAGATGACCGATGGGGTAGTAAAGTTCTCGAGTGGCGACTGCGCACCAGAAGTCAAAGTGTAGGTAGGCCTCCCTCCCACACGGTAGACCGACGACTTTGTGAACGTCGTGGGAGGCCGCTGGATATGAGCAGCGCAGGACCGGTTGTCGTGGAAATCCTAGGAAGAGTACTTTGTCCAGCAAGCAGTGGACGTCTTTTGATTGATACGATGATGAATTTTTGTCTAGTACGTAAGTACTTGTTGTATATTGAATTCAGTAAGGTAAAAACCGACGGAAGTACGATCGAGCCGTGACTCAATTTCAAACAGGGAATCCTTCTTCTTGTTTTTGAGGCGAGTATGACGTGACTCCACTTGTACTGGGTTACGGTTCTAAATCATCGTCGCAGAAAGCAACTTTGGGAGCTTGGTTGGCTGGGTTTTCGTTGGCTGATTGTGATGATTTTTGACTTCATCGACGCCTCTTAGCCTGTTGTCTGTTTTTAGCTTTATTTGTTTCGATGTTTGGTGCTCGGCCCACGGGCGGCTGAAGGGGAGGAGGGATGCGGTCGCGAGTACTTACATATTCGGTGTCGGTTTTCGTCAGCTTTTAGGTAAGCTGACCGTGGAGTCACTAGATTTATTACAAAAAACTACCTACTGCAGATTGGCAATATAAAAGTTGAAAAACATGGTATACGCGTATGTTAGAACCAGATTGATAGACGAGACCATTTACGAACACGCAATAGGCCTGTATATAGAATAGAATAGAAAAACTTTTATTTAGAGCACAGTACAACAATTTCCAGGTGCAATTTACAAACGATAGAAATAAACTATAAAAATAGCTGTACTGTGCACCAAAACGGTACTGACTCAGCATATATGGGTAGCATCAGTTGTCTTTGGAACAAGTCACGCATACTCTCCCAAAATTTCTAGTTTTTAAGTCTAATTTGGTGTTCAATAAACATGTTTATTATGAGTACGTGTGCAGTGCCCGCATTTAACTCTGCGATGAAAGGAAACACGGAAAATTTAAAATTTTACAAGTAGGGTTGATACATTTTGCTGTCTAAATGCTTGGTGTCAGAAATACTTACCATAAAACTTTTGTACATATATAGGTGGAAAAAGATATTGCATTAAATCATATTAATACTCTAAATGCATATGATTTCAATTTAAACAAAAAATAAGTAACGTGTACAGAGATCCTTATTTATATCATATCTCTGTACGTGTAGTAATTTATAACTTCACTTGTGTTAGGTCATCTTTGCTTGTGTAGAATCAATGCATGGCGCAACTTTATCTATTTGCACGCAGACACAGGTGTTTCTCTTTTGATCTTAGCAAGTCCATAGTCTAATCTAAGTATAATTAATCTACGATGGAGTCTATGTGGAGTCTTAGTTTTTCTGTCAGATGATCCCTCATCTTATTTTAAATTTTTTAGCTTTGTGGGACTATTAGCACTCAAGGAATTTCTACACATTAGTACATATTTAAACTGGAAAATTTACTATCTATCAAACTATGGTCTTGTCCTAAACGTTCAGGGTACGAAGTAACTAGTATCTCATCTGTGGTCAGAGCGAGAAAACTTTGGTGCTATTCTGTACCCTTAGCACGACTGCCATACACAAAAAAATACATATTCAAAACATTGTTAAGATTATTATTGATATTTATAGTTTGTAACAGGATACAAATGGTTTTTTTTATGTTGGGAGAAAACTTTTAAAAAAGTAATAAAATTAATCTGCAACAATAAATTCACGCAGAATGTATTTAAACTGTTGGAGTATTAATAGTCGTGGAGAAATACATAAATTCAAGTCTAGTAACAAATGGCTCTGACGTTGCAGTCAAATTAAAGAGATTAGGATCCGATAACAACGCCCCTAAACAATTTATTTTCATCTAATGAATTCTTCACTTTTGGAGTACGGTTATTCTCAAAAATGATTGTTTGCATTATAATAAGCAGTTGCGAAGAAGAATATTATCCAGGTTATAGAAAAATTTTCAACAGGAATTTAGTTCGCGTTATTTGTTTACTTTTTTTTAAGGAGGAACAGTTTGACCGTAAGGTGTTTGACCCAATTCACTATTAATATTTAGCATTCTTTATTCACAGCTTTTAAAAGTTTAAAAACCGTAATTTCAGGCCAAAGCCTATCGGTCATACAAATCTTTTAGCTGCATAAAAATTAAAATTCATTCTCTCAAACATGCTTGGAAATTGGAGCATTATTTTGACAACCTTCTTCGAGATAAATCTAAATTGCTGTACTTGTAAAAGTTGTATGAAAATTCATATATGTATGTCATGTTTAACGGCTAAATAAATTACTATTTAAACTCATATCTGTCGTGTAATTTAAAAATGGAAATATATTTTACTCCGAAACATGGCAACCATGGAGGTAAATTATCAAAGTTTTTATTTAAATTTCAAACTGACTTGCAAATACAACTCTGTTTATTGAAATGAACACTTGGCGCGTGAAAAATTATTGTTTTTCGTTGTTCGTCATTGATTTTGAAAAGTAATTAATGAAGTTTTAATTTCCGCGTATTATTTGAGAAAAGAACCTATACAATTGGCCACAACTAAGGTATTGATAACACGTTCGTCCATCAATGCCTCTTTTGCAGGCAGCTGCAGTAATACGCCAGTAATATATAAGTCACTGAGTAATGTACTAATTTCACAGAATATCCTTAACCAGTAACCAAAAGTAGGTCTGCAAGGTGCGAGTGACTCCTCACTCGGCATGTATGTTCATAGGTCTGTTCGTATCATTGCGTGCTGCAGGCGTAGCATGAGGTCCATTTTGTCTACCCACTAATGTCAAATGTAGACTTCGAAGCGCGACAAAACGGTTGTATCTCGACACCGAGCATGGCCCTCGCGAGATAAGACTAGTCTCGCTCTCATGTGTCATTTGTAGAGAGTGTGTAGAAATTTTTATCTCGTGTCCAGCATGAACACATCGGAATAGGCTTATTTTGACGTTTGATTGAAGACATATATGTCGGCACCCCTTTGAGGTGTCGACAACCTTCTAGCGACTGTTTACAGATTTTTTGTGTTTTGTTATTGTTTTGTCATCAAATAACAAATTAGGTACTTACTTTTCCTTTGCTTTAGTCTCAGAAACTTGCACGAAAACCAACGGAGCCCGACAGTCCCCTCACCTCCAAAGAGTATATAATCACTACGTTTGCCCACCTCACAAACGTTAACAGTTGTTTTTGTGTCAAATTTATTAATCAAGCAAATTTTAATACCTCGGTCTCTTGTTGGAAATACAAACTAAGCAATTTACGAACAACAAAACAAAATCTTATAACAGACTTGTCGCCTATCAAACTGCTATATCGCCGCGACTTTTCACTCTACACACTCTCTACCTGTATCGCACACGCGACAAAAGCCCGTAGAAAGAGATAATTTTCTCTCGTCGCGCGCGACATATGTCTATGACCTCATGCTACGCCTGGATGGAACTCAGCCATAGAGCGGCGAATGCGAGACAGGGTACCACAGAAATGATAGTAAAAATACGTAAAATAGTTGCTATTGCACTTTAACACTATCAGTGCGCACTCCACACATATATGCAAAAACCATGCTATAGTAACGGCCGTTTTGTAAGGAAATCAGGCCATAAAATCATGAAATGTACGGCGACGGCAGTAGTCAATGTCGTACGCTAAAATACGGCAATCCGTGCACGAGGATCAACACTGTTTTTTGAAACATCGATTTGACAGCTTTAAATAAAAGCTATCTAAGATTTTAAGCAGGGGTAAGTCAAAGATACACCTTCAAGCGTTTGGTCGATTTTGAAAAATATGGTGCTCGTCTTGAAAAATTTAATTAAAAATTAGTTGATAGTACAAAGCCTTTGTTTTTCGTATTTTTTTAGTTTTTAATGTATAGTACTAGTATCGAAAAGATACGTTTTACTTATTGAACATATAATAAAAAAATAATAGTTAATTGTCATTACACAACAGGAATTTCGCGTCGTTAGCTTTTTTTTTGCATGCGACACGATGTTTTTTATGTCAGTTAATATTTTTATTAATGTTGATTGTACAGAAATTTTTGTTTAATTACGCCAATTTTTTTCTATGGCATAAGGTAATTCGAAATATAGCCAGCAACAACACAGTATATCGGCCAAAATCCACCAGTGTTTTTTTTAAATTGAACGTACCGAATAGGGTTGCCAACTTTTTCTAAGAAGTAGAGTATTTCTGATTTCAGAGAGTCTAAATAAAGAGTACACATTAATAATAATCATCAATTAGTTTAAAAAACTAAAAAACACGCTTTTAGTAAACACGTTAAGTAGTAATCTTGGATGTCCGCCATGTTGGATTTAATGACGTTTTTAGCTAGTCATGTATTGTCATCAGAACTCAGAGCGTGTGCAAAATTTCATCCTAATCGAAGACCCGCAAGTGGGTCAAATTAAGATTCCAAGATATTCTGACATACATAGTTAGTTACAAGTGAAGCTAATAAAAGCGTGCTGAGTCGGGGCCGGTTCGGCAAAGTGCACATAGAATGTTCACAACTGTAGCGTACTCATATTTTTCTACTTTTTTTGTGTTATTTGTACCTTTTTTGTTATTTTTATTTTGTCTGTGTGTATTTTTGTCGAATAAATGTTATCTTATCTTATCTTAAAAAAGAGTTTCATTTAACCAAATTCAAAAATGTATATTAGTGTTTTTTTCAAGTACATAATTTTTAAAAAGGTTTTTAAAAGAATTAAAATACTCCAAATATCCTTATTCTATAAGTGTATATAGATCAGGAGTTCGTTTTTTATCAATTTCAATTTTCAGTGCAAATACCAATATTGCCCCAAAATGAAAAATTGGTTCATGTGGTTGTAACTGACTGACATGAAGTGGCATGTAAATGTGACATCTCCAACAACTTGTCATTGACATTACTTCGACGTGACTGATTGGGGTTTCATGGCTTTGGGTATCAATATATTAAGTTTATTGAAATAAACAAAAATATATTAAATATTAATTGGAAATGCCTACACGAAATAGAGTACAATACTTTATTTTAGAGTACGGTTGGCAACCCTTGTATCAAATGCACATCAAATGATACTCGCGCCATTACGTCGAATCTAACGACTTAATTTTATCAAACACATTACCGCAGTCGGGTACTATCTTCTTTTTGGGCTTCACTGCAGTTGGGTGAAAATCCTAAAATAAGGAATATTACTAAATCAGCGGATTATTAGGAATAATGGCATTGTTTTTTTTCTTTCATTCTGCAAACTACTAAGACTTTCAAAAGATAAGTCTTTGCAAACTACTAATTTGGTTGTGAGTTTTTCGTGGCCATGGAAACGAGTCCTTCAGCCGAGATCGTAAATCATTTTCACTTTCTTCATTTGTTTTTGGATTTGTAATGCTAGTGCCGGTGCATTACAAATCTCTCTGAAGTTCTTGACAGCATTTGCAGCAACCTAATTCTGAGGTAGAACACCCGGTTGCAGTAGGGCGTCTATAACACTGCACCCAGTGCAAATTGGGTTTTCACGTCCTTTTTCATTTTATTTTCTTGTTCTTCACATTGCCCACGTGCACCAGGCGATTTTCTCTGAAACGCACCACTTTTTGAAGTAAATTCTAGCAGAAAACAATGCAAATACAATAAAATAAAACTACGAATGCGTCCACCACAAATCCCGCCAAAAAACCGCAAATTACCTGCAATGTGGCCATCAAGCAGTCTTGCTCTTGACGGACGTCTTAAAATATTATGACTGGTAACCCGAAAAGGAAAGCATGCTTCGCGCGCGCGCGAATTTCCTATTGATAAACCGCGTCACAAGTTTTCCTATTGATCGCACTGCAAGAATTGCAGATTTTGTAGGTCACGACCAAAATGAGCCTAAAAAACGGCTCAAAAATGTCACACCGCGAGAAATTTGAGTTGATAAACTCTGAAGTGCGCTCTTTTTACGAGTATTGCAAAGAAGCTGGTATAAGCGACGAAGAGATGGATATTATTTGCCGCCCTTTAACCAACTCCGTGAGGAAGGCTTATATCAAACGTTGGACCAGGATTTGCCTTTTTCTGGTGATGGTTACAGCTATTGGTTACACCGTGAGCCAAACGGAGACTGTGCAATGGCATGCCTCGGCTATGGCGCGGATTTTTCTGATAAAACTTCTGCCCGTTTGGGACTGGACTCCGTTGTACTACAATAAATGTCTGATTGAGAACTCTCGGTCGTCTCTGACTTTGGATAATAATGTGATCTCGCCAGCGGACTGTATCACTTGCGAAGCAATCAGTAAGTTTAATATTGCTAATACCTACCTATTAATAGCCCTAACTAATCTTATTAATTAGTATTAACCTGCTTGCTTACCTATTCTGTTAAGTCCGGCCTATTTATGTATTTAAATCTCAAACTGATCATCTTAAAAGAAGACAGGAATTGTTATAGTATACATAGGGGTGGCTGATACATAACGGCTAACCTCATAACTAATAGTGATTCCTTTCATGAAACTGAATAACTCTTTTTCTACAACTTTGCTGAAATCAAAAAAAAAAATCAGTTTCAAACAAACTTGGGTTAGCAGCTGATCGATTTGCACCAATGAAAAGTCCACTAATTTTGTGCCATTTCAGTAAAATTGTAGAATAGTTATTTATGATACAAGGGTGGTAAAAAGGTAATAACAAACGAGTGACATTTGTAAGCCCGAGCCGTCACGAGTTTGTCATTTCGTTTTACACCCGTGTATGATACAACATTTTTCAATACAGTTGTGAGAAAATAGGTAAAATACAAAAGACTGTGACAGAAATACAAAATACATGGGTATGCGACTTGCGGCTTATTTGAAGTGTCCGGGGAGTAATCTCACTTTGTGTTTTCCTATACATACGCTTAAGTATATTTTTTATTACACATATATTATTTATTCATAATTTTATTCTCACAACTAAAAAACTCAATTCAGCTTTACGAAAATTGCGCGTTATTTAATTTAGATAGGCACATATGCATGCGTAAGTTGTTTTTAAAATTACCATTAATAGATTAACAATATCGCTTGGGATAAACTTATTATAAGCATTAAAACCTCCTTGGAAAAGATGACCCATTCCTTGGTGTAATCTATGCGCTTCATTCATATTAATTCTCCATTCTTCACAAAGATATAATCCAAAGAGAATCTAATCAGCTAGTCACATCAGCTCATATACATCCCCACCGAGGGGCTCGAGCCTACCCTGAATTAGGGATCAGGCCATAGTCGACCACGCGGGCCCAGTGCGGGTTGGTTGACTTCACACACAACCTTCGAGTTTCTTCGCAGGCGTGTGCAGGTTTCTTCACGAGGTTTTCCTTCACCGTTAATCAGCTAGTGTTATGTACTAAACTCACAGGGGAACAACCTATCCTTTTTTAAATTCTCCTTTCAATAGTCTTAAAGATTTTGTATCTTTGGTTATGATATTTTTTTTTGCTAGAAATATCTTGCTTCTCAGAGCTACAAATAAAAAAAAATGGGAAAGTAAAAGCACGTGTGCGGTAAAATCAATTTTGCGCACAGTAAACTAACATATAAAGTACCTCTTTTCGAGCAACTGTATCAAAAAATATATTGAACTCCCCACAGAGAGAACATACCCTCTCACAAAAGTGTCTAACATTAGATAGGTACTCAAATTGTATGGGAGGTACCTTTTTTACGGTTTTACTGTATATGCCACAAATGGCATATAATAGATGCAAGTGTAAGATTTCCCGATTCTGTATATTTGATAAATTATCTTAGCGCCAGTTTGGAGTTTGTTCATTTGTTTTTAGAGTTTTACTAGATGAACCATACATGGACTCTTTAGGTTATAATATGCCTTATGTAAAAAGTACGTCCCATACAATTTGAACACCTAATGTTAGACACTTTTGCGAAAAGGTATGTTCTCTCCGTGGGGATTTCAATTTATTTTCTACAACTTTGGTACATATGACAGGTAAAAACCTACCATTTTTAGAGTATTCCCAGTTAGACCACATATGACATATTTTAGGTGTTAATATGTCATAAGTGGTACATCTAGGAGACTCGCAAAAAAGGTACCTTCCATACAATTTGAACACCTAATTGAAGACAGTTTTGCGAAAAGGTGTGTTCTCTCTGTGGGGAGTTATTTTCAACAATTTACTGAAATGGTAAAAAAATATTTAGAATTTTTTAATCGATCAGCTGCTAACCCAAGTTTGTATGAAATGTTCAATGTTTTTTACGATTTCAGCAAAGTTTTAGAACTATAGTTTTTTTCAGTTTCATGAGTTGAATCACTAGTTACATAATACGTTAGTTGCTATGTACCTACCAGTCACCCTGTAATATCATCATCATCATATCAGCCGAAGGACGTCCACTGCTGGACAGGACATAGGCCTCCCCCAAGGATTTCCATGACGACCAGTTCTGCGCTGCCCGCATCCATCCATCCACCCTGTAATATACAATATCCCAAATATGGTTGTAGAATTGCCAACTTACTATTAAGAAACCATGCTTTGCTCTTTTACTAGGCACTTCATAGGGTTCTGTCCGTACCAGGTAACGGGACCCTACTAAGCCTACGCTGTCCGTCTGTTTGTCAGACTTTAAAAGGCTGTATCTTTTGAACAGTGGTAGGTAGCTGACTGAAATTGTCACAGAATTTTTTATTTTGGTTTTATTAACAAATATAGTAAAAAAATAATAAAGTGGGATATTAGTCCTCATACAAGAAATATGTTTTTTTTTAAATTTTTTGTTTTTTTTCTATTGCAAAAACTGTAATAAATACAAGAAGCGTGAAACTTGGTGAGAATATATTAAGCCGGCCAAGTGTGAGTCGTACTCGCACTAAGGAGTCCGAACTGAATAAAAAACAGCATTTTTCTGTCGCTTGTTTGATATCTTTTGATTGAAATGAATAGGTAAATTATTGATGTACAGAGGCCAGCACGTCAAGCTAGACACTTTGAACTTTGTACCGTTCAGCCGTACGCGTATGGATCAGAATCGCACTACGAGTGTCTAGCTTGATGTGCTGGCCTTTGTACATGTGTGGAGCGGTGTAGTGGTACGGAACCCTTTGTACGCTAGTCTAACTCTCACTTGGTGGGCGGTTTTTTTAATTGTTCACCTATGTAAATATCCTGTTCTTTTTTCAGACAACGTCGCCCGTTTAGCGCAGACGAGCTACCACGTGGTCTTTAACCATCATCTCCTTAGAGGAGCTCCAGTAATTGTCTCAGACGCCCATTATGACTGGTCCATCTCCCATTCGGAACTTAACCTCACGAACCTCATAACAGATGATGACAGGCTCCAAGACTCGGTGCCATGTCGCATTTTGACAAACCTCAGAATAGGCCAACCCATGGACCTGGAGGAGATAGTCTCCAGAATCACCAGCAGTGAGATACCTAGCTGGTTTGTCCATTTTCAAAACTGCGACATAAGAGCGGTCAAGTCATTCAGAATTTTGGCACCACGACCTTACTTCTTATCCCCCCATATACCACCTTCCCATTTCAATTGGTTGCTAATTTCCAAAAATTACGACACACATAGATATAAGCAGTTGGAACTTGATATCGGGTTAATTATAATGTCTCAGCTGAAAGGGAAAAACTGGGTGCAGTTAAAGCCAAGAACTCCATGCGAAGAGGACTGCTTGACTCTCAAATTAGAATTGAACGAGGGAGAAACACTTGTTTTTGGGACTGCCCTATGGGAGTTCCAATATTTGCCTGGCGAAGGAGAGAATTTGGCCATGATTACTGAGACAGATTGGATTGAATCTTAATCATAAAAAGATTTTATAGTACTTAAACATTTGATGTAGTGTCGTGTTAGTGAATGTCCCATATCTGAAGTATCTGGATGTTGGTTGGAACCTTCGTTATATTCAATAATTTAACCTCTGGTAAAAGACGATAATAAAATCCAATTAACGTATCAAAATAAAACATGCTTACATTGGCACGGCTGTTCACGTACGTCATCGCAAAGATATAACTTCCACCATTTTTGACTTACCTAAGGATCTCATCACCCGGAGACCCGGAGATGTGGAACTCTCTACCCGTGCCCCAATGATGACGCTATAGTTTGCAAAATGGACAAGAATGAACATATTAGGCATAAATCCCAGCCTTCAGCAAATCGAAATTAAACCAATGAGAGTACCTTTTTGTAGAGGGGAGCGTGGTATACAGGTTGTAACGAAATTGGTGTAGGTTGAGCTTCCACTCATCATACTAACCACTTTTGTGGTATGACTTTGCTGAAATCGAAATAAAAAATCAACTCTTCATACAAGTCAAAGTGCATTTTTATATGGAGGATCCATTTTTTTTGAGAAATGACTATGGGATTCTTGGGGAGAGATGTTCAGTATGATGAGAACCCCCAGACACCAATTTTTTTACATCCTGTATAAGATCAAAACCGGTTTATTTGAATTTGGAATAAATATAAACCCTTATGTGTCCTTTTCTAACATAATATAGACAGCTTAGTGGAAAGAGACGAGAGGACTACAGTCAAAGTATATATATTAGTACAGTATGGACACTCCCTGCCGCTCTCTATATTGCGACCTCACCCCTTCGTCACCCAGATTGATACAGATTGGTTACAATTTGGTTGTCGAACGTATAGGATTTCGCTGCCATTTTGTTTGTTCCGTCATTCGTTTTTTGAAATGTCATTTCTGGCCCGTTGTATGAACTGTCCCAGGTGTGCCTGAACTCGGACCGAATAGTTCTTTTTGAGCGCTTTATACCTTCCGTGATATAATCTTCTTGGTAACAATTGCCTCGAGTAAGTCAGATATAACCATGGGCACATTGTCTACTGAGAAAGTCGCGCTCTGTGATACGAGAAGACGACTGACAAGCCCCAACCAGTCGAGCATATTCCGCGGGCTATGCAGCATGACCCCCATTCGACGAAACAAAATCAGTGTTAAAAAATTACAGAATCTAACTAAAGGACCTTCCACCTGCACAAAGTGTTTTTGCTTCTTGAATATTGCGAATTTATCAACAACAACTGTATCCACAAATATCTAAAAAAATAGAATTGTCAGTAAATCGTAAAAAATATTAATTGTAATTCAAATACAAGGTGACGTGACAGCTTGAGACGGGCGCATAAAGACAAAACTAAACTATAGTTCATTATAAAAATAAACCGACAAGTGCGATTCATTATGGTCACACTATCAGGATCACTTTGTTGTCCGTCTGTCTGTCTCTCAAGACCCTTTTTCTCAGGAACGCGTGGAGGTATCAAGCTGAAATTTATATCAATTACTCAGGTCTACTGTACCTTGGAGCTGTAAAAAAATCAAACTTCTAAGCCAACGCAATCAAAAGATACAGCCGTTTATGCCGCAAGTTTTCGTCACTCGCAAGGGAATCAAAACCTACAGGGTACTTCCCGTGAACTCAGAATCTTGAAATTTGGTAAGAAGCAACGTCTTAAAGCACAGATAAAGGAAAAATTGCGAAAAGCATACATTTTTAGTTAATACAATAAAAATATTTTTAATAATTTTAAACTTACTACCCCTTTCCTCATGAACGCGTAGAGGTATTAAATTGAAATTCGTATCAAATACTCAAGTCTATAATACCTTTAAGCTGTAACAAAATCAAACTTCTATGTCAACGCAATCAAAAGAAACAGCAATTTAAGCCGCATATTTTAAAACTCGCAACTACTCGCAAGGGAATTAAAACCTAAAGGATACTTCCAGTCGACTTAGAATCTTGAAATTTGGTATGAAGCAACGTTTTATAGCACACATAAAGGAAAGATTTCGAAAACTTTTTTTTTTGTTACATCACATAATATTTTTTTTATACAAAGTATGTACTGAGAGGTCTTGTTCTGTTTGTTGGTAGTTGAAGTTTTGGTGCGTAACCCTGTTTGTGTGACCACAAGTCGCACTTGGCCGGTTTTTTTTCATACATTTTCAGCTGATTGGCCGGCTTTGTATGAAAAAAAATGGCGATTTCAGCAAAGTTGTAGAACTATAGTTGTTCAGTTTGATGCGTACAAGCCCACCTTAAAGTATCACTGAACCTTTATATTACACCCTGTATAAAAACCAAGATATAATAAATATAGTTTAAATTAAACTAAAAAAACGCGCTTTTAAAGCACATCAAAGTATTACTATTTTTCGTTCATTATTGTTTCCAGCTTAAATTAAGAATTATTTTTCACTTTTTAGTTTGATGTGCTCTTTAAAAGCGTGTTTTTTAAAACTATATTTATTCTTCAATTTTTAGTTCAGGATAATGAGATAAACTTATGAAATGATTGTGTTGTCACTGATTCTTGATAAATTTACAAAGTTTGAATTAAATCTGTCCGTTTAAAGTGGGTCAAAATCAAGTGTAAAGGAGTCGGTTACAAACATACATACAGGTGAAGCTAATAAAAGCGTGATAAAAAGAGGGTTATAACCAAAAATAGATTCCTTGTAAAAAAAAGTTGTTTATTTGTATCGTCTTCTTTATTACCCACATCTGTGTCTGTTGTCCAACAAGTCACCTGAATAGGGTAGGTATAAAAATAAAGGATGCTCCGGTTACCAATTTTTTTTTATTAAATTTTCTGAAAATCATTAACGCTTAAGAGCGTACTCACAAAATCGTTTCCGATACAAACTTTAAATTTCCACTTCTTGAAAGTGAATGGGCCGATTCTAATGAAACTTTATACGACAGCAAGTCACGAAATTCTAGTTTGTGGATAGATTAAATTTTCTAAAACATAGTGTTGTCACTAAATAACAGTGATTTAAATCTTAATCGATAATCTTTTTAAAATAAAGTATTTCGAAAATGTAATTTATCCACAAAGTAGGATTTCGTGATTATACAGTTCCATTAGAATCGGCCCATCCATTTTTAGGGTTCCGTAGTACAACAAGGAACCCTTATAGTTTCGTCATGTCTGTCTGTCCGCGGCCTAGCTCCTAGACTATTAGTAGTTAAGAGCTGAAGTTTGGCAATGATATATATAATAATAACGCGGAAAACTGTAAAAAAAAATTGGAAAAAAAACTTTTTAAGGGTACCTTCCCTACAAGGTAAGTGGGGATGTTTTTTTTTCTCGTCAAACCCAGTCGTGTCACGTGTGGGATATCGTCGGTTAGAGCTTAAAAAATAGTTGTGAGTCTTCTATGATCATTTTATAATTTAGGGTCCCGTTTTCGAGAAAATAGGCTTGAAAGTGCTAAATTTTGTTAGAGTCGAGTGTCCCCTCCCCACCCTCTAACAACTAAACCGCTATATTTGGAAATTTGAAAAAAATAATGAAAGTAGTCTATTTATTAAATTTAAAAGGAAAACTCTCACGGCTATGAAGGCTTTCTTAGTTTAGGAGAAATAATCGATCAACTTAAGATGTGCAGTTCGATTTGTAAACAGTTCATAGATTTTTCATACAATATGTTCTAATACCAACTGCAAATATAATTTTGTTTTTTTAAATAAACATTTATTTTTTGAATAGACTACGGATCCCTACTTTGCGCGAGTCCGACTCGCACTTGGCCGGTTTTTTTAAGTAGTAGAAATTTTAAGTTTGTGTTGGAAAAGATTTTATTAATACGCTCGTAAGGAGTTTGATGAGCACTCTATCGCCGCCAATAGAAATAAATAATTTACTCATTCTTATGGACTTCAATCAAAATCATTGATTATTTTCACACTTACAGGGGTACAAGATGTTGTTTAATTGTTGTTGATGTTTTTCGATACCTATTGTCAAAAGTGGCCATTACACTATAAGCAGTTTTACAAAAAAAATGCTTGTTGCTAATATTTAGTTATAAAATAACAATTAAACAATAGTTAATTATTCCTATTGTCGGCGCTAATGTTCTAATCGAACCAACACAAGGCGACGACGCATTGGAAACTTTTGTTGCAGTGACCTCGATTTTTCTCAGCAATTACAAAACATATGAGTGATATTTTGCAAACTGGTTCTTTATGTTTAAAAACTTCATTTTGTCACTTGAAAAAACACGATTTGTTAATTTTTATAACAGAAAAAACATATCAAAGAAACCTCTTTTAAAACAAGAGATTTGCATTCTACAGGCAAACCACACAGACATAAACCTCTTAATTTTCTTAGTCGATTAGTCTACACACAAACTTCAATATGCCAGTTGGATTTTATAAAACTGATTGTAGTTTTTAATTGTAACGAAAAAACATTGATAAAGTAAAGTGCATATGTGTGATTATTTTCTGTACTCTTTACACGTAAAGAAAAAGACAGGGACAACTGTTCCAATCAATGCGTCGATGTTTTTGTATATTCGGAAAAAATTACATTGATTTTTAAAATTGGAGCATCCTCAGGAGCTCAAGGACAAATAAAAAGGGAATGACAACGGAAAAAATAAGAGAAATGTACCCTTGTTTATTTATCCAACTTGTTATTAAAAATTTAAGGATAAATTATTGACTTTATACTAATATAGGCTAAAGAAGCATGGCTGTAACTAGGCTATCCCACTTTTATTAATAATGTTTGCAGAAGTTGTCTATGTTCTATTCTAATATAAATATTATTTACTCGATGATTTTTTTGCAAAGATTTATTGAGCACATTCTAGATAGACTGACAAATTTACGTAGAGACATATCAACAGAATCTCTGTTAACTGGTTAACTGTAGACATTAACTTCAGAACTTTGCACTCAAACAGTATCAACATAGTTTTAAGGATTTGAATAAAAAGCGATTGTGAAAATGTACCTCAGTACTAAGTATATACTAAACTTATTACATTGTAAAGCAATAAGTTGTAGTTTCTTTAAGTGAACAAATAACACTTCTCCTGGATTCATCATCATCATCATCATCGTAATATTAGTCGAAAAACGTCCACTGCTGGACAAAGGTCTCCCCCAAGGATTTCCACGACGACCGGTTCTGCGCTGCCCGCATTCATCGGCTTCCAGTGATCTTCGTCGGTCCACCGCGTGGGAGGCCTGCCTACGCTGCGTTTTCCGGTGCGCGGTCGCCATTCGAGAACTGTACTGCCCCAACGACCATATGTGCCCTACCCAATGCTACTTTAGTTTAGCGATTCTCTGAGCTATGTCGGTTACTTTGGTTCTCCTGCGGATCTCCTCGTTTCTGATTCGATCACGCAGAGAAACTCCGAGCATAGCACGCTCCATTGCCTTTTGGGTTTCCTTGAGCCCTCTTATAAGGCCCGTAGTAAGCGACTATGTCTCAGTTCTGTAAGTCATCACTGGCAACACACACTGGTTAGTCTTGAGACACTGCGGTATTTGGGACGCGAAGATATTGCGAAGCTTCCCAAACGCTGCCTAGCCGAGTTGGATTCCGAGACAAAGCAATGCTTCAAACCACTTATTATTATTATTGTTTGATGGGACGCCTGCGGGGTACAGGGGGGTGTTCAAGTCTCTAAGGAACTCACTTCACCCTGTTCCCATGGTGGTACGATGGGTACTGTGACCCCGGTGGCGTCCCCCCCTCAAACCTTGAGATCTTTCTACAATACTCCGTTATGCGACTGATTTCCAGGTCGCATAGTTCCTTTTCCTTGATCCTATCGGCGCCAAACGTCTCCCTGTAGAGTACTCACTCAGCCAAGTAGTGTTGGCAGGTCTCCAGTTCTCCGCAGTTGGAGCAGGAGGGGTCTATCGTCCTGTCTATTAAACCAGGGTTAAAGCTTTGCTTTGTCTCGGAATCCAGGAATCCAACTCGGCTGGACAGCGTTTGGGAAGCTTCGCAATATCTTCGCGTCCCAAATACCGCAGTGTCTCAAGACTAACCAGTGTGTGTTGCCAGTGATGACTTACGGAACTGAGACATAGTCGCTTACTATGGGCCTCATAAGAGGGCTGAAGGAAACCCAAAGGGCAATGGAGCGTGCTATGCTCGGAGTTTCTCTGCGTGATCGAATCAGAAACGAGGAGATTCGCAGGAGAACCAAAGTAACCGACATAGCTCAGAGAATCGCTAAACTAAAGTAGCATGTGTCGATTTAGCCTACAGTGTGCTGTTACTATGCCCATGACCATTACCAGGCTTTTCCTGCGATTCCTTCCCTTCACGAATATTTTCGCTTGTTTGCAGCTATTGTTTCCCCCGTCCTTCCTGGGCTTCTCGCTTTATAAGCTCTTTAACCCACTTAGTCCACATCGAAATTTCTACCGACCGCTATGATCTAGTGACTAAATATTACGTTAGAACTATTAATATTCATCATATCAGCTCATACATGTCCCCACCGAGGGGCTCGAGCCTACCCTGAATGAGGGCGATGAGGCCTTAGTCGACCACGCGGGCCCAATGCCAGTGCCAGTGCGAGTTTCTCCGCAGGCGGGTGCGGGTTTCCTCTCGATGTTTTCTTCACCGTAAGAGCTTCGGATAAACGTACATATGAAATCGAAATTCGAAAACACATTGGTACGTGCCAGGATTCGAACCACAACCTCCCGGACCGGAGGTAACGGCCTTTGCCATTACGCCACCGCCGCCGAATATTGATATTGCCGACTTAGAATAAGTACGCAGGTATGCACTTTTTTAACTGGAGCTTGTACTCATGAAACTTAACAACTTCCCCCAAAAACCTATGGTCAATTAGCATTTTTTTTTAAATAAAATTATTAAATTGGCGAAATACGCCAGAATAGGTTCTACGGTACCATTACCGGCCGTCGCAGTCATTGAACTTTGGCCTTTGACTCTCAAGTTCATAAACCTGAGAGTTATTCTGAGCAGTTTGATAATAAAATTAAAAAATAATAACTGCGAATTGAACATGGGTTTCTTGGGGAAAGTTGTTCAGTTTTATTAGTTCGAACTCCAGTTAAAAAAAGTGCATACCTTTGTTATGACCCTATTACGAGTCACCTGTGTTGCAAGTTAATGGTAAGAAATCAAACAACTCCGTAAATATATTTTTTCTTTTATTAAATGTACTTACCTCACAAATAATAATATTATCACAACTATACAAACGTTCACTCGGTCTTTTCCTTGTCTTTGTGTATGGGCTTTCCACGGAACCACAGGAATAGGTTCTTCAGCGACAATATCACTGGAAACATTACTGGCAGGAATAGAGGAATGTAGATGGCGTATCTGAAATGAGAAAGTGGTTTTGTTTTCTATCATATCTTACACATACAGGTGTAACAAAATTGGTGAAGGTCTCCTTAACTGGGACTTCTACTCATTATAGTGAACAACTTTCCACAGGGAACCCATAGTCAATTCTAAAAAAAAATGGATCCTTCAAACAAAAATGCACAAAATGGTCGATCAGCTGACCGATTTGTCTGAAGAGTTAATTTTTTTTTACTATTTCAGCATTTAATTCTATTTTTTTTAATGTCATAAATGAAAAGTTGTTCAGTATGCTGAATAGAAGCCCCAGGAAACGGGACCTACACCAATTTTTTTACACCTTGTAGAACCTTCTTTAGAAGAATTTGAAAAGTCAATCTTCATGATATCATCATCATCATCATATCAGCCACAAATCGTCCACTGCTGGACAAAGGCCTCCCCCAAGGATTTCCACGACGACCGGTCCTGCGCTGCCCGCATCCATCGGCTTCCCGCGACCTTCACCAGGTCATCGGTCCACCGCGTGGGAGGCCTGCCTACGCTACGTTTTCCGGTGCGCGGTCGCCATTCGAGAACTTTACTGACCCATCGGCCATCTGTTCTACGAGCTATGTGCCCTGCCCACTGCCACTTCAGTTTAGCGATTCTGTGAGCTATGTCGGTTTCTTTAGTTCTCCTGCGGATCTCCTCGTTTCTGATTCGATCACGCAGAGAAACTCCGAGCATAGCACGCTCCATTGCCCTTTGGGTGACCTTGAGCCTTCTTATGAGGCCCAAAGTAAGCGACCATGTCTCAGTTCCGTAAGTCATCACTGGCAACACACACTGGTCAAAGACCTTAGTCTTGAGACACTGCGGTATTTGGGACGTGAAGATATTGCGAAGCTTTCCGAACGCTGCCCAGCCGAGTTGGATTCGTCGATTGATCTCTTTCTTGAGGTTGGAACTACCTAGCTGGACTGTTTGTCCCAGGTATACATATTCGTCAACAACTTCCAGTGTAGAGTCTCCAACCTTTAGAGGAGTGGGTGCGACACGGACATTTAACATTATTTTCGTCTTGTCCATGTTCATTTTAAGACCCACTTGTTGAGAGACCTTACTGAGGCCATCGAGAATTGTGCTTAGGTCTTCCATAGTCTCAGCCATGACCACGATATCGTCAGCGAATCGGAGGTTGGATATGTACTCGCCGTTGATATTGATGCCGAGTCCACTCCAGTCCAGAAGCTTAAAAACATCTTCCAGGGCGGCGGTGAACAGTTTCGGAGATATAACGTCTCCCTGTCTCACCCCTCGCTGCAACTGGATAGGTTTCGAGTTCTGGTCCTGGAGGCGAACCGACATGGTGGCGTTTTCATACAGACACTTCAACACCTCGATGTATCGATGGTCAATTTGGCACCGCTGGAGAGACTGTAGCACAGCCCAGGTTTCGACTGAATCAAAGGCCTTCTCATAGTCCACGAACGCCAAGCATAGTGGCTGATTGTACTCTTCGGTCTTCTGTATAATCTGCCGCAGCGTATGTATGTGGTCTATGGTACTAAAGCCTTTTCGGAAACCGGCTTGTTCGGGAGGCTGGAAGTCGTTAAACCTGCGTGCGAGACGATTCGTAATGACTCTCGAAAACAGTTTGTAGACATGGCTCAGAAGTGAGATGGGTCTGTAGTTCTTCAGCAGGGTGTTGTCACCCTTTTTGAAGAAAAACACGACCACAAGGCGGTTGTCCCTCGAGTATAACGGAATTAAATAACTTCTGAAGAGCTTTTAGTACCGGTGATCCACCTGCTTTCAGAAGTTCAGCCGTAATTCCATCATCACCCGGTGCCTTGTTGTTCTTGAGCTGTTTGAGAGCCATTCTAATCTCGTACAGGCTGACGTCCGGGATATCTTCGGTATAGTGTCGGGTTAGTCTGGCTCTTGGGTCTTCAGCCAGATCGCTGACAGGCAAACGTGTGGTCTTGTACAATTGAGATCTGCCTGTTTAGTTGCCGATACTGAGTAGCGTCTTCAGAGGACTGCAAAACCAATCTGCGTCTTTCTTCCATGAGGTTGCTGGTGAAGTCGGAGATTTTTTTGGTTCTGTTTGAACGGCGAGTTTTAAAAATCTTAGACCCGACCGTTTGAACAATTTCCACGAACCTGTCATTATAATCGTCCATATTCTCGCAGTCTCCTAGGCATTCGAAACGATTGTGCAACTCGAGCTGAAAGCTCTCGGGGTTTTGGAGCTGGATGGGCGCTGGTCGGAGCGTAGACTTCATCAGCCGAAATCTTTCTAGCTTGGTCTTTAGATTCAATGTGCCTCTGACCATCCGGTGATCGCTTCCTGTTTTGACTGAATTGATCACGGAGACATCATTGAATATTGTCGACAGGATGAAGTCTATCTCGTTTTTTGTTACGCCATTGGGATGCAACCATGTCCACTTCCGCTGTTTTGACTTTTTAAAGAAGGAGTTCATCCATAAAGAGGCTCTCCTTCTCCATAAAGTCGGCCAGCATCTGGCCACGTGCATTTCTTACTCCATATCCAAATTGCCCCACTCTCAGCTCACCATCGCTTCGTTTGTCCAGTTTCGCGTTAAAGTCCCCCATAACAACGGTATAATGGGTCCTGGTGCTATGTAAGGCTGTAGAGATGTCCTCATACATAGTCTCTAGCTCGTCGTCGGAGTGTTCCGTAGTCGGCGCGTATACCTGTATGACCTTCATCGAATACCGTTTGGTGATTCTGAGTATAAGGTATGCTACCCTTGTCGAAACGCTCACGATTTGGACCACATTGTTAATGAGGGACTTGTGGACGAGAAACCCGACACCACCCTGGGACTGTTGGTCGCCCTCCCGGAAATAGAGCAGGTTTCCGGATTTAAGGATCATGGTGTCCTCTCCCTCTCTTCGGACTTCACATAAACCTACGATATCCCACCGTAACCTGCTCAATACTTCTTCGAGTTCTGTAAGTTTCTCGTCAGTCCGCAGTGTGCGCGTGTTGTAAGTTGCCAGGGCCAAAGGTCGTTGGGTTTGGTAGCCTGGCATCTGCCGGGGATTCTTCGCACCCCCTACCCCGCCGTTACAATGACTGCTACCGGAGCCAGGAATAGCGGGGCTGCCGGGGACTAGGGGCCGTTTTCTGGGTGTGAAATTCATAGGGGGGGTTTTGCCGTAATCGCCACGCTTGGCAGGCGGGTTGGCGATCGCAGTTTGATTGCAGGTGTGTTGCAATGCACGGAAAGACGCTGCTGCCCATCCTCCGGTTTTAAGTCCCTTAGTCGCCTCTTACGACACCCATTGGAAGAGATGGGATGGTCCTATTCTTAGCCGGGAACCATACGGACCTCATTCATGATATGCTGCAACCAAATGATAGAAAGAGATAATTGTAAAGTAAAGTGGGGCTATCCATCCCTTTTAGAGTTTCATTAAACAGAAAGAGGTCGCGTTCTGCGTACAGTTGCACACAATTTGTTTTAGAAAGCCTGCTGTGTGTGTTAAAAGATGTGTATCCTCCGCGTGTTTTTACGTAACATTACCATGGGTTATGCACTAACAAACAACATTTGAAAATCGAATCTATTTACACACACAATATTATAGTTAGTTCGCTACTAAGAAAAGAGATACCAATTGGCATCATTTCATTTGCTTCACTTTTTGGACGCATGTACTTCCCCTTAATATAGCATATCTCTGAACATTACACATAAAAAATGATTTCATACACAAGCTGTCTCCTGCTACAAGGAAATGATTCTAGATAAAACAAAATCCCGTGACAATATCTATGTGATCTTTTTGTGCACGGCGTGGCAATGAAACAAACCCATCCCCTATTTACCCGCGCGAGGAATGTTTTCCGTCCGCCTTAGAAAACAAACAAATTTTGGTAAGCCCTTGGCTCATCTCACCCGTTGCATTGGTAAGTGACAATGATGCTGAAGATGGAAGCGGGTTTACCAAGATTCCCTAACACAATGAGGAACTGCCTATCTTATCTTGAAGCCAGGGCACATAATATTTTTGGCGGCAAGTCTTATTTTTTGAAAACGTATTTTCTTTTTAAGTCTTGAGGGTGTCTCCAGGAGGCTGGAGTTTCCATACAAACGTAGTTCTACTTTAATATAAAAACTACATGATGGATTGAATCCAAACTTTGCAAATATATTGAGTAGACACATATCGATGTTTGTAATTAGTTTTTGATGTTCAATTAATACGATTTTTTTTAATACTTTAATTTAATACGATGAAAACTAATTATAAACATCGATATGTTTCTACTCAATATATTTGCAAAGTTTGGATTTAATCCAGCATGTAGTTTGTATATTAAAACGGAAATACGTTTGTATGGAAACTCGAGCCTCCTGGGGACCCTTAAGAATTTATTCTAATATGTCATAGGTATTAAGTAACTTATATAAGATGACCTCCATATTATCTAATTTACTTAGTACTATTAGAAGCTAAGAAAATACCCTTGCACCAAAAAAATCCAGGTCGGAGAAAGCTAACATTAAAAAAATCAGGGGTAACTAGGTTAAATCTCGTGAATCACACTTAATATTATAAACGCGAAAGTATGGATGTTTGTTCCACTTTCACGACTAAACGGCTAGACGGATTTAGCAGAACTTTGGTAGGTAGGTGAATCAAGCACTGGATTAACACATAGGCTGCTAATTTTCATTCCCGGCTCACGCACCGTGCACTCTTAACTACAGTCATGCAAACGATATACACGCAGGCAAAGTCGCGGGGAAAAGCTAGTAAGTTTATAAAGAATATTCTACACGGAGCGTGTATGAACTTACTTCTGATCATCAGGAAAATAAAGCAAGGCCAGTAGACTCGGCTCCATGAAAGCAGTTTCGGCAGCCAAGAACGCTTTCTGGGACATCTTGTACGCTTCCACCAGCTTCCCATCTGACATCAGGCTGATGGAAGTCTTGATGCCATCAACGGCCGAGTTGATGGACGCACCTACATCATCATTGATGACTATGTTTGATATTTCGCCTGGAATTTGAGATTGCAAAGGTTAACATAGGGCAAACAGGAAGGCCATTCAAAAAGAGAATCACGGAACACACCAGTGGTTAGAAGAATAAAACCTCGACGTCTACTTTCGCAAACCACCTAAACGAAACCAACCACTGGTTTGACAAAGAGACTAATGTGAGAATCCTCCAAACATGCGAAAAAGGCCGCAAACTGAATGCATTGGAAGCTCGGGAGCCGGGTCGTTCCTTTCCCTCTAATATGGTTGAGAGGAGCGATGGCTGACTCTCGCGTTATACTCTTGACCGGGTGCTGTCCGTGTGAACTGGCCTACACTTGTCAAAGGCGTTAATGACATTCAATAATTTTAATGTATAACTTCTCGTATCATATTGTTTTCATGTTCTAATGTCATTTTTTTTATATCACGGATTGGATTTTGACGTTATTAACTAATGATTGTTTAATTCTTGATTTTTTACAAATGAAATTATGTAATCACTATTTTATGACTATCATCTAGACTGTAATTTGCACCTATTTTGAATAAATATCTTGAATCTTGCTCTTGAAATTAACAGAAATAGGATACAAAACAACGAAGATTTTTTTTTTATTCACAATTGGTAAACCCTTGACAACATCTCACCTGGTGGTAAGTGACGATTTTGCCGAAGATGGAAGCGGGCTTACCAATATTTCCCAACGCAATGGGGAACTGGCTATCTTATCTTATTAAATTATCAAATTTGCCTATCGACATCTCCACTGTTAAATTATTTTAAATAATTGACATTTAATTTCATGCTTTTGACAATTTACAATTCATTTTTTATATTTTATTTTTATTTGTTACGTTACTGTATTAATTTTGGTATTTTTAAAACATTCCTTCCCCACCACTCAACTAAGCCGCACTACTGGTAGAGTCGACAAAATCTGAAGATATTTTGATTAACTGGTAACCCTAAAATTTATTTCGTATGTACCCACACATTGTGTTAATAAATAGTCTGCCTGAAGATGGTGTTCGAAACCGGTCGCTGACAAATTATAACGTGTAGTTTTATTTAATTTCTGTGGAATTAGTGTACATATATTAGGTCGGGATTTTTTTTTTTTCGTATTTTGTATGCAAATTCAAACAGGGCGAATAAAACGAGCTGCATCTTGAACGTTCAGATTTCCATACTGGAAACGCTTGAACTAAATTTGTGCTACTGATTGATACTGCATTAGGTCCATAATTGGCACAAATTTTATTCGAGGCCAATGTAGCATTTTTACCTTTTTTACATAAAATTTCAAAATGTCGCTACTTTTCTCGTTACTTTCACTATTTTAAAATGGCGGGAATTTTATTTTTTATTTATTATTAAAATTTCGATATTTCACTTATTTAATTTTATTATAACCAGCCAAGTACAAATAATACAAGCAAAGAGAATTGATTACAAAGTTTTAGTTACAAAATACGAAAAACTTTTTCCCCGACCTATTATACCAAAATGAGTGAAAAGGTTAAGTTGCGAGGTGGGAATGGGCACTAAAGTCAATGTATATAGTACATGCCCTCTCGTAAATCTACTACATACGCTAAACTACCAGGTTTATGATATAGCGTCCCCACTCACCGACAACATCATGGTCATAAAGTGAGGGCCGCTATTCCTGCCAACAGCATAAGGCGAAGGCAAGGACCAACTGCGGTAGGTATTGCCGCCAGGACACTTGTCCTGGTACTCTGCAAGGCGCGTGCCTCGTGGAAGAGACCACTACCTATTCTCCAGGTAGGTACCGGAGGTGTAGGCACGCTCACCTCCCGCGGATTTCGCTGCTGGCGGTTCGATCCCCGCTCGGGACGCCAGAGAAGCTGGCTTCCACATCTCCAGTGTGATACAGGAGCTGTAGGCACGCTCACCTCCCGGCGCTTATCGCACCTGTCCAGTCTCACTGCTACGCGGCTGGATCGGCCGGAGCAGTACTATCGTACAGTATGGCCCCCTCTAGATTCCGACTTCAACCCTCCTTCTCTCGTCCGTTTAGTTCTTGAACGTAAAGGATTTCGCCTGTTCCGTATTTGGTTTTTTAAAATATAACTTCTCGCCCGTTGTATGAAGTGTCCGGTGTGCTAAAGTCGTGTTTACACTATACAAGTACTGCAGACCAAGTAAATGCGGTGGCTACCCGTCAAACACTACTGATTTGTAACACCAACAACATCAGTCGTATCAGCGCGCTCAGATACGTGCCACGTTCTGAATAGCCATCTAAGTTTACACTCATCATATCAGCCGAAAAACGTCCACTGCTGGACAAAGGCCTCTCCCAAGGATTTCCACGACGATCGGTCCTTCGCTGCCTGCATCCATCGGCTTCCCGCGATCTTCAACAGGTCGTCGGTCCACCGCGTGGGAGGGCTGCCTACGCTACATTTTCCAGTGCGCGCTCGCCACTCGAGAACTTTATTGCTCCAACGGCCATCTGTTCTACGAGCTATGTGATTCTGTGAGCTATGTCGGTTACTTGTTGGTTCTACGGAAGTTTACACTGCAGTCTCATAACCCGGATACTTCATACAACACGGGGGAGAAATGACATTTCTAAAAACAATTAACGAAGCAAACAAAATAACGGCGAAATGCTTTAAGTTCGAGAGAGAACCAAACTAGCACCAATCTGTATCAATATGAGTCAGGAGGGGGTGAGATCGGAATCCAGGGAGCGGAGGAGGGCACGATGATAATCCTTTAACAACATTGGCGGCCTATATGTTTCAAACAGTAAACATAGTAAAAATATGTTTTTTGAAAACACTAATTAATTTTAAAAGAGCTAGTTATCGATACCCTTCCTACTAAACCCATTTTTGCAATCGAAAAAAAAAATTCTCTCTCCTATCGTCTGGCAAAATTTACCGTGCTATCCAAGGAATAGAACGGCGGTTGGCGGGTGTTGCACTTAGCATCACCCACGGTCACGTGTGGGGCATTTAGATTTACACCTACGGACGTGTGCAATGCGACCTTCATAGCCATCTAGAATCAGATGTGCAGGTTTCCTCACGATGTTTTCCTTCATCGCTAAAGCAATCGGTAATATGTGTACGCAAGTTTCGAAAAACTCATTCGTAGATTGGCAATCCGGATTTGAACCCGGGACCTTTGGTTAGAAGGACCGAGTCGTTACCGGTTGAGCCACCGGCGCCCGAAAAAAATAAGTGTATAAAGTAAATTTAAATATTGATTTATTTAATAAGTAAGTAAAAAAACCCTAAATAAATTAAAAATAATTTAAAAACACGCCATTTAAAATCTAATTACATTAGTTACATCAATCTAATGATAAAGTTTCCTAAAAATATCAAATCAAGTCAAATCCTCGAATCGTACCATCCGCAAAGGAGCCAATGACATACATCGCGTTGCCGGCGCTGGATGGCAACAGTCAATTTAAATTAAAGTTAAATTATATCTATTTAATTGTTCCAATTCCGAGGTCACGGGTTCAAATCAAAAAGGGCCAATGTAGTACCAATGAGTTTTTCGAAACTTACATACATACATTACCGATTGCTTTAGCGGTGAATGAAAACTTCGTTAGGAAAACTGCACATCTGATTCCAGATGTGTACGAGGGTCGCGTTGCACACGTCCGTAGGTGTAAATCTAAATGCCCTACACGTGACCGCGGGTGATGCTAAGTGTTGCCACACCAGGCAACCGCCGTCGTCTATCCCTTGGATAGCACGGTTAATTGTGTCACACGATAAGAGACAAGAGAGATTCCATATAGAAATCTGCACACCACCAGGTGAGATGTTGTCAAGGGTTTACCAATTGTGAATAAAAAAAAAAAAAAACACTCTCATAAAGTACTTACCAAGCAGCTGAGCCAGTGACTGCATGGTCCGTTCCGCTGACGTCTGCTGCTCTATGGTCCTCAGCCGCAGAAGGTTGTCGATCTCCCATTTACGTGGCGCCACGGACCTTAGCGGGTCTAGGTGAGCGCCTTCTATGTGTTCCTGGAGGGAAACCTTTGTTTGTTTAATCTTCATCGTTTTTTTTTGCCAAATTCAGTTATCAAATCAACTTTGTCACAATTGGCGTTGTAAAAAAAATAATATATTTACACTTTTTTACCCACAAGGGACCGGAGACGGTATATGCGTTTGGGGTGAGAGTGTGTTTGTACAAATGAATGTTGCCATTTTCTCCTAAATTACTATTCCGATTTTGATGCGGGTTTCATTGATGGGTTCGGATTTTATAAGGAATTGATTTGAATATTTTTTTCTATTTAATCATTGTTTTTTTTTAAATGATAATATTATTATGTGATGACGTCGCCCTAATTTAGGGTACACTCGAGCCCCTCGGAGGGGACGTGTATTATTGCTCCAATTTTTATTTACATCCTACTAATCTAATATAATATAATATAGAAGCGTCGGTGGCTCAACCGGTAACGACTCGGTCCATCTAACCAGAGGTACCGGGTTCAAATCTGGACGGCCAATGTACCAATGAGTTTTTCAAAAACTTACGTACATACTTACCGATTGCTTTAACGGTGAAGGAAAACATCGTGAGGAAACCTGCACACGCCTGCGAAGAAACTCGAAGGTTGTGTGTGAAGTCGACCAACCCGCACTGGGCCCGCGTGGTTGACTAAGGCCTAGTCGCCCTGATTCAGGGTAGGCTCGAGCCCCTCGGTGGGGACGTATATGAGCTGTAATGATGATGATGAATCTAATATATAAATATGAATCGCAAAATGTGTTGGTAAGCGCATAACTCGAGAACGGCTGGACCGATTTCGCTAATTCTTTTTTTGTCGAGTTCGTTATTGTCAGGAGAAGGTTCTTATGTAGGGTAGGGTAGTGTAGTGTAGTGTAGTGTAGGGTAGGGTAGTGTAGGGTAGGGTAGGGTAGTGTAGGGTAGGGTAGGGTAGTGTAGGGTAGGGTAGGGTAGTGTAGGGTAGTGTAGTGTAGTGTATGTAAGGTAGAGTAGGGTAGTGTAGGGTAGGGTAGGGTAGTGTAGGGTAGGGTAGTGTAGTGTAGGGTAGTGTAGGGTAGGGTAGTGTAGTGTAGGGTAGAGTAGTGTAGGGTAGGGTAGGGTAGGGTAGGGTGGTGTAGTGTAGGGTGGGTAGTGTAGGGTAGGGTAGGGTAGGGTAGGGTAGTGTAATGTAAGGCGGTACGTAGTTCGCCGGGACAGCTAGTCTATAATATAAAAATGAATCGCAAAATGTGTTGGTAAGCGCATAACTCGAGAACGGCTGGACCGATTTGGCTAATTCTTTTTTGTCGAGTTCGTTATTGTCAGGAGAAGGTTCTTATGTAGGGTAGGGTAGGGTAGGGTAGGGTATTGTAGTGTAGGGTATTGTAGTGTAGGGTAGTGTAGAATAGTGTAGGGTAGGGTAGGGTAGTGTAGTGTAGGGTAGTGTATGTAGGGTAGGGTAGGGTAGGGTAGGGTAGGGTAGTGTAGTGTAGGGTAGTGTAGTGTAGTGTAGGGTAGGGTAGTGTAGTGAAGGGTAGGGTAGTGTAGTGTAGGGTAGGATAGGGTAGTGTAGGGTAGTGTAATGTAAGGCGGTACGTAGTTCGCCGGGACAGCTAGTAAATAATAAATATGAAAGGTTGGATGGATGAATGTTTCTTACTCAATCACGCCACAACAGCTGAACGAATCTGGATGAAATTTGGTAGATAAGGACCTGAATCCACATATAGGCTACTTTTTATTCAGTTTATTTTTATTTTTATTCACAATTGGTAAGCCCTTGGCATTACCTCACCTGATGGTAAGTGACGATGATGCCGCAGATGGAAGCGGGCTTACTAAGATTCCCCAACGTAATGGAGAACTGGCTATGTTATCTTCAAACCGAGTCTTACAAGTTGACCCCACCGGGAATCGAACCCGCGACCTCCTGGCGTTGGCCGATTTTTTTATGTGTATTTGGTAGGTAAATAGGTCGTAAATTATATTTCATTATGGCAAAACAACGTTTGCGGGGTCAGGTGGTATTATTATACAATTGAAAAATGCCAAACGAATGGATCTCATAGGCGTCGAATGCTAGTCATCTGAGTTACTTTTTATCATCTGTCAACAACGACATTTTGTTCTAGAAATGTTTGAAATACCTAGGCGTAATGTAATAGTTTAGCAGCGTCATTTATGTACTCATTTTGTGATTTTAGTGAGTTAAAAATAGAAGACCTGATTGAAAACAAAACGAGTAAGGTTTTCCGAAGTTTAAGTAGGAGGGCAATTTAGTGATCAAGAGTTCATAATTAATTTCTGATGCTGTCGTCATCCCTATTATTATTTTTCCATCTGCTATAGTTTAGCTGTTTGCAGCCCTTGCAAGTACATGTTTTTGGTAACACCATTTTTCTGGGATGCCCGCCGGGATGACGAGGAAAACGTTCATCGAATTCACGTCAAAATTTCCCCTTACAGTCTCAGTAATTCCAAATAACTTCCTCAGCTGCGACACAAAAGTCCCCATGACGACGCGCACCACAGGCGCGTGTGTGTGTTTGTTGTTGCGGCACTCGAAAACGGCTGGATTGGAGAGATATACTCCGCCCCATTTGGGCGACATGAACGCTTGCACCGGGGATGAGATCCGGTTGTCTGTGGAAAAAAAAGTTTGAAGTTGAAATGGTTTGTATGAAAATCGGTAACCAAATTTTCAGTCGTATGGGGCCTTTTACGAAAAAAAAAATTTAATTTAATTTCAATAATAAATTTATTTAACAACCAATAACATCAATGTGTTTTCGAATTTCGATTTCATATGTACGTTTATCCGACGCTTTTACGGTGAAGGGAACCTTTGGGAGGAAACCTGCACACGCCTGCGAAGAAACTCGAAGGTTGTGTGTGAAGTCGACCAACCTGCACTGGGCCCGCGTGGTCGACTAAGGCCCGATTGCCCTAATTCAGGATACGCTCGAGCCCCTCAGAGGGGTCGTATATGAGCTGATATGATGATGAACCAATAAGTGCTGCCAGTTGATGGTAGATTAATTATAGTTACAACTTGCAAAAGTTTTAACAATCTTTAAAGCCATTTTTAATTTTTACTTTCGAGCAACTGATGAGCGGACGGCAGCGAGCGACGAACGAGTAAGAAGGTATGTATTGTCTTGGCAAAAAAATAGAACTTGAGATTTTGATTGGGATCAACTGTCTTACCAATAGAGTCCAAAAAACTAAAAAATTAATGTGTTCCTGTATGAATGTGTTTCACTCTCTCTCTCTCTCGTGTGTGTGTGTGTATGTGTGTGTGTGTGTGTATGCGTGTGTATGTGTGCACACGCCTGCGTGTGTGCGTGCGTAAGTGTGTGTGTGTGTTAGTGCGTGCGTGTTTGTAGGTGTGTGTGTGTGTGTGTTGCGTGTGTGTTTTACATACAGTGGCCCAACACCTTTGATGTTTGCATCAGAGGCGACATCACTAGTCATTGTTTGCCGCTGGAGTTGCTCGAAGCGCAGCGCTAGCGCTTCTAATAAATCGTCCCGAGTGGCTGAACAGCAGTGATCAGGACAATTCGGGCTCCATCTTCCCCGTCTCGCTCCTCAACCCCCCCACGCTTGTCCTGTCTAGACATGTCCCTTGGACGACTGTACGGATTCTTTAAAGAGTGCCAATGCTACCGAGGCCTATCTCCCTGACCTTAACATCATTATCATTAATAGCCAACGGAGGCCTATCTCACGACCTTACCATCATTATCATAAATAGCCAACGGGGGCCTATCTCCCGACCTTACCATCATTATCTTAAATAGCCAACGGGGGCCTATCTCCCAATATTACCATCATTATCGTAAATAGCAAACGGGGGCCTATCTCCCGATCTTACCATCATCATCGTAAATAGCAAACGGGGGCCTATCTCCCGATCTTACCATCATTATCATAAATAGCCAACAGGGGCCTATCTCCCGATCTTACCATCATTATCATAAATAGCCAACGGGGGCCTATCTCCCAATCTTACCATCATTATCGTAAATAGCAAACGGGGGCCTATCTCCCGATCTTACCATCATTATCATAAATACCTAACGGGGGCCTCTATCCCGATCTTACCATCATTATCATAAATAGCCAACGGCGCCGTCTCACAAGGCACCGCGTACAGCGCCAAGTTTATAGTGGGCAGCTCTGACACGTGCGTGGCGGCTCTCTCCTCCAACCGAGTGAGGAGCAGGGGCAGACGGTCTTGGCGCACGGCGAAGTGGCGGCCCCAATCGCTTGTGTCTTTTACCTGCACGAGCAAATATGTAAACATCATAAAAGTTCGCAAAAAACGCATTTATTTCCCTCTTTAAAAACTGTTTTTATTTTACAATAGAGGAGCGATGTCTTCACGGCTCGATGGAAAAGTGGAGTTAAATAACATAAGACATAGCTAAGAGCAGAATTTTTGAAAATTACACTACATATTTGTCCCACTCTCAATACAGCAACCTATGAGGAAGAGTTGGAGCCATTTACGTGTCATAGATTCTCCCTCTGCAGATATACAAACTCATTGGTAGTTATTATTAACCCTCTGCATACAAGGTGACAAAAAGTTACGTGCCATACAAGGTGGGGTCTAAATGTACCGAACATATTAAGTGACTCCTGTGTAAATATACTTTAAAAATACATTCAAAAATGCGTTTTTATAAATTTTGAGGATAGTTATAACGACAATGAAAAAAGCCAATTTTCACTTGCAATCAATGGATTGTTTAATTTTTTGCAGTGAAATATGAGGCTCGTGAGGCTTATTCAAACTTAAAAATTAAGCATAGACAAATCAGTCTTAGAACCTCGTTTAAACTTAAGTGATGTTAGATAAAACAGAAAATATTAAGTCTTTAAATAATAACCTAGTGTTGGGAAATTCCAGGTATTTTATTTTTTATTTTTAAGACAATCTTTACAAAACAAATATGCGTCTCACTGACTCCAAACACGTCTATCACAGTCAAGCGCCCGCGCAGCACTGAATTAACTCAACAGGTCGACGTGGCAACGCCGCAAACCCAGCTACTTAAAATTACAGTCCTCGCCGTTACGTTTTTTTTTTAATATTACATTTTAAAAGCGTTGGGGTAAAAGACCCCCACCTTGTATGCGAAGGGTTAAGAAAACAGTGTACCCGCTGTTTTTTACCCTATTCGGAGGGAGGAGGAAAATACATCATGCATACTTGTACCAGTACAGCCGGACTGTTATGTGGGACTCACAGCCTTATATATAAATAAGACTGCACCTACCCACTAACGACCTCTCGAAGTTTTGGTAACTTGGTTACCTTAAAAGCCTATCGGAGCATCTCCCCCCTGCCCCCTAGGGAGGGAAAGTTTTTTTTAATTAAAAATTTGAGTGGGTTTGACTGCAACTCACCTAATGGTAAGTGATGATGCAGTCGAGGATGGTACACGCAAACTCAAATAATGCCTATTCACTCTTGCCTTGAAGATCCCCAAATTATAGGAATCGGGAAACACTGACGCTGTTCCCGCTGCTGGCTTACGAGTTTTAATAGTGCCTAGTATACACTTTGATTAGTCAATGTTTAGTCGAGCGCTAAGTGCAATGGTTGCTATGACAGAAGTACTAAACCACGCCACAAAGTAACCGAGCAATGGTTTGTATTAGTGGAGGTTGTAGGGCTCGTGGGGACGCACTCATGCACGCACGCATGCAGGGGTGCAACGAGTGCGAAACGTTGAGTCTGAGGTGAGAAAGAGAAGCACCTATACTACCAATTGTAAGTAGTTTTTTCTATTAAAAATTTGAGTGCGTTTGACTGTATGTAGGGTTGCCAGCTCCAGCTTTATGTACGACAATATAAAGGAATGGGATGAAAATAAAGGACATCATATCATACTGTTTTCAATAATATGCTATAGTGTTATCAGAAGCCACGTTTATTAATAAAAAAGAGCAATTTTAATACACAATGTCGTTAATCCAAGCCGATATCAAGTACTTACATACTTGGTATTACTTTTTTCTTCGTTTTCAATAATGAAATGATAAAATTTTATACCTAACCGCTTCTTCCCCACCCCCCTCCACCCGCGCCTATAACATGCGACATGCGTTGATGCGGCTAAAGTATTTGCCATACGCATGTGTTGCGGCAACTGCAGTAATCCGCCACTGAACCTTAACACAAGCGACGAGAGAACAAAAGAAATACAACATCTAGAAAGCGCTATTAGAATTTCTTCAGCGCTGAGTATATATACAGATACCAATCCGGACCTCAGGCATACCACCTCGCCTGGCGGAGATATCTCCCTTTGCTCTCGTCGAGTAGGAACGCACCGTTTCTAAACATGTGTTATTTTTTTCTCAAAATTATTGTCCTCTATGCTTGGTTGCTTGGTTTAAAATTAGAGGATGAGATCCATTTCAGGTGTGAAATAGAGGGCGTCCTTTAAAACAGAGAACATCTAGCAACCCCATACATCTCACCTGTCATCACATCAGCTCATATATACGTCCCCATCGAGGGGCTCGAGCCTACCGTGAATTAGGGCGATCGGGCCTTAGTCAACCAAGCGGGCCCGGTGCGGGTTGTTCAACTTTAAACACAACCTTCGAGTATATTCGCAGATGTGTGCTGATTTCCTCACGATGTTTTCCTTCACCGTAAGAGCGTCGGATAAACATACATATGAGATCGAAATTCGAAAAAACAGTGGCAGGACTCGAACCACGACCTCCCGGATAGGAGGTAGCGGCTTTTGCCGTTGCGCCACCGCCACTATTCTCACTTGTACAGAAACTTTTTTTTGTTTCATAGTAAGGAGTGTCGTAGATGTGCGAGAAACTGCTAAATTCTTTTCAATAGATTAACGATTCAGGAAGCCGGCGGTGGATGCGGGTAGCGCCGAACCGGTCGTCGTAGAAACCCTTGGGGGAGGCCTATGTCCAGCAGTGGACGTCCTTCGGCTGATATGATGATAATGATGATGAGATTAAAGATTTATTCCCAAAAAAATCTGATATTGTTTACCTCTTTAGCTTGGAAATCGAAGTCTAGCAGATACAGCCATTGCGATTTGAGAGTGAAGTTGTGTAGGATGCTCAACTCATCCACGAATGACCCAATGTAATCTGAAAATAAATATTATTCAAGTTGTCAAGTCTTCCTTTTGGTTGGGTCGATCACGCAGGTTAACTTACCTGGACAGGTTTTTTTTTATTCACAATTGGTAAGCCCTCGGCATCATCTCACCTAATGGTAAATGACGATAATGCCGAAGATGGAAGCGGCTTACCAAGATTCCCCAACGCAATGGATGATCTGGCTATCTTATCTTCAAGCCGGAACACATCATGCTGTTAACAGAGATAAGATGGTGGTAGCTAGCCAGGCGGGTTATGAATAAGCCCTGCCACCAACCAAACCGAGTCTTATAAAGTTGACCTCGCCGAGAATCGAACCGGCGACCTCGTAGTGTGAAGCGAATGGACTGATCATTACGCCACGGAGGCGGTTTTTTTTCAGTTATTATATAGTACTAGCCATCCCCCCGCGGCTACGCCCGCGTTTTTTTTTTCGATTTTCCCGTGGGAATAAGACGTTTTCCCGGGGTATAAAGTAGCCTATGTTCTATTCCAGGACCTAACCTACAGGTATGCCAGGTTTCATCCCGATCCGTCCAGTGGTTGAAGCGTGAAAGATTAACAAACATCAATACATACAAACTTTCACATTTACAATATTAGTAGGATTTTAAAATTAAATAGGTAGTTGGTTCAACAAACAGTAAAAATGCCCTTCCACCAACCAAACCGAGTCTTACAAAGTTAGACTACGCCGGGTATCGAACCCGCGACCTCCGCTACCATGTGTATATGTCCAATCTACAGGCTGTGCCTAGTTTGGGACCGATATGTACAGAATACAGATACTATGTAAATTTCTGTCTTTGTAGTACTAATTAGAAATAAGATGAAATGTTACATAAAATATTGATAATAAAGGCTATGATTATAAGTACCTTCAACCGCATCAGCAGCGTTGAACGCCACCTCCTGGGTGCCAGGCCTGGGCACCACCACGGACAGCACGACATGGTACCCCTCGCCGGGGGGGAACCGGCTGCGGCGGGCCGCGTCAGCCGTGTCGGCGCGTGCGCCGGCAAGCACTGAGGTTTGATAGATCCAACGTTTTAGGACCTCGACTAGGGTTGGAGCGGCTAGAAAGATACAATGATATTTTGGTAAAAATATTCCTATTCCTAGGTATACATATTCGGTAACAACTTCGAGTGTAGTGTTCTCGAGTGGCGACCACGCACCGGAAAACGTAGTGTATGCAGGCCTTCCACTCGGTGGGCCAATGACCTGGTGAAGGTCGCGGGAAGCCGCTGGATGAGGGCAGCACAGAAACGGTCGTCGTGAAAATCCTTGTGGGAGGCCTACGTCCAGCAGTGGACGTCCTTCGGCTGATATGATGATTCCTATTCCTATTCCTTGGCGTCTTCGGGAATTTTTCCTGATCCAGTAGTTTTGTGCGTAAATATGTATATTAATACTTGTTAAAATATAATACAATTATTATTATCTATCAACTCATATTTATATTTAAAATATATCTATTTTATTTATCGTGGATTATTATTTATAATGATACACAACCCGGTAAGGATTTTGATATAAAAATACACAACTGTGACATTCTAATGTCCCCGGTGAATTGCTGCTGCCCGAGTATAACTAAAGTCGCACATACCAAATATTTAGGTGTCCTTGTGGATCAGCGACTGTCCTGGTATCCGCATCTTGAGTATGTTATAAACAGAATCAGAAAATTAATATGGATTTTTAAAACACTCAGGGTATGTGGTGCCGAGAGCGGCCGCTGGTCCGCGAGGCTCCGTTAGGGACCTCCTAAAGGAGATATATGTGTCTTTAGCACAATCAGTTTTGACATACTGTATACCTATTTGGGGTGGAGCGGCCAAAACTCGTTTCCTAGAAGTAGAAAGGGCACAACGTAGTCTTATCAAAGTAATATATTGCAAGAAAATGACATTCCCCACGGAAGATCCATATCACCTTTCTGGTTTGCTGACAGTAAGACAATTATATATTACACTTGCAGTCCTAAAGAAACATACCATTTTACCATACGATTTTAGCATTATGATTAGAAGAAGGAAAGATATCGTCGCGAAAGTACCTAGAACGAATACTGTATTCGCTAGTAGACAATTTAATAAACGTGTGTCTCATTTGTACAATCTAGTTAATAAAGATCTTGATGTTTATAGCAAATTATATCATGAATGCAAGAAAACTTTTAGTTTCTATAGTATGTAAAGATAAGGAAGAGCGGTGCCTCCTGACACAGGCTTTTTTTAGCTTAAAAGGAGGCTCCAGCCATAGTCGTGTATAGCAGCATTCCCTATATGAAGAAAATATATATTTTTTTATTTTTATTATTTCTTTGCCTTTTGGAAAATACCTTGCCATCAGATTCTTGCATTATCGTTGTTTTACATAAATATTTGAATATATCTCAGCTGCCAAGGGTTGTCTGGAAGAGATCGATTTTAGCGATAAGACCGCCTTTCTACACTTAAGTCTGATAAAACCTTGTTGTGATTATTCCTTGTGTGCAATAAAGAATTTATACATAAATACATACAGTCCGTAGTACGGCCCTAGAATAGTACCACTCTATCTCTTGCCGAGGGTATCGTAAGAGACGGCTAAGGGACATTAAACCGAAAGATGAGCAGGAGCGTCCTTTCCGAATACTATGCCACCACACATCAATCGCCAATCCGCCTGCCAAGTGTGACGTTTTTTTTAAATCCACAATTGGTAAGCCCTTGGCATCATCTCACCTGATGGCAAGAGACGATGATGCCGAAGATGAAAGCGGGCTTATCAAGATTCCCCAATGGGGAACTGGCTATCTCTGGCTATCTAGCCGGAACACATCAATGCTGTTAAGATTGATGCTAGATAAGATGGGGGTAGCTAGTCAGGCGGGCTTAGAAAATGCCCTTCGACCAACCAAACCGACTCTTACAAAGTTAGATTACGCCGGTAATCGAACCCAGGACCTCCTGATGTGAAGTTAATGGACTTAACCACTACGCCACGGAGGCGGTTACGGCCACGCCCCCCCCCCTCTTAGTTTGGAATAGGCCTATGTCCAGCAGTGGACGTTTTTTGGCTCTTGTCATCCATCACCATCTTCACATGGCAGAGCCCAAAATACAAGTACTTAATAATAAAAAAATATTGAAAAAAGGGAGACACCATGTCACAAAGACATAATACCGCAGGCCAAGCAGCGCTCTAGTTATACTAATTCGCCTTTTCTGCATTTTCGTTGCTTTGAAATTCTAAAATGTTAAAACATTACCACAGTCATCACATCAGCTCATATATATACGTCCCCACCAATTGGCTCTAGCCTACCCTGAATTAAGGCGATCGGGCCTTAGTCGACCACGCGGGCCCAGTGCGGGTTGGTCAACTTCACACACAACCTTCGAGTTTCTTCGCAGATGTATGCAGGTTTCCTCACGATGTAAGAGCGTCGGATAAACGTACGAGTACATATGAGATCGAAATTCGAAAACACATTGGTACGTGGCAGGACTCGAACCACGACTTCCCGGATAGGACGTTGCGGCCCTTGCCATTGCGCCACCGACGACATTCGCGAAGTAGAAGGCATAACTTAGCTTGATTACAGCAGTTGACGGAGTCGCGTTATTAATAACTTTAGGAATTCATTAAAAATTAAATACCCGACTGCGTAAAAACTTAACCCCTCTTTTTGGCCAGTCGGGTAAAAATGTGTCCTATGTCACTCACGGCATCAAGACGAATCTAACGATACCTCATACGTTAAAATCCTTCAAGCCGTTCAGGCTGTAGCAAAGAACATAGAAATCAACATACATACACTCGAAAAAACATGACCCTCCTTCTGAAGCAGTCGGGTAAAAACAGGCTTAGCCGCGCGGCTATGGATGCTATTCTTCGACCATACATCATCTTACTAATATTTTATATGTGAAAGTTTGTATGTATGGATGCATGTATGGATGTTTGTTACTCTTTCACGCTGCAACCACTGGACGGATCGGGATGAAACTTGGCATACATATAGGTTAGGTTCTGCAATAGGACATAGGCTACTTTTTACCCCGGGAAAACTCTTATTCCCACGGGAAACTCGAAAACGCGGGCGTAGCTGCGGGCGGTCGGCTATAGTATTTTTATATATGGTCGAAGATGCTATTATGTAATTTCATCATCATCATCATCATATCAGCCAAAAAACGTCCACTGCTGGACAAAGGATTTCCACGACGACCGGTCCTGCGCTGCCTGCATCCATCGTTGGGTTTGGTAGCCTTGCCTCTGCCGAGGATTCTTCGCATCACCCGCCCCGCCGTTACCATGACTGCTACCGGAGCCAGGAATAGCAGGGCCTATATGTATATGTAGTTATTGTAATTATATTATGTAGTTTATGCACGAGGAAATGTAAGACACGTGGGACGCGATAAAGGCGGTACTCATAAGGCGGCTAGTTGAAACTCGAAACGAAATACAAGTAACGCCGGAGTTATCGCGCATACGCGATGCGACATGATACCGCTGACCAAGCAGCGCTCTGGTTACTGTAATATTAACGCCGGAGTTATCGCGCATACGCGATGCCACATGATACCGCTGACCAAGCAGCGCTCTGGTTACTAATATTAACGCCGGAGTTATCGCGCATACGCGTTGCGACATGATACCGCTGACCAAGCAGCGCTCTGGTTACTAATATAGCTTTTCTTGCATTTTTACACGACTGCGCACCAAAATGGAGTGTTTTTTTTTTAGGTTTAATGTATGTATGTTGCTTTATTCCATTATATCTTCTAAACTCTGGAGTTTACTCGGTTCTGCAACCGATTTGAATGAGTGAAGTGTCATTATGATCTGCGCACTCTTCTTATTGACACTGGGTATATGAAAGTTAAAAAAAATAAGACCACGCGTCGTTTTTTTTTAAATTTGCTCGCGGGTTCGATTCCCGGTGGGGTCAACTTGTAAGACTCGGTTTGGTTGGTGGTAGGACATTTTCTAAGCCCGCCTGGCTAGCTACCACCATCTTATCTAAGTCTTGCCGCCAAACATCAGTGTTAAAAACATTGATGTGTTCCGGCTTGAAGATAAGATAGCCAGTTCTCCATTGCGTTGGGGAATCTTGGTAAACCCGCTTCCATCTTCGGCATCATCGTCACTTACCAGCAGGTGAGATAATGCCAAGGGCTTACCAATTGTGAATAAAAAAAATGAAAATTCTTTTTCACTATAAAACATGTTTTGAAAACGAAACTTGGAAATTTTATAAAATAATTATTTTAACCTGCTGGACCCATCTCGGGTTTTTATATCATCTTATTCAAGTGTAAATAAATCTAAATACCTGTGAACGCGTCATTATTTACCCACGCACACTTCCTCACCTAAACCTATGACGACGTGTCACAAAACATTGTCAATATTAAAATATACTATATAAATAAATATATTAATATACATATACAGGGTTACTTTTGGACCCCTAGCGAAAATTTAATATGACATAAGGGAAGTAACAAAAAAGATAATAATGAAATAAAAAAAATGTTTTTCTTTAAATTCCGCATTTTATAGCGTCTCTTTGTGTTCTTAGATTTCTAGGCGCGTTTGGTCACCCTACACGAGCCACAACCAAACATTTCCGTTGCGAGGCTGCGGCGCATGCGCGGTTTTCTAACTGTACTGCCATTGGCTGCGCGGCTCGCTCGGCTCGCGGGATTGCCTTGCGAGGCTGCGGCGCATGCGCGGTTTTCTAACTGTACCACAGATTACTAAATAGTTACTTCGTAACAGATACATCACTCCCATACAAAAGCGTAAATACCTACGCTATAATAGCCTACAAAATCTTAATAATAATACCAGCTGTTTGCAGCGAGAAGGAATGTACCATAACTACGCATACAGAGAGTTGAGGTTGTTTTGTCCGCCTCGCGACCCACGTGCGAGCGCGTCATCGAGCGAATGTGCTAGGGTTGTACCTATGATGATTTTGGTAATGAAATGAATGTTGTAGAAAATCAATTATTTTTAACTTGTCGATCAAATATGTTTGAGTTTAATAAAATTATAGATGCATTTTTTCCCTTCCCTGAATTCCCGATTATTAAATTTTAATGTCGAAAATATCCGAAACCTCGTAAATAATTTTAACATATAATCAAAAGGAAAACTCTTGTTTTTAAAACAGAGGAAAATCAATCAGAGTCTTTAAAATTTCCAAGACGGTGCTGCCAGGCCGATCCATTATGACGTTATCAAAATTGTTTAAAAACGCTTTTTCTAATTCTTCAACAACATTCTACATTCTACAAAAACATTCCCCAAGGGGGCCTCATTGTAAGCTTGAATTATTGTTATTTTAAGTGAAAGCTAGGTAAAAACGTAACGAAAATAGTTTTTCTGTTACTATCTACAAGTCATAACAAAAAACGGCTTGTGAATGCAAGCTATAGTTTACAAAGTAACTATTTAGTAATATTGTCTATAGTTCTTGACATTTTTTCGTTTACATTCCTCCTGGTAATAAAAGTTGGCGGCGCGCGGAGGGGGCGGAGGGGGCGGAGGGTGCTGCTTGATGGAGTTATTTCGATGACGTAAATTTTGAAACCTTGGATTTCGGTTTTAAACGGTTTATTTACAACTATAGCAGTGCCCCCCAGCTACCAAGTGGCCGGCGCATTAGTACTTCTATTCTATGACACAACCTACCTTAATCAAGACTAGAGATGTGATTTTTCCCGGAAAAAAACCCGTATGTAGGAATTAACCCGGGAATATTCCGAGGAAAAATCATGATTGGAAACATACTTGGTTTTTTTAAAAAAAAAAAAACGCATAGAAATGTTGTGTTAGTAACGAGTAGGTACGCAAATATGTAAGTATATAAGAATATGTATAGCTATATACTATAATTTACATAATTTAACTGTAATACGTATTGTATAAATAAAATAGAAAATAACTGAAGAAAGAAATGAAGACTGAACTGATCATTTGGCTGAAAGTGTAAGTGTAAAAAAATCACTTGTATTTTTCAACCTAAACACTGGCAGAATTGTCAATAATGACGTAAGCCATCGATTTATAATGATTGGTTGAAGACTTGCGGGAGCGAGAGAGAAGCATACGCGGTACGCGCAGATCTTACTTGTCAGTAGTGTGGGTAATCTTGAGTTAATCACATGTTATTCTCGCTGTGTACCGCACGCACCGATGTTTGCTATCTAATATTATATCGACGACCAGTAACAAAAGAAATAGATTGACAACAAATAGGGCCGTAAAGATTGCATTTGTTGCATATAACTGTAATCTTCTACAGAAACACAAAGATGATAACGACGAAGATGATGACCCCTTATCTTCTCCTTTGGTAATGAGTAGTCAGATCCTTGATGAGCAACCATCTACATCACAAAGAAACCAAGCAGAAATAGATTTTTTTGATATTGCACATCTATCAGATTCTAATGACAGCGACAGCAGTTGAAATATAATCTAATTTACATATTTTTTTCTTACTGGTTTATTCTCTTTCGTATTAAATAATTTTGATTATCACAATTTTGTTTAATTCTTATTTCCATACTTATGGCTGTTGTATCTAATGATAATGTGTCGAAATGCAGTGCACAGTATTTTTCACAGTGTTGCACCCCATTTCCTACAGATGAAAACAAATAATTGTTATAATAATAACAACCATGAAAGAACCCACCGTGTGGGTTTTTACCTCAGAGTAATCATGTTAATGTATACTCAAAAGTTTTTACCCAAATAAATTCCGGGTATTTTCCCATTTGAGAAAAAACCTTGGAACTTTCCTAACGGGCTTTTTCCCACCGCCCATCTCTAATCACGACGACGACTCTAGGTACCTACTTATGTTCTGACATTAAGTAGGTAGGTATACAGGGTTACAGGAAAAGTCGTTCTTGATCCGTTAAGGGCGTGGAGTACCCTACATTTCTGACTTATTTCACTATGAAACACACTACCCTAAACTTAACCCTTTTCCAGATATTCGACTTTTAATATTATTTTTTTAAATTGCCGATTTCTAGACTACTTAATTTAATTTTGTTTATTTTATGTGTCTTATTATTATTATTATTGCATTTTTACATGTGTAATAAGATCGACGTCAATCATTAAAATCGTACATAAACCAATTGAATAGGCAGTAGCAGACAAGTCAAAGTTAAGAAATTTTTAAAAAATATTAGAAAGTTTATTTTTCTCTAAGGGATATCTAAAAAAAATATTATGGCAGTTGTTCGGCAGATGTGTTTTAAAATATCTACGTTTCATCAGCTATCTAACGAGGTATAACAATCTAGGATTAGTATTACATTTCGTGGAAAAAAGTAGTTGGACGCTCCAGGTAGCAGTTCTAACGGTCCCTCGCCTATTGTCCCTCAAGTTAAGACACACCGTGCGAGCGAGACAAGTGACGATTTATGTAGGTGTGAATGAAAGAAAAAATGTGTAGAGACCGGTTAGGGCTGGGAATACAACACGGGATATTGTTTTGGTTGTCAGTCTGCTTTTTTGCTTCGTACATAGTAGATGTGATATCGTTTTGCTCTTTTTCTCGACTTGGCTGTGATTCTGGACTATTTCATCTGATTTGTGACTACTGTGCTTGTTAACTGGACTCTGATTTGTACTTGTGATACGGAAGTGTTGAAGATGACGTCCTTCACACCTGAGGAATATGATGATATGCTTATTTGTTACGGATACTGCGATTGTCCGATGACCTGGTGAAGGTCGCGGGAAGCCGATGGATGCGGGCAGCGCAGGACCGGTCGTCGTGGAAATCCTTGGGGGAGGCCTTTGTCCAGCAGTGGACGATTTGTGGCTGATATGATGATGATGACTGCGATTGTGTGTCTGCGCAAGCTCGCAACGAGTACATAACTCGCTGCCCCGGTCGTCGAGTGCCGGATGTCGCCGTTTTTGACGGAGTATATCGAAGACTTCGAGAAACTGGCTCTGTTTTGAGACGAAATACAGACATGGGAAGACCACGAATTGATCACGACGAAGAACAGTACAATGACTAAAAAAAAAAAAAAACAGATTAATTTTTTTTTTTTTTTTTTAATGAGATAGTGCAACGCTTTCGAGCGGATCCGACTACTTCCACTAATATTGTTACCCGTGATCTGGGACTTTCGCAATGGAGAGTGTGGTTTACAGTTCATACTGCTGGCCTATACCCGTACAATTACCCGCCGGTACACGCTATTGAAGAAGGAGACCCCGCGAGAAGGTTTAACCGCCTCCTTAGCTCAGAGGCAAAGTTCACTGGCTTTACACAGGAGGTCGCGGGTTCGATTCCCGGTGGGGTCACCTTGTAAGACTCGGTTTGGTTGGTGGTAGGGCATTTTCTAAGCCCGCCTGGCTAGCTACCACCATCTTATCTAAGTCTTGCCACCAAACATTAGTGTTAAAAACATTGATGTGTTCCGGCATGAAGATAAGATAGCCAGTTCTCCATTGCGTTGGGGAATCTTGGCAAGCCCGCTTCCATCTTGGGCATCATCGTCACTTACCATCTGGTGAGATGATGCCAAGGGCTTACCAATAGTGAATAAAAAAATTTAAAAAATAAAAAAACTTCTGCAGATTTATGCTAAATGCTGACGTAGAAGACCTGTATTTTCTAAGAAATATCTTGTGGACAGATGAATCCATATTTGATAAAGATGGCATAACCAACTATCACAACGCCCATTACTGGGCCACAAAAGAACTAAGGAATCCAAATAAATAAGACAAGAGTGAAGGGGTCCCAACGAAGATTTAGCGTGAATGTGTGGATGGGCATTATCTCCAATCATTTGATTGGTCCTTACTTCCTCCCGGACAATTTAAATGGAGAAAGCTACGAAAACTTCTTAAGAGGAGACTTGAGTGATTTGCTGGATGATCTGCCACTCAACTTGATCAGGGACATGTGGTTCCAACAAGATGGCTGCCCTGCCCATTTCAGGAGAAGTGTCAGAGACTGGCTGGACACAAATTATCCAAACAAATGGATAGGACGAGGTGGGCCGTTACCATGGCCAGCAAGAAGTCCGGACCTAACCCCCATGGATTTTCATGTGTGGGGGCGCATGAAAAGTCTTGTCTACAGCGAGCCAAATCCAGTTTCGTCTGTGGAAGAATTAAGAGAAAGGATTGTGGATGCAGCAAATCAAATGGGGACAACGTTGACCACGGGAGTAGTGAAGACTGGTCTCCGTAGAAGGATGCGACAATGTATTGGAAACAGAGGCGGCCATGTTGAACATGAACTGTAGAGTAAGAAAATGTTGTGTGAAAACCTGATTTAATAAATGACATTTCATGCTTCCCTATTGTTTTATTTTACTTTTTAGGGCTAAGTATTATTTTTCAAGCGACTTCCAAAAAGGAGGAGGTTCTCAATTCGTCTGTATTTTTTTTTTATGTTTGTTACCTCATAACTTTGGGCTGGGTGAACCGATTTTTATGATTCCTTTTTTATTAGAAAGCTAAAGCTTCCCGTGTTGTCCCATTTAAATTTTATCAAAATCGGTGTAGTATTTTTTTAGAAAATTAACAAAAACCAAAACTAATAATGCAAAAATGTACTAAGTTGTTCCGATGGAAGTCGGTTTTTTCACGTGTTTAGCGTTTTCAATTATCTTCTCCACTGTCACCTATAAAACTAAGTTTTTTTCAGTAAATTTAAATAAAACCCTAGATTGTTATACCTCGTTAGATAGCTGATGAAACGTAGATATTTTAAAACACATCTGCCGAACAACTGCCATAATATTTTTTTTAGATATCCCTTAGAGAAAAATAAACTTTCTAATATATTTTTTTAATTTCTTAACTTTGACTTGTCTACTACTGCGTATTCAATTGATTTATGTACGATTTTAATGATTGACGTCGATCTTAATACACATATAAAAATGCAATAATAATAATAATAAGACACACAAAATAAACAAAATTAAATTTAGTAGCCTAAAAATCGTCAATTTTAAATGAAAAAATTAAAAGTCGAATATCTCGAAAAGGGTTAAGTTTAGGGTAGGGTGTTTCACAGTGAAATAAGCCAGATATGATGGGTACTCCACGCCCTTAACGGATCTAGAACGACTTTTCCTGTAACCCTGTATATATTAATTGTATAAAAAAAAACATAAATAGAATACCTGAAATCCTTAATTTACGACGATTAATATAGTAGGTACCTACCCACCATAGTTCTAAGTTTAAGGAATAAATGATGATGATTTGTAAGGGAACGAGAAAAGGGAATTCGAAAAAAACAAAAGATTTAAAATACTATATTAATCTCTCGGCAATGAAAAAAATTACAAATTTTAATTTGTCTTTTGACTGTGACACCCATCCACTGCACAATAATTGCATGGTTTCGGCATTTCGATAGTCAGAACGGTAAATGTGACGTGCGAGCACTCAGGCAGGCGTACGGCAACCCACTGTCGGTTGTATCGTCTCCGATACGCGTAGCGGTAGGCATATAACGTGTGGCCTTGAGCAAGTGACGGACGCCTGACTGTACTGCCATTGGCTGCGCGACTTGCGCGAGTGTTCGGGCCCAGTGTTGCCAAACTACTCGAACAAAATACGGTGAAATACGATGTTAGTAGGTTCAAATTACGATTCCGCCATACAAAATATCCAAAAATTTAAAAATACTGTGTTTCGAAAGCGCTGATGCCAAAATTACGGTGTTTCTGTGAAATTGCTCAAAATTCAATACAGTAGACGACACTCAACAACACGTAAAAACGATACATCTACCGTAATAACGGTGTAGTTGGCACCCTGGGTTCGACGCACTGGCATGCGTCATGTATCGGTAAGGTGACCAAAATTTTTAATTAGAGTTAAGAAAAGTTGAAAAAAAAAGTCCAAAAAAGAATGCTTTTTTATTTCATAAAGTGAATGTACTGCTACTCTAGAATGATGTCACAAAATTTCGCTAGGGGTCCAAAAGTAACCCTGTATATATATATATATATATATAACAAAATTCCAGTAGACATAAGAACTTGCAATGTTAATCTATTTAGGAGAAGATTGACGGAACTATTGACTACAAAGCTATTACACAGTAAATGAATTTTTAAATGATAAATTAATGAAATCCTATTTAAAATTATTATGATTATTCTTGTACTGAGACTAGATTAAATTATGACCATTTTTTTTTTATTTTTAATATGAATAGGAAAAGATGACTAAAAATGATATTGAAATAAATTAGATTAAAAAGACTGTAAATTATAAATTGTAATTGTAAATAAGCTAAACTGTAATTTAAATGTAATTAATCATTGCATGGAGTGTGACTGCAACTGTTTTTGTATGCTGCAAGGCAAACATGAAGAACTTCTATTGTAACACTAACATCTGTATTTTATTTACTCATGTTCTTGACAAATAAATTATCTTTATCTTTTATCTTTATCCATGTCTCCTGAAATGCGAGCGACACGTGGTACGTGGTTTAGTGCCCGATAATATTCTGACAGCTCGTTTTTTAACGATGAATACGCTGTCGGCGTCAGTGGAGTTTGCCCAAAGTATGGTACAGAGGCCAGCACATCAAACTATACACTCGCAGTGCAATAGGGGATCGGACTGCATCAAAAATAAAATCTAAAATATGATTTCCTAAATTGCTCTCCTCTTGAAGTTTCAAGAAACCTTACTTGTTTTTTTTTCCGTCACGTCTTCAATTTTTAATTGATCAAATTCACAAAATAAGTTCGTCAATGACGCTTAAAATCTATGACGTCACTTGTGGGTATTTCAAACATTTTTAAGAACAAAATTTAGTTTTTGACAGATCATAAAAAGTAACTCAAATGACTAGCAGTCCGATCCCCTATTATGATCCATACGCATTCGCCGTGAGAACGGTACAAAGTCCAAAGTGTCTAGCTTGATGTGCTGACCTGTGTACAATCAGGGAATGGAAATACGCGAAGTATGTCTGCAGCAATACCTCAATAGAAACCAGTGGTGGGAGTTTTCGGTATTTAACTTCTTCTCCAAAGTATCGATAGCACTCTGGTTAAATGACTTTGAGCACAGTTTGCTCTCGGACGGGTTTATTCGTTTAGTTTCAATAGGGGATCGGACTGATAGTCATTTGAGTTACTCTTTATGACCTGTCAACAACGAAAATTTGTTCTAAAAATGTTTGAAATACCCACAAGTGACGTCATTGATTTTTAGCGTCATTGACTAATTTATTTTGTGAATTTGATCAATTAAACAATACAAGTAAGGTTTTTTGAAACATCAAGAGGAGAGCAATTAAGAAAATCGTATTTCAGAATTTATTTTTGATGCAGTTCGATCCTCTATTGGTCTGTCAAGCCCAGCCTCACAAAATCGTTTCACATGCAAACATAATATTCATATTTCTTAATAGGCCCATCCATTGGGCCAATTCTAATGAAACTTTATACACATAAGCAAGTCACGAATTTCTAGTTTGTGGATAGATTACATTTTCCAAAATACTTAATTTAAAAAAAGATAAGCGCATTTTAACACCTTGAAATAAAAACCTTGAAGCACTAGTATTATTTAAACATTTTTTTTTTGAAAATGTAATCTTTCAATAAACTAGGATATCTTGCCTTGCTTATTTGTATAAAGTTTCATTAAAATCGGCCCATCAATTTTCAAGAAGTTATAATTTTAGGTTTGGTAAACGATTTCGTGAAAACTTAGCTGAAAATTTAGCCGAGATTTCTTACTCACCCTTAGAGTCCCTGAAGAACACCACCCTCTCCTGCCCCACCCACACATCCTGATACAACGCAGTCCGCTGCACCACGTGCAGCACATTCGGCTTGCTGACGTCACAGCTACCCGCCACCTCTTCAACTGCCTCCCTTTCATCGGTCTCCGATTTGAGAGAGTGGTGTAGTGCGTCTGGTAGTACGGCTTTGTGGATTTTCAGTTTGAGGAGATCTGTGGAGTGACCATGTAATAGGGATTACTGAAGTATTTTTCCCAGTATATATTATTTCAGTTTGAGGAGATCTGCGCAGTGACCATGTAATAGGGATTACTGAAGTGTTTTCCCAGTAATTTACCCATTATATTTCAGTTTGAGGAGATCTGTAAAGTGACCATATAATAGGGATTACTGAAGTATTTTTCCCAGTATATATTATTTCAGTTTGAGGAGATCTGTGGAGTGACCATGTAATAGGGATTACTGAAGTGTTTTCCCAGTAATTTACCAATTATATTTCAGTTTGAGGAGATCTGTAAAGTGACCATGTAATAGGGATTACTGAAGTATTTTTCCCAGTATATATTATTTCAGTTTGAGGAGATCTGTGGAGTGACCATGTAATAGGGATTACTGAAGTGTTTTCCCAGTAATTTACCAATTATATTTCAGTTTGAGGAGATCTGTAAAGTGACCATGTAATAGGGATTACTGAAGTATTTTTCCCAGTATATATTATTTCAGTTTGAGGAGATCTGTGGAGTGACCATGTAATAGGGATTACTGAAGTGTTTTCCCCAGTAATTTTCAGTTTGAGGAGATCAGTGGAGTGACCATGTAATAGGGATAACTGAAGTGCTTTTTCTAGTAATATACCAGTAATTTACTTACCAACCACCTAAGTGGCATAATGGTTAAGTCTATTAGCTTCACATCAGGAGGTCGCAGGTTCGATCCCCGGCAGAGTCTAACTTTGTAAGACTCTGTTTAATTGATGAAAAGGCATTTTCTAAATCCGCCTGGCTAGCTACCACCAAACTCTTGCCGCCAAATATCAATGCTAGCTAACAACATTGATGTGTTCCGGCTGTAATCTTTACTAATATTATAAATGTGAAAATGTGTTCGTTCGTTAGTTTGTTTGTTTGCTACCTTTTCACGCTTCAACACCTTGACCAATCTTAATGACATTTGGCATGCAGGTAGCCTGTGTCACAAGGAAGGACATAGGCTACTTTTATCCCGTGAAAATAGCATAGCCCGATGCAATTCCCGAGGGAACTGAAAATATACTCTTTTTTGGTTAATTAACAACGCAACGGAACAATGGATCGTGTGATGTGGAAAAAAGTTATGTCCACGCTCGCGAGCCGCTTGCGGCTCGCGCACCGCGCACCCTCTAAGACAGACACAAAAACGACGTCCACGCAGGCGAAGCAGCGGGCAAAAGCTAGTATAATATAAGATAACCAGTTCCTCATTGCGTTGGGAAATATTGGTAAGCCCGCTTCCATCTTCGGTATCACTTACCATCAGGTGAGATAATTCCAAGGGTTTACCAATAGAACAGAAAAACAGTAACGTTCCCGGGAAAGTTCTCAAAAATAGGGAATTTAGGGGAAAATTCCAGGGGAGAACGTAAATTACTGGGTATGGGTATGAACTGTTGGATTGATACTTGATACATCAATAGAAATAAATGGAGTTAGGTGCAAAAGTGCATTTATACCCTATTTTAGTGAGAGAAGTAATGTACCAGTCAGTAATGATGCCCTAGGCTGCTTAAATTGATATAGACAGAAAGAAGAGAGAGAAGTAATTGTACTGATACCTTGCTACCTGGGCGACCGAGCTTTGCTTGGGGCATAGTACCCAGAGCGGTAAAAAATATTAAAAAATACCTTATCTTATGATGCACTTTGCGCCGCATATTTCCAGTGCGAAAATGTCGGAAATCTTTGGAGCGAAATCAAATCGTTGGAGCCGTTTCCGAGATTCAGATTATATATATATATATATATATATATATATATATATATATACAAGAATTGCTCGTTTAAAGGTATTATATAGATAGAAAAACTAAATGCCCTCAGTGCGCGAGGAGTTTCGCGGCGAAGATTGGCTACATAAACCATCTTCGAGCGCACGCGCGGCAAACCGACTAGGAGTCGAAGTGGTCGCCATGACCGAAATCGGTCGGATAGATCATCATATAGATAGAAAGAAAGAAGTAATTGTACTGATACCTTGTTTAAATTGATATAGATAGAAATAACATTTCGTTAGCTAACTAGAACAGTTATAAGTTTTTTTATGGGTTTTATACAAAAAATACAGAGAAAACCTTGGATAAATAAATAAATATTCTGACACAAATCACACATTATCATCTGGCCCCAAAGTAGGATTCCCTGTGTTATGAGAACCAGAGACTGATATAAATACTCATATTATATACGTTTAAATACATACTTAAATAGACATTTAACACACAGAAACAGAGCAAACAAATCTGCTCACACACAAATGTTTGCCCTGGGTGGATTCGAACCCACAACCCTCGGATCAGTAGTCAAGAGCACTAACCACAGAGCGGCCAAATTACTCTCTCCGCGTGAGCCCCGGACGGCGGGGCGTTCGATATCCCCGTTTTAAGGGTTAAGTACGTTTTGTTTCTTTCTTTAAAAATACATAAGCGTAGGCAACTCTATACCAAGTATATATATTAGTATTAACATACAGTATGGACACTCCCTGCCTCTCTCTAGATTGCGACCTCATCCCCGCGTCACCCACATTGATACAGATTGATGACAGTTTGGTTGTGAAACGTATAGGATTTCACCGCCATTTTGTTTTTTCGGTCATTCCTTTTTTGAAATGTCATTTCTGGCCCGTTCTATGAAGTGTCCAGGGTGCCTATACACTCGATATACCGACAACCTGGTGAAGGTCGCGGGAAGCCGCTGGATGCGGGCAGCGCATGACCAGGCGTTGCGGATATCCGTGGGGAGACCACGGGGTGGCCTTTGTCCAACAGTGGACTTCCTTCAGCTGATATGATGAACACTTATGTTTAGCGACAAAAATGGGGTAATATCTACCTGCAGTTTTAAATGTTTAGGTTTTATTACAAGCTTTTATTTATATTCACCTGTCCCAGTGTCTGTAATGATATCATGCATGAAATTTTGCACGTATATGTATATCGCGTGACAATGTAATATTAAAAGCTTGTTTTAAGGTTTTTCGTAAGTTATTTTATTTATTAAACGCCCTAGACTTGATTTTCGATATAAGTTTAAAGCTGGGTATGCACTTAATTTATGTATTTAATTTTAATGTATTCGCTCTTTGGGTGACCTTGAGCCTTCTTATGAGGCCCATAGTAAGCGACCATGTCTCAGATCCGTAAGTCATCACTGGCAACACACACTGGTCAAATACCTTAGTCTTGAGACACTGCGGTATTTGGGAGGTGAAGATATTGCGAAGCTTCCCGAATCGCTAAACTGAAGTGGCAGTGGGGGCACATAGCTCATAGAACAGATGGTCGTTGGGGCAGTAAAGTTCTCGAGTGGCGACCGCGCACCGGAAAACGTATCGTAGGAAGGCCTTCCACTCGGTGGACCGATGACCCGGATAGCGGGAAGCCGATGGATGCGGGGAGCGCAGGACCGGTCGTCGTGGATATCCTTGGGGTATGCCTTTATCCAACAGTGGAGGTTTTTTGGCTGATGTGATGATGATAAATGTATTCGCAGAGTAATGCGTCTTTGCGTACCTACGAGTAGCACTATCAAAGTAAAAAAATTAAACTAAATTAAAAATTAAAATTAAAATTTATTTAAGAATTTGGAACTGAAACTACGGGTACAAATTTAATGTGTACGATAGCAACTGCATTAGTCGAGGACTGTGTCGCAGTTACTAACGCCCACCTCCGGAAGAAAGAATAATATGACGTTCCTTAACGAATCCCTACTTATAATATTATAAATGCGAAAGTAACTCTGTCTGTCTGTTACGCTTTCCCGCAAAAACTACTGAACGGATTTGGCTGATATTTGGTAGATAGACAGATTAGGACCCGGATTAAGACATAGGCTACTTCCTACGTCGCTCGCGAGCCGCTTGCGGCTCGCGCACTGCGCACCCTCGGCAAGTCATAGAAACGTGGTCCACGCGGGTGAAGCCGCGGGAAACAGCTAGTAAAATATAAAACAAAAATTCTCTAAAAATCGATCTTACAGATATGAAGTACAATAAAAAAAAGTACAAGTAATCTACGGCTACGACAAGCCTTGGGTCTCTTGTATATTACGAAGCGGTAGGAAAACGATAAATCCAAATAAATGCTTACCAAAATTCTCAAAAGTCCTCTCAATGAGGCCAGCTATCTCAGAAGCCGTCGCCTCGTCGTTGGCCAAAACTTTCAGCTCGGTGGGAATTGTGTGCGGTATTGCGTCCAATTTGCGGATCGCGTCGTATGGGAAGGACACCCTGGAAAAGATTACATGCAGAATGGGTGTCAATTAAATGGTTAGCATAGTATTGTTATTTCTGTGAGCAGAAAAATATAATCGGTGAGCAGAAATAGCTAATTGGTCAGCAGAAATAGCTAATTGGTCAGCAACTCATGGTCAGCAAACATTTCAAAATCAATCAGCAATTTATGTCATTCTGGATGGCTGTAATTATTTTTCCCCGTACTACACTCTTCCTACAGTGTTGAGTGGTCGACGGAGCCCCTTCGGGGCTCCTACTTCTGTGTTCTCATGTTAAACCTAACACTACGACTGTGCTGAGCTTAGCTCGCCTCCCCGCACAGTCTCCGAACCTAACGGATCCGAGTCGGGGTGCTCCGCAAGTCCGAGCTCGCTTCGCTCGCTCCCGCTTCCATTTAGAACTCCCCGTACCACACTCTTCCTACAGTGTTGAGTTGCTGCTTATAGACATGTTTTTCTGCCGCTCAATCATGAAATCTTGCCGCTCAAGTAGTTATTTTGCGGACTGAATGTTTATTATGCAGTTACATTATATTTATTCCATGCAGAATTAGTCAAAGACATTATTGTTTCGTAAAGACGAGGCCTTCCGAATGTCAACCCTCATCGCTGTACTAGAAAGCCGTAGTCCCTCATGAGCCCATCGCCCGATGCAGTAATGAGGTTGGCGTATTATGACTAACAATTCACTATCTCCCTTACAAACCCAGGTTATTAGTTTTAGAGTTACAAGGTTCTATCTTACAATTAGAGAAGCAGTGTCTTTTAAGCAAGACAAGTAACAGAAACTAAGACGTAGCTGAGAAAAATCGCTGTATGAAAATGTCTCACTCTTGCTACAGAAACCTATGACACATGGACTTCATTTCGACTGCAAGCCAGCTAAAAATTCGCAGTTTGCATGCAGTTTGGATGTAGTTTTATTAGTTACTTGCACTTTACCTGCATCCAAACTGCGAATTTGCAGCTGAATGTAGTCCGTGTGTCTGGACCCTAAGAATCCATACAGTCGTCAAACAGAGTACGTTTAGTTAGTTGCTCTTTGACTGCATTCAAATTTCGATTTTGCAGCTAGAATGCAGTCCGTGTGTCTAGACCCTAAGAATCCATATAGTCGTCCAACAGAGACGTCTAGACAGGGCAATCGTGCGGGGGCCGAGGGTGCCCCCTGGTGCATTTGTATGTATTGTATGGTCGTTTGTTCAGTTCAGCGGGAGAGTTCACTGCGGGTAAGGAGCACGAGCTCTAGTGGTAGTGGTCACTAGTGATTTAAGCTTTAACGCAATTATCAAAGGCGTTGGACGTCTAGACAGGGCAATCGTGCGCGGGCCGAGGGGCGGGTACATCCCCCTGGTGCATACAAACGTATGTTCAGTTCAGCGGGAGAGTTCATTGCGGGTAAGGAGCACGAGCCCTAGTGGTAGTGGTTACTAGTGATGTCGGCTTTGACGCAATTATCAAAGGCGTTGGACGGATAGACAGGGCAATCGTGCGCGGGCAGGGGGGCGGGTACATCCCCCTGGTGCATACAAACGTATGTTCAGTTCAGCGGGAGAGTTCATTGCGGGTAAGGAGCACGAGCCCTAGTGGTAGTAGTTACTAGTGATGGCGGCTTTGACGCAATTATCAAAGGCGTTGGACGTCTAGACAGGGCAATCGTGCGCGGGCCGAGGGGCGGGTACATCCCCCTGGTGCATACAAACGTATGTTCAGTTCAGCGGGAGAGTTCATTGCGGGTAAGGAGCACGAGCCCTAGTGGTAGTGGTTACTAGTGATGGCGGCTTTGACGCAATTATCAAAGGCGTTGGACGTCTAGACAGGGCAATCGTGCGCGGGCAGAGGGGCGGGTACATCCCCCTGGTGCATACAAACGTATGTTCAGTTCAGCGGGAGAGTTCATTGTGGGTAAGGAGCATGAGCCCTAGTGGTAGTGGTTACTAGTGATGTCGGCTTTGACGCAATTATCAAAGGCGTTGGACGTCTAGACAGGCAATCGTGCGCGGGCCGAGGGGCGGGTACAACCCCCTGATGCATACATATAAATCGTATGTTCAGTCCAGCGGGAGAGTTCATTGCGGGTAAGGAACACGAGCCCTAGTGGTAGTGGTTACTAGTGATGTCGGCTTTGACGCAATTATTAAAGGCGTTGGACGTCTAGACAGGGCAATCGTGCGCGGGCAGAGGGGCGGGTACATCCCCCTGGTGCATACAAACGTATGTTCAGTTCAGCGGGAGAGTTCATTGCGGGTAAAGAGCACGAGCCCTAGTGGTAGTGGTTACTAGTGATGTCGGCTTTGACGCTATTATCAAAGGCGTTGGACGGATAGACAGGGCAATCGTGCGGGGGCCGAGGGGCGGGTACATCCTTCTGGTCCACACAAGTGGTAGTGGTTACTAGTGATGTCGGCTTGGAGGCAATTATCAAAGGCGTTGGACGTATAGACAGGGCAGTCGTGTGGGGGCCGAGGGGCGGGTACATCCTTCTGGTCCATACAAGTGGTAGTGGTTACTAGTGATGTCGGCTTTGACGCAATTATCAAAGGCGTTGGACGTATAGAGAGGACAATCGTGCGGGGGCCGAGGGGCGGGTACATCCTTCTGGTCCATACAAGCGGTAGTGGTTACTAGTGATGTCGGCTTTGAGGCAATTATCAAAGACGTTGGACGACTAGACTGTGCCTATGAGGACGAGTACATTTTCTCCGGATCTGTACAAAACAAAATAATTGACAAAGGCACCAGTTGACTAATTCCAAAAATGCATTAGGTCAACTCGTGCCGCGGCACGAGTTCGAGTGGCACCAGTTGACTAAAGCGCCGTCATAAGGCATACTTCGATTTCAGAAGTCACAACAAAAGTTGTTCAGTATGATGAGTAAAAGCACCAGTTAGCGGGACCCAACACTGACTTTATTACATCCTGTATACATTTATACTATTGAACATATTTTGTCATTTTGGGAAAGTAGTTATTCTGGGATAGTGATCATTTAAGATAAGTTAAGATAACATTTATTCGACAAAAATACACACAGAAAACATAAAAATAACAAAAAAGGGTACAAATAACACAAAGAAAAAGTAGAAAAATATGAGTAGGATACAGTTGTGAACATTGTGCACTTTGCCGAACCGGGTTTAGCGAATTTAGGGAAAGTAGTAATTTTGGGAGAGTGGTCATTTTGGGAAAGCAGTCTTTTTGGGAAAATTAAGTTGTCATTTTGGGAAAGTAGACCACCTGGTATCAAAGGCAAAGTAGGTATATAGAAACTCATTAGTAACCAGGGATTTACACTCAGAAATATTGCCCTGAATACTTCTGCAGGCAGCATCGACGCGAGTGAGTGTTCACACTCAGCCGATTCTTTTGACTTCCGCTGACAATCGTGGCAATAGCAGCGGGGCAGCGGCATTAGCAATGGCAGCGAGAGTGATATATTTACATTCTCGCGCTGCCCCGTCCCTGCCCAAAGGTCCCAAAAAGGCTGAGTGTAAATGCGCCAATATATATATATATATATATATATATATATATATATATATATATATATATATATATATATATATAAAAGAAAGTCGTGTTAGTGACACCATTTATAACTCAAGAACGGCTGGACCAATTTTTATGATTTTAGTGTTTTTGCATTTTGTCTTCGTCCGGAATAGGATAATAAGAATTAAAATATGACATTCATCAATAAAAAAAAATCTGTCAAAAAATAATTGGTTTTAGGTTTAGGATAGGGTAGTGTAGGTGTGGTGTAGTCAGGGTAGGGTTGGGTAGTGTAGTGTAGTCAGGGTAGGGTAGGATAGTGTAGTGTAGTCTAGGGTAGGGTAGTTTAGTGTAATGTAGGTTAGGGTAGGGTAGTGTAGGGTAGTATAGTGTAGTGTAGTGTAGGGTAGTGTAGGGTAGGGTAGGGTAGTGTAGTGTAGGGTAGGGTAGTGTAGGGTAGGGTAGTGTAGTGTGGTGTAAGGTGGAACGAAGTTCGCCGTAACAGCTAGTATGATATAAAACTCATTGGTAAAACTAAAACTAGCCCAAACAGGTTACCAAGAATCTTCCACTATAATAAGAAACTTGTGTTCTTATTTGATGACCTCTGAAACGTGGATTCTCCTTGAAGTAAGTCGATCATTTTTATCTCCACAAAAGGTAATAAAATGAAATCGGCCATGTGCGAGTCGGACTCGCGCACCGAGGGTTCCGCACCATCAAACCACTCCACACAAGTATAATCATCATCATCATCATCATATCAGCCGAAAAACGTCCACTGCTGTACAAATCCCTCCTTCAAGGATTTTTCGCCGCCAGCATCCATCGGCTTCCCGCGATTTTCACCAGCCAGGTCGTCGGTCCACCGCGTGGGAGGCCTGCCTACGCTACGTTTTCCGGTACGCGATCTCCACTCTAGAACTTTACAAGTATAATAATGATACCCATTCATTACAAACAAAAGACATCACATCAACGCGAGCGACAAAATACATGTAATTTTTTATTCAATTTGGACTCTCTATCGCGAGAACGACTCACACTTGGCTAGTTTTCATTATTTCTTGTTTTACTTCAAGATTAGTACTAGAATAACACCAAGATCCTTGCTTGTATGTATGTATTACTGTTTTTCAGATAAAGCAAAAAACCGTTTATTGTAGGGGGAGCCTCTTTAATTTATTGGTGAATAAAACATATTATATGAACATTTCAGCCAGCTACCTATCACGGTTCTAAAGATACAGCTTTTTAAAAGTCCAACAGACGGACGGACAGACGGACAGCGTATGCTTAGTGGTACGGAACCCTAAAAAGTGACCGTACGTGTCAGACCATGCGCAAAGTAGGGTTCAGCATTCTTTAAAAAAATGTACATATATTTTAAAACTCCTCCTGCCCGCATCCAGCGGCTTCCCGCGATCTTCAGCAGGTCGTCGGTCCACCGCGTGGGAGGTCTACGTTTTCATGAAGAAAACCTTCAAACCTTCAATAGTATTGAATGAACACACGATGGGACATGAAAATTAAATAAATTGAACATCCACGCCACAATGACCACACGATGGGACATGAAAATAAAATAAATTGTACAGCTACGCCACAATGACCACACGACGGGACATGAAAATAAAATAAATTGATCATCCACGCCACAATGACCACACGATGGGACATGAAAATAAAATAAATTGAACATCCACGCCACAATGACCGACCACACGATGGGACATGAAAATTAAATAAATTGTAAAGCCACGCCACAATCACCACACGATGGGACATGAAAATAAAATAAATTGTACAGCCTCGCCACAATGACCACACGATGGGACATGAAAATTAAATAAATTGAACATCCACGCCACAATGGCCACACGATGGGACATGAAAATTAAATAAATTGTACATCCACGCCACAATGACCACACGATGGGACATGAAAATAAAATAAATTGAACATCCACGCCACAATGACCGACCACACGATGGGACATGAAAATTAAATAAATTGTACAGCCTCGCCACAATGACCACACGATGGGACATGAAAATTAAATAAATTGAACATCCACGCCACAATGACCACACGATGGGACATGAAAATTAAATAAATTGTACATCCACGCCACAATGACCACACGGTGGGACATGAAAATAAAATAAATTGTACAGCCACGCCACAATGACCACACGATGGGACATGAAAATAAAATAAATTGTACAGCCACGCCACAATGACCACACGATGGGACATGAAAATAAAATAAATTGTATAGCCACGCCACAATGACCACACGATGGGACATGAAAATAAAATAAATTGATCATCCACGCCACAATGACATGGGACATGAAAATAAAATAAATTGAACATCCACGCCACAATGACCGACCACACGATGGGACATGAAAATAAAATAAACTGTATAGCCAAGCCACAATCACCACACGATGGGATATGAAAATAAAATAAATTGAACATCCACGCCACATGACCACACGATGGGACATGAAAATAAAATAAATTGTAAAGCCACGCCACAATCACCACACGATGGGACATGAAAATAAAATAAATTGTAAAGCCACGCCACAATCACCACACGATGGGACATGAAAATAAAATAAATTGTACAGCTACGCTGTACATACTTTCTCGCGAAGCCTTCACCGTCTATCGTAGTCGAGCATAAACAAATCTACAATAAATATTACACTTGCTGAGTAGCAAAGAATAAAGGTAGGTATATCAGAGTTCATAAAAAAAAAATTAAATAACCTTTTTTTCCTGGGCCAAAGAACGACCCAGTGCACTAGGCATAATTAAGGGTTAGATATTCACAAAGTTTCATTAAAATCGTTTGAGCCATTTTTGAAAAAAAGTAACAAACAACATGGATTTGTTTAGGAGGTAGGTATTTTATTAAGATTTTTCTTGGAACAACGAACTAGCGTGTACTTTTGTTATAGTAACATACCGAGTTTAATCAAAATCGTAACAGCCATTTTTTAATACAAAAATAATAAGTGCTTTTTTACTACGGTGCCAACCCTAAAAATCAGAATAGGAGAAATTTGAAAAAAATGTCTCGAGATATAAAAATAATATTGCCATAACCCAAATCCAACCAGCAGTTTGATATAAAAATAATATTGCCGTAACCCAAATTTCACCCTAATCCACCCAGCAGTTTGATATAAAAATAAAATTGCCGTAACCCGAATTTCACAAAAATCCACCCAGCAGTTTGATATAAAATTAAAATTGCCGTAACCCAAATTTCACCCAAATCCAACCAGCAGTTTGATATAAAAATAATATTGCCGTAACCCAAATTTCACCCTAATCCACCCAGCAGTTTGATATAAAAATAAAATTGCCGTAACCCAAATTTCACCCAAATCCAACCAGCAGTTTGATATAAAATTAAAATTGCCGTAACCCAAATTTCACCCTAATCCACCTAGCAGTTTGATATAAAAATAAAATTGCCGTAACCCAAATTTTACAAAAATCCACCCAGCAGTTTGATATAAAAATAATATTGCCGTAACCCAAATTTCACCCTAATCCACCCAGCAGTTTGATATAAAATTAAAATTGCCGTAACCCAAATTTCACCCAAATCCACCCACCAGTTTGATATAAAAATAAAATCGCCGTAACCCAAATTTCACAAAAATCCACCCAGCAGTTTGATATAAAATTAAAATTTCCGTAACCCAAATTTCACCCAAATCCACCCAGCAGTTTGATATAAAAATAAAATTGCCGTAACCCAAATTTCACCCAAATCCACCCAGCAGTTTGATATAAAATTAAAATTGCCGTAACCCAAATTTCACCCAAATCCACCCAGCAGTTTGATATAAAAATAAAATCGCCGTAACCCAAATTAATTAGCCTAGGTAGGCGGTGCACCGACGACCTGGCGAAGATCGCGGGAAGGCGCTGGACGCGGGCAGCGCAAGACCGGTCGTCGTGGAAATCCTTGGGGAAGGGGCGTTTGTCAAGCAGTGGACGTTTATCGGCTGTGATGATGATGAACCCAAATTTCACCCAAATCCCTCCAGCAGTTTGGGAACTAAACAAACACCGGACGAACGAACAGAATCACACACACATACACTTTTTTTTCTTTTTAAACGTCACAGACTTGTAAATTTCAGCTTTATATTCTAAGAGTAAAACGACGGCTGTGACATACCGACGGATAGACAGACAGACATGACAAAACTCCAAGGTTTCCTAGTTTTGACTACGAAACCCTAAAAATTCGTTTCACCTTATCTCATATTATTATACATACAATTCGCGATTTTAAAACAAACTTAAGGGTCGAAAAGATCAGAGAGCGCGATCTATCATGCGATGACGTCGCGTCGTGATTAATTTTATGGGCATTCAGGTACTATAAATACAATTTTATAATTATTTATTTCATAACGTAGATAACGATAATTTTTAAACTTTAATTATAATTTTAAACGCTGAACACGTTAAAAAACCCGACTACCAATCGCAACAACTTAATACAAATTTTGGTTTTTGTTAATTTTATGAAAAAATTCTACACTGATCTTGATAAAATTTATATAGGAACAAATCAGAAGCATACCCTATCGATTGAATAAAAAAAGAATCATGGATATCGGTTTACAATCTGCAAAAACATCGCGTAACACACACGCTACTACTACTACACACGCACACGGTGTGAACAAGAAGACGGAATCATAATCTAGCCTCCGTGACCCGTAAGCCGCGTGGTTAAGTTCATTAGCTGCACATTAGGGGGTCGCGAGTTCGATTCCCGGCGGAGTCTAACTTGGCGGGATCCGGTTTGGTTGGCAGAAGGGCATTTTCTGAGCCCGCCTGGCTAGCTTCCACCATCTTGTCTTAGTCTTTCCGTTAAACATCAATGTGGGCAGCATTGATGTGTTCCGGCCTAAAGATAAGATAGCCAGCTTTCCATTGCGTTGGGGAATCTTAGTAGGCCCGCTTCCATGTTCGGCATCATCGTCTCTTACCATCAGGTGAGAAGATGCCAAAGGCTTACGGCTTACCAATAGGGGATCGGACTGCATCAAAAATAAATTCTGAAATATGATTTACTAAATTGTTCTCCTCTTGAAGTTTCCAAAAACCTTACTTGTTTTGTTTTTCCATCACGTATTTAATTTTTAATTGATCAAATTCACAAAATAAGTTCGTCAATGATGCTAAATAACTAGGTTAGAGCAGTAAAGTTCTCGAGTGGCGATCGCGCACCAGAAGACGTAGCGTAGGCAAAGACGGAACTCCCACTCGGTGAACCGACGACCTGGTCGCGAGAAGCCGCTGGATGCGGGCAGCGCAGGACTGGTCGTCGTGGAAATCCTTGGGGGAGGCCTTTGTCCAGCAGTGGAAGTCTTTCGTCTGATATGATGATGATGAAAATAAGAAGATTCACGGTCACTTGAAATGAAATGAAATATTTATTCGTTGAACCATGGTACATAGGATAGAAAATATTAGGTATTATATTTTAACATTCATGATTCGCCAAGACAATGGCATGCAAAAATTCTTTTAAAAATTAGTTACCTACGACTTAAAATAATTCATGTTTAAGTGTCAAAATAATAGTAACAGAAATAAGAAATTAAATTATAATAGCATGCAGTCTCAATGTCAAATTTAAATTTTATTATCAATCTATGACTTTCCGATATAAAAATAAGTCATTATTATGTTATTAATTTAAGTCTCCAAAAATTCCCTAATTGAGTAAAAACATCTGTCAGTAAGCCACGTTTTCAGCCTTTTTGTAAAAAAGATTCATGGGAAGCTCTCTTATTTCTTTTGGGAGCTTGTTATAAACCTTATTAGACATCATGTAACAATTCTTGTCCTGTAATGATGAATTGCTCATGGGGACTTTTATACATGTGGGATCTCTCATTCGTAATCTAGGATTCTGGACCGGCTTTGTAAAAGAAATATGGATATCTCTTTATAAATTTTGGTCCGGCTCGAAGGACCAAAATGTTCGGGCTGGTCCCCGAACGATGTATGTGGTTTGTATGAGTGCAGGACGGCAGGAGAGTTTGTATGTAAAACGTGTGTGCTCTTGTCAAGCGTCTTTATAAGTGAATGACGGCGGGCGATGTATGAGCTCGCAATGTCAGCTAAAATACTTATTATAAAATTAGCGGAAAATAATCCTTAATGTGCGTGCTCGTACAAGTGGTAACAACCATTACCAATATGTACACAGGCCAGCACATCAAGCTACACACTTTGGACTTTGTACCGTTCTTATGCCGAATGCGTATGGATCAGAATCGCACTACCAGTGTATAGCTTGATGTGCTGGCCTCTGTACAGTCCTGACAATGTAAGTAGACACAGTTTTGCGAAAAGGGGTCTACAAGGCTCTGAAGGTCCGGCCCCGTAGATTGCCCTTATGCATGCATCAATTGGTTAAGAGTCCGAACATAAAGTCATCCATTTTGATCACGTAGGTGTCCTTGAGCGGTTCTTCCTCTTTGTCTAACACATTGATTTGAATATTTATATCCTTGTCTCTTGCCAGATATGTGTCCAAAGTTTTGTACGAAACCGTAGATCTAGTTTTTTTTTATATGTGATCTAAGGTCAATAAAGAAAATTAATGCACTTCTAATACAAATCGATAAATAGTTATGAATGCGGTTTTTTTAATAAAAAATTGAATGCGTTTGACTGCAACTCACCTGATGGTAAGTGATGATGATGCAGTCGAGGATGGTAACCGCAAACTCAAATAATGTCTATTCACTCTTGCCTTGAAGATCCCCAAATAATAGGAAAAACAAACCTGTAAACTTCTGTGGTTTTCCACCAAAGTGGCAGTCCAATGATGATGAGGACTCCGACGAAAGAGGCGCTCGCCCACATCCGATTGGATTCTGAAACAAAAAAAAAATACATTTGAATTGATTTGTTACCCGATTGCCGTAGAATTGGGCGCTAAGAAGCCCGAACTGAATAAGAAGATTGCCGTAGAATTGGGCGCTAAGAAGCCCGAACTGAATAAGAAGATTGCCGTAGAATTGGGTACTAAGAAGCCCGAACTGAATAAGAAGATTGCCGTCGAATTGGGCGCTAAGAAGCCCGAACCGAATAAGAAGATTGCCGTAGAATTGGGTGCTAAGAAGCCCGAACTGAATAAGAAGATTGCCGTCGAATTGGGCGCTAAGAAGCCCGAACTGAATAAGAAGATTGCCGTAGAATTGGGCGCTAAGAAGCCCGAACTGAATAAGAAATAATATACATTACTGACGAGGTGAGGAAAGTAAGCGATTACTGGATGAGTAGAGTCTAAGGCGTCGCATTGGAAACTCTGGTCGCAGAGTTCTCAATTTTTCTCAGCAATTACAAAAAATATGGAAGTGATATTTTGTAATCTGATTCTTCATTTTAATGACTTCATTTTGTCAGTTGCAGAAACACAAATCGTTAACTTTTGTAAAAGAAAAAAATACTTAAAGTAACATCTTTTAAAACAGAGATTTTCATTCCACAGGCACACCAGACCGATTTATTAGGTACTTACCTGTAAATTTTCTTAGTCGATTAGTCTAACTAAACAGTAAACACACACTTCAATATGAAGGTTGGATTTTTAAAAAGTAATTGTAGTTTAGAATTAAAACGAAAAAAACATTGAACAAGTGCTCAAGTGTGGTTATTTTCTTAAGTCTTCACACGTAAAGAAAAAGACAGAGACAACTGTTCCAATCAATGCCTCCCCTTAAAATAAGAAATTTTAATTTTTTTTTCTTGCATTGTATTTACCTACCTGTTTTTTTGCTTGTGTGGTCTCTGAATAAATGCTTATCTTATCTTATCTATAAAGGCCGAGTGAGACCTTTATTAATACGAATCCAGCAATTGCCGGTCCGGCCGAGGCCTGTACGTATAGTCACAGATTACTAAATAGTTATATAGTTCTGTACTCAAACAAAGCAAGGAAATTAAAACAATAATTAATATAATTCTCAGTAAAATACACTCGATATTTAAAACTATGACGCACACTTTTGCCAAAGTGAATATCATCGCTAATAATATAGCTATTACAGACAAGACTTTTATTATAACAAAAAAAAAACATCAAACTTTAAGCACACCCCGGACACTGCATCAAATGGTCGTGAAACGACATTTCAAAAAGGCAAATGACGGAACAAACAAAATGGCGGCGAAATCCTATACGTTCGACAACCAAACTGTAACCAATCTGTATCAATCTGGGTGACGAGCGGGTGAGGTCGCAATCTAGTATTACTAATATGTATACTTTGGTTTGGGCCCCAAATCAAGACGTAAATAGAGAAGGGCCAATAGAGCTAGTGAGAGAAATATGCAAAGTCCGCCATAGAAACGGTACTAAAATTTCATACAGCATATTTTTCTGCATAAGTTTCGATAGCTTGACTTTTGGTTTCCCGTCGATTTACTTTTTTTAATTAGTGCGCCGCCGTCGCCGCCCTATAGAACAGATGGCCGTTGGGGCAGTAAAGTTCTCGAGTGGCGACCGCGCACCGAAAAACGTAGCGTAGGCAGGCCTCCCACGCGGTGGACCGACGACCTGGTGAAGATCGCGGGAAGCGCAGGACCGGCCGTCGTGGAATCGTGGGGGAGGCCTTTGTCCAGCAGTGGACGTTTTTCGGCTGATATGATGATGATGATGATGTCCAGTAGTTCGATATGTTACATTCGCTCAACTAATACATGTACTACACACACACACACACACACACACACACCCACTCACCCATAGACACAAAACAGACGTAAACTTTCAGGTTTTAGCACACGATGCTCACCACAACATGACCACATTATTACAATATACATGACTATAGCTATCTGTTTCTACGTATTTATTTAAGTACTTACCTCATACTTGTGTGTGACTTTCTTTTCATTCTATTAATTAGGTATTTAATTGTTCTATCATCAATCATATAATATACCTCTCCGCCGAGGGGCTCGAGCCTATCCTGAATTAGGGCGATTGTTCTATAAAGGGTGTAACAAAATTGGTGTAGGTCCCGTTAACTGGGGCTTCTGCTCATCAAACTGAACAATTTTCGTTCTACAAGTTTGCTGAAATCGCAAAAAAAATTTTACTCTTCATACAAAACGATCAGCTGATTGACCAATTTTGTGCATTTTTGTATGGAGCGTCGAATTTTTTTTTTGAGAATAGACTATGGGTTCCTTGGGGAAAATTGTTCAGTATGATGAGTAGAAGCCCCATTTAACGGGACCTACACCAATTTTGTTACACCCTGTACACATAGTAAAAAATAAACAAATCCAAAAATAAATAGAGAATATAGCCCTTGTTGTATATTCTTTACTATTTATTTTTATATAAAGCTGACGTTTAATGTAATTTAATTTGATAGTGTAATGTTTTCCAATTGACTATGACCATTTTGATTTTTAAAATACCTACATTTCTGTGGTTATGTTATTGCATGTCACATGTGACTGAATGTGCTGATCTCGGTTCTTTTTATTTTTCTAACATCTTCATTTGTTTTACATTTATTGCAATAAAGAAATTTAATTGAATCACATAATAGGGATGACGACAGCAGCAGAAATAAATGATGAGCTCTTGATCACTACTTAAACTTCGGAAAACCTTACTCGTTTTGTTTTCCATCAAGTGTTCAATTTTAAATTTATCAAAATCACAAAACGAGTACCTACATAAATGACGCTGCAAAACTATGACGTCACGCCTAGTTATTTCAAACATTTTTAGAACACAATGTCGTTTTTGACAGATGAAAAAAAGTAAATCAGATGACTAACATTCGTCATCCCTATTCATCAAGTTAGCCTGGTTATAGTCCATTAAAAATGCATAAAGCAAACCATAAAAAATCATAAAAATAAAAAAAAAACATATCACGTTCTACCTAAAAAAAATATTGTAAAAGTTGTAGAGTTTGGCCAGAAGGAAGGTCAGGAGGGAAAAATCCTCGTAGCTAAACTACGAATTACTCGTAGTAGCCAAACCACTTTTTCAAGCCACTTTGGCCACGAGGAATAAAAGACTTAAGGGTTAACTGGAGGGACGAAATCCCATACAAACGTACTTTCGTTTTAATTTCGAAACCATAAAACTCATCGTATTCAAATTTTTTACAAGCATTAAGATGATAAATATCTAGATCTGTAATTAGTTTTGGTTCGAAAATAATAAACAAAAAAAAAGTTACTTATATTACTCGATTTCGTCGATAAAAAGGGCAATTTTTTTAAGTTGCTATAACTTTTTTTTGTTTATTATTTTCGAACCAAAACTAATTACAGATCTAGATATTTATCATCTTAATGCTTGTAAAAAATTTGAATACGATGAGTTTTATGGTTTCGAAATTAAAACGAAAGTACGTTTGTATGGGATTTCGTCCCTCCAGTTAACCCTTAAGAGAAAACGCGGTCTAAAGAATAGGTATTTGAATGAAATGTTACTGTCTCCCTCCCCCAAACCTCTCCGCATACAGCAAGAAAGGGAGAACTGCAGCGCAGACCGATAATAGACACTAAAATTGACCAAAACAGCATTCCGTAGTCCCCTATTTCCTCCCCCAAAACTTTAGCAATAGTATTATTTAAAAAAAATAATTAATAAAGACGCTTTACCTATGCCTCTATATTTTCATTTTATTGTTTAATATGCGTATTAATTTGTTGGTGGGTGTCTGAAAATGACGTTTCAATTGGGCAACTTTCTCAGTTTTTGAAGGCTCCTACTTCCTATTATATTAAGAATATGGGAAAAGCGTCGGTGGCTCAACCGGTAACGACTCGGTCCATCTAACCAGAGGTACCGGGTTCAAATCTGGACGGCCAATGTACCAATGAGTTTTTCAAAAACTTACGTACATACTTACCGATTGCTTTAACGGTGAAGGAAAACACCGTGAGGAAACCTGCACACGCCTGCGAAGAAACTCGAAGGTTGTGTGTGAAGTCGACCAACCCGCACTGGGCCCGCGTGGTCGACTAAGGCCTAATCGCCCTGATTCAGGGTAGGCTCGAGCCCCTCGGTGGGGACGTATATGAGCTGTAATGATGATGGGAAAAAAGAAAAAATAGGGGCTTGGCCATGGTAGATATAGGTTTGATGGAAAAACATTTTTGCTCTATTGTCATTATCCAGGGAGGAAACAGGGGACTACGTTTGTATGGATTTTAACCCATAAAGTTCTGCCACCGCTGTGGCTCAAATCTATCCACTAACACGGGATGGTTAGCCAAACTCCACACATGGAGGTAAGTCCTGTTTGGTGGAGGTTTTACGGCTTGTGGCGAGCGAACTCCTGAGAAGTTTTCAAGCCGCTTATTAAGACCTCTGACACGGCTTAACGACTGCCATCTAGAGATAGCAACCGGCACCAACTGACTATTACCCGAGTTCACACTTTTACCTCAACAAACTCACACAATAGATACAGTTTATCAACATCGCACTGTTCGTCGGTAATACCAGAGTTCTATTCCGGTGTTCTAAGTAATGCCTGATGCCACTTGAAACTGAAGACTTACGTACTTCTCTGGAAATAAAGTAGGCATATTGCATTTCTCGACCGAGCCTACACAGGGTGTAACAAAATTGGTGTAGGACCCGTTAACTGGGGGTTCTACTCATCATACTGAACTACTTTCCCCAAGGAACCCATAGTTAATTATCTAAAAAAAAGTTTGGACCTTTCATACAAAAATGTACAAAATTCGTCAGTCACAGCTGATCCATTTGTATGAAGAGTGATTTTTTTTTGCAATTTCAGCGAAGTCGTAGTACAAAAGTTGTTCACTATGATGTTTTTTTTTTTTTATTCACAATTGGTAAGCCCTTGGCATCATCTCACCTGATGGTAAGTGGCGATGATGCCGAAGATGGAAGCGGGCTTACCAAGATTCCCCAAGTAGAAGTCCCAGTTAATGGGACCTGCACCAATTTTGTTACACCTTGTATAATATACAGGGTCTTAGGGGAGGAAGGAGGGTTAACCATTTTTATGATAGAACATGAACAAAAAAGCCTTTAAAAACGTGTTTGTTGTATGGGAGTCACTTTGTTTTTTTTTTATATTAATATTTGTTGTGATAGCGGCAATAGAAATATACACTGTATGAAAATTTCAACTGTCTCCTATTACGGTTCATGAAATACATCCCGCTGACAAACAGACAGACAGACAGACAGACGGACAGACAGACAAACAGCGGAGGCTTTGTAATAGGATCCCGTTGGTTACCCTTTGGGTGAACAGAACCCTAAAAAACACAAATTAGTGACCACAAAACATAATGATTTCTAATAAAAAGCTGCAGAAAAAATAGATCCCGTTTGTTTCGACTAGCCTGTGAATAAACATATTTTTTATCCGGTTGAAATGCTGTTAGGATACGACCTTTTGGAATGGAGCGGCATATGACGTCAACTGACCATTAGCAGCGCTGTCGGGAAAGCGCGTGACACGTTAGTGACGAATACAATGTAAGTATGCCGCGCCATTTCAAAAGGTCGTATCCTAACAGCATTTGAACCGGATAAAACAGTGATGATAGAGGCACACGGATCTCTGGTTACACAAAAACATGATAAATCGCATATTATATTTAAAAAAATAATTAAGTGAAAACTTCTTTAGGCGCATTGGACATTTTTTGAGATGGGAGAAAAACCGTTGAACTCGCGACACTGTCCGTTACTGTAACCGACACCTCTGTAAGTAGGGATGCATCGATACGCCTTTTTGCCGATACGATACCGATACCGATACTCTTATAAAAATATCGGCGATACCGATACCGATACGCTTATTGAATTCAAAAAGTAAGGTAGAATAAATAAAACACAAATAATTAATAGTTTTAGTAATCAAAATTCACATTTATAAGATTTTTATTTAAAAAACAAAGCATTCTTAAGTTTTGCGGGCAAAGGCGATTTCGCAAGTCTGTTTGAATAAGAACTGCGGTGGAAAATAGTCTCTCAGATGCGACAGATGCCTCGTTTGCAACGAAATAGATGGGACAACACGCGCGTTTACATTACATTTTTAAAGCGCGAAATTTGAAAAGTATCGTTGAATCTGCCATAAAAATATCGCCGATACCGATATATCGGCAAACCCGAAGTATCGCCGATATATCGGTATCGGTATCGGATGCATCCCTATCTGTAAGTTTTCACTTCTGTCGGCAATCGGCACTCCCGGAGTAGTTTAGGATTTTTTGAAAAGCTTATGGGCCTTTTTGCACCTTTTTAACATAAACAAAAAAAACGAGACCTACAGTACTCGCATATGATATGTAACATGTGACAAACTACTTATGAAATTAATTAATTATCGGGTCGTACATTCACGGGCCGACCCTTCGAATAGTAGTATGTCATCTTTGCCTTTGCCATCACACTAGGCGGCATGGCTATGACAACCTTAGTTTTCGAGAAATAAAAAACGTTCGCATTTCCTGTTACACATTTCCATCCCATTTCACGAAATCACTCCCACAAATTGCAGGAAAGCGAGAGCAAAGATGTTACACATCAAAAACTGGTACTAAATAATTCGTATTTTTTATGTTTCTGGTTGATCTGCAGCGCAGGCAGATATTTTAAGAACATTCCATATAATTCTAAATATAAGGCAAGTAACTAGTATCTCATCTGTGGCATTCAACAAAAGGTCTTTTAGGCGAGGTATTGATTGGAACAGTTGTCTCTGTATTTTTATTTACGTGTAAAGAGAAAAGAAAATAACCACACATTTTCAATAGTTTCAATCAAAAACTACAATGAAAGTATAAAAAATAATAACATAACTCACTTTGTATTATCATAACTAATATTGTTGTATATTTTTTTAAAGTTATATTTCAAAATTTTAGTCATAACTAGAGTTGCAAGTAACGATGTAGACCTATCTTTGGCATTTTTTTTCTATAGAGCCAAAACTGCTCAATCGTGTTTCTAAGAGCTTTTGACTTTAAGGAACATCATCAACAATAAGAGTATATTTTTTAACCTTGGGTTTTCTATCGTTTAGGAGTAATTGACGTCGAAAATCTGTAATATTACCGCCTTAATGCAGTTTGGTGTATGTTTTCAGCTTAAGGCACCTGCTCTGTTTTTTCCGCATACCTCCCAAAAGCTGACTAACACTGCAAAAAATACTGAACAACTGAACATAAATATAAAAAATAAGTACAATCAGCCCATGACAACACTGCAACGTGACGGCCGCCGGTGTCAATAACTGGGGTCGGGTGTCAAGCATGCGAGCTGCATTAATTAAGAACAATTTACATGGACACTTATGGTTGCATTGTCGTGTCATGCGAGCGATTTTCCTTCGATTAGCAGAGGCAGGCTCGGAGTAAGGGATGGGTGGGTCTAATGAAGTCACTTTTAGTAAAACATCGTTTCTAAACAGTCTTTGTCACATGGTTAATTCTCGAAAGCCGTATAAATAAAAAAAAGTATTATCAAAATTCAAAATGTAAGTATACCTATTTGATTTCTCATCCAAGAATTTTTGGATTTCGAAAGTTACGTTTCTACCTAAAAATAAAGTAAAAAATATATCAAAACAAAAATATATAATTTATTACTTTATTATAAGTATTTATTTGATAACAAGTGTTTACAATTTACTGATTGAAAAATGTTATTACAGTATCGATAAATTTATGAAAGAAAAAGTGGACCGATTTTGTAAAAAAAAATCGAGCGAGACCTACAGTACTCGCATATGATGTGTAACATGTGACAAAATACTTTAGGTTAGTTAGATTTGATGACGATATTGTACCTGGGTGGCGGATCTGACAGTAACGAAAAAAACCGACCAAGTGCGAGTCGGACTCTCGTAAAGTAGAATTCCGCGCTTTCGCGACTTCCTGTTACACATTTCCGTCCCATTTCACGAAATCACTGTTACACATTTCCGTCCCATTTCACGAAATCACTTCCACAAATTGCAGGAAAGCGAGAGCAAAGCTCATTCGTCAGATCGAATAGCGCGCGCATTCGCGACTTCCTGTTACACATTTCCGTCCCATGTTACACATTTCCGTCCCATTTCACGAAATCACTCCCACAAATTGCAGGAAAGCGAGAGCAAAGATGTTACACATCAAAAACTGACTCGACATAGCAGATTATTTTGATTAATTTAATTCTTTGACATTACATATAATATTGCATGCTTTTTAAAGGCAGGTTATTGCGAACATAGTACAATTTATTTAAGACCTAATGTAAACCAATAATCAGCAAAAAAATATTTGAGTTTGAGTTTTACACTTTTTTAGGGCCATAACTGAGTTAGGGCACGATAAATTGTATAGTCTAATCGCTGCTTTACAAAGTTTTCTCCACCGGGAATCAAACACTGGTGTGAAGCGAATGGACTAACCATTACGCCACGGAGGTAGTTAAAAATCAATGGTTAGTCCATTCGTTTCACACCAGGAGGTCGCGGGTTCGATTCCCGGCGGGGTCAACTTTGTAAGACTCGGTTTGGTTGGCGGTGGGGCATTTTCATAGTCCGCCTGGCTAGCTACCACCATCTTATCTAAGTCTTGCCGCCAAACATCAATTTTAACAGCATTGATGTGTTCCGGCTTGAAGATAAGATAGCAAGATCCCCATTGGGGAATCATGGTAAGCCCGCTTCCATCTTCGGCATCATCGTCACTTACCATCAGGTGAGATGATGCCAAGGTCTTATTAACTGTGGATTAAAAAAAATATAAGGTGATAAACCAAAAAAATACGTAAAGGTAAGTTAGGTACCTACAATAACAGTCAATATTTTTTGGAATGCGATAGTTAAATCTTATACGATGGTACGGAATTCTACGTGTGCAAGTCAGACTCACACTTGGCCGGTTTTATTTTTACACTAGCAAATCATATGCTTTGTAATTTAATTCTTAAGAAATATTTAATACGCTTCACAAAAAAAAGCAAGGTTAATGCGTTTTCTCTAAAGGATATTTTATATATTTAAAGGATATTCAGTATATTTCTGTAAAGTATATCTGTAAAAGCTTTGTTTTGCTGCCTTTATCATTATGTGAACTAAAACATCAGTAAAATGAACAGTTTAACAAATTTTTATTTAATAATTCCCAAACGAAATCACAGCGGTAACGTAGCTCATCCTTTACGTTCGGTAACCAGTCTAGAAACCAGAGAATCTAGAGAGCGGCAGGGAGTATCCATACTGCTATAAGTTAGTACTAATATTATAATTGTCAAAAATCACCCCCTAAGGAGCGAATCAAAAATCATTCTAAAGGGTCATAAAATACCTATCGCTGCGCCAAACGGCATGCTTTAAACATAAAATGCAGTTTTTTATCGAAATATTATACGTACCGCTGGCACTAAATATTATATGTTAATATATTTTTTTTAAATCTTTCGGCGCACGATTTATTTTATGCATTTCGATAGGGAATGCAAATACAAACCGATAAATATACTAGGCCATTTTATATATATTCTTTATTGCACACAAATATTTACATGAATAACACTTAGAAAGGACTTATACAAAGGTGGACTTATCTCTATAAGAGATCTCTTCCAGCCAACCTTACCGGGTGTTATGAGAACGTTTATGTTATGATGTTTTAGCCTAAAGCATCACATTGCTAAGATATTTAGAGTTAAAGGTTGTCAAAACAATAATTTCCGTATCTATCTTTCAAAGTATTCTAGCTACAAGGCGTAGGTACAAGCAGTACTAGCCTGTAGCCAGCCTACCAAACTCGCGGAGTTTGCCAGTCTGTGCCCCGTTGCCCGCTGCCCCGCAAATACGTAGGTACCCTTCCGTCACAGTATAGATATTAGTACTAACGTACTTCCGTTGCTCTGCGTAAGTACATTCGTTGCACTACTGTAAGCCGCTATATTGTAATACTGTGGTGATGCTTTACGCCAAAATGTCCCAGTATATTTTCAGTCTGTATTTGCAACTCCAATAAAAAATATAAGTACAATCGTGCGCGAAAGACTTTGAAAAACATGACTGTAATAATATTGTCACTATACCGCAAAAATTCGTACCCTTTTACAAATAACAAATTATTATTATTATTATATCAGCTCATATACGTCCCCACCGAGGGGCTCGAGCCTACCCTGAATCAGGGCGATTAGGCCTTAGTCGACCACGCGGGCCCAGTGCGGGTTGGTCGACTTCACACACAACCTTCGAGTTTCTTCGCAGGCGTGTGCAGGTTTCCTCACGATGTTTTCCTTCACCGTTAAAGCAATCGGTAAGTATGTACGTAAGTTTTTGAAAAACTCATTGGTACATTGGCCGTCCAGATTTGAACCCGGTTCCTCTGGTTAGATGGATCGAGTCGTTACCGGTTGAGCCACCGACGCTTTTTATAATATAAAATAACAAATAAATCAAGTTAATTCTCTAGGTATCATTATCAGTAGAGATGGGCCGAATGTTCGTTTTATATTCGGTATTCGGCATATTCGGCAGCTTTACCGAATATTCATATTCGGCCGAATATTCGGCTGAATCAACTAATATTCGGCAAAGTGAAACTCAAATTTTATACTGTTATTGACCCGTGTATTATCATGATTTGAGTGTACAGTGTAATGAGGTAAGTATTTTAGAGCGTAGCTTTGTGTTTTTGTCGTCACTGAAGCTTTATTTTCAATTAAAGTAGGTTGGTAAAAAAACAGCTGAATCAAATCACAACACCTTAGTAGTTTAGTAGATTATGAATAACATTTTTTTCTAGTTTCTACTCAGCATAGCATCGCAAAATATATTTATTTATATTAAACGTTTAAACCTATCCTATTCAACCAATATAGTTCTTTATAAATAAAAAAATAAATTATTTGTTTGTACTTTTCAGGTTGTAATTTAAAAGATCGATCACTTAATCTACACATTAAGAGTTAGGAACTTAGTTAATTTAATTATAGTCTACTGAGATATAAGACAAATATATATGACATCTCATATAATTATTTAAGATCAATTCAAAACGTCATTAATTACTTATGTATGTAATATAATAATATAGGAACATTATTCCTAAAAAATCACAATTGACATCTTCTTCTTTTCTCAATCTTTTCTATTGTGGTATTACGATATTATAAGTTATTTATTCACATGACCAATAAATAATTGTATTTACTTGACAACTGAATTGTGTTGTTTACATCCAAGTTATTTTTGGTATTATTAGTACCGCTCCGTACGCGCCCACACAGCTTGAATGTCGAACCCACACTAAAGTAAGGTGTACGCAGTCAAGTTTAGTCGAACAAACTCAGTGTTCGGATCGCGAAATCTAGTAAGTACATGTATATCGATGAATGTACCGAATATTCGGCCGAATATTCGGTTCGGTAAAAGTTTTACCGAATATTCGGCCGAATGTTCGTATTCGGTGAAATCCATGTTCGGCCCATCGCTAATTATCAGTACACGTCATTTTAACCTTACCTACATTTAACTGCCGTCTTACGAACTTTGAAAAATATGATTGTAATAATATTGTCACTATACCACAAAAGTTCGTACCCTTTTACAAATCGTATAAAAGAAAGTCGTGTTAGTTACACCATTTGTAACTCAAGAACGGCTGGACCAATTTTTATGATTTTTGTGTTTTTGCATTTGTCTTCATTAATAAAAAAAATGGTTTTAGGGTAGGGTACGGCAGTGTAGTGTAGTTAGGGTAGGGTAGAGTAGTGTAGGATAGGGTAGTGTAGTGTAGTGTAGTGTAGGGTAGGCTATATAGGGTAGGGTAGGGTAGTGTAGTGTAGGGTAGGGTAGTGTAGTGTAAGGTGGAACGAAGTTCGCCGGGACAGCTAGTGACAAATAAATTAAGTACTTTCTCTAGGTATCAGTATCAGTACCCACTCATTATAACCTTACCTACATTTACGTATGCACTTAACGGCCGTCTTACGTCAATCCGGCATGGCTGCCATAGTATCGATGCGACCTCGACCCCGGCCCGGCCCCATAGGCTGCGAGAAACCTACAGATCCACAAGTATAGTTACAAACTGTAGTTGTGACGCCCGCCATGACTCAACGATACGTCTAACGCGGGCACTGTTTTTTCCATACAAACGTTCTTGACAGTTTTCTCCTTGATTTTTAACATAAAGAAATGATTTTTATACATAAAATAAATATTCATTTATTCTATGCTCCTATGTCTTCCTTTTTTTGATAACTTGTTTTTTTTAGCAACTAGAAGCCCTCAAAAATGACAGAAAAATACCTAACTTTTATCACCATTAAAGACGTCTAGTGTGGAGATTCAAAAAGTATTTACAAAAAAAGCTAAACATAGAGGCCTAGTACAACTACTTATTATTCTATGTGTGATTTTTTTTAACATATGTCTAATTTTGGACGAGAAAATCGTCGAGAGCCATACCTCGAATTTTGCAATTTTTAATCGAAATATTCACCGGGAACTGCAGTTGTCCTTATCGCACAATGACAGGTTTACCTACACATTGATAGCGCTGGCGCGAGCGCCAACGCGCGACGGCAACAGTTGTTTCAAATACCTATTTTTCAAATGTGTCTCAGCTAGCGTCCGCTCTTAAGAGGAAACGCGGGCGCCATTTTTTCCATACAAACGTAGTCCCCTGTTTCCTCCCTGGATGATGGATGGCATAAGAGCAAAAATGATTTTTCCATCAAACCTATATCTACCATGGCCATGCCTCTATGTTTTGTTTTTTTCCCATATTCTAATTATGATAGGAAGTAGGAGCCTTCAAAAACCGAGAAAATTGCCCAATTGAAACGTAATTTTCAGACACCCACCAAAAAAGTAATACGCATATTAAAAAAAAAGTTAACTTTGAAAAAAATATTATTTTTGCTCAAGTTTTGGAGGACAAAATAGGGGACTACGAGATGCTGCTTCGGTCAATTTTAGTACCTATTATCGGACTGCCGTGCAGTTCTCCCATTCTTGCTGTATACGGAGAGGTTTGGGGGAAGAAGACAGCAACATTTTACTCAAATAATTATTCTTTAGACCGCGTTTCCTCTTAAATCACTTAAGCTGAAGTCTCCATACATTTGCGATATTTAAATGTTGAATAGTGGGTAATGAATAATAAATATTTCTGTAATTTAGTTTGATTACTGGTCATATTATTGTACTCATAGAACTGAACAATTTTCCATGGGTAAACCGACTTTCTTTTTCTATTTACAATTGGTAAGCCCTTGGCATTATCTCACCTGATGGTAAGTGACGATGATGCCGAAGATGGAAGCGGGCTTACCAAGATTCCTCAAGGCAATGGAGAACTGGCTATCTTATCTTCAAGCCGGAAAACATCAATGTTCGGCAAGACTTAGGTAAGATGGTTGTAGCTAGCCAGGCGAGCTTAGAAAATGCCCTACCACCAACCAAACCGAGTCTTACAAGTTGACCCCACCGAGAATCGAACCCGCGACCTCCTGGTGTAAATCTAATGGACGAACCATTACGCCACGAAGGGGTTTTAAGGGAAGTCAAGACTTTTATTACAAATTGTCTAGTGTTGGAGATGTTTTTTTTAGTTAAGTGTTTAGATTTCTCTGTTTAACTGCCAAAAATGAAAATTCAAAACTTAGGTCTGTAATTTTGTCTGAAGAACAGAACAGACTGACCAGAAAGTTTTTCACTGACAACAAGAACTGAAACTGTCGCCAATTTGTGAGATAAAATATAATTTAATTGTTGTTGATATTTAATTTGGGCAGGTATCAAAAAATCTTGGCCTAATTTTGGCCACTGAAAGAGTGATAGATAACGCCTAACGGTCATATAAAATACAATTTCATTGTTAAAGTTATTTTCTCAAACATGCTTGGAAATTTGTGCATTATTTTGACAACCTTCTTCGAGATAAATCGAAATTGCTGTACTGGCCAAATACATGCGAGCAGGGGCCGGAAAAGTTGTATGAAAATACGTATCTGTCGTGTTTAGCTGCCAAATAAATTACTAAGTAACCTCATATCGGTGTCGTGTAATTTAAAAATGGAACTATATTTTACAACGAAACATGGCAACCAAGGAGGTAACTTATCAAAGGTTTTATTTAAATTTCGAACTGACTTGCAAATAGAAGGCTGTTTATTGAAAAAAAAAACAAATGTTCATTTTGGCGCGTGAAAAATTATTGTTGTTCGTTATTTGTAATTGATTTTGAAAAGCAATTATTGAAGTTTTAAGTTCCGCGCATTATTTGAGAAAAGTACTATACAAGCCTTGGTCACAACTAGGCATTGATGGACTTACGTACACGATTATACGTTTGACCATCAATGCCTCTTTTGCTGGCCGCCGCAGTAATGTACTATTAATTTTAACCGCCTCCGTAGCTCAGAGGCAAAGTTCACTGGCTTTACAGAGGAGGTCGCGGGTTCGATTCCCGGCGGGGTCAATTGTAAGACTCGGTTTGGTTGGTGGTAGGGCATTTTCTAAGCCCGCCTGGCTAGCTACCGCCATCTTATCTAAGTCTTGCCGCCAAATATCAATGTTGATATCATTGGTGTGTTCCGGCATGAAGATAAGATAGCCAGTTCCCCATTGCGTTGGGGAATCTTGGTATGCCCGCTTCCATCTTTGGCAACATCGTCACTTACCACCAGGTGAGATGATAAAGATAAAGATAAATACTCTTTATTGTACCCAAAAATATAAAATAAAAAATAAAAATAAACACAATGTAAAACTTAGAAACTATAACTTAAAAATTTAAACAAAAACACAACTTAAAACAAAATCTTATAAGCGGTACAATTTGGGCGGTCTTATCGCTCAAAGCGATTTCTTCCAGTTCACTCTTCTTTCTTACAGATGTTGTCAAGGGTTTACCAATTGTGAATAAAAAAAATAAAAAATGGTTAAATACCAAAAAAAAAACAAAAAATCTATAATAACAATAACAACACTGCGGGACAAAATAATGACACACGGTCTACTGGCCCCTAACTAGAATTCCTGTACATGAAGTAACTAGTACCTATCTCATCTGTGCTTGTACCAAAGTATATATTTTAGTACTAACTTACAGTATGGACACTCCCTGCCGCTCTCTAGATTGCGACCTCACCCCCTCGTCACTCAGATTGATACAGATTGGTTACAGTTTGACTGTCGAACGTGTAGGATTTCACCGTGATTTTGTTTGTTCCGGCATTCCTTTTTTGACATGTCATGTCTGGCCCGTTGTATGAAGTGTCCAGGGTGTGCCTGTACTGTACTATAAAAATATGTCTATCGTACTGTGTGGTACTGTATTTGATAGGTAAATGACAATACCGATAATGTGAAAACCCCAGGTATACGTAGGGGTGAGATTGGTGAACACGGTGCGATGGCTGGCTACTGACTACTGACTCGTAGTTTTACCAAAATATATATATTAGTATTAGTACTAACATACAGTATGGACACTCCCCGCCGCTCTCTAGATTGCGACCTCACCCCCTCGTCACTCAGATTGATACAGATTGGTTACAGTTTGGTTTTCGAACGTATAGGATTTCGCCGCCATTTTGTTTGTTCCGTCATTCCTTTTTGAAATGTAATTAACTAAGAAAATTTAGAGGTTTGAATCGGTCTTGTTTGCCTGTAGAATGCATATAAGACGAGAGTGAATAGGCACTTTTTGAGCTTGCGTGTCACATCCTCGGCTGCATCGGCACTTACCATCAGGTGAGGTGCGGCCAAACGCACTCAAATTTTTTAATAAAAAAAATATATCTGTTTTAAAAGAGGTTTCTTTGATAATTTTTTTTTCTGTTATAAAAGTGAACGGATCATGTTTCTGCAACTGACAAAATGAAGTCATTGAAATGAAGAGTCAGGTTACAAAATATCATTACCAGGTCTTCGGTCCACCGAATAAGAGGCCTGCCTACGCTACGTTTTCCGTAGTTTTTTTTATGTTAAAATCGTACTTTAATATTTCGTGTTATTACGGCAACAGAAATACATCATCTGTCAAAATTTCAACTGTCTAGCTATCACGGTCCATGAAATACAGCCTGGTGAGTTGGTGACAGACGGACAGCGAAGTCATTTTTTTATTTTTTTTTATTCACAATTGGTAAACCCTTGACAACGTCTCACCTGGTGGTAAGTGACGATGTTGCCGAAGATGGAAGCGGGCTTACCAAGATTCCTCAACGCAATGAGGAACTGGCTATCTTATCTTCATGCCGGAACACACCAATGATATCAACATTGATATTTGTTAGTTGATATCAAAAATAATCAACTAAATTTAAAAAAAATGTCCGTACAGATTCTATATCCATAGTGCGAGTCCGTCTCACACTTGGCCGTTTTGGAATGGGGAATTGAGTTGGGGAATCTTGGTGAGCCCGCTTCCATCTTCGGCAACGTCATCACTTACCATCAGGTGAGATGTGGTCAAGGTTTTACCAATTGTGAATAAAAAAATAGTTGTCTGTAAGTCGGTTTACGGACGATAGTTTAACGTGACAACGTTATAAGAAAATAGTGATGGAATGGTTTCATAATATCGAAAGAATCATTACATTTATCGCCGCAATTATCGTAGCTATAAACAATTGACACCACATACACTTTTCACTGCACTTCATACTTGACGAAAACATGTAAATGTATTAATGTATAGCAGCTGTCCACGCGAACGCATCGCTCACTCAAGTAGGAGAGAGACAGATGTCGAACGCAGCCGAACGCGGAGGCTGATTGTGCCTCTTTGTCGCTCATTGCGCGCTCTCGCTTGCACTTCAAGCCTTAAATGGAACGCCTCAAAGCGAGGTAACGCCGCATGCGTCATGTTTTTTCGTGCGTGCAGTCGGCTCCATCGAATTATAAGACGTTATCACGTCAAAAATAATTTTTCAACACACTTGCTCATAAAGTGGCTCTAATTTTAACGCAATTAGGCTCATAATGATACCTGTAATCAAACTGTGATTTTTTCATTGCTCTTAATCACAAGTGAGTCATAGAGTTTTATTTTATTTTATTGGTTGAATTGCTTTGTTCTTAAAAAAGTTTCGATACAAAAAAAGATCGTGTTCAATAGTGCAAATAAATGACTGTACCTATTGCTTACTCATTTCATGCAACTTCGTACTTAAATAGAAAATTTCAACTTGTACATCATCACTATCACTATCATCATCACTCACTACATAGTATAAAACAAAGTCGCTTTCTCTGTCCCTATGTCCCTTTGTATGCTTAAATCTTTGAAACTACGCAACGGATTTTGATGCGTTTTTTTTTAATAGATAGAGTGATTCAAGAGGAAGGTTTATATGTATAATAACATCCATTAAATAGTGGAGAAGTACTGTTAATTTTTAGGTTTCTAATGTGATGTCGTAAATAATTACATTTTTTCCGCTTACATTGCAAACGCAGGCTGAACCCTACGAGTTTTATCAAAATAATGTACTAAGTATTGTACACATTGAAAAGGTCTACAGAAAAGTCCGTGATGGTATATGTCTATCTCTTATGGATAACCCACAATAACTTTTTTTTGTCATTTACTTTTTACGACAAATAATGGCTAATTTTCGAAGCGATTTTAACCAATACAGCATTAATCCTTAACCAATTAAATACCTTGAATACATTGTTCATTTAATATATATCTATATGGCCCGTTACACCGTATGATTTAAGTGAATATTTTCGAAGATATTACATATTTAAAAATTGCGGGACGTAGCGTTTGCGGCGGTACCGCCGGCCGCACGTTCTCAGTTTTTCTGTAGTGTATTTAGTATCAGCATTGCACCCGTGCGAAGCCGGGGCGGGTCGCTAGTGTATAATAAATAAAACTTTCACTCAAATATAACTTTTTTTTTCTGTAATAAAGAAAACTTATAATTCCCCATTTTGTACGTGGCTAAAACGCTATCCGCGGAAAGCAAAAAACAAACAAACCTCATTCTAGTCTATGGCCGATCGCCATTGTTAGATGAGCGCGCATAGGAAAACTGATTATTTTTTCCCGCCATAGCGAAAAAAAGCAAAACATGTAGATGTACTATAGTATAGCAGCTGTTCACACAGACACATCGCTCACTCAAGTTGGAGAGAGACGGATGTCGAACGCTGCCGAACGTAAAGGCCGATTGTGCTTCTTTGTCGCTCGTTCGCGCTTTCGCTTGCACTTCAAGACTTACACGGAACGCCTCAGAGCGAGGTAACGACGCATGACGGAACGCCTCAGAGCGAGGTAACGACGCATGCGTCATGTTTTTTCGTGCGTGCAGCCGGCTCCATCGAATTATAAGACGTTATCACGTCAAAAAGATGAAACTATGATAGATAATCAAATTTTTAAAGCTCACTATTCTTTATATTAAAATAAATAGGTAGGTTTCATTGTTGCACCCGTTGATGTCTGAAGGGTTCTTTATATAAAAGTGTAGTGGTGTGGTACGGAACCCTCGGTGCGAAATCCGACTTGCACTTGACTGACTTTAAAAGAACGATAAAAAAAAACACGATAAAAAAAACACGGTTCTTGTATTGGAACGTCCTTATTTTTTATTATTTACTAGCTTTTGCCCCTAGCTTTGCTCGCGTGGACATCGTTTTTATGACTCTGTGAGGATGAGTGGTGCGCGAGCAGTGGATTACTTCAATCCGTTGCTCCGTTGCGACGCCGACGTGCGCGAGCGTGGAAATGAGTTTTCCCCAGATCCATGTCGGAACTATGTCAGGATATGCTAATTATAAAATTTTAACATTTCCACCTCCTCAACCATCTCTGTGCAAAAAAAACACAACAATCCATTGTTCCGTTGCGATGTTAAAGAAATTAACCAAAAAAAGAGTATTTTTATATATCTACTAGCTGTCCCGGCGAACTACGTACCGCCTTACGTTACATTACACTGCCCTACCCTACCCTACCCTCCACTATACTACACTACCCTACCCTACACTACACTACCCTACAGTACTCTACCCTACACTACACTACACTACCCTACCCTACACTACCCTACCCTACACTACCCTGCCCTACCCTACATACACTACACTACACTACCCTACACTACACTACCCTACCCTACACTACCCTACACTACCCTACACTACCCTACCCTACACTACACTACCCTACCCTACCTTACCCTACATAAAAACCTTCTCCTGACTATAACGAACTCGACAAAAAAAGAATTAGCGAAATCGGTCCAGCCGTTCTCGAGTTATGCGCTTACCAACACATTTTGTGATTCATTTTTATATTATAGATAAGCTATTTTCACAGGATAAAAAGTAGCCTATGTCCTTAACAGTGACACGCGCTACCTGCATGCAAAATTTCATCATTTTGGAGAAAGCAAGAAGAAAGGAAGAAATGAAGTTTATTCGGCAAAAAATAAATGGAAAAATAATTACAGTATTAGGTACTTAATATAAATAGACTAAAGCTAAAGATTAAAACTAAAAACTATAATTAAATTTTATGCCGGATAGGTCCGAAACTCAGCATGGTGCTGTGGTTTTATTATTACTAAAACCAAAGCGCTGATATTGTGTCCGGACCCAAAGGAGGGGAGAAAAAGGAAAAGGGGTGGGCCTACGTACAAAGCGGACTCACTTATCACATTGTAGGATTTAATTGGTGTTTTTTTTTTTTTTTTTTTTTATGCACAATTGGTAAACCCTTGACAACATCTCACCTGGTGGTAAGTGACGATGTTGCCGAAGATGGAAGTGGGCTTACCAAGATTCCCCAACGCAATGGGGAACTAGCTATCTTATCTTCATGCCGGAACACAGCACCAATGATATCAACATTGATATTTGGCGGCAAGACTTAGATAAGATGGTGGTAGCTAGCCAGGCGGGCTTAGAAAATGCCCTACCACCAACCAAACCGAGTCTTACAATTGACCCCGCCGGGAATCGAACCCGCGACCTCCTGTGTAAAGCCAGTGAACTTTGCCTCTGAGCTACGGAGGCGGTTAAAAAGGTGCGGTGTGAAGGTGATCAATCGGTAAATACAATATTATTATGGTTATAATGACAGTAAAAGGTTATAATCATTATAGGTTGTAATAAAAATAATAATAATAATAAGTTACGTAGGTTTACGATAAATAAATAAAAAAAATTCGAGCGAGACCTACAGGTCTCGCATATGATGTGTAACATGTGACAAAATACTTTAGGTTAGTTAGATGTGATGACGATATTGTACCTGGGTGGCGGATCTGACAGTAACGAAAAAAACCGACCAAGTGCGAGTCGGACTCTCGTAAAGTAGAATTCCGCGCTTTCGCGACTTCCTGTTACACATTTCCGTCCCATGTTATACATTTCCGTCCCATTTCACGAAATCACTCCCAGCAATTGCGGGAAAGCGAGAGCAAAGATGTCACACATCAAAAATGAATAAATATATACTAGAAGGACGACGGACAACAGCTGGACTAATTTTATGCTTGAAGCTATAAACCGAGGGGCACTCTCTTACAGGTGGAGGTAGGTTGTTCCAGATTTTACTCGCGGCGTATTTAAAACTACCCCGGAAAGTAGTTGTTTTGTGTCGCGCAATGACACCAGTAAATACGACGATGCTCGGGTGCAGTATTTATTGGTATTGTTGGACCAAGTAAGTTTATCATGAAGATATTTTGGTTTTTTACTTTTAATAATAGCAAACAGTAACACAGCTAAATGTTTGTAACGTCGGAATTTCATGTTGAGAACATTTGCACAATTGAGATACGGAGTGATATGGCTTCTGCGTGGGATATCAAGACAGAATCTAGTACATGCATTTTGTATACGCCGCTGTGTTAAACGGATTGTCCTATGTAGTAAGCGAGGGCCATACACAACATCACCATGGTTAAGTTGAGAAAAAACTAAACTGTCCACAAGTAGCAGTCCGACTGACACGCCAAGAAACTCTCGTATCTGATTGAGTATTTTCAGACGATAAAAGCAATTTTTAACAACACCAGCTATATGCTTCTCAAATTTCAGACTAGCGTCAAGAGTCAAATCAAGATTACGAGCAGTGTAAACATATTCTATCTTTTCACCGGCTACTATTATGTTAGGTTGTTGAAACAAAACCTTTTGTACGAGGTGTTTGGAACCAAGCACCATGAATTTTGATTTCACAGGATTAAGGACTAAACAGTTGTGATTTGACCAACCAACCAACCTCGTCAGGTCGCTAGTAGTTCTCACAAGAGCCCGATCCAAATTTTCAGGTGTAAAAGAAAGATAAAGATGTACGTCATCTGCGTACATGTGGTATCTACAATTGTGAAAACACGTTGTCATATCATTGCTGTAAAGTATGAACAGCAAAGGGCCCAGAATAGATGGTGGAGGTGAAAATGATGAAAGCGTGAAAAGGTAACAAACAAACAAATACATTTTCACATTTATAATATTAGTAAGCACATTCTGTAAACATTTCAACCGGCTTCCTACAGATACTTCGGTCACACCCTGGACACTTCATACAAGGGGCCAGAAATGACGGAACAAACAAAATGGCGGCGAAATCCTATACGTTCGACAACCAAACTGTAACCAATGTGTATCAATCTGGGTGACGAGGGGGTGAGGTCGGAATCTAGAGGGCGCCAGGGAGTGTCCATACTGTATGTTAGTACTAATATAATATATACTTTGCTTCGGTTCAAAAGAAGCAGCCCTTAAAAGCTGGGACAGACAGGTGGACTGACGGTGCCTTAAGCTACATATTTCAATTTGTGTCCTCGATTAACAATAAAAAACAGGAAAAAAGCGAGTTAATGCGGTAATTTAACAGATTTTCGTTATTTTTTAAGTCAATTACTCCTAAACGATAGAGAACCCAAGGTTGAAAAGAAAATCCCTTATTCCGTTGATGATGTTCCTTAAAGTCAAAAGCTATTAGAAACACGATTGAGTAGTTTTGGCTCGATAGAAAAAAATCCCAAAGATAGGTCTACATCGTTACTTTCAACTCTAGTTATGTATGACTAATATTTAATAGGGGTAAAAAAAAAACAATAATATTTGTTATGATAATACAAAGTGAGTAATGTTATTATTTTTTATAATTTCATTGTAGTTTTTGATTGAAACGAAAAACCATAAAAAAAGTGAAAAAGTGTGGTTATTTTCTTTACTCTTTACACATAAAGAAGAAGACAGAGACAACTTAAAATACCATAGAAATATTATAGGTTTTCTTGTAATCTGTAGGTAAAGAGCTGTTTTCTGTTTTTTTTTTAAAAATTTAAGGCCCAGTATAGTTTCTGAGATAAGGGGGAATGTTTTTTTCGCCTATTTTCCTTAATAACTTCAAAAATATTTATCTTAAAATTAATAAAAAAAAATTAGATTCTTATAACTACGCCTTAAATTCGATACCTATGTCACACGATAGAGTTTGCAAAACTTTAAATATTCTAAAATTTCCCCCCAAAAGTGCCAAAAAAGTTCTCAAAATAAAATTAATGTATAATATACGTTACACGCCCGTCTTTGGGTCACTGACTTACATATGTGTACCAAATTTCAACTCAATCAATCAAATAGTTTTGAAGCGAATTGGCTATGACAGACGGACAAACAGACATGCGAGTGATCCTGTACTGTAATGGTTCCTTTTTACGGTTCCGTACCCAAAGGGTAAAAACGGGAACGGGACCCTAATACTAAGACTTCGCTGTCCGTCCGTCTGTCTATCTGTCTGTCTGTCCGTCATTCACCAGGTTGTATTTCATGAACCGTGAAAGCTAGACAGTTGAAATTTTCACAGATGATGTATTTCTGTTGCCGCTATAACAACAAATACTAAAAATAAAAAAAAGTGAAAAATAAGGGAGATCTCCATACATAAAACGTGTTTTTAAACGTGAAAAAACTAGCGCCATCTTACTAGATAGCCACCATGTCGGTTCACCTCCAGGATCAAAACTCGGAACCTATCCAGCTGCAGCGAGGGGTGAGACAGGGAAACGTTATATCGCCGAAACTGTTCACCGCCGCTCTGGAAGATGTTTTTAAGCTTTTGGACTGGGGTGGACTCGGCATCAATATCAACGGCGAGTACATCACCCACCTTCGATTCGCTGACGATTTCGTGGTCATGGCTGAGACTATGGACGACTTAGGCACAATGCTCGATGGCCTCAGTAGAGGCTCTCAACAAGTGGGTCTTAGAATGAACATGGACAAGACGAAAATTATGTTAAACGTCCGTGTCATACCTACTCCTCTGAAGGTTGGAGGCTCTACACTCGAAGTTGTTACCGAATATGTATACATTGTATGTCAGAATCGCTCACATAGGGTTCCGTACCATCATACTTGGTGGTATGGAGCCCTTTGTAATAGCGCCATCTAGTACGACGGTACGGAACTCATGTGAGCGATTCTGACACGCGCTTGGCCGGTTTTTTTTCCTTTTGAAGTACGAAGCTCTTAAAACTAGAAAAATATACTTAGCAGACAAGATCAGTAAAAAACTAACAAGGCTACTTACTAAATTCATTTATGATTTCGTAGTAGCGGGTATGAAAATAGTCACGGCCGGCCGGCCCATCCTACCAAATGCCCAATGCCACGTCGCGTTGTAGTTCATGATGCTTCCGTGTTTTTTGCCCACTCTTGTGTAACGCTGGTATTTATAGAAAGAACTAGTTTACAGCTGAGTTTCGGCAAGTGACAGCCAGGCTTCATGGGCGTACTCAGGGTGTGGTGGTCAAAAATAAATAACTGTGTGCTTTATCTTGAGGTGAGGCATTGATTGGAACAGTTGTATCTGTCTTTTTCTTTACGTATGAAGAGTAACTAAAATAACCACACTTTTGCACTTTTTCAATGTTTTCTCGTTTCAATTAAAAACTACAATTTATTTTTAAAAATTTAACTGGTATATTGAAGTGTATAGTTAGGCTAATCGACTAAGAAAATTTAGAGGTACTAAATGGGTCTGGTTTGCCTGTAGAATGCAAATCTTTATTTTAAAAGAGGTTTCTTTGATATTTTTTTTTTGTTATAAAAGTAAACGAATCGTATTTCTGCAACTGACAAAATGAAGACCATTGAAATGAAGAATCAGGTTACAAAATATCACTTTCTTAAGTTTTGTAAATGCTGAGAAAAATCGAGATCCCTGCACCAAAGTTTCCAACGCGTCGCCTTAACATTTCCTAACATTTTATTTTATTTAAAGTAACTTTTATACTTTGAAACTTTGTTTTTATTTTTTTATTGATTTTATAAGTTTTAATAAGAACCGCCTTACTATTGACATACCTGATAAATAATAATATTGACATGTATATTTACAAATATGTACCGAATATAAATAAATCTCAATCTATTTTTTTTTACATATTTAAGCGGCAACATGGTTGATCTATCCCTGCACTACACAAGTATGAAGAAATTTAGAATGTATTATCTTCTAAGTGTTTAATAATTGTAAATAATAAAAAAAAATCTTGCTTGAGGTATTGGAAGTGCAAACACACGATGTGGTCGCTTTCAGAGAAATTATTAATAGAGGACTGTGAAGCTGTGACTTTTCATACAAACGGCATTAACCATTTTCACCTCTGAAAATGTTAACCGATTTGGACCATTTTTTGATAGGTTGTCAGTCAGAACAAAAGCTAGGCTTACACGTTTTTGTTTTTTCGATAAAGTTAATAAGTTTAATTTTATTGTCGTTCACGTGTTTTAATACAAAACTAATATCGGCTATTTTTTGTTTATTTATAATCAGTAATTTAAAAAACGAAAAGTATAAGCCTAGCTTTTGTTCTGACTGACAACCTATTAAAAATTGGTCCAAATCGGTTAACATTTAAGAGGTGAAAATCGTTAACGCCGTTTGTATGAAAAGTCGCAGCTTCACAATCCTCTTTAGGGTCTACAGGAGTCTCGAGTTCCCATACAAAAGTAACTACTTTAATACTTTTGAACTCCGCTTTAATACAAAAACTACATTCCAGGTTGAATCCAAACTTTGCAAATATATTGAGTAGACACATGTCGATGTTTGTAATAAGTTTTCATCGTAGTAAATTGAAACATAACTAAACGAAGACTTATATAAGTTTTGTAATGAAAATTTGAAACTTCTCTTATTTTTTCCGTTTTATATTAGTAAATCGAAAACTAATTACAAAAATCAATATATTTGCAAAGTTTGGATTCAATCCGGCATGTCGTTTTTGTATTAAAGCGGAGCTACGCTTGTATGGAAACTCGAGCCTCCTGGGGACCCTTAATTGATAATTATAACAAACATGTCAATAACAACGAGTTCTATCTTGTCTAAGACAACAAATGACTTCAATCGCAATTGCTAAGTAGGTACAATTTTACTTTTTTTTTCTTCTAATTGCTGAACCGATTTTGATATAATTCATATGGGGCAACTCTGGAGGCATAACTTATCAAATGACAAAAAAAAACAACCATCAAAATCGGTTCCCAAACGGCAAATAAATCACGTAACATACTCTAAAAAAACATACAATCGAATTGAGAACCTCCTCCTTCTTGAAGTTGGTTAAAATGAACAAGCTACGATGACAATACATTTAATATGACTATGTGTTAGAAATTCTAACACATAGTCATATTAAATGTATTGACATTCTAACTTAGAATGCAGCCCTGATAACAATGCACAAATTGCGCGGTTTATTTGTAGTGTTTTGAATAAGTTCAGTGTCGCCAAAGGTTATTGGCCGCTACACAGATGGTTTGAATTTTATGAATAAAAAAAAATATCTATAATACAAAAAGAGTGCCAACCAGTAAGTAGGACTCACTGACTTCCACTAAACAAGTATCATCATCATTACAGCTCATATACGTCCCCACCGAGGGGCTCGAGCCTACCCTGAATCAGGGCGATTAGGCCTTAGTCGACCACGCGGGCCCAGTGCGGGTTGGCCGACTTCACACACAACCTTCGAGTTTCTTCGCAGGCGTGTGCAGGTTTCCTCACGATGTTTTCCTTCACCGTTAAAGCAATCGGGAAGTATGTACGTAAGTTTTTAAAAAACTCATTGGTACATTGGCCGTCCAGATTTGAACAAGTATACGCTGGACTAAATATTCTATATGAAAAAATAACAGTTGTTGTTTCTGCCGATTTAAAGCGCCTTCTCGAGCGTCTCGGCACACCCTGGACACTTCATAGAACGGGCCAGAAATGACATTTCAAAAAAGCAATGACGGAACAAACAAAATATACGTTCTACAACCAAACTGTAACCAACAGTGCCGGATTTATATTTTTTATGAGTGTAGGCCAATTTATTTCCGCCGACCCATGACATCATCATCCTATCAGCCTAAAAACGTCCACTGCTGGACAATGTCCTCACCCAAGAATTTCCACGGCGACCGGTCCTGCACTGTCCTCATCCAGCGGCTTCCCGCGATCTTCACCAGGTCGTCGATCCACCGCGTGGAAAGTGTGCCTACGCTACTTTTTCCGGTGCGCGGTCGCCACTCGAGAACTTTACTGCCCCAACGGAACATCCGTTCTACGAGCTATGTGCCCTGCCCACTGCCACTTCAGTTTAGCGATTCTGTGAGCTTATCGGTTACTTTGGTTCTCCTGCAGATCTGCACATTTCTGATTCGATCGCATAGGGAAATTCCGAGCATAGCTCGCCCCATTGCACTCTGGGTGACCTTGAGCCTTCTCATGAGGCCCATAGTAAGCGACCATGTCTCAGTACCGTAAGTCATCACTGGCAACATACACTGGTCAAAGACCTTAGTCTTGAAACACTGCGGTATTTGGGACGTGAAAATATTGCGAAGCTTCCCGGACGCTGCCCATCCGAGTTGGACTCGTCGATTGATCTCTTTCGTGAAGTTGGATCTACCTAGCTGGACTGTTTGTCCCAGGTATACCTATTCGTCAACAACTTCTAATGTAGAGTCTCCAACCTTTAGAGGGGTGGACATTTAACATTATTATCGTCTTGTCCATGTTCATTTTAAGACCCACTTGTTGAGAGACTTTACTGAGGCCATCGAGTATTGTGCTTTGGTCTTCCATAGTCTCAGCCGTGACCACGATATCACCAGTGAATCGGAGGTGGATTATGTACTCGCCGTTTATATTGATGCCGAGTCCACCCCAGTCCAGAAGCTTGAAAACATGTTCCAGCGCGGCGGTGAACAGTTTCGGAGATAATATAACGTCTCCCTGCCTCACCCATCGCTGCAACTGGATAGATTTCGAGTTCTGGTCCTGGAGGCAAACCGACATGGTGGCGTTTTCATACAGACACTTCAACGCCTCGATGTATCGATGGTCAATTTGGCACCGCTGGACCTTATAAAAGGTCTAACGAAATTAGCTGAAACTATTTTAACTGGTGCTTCTACCCATGAAACTGAACAACTTTCCCCATGGAACCCATAGTCAAATCGCAAAAAAAAATTATATAAGGTCTAACAAAATTAGCTGAAACTATTTTAAACTATAGTTTACATTTTATGGTGGGGTCAACTTTTAAGACTCGATTTGGTTGGCGGTAGGGCATTTTCTAAGCCCGCCTGGCTAGCTACCACCATCTTATCTAAGTCTTGCCGCCAAACATCAATGTTAACAACACATATGTTCACGCGAGCGAAGCCGCTGACAAAAGCTAGTAATATGTGCTTTATAAATTATAAAGCTTAAATTACTTATAATACACGGCTATGCAAATATATAATTGCAGCAGATCCTTTTATTGCTCACAATCTACACTATTATTAACTGAACTACCGGATAACCGGAAGTCTGTAGAAAACAAGGAAGGTGACCTAGCAAGGCGGCGCGCGCGGCGACTGTTCCTACGGAAATTCATAGTAATTATGTAAAGAAATAGCTATAGCTGCTAAGCCGCAGCTTATCTTGCATTCTGTCATGTATGTATCTCACATAACCTCAGACTGTCTGGCGCTTTCGTAATCAGCGCGTGAAGGCGTGAACTATATAAAAAAAACAATTATCAAAATCACACACAAACCTGGCCCCATCACGCTTTTAACATCACACACACTACAAAGAACGCACTGAAAATTAAAAATAAAACTTTGAAATCAGAACATCAACGCGACCCATGCCCCGCTTGAAATGAAACTGGCAGGAAAAAAACATTGGCTGGTTTGAAAACGGGCCGGGCAGTCCAGACAGTCCAGTCCGCACCCGCGACGCGAGTCGGACGAACGCGTGCGCGAAAATAATACCGCCATCAAAATAAAGCACATTGCAAATTTTGACACAGAAAGTTTACGTGTATACGTGTTGTGTTTTAATTTTAGCCCACTGCGTTGGTGATTGGAGTTCAACTTATTGGGAGATACGAAAGGATTTCGATTCAGAAATTGGTGAGTGAGAATTCCAAGTTCCCTATTGAAGAGGATGAGTTAGGATCGGAATTTATGGCGCGAAATGCTTTTACTGAGAAGGCTTTGTTCTAATTTTAAATTATTTGTGGTGTGTCTTCATTTCTTCAAGCCTATAACGTAGGCTTTATTATGTCTTATTTATATTAACTGAAGTGTTAAATAATTCTTACACTCATTGCACATCATAATAAACACTGTCAATTTCAATTGTGACCAATGCAATGTATAGTAAATATGGAAATATTAAATAATAATACTTTACACAAATGTTTGAATAACATTTTAACGATTGAACCAGCTCTGATGTCATAGGTTAGCATAAAACTTGTCACATTTCCTGGTCATTTTAGAATCGCTAACACATAAAACAAGCAATGCTTAATCAAAGGCGAAACGACAATGTAATTTTAAAGTCCGTATTGTCTTATATTTTTCATAACGCAAAAGATGCTTTCTGTATTTAACTGAAACAACGAAATATAGAAATTAAGTTAGTAATGAACACTAATCTCCATCACTCAGTATTTTACTATCCATCACTCTACTCTTCTCTCCACTCTACTCGACTTTCCACTCCACTTCACTCCACTCTCCACGCTACTCTACTCCTTTTTACTCTTTATCACTACTCTCCACTCTACTTAACTTTCCACGTCACTCCACGCTACTCTACTCTTTTCTCCACTCTACTATCCACCACTGTACTCTCTACTCTACTTTTCACTACCCTTATCTCCACTCCAGTCTTCTCACCATTCTATGTGTGGCGTCCCCAGAGGTGACGAATGTGAATAAAAAATCCGACTTCAAAAAAGAACAAGTTTTTATTTTATTTTATTCACAATTGGTAAGCCCTTGGCATTATCTCACCTCATGGTAAATTCTCGATTCGGTTGTATTTAAAAAAAAATGTTTGTTACCTCATAACTCTAATAATAATTTATAAAACGATTTGCAAAATTCTTTTTTTATTTAAAATGATATACTTTGATTGGTCCCATAGAAATTATAATTAGTGATTTCCTTTGCTCCGTCATTTGTTATTAGAAATGTAATTTCACGACCGTTGTATGCAGTGTCAGGGGTGTGATTGAACAGTGTATTTATCATCACATGGTTTAAGACTTAGCTTACGTTATGACGTAATCTGTTAATTTTTATACTGAAACAGCTGAGATTAAACTATAATGAGGGAAACCCTGATGTGCCAACGAAGGAGGCTTAGTCTCAGGCTTAAGTTAGGTAATTTCAGTAAAGGCATTAACGGTGAAGGAAAACATCGTGAGGAAACCTGCACATCGGCTGAAAAACAGCGTTGTGAGTACTTTGCGATCCACAACATTTATGTTGAGCCCGGACCAGTTTCGCTAACTTGGCACCACTGAAACTGTTTTTTTTTTAATAAACTAGTAATATTTGTCACTAAGTTTAATTCATTTGTTTGTGTATTGTTAAAATGTATTGTGTTAGTGTAATAAAGTTTTATCTATCTATCTATTGCATCTGCTTCCAGATGTGTATGAAGGTCGCGTTGCATACGTCCGTAGGTGTAAATCTAAATGCCCTACACGTGACCGCGGGTGATGCTAAGTGCCACACCAGGCAACCGCCGTCTATCCCTTGGATAGCACGGTTGATTGTGCCACACGATACGAGAAAGAAGAAAAAGCATTGGAAAAATTTCATGACATTTAGAAGAAAATCGAAATGTGTGTTGCCTGCAGTCTACCTACACGATGCTACAGATAGAGGGTTTTAAGTTAAGGTAGCTTCAGGAAAAGCATTTGCTTAATAATGCTTGGAAATTTGAGCATTATTTTGACCACCTTCTTCGAGATAAATCGAAATTGCTGTACTGGCCAAATACATGCGAGCAGCGGCCGGCAAAAGTTGGGATGAAAATCCATATCTGTCGTGTTTAACGGCCAAATAAATTACTATGTAAACTCATTCTGTCGTGTAATTTAAAAATTGAACTATATTTTACTCCGAAACATGGCAATCAAGGAGGTAACTTATCAAAGGTTTCATTTAAATTTCGGACTGGCTTGCAAATAGTACGCTGTTTATTGAAAAAAAACCTTACCACTTCGGGAGTGCCGACAAAAGAGAAAACTTTTTACAGTTTTATAAGTTTTGACCCTCCAAGTGTTCCTGACGAACGACTAGGTTGACAAAGTTTTAACCCTGCGAGTGTTCCTGGTAAACTGTCGGTGTCGGTTACGGTAACAGTGTCGCGAGTTCAATGGATTTTCCCACCTTAAAAAATGCCAAACGCGCCTAAAGAAGTTTTCACTTCAAAAACAAATGAACAATTTGGCGCGTGAAAAATTATTGTTGTTCGTTGTTCGTCATGCCTTTTGAAAAGTAATTGTATTTGACCAGATTTAACTCCCGCGCATTATTTGAGAAAAGTACTATACAAGCCTTGTCCACACTTGGGCCACACCCTGGACACTTCATACAACGGGCCAGAAATGACATTTCAAAAAAGAAATGACGGAACAAACAAAATGGCGGCGAAATCCTATACGTTCGACAACCAAACTGTAACCAATCTGTATCAATCTGTGTGACTTGAGGGTGAGGTCGCAATCTAGAAAGCGGCAGGCAGTGTCTATACTGTATGTTAGTACTAGACTACTAATATACTCGTATATACGAGTACTTTGATTAGGCATTGATGGACTTCGCCTTCGCCTCGGCCTACATTTACACGTTCGTCCATCAATCCCTCTTTTGCTGGTCGCTGCAGTAATGTACTATACACTGAAAAAAACTGATCATCATCATTACAGCTCATATACGTCCCCACCGAGGGGCTCGAGCCTACCCTGAATCAGGGCGATTAGGCCTTAGTCGACCACGCGGGCCCAGTGCGGGTTGGTCGACTTCACACACAACCTTCGAGTTTCTTCGCAGGCGTGTGCAGGTTTCCTCACGATGTTTTCCTTCACCGTTAAAGCAATCGGTAAGTATGTACGTAAGTTTTTTTGAAAAACTCATTGGTACATTGGCCGTCCAGATTTGAACCCGGTACCTCTGGTTAGATGGACCGAGTCGTTACCGGTTGAGCCACCGACGCTTTTGAAAAAAACTGATAATTAGACGCAAATAAGGTGCTCATTTTAACTTGTGACCTGTGAATTAAAAAAAAGGTGACCTTTAAAACTACAGGAAAAACACCAAACTGAAAACAACCTGTCATGTGTCAAGTGCTAGTGAGGTGTAAATTGAAAAGTAAATTTTAAATAGCGTAGCGATAATGTACAACTACGTAATATCGTATCAACTTTACATAGTATAAACACCAAAATAGCAAACAGCATTGCCTATGTATTTTAACCGACTTAAAAAAAAACAAAGGAGGTTTCTCAATTCGACCGTATATTTTTTTTTGTGTGTTCGCGAATAACTTTGTCGTTTATGAACCGATTTTGATAATTCTTTTTTTGTTGGAAAGGAGATATCACAAAGGTGGTACCATGATAAGGAAACCAGGATCTGATGATGGCATCCCCGAGAAATCGAGGGGAACCTTAGTTTCCTGTTTGAAGTCGTTTTTTTTTGTTCAACATTGGCAACTATATTATATACTTTGACATTGGCTTGTGTAAACTACATATACAGGGTGTAAAAAAATTGGTGTAGGACCCGTTAACTAGGGGTTCTACTCATCATACTGAACAACTTTCCCCACGGAACCCATAGTCAATTCTGGAAAAAAAAATTTGGATCCTCCATACTGAAATGCATCGAATTGGTCGATCAGCTGATGATTTGTATGAAGAGTAAATTTTTTTGTGTTTTCAGCAAAGTCGTAAAACAAAATTTGTTTAGTATGATGAGTAGAAGACCCAGTTAACTGGACCTACACCAATTTTGTTACACCCTGTATAGGTGCTATAACTTAAAGGTACCCGAAATTTTATACTGGCCTTCTTTTTCTTTTTATTCGTTTTTTTTTATATAATTCACAAGCAATATTAATGTGTATATATATATCATAAGTTTTGAGATCTCGAAAACGGCTCTAACGATTTTTATGAATTTTTTGGAGCGAAAAATCGATCTGCTAGAGTTCATCTCTGTGAAAACGCCTTTTTGCGAGTTTTTCCGCGCAGTAAGCTTACGTTCGGTAAGAATGGATATAAAATCTTAGATTTTAGCATACAGAAGCGGAAGAATACTATTAAACTGATACAATCGGTTACGAAGTTAAGGCGAGGTATTATTTGAAACAGTTGTCTCTGTCTAAGATGTCTTCCGGTGCGCGGTCGCAACTCGAGAACTTTACTACCCCAACGGCCGTCTGTTCTACGAGCTAAGTGCCCTGCCCACTGCCACTTCAGTTTAGCGATTCTGTGAGCTATTTCGGTTACTTTGGTTCTCCTGCGTATCTCCTCATTTCAGAGCAAAATAATATCCTACTATTATTATAAACGTGGAAGTTTGTAATAATGTATAGATGTATGTTTGTTACTCTTTCACGCAAAAACTACTGATTGGATCTGGCTTAAAATTTGATAGATAGACAGATTAGTACCTGGATTAGCGAGCCGCTTGCGGGTGCACCCTCGAAAACGCATAGAAACGTTGTCCACGCGGGTGAAGCCGCGGGAAACAGCTAGTCCGAAATAAATTATTAAGTATGTACTTTTAAGATGAGGAAATAAGAGGAACCTTACAAATCAATCACGACTTGTTAACTTAAACCTTGCAATTGCAGTGAAGTCTAGCAACCTACGAAGCTAGCAACACATCTATCAATGTATTTATAACACTAATAGATCCTATTCTGAGCAATCTAAGATCTGTGTCAGCAATTGCAGTTCACCATGACACTTATTAAAGATAATATATATATATACATACTCCTATACAAGGAACGTTGGAGCTTCGGTGGCACAACGGCAAGAGCCGCTACCTCCTGTCCGGGAGGTCGTGCTTCGAGTCCTGCCACGAACCAATGTGTTTTCGAATTTCGATTTCTTAAGTATACGTTTATCCGACGCTCTTACGGTGAAGGAAAACGTCGTGAGGAAACCTGGCACACACCTGCGAAGAAACTCGAAGGTGGTGCGTGAAGTTGAACCCGCACTGGGCCCGCATGGTCGACTAAGGCCCAATCGCCCTAATTAAGGGTAGGCTCGATCCCCTTGGTGGGGACGTAGGTATATATATATCAACATTGATGTGTTCCGGCTTGAAGATAAGATAGCCAGATCCCCATTGCGTTGGGGAATCTTGGTAAGCCCGCTTCCATCTTCGGCATCATCGTCACTTACCATCAGGTGAGATGATGCCAAAGGGTTTATCAATTGTGTTTTTTTTTTATAAATCTCTCGATTTGAGTCTGAGGATTGTAATTGAACTTACCATCTATAAATATAATAAAATTGTAACAGGGCCGTGTCTGTACATGAAATATTTTTGGAAAATAATAACTGAAGTAGACATTACCAACGATACAGAGGCCAAAACAACAACTTTTGGAATTTTTGTCCGTCTGTCTGTATGTACGCGCATCACGCAAAAATTACCAAGCCGATTTTGATGAAATTGTGTATGGTGGTTCTTATAGCACGGGTTAACATATAGGATACTTTTATCCCGGAAAATTCAAGAGGTCCCGTGGGAAACTTCAAAACCTCCACGCGGACGAAGTCGCGGGCACAGCTAGTATTAAATAAAATACGTTTTAAACATGTGTTAAAGAGATACAGCGTGAACATTGTTTTCAATTATTTTTTTGTATTATATTTGTACACGAGTTTCCTATTGATAAGGCTGTAATGCAATACTATGCGGTTTCACGACCAATCAGTACACGGCATACCTACTATAGATAGTGAATGGCTATTTTAATTTTTTTTTACAACAATTCAACATCTAATAAAATAAATATGGTGTTTATCATCATCATCATCATATCAGCCGAAGGAAATCCACTGCTGGACGTAGTGCTCCCCCAAGGATTTACACGACGACCGGTTCCGCGCTGCCCGCATCCAGCGGCTTCCCGCGACCTTCACCAGGTCATCGGTCCACCGAGTGGGAGGCCTACCTACGCTACGTTTTCCGGTGCGCGGTCGGCACTCGAGAACTTTACTGCCTGAACTTTATGAGCTATATGCCCCGCAAGGTAGAGAGGTTAGGAGGAAATACCTGAAATAACTTTAGAAATTAATTAAAAAAAAAAAAAAAAACAACTGCAGAAAAAAAAAGTGACTAGTCGGGTAAACATTTATCCTATGTCACTCACGGGATTAAGACGAATCTAACGACACCCCGCACTTTAAAATCTATCAAGTCGAAGAAATAAATGACCTCTTTTTTGGCTAGTCGGGCAAAAACGTATCCTATGTCACTCACGCGATCAATAAAATCTAACGACACCTCGAAGTACAAAATCCATCAAGCCGTTTAGGTTACAGGGCGTGCCAAAGAAATAAACATACATACATACACTCGAAAAACATAACCCTCCTTCTGCCGCAGTCGGGTAAAAAAGAAGGGAAGCTTCAGTTCATGACACAAGTATTATATTAGTACTAACATACAGTATGGACACTCGCTGCCGCTCTCTAGATTGCGACCTCACCCCCTCGTCACCCAGATTGATACAGATTGGTTACAGTTTGGCTGTCGAACGTATGTATAGGATTTCGCCGCCATTTACAACCGACTTCCAAAAAGGAGGAGGTTTCTCAATTCGTCTGTATGTTTTTTAAAGTGAAACTTTTATTACATCTTCTCAAATTTTTTCGCCTGTGTGTCGCGTGACGGTCGGTATGATCTTTTCGTCCTCTGTAAATGTCTATAATGTAAAAAAAAAGTTTCACTTTTACCGTGGTTTCATAAAACCACACACTACTTTTTTATGTGTGTTACCTCAGAACTTTTGACTGGGTGAACCGATTTTTATGATTATTTTTTAATTTGAAAGCTAGTGCTTCCCGTGTGGTCCCATATAATTTTTATCAAAATCAGTTATGTACTTTATTAGAAAATTAAAATAATAATGCAAAAATTTACTAAGTTTTTGCGATGGAAGTCGGTTTTTTAACGTGTTTAGCGTTTTTTGTTTGTTGCGTCATTCTTTTTTTGAAGTTGTATGAAGACAGTGTCCAGGGAGTAGCAGATTAGAGCTTGTGACGCGTTACGAAGTTCGTCAAGACAGCTAATATAGAATCAATAACGCAACGCATTATTGCAAAAACTGATTGATCATCAATTGAGTTGTTTACTTCTTTCTATGCACGTGTAAACTTATGAAATGAGAACATTTACATGTTTGACTGCCCTCAGCAAACTACTGCATTTATGTGTGACTAGCTGATGCCCGCGTCTTAGGCCACGTGGACATCGAGGTTAGCTTTAAATTATAAAAACAATCTTTCGCTAAATTTTTATCGTAATCGATCCACTAGGTAGTTATCGAGTTTTGCGAGAGCAAACATAGACATAGCTCTCAGAATTGCTAAACTTAAGTGGCAGTGGGCGGGGCACATAGCTCGTAGAACAGATGGCCATTGTGGCAGTAAAGTTGGCGAGTGGCAAACGCCCACCGGAAGACGTAGCGTAGGTAGGCCTCCCGCTCGGTGGACCGATGACCTGGTGAAGGTCGCGGGAAGCCGCTGGATGCGGGCAGCGTAGAACCGGTCGTCGTGGAAATCCTTGGGGGAGGCCTATGTCCAGCAGTGGACGTCCTTCGGCTGATATGATGATGATGACAGGTTTGTAACGCAATTGGCGTACAAGTCTTTAATTGGGGCATGCATACTGAACCACTTTTCCCAAAAGAACCATTAGTCAAATTGCAAAAAAAAATTAACTCTCCATACAAATCGATCAGCTGATTGATCAATTTTCTGCATTTTTTGTATAATTCGTCGAAATATTTTTTGGAAAATTGTCTATGGGTGCCTTGGGGAAAGTCGTTCAGTATGGTGAGTAGAAGTCCCACTTACAAAAAGGCTCATACACTAATATTTTTACACTCTGTATAGATTGAACAGGTACCTAGGTATTGAAAATAAATGTGTCGTGGCAGTCAATAACAATGAAAGGTGGTCAGAAAGTTCAATGGACCACCGCCTACTTAGGTAGCTGCTCGACCAAATATAATAAGACCGGCCTTATCCATACATTTAACAAAAAAAAAAAGAGTCAAATAGAACTACACGCAAACACACACTCAGACCAATATAGTCTACCGAATCTCGTTCAAATATTAAGAATGACAGAGATAGAGAGACGTACACGAAATGTTACACGAATGAGATAGCAAATTTCACTCACTACGACCTTTAACTGATTCGGGGACTACTTATCGATTGAGACGAAATGAGCGAATGCGCTCATTCTGTAGGCATCATAACCGCTGTTTGTGTAGGCCGGTCCATAGCTGTTATATTGGTCTAAGGGTAGCTGCATTCAATACTACTTCACTTTGTACTGAGTCAAATTAAATAAAAACAAGTGTGCTTTAGACCACACGACTGAAGTAAAACTGAATCACCGTTTGCGTAACGCATTCACTAGTTTACTCACCAAGTCAAGCGTGCGAAAACATAACGAAACTAATATACGAAACGTAACTCTCTCTCTTTCTTCCTTCACTAACTTATATCTCCCTCTCAACTTCCGTTCGCCTCGCCCGTCTCCGTAACGCTCTCGTCACGCATTCACCAGCTTACTCCCCAAGTCAAGCGTGCGTAAAGAAGTTTACTTCAATAAATTACTATTATTGTTGGGAGGGACGCCTGCGGGGTACAGGCGGGTGTTCAAGTCTCTACGTGGACTCATAGCACCCTATTGTCATAATGGTATGACGCTTATGGCACTCCGGTGTCGTCTCCTCGGAATACCTGGAGCTCCTTCTCCAGTACTCCGTTATGCGGCTAATGCGGTCGCATAGTGCCTCTTCCTCGATCCTACGGTACCAAACGTCTCCCACCTGAGCCTGCTATAGAGTCCATACTCAGCCAAGTAGTGTTGGCTGGTCTCTGGTTCTCTGCTATTCGGGTGTCCTGTGACTTCACGGTGAAGTGATCAGGTTCAAAACCAAACAGTAGAATCCTGGCTTTATGTCATGATCCAGTCATGAGAGAACGACCAGAGAAAGAGTCCTGTGACTATGCCTTTGACCATTTCGAACCTTTTCCGGTCTAGTGATAGTAATCTCCGGGTCTTCCTGCGATTCCATCAGGAACAACTTCGCTTATCTGCAGTTTTTGCTTCGTACCCTAGCTAAAGTTACCTGCTACTCATTAGGGAAATCTAGTTGTTATCAGAAATCATCAGATGCGATCTTTCGTCCGACCTTCGATCTTAACAAACGTCTTAGACGAGTGCCGTTTTGCTTACACCTCTTCAACTACCCTGTGCGTGCAAGGCACTCGTCCAAGCCAGGAGTCGCTCCCTGGGTGGACCAATGGTAGCACGGGAGGGCATCAGAGAGCTTGATCCCAAGTGCATAGAACAGTTCGTCAAACTATCGGCCTTTAGGAAGTAATATAACAGGGGCAGTGATCATAGATCTTATTTGGTCGCGGTGATCTATTAAGGTCCAACCCGCACTGGGCCCGCGTGGTCGACTAAGGCCCGATCGCCCTAATTCAGGGTAGGCTCGATCTCCTCGGTGGGGACGTTTAAGAGCTGATATGATGATCTATTAAGACTCTCTTTGGTACATTCCCCTTTTACCCAAATAATAATACCTCACACAGAAAATTGCGTTTATTACTAGTCATCATCATCATACGAGCTGAAAGACGTCCACTGCTGGACAAAGACCACAAGGACACGATCCTGCGCTGCCTGATTCCAGCGGCTTCAAGAGACTTTCATCAGGTCGTCGGTCCATCGAGTGGGAGGTCTGCTTACGCTACGTCTTCCGGTACGCGGTCGCCACTCAACAACTTTACGCCCCAACGGGCATCTGTTCTACGAGCTATGTGCCCCGCCCATTGCCACTTGAGTTTAGCGATTCTGTGAGCTATGTTGGTTACCTTGTTTTATAGGTATGTTTCTTTTATTTATTAAGAAAAACTTGTGGATAGCGTAGTGAGTTAGGTATGTACACACCTACACAAATACACATACTTATATAATCAGTCTCATTGTTTTAATATTTTGTATATTACTGTTTGCTTTAAAAAATAAAATTACAAGTCATAGCAATTCTTGTACATAATATTTCATTGGTTTCTCGCAAACTGATCTAACCATTTAGATGTAAATTTGTAATAAGGTAATGTTTTACTTGACAAGTCTATCTAGATAAGAGTTCGCCCAGATTCTAATAATTATACCAGTTACACCATAAGGCAGTTGACTGCATCCTTATCCTTACTAATATTATAAATGTGAAAATGTGTTTGTTTGTTTGTTAGCTTTTCACGCTTCAACGCCTTGACCAATCTTAATAAAATTTGGCATGCAGGTAGCCTGTGTCACGAGAAGGGACATAGGCACAGATTACTAATTAGTTACATAAGCTACTTTTTATCCCGTGAAAATACCATAGCACGATGCAGTTCCTGAGGTTTGGGTTTTTTTTTTTTTGGTTAATTTCTTGAACATCGCTACGGAACAATGGATTGTGTGATTTTTTGCACAGAGATGGATGAGGGGGTTAAAAATAACATGATTTACAAATAAGCATATCCTGACATAGTCTCGGAGGGATCTGGAGAAAATTCATATCCACGCACCATCTAAAACAGTCATCAAAACGATGTCCACGCGGGTGAAGCCGCGGGCAAAAGCTAGTCTAAAATAAATTATAAATAATGGCAGTTATTTTACTAGGAATAACTGTAAAAAAACTAACTCACTTTGTTTAATAAAATTGCTCTATATCACAAAACTAGTAAGTATAGGTACATCAATAACGCTCAAAAACTATGACGTCACGCCTTGCTATTTCAAATATTTTTAGAACAAATATTTAGTTTCTGACAGATGATAAAGAGCAGTTCAAATGCAGTCAATCCATTATGAATAACATATTTTCACTATCTCTATTCCCTTCTGACAGTCTTGTCCCAATCACAGATAAGTATTTGTATATCATTCGTTCCAGTTTTGACTAAATTTTAAAAACTTTAATGCCCAATTGCTATTTCTAACTTTAGGAACAAAATTTAGTTTCTGACAGATAATAAAGAGCAGTTCAAATGCTTAGCAGTGAACTACTCCATCATGACATGAATAACATATTTTCACTATCTCTATTTCCTTCTGACAGTGTTGTCTTAATCACAGATAAGTATTAGCATACCATTCGTTCCAGTCTAGAGTAAATTCAAAATTCTAATGCCCCATTGCTATTGCAAACATTTTAAGAACAAAATTTAGTTTCTGACAGATGATAAAGAGCAGTTCAAATGCTTAGCAGTGAACTACTCCATCATGATATGAATAACATATTTTCACTATCTCTATTCCCTTCTGACAGTCTTGTCCTAACCACAGATAAGTATTAGCATACCATTCGTTTCAGTTTCGACTAAATTCTAAATTCTAATGCCCCATTGCTATTTCAAACATTTTTTGGACACAATTTAGTTTCTGACAGGTGATAAAGAGCAGTTCAAATGCTTAGCAGTCAACCACTCCATCATGATATGAATAACATATTTTCACTATCTCTATTCCCTTCTGACAGTCTTGTCCTAATAACAGATAAGTAATAGCATACCATTCGTTCCACTTAATTCTAATGCCCAATAAACGATGCAAAGACAAGACACTCCGTTATAATTTAGCATACTATTAATTCCAGTCTCGACTTAATTCTAATACCCAATTAACGATGCAAAGACAACAGTCCATTATAATTTATACACAGTACAAGCTTAATCAGCAGATAAAATTATTGACCTGCATCTGTTGCACGTTCAAAGAAACCTTGCTTTACATGAGTCATCCCGTGAAAATGGAACGAAAACCTGATGAGTAAACAGTATTGTTTGTATTAATGCATCAGCTCTTAAACGTTCCCAACGAGGGGCTCGAGCCTGACCTGAAATAGGGCGATTGGGCCTTAGTCGACCAAACGCGCCCAGTGCGGGTTGGTCGACTTCACACACAACCTTCGAGTTTCCTCGCCTACCCTGAATTAGGGCGATTGGGCCTTAGTCGTCCACGTGGGCCCAGTGCGGGTTGGTCGACTTCACACACAACCTTCGAGTTTCTTCGCCTACCCTGAATTAGGGCGATCGGGCCTTAGTCGACCACGCGGGCCCAGTGCTGGTTGGTCGACTTCACACACAACCTTCGAGTTTCTTCGCAGGTGTGTGCAGGTTTCCTCACGATGTTTTCCTTCACCGTTAAAGCAATCGGTGAGTAATATGTACGTAAGTATTAATTGTTAGGCTGCAAATATATTGTATATTTGTTTGCGATAAAGTACCTAAGCTAAGTAGTATCTTTTTGGGCTCCGTAGACCGATCGTATGTCATAGACAGTTGAAAAATATAATTTTAATTTTGAGGCGTGTCCACCTCATCTAAATTCATCCCCCTTTAACATGTATATACTCGTATACATGTTAAAGGGGGATGATTTTTTTTTAAGTGTACCCCACATTTGGAGATCGTTAAATAGGTCCATTAAAAACAGCTAGAGTTTTACCGCCGTTACTCTTTCACGCAAAAACTAATGAACGGATCTGGCTGAAATTTGGTAGGTAGACAGATTAGGACCTGGATTAACACATAGGCTACTTTTTTTACCACGCTCGCGACCCGCTTGCGGCTCGTGCACTGCGCACCCTCGAAAAGTCATAGAAACGTTGTCTACGCGGGTGAAGCCGCGGGAAACAGTTAGTACGAAATAATTAAAATAATTGTCAAATTAAAGCTTGTACCTAAAAGTTTCAAGTTTTTCGGAAATCATTATTCACCAATTAATGAAAATGAACCTGGCGTCTATTTATCAAAGGTGCGCAGTGCGACAGCGAAATAATTTTTTTTCGACGCACATACAGGGTGTCCAAGAACTAGTACGTACACATTTTAGTATATATTTACACTATTTCCACAAAAAATAAATAAAACTACACGTTATAATTTGTCAGCGACCGGTTTCGAACACCATCTTCAGGCAGACTGTCTGCCTGAAGATGGTGTTTACATTTTTTGATGCAACTAATTTATATTTTTAACTTTTCTACTTTGTTGGAAAGCTGATATTGGGCAAACAGTCTGCCTGAAGATGGTGTTTGAAGCCGGTTGCTGACAAATTATAACGTGTAGTTTTATTCAATTTCTGTAGAATTAGTGTAAAAATATGCCAAAATGAGTGATATAATGTTCCACCAAGAACCTACAATCAAAAATATCAACTAGTACGTAGTACATACCGATAGAGAAGGTAACATGCAATAGCTGACACTCATATAGGTCATACAAAAGTTTTTTGGTTTTCGAGATATTTGTATTTGATTCTTTTTTTTAAAATTTGTATGAAAAACGCATCTGTTTGATTCTATCGTGAATTTTACAAAAAAAAATGTACTAGAGTTGAGAACAAATTACGGGAAATTTTTTCTCATTTTATCAGCTTTCCAACAAATTAAAAAAGTTTAAAAATACAAATTAGTTGCATCAATCAATAAAAATAACTACTCAAAGGGTGATCAAGTCCTATGATACTAGAGGATCATAGATGTCTGATAATGTGAAAAACATGATGAATCATGGAATTTAAAAATCATGTAAAAGAACTTGCTTGACCTTTAGAAGTCTAAAACTTTTTTGCAAAAAAAGTCTTAAAACCTATCACCCCTTAAATTTGTCGTTTTATATCTGGGACACCCTGTATATGACGAGAAAACCAACGATCCATCTTTACGACTTTCGAGTTTCAGCCCATGGTATCAGATGACCTAACATTATCCTATTCCCACCGTGAGGTAACACTATTACCAATCAAACTCACTGAATGATAAGCTACGAGATCTGAATGTCATACTGAAAGACATAAGCTGTTATTATCTATGGATCCATCATTACGACTTCCGAGTTCCGAGTTCCGATCCGACCCGTGGTATCATATGGCCTAACATATGGTATCATATCCTTTCCTCATCGTTAGGTGACACTGTTACCAATCAAGCTCACTGAACGATAAGCTACGAGATCTTAATGTCATACTGAAAGACATAAGCTGTTATTATCTATGGATCCATCATTACGACTTCCGAGTTCCGATCCGACCCATGGTATCAGATGGCCTAACATTATCCTATTCCCACCGTGAGGTAACACAATTACCAATCAAACTAACTGAATGATAAGCTACGAGATCTGAATGTCATACTGAAAGACATAGATAATAGCTGATTATTATCAGCTACTAGCTGTTTCCCGCGGCTCCACCCGCGTGGACGTTTCTATGACTTTTCGAGGGTGCGCAGTGCGCAAACCGCAAGCGGCTTGTGAGCGTGAAAAAGTAGCCTATGTGTTAATCCAGGTCCTAATCTGTCTAACTACCAAATTTTAGCCAGATCCGTTCAGTAGTTTTTGCGTGAAGAAGTAACAAACATACACACTCACAAACTTTCGCCTTTATAATATTAGTGTGATTGATTATCTATGGATCCTTCGTTAAGCTTCCGAGTTCCGACGCATGGTATCAGATGGCCTAACTTTATCCTCTTCCCACCAAGAGGTAACGCTATTCCCAATCAAGCTCATTTAATGATAAGCTACGAGATTTGAATGTCATAGTGAAGGACATAGATTATTATTATCTACGGATCCATCATTAAGCTTCCGAGTTCCGACCCATGGTATCAGATAGCCTTACTTTATCCTCTTCCCATCAAGATAATTTCGTATAATTTAGGAATCTTCAAGACGAGAGTGAATAGGCACTATTTGAGCTTGCGTGTCACATCCTCGGCTGCATCGGCACTTACCATCAAGTGAGGTTTTTTTTTTAATTTTACAATTGGTAAACCCTTGACAACATCTCACCTGGTGGTAAGTGACGATGTTGCCGAAGATGGAAGCGGGCTTACCAAGATTCCCCAACGCAATGGGGAACTGGCTATCTTATCTTCATGCCGGAACACACCAATGATATCAACATTGATATTTGGCGGCAAGATTTAGATAAGATGGTGGTAGCTAGCCAGGCGGGCTTAGAAAATTCCCTCCCACCAACAAAACCGAGTCTAACAATTGACCCCGCCGGGAATCGAACCCGCGACCTCCTGTGTAAAGCCAGTGAACTTTGCCGCTGGGCTACGGAGAAAAGGTGCAGCCAAACGCACTCAAATTTTTAATAATAATAATAAAAAAAGAGGTAACGCTATTCCCAATCAAGCTCATTTAATGATAAGCTCTGAGATCTGAATGTCATAGTGAAAGACATAGATTATTATTATCTACGGATCCATCATTAAGCTTCCGATTTCCGACCCATACGGTCTAATATTATCCTCTTCCTACCAAGAGGTCACGCTATTCCCAATCAAGTTAATTTAATGATAAGCTACGAGATCTGCATGTTATAGTGAAAGACATAGATTATTATTATCAACGGATCCATCATTAAGCTTCCGATTTCCGACCCATGGTATCATACGGTCTAATATTATCCTCTTCCTACCAAGAGGTCACGCTATTCCCAATCAAGTTCATTTAATGATAAGCTACGAGATCTGAATGTCATAGTGAAAGACATAACTAGATAAAAGCTGATAACACAACAGCTATATGTACAACAAGATAATAAATGGTCCGACTTACGGGTCAAAACGTCAGCTCAGCATGCGTTCCGTGATAGCATGACCTAACCTAGCTTAAGGTAAAGGCAAAATGTTTTTAATGTCCATAAAAACAAATTTAATTAAAAACCCAACTTCATAAAACATTATCTCTCTTTTCTGAAAATATATCCTATGTTATTCACGGGTTAAAGACGAATCTAACTACACCTACAGCACACCCCGGACACTGCATACAACGGTCGTGAAATGATATTTCTAAAAACAAATGACGGAGCAAACAAAATCACGGCGAAATCCAACACGTTCGAGAACCAAACTATAACCGATTTGTATCAATCTAGGTGACGAGAGGGTGAGGTCGGCATCTACAGAGCGGCAGGGAGTGTCCATACTGTATGTCAGTACTAATATAATGTACTTTACCGCCGTTAAGACTCTAGGGTCAGCCAATGAAACAGACATACATTACATACACCCGAAAAATGTCACCCTCTTTCTTGGCCAGTCGAATAAAATAAAATCAAAAATATTTTTGTACAACTTTTTTATTAATTATCAGATTAAATAGATCCATGATTTCAAAACATTTAAATAACTAAAAACCGACTTCAAAATGAACTTCACTCAAAACTATGAAATAATATTAATATACTTAAATACACGACATTAACCAACAATAACGAAATCAAAGGTGGGTACGAATTAAATTAGGAGCCTAAATTTATGTTTGAGGTCGGTACCGGCTCGTAGCTACTTACGTATCAAATGGTTTAGAATCGGAAAATAGCGTTTTCCAAGAGATGAGAACTCGATTTTTCGCCCCCAAAAATCCCCGTATTCTAATTTTTAAGCAAACGTTGGAGCCGTTTCTGAGATTCAGATTCATCATTTCAGCTCATATGTCCCCACCGAGGGGCTCGAGCCTACCCTGAATTAGGGCGATCGTCGGTTGCGTAGTGGCTAGGGCCGCCGCCTCCTGTCCGGGAGGTCGTGGTTCGAACCTGCCAAGTACCAATGTGATTTCGAATTTAGATTTCATATGTACGTTTATCCGACGCTCTTACGGTGAAGGAAAAACATCGTGAGGAAACTTACACACACCTGCGAAGAAACTCGAAGGTTGTGTGTGAAGTTGACCAACCCGCACTGGGCCCGCGTGGTCGACTAAGGCCCGATCGCCCTAATTCAGGGTAAGCTCGAGATTCAGATTATATATAAAAGAATTGCTCGTTTAAAGGTACATATTAGATTCCTGGTGGCTATATGAGTCACCAAACCTTATTCTTCCAAGAAAGCTATAATTGCGTCGATCAACAAGGTTTTGCGTGTGATCTTGAATTGCGTTCAATTTACGGCCTTAATTTTCTGGCTTAGTTCCAGAAGCTATGTTATCTCTGTTAGATATACTGTTCAAAACAAAATAAGGGCGACCTAAGTTTTCTCTGTACATTTCCATACAGAGAGGTAGTTCAAACAGCCACGATTATTTTTTTAAATAAGTAAAAGTAATGAAATTACAAAGTGCAGTGATTAGTTTAGATCCCTGGCTACAAATGTGTCGAGTATTACAATATTCTGCTGATCCACGGGAACTCGATAGACTATTCAAAACAAGCCGCATGATTTTTGTATGAAAAGGGGTTTGAAAATTATTGGCATACTGAGGATTCGCCATTTTGTTTTTTTTTCTTCAAAATGGCGCCGCACAATCTAACCTGTGTTTTTGGATAGAGGACCTATAGAAGAACAAAAAATTTCATATAACATTTTGGCCTAAAGTGTCGCGTTTCTGAGATAATATAGAAGTTAAAAATATTCAAAATTATTTTGGAATATATATTCAATATCTCCGTTACGTGACGTTTTAGGACACTATGTTACATGACAGTTTTTGTTTGTCTGTATGTCCCCTATCCAAATATACAGGTCTCAATGTGCGAAGTCATTAAAAAAAATAAAAATAGCGGAAGTCAAAATATTAAAAAAATAAAATTTAAAGAGTTAAATTTTTTGTAAGGAGACTGGCATACTGGAGTCAGTATGCCAGTCTCCATACAAAAATGTTCAAACCCCTTTGCTCGTTTATCGTGTAGCTCTTCAGAGCAGTCTATTGAGTTCTCGAGGATCAGCAGAATGTTGTGATCTTCAACATGTTTTTACCAATGGTTGTAACTTTACGATTCCACTTTCTATATATTTTTTTATTTAAAAAAGTAATCGTGCTTATTTCGAACCCCCTTTTGCATGAAAATATACTGAGAAAAATTAGACGGTGCGATGAGGATCAGCAGAATGTCGTGATCTTCAACAGGTTTTTACCAATGGTTCTAACCTAACGATTCCACTTTTTTTTTAATTTAAAAAGTAATCATGCTTATTTGGAACCCCCTTTTGCATGAAAATATACTGAGAAAAATTAGACGGTGCGATTTTTTTGCAAATGAGTGTACTTATAACTGTAGCATGTACCCAGAAGGGAAGTTGACTTTTATTAAACGTTTAATTGACGTTGAAGTTTATTAACTCTTCAGTGTGTCAAAAACATTTTTTTTAAATGAATAGAAAGGCGTGAGATCACAGTTTTCAGCGTCTTGCTGTGCATTTTTTTTATTTTTACTCATAAATTATTGAAAACGCTAATAATTTTCAAAAAACCGAGTTCAATCGCAACCACCAAGTACAATTTCGCTACATTTTTTTGGTTTTAGTTAATTTGAAAAAAAAAGTACTAACCCCATTTTGATAAAATTTATATAGGACAAACCTAAAGGAATACCCTATCAGATAAAAAAGAAACATGAAAATCGGTTCACAATCCAAGAAGATATTGCGTAACAAACATAGGTACAAAAAAACTTACAGTCGAATTGAGAACCTCCTCCTTTTTTGGAAGTCGGTTGCAAATTGAAGAAGTGATAGGAAATAAAGTGAGAAAGTAAGTAACAGGACAAAGTTTGCAATGTATTTTGGATGAAGTCAATTATCTTGGTTTCCTCACGATGTTCTCCTTCACCGTAGGCACACCTGCGAAGAAACTCGAAGGTTGTGTGTGAAGTTGACCAACCCGCTCTGGGCCCGCGTGGTCGACTAGGGCCCGATTGCCCGAATTAAGGGTAGGCTCGAGCCCCTTGATGGAGACGTATACATGAGCTGATATGACTTGACAACTATCTTATTGTGTGATTACCAAACATGTATAGTGTGAAACGACACGACACGTTATCGTATTTGTGAATACGTGATGCCCTACACCCCGGATAAGATAAATAAGGTTGGATTGGCAATAGTCACACTTTTTTTTGAAAACCAGCGTCGCCGCCTGTATCCCACCCATCAACTCCACTACACAAGCAATAATAATACATATACACGAATTGCGCGCACTAATAAACAAAACACACTTAGATAGAACACAGGGCTGCAATTGTGTCTCACACCATTTCGAGAGTCTGTCAGGTACGTTAAACACAACCACACGCAAATAAAAAGTATGAACGCGTGCTTCGGTTAAGTATGATTGTCTAATCATACTTGTGGCGCGCCTGCCCAGCGCACATTTCCAATCCAACCTTATTTATCTGATCCGTGCCCTACACGTAACCGCTCTGGTGATGCTATGCTGAAGCAGGCAGTCACTGTGGTCGTACTAAGGCGACAATATGGCTTCTCCTTAAACGAACGTGTCTTGCATGCTTCCATTGATAATGCTATCGATATAATTCATAACAATTAATACGTGTAGCTAGTTTATGAGCGAGTTCCGATCTTACCAATGTCACGGGCAACCAACGCAGCCAGTATTGTTGGGCATTTTCACACCATTCGATTAGTTTCATTATTTGTTTAGCCGATTACTGTTTAACCGCCTCTGTGGCGTAATGGTTAGTCCATTAGCTTCACACCGGAAGGTCGATTCCCGGCAGGGTCAACTTTGTAAGACTCGGTTTGGTTGGTGGAAGGGCATTTTCATAACCCGCCTGGCTAGCTACCACTTATCTAAATGTTGCCGCCAAACATCCGTGTTAACATGTGTTCCGGGTTGAAGATAAGGCAACCAGATATTCATTGCGTTGGGGAATCTTGGTAAACCCGCTTCCATCATCGGCATCATCGTCACTTACCATCAGTTAATATGATGCCAAGGGCTGCTGGAGAAACGGTTTTTTCAATAAAATTTACACGGAAGAAAATTATGGAGTGTTATTTCATGGCAAATAATGGTGAAGAAATTTTTTTTACGGAATATGAAGGAGTGGAAATTCGCATAGAGGGGAGAAGGAGGGAAAATTATGAAGTCGCAATTTGAAGGGGGGAAAGAAGGAGAAATCTACATGGGATAAAGTGAGTAACTAAGTTGTGGTTCATTGTAGAATATCAATCGATCAATTAGTTTTTATTTTCTCACCACAAACTTGTCTCTAATTTATATATTTATCGTTCATAATATTATAACGTAGTTTGTGGGAGACTGGACCCTAAACTAAGATGAGGTATAGTTCTTATCTGCAAGTTGTTAAAATAAAGTAATGTAAAGTAAAAAAATAATTAAATATAATATATGTGTGTGTGTAAGTGCGTGTGTGGGTCGTACATTTTGATTATGATACTGCTTGTAATAGTTTTTCGGTTTGTTCATAGTCACGAGTCATTAACCATTCAAAGGCAGCTTTTTTACATTTAGATGTGCTTAATGATCGTAGGTCAATATCCCTTGACACTTTATTGTAAATGAAATTTCCCAGGAAATGATAAAATTGTTGTGCAAAGGTAGTTCTAACCAAAATACTTAGAAAAATTATATCACACCGTCTTTTATGTATATTTGTATCATAAGCTGTGAGTTTATGTTTGTTAGTTATTATTTGAAGAAGGTGTAACTGCCTAACTGAAAGAACATTAGATTCATAATCATCATATCGGCCTCTGCTGGGACATCCAACCCTCCCAGGATTTCCACAACAGCAGAATTACAAGTCTTAGTTCAGTCAAACACTATATACGCAATACGCATACGACAAAATCGTATCGTGTAAAGGGGTCTTTCGTTATATGATAGTCCATTCCAATGGCAAATAGGTTACATATTAAATTTTGTTATTGGTGAAATAAAAAAAAAACTGGAACTATTTCAAAAAACTAGACACTAGAAAAACATCATGGAAATACCTATGTTCTTCAGAATATTAAAGATTTTAGCGTTGGTATTTATTTTAGTCGAGCGCCGGCCTTGGCTGGGCTGATGTAGTCTTTCAACGTTTAAAACGTTTGCTAGAAATAATAATAAATTATTATTGAAATGTGAAAATTTTGGGCGTCTTGCGATTGCCACAGCATATTATGCGAACCTCAACTGGAGTGAAATAGTTATTTGTTATATATACAAAAGTGCAAAGTTGCTTTTTAAACGCGTGCTCAATTTTGATGACCGAGAAAGCGAAGGAGTCTAGATTCAAAAATTAGAATCCTGAGCGTTAGCGAGGGAATCAAAAGAGCATGAGGTGAAAAAATCTTTGCACTCGAGTGCAAGTAGTGCAACACGTAACTTTTCATTCCACTTCAGCGAGGAAATGACTAAATGCAAAAAAAAGAGTGTGTGGTTTTATGAAACCACGGTAAAAGTGAAACTTTTTTTCACATTATAGACATTTACAGAGCACGAAACGATCATGGCTGCTCTCGTCTTGGAGCTACGGTACAGTGGACGAAACGATCATACCGACCGTCACGCGACACACAGACGAAAAAATTAGAGACGATGTATAATAAAAGTTTCACTTTAAAAATTAACATTCGCGCATTACAAACAGTTTCAGTCAATTCTGTTGGCGTCAAATAAACTTCCTCGTCGCTATAATCACTCATTTTAGGTTTTTCACTTGTTTTCAAGTTTCTTGTTTTTAACCTTAGGTTTTAACAATATGACGTGAAAAGAAAATGGCGCGCGCAAAGCAAATTAAAAAAATGTACACCAAGAAGGTTCCAAGTCCAAGTTTTTAACAAATTAAAAAAGGTTGTATGATAAATTTGGCACCATGGAGGTAGAAGTAAATAGGTTTAATAATGTTTTGAATTTACAAACTTAGTGCAAATTCAATTTACTTTATCCTCTAGCGAATAAAAACGGCTTTTGTACTCAGATATCGAAGAGCAAAAATACAATTTTCGAAATAGGGGGATGAAAAAATATTTTATTAATTATTTGCCATACAAAAACGTGTTTTTGTAGGTTTTTTGATTTTGTTCTATTTAAAAACGATAATAACAGGCGTGAGCCTTGGTGTGACCACACTACTAATTTTAAAGTAAAACAATAATTTTAAAGTAAAACCGACATAGCTCTCAGAATTGCTAAACTAAGTGGCAGTGGGCGGGGCACATTGCTCGTAGAACAGCTGGACGTTGGGGTAGTAAAGTTCTCGAGGGCGACCCCGCACTCGAAAACGCCTCCCACTCGGTGTACCGATGACCTGGTGAAGGTCGCGGGAAGCCGCTGGATGCGGGCAACGCAGAACCGGTCTATGTCCAGCAGTGGACGTCCTTCCGTTGATATGATGATGATGATGATGAAAACAATAAATATATATTTTCATTTGGTACGTAATTAATTATATTGTTTATTTCAAGTTAAGAAACTAATTGTTATAAAAGAGCGAGACCTCCTGACATAGGTATCCTTATACTTAAAAGGGGACCCCCATGTTTGTAGATTTTGTATTCTGCTACTGAAATTAACATTTTTCATTTTCAAATAATAAAAAACGGCCAAGTGTGAGTCGTACTTGCGCTAAAGAGTCCCAACTTGGACGAATCTCATATTGGTTTAACTGCTAACAAATCTCTGTACCTTATACCACACACAAAAAAAAAGTTTATGCATGGTTCTGGACAGAATGAGCTTTGTATCACAGGAAGAAGATTTCTACATAAAACCACATAAAACTATACCGACATAATACATCGGAGTCTTCATTTGGCCTCAGTGCATACGACCTTACGGCTGGCTGCAATTGCATAGGCGTTGCGCCATAGCAGTGGATTGCACTGCAGGTACTAGGATCTAGTATAATATGTACTAGAACTTGGTATAAGTCATAAGAGGATTGTGAACCTACGGCGATATTACAACACAAGAATGAAGTTTTTAGCTTTGCCCTAAGTAATTTTATACAGTGTTATAAAAACAGCATGGAAGCCGTTAAAGGTAGGCTTTATTATTGAAACTGAACAACTCTCCTCAAGGATCCTGTACAGGATATGATCTTGTACAGGATACGCAATGTCAATTCAGTGAGTGTCCTAGAGGTGGTCCCAAATGAAATGCAATGGTCTTGTCACATGGAGCGCCGGGAACACTAATTTAAAAAATAATAAAATTATGCTAAATCGTCGTGCGTCTATGCACTCTAAACTGGGTCGCGGGGAAAGTACACTGTAGAAGCGCGACTACTTCGAAATCTTAGCAAAATTATTAAAAAATAAATTACATGTACGTATTTAAATCGTACAGATCCCATAATACTGAATTCGCAAAAAAAAAATCGACTGTCCATGCAAAGGTGGCTGATTGGTTTGATCTTTTTGCATGAAAAGTCCGATTTTTTTTTTTCGAATTCTGTTTTTTTTATGCCCCTGTAGAAAGTTCTCAGTTTTATGAGTAGAGTCTACCCGTAACGGCTTGCATGTTATTAAAACTACTCTATATAACTTTGGGCTTCTACCTTAAATTGGGCTTTCGTAAAACCTGTGTTCAATAATCCCCCAATAAGTACTTCACAAAGTTTTTGAAGTGAAATAAAAAACATCTTTAGGCGAGTTGGGCATTTTTGAGATGGGAAAAACCATTGAACTCGCGGCACTGTTAACGTCTCTGGGTACAAGCCCTTTTGAGACAGTCTTGTTAACGTCTCTGGATACAAGCCCTTTTGAAACAGTCTTCATTATATCTGTAGTGAAAGTTTTCACTTCTGTCGGCATTCTCGAAATGCCTTTGTGTGTTTTTTTGTCTTCCATTTTTAGGACCGTCTCTGTTAATTAGTCGGTTCCAGCAAACGATTAAACTTTACGATTTGTGATCGTCTTTGACTTGCACCAAGGGTGATATTTACGCAGCACTTTGCCGCTACTGGACTATGTGTGTATACGTAGATGTAATATGTATGTGTGTATGTAACTAGGTAGGTACGTAATGCAACACGCCTAGCTATGCAAACTACCTCTATTTGGCTGCTACTGATAATCCTTACTATAATATTATAAGAGTGAAAATGTGTTTGTTTGTTACCTTTTCACGCTTCAACGGCTTGACCAAATTTAATGAAATTTGGCATGCAAGTAGCCTGTGTCACTGAAAAGGACATAGGCTACTTTTTATCATGTGAAAATAGCATAGTCCGATGCAGTTCCTGAGGGAACTGAAAATATACTCTTTTTTTTGGTTAATGTCTTTAACAATGGATTGCGTGATATTTTGCAGAGATAGTTGAGGGGGTGGTAAATGACATGATTTACTAATAAGCATATCCTGACATAGTTCCCGGGGATCAGGAAAAAAATCATGTCCACGCTCGCGAGCCGCTAACCGCGCAACCCTCTAAGACAGTCATTACAACGATGTCCACGCGGGCGAAGCCGCGGGCAAAACCCAGTAGGTATATAATATATGTCGCTGTCATATTGCAAAATTAGCCGTTTTGCAATACTGCACGCCATTTTGTACATTAATGAGAAAAAAAAACCGAATAAAATCGAGTTGGCAGGGCGATAGGATAACCTTAGTTACGATATCTTGTTGTACCGTCCGATTCGGTTTTATTCGGAGGTTTTTACTCAGTAGTAAAACGGCTACTTCTACAACATGGCTACGACATAATGTATGTCTGAGAATAATTATAGAGTTAAGTCTCTATTGTTTTACGGGTTAACTATCAAGTTAAAACAGCTTTTGTTCGTAGTAGACTAATTATTATGACTAGATTAGCTCCGTTTCTGCGCGTTTTCTTTTAGTTTCTGTAATTTTATTATCCTGAATAACTAGTTTAAAATAAATAACTAGTTTGTTGGGTTAAATAATAAAGTAGTGTACGTTAGGAGGAAAACAGGCTATATATATATTATAGGATCACTTCGTTATCCGTCTGTCTGTCTCTGAGGAACGCATTTAGGTCAACATCATCATCATCATCATATCAGCCGAAAAACGTTCACTGCAGGACAAAGGCCTCCCCAAGGATTTCCACGATGACCGGTCCTTCGCGGCCCGCATCCATCGGTTTCCCGAGATCTTCACCAGGTCGTCGGTCCACTGCGTGGGAGGCCTGCCTACACTAAGTTTTCCGGTGCGCGGTCGCCACTCGAGAACTTTACTGCCCCAACGGCCATCTGTTCTCGAGCTATGTGCCCTGCCAACTGCCACTTCAGTTTAGCTATTCTGTGAACTATGTCGGTAACATTGGTTCTCCTGCGGATCTCCTCATTTCTGATTCGATCGCGTACTTGGTTCAGTTTTTATGAACCTCACTTGAAAACCAATTCGAGGAACGCTTGCGATAATTTTCCACTTATTAGATTTGGAAATTTCAAGTGATTTTGTATTTTTTTTTATTCACAATTGGTAAACCCTTGACAACATCTCACCTGGTGGTAAGTGACGATATTGCCGAAGATGGAAGCGGGCTTACCAAGATTCCCCAACGCAATGGGGAACTGGCTATCTTATCTTCATGCCGGAGCACACATATCAACGTTGATATTTGGCGGCAAGACTTAGATAAGATGGTGGTAGCTAGCCAGGCGGGCTTAGAAAATGCCCTACCACCAACCAAACCGAGTCTTACAATTGACCCCGCCGGGAATCGAACCCGCGACCTCCTGTGTAAAGCCAGTGAACTTTGCCTCTGAGCTACGGAGGCGGTTATCTGTATATAGGGCGACTTTTAGTTAGTTCTTGATAGCAATGAATATAAATGTACTCGTGATTACAAACAATTTTCCCAAAGGGCTTACCAATTGTAAATAAAGAAAAAGAAACTATATGTCAAACATGAAAAAAACTTTTGGTCCTTTATACATTTTTGACGATTTGATAACTTTTTATGTATCTAGGACCAAAATTTTTATTTCCGATTTGGCATAATATTATAGTTTCTTTGGGAACGTTGTTTGTAATTAGGGATGCATCCGATACCGATACCGATACCGATATATCGGCGATACTTCGGGTTTGCCGATATATCGGTATCGGCGATATTTTTATGGCAGATTCAACGATACTTTTCAAATTTCGCGCTTTAAAAATGTAATGTAAACGCGCGTGTTGTCCCATCTATTTCGTCGCAAACGAGGCATCTGTCGCATCTGAGAGACTATTTTCCACCGCAGGTCTTATTCAAACAGACTTGCGAAATCGCCTTTGCCCGCAAAACTTAAGAATTCTTTGTTTTTTAAATAAAAATCTTATAAATGTTAATTTTGATTACTAAAACTATTAATTAATTGTTTTTTATTTATTCTACCTTCCTTTTTGAATTCAATAAGCGTATCGGTATCGGTATCGCCGATATTTTTATAAGAGTATCGGTATCGGTATCGTATCGGCAAAAAGGCGTATCGATGCATCCCTATTTGTAATCACAAGTACATGCATAATATTGGACTGTAATAGTGGTTCCACGCTCCAGGTAATCAATCAACAATATCCCTGCTGAGTCCCAAAATATTGAGGCCATAACCTTGCCAGCCGATGCCACGGCACGAAACTTCTTCGGGGTCGGTGACGATGGCCGTTTCCATTGCGAAGATTGTTGTTTTGTCTCGGGATCAAAATGATGGACCCATGTTTCGTCCATTGTTACGAAACGAGACAAAAAGTTTTCAGAATCTTCTTGAAACTTGTCCAACAATATCTTCGAAATGTCTGTTTCTGACTGTCGGTTTACATTCTCGCTCGGCACCCATCGGAGACTTTTCTCATATTCAAAGATTGCTTCAATATGGATTGAATATTTTCATATGAAATGTCCGTTTCTTGAATTAGTATCGGATGGTAACTCTTTGATCGCTCAATACAATTTTCTCGACTTTCGCAACATTTTCTTGGGTGACTGACGTCGATGGACGGCCGCAACGATGTTCGTCTTCCGTGCTCGTTCTCCCTACTCGAAATTGAGAAGCCCACCTTGCGACAGTGGAATACGGCGGAGCAGACTCTCCTAATGTCTCTCCAAATCGCAATGGATCTCTTACGTCGTTCACTTTTTTTAAACAGAGGTATTTAATAACGGCTCGCACTTCGTTTTTCTCCATTTTCGAGAACACGTTCCGACACGAAGCAAACAAATGACTATATTCAGAAAAAAACAAAAGAGAATCGAAGATTTTTTTAAAATTAATATTACAAATATATATCTGAGCTATGCCTGCCAGTATTTTTTTTTCTTACCAAGGGGTATGTCGTTCTCACTACTTTTTGATCCCTCCTCGTATGTACTTGCTAGAACACAGCCTCGCGCTTCATCTGCGATACTGTCCAACAATGTTTAAAAAAGCCAAAATTACATATAACAAATTGGTCGGCGTCACTGCCAATCCAGGTCTCCAGAAAGTCCAGTAGCGACCTCGGGTTGCCGACGACTCCCTGGAGCGACCTTGGGTCACTTTGCTTTGTACCCAAATGTCATTGTATATTGTTTTTTGAAAGTAACATTAATATTTCCGCGCATGTCTAAGAAAAAAAAAGAACTTTTTTATCGACTACAAAGCCAGTACAGAACGAATCGCTCGGCACACGTTCACGTCAAAACCGATAACACGTCCTTGGGAAAGTAAAAGTAATAACTTATCACCCGACAAAGGCTGATTCTTGCATTCTGTGCATATAACAAAGAAAAACGCCAGACTAACGACCTCTCTTTTTAAAATAATACTAACGAAAAGGACAGTAACCTTTTTTTTGTCAAAACAGGCAACCATACGAGTAACTGACCAGTGAGACAAGCCCACATGTACAACCCAATTAGCTGCCGTGACGTAAACACGGTTTTGGACACACCCACGACTGACGGCGCGCGCGTGCGCAGGTTGCGTTGATATGGCTATGTGCACCGTTTGATAAGTGCTCTTGAAATTCGACACCTATATTAAAGCTTTGAGTGCGTTTGACATCAAAAATGGTACATGCAAGTTGAAATAATGCCTATTCACTCTTGCCTTGTCGCTATATCATGAACTTGGTAGTTTTAGCGTATCTGGTAGATATGGAGAGGGAATGCTCAATCATTACAGAAGCAAGGCAACACGAGACGATACGACGAAGTTAGCCTCTTCTTAACGCAAAATCAATAAAAGGGAGATTACCACTATGGGAGTTAGTGTAGTAGCAAAGTATATACTTATATTAGTACTAACATACAGTATGGACACTCCTGCCGCTCTCTAGATTGTGACCTCACCCCCTCGTCACCCAGATTGATACAGATTGGTTACAGTTTGGTTGTCGAACGTATAGGATTTCGCCGCCATTTAGTTTGTTCCGTCATTCCTTTTTTGAAATGTCATTTTTGGCCCGTTGTATGAAGTGTCCAGGGTGTGCTAGTAGTATGGATGATTGCTTGTTCCCCGCGACATCATTGCAAGTGAAGCTTATTATTTTTTTACCGCCGCCGCCGTGACCTTGCCGTGACGTAACACGGACACACCCACTAACTGGAACTGGAATGAGTTAGTGTATCGAACGTTGTAGCGCAGCGTGCATCGTTTATCAAAATGGTGCTTTGAGTATGGTCACAATATTACGATATGGTTTACAGTAGCGCAACGCCTTTGATGTCACACTATGCCGCCACGGCGCGGCGTAGGTACTAGCAGTACTAGCCTGTAGCCAGCCTGGCGAACACGCGAAGTTTGGCAGGCTGTGCCCCTCCGCCCGCTGCCCCGCAAGTACCCTTCCGTTGCTCTGCGTAAGTACATTCGTTGCACTACTGTAAGCTACTATATTTTAATACTGTGGTATGGTCAAGCGGCTATACGAATTGCACGAAGGTTGTTAACTGATTCGAAGTTGGTTGATTGATACTCATAGTTTATAGCGCGCTTCGAGCACATTTTCACGGTTTGTCTACGAGACAAGTATGATTGGCGGCAGGCCACTTGCTTGATAGTTTAAGAAGGACTCTCTAGATCAGTGTCAAAGTCATACATGTTGAACTTCAGAAGTATTCAGAGGACATATAGGGGTCATTCAAGGGGACCTCAAAAATTAGCCTGTTTCATCTCTCCGACTCGGGCATTCCTAGTGGATAAGCCAGTTTACAACCCATAACATTCATCAAAGTAACCGACATTGCTCACAGAATCGCTAAACTGAAGTGGCAGTTGTAGAACAGATGGCCTTTGGGACAGTAAAGTTCTCGAGTGGCGACCGCGCACCGGAAAACGTAGCGTAGACAGGCCTCCCACGCGGTGGACCGACGACCTGGTGAAGATCATTGGCCTTAGTCCAGCAGTGGACGTTTTTCGGCTGATATGATGAAACATTCATCATCATCACATCAGCCGAAAGATGTCCACTGCTGGACAAAGGCTTCCCTCAAGGATTTCCAGCATCTTCCCGCGACTATCACTAGGTTGTCGTTCCTCCGAGTGGGAAATCTGGCTACACTGCGAGGTCACCACTTGAGAACTTTACTACCACAACGGCCATCTGTTCTACGAGCAATGTGCTCCGCCTACTGCTACTTAGTTTAGCAAACATTATTCTTATCATATTATTTTATTTGCCAGACGGTTTTTTTTATTCACTATCAAGAAAAACTAAATATACTCGTACGTATAAAAATAAACAAAACGTGTTCCAAAAAATCCACCGAGGTTAAAATTGGAACGTTATTCAGCAGGTGAATTATAAAATTTGCGTAAGAAACGATAATGATATCAGCTCATATACGTCCCTACCGAGGGGCTCGAGCCTACCCTGAATTAGGGCGATCTGGCCTTACTCGATCACGCGGGCCCAGTGCGGGTTGGTCGACTTCACACACAACCTGCGAGTTTCTCCGCGGGCGTGTGCAGGTTTCCTCACGATGTTTTCCTTCACCGTAAGAGCGTCGGATAAACGTACATATGAAATATAAATACTAAATCACATTGGTACGTGGCAGGATTCGAAACACGACCTCCCGGACAGGAGGGGGCGTCCCTAGCCGTTACGACACCGGCGTATGAAATACTAAGTTGTTATTACAATGTGGTAGTTCAAAATCACAATGGTAACGACCTCAAATAAAAAGTAAACAACATAAACAGCAGACACTGTGTCGTCTGAGACTCTGGGAGTTCTGGGAAAAATATAGATACGTACGGAGCATCAAGGCAAATTATATAATTCGTCCGTATATAAACGGTCAGGCAACATGTATAAATGGCAAGATTCGAAACACGACCTCCCGGACAGGAGGCGGCAAGCCTAGCCATTACGACACCGGCGTATGAAATACTAAGTTGTTATTACAATGTGGTAGTTCAATATGACAATGGTAACGACCTCAAATAAAAATTAAACAACATAAACAGCAGACACTGTGTCGTCTGAGACTCTGGGAGTTCTGGGAAAAATATAGATACGTACGGAGCATCAAGAATATGTATCCACGAACTTATGTATATGTGGCAGGCAAATTGTACGAGTAGTCATTTTACAAATGGTCAGGCAAAGTGTATAATTCGTCCGTATATAAACGGTCAGGCAACATGTATAAATGGCAAGATTCGAAACACGACCTCCCGGACAGGAGGCGGCGGGCCTAGCCATTACGACACCGGCGTATGAAATACTAAGTTGTTATTACAATGTGGTAGTTCAATATCACAATGGTAACGACCTCAAATAAAAAGTAAACAACATAAACAGCAGACACTGTGTCGTCTGAGACTCTGGGAGTTCTGGGAAAAATATAGATACGTTCGGAGCATCAAGAATATGTATCTACGAACTTATGTATATGTGGCAGGCAAATTGTACGAGTAGTCATTTTACAACTGGTCAGGCAAATTGTGTAATTCGTCCGTATATAAACGGTCAGGCAACATGTATAAATGGCAAGATTCGAAACACGACCTCCCGGACAGGAGGCGGCGGGCCTAGCCATTACGACACCGGCGTATGAAATACTAAGTTGTTATTACAATGTGGAAGTTCAATATCACAATGGTAACGACCTCAAATAAAAAGTAAACAACATAAACAGCAGACACTGTGTCGTCTGAGACTCTGGGAGTTCTGGGAAAAATATAGATACGTACGGAGCATCAAGGCAAATTATATAATTCGTCCGTATATAAACGGTCAGGCAACATGTATAAATGGCAAGAATCGAACCACGACCTCCCGGACAGGAGGCGGCGGGCCTAGCCATTACGACACCGGCGTATGAAATACTAAGTTGTTATTACAATGTGGTAGTTCAATATCACAATGGTAACGACCTCAAATAAAAAGTAAACAACATAAACAGCAGACACTGTGTCGTCTGAGACTCTGGGAGTTCTGGGAAAAATATAGATACGTACGGAGCATCAAGAATATGTATCCACGAACTTATGTATATGTGGCAGGCAAATTGTACGAGTAGTCATTTTACAAATGGTCAGGCAAAGTGTATAATTCGTCCGTATATAAACGGTCAGGCAACATGTATAAATGCTGTACGCCGTTTGTAAAATGAGCAACCGAATGTATAATTAGTCATTTTACAAATTGTCAGGCAATTTGTAATAATTCGTCCGTATATAAACGGTCAGACAAATTGTAACATTCTGTACGCAGATTGTAAAATGCCGAGCCAGGCAAATTGTAATAATTCGTTCGTATATTAACGGCCAGGCAAATTGTAAAATTCTGTACGCAGATTGTAAAATTCCGAGCCAGGAAAATTGTAAAAATGCCGTACGGCAGATTGTATATGAGCGAGCGAAGCGAGCGATGTTAGGTTCGGTCAGGTTTTATTGATTTAACTGTCAAAGAATACAATATGCCTGCGACAAATATAGACGATACAAGGTCGTGGACATATATTTTTTGATGAATTTCTCCTTCTCTTAAACGACTAGGAGTAGCAGACCAGTGCAAACGAGACCCTTCCGATGAACTAACACATTTTCAACCAACTTACAAAAAGGAGGAGGTTTACGATTCGACTAGATGTTATTTGGTGTGTGTGTGTGTGTTACGCGGTACCTTCGCAGATTGTGAACCGATTTTCATGATTCTTTTTTTATTCGGTAATATGCTCCCAAGTTGGTTCCATATAAATTTAATGAAATTCGGTTTTGTACTTTATTAGAAAATGAACAAAAACCAAAAATGTACTAAGTTGTTGCGATGGAAGCATGATGGAAGTCGGTTTTTAACGTGTTTAGCGTTTTCAAATATGTCATCATCATGTCACATCTGCTATTATTCTATTTTTAACCCGACTGTGCCAGCGCCAGAAGGAGGGTTATGTTAGGGTGAGGAACCGGTGGAGAAGCGGAGAAACTCTTTTGCTAGATCAAATTTTTTTGGGTAATTACTACTAAATATCGGTCTTGCAAAATATATTGGACATGAGGAATGAGCTAATATGTTACACGATAGTGTATTCTTTACTCCATCATAAAAATCCCAAAAACAGGTCTAAAACGTCTAAAAAAGTCTAAAACGAATTGTTTATTAATAAAATTTCTAAATTTGCACATAGTTTTTATATGGAGATATTTCTTATTAAGTGCTACAGAGAACCTGCTAAATTTAAGTTTTTAAATTGAAGTCTTAAGAGAAATAAAAACGTAAAACATTGAAAAAGTGCAAAAGTGTGGTTATTGTAGGATAGGATTTCGCCGCCATTTTGTTTGTTCCGTCATTCCTTTTTTGAAATGTCATTTCTGGTCCGTTGTATGATGAGTCCAGGGTAGCTAGAATATAAACATAAAGCCTACAAGTTTGTACACGTGCTAATAAAGCTACTCGTATAAGTGCTATGTTCTGTTTATACATGCTCACGTTTCCATTGGTCTTTGATCACATTAATAAAAAGGATAAACAGTGCAACGTCACTCAATAAGGAAACTGCGTAAGTGCCATTCAACATCGTTAAGCAAACACACTTTTTGATTGAGACACGTTTTGCAAAGCTTGCGTATGCATCATCATCATATCAGCCGAAGGACGCCCACTTCTGGACATAGATTTCCCCCAAGAATATCTACGACGACCGGTTTTACGCTGCCCGCATCCAGCGGCTTTCCCGCGACCTTCACCATGTCATCGGTCTACCGCGTGGGAGGCCTTCCCACGCTACGTTTTCCGGTGCGCGGTCGCCACTCGAGAACTTTACTACCCCAACGGCCATCTGTTCTACGAGCTATGTGCCCCGCCCACTGCCACCTTAGTTTAGCAATTCTAAAAGATATTGGTTACTTTGGTTCTCCTACGGATCTCCTCGTTTCTGATTCGATCACGCAGAAAAACTCCGAGCATAGCACGCTCCATTGCCCTTTGGGTGACCTTGAGCCTTGTCATGAGGCGAAATCCTATACGTTCGACAACCAAACTGCAACCAATTTGTGTGACGAGGGGTGAGGTCGCAATCTAGAGAGCGGCAGGGAGTTTCCATACTGTATGTTGGTACTAATATATAACACTGTGCTATTACTAAGCCTACGCCACTCGTTTGTACGTCTGTAGAAAAAAAAAAGAGTATTGATCGGCGGGTGTCCGCTTCGCGTGGTTGTTTTGAAAACTAGTATGGGCTAACCCGACGCACGCGCCCTCGCCAGTTAGCGCTTTACATACTATTTTTCGAAACAAGCACGCGAGGCGGGCGGCTGCCGCGTGCGCCATCTTAACTTAGCGGACGCACTAAATGGTTTTTAAGCTATTGCGCAGCTTTTATCGCGGGCTTTGAGCGCGGCGACCGAATCAAGAAATTCCGTAACGAAAAAACCTAACACCCCGCACTCCGCCTACCATGTAGCTCGGCCGAGCGTGACGTAACGTTACCGCGTTCTTAAAAAACTTACAGTGCCATCTATTAGCGATTTGCGGTACTAAAAGGGCTTAGTCAATTTTACTGGCTCGGCCGAGCGTGACGTAACGTTACCGCGTTCTAAAAAAACTTACAGTGCCATCTATTAGCGATTTGCGGTACTAAAAAGACCAAGTCAATTTTACTGGCTCGGCCGAGCGTGACGTAACGTTACTCTATTAGCGATTTGCGGTACTAAAAGGACTTGTAAATTTTACTGGTGTAACTTTCTTAGTGTTAAAAGTTGATAAAAAAAAAAAAAAAAAACTAGTATTGGCAAACACTATTTTTTATTATAGCTTTACCGCGGCAGTCCCCGAGTGCCACACGTCTTTTTTTTTATTGCAAAAGTGTATTATTAAATTCAGACAATAGCAGATTTTCATGATATTAATACAATTAAAAATAGATTATGGTTATTTAATTTTACACAAAACGTGACACTCTTTTCGAACACTTTTTATCAACATGAAAATCGTGATTCTTAAAGTTACAGTTAAATCATGTTCAGTAAAAAAAACAGGTCAAGTGCGAGACGGGCTCGCGCACCGAGGGTTCCGTACCACCACATCTCTCCTCACGAGTATAAGAATAAATAATTCATTATAAACAAAAGATCTTAACGGGAGCACCCGAAAAATGCATTTCAGGATTCCATACCTCAAAAAGTAAAAATGAAACCCTTATAGGATCACTCGTGTGTCTGTCTGTCCGTCCTTCTGTCACACGCAATTTGCTCGGAAACTGCTAGACCGATTGTATTGAAATTTGGTACAAATACGTAGGTCACAGGGACCCGAGGAGTGGAATTCCCTTCTGGCGTCTGTATTCCCCGATTCGTATAATTTAGGAATCTTTAAGAAAAGAGTGAATAGACACTAATTTGAGCTTGCGCGTCACATTCTCGGCTTCATCGGCACTTACCATCAGGTGAGGTGTAGCCAAACGCACTCAAATTTTTAATTAAAAAAAAAGATGGACTAGTACCGTAAATGATGAATTTTAAACAAAGGTGTGACACGTCACAGACACGTCGTCGTAGGGGTAGTAGTAGGGTATGGTAGGCAGGGCGTGGGTAATAAACGTATTAAGTGTTCACAGATATTTAGATTTATTTATAGATGAATGAAATGAAATAAAAGACCCGATATGGGTCTTTAAACAAAGCAGCAGGTTAAAAATAATTATTTTATACAGTTTCCAAGTTTGGTTTTGAAAAAATATGTTGAATATTGGAAATAATTTTGAATCCCATGTGTCACAGTTTATTCAAATTGTGGACAAATGGATTGTTTTGTACCAGCGCATGTTTAATACAACAAATAGATGAAATGACAGAAGAACGATTAAGAGCGTTACCGCGTTACAAGAGGGGGGAGGGACACTTTTGAGGGGTAAATTAAAACATTTTTAAAAAACAAAATTTCAAAAAAATATATTGTGTGACATAAAATGAAAAGCTTGTCGTGAGAATCTCTAATATATATATTTTTTATAATTTCAACATAAATAGTTTTGAAGTTATTTAAGAAAATAGGCAAAAATTATAGTTATAGTTTATTTATTATATTATATGCATTTTATTATATTCATGTTATTACATTTATTTATATTATTATATAATTACATTATGTAGTATATTATGTATTATTTTGTAGGTACGTGGTATTTATTTAGGAATATGTTGTCAAAATTTCTGTTTTTAAAAATGTTGTCTTTGTTAATGTACACGTCTTCTGCCAATGCCATTCTTTTGTAATTTCTCTTTCCTAGGTCTGCTGGAAGAAATTTCTAATAGAAATAAGCTGTACCTTTTGTATGTTCTTATCTAGTTTAATGTTTGTTTGTCCCTATTTCTGTGTGCAATAAATTGTGAAATAAATAAATAATAAAATTGACTGTTCCCCCCTTATCTCCGTAACTACTGGGCCTTTAGTCTTGAAAAAATCACAGTATATGAGGTTTATTGGATAAATTACAGTAAAATGTATGCGAAAATCTAAAGTCCTTCCGTTCTCACAGGAAAAATGAAATTACTTAAGTCCAGTATAAGTAGACTCCTATTTTATCATCATGATATCAGCCGAAGGACGTCCACTGCTGGACATAACCGTTCCATCAAATGGCAGATTTAACCAGATAGCTGCGACATATTTAGATTAGAATAATTTAATTATTTAATTAATTTGCCAGAATGCACGTAATTACAGGTGTTAATTTTTTTAAAAAGACGTTCACTGATAGACAAAGCCCCCAAAGGATTTCAACGCGACCGGTCCTGCGCTGCCCGCATCCAGCGGCTTCCCGCAACCTTCACCAGGTCATCGGTCCACCGAGTGGGAGGCCTGCCTAAGCTACGTTTTCCGGTGTGCGGTCGCCACTCGAAAACTTTACTGGTCCAACGGCCATCTGTTCTACGAGCTATGGTAGACCCCTATTTACATAGAGCAAAATATGCAGTGAGAGGTCTTATTCTATTGGTAGTTAAAGTTTTGGTGCGGAACCCTTTTTGTGTGACCCCGAGTCGCACTTGCCTGGTTTTTTTTTTATTCAGTTCGGACTCCTTAATGCTAGTTCGACTCACAATTAACCGGTTTTTTAACCGACCGAGCGCGAACCGTCTCAGTTTCAGCTTGGGCAAAAAAAAATACTTTCGTATGTTTGTTGAGATGTCCGGCTGTTCTTCTTTACTATAGGCACACCCCGGACACTGCATAAAACGGTCGTGAAATGATATTTCTAAAAACAAATGACGGAGCAAACAAAATCACGACGAAATCCTATACGTTCGACAACCAAACTGTTACCAATCTGTATCAACCTGGGTGACGAGGGGGTGAGAGCGGCAGGGAGTGTCCATACTGTATGTTAGTACTAATAATATGTATACTTTGCTACAGGTCGCATTTCTTAAACGTAAAAATATCATATTATAGGAGCTCACAGAACCGCTAGTGTTATTTGTTGTTTTACTTCAGAATTAGCACTGTAATCACACCAAGTTTAACGTTTGTATGTATTATCGTTTTCACGATATAGAGCAATAACAATTAATGTAAGTTATCCTACTAATATTATAAACGCAAAAGTTTGTAAGAATTTATGGTTGTTGTTCTTTCACGCAAAAACTACTGAACGGATCTGGCTGAAATTTGGTAGATAGATCAGTACATAGATAGGTCAGATTAGGACTGCGCACCCTCGAAAGGTCCTAGTAGAAACGTTGTCCACGCGAGTGAAGCCGCGGGAAACGGCTAGTGTAAAAATATTTCTAAGTGATATACCTACAAACTATAGTGACTCTGTAAGCAGTAGACCTCGCGAGTTTTTCAAAATGGCTGAAATCTGATATTTTTCACGTATTTAACCTCAATGGCTCCCCCATTTTAATTTTTTTTTTAAATTAAATCGGAAAAAAAAATCATATACAGTGTAAACTCTGTATAACGAAACTCGATATAACGATTCACTCTTTGAAAAGTCAGAATTTTCTGGCTCCAACTGGTTTACATTGACGCTAATTTCTCTCAGTATAAAGAGAACTCTCAATAACGTCACAAAATGCCCGGTCCTTTGAGTGTCGCTATCTAAATTTTACTCTGTAATTATGAAACCTGCTCACAAAATTTCACGAGAATCGGTCGAGAAATGCGACCTGTAGAGAAGAAGAACGGCCGGAATCATGCATGCAACTCACCTAATAAAAGTGCCGCTGCCGACTCAGTGACGATGCAATTGAGGATGTTACACGGAAACTCAAATACTGCCTAATCACTCTCGCATCGAACGAAGGCTCTCAAATTGTAAGAATAGTGCTATTTAATAATGCTATACTACTACTAATTTTAACGCTGACGTAGCTCCGAAATTTTATCATCATCATATCAGTAAAAAACGTCCACTGCTGGACATAGGCCTTCCTCAAGGATTTCCATGACGACCTGTTCTGCGCTGCCCGCATCCAGCGGCTTCCCGCGACCTCCACCAGGTCATCGTTCCACCGAGTGGGAGACCTTCCTACGCTACGTTTTCCGGTGCGCGGTCGCCACTCGAGAACTTTACTGCCCCCACGGCCATCTCTTCTACGAGCTCCGAAATTGAGCGAAACATATTATGGTGAAAATTTTCACATTGAAAAAAATGATAGATAACTTCTCATCCAGAAATAGGTTGATGACGGCATAAAAACCTTGTTTCCAATAGTGCCATTGAACAAAATGACAGTGAAGGAAACGTCTCAACCTTCACATAGATAGAAGTAACATTTCAGTTAAAATTAGATATTTTACTGTTTTTAAAACATTGTAAGATGTTATTAACTAAATGGTTCGCAGCGTAGACTTGCTACAATAGCAAAGTATATAAATATAGTACTAACATACAGTATGGACACTCCCTGCCGCTCTCTAGATTGCGACCTCACCCCCTCGTCACGCAGTTGTCACAGATGATGTATTTCTGTTGCCGCTATAACAACAAATACTAGAAATTTGAAAAAGTAAGGGGGGTCTCCATACAAAAACCGTGTTGTTTTTAAACATAAAGAAACTAGCGCCATCTAGTATGATGGTACGGAACCCTTTGTGGCGGTTCCAATCATTATGAAATTTGGCATGCAGGTAGCCTGTGTCACGGGGAAGGACATAGGCTACTTTTTATCCCGTGAAAATAGCATAGCCCGGCCCGATGGAATTCCCGAGGGAATTGAAAACTCTTTTTTGATTAATTTCTTTAATATCGCAACGGAAGAATGGATTGTGTGATTTTTTGCACAGAGATGGTTGAAGGGGTAGGAAATGACACGATTTACTAATAAGCATATCCTGACATGGTTCCCGAGGGATCTGGAGAAAATTCATGTCCACGCTCGCGAGCCGCTTGCGGCTCGCGCACCGCGCACCCTCTAAGTCAGTCACAAAAACGATGTCCACGCGGGCGAAGCCGCGGGCAAAAGCTAGTTAATATATTATTTTTATTGTTAAACCTAAAAAAAGTACTCGAAAAGGCATAAAGAAAGTAAGGAAACAACGGGAATGATGACAGCATCCAAAATAATAAATAATGAACTCTTGATCACTAAATTGCCCTCCTACTGAAGTTGAAAAACCTTACTCGTTTTGATCTCCATCAAGTCTTCAATTTTTAATTCACCTAAATCACAAAATGAGTACATTGTATAAACGACGCTGCAAAACTATGACGTCACGCCTAGGTATTTCAAACATTTTTAAAACAAAATATCATTTTAGACAGATGATAAAAAGTAACGCAGATGACTACCAGTCATAAAGCGTATTTGAAGCCCTTGCCCTTGACATCATTTCTCAATTTATATTTAAAGAAACTAAAGAAAGAAGTCCCGCGCTCTATAGTTCGTTCGCTCTTTGATGAATGCCGCGGCCGACAGTCAAACACTCCGACAAAAGGGGCCGCACTGAGTTCAATCGCGACGTCGGCGGCGGCACAGCGGGCGTCGCGATTGAACTCTAGGCGGCCTCTTTGACAGAGTGCTTGTCGCGATCCGTCAAAGCTGCTGCAGTTAATTCAGCAAACGGACTTTAGATCCTTCCTTCAAGATTTCCAAATGTTTATTCAAAATTGGTGCATGACTCTTTCAACGATTAGGTACATTACATAATGTCAGATTGTGAAAAAAAATATAGTTCAGTGCCAGTTCTTAGTAAAGTGTTTGAAAAGATTATGCTTAACCAAATGCTACAATATTTTACAGAAAACAAACTACTGCATAACAAACAATTCGGTTTCACTAAAGGACGATCAACAACCGATGCAGGAGTAGCACTCATTCGAAACATATATGATGCCTTCGAGGAATCGCAGAATGCAATTGGAGTGTTTTGTGATTTATCTAAGGCTTTTGATTGTGTTGAACACCAAACATTACTTATGAAATTAAAGCATTATGGTGTAGAGGAAGGGGCTCTCAGTCTTTTAAATTCATATTTAGACAACAGAACACAAAAAGTACAAGTGAATGGCACGAACTCTTCTGGATCTAAAGTGAAAATGGGTGTGCCCCAGGGTTCCATATTAGGGCCTTTTCTTTTCCTTGTTTACGTAAATGATTTGCCGTTTATGGTGCAACATCTGTCAAATATTGTGTTGTTTGCGGATGATACATCTCTTATTTTTAAAGTGAATAGGAAAGAAAACGAAATTGACGAAGTAAACAACACTCTTTCAAAGATACTGAACTGGTTCACTGTGAACAACTTATTATTAAATGCTAAGAAAACAAAATGTATAAAATTTTGTTTGCCAAATGTAAAAAAGGTCAACAATAGTGTAATATTAGACAGTAATAAATTAGAATTTGTAAATACCACGGTGTTCCTTGGTATAACTTTGGATGTTTCACTTCAATGGGGACCACACATTGAAACTTTAGCGGGAAGGCTTAGTTCAGCTGCTTATGCCGTTAAGAAAATAAGACAGTTAACGGATGTTGATACTGCGAGACTAGTGTATTTAGTTACTTCCATAGTATAATGTCTTATGGCATATTACTGTGGGGGCATGCGGCTGATATAGAAACTATTTTCATCCTGCAGAAAAGAGCTATCCGCGTAATCTATCAGATGCGATCACGTGAGTCGTTACAGAATAAGTTTAAAGAAATCAATATTTTAACTGTTGCTAGTCAATTTATATATGAAAACATCATGTACGTTCGTAAGAATTTGCATTTATTTCCTAAAAACAGTGACAGGCATAATTTGAATTTAAGAAATGTAAATAAAATAGATATAGCCTTTTCGAGACTGAGTAAGGTTAAGAAGTCATTTGTGGGGCAGTGTATAAGATTCTACAATAAAATTCCAGAAAATGTAACTAGTTTGTCAGAGAATAAATTCAAGACTCATGTCAAAAAAGTTTTGTGCTCTAGAGGATATTATAAAATAATAGATTATGTAAATAACAAAGATATATATGTTGATTCTATATCAAATACCATTACCTGAGACTGTAATCTGAATCATGACATTATTTGTAATATACAGAAATATTTTTTTTGTTTTGACTATTTAAAAGTGTGTGTAAACACCTATTTGAAATAAATTGTTTTGAGTTTGAGTTTGATAAACAATCAATTATCAGTTAACAATGTCGATAAAATAATTGTTTTAAAACAAATAATGTCATTTGGACATGAAAACAACATGACACGAGAAGTAATACATGAAAATTATTGAATTTATCGTTGACGAGAGTAGGCCAGTTCACACGGACATCACCCGTTCACGAGTATAACACGAGAGTCAGCCATTGCTCCCCTCGACCATGTTAGAGGGAAAGGAAATATTGTATATCTGGGTCGAGGACATTTATAGGTATAATTATTTTTTTCACAATTCATAAGCCCTTGGCATCATCTCACTTGATGGTAAGTGATGATGATGCCGAACATGGAAGCGGGCTTACCAAGATTCCCCAACGCAATGGAGAACTGGCTATCTTATCTATTCATGCCGCAACACATCAATGTTTTTAACACTGATGTTTGGCGGCAAGACTTAGATAAGATGGTGGCAGCTAGCCAGGCGGTCTTAGAAAAAGCCCTACCACCAACCAAACCGGGTCTACAAGTTGAGCCCACCGCGAACCGAACCCGATACTAACCATTACGCCACGGAGGCGGCAAGATCAAATATTACTGAAATCGGGAACATCAACATTTTTTATGCTTATGGTGGCACATCGGGAGCCGGGTCGTTCCTTTCCCTCTAATATGGTTAATAGGAGCGATGGCTGACTCTCGCGTTATACTCGTGACCGGGTGCTGTGAACTGTAGAACTCTTGTTTAATGCATTATTTTTATGTATAACTTTTCGTGTCATATTGTTTTCATGTTCTAATGACATAATCTGGTTTATATCAAGGTTAAATTTTGACGTTATTAACTAATTACTGTTTATTTCTTGATTCTTCACAAATGACATTGTTATTTTTATTTTATGACTATCAGAAAGAGTGTAATTTGCACCTCATCATTACAGCTCATATACGTCCCCACCGAGGGGCTCGAGCCTACCCTGAATCAGGGCGATTAGGCCTTAGTCGACCACGCGGGCCCAGTGCGGGTTGGTCGACTTCACACACAACCTTCGAGTTTCTTCGAAGGCGTGTGCAGGTTTCCTCACGATGTTTTCCTTCACCGTTAAAGCAATCGGTAAGTATGTACGTAAGTAACCGGTAACGACTCGGTCCATCTAACCAGAGGTACCGGGTTCAAATCTGGACGGCCAATGTACCAATGAGTTTTTCATAAATTTGCACCTATTTTGAATAAATATATTGAATTGAATTGAACTGTCCGCTTCACGTGGAATGTCCCATGTTAGACATACCTATCTACCAACATCCCCATGTTAGACATACCTATCTACCAACATCCCCATGTTAGACTTACCTATCTACCAACATAAGTTATTTCCACTCCTTTCCTGTTTACACCCCATATGGGAATAGGCGCCGACTAGTCAAGTCACGCTTTATAGGTCAATGGGGTAAGGTTGTTGACAAGAGTCGTAGGCTAAGGCGCTTTGCACACGACGGGGCAAGCGGGCCGGTCAATTTCGCCGCCAACGATAGCACAAAGGGAATCCTATACTGCCGACGAACATGGAGGAGGCGCGGTCTTTTTGTCCTCCATGTGCGTTGGTAGTATAGGATTCCCTTTGTGCTATCGTTGGCGGCGAAATGACCGGCCCGCCCCGCCCCGTCGTGTGCAAAGCGCTTAATAGTTCTGCAAACTTCCTTGTGCTGTGCGTTATTATTTCTTTAGATCAAGATGAATTACTTATTCTAGTGGAACAAAGCCATATACAGGTGTAAAAAATGGTGTAGGACCCGTTAACTGGGGGTTCTTCTCATTATACTAAACAACTTTCCCCAAGACACCCATAGTCAATTCTCAAAAAAAAATTGAAGCCTCCATACAAAAATGCTCAAAATTGGTCGATCACCTGATACATTTGTATGAAGACTAGAATTTTTTTTTTTGCAATTTCTGCAAAATCATAGAACAAAAGCTATTCAGTATGATGGGAGAAACCTTAGTTAACGGGATCTAAACCAATTTTGTTACACCCTGTAATGTAACTCTACAAAAGAATTACATAAACATAATTTCTACAAAACAAATTGCAACTTTATGTTATTTCATTATTTTGATATTTTTATCATTTTGATTGACATTTAAATTTTGATTTTATTTTGATATCTTATTTTTTTTTGTTCTGACATTTTATTTTTTTGACATCCTATTTTTTTTTATTGTGACATATATTTTTTTGTATTTTTACACAATGAATACAATTTAACACAACTTAATACGATTTTGCATTATTATTATGTTAATTTTCTAAAAATGTATAATAGGAAAAACCTGGCAGCATCTCCCTTTCAAATAAAAGAATCATGAAAATCGGTCCGCAATCTGCGAAAATATCGCGTTACAAACATACAAAAAAAAACATAAAGTCGAATTGAGAACATCCTCCTTTCGGAAGTGGGTTGAAAAAAGTCCCTATCCCCAAATTCACGTGTTTATGCTAATCATATTGCAACCAACCACGTGACACGTGCGAAGATCGCACTACGTGTGGTAATGATAAACACATCATCATTTGATTTACAACTGCACATACAAATATTGTAAACGCTAAATACTCGTACGTTTTAAAAACCGACTTCCATCGCAACAACTTAGTACAATTTTTCATTATTATTTTGGATTTTTTCTAATATTCTAAAAAAGTACTGCACCAATTTTATTAAAATGTGGGACCAACCTAGCAGCATTCCCTATCGAATAAAAAAAAAGAATCATGAAAATCAGTTTACAACCTGTGAAGATATCGCATAACAAACTAACAAAAAAACATACAGTCGAATTGAGAACATCCTCCTTTTTGGCAGTGGGTTGAAAAAAGTACCTATCTTTGAATAGGGATGACGAATGTTCGTCATCTGATTTACTTTTTATCATCTGTCAAAAACGACAATTTGTTCTAAAAATTTTTGAAATACCTAAGCGTGACGTCATTGTTTTGCAGCGTCATTTATGTACTCATTCTGTGATTTTGGTGATCTAAAAATCGAAGACTTGATGGAAAACAAAACGAGTAAGGTTTTCCGAAATTTAAGTAGGAGGGCAATTTAGTGATCAAGAGTTTATAATTTATTTCTGACTAGCTTTTGCCCGCGGCTTCGCCCGCGTGGACCCGCTATGTCCCTGCTTTTTAAATCTGTAATATCTTCGATAATATTCATTTATATTACACGCTGTAGAGGGACATATTGATTTATTTAAAATGCACTATGTATTTAAGGTACTTAATTGCATAAAGATTAATGCTGTATTGCTTAAAATCGCTTCATAAATAAGCCATTATTTCTCGTAAAAAGTAAGGGATAAAAATTGTTATTGTGGGTTATCCCTAAGAGATAGACATATACGATCGGGGATTTTTTTGTAGACCTTTTTAATGCGTACAATATTTTGATCTATCTCGTAGGGTTCAGCCAGCGTTTCAGTGTTTCTCTACTATATTATGCATGTATTATACATATAAACCTACCTCTTGAAACACTCTATCTATTGAAAAAAACTGCATCAAAATCCGTTGCGTACTTTTGAAGATCTAAGCATACATAGGGACAGACAGACAGCGGGAAGCGACTTTGTTTTATATTACTATATGTAGTGACGATGTGTCGTCATCCCTATTCACGTGTGTATGCTAATCATATGCAACCAACCATGTGACACGTGCGAAGATCGCACTGCGTGTGGTAATGACGACAACGCGATAAATGTGAAATAAATAACACGAGGTTTCTCTAAAATCCGTACACTTTTTTTTGCAATTGGCAAACATTATATTGAGACTTTGCCTTGCACACCAGTTTTCAGAATAAAAATACCTAGTGTTATTTTTACACGACTGCGACGAAGTCCAAAAGGATGGTAATGTGTTTGACCTGAATGTATGTATGTCCGTTTCCATGTTCTCTCGTCACTACTAAATGGATGAACCACTTTTGGTAAATTATAACGGGTACATTAAAATTTTAAAAATATAAAATGGTGGATTTTGGACGCTATATTGTGGGGTTTAAAAATATTTCTACTTCCAAATCGAATGGGATATCAAAATAGGTTTTAAAGAAGATCTCTAAAATACTCGTATATGTTGTACAATTATTGCTATGTATAGAACTAATTTAGAATGACTATTGTATAAAAACGACCTCAACTAAACTCCTTGCAAGAATTAAATAGTCTGCTTTGTGCATCACTTGCCGAAAGACATCAACTGCCAGTGCGCGGTCACCCCTTGAGAAATTTACTGTCCCAATGGCCATCTGTTCTACGAGCTATGTGACAAGGAAAGGATGAGTAGGAAAAGAACTATCCTTTAAAAACACTAAGTTTCCATAATATGTAGACAGGATGTAACAAAATTGGTGTAGGTCCGTTAACTAGGGCTTCTACTTATCATACTGAACAACTTCTGTTTTTCGACTTTGCTAAAAACGTAAAAAAATTTTTTACTCTTCATACAAATCGATCAGCTGATCGACCGATTTTGTACATTTTAGTACGGAGGATCCATTTTTTTTTTGAGAATTGACTATGGGTTCCTTGGAGAAAGTTGTTCAGTGTGACGAGTAGAACCCCCAGTTAACGGGACCTGCACCAATTTAGTTACAACCTGTATAGAGACGCAATGTCTTTTCACTGTTCGACGGAGAGGTGAATTGGCTATGCCGTCGTAGAATTAGCCAGATCTTGAAATGGATTGATCAGATCATGAAATAGCCAAGCATATCATGCGGAACAAACCTAACCTAAACTGCCTTCTTTTCTCCACCCAGGGGGGAGCCTAGCTCGCGAGGCTCTTCGACAGTCATCATATCAACTCATATACGTCCCCACGACTTTACATACAACTTTCGAGTTTCTTCGCAGGTGTGTGCAGGTTTCCTCACGATGTTTTCCTTTACCGTTAAAGCAATCGGTGAGTATATGTACGTAAGTTTCGAAAAACTCATTGGTACATTGGCCGTCCGGATTGGAACCCGGCACCTCTGGTTAGGAGGACCGAGTCGTTACCGGTTGAGACACCGACGCTTTTAGTATGATCAGCGACAGTATTATCGTCAAACCTAACGAACCTATTATAACTCGCTTCGCTCGCTTAACTCAATTTCGCCCGGGTATTTCATGATGTGGCCATTATCCGGCCGGCCATTTCATGATCTGACCGACCAATTTCAACGACATGACCACGATAGAGTATCAGATATCAGATTCAAAGACGTAACTGAGAAAATCAAGCTGTATGAAAATTACACTATATATCTGTCTTCAAGAGTGAGAGAGAGCACTACATCAAACCACGGGAGGATTACGCCATACTCAACCGTGCGCCCATTTACGTCAAATAGAACTACCCTATGGAGATACTACAGAAACTCATTGCTTGGACTTATTTTATAGATTAGATTAGATTTCTTTTTTATTATTATTAAAAATTTTAATGCGTTTAACTGCAACTCATCTGATGGTAACTGATGATGCAGTCGAGGATGGTACACGCAAACTTATTTCATATTATTAATGTCAAGTTTACGTATTTTAAAATGTCAAAGGATAATATTATGATCGTCAAAACTAAAGTAAAAATAAAATAAATATATGGATTGCCGTGTAAATCTTTGGTCACTGTGTCACTGGAAGTACAATTCGCGGCATATAAGTTGAAAACAGTGGCGCGCGGGTTTCTTGGGGGGTTGGCATCCCTCGGTGCGCGCGACTACTTTTGTAGCTGACCGTACTTATCTCCCTCAGATTTTCATTGTCGGACGTACGTAACGAACCGCCAGCAGCGATAGCCGCGGGAGGTAAGTGCGCCTACAGCTCCGAGACCTACCTGGACAGTAGGTAGTGGTTCTCTTCCGCGAGGCACTCGCCTTGCAGAGTACTAGGACAAGCGTCTTGGCGGCAAGACCTACCGTAACAGGTCCTTGTCTTCACCTTATGGTGTTGGCAGGAATAGCGGCCCTCACTTTATGACCTAGGTGTCGGTGAGTGGGGACGCTATATCATAAACCTGGTAGTCTAGCGTATCTGGTAGATATACGAGAGGGAATGTCGGACGTAACGACGACAAGAAAAGTAGGTAAAATTGGAAGGTGCAGCTACGTCGATTCGGACGAAACTTTTTGGACGTAACGACGAACGACTTCCGCGTCCCGCACTTCGATTGAGACCTGAAAATGAAACTGCGCACCGTTCAACTTACGTAAATCTAAAGTAGAATGATTGAGGCGCCTGGAATCCTCCATACCTAATCGAATTTCAACAACGTTCATTAATCATTATATACTTTACTTTACTACTATTGTTACTCGTGATGGTCATGACAAGTTTATTGTTTTTCTGTCATGTCATTGTCACAAAAAATAACATAAATAAACATTATCTATAATTGCTTTAAATAAAGTCTATTTGAAGTCACAAAGTGAAGCTGTTGAAGTGAAGTGAAAATTTTTATCAAGTAAGGTTATTTCATTTATACAAAATATAGGTCGCCGAAATCTTTAATAAGGCGTGTCTCCACTGGCGTTGGGCCTTAGTACGAACTAAATGAAAGTAATTTTGGGTATCGTGGAATAAATACGTGGTTACGTATGAAATCTTTTTTGGCCTGTAAAATTGTATTTAAAATTCAAATACTAAAATTATATGCTGTAGGTTTCATTAAGGAAATAAAATAAAAATAAATAAACAGTTTTAGGGACCGTACCAACAAGACAACGGGAGTACATTGTGACACGAGGGTGGAAAGTAGGTTATTGTGAACGAACTGTAACGAGTTTGCAATAACCTACACACCCTTGTATCACACGACGTTTTTGAATACAGTTGTGAAATTTAGTAAAAAATAAATCAAAGAATTAAATATGCAAAAATAATGATCGAGCTGGTGAAACGACCGCGAATAATTGAAAACGCTAAACACGTTAAAAAACCGACTTCCATCGCAACAAATTAGTACATTTTTGCATTATTATTTTTGGTTTTTGTTAATTTTCTACTAAAGTACTACATCGATTTTGATAAAATTTATATGGGACCACACGGGAAGCACTAGCTTTCAAATAAAAAAAGAATCATAAAAATCGGTTCACCCAGTCAAAAGTTCTGAGGTAACAAACTTAAAAAAAAAACATACAGACGAATTGAGAACCTCCTCCTTTTTGGAAGTCGCTTGAAAATAAAGATGCCTGTCACAGGCACTTACAGGCAGCCTGTGCAAAAGATTTAATTTTCGAAACATCATAATTATAGCCTCTGAAAGTACGCCACGTTTATAACAACATATTGAAAAAGTTTCTACGGCGCGTAATCCTGGTCTTCTTTTTAAAGCGAGGTATTGATTTTATTTTAACCGCCTCCGCAGCTCAGAGGCAAAGTTCACTGGCTTTACACAGGAGGTCGCGGGTTCGATTCCCGGCGGGGTCAATTGTAAGACTCGGTTTGGTTGGTGGTAGGGCATTTTCTAAGCCCGCCTGGCTAGCTACCACCATCTTATCTAAGTCTTGCCGCCAAATATCAATGTTGATATCATTGGTGTGTTCCGGCATGAAGATAAGATAGCCAGTTCCCCATTGCGTTGGGGAATCTTGGTAAGCCCGCTTCCATCTTCGGCAACATCGTCACTTACCACCAGGTGAGATGTTGTCAAGGGTTTACCAATTGTGAATAAAAAAAAAAAAAAAAACAGTTGTCTTTTTCTTTACGTGTAAATAGTACAGAAAATAACCACACTTTTTCACTTTTCCAATGGTTTTTCGTTTCAATCAAAAACTACATCGAAAGTATAAAAAATAATAACATTACTCACTTCGTATTATCATAACAAATATTTTTGTATATTTTTTAAAATTTATATTTAAAAATATTAGTCATAATTAGAGTTGAAAGTAACGGTGTACACCTATCTTTGGGATTTTTTTCTATCGAGCCAAAACTGCTCAATCGTGTTTCTAATAGCTCTAGACTTTAAGGAACATCATCAACAATAAGGGTATATTTTTTTCAACCTTGGTTTTTCTATCGTTTAGGAGTAATTGACGTCAAAAATAACAAAAATCTGTAATATTACCGATGCAAAAATCATGTGATTGAGCTTATAATAAGAAATTGCTTCCACAGGCTCAGTCCGCTATAAAATTGAACCCTCTTCACGTCGTAACGCGTACGCGACTCTGCGAAGCATTATTTCTTTCAAAACTTATTTTTTGTCTTTCTGTAAGAAACCGCCTCCGTTGCGTAATGGTTAGTCCATTCGCTTCACACCAGGAGGTCGCGGGTTCGATTCCCGTTGGAGTCAACTTACCTATAAGACTCGGTTTGGTTGGTGGTAGGGCATTTTCTAAGCCTGCCTGGCTAGCTACCACCATCTTATCTAAGTCTTGCAGCCAAACATCCGTGTTAACAACATTGATGTGTTTCGGCTTGAAGATAAATAGCCATATCACCATTGCGTTGGGGAATCTTGGTAAGCCCGCTTACGTCACTTACCATCAGGTGAGATGATGCCAAGGGCTTACCAATTGAGATTTAAAAAAAACGACCATGCATATTCAAAAAGGCTCTTATATCACAGATGAGATACAAGTTACCTTATATGATACCAAAGCACAGATATATTAACATTACAAAGAATAACAAATCGCGTCTATTAATAACACACTTTTTAGAAAAACAATTTAATAAAAACTATGCAAATCAAAGTTACAACTAATTTTAGTTATAGTTTAAATAGTCAAACTTCTTGCAACAGCCTGTATATGGTGGATGATGAGATCGTAACCGGCCGACATCACTGCTATGTGTGTATAGAATATACTGTGGTATAGATGTAACTCTGTGCAAATTTCCTTGCCTACCGTCATAAAATTTTGTTTGTCTTTTATTAACCTTTATTTATAACTTTTGTGTTTTATTGTATAATGATAATTTGATAATGCATGCATGACTGGAGAACAGTATTGAGACAAACCTTATTAAGGTTTAACAATACTGCATAATGTTTTGTTAACATGTAATTTTGTAACGTAAATAAATAAATAAAAAAAATTAAAAAATAGATGATAATAATAGTACAAGTATGAAATGCTTGTACATGATTTTGTTTGACTATTCCTCTTCGCTACCACATTACTTCCAGAAATTAGTTTTTTAAAGGTTTTTTTTTTGTTTTTACTCCATTACGAAAAACTTATTAAAATAAGAATTCAAGTGTGAAACTTGGTGTGATTATAGTAGTAAAACAACAAGAAACCGGCGAAGTGTGAGTCGTAATCTCACTAAGGATTCCGATCTGATGAAAAAAAAAAACATTTTGCACTTGGTTGGTTTTTTTAACAAGCTTTTGTTTAGTTTCACCTATCCCGGTGTCAATAATAAAATCTTGCAAGTTAAATTTGACCCGATTTCCTATTGAGCTGAAATTTTGCATGCATCATATTAACGCGTAAACAGTCCCCATACAAGGGTTCTGAAACACGCCATATGTCCATATGTGTGAGCCCGTAAATTAACACATGTGCCTCATAGGATACACGAACTTGGCGGACCGCTCCCCGTGTACCACATACGGTACACTGGACTGTTAACGTGTTAAAAGCTTGTACCTAAAAGTTTTTAGGTTTTCAATTTTTTTTGAGATAAGAAATCGTGGCCTGTTTTTTTTTCATTTTCCTGAAAACAAAAATTATATATTTTTTTTAAATGGAGTGCGTTTGATACATCTCACCTGATAGGAAGTGACGATGATGTAGTCGAGGGTGGTACACACGCAAACTAAAATTATGCCTATTTCCTGATATAGTAAAAAAACTGCAGCAGGTATGTATCAAGAAAATAGGTTAGTTAATTTCTAAAGTGAGAGTTGAGAGAGTATGGAACCCTTAAACTAAAAACATTTTTTTTTTATTAAAAACTAGCTGATTCCCGCGGCTTCACCCGCGTGGACCACATTTCTATGACTTTTCGGGGGTGCGCAGTGCGCGAGCCGCAAGCGGCTCGCGAGCGTGGTAAAAAGTAGCCTATGTCTTAACCCAGGTCCTAATCTGTCTACCTACCAAATTTCAGCCAAATCCGTTCAGTAGTTTTTGCGGGAAAGCGTAACAGACAGACAGAGTTACTTTCACATTTATAATATTAGTAGGGATTTGAGTGCGTTTGACTGCAACTCACCTGATGGTAAGTGATGATGCAGTCGAGGATGGTACACGCAAACTCAAATAATGCCTATATGTTTTTTTTACATGTTTTATTTCTACAACTGAATCCTAGAATCATGCATCGACGAAAGCAAATCAACTAATCCTCACGCTGCATCGCAAAACGGTTCAGTAGATTCATACAAACAAACGTACTGACGCACAGGACACGCCCTCCATGTATATTTATGTAACCCATTGACGCAGTTCTTGCGCAACCGGCCTGGAACGTACGATAGGATCACCTTGGACTTTGGAGACTTAGGAATTGGAAATAGATGCTTTCTTTATTTTATTTCTGGATGTAAACTGTACAATTGCTCTGGTAAATGTGTAATGTATGTATGTATATATGTCGCAGGCATATAGTGTAATTCGTCATTTTGCAAATAGTCAGGCAAATTGTAAAATGCCATATGCAGATTTCTGCTACCCAGGGGGACGGACTGTATAATCAATCGAACCTGACCGAACCTACCATCGCTCGCTTCGCTCGCTCATTTACAATCTGCATACGGCATTTTACAATTTGCCTAGCTAGCATTTTACAATCTGCGTACAGCATTTTGCAATTTGCCTAACCGTTTATATACGGACGAATTATTACATTTTGCCTGACCATTTGTAAAATGACAAATTTATACAGTATGCCTGGCTCATATCATATTACACTTTTACAATCTGCGTACAGCATTTTACAATTTGCCTAACCGTTAATAAACGGACGAATTATACAATTTGATGACCATTTGTAAAATGACTAATTTATACAGTATGCCTGGCTCATTTTACACTTTTACAATCTGCGTACAGCATTTTATAATTTGCCTGACTGTTTATAAACGGACGAATCATACAATTTAATTGACCATTTGTAAAATGACTAATAAATAAATAAGAAAGAACTTAAGCCATAATGATAATGATTGTGAAGTTATGGCCGAAATTAGACTTCATACAAACGGCGGTAGCGAATTTCACGTATTATAAGTTAACCTTTTTTGACCAATTTTGTCAGTCAGAAAAACTAAGTTTTTATAGGTTTTTTAAAATTGTGATTAAAAATAAACAAATAATGACGGAAATTAGTTTTGTATGAAAACCTTACCGACAAATTAAAATTACATAATTGTATTGAAAAAAAAACAATCAAAAATTGGTCAAAATCTGTTAACTTTTACAGTGCGGGGCAGTAGTTCAACTGCTCTGTCCAACTATGGGCCTTTGGGGGGTCTTGGGCCAACATACTTCTGTTGAACCTACGTGAAAAGTCACAGGTTTACAATACTCTTAAGTTTATCTTGTAAATATATTGTATTGTGTCCTTTTCGTAAGGTGTTTTCGGTCAATAAACTTATTTGTTTTTACAAGCTACCGCTCGCTATTTCGTTTGCATGTTGTTTTTCACACAATCATCATCATCATATCAGGCGAAAGATGTCCACAGCCGGACAAAGGCCTCCCTCTAGGATTTCCACGATCTTCACCAGGTCGTCGGTCCACCGCGTGGGAGGCCTGTCCATCCACGCTACGTTTCACACAATATCCAAACCACACCCTATCTCAATACATCACTGAAAACCATATAGATTAATCTTGACAAACAATAGAAGTTAAAACATGGCAAAGTTAATTAGGCACTGGGCCCGCGTGGTCGACTAAGGCCCCATCGCCCTAATTCAGGGTAGGCGATGTAGGGTGTTTAGATACAATCAGTTATTTTATTATTGAAAAAATGAAATTTAAACTCTCGATGGTTTAATACTGTGCAAGTAACATATAAACTATACATACTATCTATACTATCTATACTATACTATCTTACCAATATTATAATGTGAAAGTTTCTATGTATGGATGTATGTATGTTACTGTTTCACGCAAAAACTACTGAACGTATCTGGTTGAAATTTGGTAGGTAGACAGATTAGGACCTGGATTAACATAATTATAGGTTACTTACTATTTTCCACGGTCGCGCGCACTGCGCACCCTCGAAGACAGTCATAGAAACTATCTTCACGCAAACTGAGCTGCTGGCAAAAGCTAGTTACTACATAATTAAAAATCTTATTTACCTACGCAATCCATTGTTTTCAATGATTGAATCATGAAATGCTTAGATTTATGCTACATGTTAATACATTGGGTTTTAAAATGTAAATTAAAATGACGTAAGTATAAAATGAATAATAAATTATTTTGCAAACAGACATCGAGTTTGCTTGCTAGTTTTTATGTAAGATTTTTTTATCCATCTCATCTGATGGTAAGTGACAATGATGCCAAGGTAGAAGTGAGCTTAACAATATTACCCAACGCAATGGGGAACTGGCTGTAGTGTTTCTATATCAACAATTAAGTAAAAAAAAATCAATAAACAGCTTCTTGATTTAATAGTTTTTTCTCAAACATGCTTGGAAATTATAGCATTATTTTAACAACCTTCTCCGAGATAAATCGAAATTGCTGTACTGGCCAAATACATGCGAGCAGCGGTCGGCAAAAGTTGTATGAAAATCCATATCTATCGTGTTTAGCGGCCAAATAAATTACTATGTAAACTCATATCTGTCTTGTAATTTAAAAATTTAACTATATTTTACTACGAAACATGGCAACCAAGGAGGTAACTTATCAAAGGTTTTATTTAAATTTCGAACTGACTTGCAAATAGAAGGCTGTTTATTGAAAAAAAAACAAATGAACACTTTGGCGCGTGAAAAATTGTCCATTGGCTTCGCCTCGGCCCACATTTACATGTTCGTCCATCAATGCCTCCTTTGCTGGGCACTGCAGCAATAGGTGGTTGTTTCTATTTGCTACCTTTTATACGAGAAATCCTTGAGGGAGGCCTATGTCCAGCAGTGGACGTCCTTTTTTTGTGGAAATAAAGGTAAAATTATTTATTTTAAAAACAGATCCTGTATGTATGCAGGATTATCTCACTTAAGTGGTGATTCTACTCATGAAACAGAACGACTTTTTTTACAACTTTGCAGAAATAGTGATTTAATTATTTATTATTTAATTTAGTGAAATTAACCCTTTTTTTAGTTATTTTCATACAAACTTGGTGTTTCAGCTAATTGATTTGCATGAACTCTTGTTTTTTTAGTTTATTTTCATACAAACTTAGCAGTTGAGCTAATTGATTTGTATGAACTCTTGTTTTTTTAGTTATTTTCATACAAACTGGGTGTTTCAGCTAATTGCTTTGTATGAACTCTTGTTTTTTTTATAATTTTTTATACGAACTTGGCGTTTCAGCTAATTGATTTGTATGAAAAGTATTTTTACTAAGCAACTTTTGCACAAGTTGTTTAACACAAATTGTTCAGTAAAATGAGATTATGAGGTTTGGCAAGAATCTCAAGTAACACCATATAACTGGTCAGTTTGCATTCAAAGCATTTTTTTTTAGTTCACAATTAGTAAGCCAATGGTTAGTGACAATGATGCAAAAGATGTAAGCGGGCTTACCAATATTCTCCAACACAAGCTGGCTATCTTATTTTCAAGCCGGAACACATCAATGCTGTTAACATTGATGTTTGGCAGCAATACTTAGATAAGATGGTGATAGCTAGCCAGGCGGGCATAAAATTGAACAATTGAAAGGCACTAATTTGATCCACTTTAAACCTATTGCATATTTAAAAAAAATGTTTTCTTTACTCAAACGGTTTTTAGGGTTCCGTGGTCAAACTAGGAACCTTTTTGGTTTCGCCATGTCAGCCTGCCTGACTTTCTGTTCGTCGGTATGTCACTAAAACTATTATAGCTATAAAGATAAAATTTGGTATGTTTACACAAATCTGCGTTACATGTAAAGAGGGGAGAATTATTTCTGTTGCTGTACCCTAACACTGTGACTAGGGCCGCCGGCTTCTTTCCGGGATGTCGTAGTTCGAATCCTGCCATGTACCAATGTGATTTCGAATTTAGATTTCATATGTACGTTTATCCGACGCTCTTACGGTGAAGGAAAACATCGTGAGGAAACCTGCAAATGCCTGCGGAGAAACTCGCAGGTTGTGTGTGAAGTCGACCAACCCACACTGGGCCGGCGTGGTCGACTAAGAACCAATCGCCGTAATTCAGCGTAGGCTCGAGCCCCTCGGTGGGGACGTATATGAGCTATGATGATGATGACCCTGTCACTGAATAGGTCTATCAAAACTACAAAGGGTTTGTTAAGTCACTTTTAAAATGGTGATTTTTGTTAGAGTTAAATTTCAGGAAATCTGAAAGTATTGGATATACATAGTAGATCATACAATAGGGATGACAACAGCATCAGAAATAAATTATGAGCTCTTCATCACCAAATTGCCCTCCTACTTAAACTTCTAGCATTCGTCATCCCTATTTACATAAATGGAAAAATAGCATTGCCAAGTAGGATTTCTTAGTTTAGTAGTAATAGTCGACCAACTTTGTAAAAAGTTCATAGATTAACCATACAAAATATTCCATACTATTTTCTTAAATAACTTTGTTTAAAATGAACATTTATTTTTTGAAAATCCTACTTTATGCATCAACACGCACTTGACCACTTCAAGTAAATAGTGAGTGAAACTTCTTTGCATTTAAATAACATTATTGATTTGTTCTACATTGCTTCAACCAGTAGCAAAGAGTAGCTTATTAAAGACAATTGAAAAGATTACTGACCAATGTACTGATAGTGATTCCAAGACGTCACGTGTCAAAGGTGGATGCATTCATTGTATGCAGAACAGTCACATGTATATAACAGACGTATGTGTTCATGAATACTTTACAAAGAAAATTTTATTCAATAAAAATGTAAACACATTAAAAAACCGACTTCCATCGCAACAACTTAGTACATTTTTGCATTATTATTTTTGGCTTTTGATAATTTTCTACTAAATTACTACATCGATTTTGATATAATTTATATGGGACTTGACTACACGGGAAGCACTAGCTTTCAAATACAAAAAGAATCATAAAAATCGGTTCACCCAGTCAAAAGTTCTGAGATAACACACATACAAAAAAAAAGTTGGTAATAAATAGGAACCATTCCGAAAGAGTTACAAAACAATTACCTTAATTTAATTTAAGACAAACTATATTAAATCATCACAAAGGTTTACTATGCATTATCTTACTTACCTGGGTTGCCTTTAAATGATAATTAATTGCTTAACCACACTCAGCAGGCTCAATTAACTTCCTATGTATGTCTTCTGAGTACATTTTCTTACAGAGAGGTGGTCCAAACAGCCACAATTTTTTAAGCAAGGAAACTACAAGTGCAGTCATTAGGTTAGATCCCTGGATACAAATGTGTCAAAGAGCACAACATTCTGCAAATACTTGGAAACTCCGTAGACTGCTCAGAAGGGTGTACACAGTAAATAAGCTAATTTTTTAAAGCATTTTGGGGAAAATATCAAGCTCTTTGTTTAGAGCAGTCTACTAAGAACTCAAAGATCAGCAGAATGTTGTGCTCTTTGACACATTTGCAGCTTTCTTACTGCACTTTGTAGTTTTCTTTATTTCAATAATATAACTGTGGCTGTATCACCTCCCTATATGAAAATGTACTGAGAAAACTTAGGTGGGTGTGTAATTTGTACCGCTGAGAGTATTTAAATTAAAATGAAATGGAGTTCGTTGGTTAGCGAATAACAAGCCATGAAGCTCGCGCACTGCATACCCTCGATATCGGCGGGGGAGAAACCGAGGGCAACAGCTATTATAAATACAAATTAAACATATATTTGAATTTGAGGTTAAATTATTCAGTTGGAATATAAAGTGCTACAGACGTTGATGTTTGATATAAAGTATAAGAAATGCAAAAACGATCTGAATACCTTAAATAATTGTAAACCTTGAGAATTTATCCTAAAAATCTCACGAAAAATCATAACAATAACATGTCAAAGTTCTAAACTTACCCTCCGGTTTATTCTTTGCTCCTTTCACCATTATAAAGACAAAATATAGTTTAGTTTTTTAATTTAGTTCACAAAATTAATGACCGAACAGAACATGTTTTAAGAAAAAGCTGAAATTCTTAAAGAAAAACACCAATATCACCAATGTTTACGTTTTCACAAATTGCCATTTGTTTTGTAAAGTTGGTATCAAGTATCAAGGTTTTCTATTCTTTTTGGTCACTGGATAGTAGGTCATCTTTGACTATATGGCAGTGTCGTTGGTCATGCATGTAATAGCACTACATAGTAACATACATATGTCAATTAAAAACCTATAAACCTTATTTACCTATAAACTTCTTGGGTGTAACACGTTTTAACTTGTTTGACAGGACTAAACCACAGATATATTAGTACTAGCGTAAACTAAATTTAAGAATTTTGTCCTTGTCTTTTCGATACAGAAAGAAAAATACAAAACGTGTTTTAGTTTAATCCTGTCAAATAAGTGCTAACGCGCACGGGTGACTTTTGTCACGGTGACTGTTTTGTCACTCACGTAAAGTCCATGGCGATGTATGGAGGTGCGCGCATGTTACGACGTGACAACTGTGTGACACTTTTGTACACCGACCTACGAACAAACTCGTGACAAAACTGTCACCGCGCCGTTAGATTTTCATAGCAGCGCGCGCGGGTGACAAAATTGTTGAAGTAAATGTACCGTATTTACGTGTTGTTCAGTCTCGCCTACCGTAATGAATTTTGAAAATTTTCATACAAACACCGTAGTTTTGGCATCAGCGCTTTAATAGAAAACCCGTATTTTTTAGGGTTTTGGCCATTTTGTATGGGGAAACCGTAATATGAACTTGCTAGCACCGTTTTTTGACCGAGTAGTTTGGAAACACTGCTCCGCGTCGTTTGTCAGTCATTTGCTTTCGGAATGTCGATTTGCGTGCGCGCAAAATGTCTTCAATTTCTACGCAAAATGTGCATGAAGACGATGTTGACAGTTATATATACTCATAGAAGAAGTAGAAAAGAGAGTAGCACTGTATGAAAAAAGTTAAAAGAATATTCTGATATCAATTTGAAAATTAAAGGATGGGAAGAAATAAGTCAAATAATATTTTCCAATGCTTAGTACCCAGTTTTCTTTTTCCTTTTTTTCTCCTCTGTGAAATTAGTTCGCAGACAACGACCATCTCTTCGATATCCATATCGACAAATGACGCATCAATTTCAAAAAAGCTTTGTCACTTCACTTGCCACCCTTCCTGAGCGCATTCCGCTTTAGAGACGTGACGTGACAGTGACAAAAACGTTTTTGTTGCCGTGACAAAAGCTCAGAGCGATACTGTTATTGCTCTGGGCTCTGAGCGTTGGACGTAGGTATTTAATGCTCTTTGTACGTTGTTGGTTGGTAGAATGGAGTGGTTATTAAAACTTTGTTGACTTTTTGGCGGGAATTTGTAGCGTTCAGTTTGTCATTTTTCTTTTATTATCCGAAAAATTACATTTAGTGGTTTTCGATGTGTAATATTGATAGTGTATTTATCAGCGAAGTATCATTTAAGTGTTTCTTGTGTAGGATAATGAAATAAAAGTGTGTATACTGTGTTTCGAGTTCCCACAAGAAGTCCGAGCAAGCTTTAGCAAAAGTGCTATCATTTTGCTAGAGTATGTAGGTTAGGTTAGTATATAGACAATGATATGATGTGAACGTGAAGAACAGTGACCTTGAAGACTGAAAAGGAGAAAATTACTACATAATCTGAAAAATATACTAAAAATTACTGAAGACGTGAATTCTACTGCTGAATAACATATACTGAAGACTAGGCGGTATGGCCAATGAGCCTTAGCCTGCCCTATAAGGGCGAAGTAAAAAAAAAAAAAACTTTGTTATATTCGCTTTGGGAAGTTTGTCGTTTTGTTCAAAAAACTTTGCGGATTAAATAATTTTCGATATTTACAAATGTAAAACTAAACATAGTATGTACTAATATATATACTTGAATTTAACCTTTGTGTCATAACTGTACCTATAGTAAATTCTTGATAGAACATTTTCACTGAAATATTGCTTTCTTTTCAGATGCAGACGAGAATGAGAACGGAGAATCTTTCTTCCATCATTTAGTTATTTCCTGAGGCTAAACTACAACAAATATACTCAAAATGTCTTCGGGGAATAACAACGGGACCCTGGCCTTGGACGTAGATGGGGCAGGCGAACACCGGTAATAATATGGCCTTTATACCAGTAATATACCTATAAGTCATTGCCTTTATATTACTTCGTAAAGATCAGCCCTCCCAAATATTGATATATTTACATCATTTTCGCCCGTCTTCCAAAAAGGAGGAGGTTCTCAATTAGACCTTATTGTTTTTTTGTATGTTTTTACGTGATATCTCCGCAGATTGTACCCGATTTTCATTATCCTTTTTTTATTATATAAATTAATATGCTGCCAAATTGGTCCCTTATAAATTTTATCTAAATCAGTGCCATATTCCTTTTTTTTTAATGTTAATAAACCTGAAATAATAATACAAAATTGTATACTTACTAAGTTGTTAGGATGGAAGTTTTTTTTAGCATTTCATCTAATTGTTTTGACATTTGGTGCTGGCAAAACCATAAGATGCCCGTGTTCAGGTAGTACTCGTCAGTTATCACAAGCAAAGACCTTGTAAAGAGGTAGAACCACAAAATAGCCTTACATTTTAAAACCTAATTTGATTGATGAAGTCCAATTTTAACCAACTTTTTATGGTACTATGCCCTGCCTAGCTAACTTCTCTGGTAATCTATCATCTAGTAATCAGCCTCTGCCTTGATTTATTTATTAATTAGGTAGTGTTTGTCTACATGTTGGCTACTGGAGTTCCCACATCCCCATGTCTTGTTTAAAACTTTTCAATATTCTGTTATCACTTGTTATAAATGTGACTGGGCATTGTAAAGAAATATCATATATTTCATTTCATCATCATGAAGCATCGACTGACTACTGCAGTAAGACTCCTTTTGATTAATTTATTAATTGGGTAGTATTTCTCTACATGTTCACATCCCCATGTCTCGTTTTAAAACTTTTTAATATTCTGTCATCACTTGTTATAAATGTGACTGGGCATTGTAAAGAAATATCACATATTTCATTCCATCATCATGAAGCATCTACTGACTGCTGCAGTAAGACTCCTTTTGATTACTTTATTAATTAGGTAGTGTTTGTCTACATGTTCACATCCCCATGTCTTGTTTTAAAACTTTTTAATATTCTGTTATCACTTGTTATAAATGTGACTGGGCATTGTAAAGAAATATCACATATTTCATTCCATCATCATGAAGCATCTACTGACTGCTGCAGTAAGACTCCTTTTGATTACTTTATTAATTAGGTAGTGTTTGTCTACATGTTCACATCCCCATGTCTTGTTTAAAAACATTTTAATATTCTGTTATCATTTGTTATAAATGTGACTGGGCATTGTAAAGAAATATCACATATTTCATTTATTAAATATAAAAATATTAGTTTTTACAGAAAGAGTAAGCACACACACCTGTAGCCCGGTACTAACATAAATTTTGTAAGTGATGTGTGATTTTAAATGCTATTAAAATTATTTAAAGCATGTTTGTTGTTTTTACTCATTATGGAAACTAGTGTTAGTTTGCTAATCGTCTAGAAAACACATATTACATACTATCTTATTGTTTCTTTCTTCATTGTATTTAGTTTACTCTTCTGCATTAGATTCGATAGAAATTAAATATAGATATTCATCATCATAGCAGCTCGTAGCATCATCATCATAGCATCATCATCATAGCACCGAGGGGCTCGAGCCTACCCTGAATTAGGGCGATCGGGCCTTAGTCGACCGCGCGGGCCCAGTGCGGGTTCACACACAACCTGCGAGTTTCTTCGTCGTTGAAAGAGCATCGATGGCGTAACGGCTAGGGCCGCCGCCTCCTGTCCGTGAGGTCGTGGTACGAATCCCGCCACGTACTATAGATAATATATTTACCTAAAAATAGTTAAAAGCTTGATATTAACATGAGTATTGGGAGATTTAAAAAGTCTTTCAGAACAAAAATAGGTAAAAACAAGTACGAGTTGGACTCGCACAAAGTAGGAATCTGTAGCGTTTCAAAAAATTAATGTGTATTTTAAAATAATTTCGTAAACCTAAAAAATTTTAAGTAGAAGCTTTTGCATTGTCACGAGATATATGTTTGCATGCAAAATTTCAGCTCAATTGCAAACCGGGAAGTGGGTCAAATTTAACTTGCAAAATTTCATTACAGACACTGGGACAGATGAAACTAAATAAAAGCTTATAAAAACAAAATCATAAATTGTCAGTTAGTAATAGAACATTGTGTATGGAAACTCTATGAACTATTTACAAATCCAACTACACGTCTTAAGTTGGTTGACTATTACTCCTAAACTAAGAAAGTCTATTTATCTGAAATAGTTTTCCTTAAAAATGGTTTATATTATGTCCTACTATTTACAATTATTTTTCAGAGGTCCTGAAAGAACAGTTTAGCTGGTAGGGGGGGGAGACACTTGACTAATATTAATATTTCGCAAGCGGATCCCTGTACCGAAAAAATGTTTTAGGAAACCCTCGGTTGTTTTAAAAGACCTATTCAACGATATCCCACACGATAGCTTACGTAAACGAAAAAAAATCACCCCTCATACATATTTACTTTTTGCGGGTATTTTTTTTTTCAAGATTTTTTTTATATTCACAATTGGTAATCCTTTGGCATCATCTCACCTGATGCTAAGTGACGATGATGTCGAAGATGGAAGCGGGCTTACCAAGATTCCCCAACGCAAGATTTTGTTGTACCACTTTGTCGGCGTGATAATATGTACACCCAAGCCAAATTATAGCTTTCTAGTACTAATAGTCTCTGAGCTAAGCCGCGGACAGATGTACAGACAAATATAGCGAAAGTATAAAGGCCTAAGGAACCCTAAAAAGGAGTTTTTCTTTGGAAAACATTCCCTAAAAAATTCTCTTTGTAAGAATTATCAGCCTATTAGCCTGCTTGTCCGGGAAATAAAAAAAGTGTTTAGTGCCTTGGGATAAGGTTTACTTTAGTTTATCGGGCATTAGAAAGACCTTATAGGTATTTTTTTTTCCATCTAAAAGTTTTCTTCATCAGCCATTTTATTTGTAGTCTAATTTTGTTTATTTTCTGAAACTCATCTCCAGTGAATTATTTAAATCTCTTACAATTAGATGAAGTACAGTCGAATCTCACTAATCCGGGCAATATTAAAGACCAGGGGTGCCAGATTATTGGATTGTTTGCATTACTGGATTTTTAGGCAAATTCAATGGAAATAAAGCATTAGGTATGAATGTATATGTCACGGCTAAAGGTGTGTGTGAGCATAAACTTAAGATTAGCCGGCTAAAGTTTTTTGGGTAAAGTCCGATTATTAGTTGGTTCGGCGTTTAACTGTACACAACAAGGTCTACCCAACACTGGCTGGGTAATGTTTTTTGGGTGGTGAGTTAGCGAAGCTAGTGATATTAGGTTCGGTCAGGTTTGATTGATTTTACAGTCGAAGAGTCTCGCGAAGCGAGGCTCTCCCCTGGGTGAAGTTTAGCCGGCTACTCTTAAGTTTATTTTCGCACCCACCTTTAGCCGTAACATATATACTTCATACAGAGAAATGTATTATTACTACAAATGTATGTTATTTTTTATGTCAATTTTTATCTGTGACTGATCTTAGAATAGTCCTTAATTAAAATGTATGTGTTTTTTTGCGACTCGTGTTCCTTGTTACCGTGGCGCAGGTTGCCAGTCTACAGGACGTGCCGGATTAGTGAGACTCTACTGTACTTACCTCATATTAATTAATGTAGAATATTTATTACTCCTTATTTTCATTAATATCATAACAAGTTAAATATTATTATAACACCTGCCTGTACTTGCTAGGAGTTTGTTTTGAACAGTTGAACACTTTATTGTGATTGGCCTTTCATTGTTAATATGTGAATGTCGATGTTGTTTTAAAAAAAGCACTGTATTGCACCCACCCTTTCGTCTGCCTTAATCACCAAGTGACCAATAATCCATCAGTACACGTTACGGCTCTGAAAGAATGGACATGGTTGAAAGTGAAACTAGGAAGTAAATCCATTTATAAATTTATATCTTTAATAAAAAAAAAAAAAACACTGTGCTATCAATAAGTAGTATTAAACAAATTCGCTATCCGCGTCTGTTTGTGCTCGCGCTTATTTGGCAACGGATTTTGATACGGTTTTATAGAAAAAACAAAATACGCGAGCCGCTCTTGATTATAATTTAATTTTGCGCAATTCAAGGGTCCCCAGGAGGCTCGAGTTTCTATACAAACGTAGTTCTGCTTTAATACAAAAACTACATTCCGGATTGAATCAAAACCTTGCAAATATATTAAGTATACCCATATCGATGTTTGTAATTAGTTTTCGATTTACTAATATAAAACAGAAAAAAATAAGAGCAGTTTCAAACTTTCAGTAAAAAAAAATTTAAGCCTTCATTTAGTTATGTTTAAATTTACGACGATGAAAACTAATTACAAACATTGATATTGCAAAGTTTGGATTCATTCCGGCATGTAGTTTTTGTTTGTATGGGAACTCGAGCCTCCTGGGGGCCCTCAAGACAAATTTTCCTTAAGTATATGATAGAACAATTGCAAAAAATAGAACATTCTTTGCAAAGTTGTCAACTGCTGTTTTGTATGGGAATACTTCTTAATAACAATTAAACTCTTTTGCAATTTGTGCAGTGTTTCTTCGAACATAATTGTTAAATACTAGCAGTATTTATATCAGTTTTAGTTTTTATTTTCAACCATGTTACATACAATTGTAGCCTTAGTATATTAATAGTGAGTTTTCCCACTATTTTAACTTTTTTTATTCATGTCCACCCTGTGGGACATTTTTTATTTGCTAAATTATTTAACGTTTCTATACAGTGCGGCAAATAACATAATTTAATTAAACTGAATGTAAATGTGTGTTTGATTACAATTCGATTTTTACTGATGAAAATTAATGTAAATGTGAGAACCAAAGTAACCGGTATAGCTCTCAGAATTGCTAACCTGAAGTGGCAGTGGGCGGGGCACATAGCTCGTAGAACAGATGGCCTTTGGAGTAATAAAGTTTTCGAGTGGCGACCGCACAGCGAAAGACGTAGCGTAGGAAGCCCTCTCACTCAGTGGACCGATGATCCGCTGAAAGTCGCGGAAGCCGTTGGATGCGGCAGCGCAGGACAGGTCATTGTGGAAATCCTTGGAGGATGCCCTTGTCCAGCAGAGGATTTCAAGTACTCTGTGAAGGACCTCTTTCGGATGATATGATGTAGATGTGGGTAACTACTAACTGCAAAGCTGATAACTTATTTATACATTTGTATACTTATTTGCTGGATGCGGTTAGCGCAGGACCGGTCGTCGTGGAAATCCTTGGGGGAGACCTTTGCCGAGCATTGGACATTTCTCGGCTGATATGATGACATTTGTATCATGATGACCAGGTCATCGGTCCACCGAGTGGGAGGCCTGCCTACGCTACGTTTTCCGGTGCGCAAATATTTGTATAGCCGTGGCAAAAATCTGTATTTGTCTTACGAGTATGTATTTATCTACGTCTGCGAAATAAGTTGAATCGAATGGACGAGCAGAGTGCCCTTAATAAATGTTATCCATGCCACGTTCAGTAACATTGTGGCACTGTATGGAGACTGTATGTTGTGTTTTCGCGGATAAACTCTTGTGTAGATGGAAGTCTATAATATTTTTGACTTTAAAAACCAGTATTTTTTTGCATTATTGGCCACTTGCTTTTGTACGGTTCTATCCGCTTGAATGAGACTTCGTCGTCTAAGGTATGTTTAGTACGGGAGGGCTGTGTGGCCGCAACGTGTGAAACTTAATTCTCTGGCGACACCTGTAACATGAACATAACATACTTATTGGTGTAATAACTATATCGCTCATCTCCATGGTAGGAGTGGCTCCGTTGTGTGATTTACAAATGTCTCTTTTTATTGGGATAAGTTGAAAAGAGACACAAATTTTAAAGGGTTTGGTGGTTGGTGATCAAGTTACTTCACTAACAAGTATGGAGATGTATGCCTTGTAGGACTTTAGACGAAGTCTCAGCTTAACGATAGCCCTGTAATAATAGGTCAGTTGACTACTAGACATTTGAGTTAGTTTCTGTCATCTGTCCATGATTTTTTTTTCAAAAATGGTTTGAAGTAGCTAGGCACAGTTTTTCAGTGACATTGATAGACTAATTTTATGATTTAGTTTAAATAAAAATGGAAATCATAGTAAGTTTTTGAAAAGGGTACGAATTTTTGTGGCATAGTGCCAATATTATTAGTAATTTTTTTTCAGTCTCGTACACGATTAAACCTATAGTTTTCGATAGGGTTTATTTTCAACCATGTTACATACAATTGTAGCCTTAGTATATTAATAGTGAATTTTCCCACGATTTTAACTTTTATTATTCATGGTCCACCCTGTGGGACGTTTTTTATTTGCTAAATTAAATTACGTTTCTATACAGAGCGACAAAGAACATAATTTAATTTAACTTAATGTATGCAAACAAAAACTTGTTCTAAAGCATCGTATTAATTACTGAGATACTTGGAGAGAGAGAGGGCGGAAATTATGGTTTTGACAACCTTTAACTCCAAATATCTCAACAACGTGACGCTTTAGGCCAAAATGTCCTAGTATAAGTTTAGGTTTGTATTTAAATTCTCCATCGAAAAATATAGGTTCAATCGTGCGCCAAATGATAAAAAAAAAATATATGAACATGCCATGCTCCATACAAAAGTGTTCCAACCTCTTTCAGTAGAAGGCAATTTAGTGTACACGATTTCATAGTTTTTTTTTTATAGTCAACTAACCTATAATGTGTGTGTTTCTAAGTTTCTTTACTAAGCTTCGTGTTCCAGCAATTAACCACCGGGCGGCGACAGGTTAACTCATGTGTGTTTGTTCTTTTTTCCAGCGGCACCACGTATTTTTTTTCCAGAAGTAGGTCGAACGCGTCGCTATGTCAACGGCTTACGCTGTTCCTGCAGATCTACTGGAAGTCCCTCCTGGTTGTATTGACGCCGATAGTCTTAATGCCTATACCTATCCTGTACCATGAGCCGGTAAGATTTCGAAGTTAATAAAAGGGTGTAACAAAATTGGTGTAGGACCCCTGTAACTGCGGGTTCTACTCATCATACTGAACAACTTTCCACAAGGAGCCCATAGTCATTACTCAGAACAAAAAAAATGAACCCTCCATACGAAAATGCACGAAATTGGGCGCTCAGCTGATCGAATACTAAGAAGTGTTAAATTTTTTTTTTGCGTTTTCAGCTAAGTCATAGAACATAAGTTGTTCAGTATGATGAGTAGATGCTCCAGTTACCGGGACCTATACCATTTTTTTACATTCTGTATATATTTTTAAACAGTCGTAGCTCAGTACGACTTGCGTGCGATTGCGACAGACACGCAAGTTAACTGATCTAAAGGACGGTCATTAACTGTGATTTTGACCGTTTTTTTATTCACTATTAGCTCTTGGCATTATGTGACCTGATGGTAAGTGACGATTATGCCGACGATGGAAGCGGGCTTGCCGAAATTCCCCAACGCAATGGGACACTGGCTATCTATTATCGTCAAGCCGGAACACATCAATATTCTAAGCATTGATGCTTGGCGGTGAGACTTAGATAAGATGGTGGTAGCTAGCCAGGCTAGCTTAAAAAATGTCCTCCCACCAACCAAACCTTGTCTTACAAAGTAAGCCTCCATCGGGAATCGAACCTGCGATCTCCTGATGTGAAGCTAATGGACTTGACCATTACGCCACGGAGGTGGTTAATAACTGTTGGTGACGACTTGAATAACTTCTGGCAGGTGGGTTTAGCAACTGGTCCTATATCTCTTACTACTCCACCAACTCTGACTTGGTAACTGTGGGTGGTGTATGGTCTCACCTTCTTGAGTTTGGGAAGACACTCTTGCCCCACCTGTGGAGAAGTTTAAGGGTTGTTATTATGTTTTCACTTCTCATGTTCTAAAAGTACGCCAATAAAGCTCTATAAAGCGGGACTAAAGTGACCACTTTAGTCTAAAGAGTGAAAAGTAATTAGTTTTTTAATTTCCTTCATGTGACATAGACAAACTCAAACAGCCAGTAAATATACTATTATCTGTGGAGTGTGGACCATCTTCATTGCGAAAATGTTGAGAGTTTTAGTTCCATGGTTTTTCCGCAAAGGAGTTGGCGCCATCTTTTGTGATTTTTATTATAATAAAGTTTTTGTACTACATTGACTATTTTTCTTGCACTCAAAGTGAAAAGTGCAGTTCTCACCTCGAGACTAAACGCCAACTTAATATACCCTTGGTTTCATTGACTCCCTCGCACGCTCGGGAGTCAAATCACCTTTGGTATATTATAGCTTCGTTTAGTCCCTCGATATAAAATAAAATAAAAATAAAAATAAATATTCTGGACAAATCACACATGGTCATCTGGCCCCATAGTAGGATTCCCTGTGTTATGGGAACCAGAGACTGATATACATACTTATATACGTTTAAATACATATATAGATATTTAACACCCAGACACAGAGCAAACAAATCTGCTCATCACACAAATGTTTGCCCTGGGTGGGGATCGAACCCACAACCCTTGGATCAGTAGTCAAGAGCACTAACCACTGAGCCACCGAGTCAGTCTATGATAATATACGATGATTACCAAAACAACTTAATAAAAAAGGTTTTTTTATATTTTTTTATTTACAATCGGTAAGCCCTTGGCATCATCTCGCCTGATGGTAAGTGATAATGATGCCGAAGATGGAAGCGGGCTTACCAAGATTCCCCAACGCAATAGAGAACTGGCTATCTTATCTTCAAACCGGAACACATCAACGTTGTTAACACTGATGCTTGGCGGCAAGACTTAGATAAGATAGTGGTAGCTAGCCAGACAGGCTTAGAAAATGCCCTACCACTAACCAAACCGAGTCTTACAAGTTGACCCCTCCGGAAATCGAACCCGCAACCTCCTGGTGTGAAGCGAATGGGCTAACCATTGCGCCACGGAGGCGGTTAAATTAAATTGAAAATTCAAATCTTTTACACTGCTAACTTTTTAGTATAAACACCTTAAAATCTTCACAGAGATTTCGCTGCATGTACGTCGTTCTAATCATGGCTACGTATTGGGTATTAGAACTTCTCCCACTCCCAGTCACCTCCATGCTGCCTATAGTTCTATTTCCCACCATGGGAATTCTAGACTCTGATAAGACCTGCGGGGCTTATATGAAGGAGACAAATATGATGTTCATGGGAGGTCTGATGATAGCGGCCGGGGTGCAGCATTCGAAGTTACCGAGGAGGGTTGCGCTATGGACTGTGCAAGTGATCGGGTGTTCTCACAGAAGGTAAAATTTTGTTTTGTTACTTGTGAATTCAGGTGTCGATGTCGTAGCGTCCGGGAGGTCGTGGTTCGAATCCTGCCACGTACCAATGTGTTTTCGAATTTAGATTTCATATGTACGTTTATCCGACGCTCTTACAGTGAAGGTAAACATCATGAGGAAACCTGCACATGCCTGCGAAGCAACTCGATGGTTATGTATGAAGTCGACCAACTCGCACTGGGGCCGCGTGGTCGGCTAAGGCCCGATCGCCCTAATTCAGGGTAGGCTCGAGTCCCTCGGTGGGGACGTATATGAGCTGATGTAATGAATTCAGGGACTCTAGTCTTCCTAGATTCGAAATGGAATTCAATGGCTTAGCAAGTTTATGGCAAGTTAGACTTCGCCGGGAATCGAACACGCGTTCCCTGATGTGGATCACTACGGAGACGGTAAAAAAAATATGTTTTTTTTAATCTACAATTGGTAAGCCCTTGGTATTATCTAAGCTGATGGTAAGTGACGATGATGCCGAAGGTGGAAGCGGGGTTACCAAGATGGGGAATGGGGAACTGGCTTTCTTGTCTTCAAGCTGGAATACATCAATGCTGTTAACATTAATGTTTTGCGGCAAGACTTACATAAGATGGTGGTAGCTAACCAGGCGGGCTTAGAAAATGCCCTCTCATCAACCAAACCGAGTCTCATAAAGTTAGACTCCGCAGGGCATCGAACCCGCGACCTGATGTGAAGCTGATGGACTTAACCATTACGCCACGGAGGCGGTTCGGACCTGCTTATCTAATTTTTCACTAAGTTAACACAATGATGCAACTTAACAGAATGTTGCAATTTATCATTTTAAATTCCAGATTGAACTTCGGGTTGACATTCGTGACTATGTTCATATCGATGTGGGTGTCCAACGCGGCCGCTACAACCATGATGGTACCCATAGTGGAGGCCATACTAGAAGTTTTGGAATCGGTGAGATATCAGATAATTTAAGGCGGTAATATTACAGATTTTCGTTATTTTTGACGTCAATTACTCCTAAACGATAGAAAACCCAAGGTTAAAAAAAACCCTTATTGTTAAAAAGCGTTATTAAAGTCAAAAGCTATTAGAAACACTATTGAGCAGTTTTGGCTCGATACAAAAAAATCCCAAAGATAGGTCTACACTGTTACTTTCAACTCTAGTTAGGTTGAAACTCGAGCCCCACGGTGGGGACGTATAAGAGCTGACATGATAAGATAAGATAAGATAACATTTATTCGACAAAAATACACACAGACAAAATAAAAATATGAAGTTAACAACGGTGTCTGCTTATACTCGTTACCTACACAACACAGAAAAGTAAATCTTAAAATGTAATCAAAACGATCACGGGATAGAGATTATCACATTAACACCGGTGTCTACTTTACCCATTATTGCCTACAACAAAATTTTTCAGTAATTCTGAAAGGCAATTAAGATTTTCTTTTCGTTTCAAATGTTGTTTTTTTGTGTGTCAACAGCAAGGCCTGGGCGACATGTACGTTAACAGAAAGAAGGTCGCCGAGAAAGACGGCAAGGCCGTTGAAAAACACGGCGAAGAAGAGTGAGTTTTTGTTTTGCAATATCTTATTTTCCTATTTTTTTATGTTAGGTTCATTAATTCAACAAAATAAATAAAAATTACATCATAATCTCTAATATGTCGTTAAAAGTCTGTAAAGCCTATTTTAGTTCACTGAGTACATAATTTGACGAAAATTTTAAACAATCAAAATCAATCACCTATTTGTTGTAGTTTTTTTTGGAACTATTTATTGACTTTAAAATATAATTCACTATGTTACAAATATCTTTATCTTTTCTTTCTTTTTGCGTTATCTTTTTGCACTCTTAATATGTTTTAAATAGTTTTTTTTTTGCAAAATCTTGTTTTCGTATTTTTTATGTTAGGTTCATTAATTCAACAAAATAAAGAAAAAAAATACATCATAATCTCTAAAAAGTCGTGTCTGTTAAGCTTCTGTTGGGTTTGTGTGCTTTTATGAAGGGGCTCTCCCTACTAGCGCCGCTATTAGTTCACTGAGTGTGAGTACTTAATGACGAAAATTTTAAGCGATCAGAATCAATCAATACCTATTTGTTTATAGTTTTTTTAACCGAATTCAAAAAAAGGAGGAGGTTTCTCAATTCGACCGTATATAAACAGGGTATTAATTAATCTAAAAGTGCGTCGCATTCACAGATATAATAGAAAATCGTGTTACCATCAAATGTAGACTATACATAATTTCAGGTTATTTATAAAAAGGAAACAAAACAACAAGTATGTTTTATAGTGTGAATGGAAATAAACCATTTTCTTTCGCGCTTAATTTCGGACGGAATAGGAATACACCTAGAGCACGCGCGCGCGGCGCACGTCGTTGCCGAGTGAGACAGCCACAACAACAATGATTTCACACACTTCCCTTCCTACTTTTAAGCGTCTGCTACACGGTTGCCAACGAACGCCCGACATAGGTGATCTTGGTGGTTTAAAGCTGTGTTGGTAGACAGTGGATTTAACCAAAAATTAAGTTTGGTTGCCAACCGAGGTCACCAAGGTCAGGTTTCTATTGGCAAGTGTTGCAGCTGCTTGGCGGGCTTAGGATCGACAAAATACCTAATTTCTTTAGTAGGGCTAGGGACCTAGTTCAGTACAAAAACAACAACAAAAGCAACAAAAACGCCATAAATAAACGTAGTTATTACGTAATACGTATTTACTAAGAAACGAGGCATTTGGCGTAGTTAAAAGTGTGGAATCAAATTATTGGCGCTAGCGCAGCGAGCGGGAGATAATTAAAAGATGTACGTGTCTTCGCTAGACAAAGGTCGCGCGTGCACTGATTGATATAACTTGCGAATGCGCCGTAGCCACACCATGCTTTGATGAGCCACGCCGGCGCGCTGCCGGAAGCTTTTTTCTTTGTGCGCGGTGCCGATGCCGCGCCGGCCGGTGTAGCCTAGCCTTATAGTGATGTGCATGATATTTCGATATTAGAGTTGACTGCATGTGGCGTCGGTAAACATATTTAAAAGATATTTTTTGGTAAAAATGTAAGATCGTTATTTTATAATTTTATTAGATGCAGAAATAGCGGTATACCTACTTCCGAGAATTTGACGCAATTTTAGATTACCACCCTGTATATATTGTTTTATATGTGTTCGCGGATAATTTCGTCGTTTAAGAACCGATTTTGATAATTCTTTTTTTGTTGAAATGATATCCCAAGGGTGGTACCATGATAAGGAAACCAGGATCTGATGATGGCATCCAAGAGAAATCAAAGTGAACCTTAGAAAATAAAGGGTTTTCCAATAAGAGGTGTTATTTTGTTATATTTAAAGAAAAATGCCATTTTTAATATAAATGATCGGGTGTTTATTTCATTATAAAGAAGAAGGTATGCCGTTAATAGTGGAAAATAACATCAAGTAAATGACCACCACGACCACGCTTACAGGACCATATCCTTTTCATGAAATTTTCCATAACCAAATCGCAAAGTGGCTGCCCTATGTCCTCGATAGCCTCACGAATTCCATCTTTGAGGTCTTGAATCGACGCTGGGCTGTTGGCGTAGACCTTCTCTTTCACGTGGTCTCAAAGGAAGAAGTCGTAAGGTGTTAAATCACAAGATCTCGGTGGCCAATTGTGATCACCTCTTCGAGATATAACACGGTCCGGAAACTTTTCCCGCAAAAGATCAATGGTTTCGTTGCTTGTGTGGCACGTAGCGCCGTCTTGTTGAAAGTTAACGTTGTCCAGATCAATACCATCCAATTCCGGCCATAAAAAATCATTAATCATCTCTCGATATCGCAATCCATTCACCGTAACTGTTGCTCCATCCTCATTTTCGAAAAGTAAGGTCCAATGACTCCGCCGGGCCTTAAACCGCACCAAACAGTCACACGTTGAGGATAGAGAGGCTTTTCAACAATAACTCTTGGGTTTTCCGAGCCCCAGTTGCGACAATTTCGCTTGTTGACTAAGCCACCGAGGTGGAAATGGGCTTCATCACTCAAGATGATTTTTCGATGGAATTCTGGATCATTTTCATGCATTTCAACGACCCAATCAGCAAAGACACGACGTTGTTGATGATCGCCCGGCTTGAGTTCTTGTGTAAACTGAACTTTATAAGCCTTAAGGCCCAAATTTTTATGCAAAATACGGTGTAATGACGTTTGTGGAATGCCTAATTCCAAAGAACGACGAGGAATGGACAAACCTGGGTTTTCTTCAACACTTTCGCTTACAGCAGCAATGTTCTCGGCTGTTCTTGAGCGACGTGCACGGGTTTTATTCTTCACATCACTAACTTGTCCCATCAGCTCGAATTTTTCCACCAATTTCTGTATTGCGGTCCGACAAGGTGCTTCACGACGACCCAAAAACCGTCTCTGCCAAATTTTCACCATTTTTATAGTGAATTTTAATAATTTCAATGCGTTGTTGAAGCGTGTATCGTTCCATTTTTATTAATGGCGTAGTTTCTACTGGTCAAATGTCAAAAAATGACAGCTTCAAAAGTGACATCTACCGAAATAGCGGGCTATTCAAAATAACACCTCTTATTGGAAAACCCGCGGCAAAAATTATTTAGGAACTGTTGTTCACTGTGTTACAGATATCTTTCTCTTTACGTTATATTTTTGCACTCCTAATAAGTACCACTCGTTTATAATCTTCTTTATTTTTTCTTCTCCGCAGACCACCTATGCCGAGCGACATAACCATCTGCTACTTCCTGAGCATAGCGTACGCGTCCACCCTGGGCGGGTGCGGCACGCTGGTCGGCACCGCCACAAACTCCGCCTTCAAAGGCATTTTTGACTCGTAAGTGTTACTTTAGGTCTACTGTTGTTAACCACCTCCCTAGCGTAGTGGTTAGCCCACTAGCTTCAACAGGAGGTCGCGGGTTCGATTCCCTGCAGGCTTTCACTTTGTACGATTTGATTTGGTTGGTGGTAGGGTATTTTCTAAGCCTGCCAGCCTAGCTACCACCATCTTATCTAACTCTTGCTTGTACTTTAACAGCATTGATATGTTCCGGCATTAAGATAAGATAGCCAGGTCCCCATTGTGTTGGGAATTATCGGACGAACGGACATTTATTTTAACGTCAACGTTATTTCTAGTGTACCCCTCGCCCATACATATGAAGTTGGTTCTTATTTGAATAATAATCAATCAAATACATATGTTAAAATTTTGTATATATGTACTTTCTGGAAACGAATATATGTTAGTATGGAATGCCAAGGAACCGATGGTTATTAAAACCTTGTCTTTCACAATTCCCCGAAATCATCCCCAAGAACCAAACTTAGTTCGTATGGAGTGCCAAGGAACAGATGTTCATTGAAACCTTGTCTTTCACAGCGAATTCCCCGAAATCACCCACAAGAACCAAACTATGTTCGCATGGAATGCCAAGGAACCGATGTTCATTGAAACCTTGTCTTTCACAGCGAATTCCCCGAAATCACCCACAAGAACCAAACTATGTTCGCATGGAATGCCAAGGAACCGATGTTCATTGAAACCTTGTCTTTCACAGCGAATTCCCCGAAATCACCCACAAGAACCAAACTATGTTCGCATGGAATGCCAAGAAACCGATGTTCATTGAAACCTTGTCTTTCACAGCGAATTCCCCGAAATCACTCACAAGAACCAAACTATGTTCGTATGGAGTGCCAAGAACAGATGGTCATTAAAACCTTGTCTTTCACAGCGAATTCCCCGAAATCACCCACAAGAACCAAACTATGTTCGCATGGAATGCCAAGGAACCGATGTTCATTGAAACCTTGTCTTTCACAGCGAATTCCCCGAAATCACCCACAAGAACCAAACTATGTTCGCATGGAATGCCAAGGAACCGATGTTCATTGAAACCTTGTCTTTCACAGCGAATTCCCCGAAATCACCCACAAGAACCAAACTATGTTCGCATGGAATGCCAAGGAACCGATGTTCATTGAAACCTTGTCTTTCACAGCGAATTCCCCGAAATCACCCACAAGAACCAAACTATGTTCGCATGGAATGCCAAGGAAACGATGTTCATTGAAACCTTGTCTTTCACAGCGAATTCCCCGAAATCACCCACAAGAACCAAACTATGTTCGCATGGATTGCCAAGGAACAGATGGTCATTGAAACCTTGTCTTTCACAGCGAATTCCCCGAAATCACCCACAAGAACCAAACTATGTTCGCATGGAATGCCAAGGAACCGATGTTCATTGAAACCTTGTCTTTCACAGCGAATTCCCCGAAATCACCCACAAGAACCAAACTATGTTCGTATGGAGTGCCAAGGAACAGATGGTCATTGAAACCTTGTCTCACAGCGAATTCCCCGAAATCACCCACAAGAACCAAACTATGTCCGCATGGAATGCCAAGGAACCGATGTTCATTGAAACCTTGTCTTTCACAGCGAATTCCCCGAAATCACCCACAAGAACCAAACTATGTTCGTATGGAGTGCCAAGGAAAAGATGGTCATTGAAACCTTGTCTTTCACAGCGAATTCCCGGAAATCACCCACAAGAACCAAACTATGTTCGCATGGAATGCCAAGGAACCGATGTTCATTGAAACCTTGTCTTTCACAGCGAATTCCCCGAAATCACCCACAAGAACCAAACTATGTTCGCATGGAATGCCAAGGAACCGATTTTCATTGAAACCTTGTCTTTCACAGCGAATTCCCCGAAATCACCCACAAGAACCAAACTATGTTCGCATGGAATGCCAAGGAAACGATGTTCATTGAAACCTTGTCTTTCACAGCGAATTCCCCGAAATCACCCACAAGAACCAAACTATGTTCGCATGGAATGCCAAGGAAACGATGTTCATTGAAACCTTGTCTTTCACAGCGAATTCCCCGAAATCACCCACAAGAACCAAACTATGTTCGCATGGAATGCCAAGGAACAGATGGTCATTGAAACCTTGTCTTTCACAGCGAATTCCCCGAAATCACCCACAAGAACAAAACTATGTTCGCATGGAATGCCAAGGAACCGATGTTCATTGAAACCTTGTCTTTCACAGCGAATTCCCCGAAATCACCCACAAGAACCAAACTATGTTCGCATGGAATGCCAAGGAACCGATGTTCATTGAAACCTTGTCTTTTACAGCGAATTCCCCGAAATCACCCACGCTGTGGACTTTTTCTGGTTCATGGCGTACTCGACGCCGCCGATGCTGATAATGCAGTTACTCGTCTGGATATCGTTGCAGGTCACCTTCATGGGCATGTTCAGGTAATTGCAATTCAGACTTCATATAGTCCACATAGTTCATACTAGTTTTGGTCTGCGGCTTCGCTCGCGTGAACATAGTTTCTATGACTGTTTTCAAGGGTGCGCAGTGCGCGAGCCGCTAGCGGCTCGCGAGCATGGGGTAGAGTAGCCTGTATGTTAATCTAGGTTCTGATCTGTCTACCTACCAAATTTCATCCAGATTCGTTCTGCTGTTGTGGCGCGATGGAATAACAAACATCCATTCATCTGACATATACAATATTAGTGTGCTTAGTGTGATTGATAGGTCATAGAGTTCATAGAATAGTTACATAGTTCATATAGGTAACAGAGTGTATACAGATTCATAGAATAGTCACATAGGTCACATAGTTCATATAGGTCACAGAGTTCATAGAATAGTCACATAGGTCACATAGTTCATATAGGTAACGAAGTGTATATAAGTCACAGATTTCATAGAATAGTCACATAGGTCACATAGTTCATATAGGTCACAGAGTTCATAGAATAGTTACATAGTTCATATAGGTAACAGAGTGTGTACAGATTCATAGAATAGTCACATAGGTCACATAGTTCATATAGGTCACAGAGTTCATAGAATAGTCACACAGTTCATATAGGTAACACAGTGTATATATAGGTCACAGATTTCATAGAATATAGTTACATAGTTTATGTATAGTGGCCAAAGAGTTCACAGAATGCCTAGAACCACTCAAGCCACCCACCTCAAGTGTAATCATAAATTCAATAGACTTCGGTGATTTATATCAGAATATTATTATTATATATTATCAAATGACTGACGTGACGTGGCTTAAAAAGCAAGGAAAATACATTGTACAGCCACGATGTGCATACTTTTACGCGAAGCCTTCACCGTCTGGCAAATTACGAAAAAAAAATTACAGTTATATGGGGGGGCATGTCTTTACAAAATTTCACCAGAATAACCAATCCTACCCCTAGATAAAACATTAATAATGGTTACTACTGAAAAAGTTTCATCAGGATCGTTAGAGCTATTTTTTAGATTTTTGCATTTTTATTTTTTGTTGTCATAGCTTAAGAACCCAGAAGAAGGCAACCCAGCCATACCAAATTCATCAACATATCATCTGAAAATTCTTAATTTTTAAAATTTGATAATCGGACTATTAATAGGAAAGCGTCCCGGATGGGCGGACGGACAGATGAAAGTTTTTGTCAAAAATTTAGTGACACTGTACCCATTTTGGCTAAAAAATTTTTTAACTATGACTACTTTCTTTACTTCCATCGCTGCGCTCGGTGGCTCGAAAGTAAAAATGACAGCATCCCTCAAACCTAAGTTTAATTTACTTTCATCATCATCATCATATCAGCCGAAAAACTTCCACTGCTGGACAAAGGCCTCCCCTAAGGATTTCCACGACTACCGGTTCTGCACTGCCCGCATCCATCGGCTTCCCGCGATCTTCACTGGGTCGTCGGTCCACCGCGTGGGGGGCCTGCCTAAGCTATGTTTTCCGGTGCGCGGTCGCCACGCGAGAACTTTAGTGCCCCAACGGCCATCTGTTTTACGAGCTATGTGCCCTGCCCACTGCCACTTCAGCTTAGCGATTCTGTGAGCTATGTCAGTTACTTTGGTTCTCCTGCGAATCTCTTCGTTTCTGATTCGATTACGATTTACTTTACAGGGTTAAAAAAATTGGTATACGACCCGTTACGGGGTTATACTCATCATACTAAACAACTTTCCCCAAGGAATCCATTGTCAATTCTAAAAAAAATGGTCCCTTCATACAAAAATGCACAAAATTGGTCGATCAGCTGATCAATTTTTTGCATGGAGTTAAAAAAAATGTAATTTCTACAAAGTCATGGAAAAAAAGTTGTTTAGTATGATGAGTGGAAGCCCCAGTTAACGGGACCTACACCAATTTTGTTACACCCTGTATATTTATTTATGAATATAGCTTTTGCCAACGACTTGGCTCGCGTGAACATAGTTATATAAAAAATCATTATGTTTATCCAGGTCCTAATCTGTCTTCCTACCAAATTTCATCCAGATCCGTTCAGAAAACTTTATCATTTATAATTATTAGGATAGTGTTGTAACAAAATGTAATGTTGCAGGCCCAACAGCGAGGCGGCCAGGAAAGTTAACCTGGCTAGTTCAGGATCTGGTAACACGATGAAGGTCATCAGGGAACAGTACCGCAAATTGGGACCTGCCAGCTTCCACGAAAAAGTAAGTTTACTGACTGTCTTGTATAACGCTTAGCTGAGTCGTTAAGCAGGAGAGTTTGTTACTATAACATCCTTTACAGGGTGGAACAAAATTGGTGTAGGTCCCGTTAACTGGGGCTTCTACTCATCATACAAAACAACTTTTGTTCTACGACTTAGATGAAATCGCAAAAGATTTTTTTTAATCTTCATACAAATTGATCAGCTAATCGACCAATTTTGTGCATTTTTGAGAATTGACTATGGGTTCCGCGGGGAAAGTTGTTCAGTATGATGAGTAGAACCCCCAGTTAACGGGTCCTACACCAATTTTTATAGAGACGTAATTTATTTATTTATTTATTTATTTATTCAAGAAAAATACAGCTTACAGAAAACTTCCAAAGCACTGTATTCTATGTAAGTAATATGTTTTAGCGGGACGGAGAAGTGGAGTCAAGTGATAGATTCAAAGACTTAGCTGAGAAAATGAAACTGTATAAAAATTACACTACATACGAGTATGTCTCATTCTAACTACATCAACCTATTAGAAGAGTAACTCAAAGCAATTAACGTGGTAATGAATTTCCCTCTGGACGCAGACAGACACACGCTCGCACGCACGCACGAACACACACACACATACACACACACACACACACACACACACACACACACACACACACACACACACACAATACGCCTTCAGTAAACAGTGTAACCGAGAAAAAAAAATTAAAACGCTGAGGTAGCGGTTGGGTGCCAGTCAAGTGGGTACTAGAATATAACATTATCCTTTAATTAAACAGTGCGTTTGTTCCAGGCCTCTGGATTTCTGTTCATCTTGGCGGTATTCCTGTACATATTCCGCAAACCTGGATTCATTCTCGGGTGGGCTGACATCATGACGACAATGTAAGTTTGCTCTGCGCTCTGGTTCTCCACCAGTGATCATGCTTGTCCAGTACGGAACCGCTCTGCCAAAGTATATATATTAGTACTAACATACACTATGGACACTCCCTGCCGCTCTCTAGATTGCGACCTCACCCCCTCGTCACCCAGATTTATACAGATTGGTTTTCGAACGCATGGGATTTCGCCGTGATTTTGTTTCCTCCGTCATTTGTTTTTAGAAATGTCATTTCACAACCGTTTGTATCTCCAATAAGTCCCCACCTGTAGCACACCCCGGGTCCTTCCTTTGAGGGACCGCACCACACCTACACTCCAAGTTGGTGTCTCCAATGAGTCCCCACCTGTAGCACACCCCGGGTCCTTCCTTTGAGGGACCGCACCACACCTACTCTCCCAAGTTGGTGTCTCCAATGAGTCCCCACCTGTAGCACACCCCGGGTCCTTCCTTTGAGGGACCGCACCACACCTACTCTCCAAGTTGATGTCTCCAATGGTTCCCCACCTGTAGCACACCCCGGGTCCTTCCTTTGAGGGACCGCACCACACCTACACTCCAAGTTGGTGTCTCCAATGAGTCCCCACCTGTAGCACACCCCGGGTCCTTCCTTTGAGGGACCGCACCACACCTACTCTCCCAGTTGGTGTCTCCAATGAGTCCCCACCTGTAGCACACCCCGGGTCCTTCCTTTGAGGGACCGCACCACACCTACTCTCCAAGTTGGTGTCTCCAATGAGTCCCCACCTGTAGCACACCCCGGGTCCTTCCTTTGAGGGACCGCACCACACCTACACTCCAAGTTGGTGTCTCCAATGAGTCCCTACCTGTAGCACACCCCGGGTCCTTCCTTTGAGGGACCGCACCACACCTACACTCCAAGTTGGTGTCTCCAATGAGTCCCCACCTGTAGCACACCCCGGTTCCTTCCTTTGAGGGACCGCACCACACCTACACTCCAAGTTGGTGTCTCCAATGAGTCCCCACCTGTAGCACACCCCGGGTCCTTCCTTTGAGGGACCGCACCACACCTACACTCCAAGTTGATGTCTCCAATGAGTCCCCACCTGTAGCACACCCCGGGTCCTTCCTTTGAGGGACCGCACCACACCTACTCTCCAAGTTGGTGTCTCCAATGAGTCCCCACCTGTAGCACACCCCGGGTCCTTCCTTTGAGAGACCGCACCACATCTACTCTCCAAGTTGATGTCTCCAATGGTTCCCCACCTGTAGCACACCCCGGGTCCTTCCTTTGAGGGACCGCACCACACCTACTCTCCAAGTTGGTGTCTCCAATGAGTCCCCACCTGTAGCACACCCCGGGTCCTTCCTTTGAGAGACCGCACCACACCTACTCTCCAAGTTGATGTCTCCAATGGTTCCCCACCTGTAGCACACCCCGGGTCCTTCCTTTGAGGGACCGCACCACACCTACTCTCCAAGTTGGTGTCTCCAATGAGTCCCCACCTGTAGCACAACCCGGACACTGCATACAAACGGTCGTGAAATGACATTTCTAAAAACAAATGACGGAGGAAACAAAATCACGGCGAAATCCCATGCGTTCGAGAACCAAACTATAACCAATCCGTATCAATCTGGGTGACGAGGGGGTGAGGTCGCAATCTAGAGAGCGGTAGGGAGTGTCCATACTGTGTGTCAGTGCTATTATATATACTTTGCCTGTAGCCTGTAGCTTAAATGGCTTGATGGATTTTGGAGTGCGAGATGTCGTTAGATCCGTCTTGATCCCGTGAGTGACATAGGATTCATTTTGACCCGACTCTGCAAAAAAGACCCTTATTTTAACGCGGTCGGGTTTTTGATTAAATAGGTAAGTTATTTATATTATTATAATAGGTAAATTTCATGGATAAATTAGTGTTCAAAATTTACTTAGACTAGAAGTAAGAAAAGTACTGTAAATTGTGTATCACAATAAAGACAAGATAAAAAAAAAGAAAAAAAATGATGCTAATTATATTATGTATCTGTGTAGTCACAACATTGACATGAAATGACAAAAAACACATACACAAACCACCGATGAGAATCATTATACAGGATTTATTATTTATATATTTTATTTTCCTAGTTTAGGCTCCAGTCTCCCACAAACTACGTTATAATATTATGACCGTTAATGTATAAATTAGAGACAAGTTAGTGGTGAGAAAATAAAAACTGATTGATTGAATTAAATTCGTGTAGGTCCCGTTAACTGGGGGTTCTACTCGTCATACTGAACAACTTTCTCCAAGGAACCCATAGTCAATTCTCAAAACAAAGTTTGGACCCTCTATACTAAAATACATAAAATCGGTCCATCAGCTGATCGATTTTTGTATGAAGAGTAAAAAAAACTTTTTACGTTTTCAGCAAAGTCGTAGAAAAAAAAAGTTGTTCAGTATGATGAGTAGAACCCCCAGTTAACGGGACCTACACCAATTTTGTTACATTCTGTATATTGCTAATGCATGGCCCATCCAACGGACTTAAAATCGATATGATCTCTTAAGTGTTCTAGTGTAAAAATTCTCTGATATCTATATCAAAGGAAAACAGAAGAACAGACAAAAAAAAACTGGAAATGCATTCTGATAGAAATTGATTAATGTTACGATTGCAAAATACGTATTTATTTATTTATTTATTTATTCAGTCACAATACTTTAATACGCATTATGTTTTCTTGTACCTAAGAGGAATCGCTGTTACCTACAACACAGGTTTTCCTAGTGTAGATGGCAGCGTCGTCACCTACGTAAACGACTGCCCTATTGTAATGTACCCTTATTTTATTATTATTTTTAAATTGCGAGGAGTATATTGGAAGTTTCTTTTACCTACCTTTAAACTATTGAACTAACTATTAAACAATAGTTTGTAATACCAATGACACGTACTATAACCTCATTACTGTAACTACCCCTTAGGCTAAGTTTGGATCATAATAAAGAATTTATTTATTATTATTATTTATCAATAAATATATTAATTTGTTACAGGAAGGTGAAGGACGGAGTGGTGTCAATATTCATAGTGGTTCTGATGTTCATCCTGCCCATGGCGCTCGATTTCATCAAGTTCTTCTCGCTGTCTTCTTCATGTGAGTGTCTTGTATTTGCTCATCAGCCTGCTATTGCAGGCTTGACGCGCCTTCCAACTCGCGCCGTTTGTTTACACGAATTATATGAGAAAGTCTTGGAGGGCAAAGGGACCAGGGGTCAGTATATAAAAAAATAAAATAAAATAAAAGTTTATTTTCTCCTTAAAGGTTATGCATTAACCTGACTATGGCTGGAAAAAAAAAATTAAGATCCTATACATTTAAAACCAACAGTATTGAATTTTACTATCACTTTATATGTAAAGTACCGGCCAAGTGTGAGTCGGAATCGCGCAAAGTAGGGTTCCGTATTCTTTCCAATAATTATATATATTTCAAAAATAAAAATTATCTGTTGCAGTTAGTAATAGAACATTTTGTATGGAAAATCTATGAACTTTATACAAATCCAACTGCACACCTTAAGTTTGTCGACTCTTACTTTTAAACTAAAAAAGAAAGTTTTAGCAAACCATCATTTGTTTTGTAAGACCTACTCAACGATACCCCACACAATAGAGTACGTCAAAATTTTTCACCCCTTTTTTACATGTAGGAGGTAGCATAAAAAATTTTTTTTTGAAGGTTTTATTGTACCATTTTGTCAGTGTGATTAATATGTATACCCACGTCGAATTACAGCTTTCTAGTACTAATAGTCTCTGACCTAAGCCGCGGACAGATGGACAGACAGACATGGCGAAACTACAAGGGTTCGGTGTTGACTACGGAATCCAAAAAAAAGGAGACAAATAAAAGGTAGAAAAATACAACGGGTCAGAATATTAGTCGAATAAAAAGTGAAATAAGTGAGAATAATTTTCGTTGGCCTTCCCTGACCCCCGCCTTGTGACGGTTTGCCCTGTGGCATGTACCTACATTTTTAGGGTTCCGTACCCAAGGTGTAAAAACGGGACCCATTACTAAGACCTCGATGTCCGTCTGTCACCAGGCTGTATTTCATGAACCGTGATAGCTAGGCAGTTGAAATTTTCACAGGTGATGTATTTCTGTTGTCGCGATAACAACAAATACTAAAAATAAAAAAGGGAAAAAATAAAGGGGGTTTCCATACAAAAACTTTTTTTAAACGTGAAGAAACTAGCGCAATCTAGTATGATGGTACGGAACCCTTTGTACTAGCGCCATCCAGTATGATGGTACGGAACCCTATGTGTGCAGTGCACTGGCCAGTTTTTTAATTTCATTTTGTTTTTTTACAGACGAGGAATTGGCAGCATCCAAGCCGTCCCCCGGTATCGTGACTTGGAACGTTCTAAAGGAGAAAATCCCATGGGGTCTACTGTTCCTGCTGGGTTCGTATTTGCTTGTTTCTTCATAAAACATTCAAGTGCATTTGGCAGCATTTTAACCGCCTCCGTAGCTCAGAGGCAAAGTTCGCTGGCTTTACACAGGAGGTCGCGGGTTCGATTCCCGGCGGGGTCAATTGTTAGACTCGGTTTGGTTGGTGGTAGGGCATTTTCTAAGCCCGCCTGGCTAGCTACCACCATCTTATCTAAGTCTTGCTGCCAAATATCAATGTTGATATCATTGGTGTGTTCCGGCATGAAGATAAGATAGCCAGTTCCCCATTGCGCTGGGGAATCGTGGTAAGCCCGCTTCCATCTTCGGCAACATCGTCACTTACCACCAGGTGAGATGTTGTCAAGGGTTTACCAATTGTGCATAAAAAAAGCACTTTCTTTACCCGCTAACAGACAGGGTTACGAATTTTTGTTTGTTTAAAATTTGAGTGCGTTTGGCTGCACCTCCCTTGACGCTTGATGGTAAGTGCCGATGCAGCCGAGGATGTAACACGCAAGCTCAAATAGTGCCTATTCACTCCTTCTTGAATATTACTAAATTATAGGAATCGGTGAATACAGACGCCGGCAGGGAGGGAATACGTTATTTTACTACTAGTCATTTGAGTAACATTTTATCAACTGTCAAAAACGAAAGTTTGTTCTGCAATTATTGTTCTGCGTCACTGACACAGTGACGTCATAAGTGTCATAGTCTTTATCGAACTAATTTGCTGTTTTTCATTAATTTTAAATTAAAAATTGTTTAATATTTCAAATGAGCAAGTGTATTTGCTATTCTAGAAGAAATTCTATTCATTGAATTGTGTTTATTTTTTGTACGCTAAAATAGCATGTTCCATTCCTTGGCCGTTCGCATTATTAACGAAGAAGCCAAACGCTTCGTGCGTGAAGGTGGAACATTAACGACAAAGGGGTGGAATTGCCCTCCGCGCCTAGTCGTCCGACTAAGAAATGTAGAGGGGGGCATGAGGTCGTGAAGCTCCGAAATGAATCCTGTTGAACACCGATAGACAGGCGAATTTTTGGCGATGCTCGAGGCTTTGGAGCCTGTTTGTTACAAGTACCTACAAATCTTACAGGCTATGTATATTTGTACGTTTTGCCTGCCAAGCGAGGCAATTGCGAGGGGAGGGTAACTAGAATCTAGAGAGCGGCAAGGAGTGTCTATCTATACTGTGTGTTAGTACTCTTATATATTTTTCTAAAATGCTGAACCGATTTCAACACTAGGTGTCCCTGGATATTCCTCTTGATTCATATTTTGTAATTACTTGAAACTTATTGTTTGGTAGGTACTTACCTACTTGCCTTTCTTCCGGATGGAGGATTCCTCGGTATACAGGGTGTAACAAAATAGGTGTAGAACCCGTTAACTGGGGCTTCTACTCATCATACCGAACAACTTTCGAGAATTGACTATGGGTTCATTGGGGAAAGTTGTTTAGTATGATAAGGAAAACCCCCAGTCTACGAGTCCTTCACCTTTTTTTACATCCTGTATACAAAGCTAGTGTAGCGTCATAAAAAGCGTCGGTGGCGCAACGGAAATGGCGGCTACCTCCTATCCGAGAGGTCGTGGTTCGAGTCCTGCCACGTACCAATATGTTTTCGAATTACGACTCATAATATGTACGTTTATCCGACGCTCTTATAGTCGCTTCCCTTAGTGTCATATAGGACCCGAAAGGTTCTTTTGATGAAACCAGCACCATGTTTTAGTATGTTGTTAAGCATGTTATTCTGACTAAAAAACCACCGGGAGACAGTTTCTAACGTGGTTGAGTCACCAGCTATGACGTCATCAAAATGGCCGCTGCCACGTTCAGTATATTGCGTATACAACACAAAGTATGTCACTTGTAAGCTTGTGCGGGGTGTCATAAAAATCAAAATTAAATGCGCTATAATATTGTTTCTACATTTGACCTTGTAAATACCATAGTTTGTGAGAAATTTCAAGTTTTATTTAAATTTTTCCAAAAAAACTTTCGTTTTTTGTTTTTATCAACTTTACTAGGAACTTTACAGTAAAACATTGTCTCAAGATATGAATGCTACATTAATAAGCTATAAAACGCCATTAAAATTTTGAAAATCGGTTTATAAACAAGCAGAATACATTAGTTTTGTTCCATATCGGATGTCACCTCCAAGACTCGATTTATTTTTTGTAACATTCAATTTGTATAAAAAAAAGGCAATCACACATTTTTTTATTTATTTTTCCTAAAAAGATTTTTTCGATGTAAATACATAATCTTTCTACCTTGCGCAAGGTAATTATTTTCGCAGCGTCTGGCAACCCTGTTCGCGAAAACGGGTGGGGGCGCGCGCCGCTGGCGCATCCGTGTCAGTGGCCAATTGGCCATTCTTTATTGGCGCGCGGTTAACCTGTAGCCATGTCATTGCTTCATTTAAGTATCTGACGTTTTTTTAACAAATAAGATAATTAGTCCGTGATAACGATAAACGGTGTGTTCTGGGATTCTCATCAACTTTTCCACAGAACGGCATCAACTCTTAAAATTGGATCAGATATTCACCGACATGCAGTTTTGGTACAAGATGAAATTATTTTAAAGAACTTGAACTCTACCGCTTTAGTTGCCATGGAAGCCAAGTATCACAAATCGTGTTATATTAAGCTACTAAACAAATTTCGCAGTATTAAAAGTCAGCAGTCAGTACCTGAACCAGAAGTATCAGTTCAAACAGCATACGGTTCTACGTTGAGTGAGTTAGTAACGTACATTCAAGAGTGTTACTTGTACAGTGCTGAAGCTCCGGTTTTTTGTCTTGTTAATCTAAACACAATGTTTAAGAAAAGAATGCAAGAGCAGGGTTTGCAAAACTTTGAATTCAACAGAACGAAACTGAAACAACAGCTTCTCGAGTTCATTCCTAGTCTTCGTGAGAATAAAATTGGTCGAGAAGTTTTACTCAGTTTTGAAGATAATGTTCGAAGCGTTGTAGAAATTGCTTGCCAAAACAATGCAATGAGCGATGGTATGTGCTTAGCTCGTGCTGCTAAAATTATTCGTGACCAAATGTTCAATGAATAACCGAAATTCAACGGATCTTTTCAAGATTCTTTTGCTGGTGAAAACTGTCTTCCTAACCAATGCGTTCTGCTTTGCCGAATGGTACTACTTGGCGGCGCATTCACTGAAAATTTTGAAAAAAAAAGAGAAGAATCGCAAAGGGACATAAACTTGGTCGCGACAAACATTGCCCAACTGATCAGATTTAACTGCAAAAAGAAAGTCGCCCAAACTAGGACCAGTCAGCTCCACTCACTAGACCGAGAAACACCGTTACCTTTATATATTGGTATTAAACTGTACAACGACAATGTGCGAAAAGAAGTGATTGACAACATGTGCGACCTGGGTTTGAGCGTATCATATAAAAGGGTAGTTCAAGTGTCTGAAATAGTGGCTAGTAATGCGTGTGATCAGGGGTTTGTTTGTCCCAAAAGCATACTACAAAACATATTTACATGTGCGGCTATCGAAAACATTGATCAGAATACTTCTTCCAACACTTCAATGAAATAGTGGCTAGTAATGCGTGTACGTTGAGCGCTGCTACAGTAACCTCGTGCGCATAGCGGCTTCGTTTTACATGAGACGATTTAAGCATCCTTTCGACTCTGCCTTGTGTAGTTATACCGGCTTCCACTAAATAATCAGTCCAGCCACTGTCTTTCAACCAAGTGCCAATCATAAATATTACTGCCATTTCAATATAAATTGGGCCTAGCATAAAAATCGGTTTATCTTCCCCATATATTTCAGGATGTGACCATTGGATTTGTTTAGCGATGGCGTATAATGGTTGATGGGTAGTAATGACCGGTATATGTCCTGGATTAGTTTTTTTCGTGATTTTCATAATAATATTCATAGTATGGCGAACCATAGCGTGGGAGTTAATGCTTTCTCGCAATATGGGCAATACATGTAAATGACATTTGATTTTTCAGGATTATCCTTGCGTGCATGGTATACAGCCCATGGCAGAGTTTCTTCATCATTTTCTAGCGCTATTTTAGTATGATCTAGTTATTCTTTCAATTCTGCAGTAGGACTTATTGCACTGCAATCTCCGAAATTGTAGTTTACTGTTTGCATGGAAACATCCGACTGCTTTTTTGGTGTGGGTAGTATATTAGTATATGAATCGGGAAGAGAAATTTCGTATTAGTCTTTATTCGTTAGGTTTAAAGGCGGCTTTGCATTGCTGTTTTCTTCTGGGTGTAAAATAACGGATATAGTTGTACCGTGAAAGGAGTCCATTGAAGTGTTGGAAGAAGTATTCTGATCAATGTTTTCGATAGCCGCACATGTAAATATGTTTTGTAGTATACTTTTGGGACAAACAAACCCCTGCTCCTTATATAGATCACACGCATTACTAGCCACTATTTCAGACACTTGAACTACCCTTTTATATGATACGCTCAAACCCAGGTCGCACATGTTGTCAATCACTTCTTTTCGCACATTGTCGTTGTACAGTTTAATACCAATATATAAAGGTAACGGTGTTTCTCGGTCTAGTGAGTGGAGCTGACTGGTCCTAGTTTGGGCGACTTTCTTTTTGCAGTTAAATCTGATCAGTTGGGCAATGTTTGTCGCGACCAAGTTTATGTCCCTTTGCGATTCTTCTCTTTTTTTTTTCAAAATTTACAGTGAATGCGCCGCTAAGTAGTACCATTCGGCAAAGCAAAATGCATTGGTTAGGAACACAGTTTTCACCAGCAAAAGAATCTTGAAAAGATCCGTTGAATTTAGGTTATCCATTGAACATTTGGTCACGAATAATTTTAGCAGCACGAGCTAAGCACATACCATCGCTCATTGCATTGTTTTGGCAAGCAATTTCTACAACGCTTCGAACATTATCTTCAAAACTAAGTAAAACTTCTCGACCAACTTTATTCTCACGAAGACTAGGAATGAACTCGAGAAGCTGTTGTTTCAGTTTCGTTCTGTTGAATTCAAAGTTTTGCAAACCCTGCTCTTGCATTCTTTTCTTAAACATTGTGGTTAGATTAACAAGACGAAAAACCAGAGCTTCAGCACTGTACAAGTAACACTCTTGAATGTACGTTACTAACTCACTCAACGTAGAACCGTATGCTGTTTGAACTGATACTTCTGGTTCAGGTACTGACTGCTGACTTTTAATACTGCGAACTTTGTTTAGTAGCTTAATATAACACGATTTGTGATACTTGGCTTCCATGGCAACTAAAGTGGTAGAGTGCAAGTTCTTTAAAATAATTTCATCTTGTACCAAAACTGCATGTCGGTGAATATCTGATCCAATTTTAAGAGTTGATGCCGTTCTGTGGAAAAGTTGATGAGGATCCTACAACACACCGTTTATCGTTATCACGGACTAATTATCTTATTTGTTAAAAAAACGTCAGATACTTATTTTTTTTTATTTTTTTTATTCACAATTGGTAAACCCTTGACAACATCTCACCTGGTGGTAAGTGACGATGTTGCCGAAGATGGAAGCGGGCTTACCAAGATTCCCCAACGCAATGACATGGCTACAGGTTAACCGCGCGCCAACAAATAATGGCCACTGACACGGATGTGACAGCGGCGCGCGCCCCCACCCGTTTTCGCGAACAGGGTTGCCAGACGCTGCGCAAATAATTACCTTGCGCAAGGTAGAAAGATTTTGTATTTACATCGAAAAAAATCTTTATAGGAAAAATAAATAAAAAAATGTGTGAGTGCCTTTTTTATACAAATTGAATGTTACAAAAAAATAAATCGAGTCTTGGTGGTGACATCCGATATGGAACAAAACTAATGTATTCTGCTTGTTTATAAACCGATTTTCAAAATTTTAATGGCGTTTTATAGCTTATTTATGTAGCATTCATATCTTGAGACAATGTTTTACTGTAAAGTTACTAGTAAAGTTGATATAAACAAAAAATGAAAGTTTTTTTGGAAAAATTTAAATAAAACTTGAAATTTCTCACAAACTATGGTATTTACAAGGTCAAATGTAGGAACAATATTATAGCGCATTTAATTTTGCTTTTTATGACACCCCGCACAAGCTTACAAGTGACATACTTTGTGTTTTATACGCAATATTCTGAACGCGGCAGCGGCCATTTTGATGACGTCATAGCTGGTGACTCAACCACGTTAGAAACTGTCTCCCGATGGTTTTTTAGTCAAAATAACATGCTTAACAACATACTAAAACATGGTGCTGGTTTCATCAAAAAAACCTTTTTTCCGCTAAGGGAAGAGACTATTACGGTGAAAGAAAACATCGTGAGGAAACCTGCACACATCTGCGAAGAAAGTCGAAGGTTGTGTGTGAAGTTGACCCAACTCGCACTGAGCCCGCGTGGTCGACTAAGGCCCGATCGCCCTAATTCAGGGTAGGCTCGAGCCCCTCGGTGGGGACGTATATATGAGCTGATGGCTGATGTGATGATGAAATCTTAATATTCTTGAAAGCTACACAGCTCTATGCATAGATAAAAATGGTGGCGGCTCAAATGATTTCGCCAAGAGTCATAGCTATTTTATTTTATCAGCCAAAGTCACTTCAACATTCTAATATACGAAGTTACATAAAAGATGTTATTTCCATGAGTGCCCCCCGCCAAGTCGAACAGACAAACACGGCCAACAGCCGTTTCTTGCAGCAACTCAACACATTATCGAGCTCTTATGAGGAAACGCGGTCTACAGTGTAGGTATTTGAATAAATTGTGGCTGTCTCCCTCCCCCAAACCTCTCCGTATACAGCAAGTAAGGGAGAACTGCAGCGCAGACCGATAATAGGCACTAAAATTTACCAAAACAGTATTTCGTAGTCCCCTGTTTCCTCCCTGGATAATAACTAACAAAATAAAAAAAAATTCGAGCGAGACCTACAGTACTCGCATATGATGTGTAACATGTGACAAAATACTTTATAAAAGGACGGCAAAGATACTGTATAGCTGTATGGTCATAGATACCTTTGCCTTTTCCGCGCTTTTAAAGCCTGAAAAAAGGACGGCAAAGATACAGCAGACTAGGCTGTATGGTCATAGATACCTTTGCCTTTTCCGCGCTTTTAAAGCCTGAAAAAAGGACGGCAAAGATACGGCAGACTAGGCTGTATGGTCATAGATACCTTTGCCTTTTCCGCGCTTTTAAAACCTGAAAAAAGGACGGCAAAGATACGGCAGACTAGGCTGTATGGTCATAGATACCTTTGCCTTTTCCGCGCTTTTAAAACCTGAAAAAAGGACGGCAAAGATACGGCCGACTAGGCTGTATGGTCATAGATACCTTTGCCTTTTCCGCGCTTTTGAACCCTGAAAAAACGCGACTTCCTGTTACAATGGGACACATTTCCGTCCCATGGGACACTTTTCCGTCCCATTTCACGAAATCACTCCCACAAATTGCAGGAAAGCGAGAGCAAAGATGTTACACATCAAAAAATATTTTCTATACAATAATATCGATTCACAAAAAAATATATATACAAAACCGTCTAATCAGCTGACCGATTTTTATGAACAATAAAAAACGCGATTTCAGCAAAGCTGTAAAACAAAAGTTTTTCAGTTTGATGAGTACAAGCCCACCTTAAAGTATCACTGCACCTTAATGCTAGACCTGTATATTACTTTCACACTTATTGGTCTAGGATCTCATCTGAAAAAAAAAACGTGTGGCACTCGGGGACTGCCGCGGTAAAGCTATTGCATAGCATTTTTTATCAACTTATGCAATTATAATTATTTTTTATTTATGCAGTATTTACCAGTACCATATAGTCCTTGGGGCGAGGGACGTTTGTTTATGTAATTAATTAACACTAAGAAAGTTACACCAGTAAAATTGACTAAGTGCTGGCAACTGTAAGTTTTTTAGAACTTGGCCGAGCGTGGGGTGTTAGGTTTTATTTTCGTTACGGAACTTCTTGATTCGGACGCCGCGCTCAAAGCCCGCGATAAAAGCTATGCAATAGCTTATAAATTGAATAAAAGTAATGTGCTTTTACAGGTGGAGGCTTCGCCTTAGCCGAGGGCAGTAAAGCTACAGGCCTCTCGTCCATGATCGGCGACTCTCTTATAGGGCTGAAGGGCTTGGATAACTGGGTTCTGTTACTCGTCGTCGTGCTAGTCACACAATTCATCACCGAGTTCACCTCCAATGTTGCCATCGCTAACCTGATACTGCCCGTGCTCGCTAACATAGTAAGTGTTGCCATAAAATCTTTTCAATCTTACAAATTATAGGTGGACCGGAATCACATGAACATTGCAGGAGAAAACTGCTATGAAATACTAATCTGTATATGTAAAACGAAACAGTGTCTGACTGACTCACTGATTTATCAACGCACAGCTCAAACCACTGGACGGATCGGGTTGAAATTTGGCACATAGATAGCAATTATGACGTCGGCATCCGCTAAGAAAGGATTTTGTGAAATTACCACGGGAACTGTTAAAAACAGGATCTGCGCGAGCGAAGCCGCGGGCAACAGCTATTACAATTATAGTTTAAATTGGTACTATCCTGTTTCGAATTTGTCCACATTGTCAGGTGAAAATCAACTTTGAATTTTCAAAATATTTTTTTGAGATTCATATCGGTGGACATATTAAATAGTTAATTGTGTCACAAGGGGGACAAAGTAATATTTTGTTGTTTGAATGCTGAGCTAAGCGAAAGGTTCAGACCAGGAGGTCATGACAAGTCTGGTAACGGTAACGGAAATGGATAAATTTAGGTTGAGAGGATAAATGGCAACCCTCTAATGTTACATATGTCGGTCTGCCTGCGCAATGTGGTTGCGTTATGTACTTATAGCGCCTGAAAAACTGGTTATCGTGACCAAAAAAAAAAAACAAAAAAGGGAAATGGCTGAGACTTATAGAAAATGAAAGTAATAGTTGTACTCATGACAATTATGCAAAAACTGACCAAATATTCGGTTACGTTATGGAGCAACGCCCGTTAGTAGTAGGAATAGCGAGAGTTCTGGACCAGGATCCCACCCCCCTGCCGGAGCCCCAAAGTTGCCTGGAATTCCTATCTCGGAAACGCTTAAAGATATCGAAATGGGACCACGCGCAAACTATTTAAATGGGGGGCGACACCATTGTTTTTAATGTTTTTTTTTAACTTTCACTTTAACTTTGGGCTCCGGCAGGGGGTGGTGGCCTGGTCCAGAATTCCTACTACTAACGGGCGTTGCTCCATAACGCAACCGAATATTTGGTCAGTTTTAATTGTCAAGAGTACTTTCATTTTATATGTTACTCAGCCATTTCCCTTATAGTTTTTTTTTGGGTCACGATAACTAGTTTTTCAGGCGCTTTATGTACATAACGCAACCACTTTGCGCAGGCAGACCGACATATTTAACATCGCACGGTCGCCATTTATACTCCTAACCTAAGTTTATCCATTTCCGTTATCGTTACCAAATTTGTCTCTACCTCCTAGTATACATTGCACACCCCGGACACTTCATACAACGGGCCAGAAATGACATTTCAAAAAAGGAATGACAGAACAAACAAAATGGCGGCGAAATCCTATACGTTCGACAACTAAACTGTAACCAATCTGTATCAATGTGCGTGACGAGGGGGTTAGGTCGCAATCTAGAGAGCGGCAGGGAGTGTTCGTACTGTATGTTAGTAGGTACTAATATATATACTTTGATAATAGTAAGTAGATTCCCGACCGCAACGAGGGAAGCTAAAGTAAAAATTCTGGAGCTCAGCGAGAGATTCAATATACATCGCCCGAGATTAAAATATTTTGGCCCTAAGTGACACACACACACAATTTTTTATCACAACGTATGAGAAAAAGAAACTAGTATGTATGTGGACACAGGTTTAAGCGTTCTGTCTTCTGATTGGTCCGCGTTCGTATCAGAGCACGAGCGCGGACTTATCAGAAGGGAGAAAAAAAACTACCTGCAGGGAGCAAAGCATAATTTTTTTCGCAATTATTGAGGAAACAATCGTCGTTTTCCGAATAGGTGTGGTTAAATAATTTTGAACAAAAAATAACCGACTACAAACAGGAAACTAAGGTTCCCCTCGACTTCTCTGGGATGCCATCATCAGAGCCTGGTTTCCTTATCATGGTACCACCCTTGGGATATCTCCTTTCCAACAAAAAAAGAATCATCAAAGTTATCCGCGAACACACATAAAAAAAAAAATATACGGTGGAATTGAGAAACCTCGTCCTTTTTTGAAGTCGGTTAAGAATAAATTAGAGTGTATTGTAGTGGTGAAAACAAAGTTTTCGTCTATCTGATTAACATTTATATTGAAATGAGGTTCCAACTAATACAGTAAATGTTGCCATATTTTATCTTGAAAAATATTTGACTTAACCTATCGTCTGTCCAGGCAAGATTTTAAAAATAATTGTGTCTCGTCGAGATCGTTCAACACAAATATCATAAAAAAATATATTTCCTTGCAGGCCCGGACTCTACACATCGACCCGCGTTACCTCATGGTGCCCGCTACGTTGGCCTGTTCCATGGCTTTCCACATGCCCGTAGGGACTCCCCCTAATGCCATCGTAGCTGGTGTTGCCAGCATACCCACTTCTAAGATGGTAAGTTGTAGTTATTTAATTTATGGCTAATTATCTGAGTTTTTTCTTTATTTTATAATTACATTTTCTGCTTGTATTATTTAAATTTTAAACAAAAGACGAATATAAAACGGTAGAATCGTTATATAGGGTCACCTGGCCTGTGGTGCAGGCCTAGAATAGCACTGTCCCATCTCTTTTTATTTTTTTTATTCACAATTGGTAAGCCCTTGGCATCATCTCACCTGATGGTAAGTGACGATGATGCCGAAGATGGAAGCAGGCTTACCAAGATTCCCCAACGCAATGGAGAACTGGCTATCTTATCTTCAAGCCGGAACACATCTTCTTGACTGGTTCGTAAAAAACGGCTAAGAGATAAGAAACCGAAGGATGGGCAGCAGCGCACCACTCACCCTCAAAGGCAGTCAGCCGCAGGCAAAAGCTAGTCTTCAATATACAGGTGTATGTAAAATAGAACAAATTTTTGAGGAAGGGGGCTTCTATACTCATGAAAGTAAACAACTAGATAACTTAGATTGCGATTTGAGATAATTGATACAGGGTGTAACAAAATTGGCGTAGGACCCATTAAATGGGGCTTCTACTCATCATACTGAACAAATTTCCTGAAGAAACCCATAGTTAAATCTCAAAATAAATATATGTTTGACGCTCCATACCAAAATGCAAGATTTTTTTTTGCGAAGTGTCATCGGAACTTTTGGTAAAAAAAATCAGTATGATGAGTAGAATCTCCAGTTAACGGCTCCTACACCAATTTTGTTACACCCTTTAGAACAAAAATTGTTTACTTTCTGGAGCAGAAGTCCCCCTAAAAAAATGCACTTTTTTATTTTTCATTTTTTCTCTATCAACAGGCTATCGGCGGCATCGGCCCCAAACTGATTACAACCCTTATAGTTTGGGGCTCATACCCTACTTGGGGCAAGCTCATCTTCAACCCTGATGAAGTAAAGCATCTATGGGACACCGTGGACGCCCACAAAGGCCATGACCCTACAAAACTCCCCCTTATGTGTAACAGTACAATATCCACCATTAGCACTATAAGACGATTCAACTGCACCTTACCGGATTTGAGCAAAGCTAACACTACTTTATCAGCAAACGCTACGGTGTTAGCGGAAGTTACAAAAGGCATCATCACTTGTAACTATTTCCCGTTTGCTAAGAGCTAAATTCGCGTGTAGTTTAAACAGGATATGTAGTATAATTTTCATTGTATTGGAAGTAGGGAAGCGAGGGATTTTGGTACTAAAAGCTAACTCGTCCAAAGAATTGTCTCGCTCTGAAAGAATGAGACAGTAGGATTTTGAAATTCTTGTAGATTATAGATCTGATCAGTGTTGCCAACGCATTAAACCAAATATCTGCCTAAATTAGCATTTTTTCAATGTTACAATAGCTGATAGCATTTATATGTTTTATACAATTTTTTACACTATAGTAGGTACCACCGAAAAACAGAATAATATTTCGTAGTATACAAATTAAAAAAATTGAAAATAAACAGGTATTTTCAAGGTTAGTGTACTTTTTGACATCAAATTATAGAAATAAATATGATTATTATTATTTATTCTATTTAAATTTAGTGATTAAACATAAATGTATCATTAGAAAAAATTACCAATTTTAAAAGTATTTAAAAAAAATATATTGTGATATAGGATGGGAAGTTCCTAAAAATATTAATCAAAATTTACTTAGTCGGTTTTTTTACTTCTATTTGTTTTTTTTTTATTTTTTTTTTCAAAATTTATTTAAAAATTAATAACGTTTAGTGCATATTGTGATACCTACTAATCAGTTTGGTTTTAGATAGTTGTGAATTTTATTCTCAAAAGTGCCTTATAAAACGCCATATATTTCAACGTAAGTATTTCGCGTTCAAAGGGTTAAAAAAGTTTATTTTTGTTTTATTTTTAGGGTTCCGTACACCTAAAGGGTGACCAAAGGGACCCAAAGCTAAGCATCCAATTACTAAGCCTCCGCTGTCCGTCTGTTTGTCAGCCGGCTGTATTTCATGAACCGTAATAGGTACGCAGATAGGGTTACCATCTGACAGGCGTGCGGCCGGCGCTAGGCTGAGTCAGGCATTTTTGAATTTCGCGGGTCAAAAATCGCGCCCAAAAATACATAGCTCATACCAAGTACAGTCAAGGTCAAAAATCTTTTTACAATTGAGAGTTACAAAAATATATTTACATTTAAATAAGTTTACACACTACATGACAAAAACATACTTACAACGCTCATGACAGTTTCATCTTTTTGATATCTAATAGCTCGCATACGTGCTCCAATCACACAAGACGATGTAACTGACTAAAAATCGCGCTACGCGGGCAGATCGCTGCGTTGCGTGCGAAAAAACGAGCTAAACTAATTACCTAGGATAGTTACAACTATCTGTTGTATATTATTTATTTTTAGACCTATATAGTTTTGTTACTGTAGACAGGCATTTTTCTGAAAAATCTGGCATTTTGTGCATCCTAGACAGGCATCTGCGTTTACATAGATGGTAACCCTATACGCAGTGAAATTTTCAGTGTATTTATATTGCTGATTTAACAAATAATAAAATAAATCCCAAACTAGAATTCCCTATGCTATGGGAACCAGAGACTGATATACATAGTCATATAAATAAATTTTGTATGCAAAAGAAATATATTATACTCTATATGCTTTACTTCATACATATTTATATATTGAACACCCAGACACAGCGCAAATAAACCTTTTCGTCACACGAATGTTTGCCCTGGGCGGGGATCGAACCTACGACCCAGAAGCGATGCCGCTGGACCAACGGTTCAAATCGAAGAAATACAAGTGGCGCTATGGGTACGGTTTGTCGGCGCCCTCTGAATATTCCAACTTCTATCAGACATGATGGAACTGTATGGAAACTCGAATAATATTTGGGACAACAAATATAAATATATAGTAGGAAATATATTTTTCGAAAAATGATTGTATATGGTTTTTTATGGGTTGTGACAGTGTTGACAAAATGAGCGTGTGATTATGTGTTGTAAATAGCGAATGTGATGTTGAAATAAATAAAATGTTGATTATATTAAAATATCTGGCTTATATTTTGTACAAGGTGTCGATTAGGGACACACGATTTAACTTATTTGAGCATGTTGTCCTTGTCTTTTCGATACAGAAAGAAACAGACGGTGTAAAATTAGTTTAGTCCCTTCAAATAATTTAAATCGTGTTACATCGAATCGACACCAATAACTACCCACAATAAGACTTAGATGTAAGGTACACAAGGCTCAAAGTCCTACTTGAAGGACCAAATTGCAGTAATCATTCATACCCAAGGCGTTAGTACTAATATATATACTGTGCCCAAGGCCATCGCCCCAAGGACCTCCTACAGGTTTAGTGCTTAACTCGGTAGGTTCTTGTGGTAGTGGCGGGGTGAGGGACGGTCACGTGACATGTGGTGAGGTCCCGTGATTGACGCGAGACTTCAGTCGGGCCAATCGAGCGCCCGCATCCTAGAGCTGTTACATGGCTGTTACGTAAATGTTACGCCTCCCGCACTGCTTTCTAGAGCAGAAACCTACTGCGTTGAGCGCTAGACCGATCCTCATCATATCAGCCGAAAGACTTCCACTGCTGGAGAAAAGCTAGGGCTACAGTAAGCGTTAATCCACTATCACCTCTAGCTAAAAGACCTACGAGTAGGACCTTGGGCGATTAAGACTATGATTGATCGTCATAAGTTTTAGTTTCTTTTCAATCTGTTTTGATGTTATCTTTATTTTAATTTATTTTTGGAGCTTATTCCTTAAAAATCTATTTTCATATAAGGCGCCCGGTATGAAAAAAATATGAGTAGTAAAATCTAGTGATCGCGTTACGTTTTTCGCGCGCAACATATTGTGCGCACCTCTAAAATATGTCACGTGATACAAAACAGGATTGGCTGAATGAATCTAAGATGACGTCTCAGCACAGTAATCAGATCTGTCATTGTTGCAGTCTTTCGATTTTTGATCTGTTTAAATAAGATTTTAAAATATTATCGTAAAAATTTGTGATATTTTACAATCTCCATCGTATAATTTGGTATTCCACTCCATCATGGATGTCAATTTTGTGAAAGCAGATATCAGAAACTCGCCCAAAGTGGACGCAATCATGGTTGGAATGTTCTTCAAACATAACCCCGATTTTTATTCTGCAGAGCTGAGAAATGTAAAAACAGCAATGTAAGTACTATAGAATAATATAACACTACCTACGTAAGTAACCTTAATCCTGCGAAGGCGAAATAATAGTATTTCTTTCAGTAGTAGTTTTTTGGGTTATAAAGAATAAATTGTGTTTACAGTAAGTAATTAGTTTGCATTTTCAGGGCTGCACGAGAATCTTATGGTGACGATGCTATTTGGTACGTGCAACTACGTCGTGGATCAGGACTTGGCACACTCAATTGCAAGATCTGCCCCGAGCACAGAGTGAGGACTAGTTCATACAAAGTCAGTTCACTATGGTGATAGACGAGACTGAAGGTGAAATCGTCAGTTGCCAGTGCTTGGACTGTGCAGCTTCAGCTGGTGGTTGTAAGCATGCAGTGGCATTTTTAATGTGGACCCATCGTCGCAGTGTAGAACCTTCCTGCGCCGAGGTTGAATGTTACTGGCAAAAACCCATCCTCTCGAGAATAGGGACTTCTATGAAATACGTCACTGTAGATCAAATTTGCAAAAAAACAGCTCTACGTCATGAAACCAGCACAGACCTTTTCCACGAGTTTCTTCAAGAAGCAAAAAAAGGAGGAAATTATGAATTGTGAACTGTTGAAGTATCAGAACGACTTTAAACACAGTGATGTTCGACAGTTTTCACTTCATCATTTCCTTATTCAAGCGAGTGATGATATGAAGAATGATGTCAACAAATTACTAGAAACATTACAAGAGAAACTTAACAAAAATGCTCTTGATTTAATTGAAAAGTCTACTCGAAACCAATGTAAGAGCCCTTTATGGTATGACCTAAGATATGCTCGTATAACCGCTTCCAAAGCATATGAGGTTAGTCGCTGCCAAACACCAGATGGATCATTAGTAGCTGCGATCATGGGAGCTAAACCACCTGACACATCAGCTATGACAAGAGGCCGTAAATTGGAATCATCAGTTATCAAAACTGTGCAGAGTAAACTTAAAACCAAAGTCAAGCCCTGTTTTGTGCCTGTTAAGACAATCGTACTTAAGTAGTAAACTCCAGTCGTGCGTCGGAGCTGACACACACACTTTTTTTGTTGTTATATTTTCTAATTTTTGGCTTTACCGTCCTGTCTTTGTATTCCTTTTTTCTGATCTCACCTATTCTTCTTATTTTCATAATAGCATTGCAATTTAGTTATTCAATTTCAATTATAATATTTTTCCGATGGTAAAACTCTTTATTCTACTTAGTTGGACCCTGGGCCTTCCTACTATTGTCATTAATTTAATGTGCTATCTACGGCGCGGGTCAGGAAGGCGCGTCGAAGCCGTAAGACTACAAACTAGAAGTCTTAAGCAAACGATGATAAGGCTGTGGCCTGGATTCTAGGATCATAGGAACACAGTTTGGGAATCCACATACCAAGTTTCAGAATTTAATTTAAGTCTTGCGGGGGGCTGAGGAGGAGAGGGTCGAGCACCCAATTGCCCTAGTCACCGGAACAATTTATTAGAAACGCCAGCACAGCACCAAAGATTATATATTAATATATATATATATATATATTAAACGGTTATTTGTCACTAATTTAATTCATACATTTCAGTACCCAAAAAAAGAACAAATTGTACAGGTCGCGATCGCGTCTTGCGGGCAACTTCATAGGCGTAATAAAGTTTGTTATTACGGCTATGAAGTTGGTCGCAAGACGCGTCGCAGTAGCAAACATTGGGTGTTAGTAGGACGTATTGGTACCTATTACTCGATTACACGTACCGGCGCAGTAAGCTTGGCGCCAGCTGCAAGTAGGTAAATAAAACTATAAAATAGAGGTGACCAGTGACTACTGATTTAGGCTTTGCAAACATCAAAGGCGTTGGACCTAGGGTTACCATCTGACCGGATAAATCCGGTCTAGACCGGATTTTAAGAGTATAGACCGGACTCCGCCCGGATTTCTTTCTAGATCGGATTTTTCGTCATGCCAATAAATAACAGGCGCCGCTCGCGCGAATTTGAAGAATTTCAAGGTGATATTACTACAAAAAAGTTTTTGAGAAAGATGTTACGATTGGATAGAAATATAAGTACAATTAGTACAAATTATATTCTAATAAAGGTTAATAAAACGTAGTTATAATGTACTAAGTTTATTTTCGGCCAAAGACCGGATTGTTTTACAGAAATCAGGATTTTTTCACACTAGCAACCGACTTTTCGATTTGAAGTCCTGGTAACCCTAGTTGGACCACTCTATGGATTCTTAAACTGTGGTACTAGAGATCTAAAAGAACTGTTCCCCCGTGGTCCTACTATTTTGTCCTACTAGAGGGACCACGGGGACACCTAAAAGCGCTGTTTCCCCGTGGTCCCGCTATTTTGTCCTACTAGTGGGACTACGGGTACAACCTAAATGTTCCCCCGTGATCCCACTATTTTTTCCTACTATAGTGTGACTACGGGGACAACCTAAAAGCGCTATTCCCTGTGATCCCACTATTTTGTCCTACTAGTGGGACCACGGGGACAACCAAAGGGCACTACAGTTACTTACAACGGTGTATTAGTAAAATTATTGTGGTCCGCCCACGCGGGGTACAAATTGATGTCGATCCACACAGCTTTCGACCATAGCGTCACCATAAACCAGATTACCACTAAGCCGATAAGGGTAGGGCCGCACCCCACTTGCATCTGAAATGAATAAGTGATGATAAGCAGGTGGATGCATCGTAGCCTCCGTAGCAGCTGGACAGATTCTCAACCGCGTTCTTTATTCCGTAAATTATATAACCGCCTCCGTGGCGTAATGGTTAACCCCTTTTGCGATCATCGATCTGGCAATGATAAAACTGCCAATGGTCATGGAATACTTTAATAGTCTAGAACACGTTCTAAAATATTTTCTTTCAATGAAAAAAATTGGTGGTAAAGATGTTCCCTCTGCCTGTGAGGTAACATATTAGAGGTAACACGTTAGCACGTTCGTGATCAAAAAGTTGTGGCATCGGACTCAGTTTATCTATAGATGAACATGGTGAACCTAGCTGAGGTGACAAGGTAGCAGACCGCAGCCCTGGCTGCAGTGGCATTATGTCTTTTAAAATCTGTTGAAGTTTGATGGCGATGTGTATGGCATATTATCATCTTTATCAGATTCCTCGCCATCCTCTCATTATTGAAGATGTAAAGGTAGACCGAAAAAATTCCTCCACTGCAGCTCCTATATTTTGGTCTTTCAAAGTATTTTTGCTGATATTGAATTATTCTGTTAAATGAAAAAGCTACTCTCAGACCTGTGCCCCAAGCATAGAAGTGCGTTCCAAGGCTACGCCCCTTGTACGCTCTGGCAACACACATTCTGTGCCTTCCCTTTCACACCTATGAGATTTAGATAATAGGCTATCCTGTTCTCAGACCGTAGGGTTGCTGTCAGAACATAGCCTTGGAATGCACCCTAGCAAACCTAGCATCCGTGACGGTTAGAAGGAAAATGCATACCACCAAGAATTTGATTTATTCCTTGAAGTCAAGTACGTGCAAGAACAAAGATAATTTATGATTTTTTAAGTAATAACATAAATTAATGAAAATTTGTTAAATTTACCATTCCACATGCGCAGATATCGAAGATTCAAACCGATTTAGCTGATACTCGTAAATATCAAGAATTTGAAACTGAATATCCTCAACTTTCATCACCATTACAGCTCATATACGTCCCCACCGAGGGGCTCGAGCCTACCCCGAATCAGGGCGATTAGGCCTTAGTCGACCACGCGGGCCCAGTGCGGGTTGATCGACTTCACACACAACCCTCGAGTTTCTTCGCAGGCGTGTGTAGGTTTCCTCACGATGTTTTCCTTCACCGTTAAAGCCTCAACTTTACGAGAAAACTTTAAGATAACTGTCAATGTCAAAATATTAAAAAAATATTGTTGTGAATTTTTCTTGGCCATGGAAACTAGTCCTTAAGCCGGATCCGTAAATAATTTTCACTTTCTTCATTTGTTTTTGGGTTTGTAATGCTAGTGCCGGTGCATTACAAATCTTCTCTGAAGTTCTTGACAGCATTTGCAGCAGTTGAATTCTGAGGTGGAACACCCAGTTGCTGTTGGGCGTCTATAAAACTGCACCCAGAGGAAGTTGGGTTCTCACGTGCTCCTTCGTTTTATTTTCTTGTTCTCCACATTTCTCACGTGCACTAGACGATTTTCTCCAAAATGCACCACTTCTAGAACAAAATCCCAGCAGAAAACAATGAAAAAACAACAAAATAAAACTACGAATGCGTCCACCACAAATCCCGCCAAAAAACTATAAAAAAAAAATATTCCTGTAGTATTGCCAGAGAAAAAAACCTACCGGATATGGACCTTTAATTTCAAGACTTGCAAAAACATGGTGGTAGAAATGATCCCTCTGACTTGAAAAGGGTTAAGTCCATTAGCTTCACTTCAGGAGGTCGCGGATTCGATTCCCGGCAGAGTCTAACTTGGTAAGACTCAGTTTGGTTGGTGGAAGGGCATTTTCTAAGCCCGCCTGGCTAGCTATACCACTATCAACATGAAATCTCTAAATTAAATATATTTGGGAAGATAAAAAAAAAACTATGCATTTTTTAGCTAAAAAATTTCTTACAACTGTATTGAAAAAAAAAAACTTCATCTCGTTAGCTAATGATTTACGACCGTTGTATGTACTATTACATTAGTCAGATTTTTTTATTTATTGACACTTTTTAGTACATATTGGAAGATTTACATCTAAATAAATAATTTACATATAAAAATACATAAAACACATTACGTCTGTGATAGCCCATCACTGAATGTCTTCAAAAGAAGAGTAAAAGAACATTACCTTTCTGTTTAGTCATATTATATTTATTCGTGTAACATAAAATTACTAATAATCTTTCCTAATTACGTAGTCATATGTATTATTTATAAGTATATAGGTATGTATATTTATATTAGGTATACATTATGTCTGATAAATATTGTTTAATTCAACCCTCATCGCCTATGGTATGTAGGAAGAAAACTCTTACAGAGTTATTCATGCCATTTGTACATTTAGTTTGTAACTTGTAAACTTGTAAGCAACTGTGTGTGTAGTGTGTACAATAAATATACATAAATAAATAAAATAAATAAATCTGTACTAAAAAGTCTTCAATTATCAAATTATAACAATAATAAATGATAATGTAGGAATTATGATGAGATGTACGTAGGCGGTCTTATTAGCTGTAAACATTTTAAAGTGAAACTTTTATTACATCGTCTCAAAAATTTTCGCCTGTGTGTTGCATGTCGCGTGACGGTCCCTTTCGTCTGACGGTATGATCGTTTCGTTCTCTTTAAAGTTTCACTTTTACCGTGGTTTCATAAAACCACACACTTACTTTTTTTTTCTAGACATCCAGTGTTCTCTGCTATTTGCTTTCACAGGCTTTAGAATCCCTATAGTCGTCTAGTCAAGACGAGACGGGGGAGGTCGAGCATCCAATGGCCATAGTCACCGTTCGGGACAATTCATTAAATTCAATTCATTCAGTTGGGTGGAGGAGGACGTGGCCAGTGGCTTTGACGTAAACTTAAAAATAAATTCTTAAATTGTGCTATTACCATTTTCCAAGGTGGTATGTGCACGTAGGTGGCGGCCAGCGCGTTCGCCGCAGCCCCCGTCACTAAGTGGAACGGGATCGAGCTTGCCAGGGTCGCAGCTAGAAGGAGGTAGTGAGGGTTCACTTTGCATAGGACGCTCTGTAACAACCAAAGTACAGCTCGCGCCAAACTTTATTACTGATCTGAACTGAAAATGAAAATGTTTATTTTGGCACTTACAAGTTATAAACACATATATAATTAAGCCCTAATTTCCAAACTAGTCGTTCAACTGTGTCTTGGAAACTAGTTCCTTCCCTTTTTAATTGACTACAATAAGGTAAGTACCTATACTTATTTACATATTTTTAATCAAGTATCCCTTATCTCTACTACATAAAAATAAGTCGGGTTTTCCTTCCTGACGCTATAACTCGAGAACGGCTGGACCGATTTCGCCAATTCTTTTTTTGTCGAGTTCGTTATTGTCAGGAGAAGGTTTTTATGTAGGGTAGGGTAGGGTATGTAGGGTAGTGTAGTGTAGTGTAGGGTAGGGTAGGGTAGTGTAAAGCAGGGTAGGGTAGTGTAGTGTAGTGTATGTAGGGTAGGGTAGGGTAGTGTAGTGTAGGGTAGAGTAGTGAAGGGTAGGGTAGTGTAGTGTAGGGTAGGGTAGGGTAGGGCAGTGTAATGTAATGTAAGGCGGTACGTAGTTCGCCGGGACAGCTAGTTTATTATAATTTAAACAAGTGTGACGATTGCGTGTGTGTGTGTGTGTATGTGCGTGTCTGCGCGCGAGTTGTGTGTACACCATAGTAGATGATAGATTTAAGAAAATCTTCGGCGGACTGATAGTCAAACTTCTGAAGCCAACTGAAAATGTTTTTTTTTTAATTTGTAGTCAGTTAGTTGTATTACGTGATTAACTGTGATGCGAGTGCTTACTGCGCCGGTATAACCGAGTAGTAGGTACCTATGCCCGTATACACTTTGATTAGTGCGAGTGCAGTGGATAAGTGAAGTTGAAATTACATTACTTGGTTGCTTTGTTGTGTTGTTCAGCAGTTCAGTGAAGCAAGCAATGAATCTACTTCTACTTTCACTTAACACCTGCACTCGCACTAATCAAAGTGTATACCGGCCTTAACGTCCTACTAACACTCAAAATTTACTACTGCGACGCGTCTTGCGGCCATCTTCAGGGCCGTAATAAAGTTTGGCGCGAGCTATGTTTTATTAGATCAACCCCTGATTCTGAACGCTTCAAGTTTGATTTGGCAAAATAGGCAAAATGGATTTAATGACGACAAAACAGTCGTATCCTTTCAAGTTTTTCGCCGAATTTTTGTAACTGGTAGCGTCTACAATTATTGTGGGGCAGAAAGAAAATGTAGAGAATATTCTCTGTCCTAGATATGATACGATATGACAATGCCCTACCCAGTTCTATATTTGAGGGTAGTTCGCAGCTGCGCAGTCGCTTATTTTACGAAGCACAAAAAACATTAGTACGTTAGTACTGATAAAGCACCTAGGTTAAAAAACATTAGCATAAGTATTAAGTACTTAGCTTGAAATAGCATTTAACTGTTTCTTTGTTTGTTTGTATTCTCTTTATTTTCACAGATTATAAAACAAAACAAAAAGAAATTATCTACAAAAGCGGACTTTTCCCATATGTTAACGTAAGTAACAAACAGTAATATACAATCAGACAAAAGAGTGGTAAGTGTTTAGAAACAGACCTAAAGGCCCCTAGGAACAGAAATTAAAAAAACCAATAAAGTATATTGTAATTATTCAAATATGTTTTTTGGACTCTATTAGTGTAACTCCAATTCCAAAAACCGGCCAAGTGCGAGTCGGACTCGCGCAAAGTAGGGTCCCAAAGTCTTATCAAAAAAATAAATGTTTATTTAAAAAAAACAAAATTATGGATTGCTGCCCTGATCGTTCACCCTAGCCAATTAAAAGGTTTATTAATGTAAATGTTATGTAGTGTACCCTAACAGGCTTTGGTCTTTTTTGGACACTACTGTGTTTCACCACATGCTTAGCATGGGCTGTCTGTGGCGCTTATCTTGATTTTTTTTATCTTTTGTTTGCTTTTTGTTCTTGGTGATGGTAAATGTGTACATAATTTTTATGTAACAATAATAAATAAATATTTATATTTTGTATGGAAAATCTTCATAGATTTTTTGCCAAATCCATCGCACATCTTAAGTTGGTCGACTATTACTCCTAAACTAAGAAAGCTTAGGTACTTAGCCGTGATAATTTTTTTTTTTAATTGATTGTATCCTACTATTTAAAATTTTTTTCACGTGTTCTGAAATAGCGGTTTAGCTTGTAGGGGAGAGGGGGGACACTTGACTCGAACAAAAATATTATTAAAGCTTAATATTTCGCAAACCGATCCCTGATTAAAAAAATGGTTTTATTAAATCCTCAGTTATTTAAAAACACCTATTCAACGATACCCAACACGATAGGGTAGGTTTGCAAAAAAAAAATCACCCCTCTTTACATGTGTAGGGAAGGTACCATAAAAAAATATTTTTCAAGATTTTATTGTACAACTTTGTCGGCGTAATAAAAAATAAAATAAAAAAAAAAACTAATTAATATGTGTAACCATGCCAAAACAGCTTTCTATTATTAATAGTCTCTGAGCTACGTCGCGGGCAGACGGACAGACATGATAAAACTATAAGGGTTCCTTTTAAAAGAAATTTTTAGAGTTGGAGTTTTAAGACTTTTTTCTACATGGGCGGGCTATCGATCACCATCAAAATATCAAATTCGATTTTTTGCCATAACAATTTAAATTTACCTTCGTTCTCCTTCGTCTCTCGAACGAAAGCAAAAATTGGAAAGTCACTTACAAGTCTAGCGACGTTAGGCAGCATTGCGTGCACGACTGTTGGGTTGGTGCCGAACTCGGTGAGCGTCTTGCAGAGCAGCATGACGACCAGCGCTAGCGCCGGTGCCGGCCACTCCTCGAAGAGCAGCAGGAATCCCTCCAGCTCATCTGTCATTTTGGTCACCTTTAAAATGTAGAAGAGGGTGCAGCCTCCAGCTGGAAACAACATAACCATATCTAGCAGCAATTTCATCATGATTTATAAGACAAGTACGTTATAGACATTATCATAGTCATCATCATCAGCTCTTATTGACATTAAGGCGGTAATATCACAGATTTTTGTTATTTTTAACGTCAATTACTCCTAAACGATAGAAAACCCAAGGTTGAAAAAAATACCCTTATTGAACATCATCGTTCAATAAGGTTAAAAGCCATTAGAAACATGATTGAGCAATTTTGGCACAGTATTACGATATGGGTTACAGTAGCGCAACGCCTTTGATATCGCACGATGCCGCCACGGCGTAGGTACTAGCAATACTAGCCTGTAGCCCGCCTGGCAAACTCGCGGATTTTGCCAGGCTGTGCCCCGCTGCCCGCTGCCCCTCAAGTATCCTTCCGTTGCTCTGCGTAAGTACATTCGTTGCACTACTGTAAGCCGCTATATTGTAATACTGTGATTTTGGCTCGATAGAAAAAAGTCCCAAAGATGTCTACACCGTTACTTTTAACTTTAAAAAAAATTTACAACAATATTTGTTAAGATAATACAAAGTGAGTATTGTTATATTTTTTATACTTTCATTGTAGTTTTTGATTGAAACGAAAAACCTTTGAAAAAGTGTGGTTATTTTCTTTACTCTTTACACGTAAAGAAAAAGACAGAGACAACTGTACCAATCAATACCTCGCGTTAAAATGGCTGAGTAACTAAGCAAGCCTAATTTGCTACCTATGGCCGCTTTGAGCTGACTTTCCCTAACCCTGAATCTACTTATAAACTAACCAATAATAAAGAGCACTCTCCACATGATATTGTTTTTGACAAGAGTCCAGTTAAGACATCCTTTACACTGAGAACTGGGCAGTGGTGCTTCTTCGGTCAAGTCTGTTAACAAGTAAATCAAACAAAATGTTAGGTTATGGGCCCAGTACTTAGATACAATTTTTGACTTTTCATACAAATCGATTAGCGGATCAAACAACACTGTATGGAAAGTTTGTTCATTTAAGAGCGTCGTCGGTGGCGTAATTGCTTGCTACATTCTGTCCGGGAGATCGCGTGGTTCGAATCCTGCCGTGTACCAAATGTGTTTTAGAATTTCAATTCTATTGAACGTTTATCCGACGCTCTTACAGTGAAGGAAAACATGGTAAGGAATCCTGCACACGCCTGCGAAGAAACTCGAAGGTTGTGTGTGAAGTCGACCAAACCGCACTGGGCCCGCGTGGTCAACTAATGCCCGATTGAATTCAGGATAGGCTTGATCCCCTCGGTAGGGATGTATATAAGCTGATATTATGGTGATAGAAAATGATACATATATATTTGAAATGCATAATAAACATTCAGTCCGCAAAATAACTACTTGAGCGGCAAGATTTCATGATTGAGCGGCAGAAAAACATGTCTATAAGCAGTATAGCAAAATAACTACTTGAGCGGCAAGATTTCATGATTGAGCGGCAGAAAAACATGTCTATAAGCAGTATATTTGATTGGTATGCATATTTAAAACATGGTGAGCAAAATAACTACTTGGATTGCGTTTTTGTTGAAAAAGGGGCGTAGCCCCCGCCACCCATTTAAACCCCCAACAAACCTTCGGGATCCCAGGGGGATGTGGGAGTATCAGGGCGGGGAAAGCACGCGGGTCCGACTTCGTCGACAACTCAACACTGTAGGAAGAGTGTGGTACGGGGAGTTCTAAATGGAAGCGGGAGCGAGCGAAGCGAGCTCGGACTTGCGGAGCACCCCGACTCGGATCCGTTAAGTTCGGAGACTGTGCGGGGAGGCGAGCTAAGCTCGCCTCCCCGCACAGTCGTAGTGTTAGGTTTAACATGAGAACACAGAAGTAGGAGCCCCGAAGGGGCTCCGTCGACCACTCAACACTGTAGGAAGAGTGTAGTACGGGGATGTTTAAAATAATTACAGCCATCCAGAATGACATAAATTGCTGATTGATTTTGAAATGTTTGCTGACCATGAGTTGCTGACCAATTAGCTATTTCTGCTCACCGATTATATTTTTCTGCTCACAGAAATAACAATACTATGCTAACCATTTAATTGACACCCATAGAAAATTTGTTCATTTTAAGTAGAGCCCTCTGTTTTGTTTCCGAGAGCAGTCTTTTTTAACACATACTAGGTTATGGGCCTTGCTTTCTCTTGGCTCTTACCAATGTGCTTCTTGAAGAACTTCAAAAAGTCGTAATTTACAGGTGTTAAGAACAGCAATATCACGCAAATCTCAACGTGAGTGGTGACACGAACGTAACTGAAAACGATTTTAAAAATTAATACAATTTTTTAAATGACAATACAATTTGTATGTTTTTAACATGTTTTAATGCACTTGACATTATCTCACCTGATGATAAGTGACGATGATGCCGAAGATGGAAGCGGGTTTACCAAGATTCATGGAGCACTGGATATCCTATCTCAAGCCGGAAAACATCTATGCTGTTAACATTGATGCTTGGCGGCAAGATTTAAATAAGATGGTGGTAGCTAGCCGGGCGGGCTTAAAAATGCCCTTACACCAACCGAACCGAGTCATACAAAGTTACCTTCCGCTGAGAATCGAACCCATGAACTTAATCATCACGCCACGGAGGCGGTATATTATATCTTCAGTATTTTTACGACCTTCAAAAAGTGTAAAATTTATCATCATATCAGCCGAAGGAAGTCCACTGCTGGACATAGGCCTCCCCCAAGGATCTCCACGACGACCGGTTCTGCGCTGCCCGCATCCAGCGGCTTCCCGCGACCTTCACCAGGTCAAATCACCAGGTAAAATTTATATTTATATACATTTTTATAAGTCTTTGGATTAAAATTTACGAACGTAAGTGTAAGCGGTGTGAAGTTAGCAGCCAATGCACATCAGATTCCTGATCTGATGTGCAGGTTTCCTTGCGATGCCGTCTATTCCGTCGACGACAAGAGAGATTTTCGATTGAGAGGTTTTACAAAATTGTGCTGGCTTTGAAATGAAATGACTATTCCAGCCGTTAGCTGTTGTGATATGACATTTAGAAGAATCCCGTCTAGGCTCAAGTTAATACTTTATCTTAGGTACCTAATCATTCTCTGTTGTAATTAGATGCTGATTGGTTTTAGGAAAATTACCTGTCAAGGCGACCTTTCGTAGCTTGCATTATCAAGCAAAAAGCAACTATTGTGCACACGACCTGAAGCAAACAAAAACTATTTTACTATACTTTGGATGTGGAATGTCCCTTGTTCAGTGTGGAGTTTTTCTATATTACTTAGAGTAAAGGCAATATGGTAGTCAGGCTGTTATAAAACGTCAGCAATCACTAAAGGCAATATGGTAGATAGGCTTTTATAAAAAAAATCAATAACCACTACAGGGAATATGGTAGTTAAGCTGTTATAAAGAGTCAGCAATCACTACAGGCAATATGGTAGGTAGGCTTTTATAAAAAAGTCAGCAAACACTACAGGCAATATGGTAGGTAGGCTGTTATAAAGAGTAAACAATCATTAAAGACAATATGGTAGGTAGGCTGTTATAAAGATTCAGCAATCACTACAGGGAATATGGTAGGTAGGCTTTTATAAAGAGTTAGCAACCACTACAGGCAATATGGTAGGTAGGCTGTTATAAAGAGTCAGCAATCACTTCAGGCAATATGGTAGGTAGGCTTTTATAAAAAAAGTCAGCTATCACTACAGGCAATATGGTAGGTAGGCTTTTATAAAAAAGTCAGCAACCACTACAGGCAATATGGTAGGTAGGCTGTTATAAAGAGTAAGCAATCACTACAGGCAATATGGTAGGTAGGCTGTTATAAAGAGTTAGCAACCACTACAGGCAATATGGTAGGTAGGCTGTTATAAAGAGTTAGCAACCACTACAGGCAATATGGTAGGTAGGCTGTTATAAAGAGTCAGCAATCACTACAGGCAATATGGTAGGTAGGCTGTTATAAAAAAAGTCAGCTATCACTACAGGCAATATGGTAGGTAGGCTGTTATAAAGATTCAGCAATCACTACAGGGAATATGGTAGGTAGACTGTTATAAAGAGTCTGCAATCATTAAAGGCAATACGGTAGGTAGGCTTTTATAAAAAAGTCAGCAACCACTACAGGCACTACGGTAGGTAAGCTGTTATAAAGAGTAAGCAATCATTAAAGACAATATGGTAGGTAGGCTGTTATAAAGATTCAGCAATCACTACAGGGAATATGGTAGGTAGACTGTTATAAAGAGTCAGCAATCATTAAAGGCAATACGGTAGGTAGGCTTTTATAAAAAAGTCAGCAACCACTACAGGCACTATGGTAGGTAGGCTGTTATAAAGAGTAAGCAATCATTAAAGACAATATGGTAGGTAGGCTGTTATAAAGATTCAGCAATCACTACAGGGAATATGGTAGGTAGACTGTTATAAAGAGTCAGCAATCATTAAAGGCAATACGGTAGGTAGGCTTTTATAAAAAAGTCAGCAACCACTACAGGCACTATGGTAGGTAGGCTGTTATAAAGAGTAAGCAATCATTAAAGACAATATGGTAGGTAGGCTGTTATAAAGATTCAGCAATCACTACAGGGAATATGGTAGGTAGACTGTTATAAAGAGTCAGCAATCATTAAAGGCAATACGGTAGGTAGGCTTTTATAAAACAGTCAGCAACCACTACAGGCACTATGGTAGGTAAGCTGTTATAAAGAGTAAGCAATCATTAAAGACAATATGGTAGGTAGGCTGTTATAAAGATTCAGCAATCACTACAGGGAGTATGGTAGGTAGACTGTTATAAAGAGTCAGCAATCATTAAAGGCAATACGGTAGGTAGGCTTTTATAAAACAGTCAGCAACCACTACAGGCACTATGGTAGGTAAGCTGTTATAAAGAGTAAGAAATCATTAAAGACAATATGGTAGGTAGGCTGTTATAAAGATTCAGCAATCACTACAGGGAATATGGTAGGTAGACTGTTATAAAGAGTCAGCAATCATTAAAGGCAATACGGTAGGTAGGCTTTTATAAAAAAGTCAGCAACCACTACAGGCACTATGGTAGGTAAGCTGTTATAAAGAGTAAGCAATCATTAAAGACAATATGGTAGGTAGGATGTTATAAAGATTCAGCAATCACTACAGGGAATATGGTAGGTAGACTGTTATAAAGAGTCAGCAATCATTAAAGGCAATACGGTAGGTAGGCTTTTATAAAACAGTCAGCAACCACTACAGGCACTATGGTAGGTAGGCTGTTATAAAGAGTAAGCAATCATTAAAAACAATATGGTAGGTAGGCTGTTATAAAGATTCAGCAATCACTACAGGGAATATGGTAGGTAGACTGTTATAAAGAGTCAGCAATCATTAAAGGCAATACGGTAGGTAGGCTTTTATAAAAAAGTCAGCAACCACTACAGGCACTATGGTAGGTAGGCTGTTATAAAGAGTAAGCAATCATTAAAGACAATATGGTAGGTAGGCTGTTATAAAGATTCAGCAATCACTACAGGGAATATGGTAGGTAGACTGTTATAAAGAGTCAGCAATCATTAAAGGCAATACGGTAGGTAGGCTTTTATAAAAAAGTCAGCAACCACTACAGGCACTATGGTAGGTAGACTGTTATAAAGAGTAAGCAATCATTAAAGAAAATATGGTAGGTAGGCTGTTAAAAAAAATTCAGCAATCACTACAGGGAATATGGTAGGTAGGCTGTTATAAAGAGTCAGCAATCATTAAAGACAATATGGTAGGTAGGCTGTTATAAAGATTCAGCAATCACTACAGGGAATATGGTAGGTAGGCTGTTATAAAGAGTAAGCAATCATTAAAGACAATATGGGTAGGTAGGCTGGTTATAGAAGATTCAGCAATCAATACAGGGAATATGGTAGGTAGGCTGTTATAAAGAGTCGGCAATCATTAAAGACAATATGGTAGGTAGGCTGTTATAAAGATTCAGCAATCACTACAGGGAATATGGTAGGTAGGCTGTTATAAAGAGTCAGCAATCATTAAAGGCAATACGGTAGGTAGGCTTGTATAAAAAAGTCAGCAACCACTACAGGCACTATGGTAGGTAGGCTGTTATAAAGAGTAAGCAATCATTAAAGATAATATGGTAGGTAGGCTGTTATAAAGATTCAGCAATCACTACAGGGAATATGGTAGGTAGACTGTTATAAAGAGTCAGCAATCATTAAAGGCAATACGGTAGGTAGGCTGTTATAAACAGTCAGCAATCACTACGGAGAATATGGTAGGTAGGCTGTTATAAAGAGTCAGTAATCATTAAAGACAATATGGTAGGTAGGCTGTTATAAAGAGTCAGCAATCATTAAAGACAATATGGTAGGTAGGCTGTTATAAAGAGTAAGCAATCATTAAAGACAATATGGTAGGTAGGCTGTTATAAAGATTCAGCAATCACTACAGGGAATATGGTAGGTAGACTGTTATAAAGAGTCAGCAATCATTAAAGGCAATACGGTAGGTAGGCTGTTATAAACAGTCAGCAATCACTACGGGGAATATGGTAGGTAGGCTGTTATAAAGAGTCAGCAATCATTAAAGACAATATGGTAGGTAGGCTGTTATAAAGAGTCAGCAATCATTAAAGACAATATGGTAGGTAGGCTGTTATAAAGAGTAAGCAATCATTAAAGACAATATGGTAGGTAGGCTGTTATAAAGATTCAGCAATCACTACAGGGAATATGGTAGGTAGACTGTTATAAAGAGTCAGCAATCATTAAAGGCAATACGGTAGGTAGGCTGTTATAAACAGTCAGCAATCACTACGGGGAATATGGTAGGTAGGCTGTTATAAAGAGTCAGCAATCATTAAAGACAATATGGTAGGTAGGCTGTTATAAAGAGTCAGCAATCATTAAAGACAATATGGTAGGTAGGCTGTTATAAAGAGTAAGCAATCATTAAAGACAATATGGTAGGTAGGCTGTTATAAAGATTCAGCAATCACTACAGGGAATATGGTAGGTAGACTGTTATAAAGAGTCAGCAATCATTAAAGACAATATGGTAGGTAGGCTGTTATAAAGAGTAAGCAATCATTAAAGACAATATGGTAGGTAGGCTGTTATAAAGATTCAGCAATCACTACAGGGAATATGGTAGGTAAGCTGTTATAAAGAGTTAGCAATCACTACAGGCAATATGGTAGCAAATGGTAGTCAGCAATCACTAAAATCGTTAAGAACAAGCAATTTCATTCTTAAAATTGCGGCGTTGAACTGTAGCGGAATTCCACATAGACTAACGTACACGAATATTGTGCAATCCTGCCTGTATCCACCAGTGGACGTCCTTCGGCTGATATGTTGATGATGATGATAATGAATAACCTGTTAACCACAGGTTAAACAGCTGTGGTGACTTTTTTCCTGTTTTTAAAATGAGTTGATTTGCATCAATAGTACCACAGTATTACAATATAGCGGCTTGCAGTAGCGCAACGAATGTACTTACGCAGAGCAACGGAAGGGTACTTGCGGGCCAGCGGGCGGCGGGGCACAGCGTGCAAACTCCGCGAGTTTGCCAGGCTGGCTACAGGAGTTAGTACCTACGCCGTGGCGGCATCGTGCGACATTAAAGGCGTTGCGCTACTGTTGGCAGGAATAGCGGCCCTCACTTTATGACCTAGCTGTCGGTGAGGGGGACGCTATATCATAAACCTGGTAGTTTAGCGTATCTGGTAGATATACGAGAGGGAATGTAAGCCATATCGTAAAAATGTGACGGTAGGATATGTCCTTACAATTTCCTGAAATTTCACTTTACCGAGCTGCTTGTACTGCGTGCTTAATAAAGTGTGTATGTACAGTTCTTCCTCTTCTGTCAGACCAATTTCTAGCGCTATCTGGCTTTGAGCTCTGAAACAGAAAAGTAATAATTCAAAGGTAAATAACGATAGAATCCACATCCTTAAAGAGAAGCTGTGTGAAGTGTTCGGAGAGTGTGCACAACAACTGCACGATCTCATTCCCCCAGCTCCATTCCACCTTAGGTCAACGAGGCGCAGGGGGAGGTTCCACCCCTTTGTTGTTGATATGCAGCCCATACGCACGACGCGTTATGCTTCCTCATTTATTATGCGGACATCGATGGGGTGGAGCCCCTTGCCTGCGTCTGTGTTTCCTGACTCCTACAATTTGGGGATCTTTAAGGCAAGAGTGAATAAGCATTATTTGAGTTTGCGTGTACCATCCTCGACTACATCGTCACTTACCATCAGGTGAGATATAGTCAAACACACTCAAATTTTTAATAAAAAAACATTAAAAATGTCAGATTTTTTTTTTATTAAAAATTTGAGTGCGTTTGGATGCACCTCACCTGATGGTAAGTGCCGATGCAGCCGAGGATGTAACACGCAAGCTCAAATAGTGCCTATTCACTCTCGTCTTGAAGATTCCTAAATTATACGAATCGGGGAATACAGACGCCGGAAGGTAATTCCACTCATTGGCCGTTCGCATGATGAAGGAAGAAGCAAAACGCTTCGTGCGAAAAGGTGGAACATTGACGACAAAGGGGTGGAACCGCTCTCCGCGCCTGGTCGTCCGATGATGAAATGGAGAGGGGGGAATGAGGTCGTGAACGCCATTTCCTCACCGACCCATCCAGCATTGCTTCCCATACAATACGAAGTCGATTGCCAACAGTAAAGAACTCAGTTTGATTATAGTTGATGAGAGGGTAACCATCAGATCAGATGATGAATACCTTTTTTTAAAAAAAAATTGAGTGCGTTTGACTGCAACTCACCTGATGGTAAGTGATGATGCAGTCAAGGATGGTACACGCAAT